>CM032129.1:23562133-24902550 GCA_018894105.1 Jacaranda mimosifolia
TTACATAATATATCTTATTTGGTAATTTCAAAAATAATAAATTAACTACATATGTAAATAAAAATGAAATAAATTTTACCTATTGGACTTATAAGAATATTGAGAAACATTTTAGTATGTAAGACATTGCAATTTGTAAGACACTAAACTTGTATTTTAAAATAAATTCTTAAGTGGTGATGATTAAATATGATAATGAAGTTAATATGTGAATAAAAACTATTTATATATCAATTATAAAATATTAAGTTTTAGGTCCAAATTTAATAATGGACTAGAGCAAATCCACAAGCTTAAATCCATATTATTAATGAATCTGATTTATTTTAAGCCTTTTTAAAATGCTTTACTAATCAACGAATAAGATACACTTGGTTCAATGAACCAAAAATATATAAGTCAAATCATAAATAACTGGTAATATAGGTTGCAGGTAATTGTAACCTGCTCAACTAGTAGCAAGTATTATAACCTACCTAACAAGTTGCAGATACCCTTTTAAATAATGTGTATAACTTTAAACTCTTACTAGTGCATTTCATGCAGAGTATAATTTTAACATTATTGTTAGAATGTTTTTGGAAAACAATTAAAAGGGTAAATTTGAAATATTAACAAAATTGATATCAAAACTACTTTATATGTTGAATTCTATATTTTACCCTTTAAATTAAATTATCTATTTTAATTATTGAAATAAATTAAAAATACATTTTAATAAAAATTTAAAAATAACTTCTATTTTAAGCACAAAAAACTCTTCTCTTTCTATAACAGGTATCATCATAAAATATACTGGCAATGTGTCTGCCAAAACACAACCAAACATATCAGCATTTTGCCTCCAAAACACTGATATGTACAATGTCCAAAATGCCCCCTATTTTAAATGTTATACCCAAAATCCCCACTTAATTTTTCATTCCCCAACAATATGCCCGAGTCAGAATTTGTGTACTCGCTATCTCTCTCTCTCTCTCACACACACACACACACACGTCTCTTTACTCTCAAATCCCTCCCCCTCTCTCCACCCTCCCTCCACCCTCCCCCCTCTCATGGCTATTCCTCTGCAACAACATCAGAAATTGGCTAGATTTAACACCAAAAAAAATAGAAAACCTATGTGAAGGTACTAATAAATAATGTCCCCCTTGAATTTATAGGGGGATCACTTGCAAAATAGTGTACCAATGGATTTTACATTGAAGGAGTGTGTAGCACAAGGATCCAACTAATAAAGCAAATAAAGCTAAATCAAAACTTGACACACACCTCCCAAGGATCAAATCATAATGTTAATAAATATTTGGAAGAGGATAAATACCTTGATTGCTAAAAAATTGAAGGTAGAATCAAGAGAAGCTCGAACACTTCAAAGCTATCTCTAGTCGACGCAGTAGAATTTTGGCAACTTTTGCCCTATCAAACCACCTCCAATCTGGATGAAATTTAGATATCACCTCTCCAACACCTTGAAAAATGTCCAATAAAAGTTTCAAAAAAATCAAAAATTGGAAAGTGCTCCAAATCTACCTCCAAACAAACCACCCTGCAGTGGATATCCAAAGAGCAAAGCTATCCAATTATCTAGCCTCTAATGTGATGATCCACACACCATAGGCAAGCTCCAATTAAACCTTAGCTAGCTGGAAAACCAAGGATGAAGAAATGATGAAGGCCGAATTTAGGAGGAAAGGTGAAGAAGAAGGTGTGAAACTTCAACACATGAGTGAATCACACAATTTGGAGGGAAAAAGGGAATCTAGCATAAATTACTTGCTTGTGGCCAGCCACCTCTATTTATAGAGGAGGGAGGGTGTGATTCAAGTTGGCACCACACCTCCCATGAGGCTAGGCCCACCTAAGCAAGCAAATTGCATGTGAAATGTTAATTTCACATGAAAAACATTTCACATGGATTTTTCATTTAGAATCTTCATTTCATCTCATGAAATATCATCCAGATAAATTCTAAATGCACCTCAAATGAACTCCTTCATTTGAATTTTCCTCCAAAATTAATTCTCCACATTAATTAAATTAACCCTTTAATTTAATTAATTGGTCTTGACTTAACTCTTTAAGTCAACTAACTTAACTCCTAAAGTTAGGTGTTAACTTAGCCCTTTAAGTTAACTTGATTAACTGATAGTCATATGGCACCAATTAAATTAAATTCTTAATTTATTTGGTTTAATTTAAATCCTTAAATTATTTTGATCAATTTAACAATTAAATCAATCAAGCCAAAATGACCAAAAATTAGCCAACCATTTTCCTCCGCAAAATCGGTCACTAAGTAATTTTCCAACTCTTAGAAAACTCCCTTCACCAAATAGAACTTCCTATTGACTTTTGTGTGTGACCCATTAAGTTCTACCATTCATTAGATATGGGCTCATAACTCTTGTGATATTTAGAATATCAAAATATTCATATTAGTTTAAACTCCTTTAAACTAATAACTCAATTCAATTAATCTCCATTAATTAAAGAATACCCAATCTCTATGGTTGATGTCCAACCTCAAGTCCATGGAGCCCAACTAATTGGCCAAAATGATATGCTCTTGGAGAACCATTCTATCTCTACGTTTACCATGCAAATACGGTTCTTTCATCTCATATCTCCCGAAAGGGGCCTAGGGCAAGATTTTTGTCGGTTCCCTAATAGCCTTGATAACTATGTTTCTATTCCAATGTTTGATTCTCCTTTATGACCTCATCTTTGAAAAACTCCTTTTCCGAATTGTCATACTACCTTGCGCAAGAATTTCATGAAATCGATCATTATAGAATATATAGGAGATGCACTCGCCCTTCACAATGACAAAGAGATGGATCCCATCTTAGATCTCACAGACATCCATACCTAAGTAGCTCATACCCAAGCTCAACCTAGATGACCTGTATAGTGGTTAAAGAAGACTCAAAGCATTAGGACCTAAACACGAGGTTACCATGGATCCTCCAACAACTAATTATATGTACTAGCATAAGCTAGAGAACTTGCCACTACGGCTATCTAGTGGATTCTTCGGGTAGGCCTATAGTGAATTTGACCTCTAACAAACACCCACTAATATGCACCTATGTCTAACATGGATTGCTCATGGAACAAAGCAATATCCAACCCCTTGGATTTATGCATCGTTAATACAAGTTTATCCGAATTTTAGATGCCTATCTCATAAGATTCTATGAATTGGAATATTTTAAGATCACGATCGTGTAAAACTTGTTTCATTATCACCACCCAGTGCATGACCAAGTCCTGTAGTCTTATGTGATCTAAAGGCTTCAACCAAATGCTAATGAAGTAAATTAAGCAAAAGACAAAGATGACCATTGAAATATGAATATCATTCAATCAAGATTGTATCACAAGTGAAATAGTTTACATACCAATCTAATTGGCTGCAGGGCACTATTCCAACATACATTTGGTGGATTTTTTACCTATTTAGGCCGAATTTGTGGTTTGTATGTGTTGCTTGCTTCCTAATACCTGTGGAACAATTTATTTCGCTTAATATATGCTTTGATATTATGTTTGATTCATGCTCCTAAGTTCATTGTTGTATGTTTTTCCATCTTTCTCTAGCTATTGTGATTATTTTGCCACTAAATTGTAGGTGTATTTTGGTACTCCTTCACAAAATGATGTATGGTTTTCCAGGGTTATGGAAAAATGGCTTATGTTGTTGTAGTAATGCTATCTTATTTATTTCTTTCTCTAATTAGGGCTTGGATGTTCATTCTTCATATGTCTAGATTTCTGTTTAGGGAAATAAGAGTGGTGTATTTTTTAGATGCGCTGGTTCGAGTTCATTTTTTAGTTTACAATTTGTGACAATATGGTTTCATTTGATTTGGTCCAAATTTGTTAGTGTAGTTAGTATATATGATTTCATTATCTATAAGTTTGATTTTGTTGGACCTATTTCCTTCTTTATATTTCTTTTTTTTCCCTTCAATTTTGTCTCCATATCATTCTACTGTGAGATGGTAACTGTGCCTGCACACACTGGTTTTACACTTTCTTTGGCACATCTGGAACTTGCCCTGTTTTTAAGTTGTCCTATGAATAATGATGTTCTTTTAGCATATATGTAGTGTATGTACAATTGAATGGTGTTGGAAATTTCTAAAATATTGGGCTACAACTAGGCTTCATATTTCATTTTAGTAGAGTATGAATAAAGCACAACCAAACATTGCCTTCACTGACAATGTTCAATTATATGTCTTATTTTTTATTGAAATTGGTTGAATCTCATCTGGTGGATTCCCCGGATGCCATTGTTTGCTTTAGTAAAGCTGCTCTCTTTTTATTTTGGTAGACTCCCTATTTTACAGTGTATTGTTCTTTCAATATATGGTTGGTCAGCTATTGCTGCATCTCTTTTTTTCTTTATTATTCTACAGTAGATTGAGTATGTGTGAGAAGTCCTTCATTCAACTATTCCAACAACTACATTTGAACATTAAGTCCTACCTCTACCATTCTTCATACGACCACACCCACCCTCCCCTGATGGAAAAAAAAACCATTAGATAAACTATCATATTCCCTCCACATTGCAAAACTACACCCTTGCCCCTTTATTTCACAAGCAATCTCACACCACCCCCTGTATCACATTGAATCTTAGCACAATGGCAGGTTTATCCTTTGCAGTCTAATACACACCGCACTACTGTCACACTAGGAATTCAAATTAATAATTTCCTATCAATACTTAAGATTAGCAAATTAGCAGGTTCCTCATTACATTCCGGGGACAACTTCACTGAGTCCTAAAACATTGCCAAGTCCATGTCAACACCTCATTTGGAATCACAAACCCAAACTTGTTTTAGTTCATCAGTAAGTGATACATATGTTTACTTTGATTCACCTATTTGTTGCCTTCTTACTTGTATTTATTGTGAATATGTATCATACATTGACTTATTTGTGTGTTGTAATTGATTTAGATATTATGGTTTCTTTTTTGTCTTCCCTCGTTGGATTGGTTGGGTTGATAATATGTTCTATTGTATTTATTCGAATTTCTTTGACTTTTATTAGCCCCTTTTTGACAATTTAGATTCGATAGCATCATATTTGGGGTTTCTCCATGCCATAAATGGAAAAGTAAGTCATCCCTCCCGTGATGACTAGTTAGGATTGTATAATGGAAGTTTTTAACATATAGTTCACTAGATGGTGGTGAACTTTGGAGCAAATTATATGTTGCTACACTTATACATTTTGGTTCAAACCAGCAAGTGTATGTCTTTGCCTACTTTTCACTAGACATTCAGTGAACAATTTAGTTATGTATGTGTTGTCTTGATTTAGGTCACTGTCAGACATCTTAGTTTGTAATTTTGCCCACTATTGTCACTCCCTAATTGATGTTGGTGTCATCATCTTGGTTGGTCTTTTTGAAGTGTCCATGTCCCTATTTCAAGAAATTTCACCAATACTTCTTATTGGTGATGTAGTCTATCTTATGAAGTCTATTTGAGTGAAGGCAATGCATTTTGTATTGTTTCTCTATCCAGGATATTTAGGGAATGTGTACAAGATGTAGAGATCAAGGAAATATTTGTCCAGTTTTTACTTTGAAGGCACCGTTGATTTTTATCTTTCGATGTCAACTTAGGGGATAGTTTTAAGTGTTTATGTCCGAAATTAGTAGTCATTTCCCTTACCCACCCCCCACCTTTGCAGTGGCATTTCTGTTCTTTGCATTTTTTTTTCAATACATCCCACTCAATTTTGTATTTAGTTGTGGGGTGAGTGGGAGTGACAACATTTATAAAATAAAGATGGGCCTATCATATCATTTTATGTTGATGTGGTCCCAAAAGTCCCCATCACCCATTTTTGGTTTGTTGGTAAATATAAAGGAGTATTGTTGTTGGTGTCACCTAGCGTATAATACCACTTGAGACTGTCATTGGAGAAGAACGAAACAAACTAATTTTATATTTGGACAGTTTAGGAAGGTAGACATACTTATTGCTATGTTATGTATATATCAAATTTTGATTTAGATTGCATATTGACATTGTATTGAAATTACATTTCTTGGGACAAGGTATTAGTTTTGCTGATATTTGGTATTGAATTTTCAATTCAAATGGTTGTTCTCATTATGATTGAATATTCTCAATTTATTGGAATGTCTACTCATTAAATGACAAATTCGTATCTTATCCTCACTTTCTTTTGTGATTTATTTTCTAATTAATTTATCGCATTCAGTAACAAATTAAACAAGCAAATATCATTTGTTTATGCAAAAGCAAAATATGATTTTTCAAGTACATAATGATGGTATTTGGCAAATTTATCCAATTGAAATACATTAAAAAAAAATGATGCAATAGTAGCCTTGTAGTATACACAATTTTCTAAGAATACACCTTAAATATTAAATTTCACTAATTAAATAAGTCCTTGTACTTGAGAATTATTTTTCATCTTCTAACATTGTGTCAGTTACTTATGTTACACTATAATCCCCAACTAGGTTCTTTAAGTTGATGATCATAGTAGATAATTTATAAAATAAATTAACAATTATAATGTATTTATTAAAAAATGAGCAATTAGTAGTTTTGTAGTATAGGCATTTTATCAAAATATGAAGTATAACTTAAATAAATTAAATTTTACTTTTACAATAACTATTTGTGCCAGTTAAGTAGTACTTCCAATTTCACAAGTTTTTACAAGTATTTTTCTTATTGGAACTCTCCATTTATCCCAAAAAAAATAAAAAATGATTACAATTATTGATCAAATAATTGATAATTTGTAATAGACATTAATAATGTATCCATAAGACATACATAGAAAAAGGAGGAATTAGTAGTGATGTAGTATAGACAATTAATCAAAATATGAAATAGATATTAAATAAATTACACTTCACTCTTCAAATAAGTATTTTATTATCTGTAAACATAAAATATGACACTTATGTTACAATTTATATGGTAGACTTTTACAAGCTCCTTTAACTATAATTACTTTAATCATATTATCTTGCACTTTCTCTTGATCTATATGTCATATCTAGAATTAACATTCTCACTTTTTCCTATAAATATAATCTTTATGGGCACGTCATGCAATAAACTCGTTAATATATAGATCCTTAAGGTCAAAACCCATCATATAGAAATGATGCATCATACGGTACCCAATTCGGGGATGGTAGGTCCTCATATGTGCAATGGCCATTCACCAATGAAAAATTGTTAATCGAGGTTGCCTATGAGGAATTCCAAGCGGGTCAACTTCTTTCCACCACTTTCTTAGCGTACACATGTAATAAAATTTGCAACAATGTGAATGCGGAGCTACAGCAAGCAGCTTAAGCAAAAATGGAATCGAATCCGTTGGTCGTGGCATACATTTCATTCATTGATAACGAATGGCACAGTTTATAGTTGGGATTACAAGCGAAACACAATCACAACTAATGACAATCGCATCGCCCACTTGCTCTCAGTATATTAATGGTCTTATATTTCCAATATTTTATCTTACTCGTTTAATGTTGCTTTATGTCGTATGATAGGAAACCAAGACCGTGTCTCATTAATGGAGCATAGCTTACCTTGATACGATTATTGCACGGAGGCGTTCTCAAATAATGTTGCCACGAATTCCCATGCGATGTCTTCTACTCAGCACCATCTAACCACGAACAATAATCCAATTGGGAGTGATAATATGACTAGAGGCAATACTTGAGGCTCAAAAAGATCAGCTTTCTCATCTGATGACTTTGCAAACACAGCCGGTACTCATTGAGAGGGTTCCTGAAGAAAGAGGAAGGGCAAATAGAGAAAGCACTATGCTAAGGAAAGACAAGATTGATTGGAAGATGTCCTAAACAAATGGGATGACATGATGGACCCCAAGTCCGAAAGGATTAGGCCTAAAGTGCAATCATCAATTGTCAATTGTGTAAATGCACTGCCTCGTATAAAAGGCTTACTCGACCATCTATTCGGAAAGGTTATAAATGCTCTTCAGAATACCACGATGAAAACATTTTTTCCTACAGCTTGATGATAGAGAGAAGCGAGTCTAGGTGGAATCTCTAGACAATTAGACCATTAGCCAGTTTCCTTGGTGGACCTTTCATCAACTCTTGTTCATTACTTTTCTTACTTGTTTGTCTGTTGTGTACTTGTCTGTTTACTTTAATTTATGCCTTCATATGTATGAACTTCTATGTAACATGCTTGATGATGATATGGACTATTTTAGTGGTATTCGAAGCTATGGTTCAATCCAATCGACCAGATAGGGGGTCGAGAAAGGGGTTTGATGATATTGATGGGTCGAGTCCTGCAACTAATAGCACACATCAGGCCAATTGAGGTGCCTTTGGCTAAGACACTCCGACACTCAAATCAGCATATAATCGACTAGAAGGTAGAGCAGCAGAGTGAAAGCTTTAAGTGATAAATAGCATACCATGCTAAAGGGTGGCCGTGAGGTATTTATAACCTTTCTGGTGAGGATAATATATACATGATGTCCTTGTGTATACTAGGGGTGCCTTGTTCTTTGCCTAAGAACCTTTAAGTCTTCTCCAATGTTTATACTATTCCAATTTGTGCATCCTCCAGATCTATAGGACATAGTGGTACACAGAAGGCGTGTACTATCCTGGTATGGTAGAAAAGGTGGTACTGGTGGTGGCACGCGGCATTAATATGGAGGCATACTGCTATCAGAGCATCCAATGCAGCAAAAAGGTGGTCGCGTCTATTTGACCTCCTTGGTCAAGGTGAATACTTGCTTGTGAGTTATTTGCGCTGACTCTAGTCAACATGGTGGAACTCTATTGGATTCAAATATCTCCCCAATTGAATGCTAGACAAACATCCTGAACTGGTCGACTGGGCAAGATGTTGATACTCGTACTGGCGGAAAGGCCCAGTGAGATTGGATTCGGTCAATAACCTTGTCGATCACCAATGGGCTGGGCTTTCTAGCTAATTGGGTTGTTCCACATCATATCTTTGGTCCGGTCAAGTGCTATCAGGTTAGGCCTGTTGGGTTATTCCATATCAGTACTAATAATCATATAACATTTTTAGTGATTTCTCATAACATCTTATAAATTGTTGCTGTATCAAATTAACCATTGTTAATGATGGAGTAATTTTCACATAGATGGCTATCGTACGAGCTCAATGCTGCCACATGATGATGAGTTGGAGTACAGCGAAAGATCACTTGGCATGCCTGGCAGTGACGTATCAGATGGAGCTGATTATGTATTATTTATCATAAATGTAGTGTTGTCAAACATATACATTAATAGAATACCACGCAACACCTCTATGCTTCGAGGGGTAGATTGGGTTGGCGAGATAATGGAGGCCAACCTGAATGATTCTATGACAACTTGCGCATGACGAAGCCTATATTCATGCGCTTGGTCCACGAATTAACAAACCGAGGGCTTTTACCGCAAATGCAACAGTGTCAGGTTTCACCAACTAAGGAACTTGCAATATTTATGCAGACAGTTGGCGCACATAAAAGACAAAGGTATACTATAGAGCGTTTCCAACACTCTTTGGAAATGGTGAACCATTATATTTCTCGTGTAATTAGGGCGCTTAATATTTTAGCTTTAGAGCTGATAACTCCACCAAATTTAATGAAGTGCCACATCAAATTCAATTGAACACCGACTTCTATCTATATTTTCAAGTATGGAATCTGTAAGAACTACACTAAGTAGAGTATGATCCCATTAATTCAACTGGTATAACATCTCATGTGTGTTCAATAGGGTGCGGTCAGGGCAATCAATGGCACATTGGTCACTGCTTGGGTACCCACTCATATGCAGAATGTATATCTTTTGCGGAAAAAAAATGTATCCCAAAATGTCCTTGTCATAGCTGGCTTCGACCAAATGTTTACGTACGTTTATGCTGGTTGGAAGGGTAGTGCCAATGACGTAAAGGGCTTGCTCAACGCAATTCAAAATGACCTTGCCTTTCCCATCCCCCCACCAGGTCTTACATTTACTTTTAATAATTGCACATAATTGTATAAAAAAACTCGAATAGCTGTAATTGTGATCGATCACTATGGATACGACACTAATAAACCTTTTTCCTATAGGGAAGTATTACATCATTGATTCTGGCTTCACAAACTATATGTGCTTCTTATCCTTATATAGAAAGTTCCAGTACCACCTCCAACAGTTCGATGGTGCCACCAAATATAGTAGGCGAAATGAGATGTTCAACTATCGCCACTCATGATTGAGAAACATTTGGGATTTTGAAGAACTGATTCTCGATTCTTTGTTAGGGTATGCTGAGCAACATGATCACCCAATAAACTGATATTACCATTGCATGTTGTGCCATGCATAATTTTTTTAGTAAATTTAGTCGGGATGATAGCATATTTGCGACACCAAACTCGGAACCAAAACCCAATTGAGAGACCTTCTACCACCGTGCTCACCCGAGCCAGGAGGAGATATAGGCACAAGCTGTATTTCGAGATGCTCTGGAAGAATGGAAATAGGAATGAGACATTGTTGAATTTCTATGTAATTCCACGAAACTGTCTGTCAAGTTGTCTATTCACCATTACACGTGTCTATTGTTAGATTAATATTGCTTCACTTGATGTTTTGTAATAAACAATACTTATGCCACATGCTTATATTAGTTATATGCAGTTTAATTATTTTGACTAATTGAGTTGTGCATTAATAATGTGTTATCACTCGTACTATAATATAATCAAATTATTGTAGTATCATTCCTTAATGATCTCTTTGATAAGATAAGGGATAAGTACGTACAAAGCTTCCATGTGCGTATGCGGTGTGGAACCTATGGACCTCTTAATGGCCAAGAGAAACTCGAACTACATATGCTATTTTTTCAGATGCCCTGTTGGACTTGAACACCAATGATGCTTCATATGGACAGACAGTTTAAGTGGGCAGGCAACAGGTATGTAAAGGCAGCATCGAGCTTTCCATGTGATCTCCTCACATGGTACTTGTAGTACCTCTACATCCACCGGTGGTTCTTCTGGTGTTGCCTCCACGGGTGGCCCACTCTGTATGAGCATAGCTCTGTGCGCACTGATCATCACACACCACCGTATGTAATGTGGGATAGCAAGCCATGTTGCTTTCGCCCTTATGTGGTTATTGTATATGTATTTTGTTGCTTGTTTTGATGCTACTACTTATGGTCTTTATTAAGATATTATTCGTATGATAGTTTTGTAGGATGAAACGACCAGGTTCATGTATTAACGTAGGATTTATTATTGGCTTTTCATACTTTTAGGTTACAATTGAAAATGTACTAGCTATGTATGTAATTCTGTTCATTTGTACTGGATACAAACATCTTTATATCATGCAGGTGTGAGTCACCGTGCATCGATAGACGATAAGGGCAGCACCACTACAAATGTATAGGGCCTCGACGTCAAGGAGCGCTTCATTCATATGCTTTGGGATGCTAATACAATTGACTCACTAACAAATGAGATATACGTAGAGATATGCATGCCCGAGATAACGTACAAACTTCATGCCACTTTCAACGTCCATACACGACAGAATTTGTAACGGATAAATTTAATGAACTTAACCAGTGCTACAACACTATAAAGGCGATCGTCACCAATTTGGACATCTTTTATGAGCTAGCAACTGGTGATATTTTCATGCTGACCCATATACGATCGATACTTCTCGTGGTCAGATTAGTGTGCATTGCCATCTTTCAATTATGTTGTTGTATAAATATTTATGTTCCATATTCAATTCCATCCTTTGATGTTTGTGCAGTCATACCCACTTGCTGAGAGACTAGATACGACCTCCTATATGAGATCTTTACACTGCATGATAAACTACCATGACCCGTCTGACGATCTGTTATTGGGTCGACAACAACACCCTATTATGGTATTGAATTCAAGCACGTCACGTAGTTTTTTGTGCTTCCAATGGTCTTCTAGGCCTGACATTCCACATTTTCGTTCTACTCGAGTTACAACAGAGATGCCCATTAGCTCTGATGGCAACATCAATAGGGGTTTGGGAGTTGGCCCTATCTCATCATGGTCTAAGGTTGTTCGATGCATTAGCATGAGACTATCGGGATATCATGGCTTATCTCACATGAGCCAAGTTAGTATGGATCGGATACCGGACCGACCACCTACATCATCTTGATTTTATTTTCTTCTCGTTGTATAATTATGTCCCATAATGTTTGTACCCTAAATGATGTTATGTACCAAAGACTTGTCAATTGTGATGGATAAAGTGTATGTACCTATGTTTAGACATCCCGTGTTTGCTGTTAAATATTTTATGGACATCTTTACTTGAATCCTGATAATAAAAGTATGACCATAGACTATGCCAGGATTATCCAATAGGATACCACCGACTCGTAATGTGTCTGTATGCGGGCATATTTCATGATCCCCACTAGAAGGCTCAGAAGCAAGCTATTCTAATCACTTACTTGATGAATGCTATGACCTCCAGTGACATCTTTGTTAGGGAGGTGCTTATAGATGAGTGCTCTCATATTACATGTTGTATATCCAGGACGTTCGGGAGGGAGATGATAGTTGATAAAGATAAGACGAAGATTCAACAGCTATGTGGGTTCTACAAGGTATTTTTGGAATACATGACAATGCCAAGGGTGCATCACAATGCCGACCCAAAACGTGGTACATATTGACTCACAATACTGGACACATGTTGGGAGTGTAAGTTAAATTGTCTATTTTTTTATGGAAGCTATATATATATACATGTCTCATTACATAATGTACCAAATTGTAATGGACCTCATTCAGAAGACTATCAGAGAGAACTATTTTCGTGTATTCAGAGAGCTTTTGTATATCCCGCTATGCTATATTTTTTATCGATGGATGTACAGCCGACCTATCTGATGGCGGGACAGCAGGAGATACATCAGCACCTCCCACGGGCACCTAGCACTCATATGAGGTTCGATCATTGATAGCAGACATGATGGCTCATACTCTGTCTGCTTCCTTTAATCATGATGTTCGATTTATATGATATGTACTTGTTATAATGGTGATGCTTGTTCTTCAAAACTCCTATCTTTCACTTACAGTTAGAATATGGATAGAGGGTAGGTCTAATACTTTCATATGTTCTTATGTTTGGTTATCGATGATATGAATTGTAGTTTGGGACTGCATTTTGTCAATGTATATGCGTATTGCTTTTCATTATGCTCTATATTTTATCAATTTATTTGTTAGTGTTGATATTCTTGTACCGTAATTTCTAATCAGGGCACACATGTCTTGTAGGTGAGACAGCCCAATTATCTATCAAGCCTAACTCATTATTGGCCGACCATGTCACTGACCGAACCTAACCTTACTGGGCATTTTTTGTTGGTGCCAGTATCAACATTCATCCCGGTCGACCGAAGTATAGTCGACCATGCTCAAGGATGTTTTGTTCAACACTCGGCCAGAGAGACATTTGAATACAAAATTGTCATTTTGTCAACCAAAGTCTACACAAATAGCTTACAGGTAAGTATTTATCTCAATTATGGAGGTCGAATAGACGCGACAACCTCTCTACCCCATTGAATGCTCCGACATGCAGCATATCTCTGTATTAATGGTGCATGCCACTGCCAGTACCATCTTTTCTATCGTGCCAACCTAGTGCGCACCTCCTGTGTACCGCCTTGTCCTTAGAACTTGGAGATAGTGCCACCTGGAATAGTACACAAGTTGGAGAAGACTTAAAGGTCCTCAAGCAAGGATAAAGGCCCGTTCTGTGCAAAAAGGGCATTATGGACACATCAACCACACTAGGAAGGCTACAAATACCACATTACCACCATTCAATAAGGTATGTCCATTATTACTCAAAGCCCTCACTCGACTGCTCTAGCTTCTGTTCGATTCAATAACAGACTTGAGTGTCGGAGTACCTTAACCGATAGCACCTCGGCTAGCCTAATGTTTGCTATTAATTGAAGGACTCAACCTTGTTATCTCATCAAGCATTTTTCTCAACCTCTATCCTGGTCGATTGGATTATATATTAGCCTATTTTACCCCTAAATAGTTTTTACCCTCATCATTTAGCGTCGTTTGTGGGAATCTTGAGTCTGCAACTCAGAAAAATTGTTAACACTAGGCGAGAAGGTTCTGAAAGAGAGGAAAATAAAAGATCCCCAACCTCTTATCCTCTAGAAGAAGTGGCTTACTCAGTAGATCACCTCACCCGACCCATTCGAGCCCCGCAGCACGATAAAGTCGAGTGCCCAAGACTTCCGATGAATAAGAATTTATCCCAAGCTTATCGAGAAGAATGAGAGAAAGTATCCCACCAAGTACAACAGTTGAACAGGCATCTAGAGGAGATTTTGAGGAGGAATTCTAAGAGAAACCCTCATTAAAATGGTGCTTCCCGGATTCATTGAGAGCATGAGTCACTATTCATACAAGAGATAATTAATGAGTGCATTGCTGTCGATGCCAAGGCTCCTATAGGTCTACCTAGATGCGATGGCTCATCAGACCCAAATAAACATCTTCTATAGTTTGAGCATATGATGCAACTTCACGAGCAAAATGAGTTGATCCACTCTAAGATGCTGGTCACCACTTCCTCAAAAAACCCAGGAAGTTGATTAAAACTGAAGCAATGAGAAGATCCAAAAAATATTGTCATTTCCACAAGCAAAAGGGCCATGACATGGAGGACTGTTTCAATCTTCACGATGAGATTTAAAGGCTGATTCAACAAGGGCATTTGAAAAGTTTATCGATGAGAAAGCCCAACAAGAGGCGAGCTAAACCAACCAGACTCCCTATAGGGAAAGGTCGGTTAGCCCAAGGAAAGATGATAAAGGAAAGAAACCCACATATGATCCCAACCCACCCATTAGGGGAGTTATTGATACCATTACTAGAGGCCCAACTAGAGGGGACTCTAAATTAGCAAGAAGGCAGAGTCAAAAAAGGCTGGAATCGATCAAATCCTCCTTGATCGAAACAATCTTCCAGCTTTTAACCAGTGCGAAACCAATCTCTTTTTCTGATGCCGACCTTTCACACATAGAGTTAGGGCGCTGACAATAAATTGGAATACCCACTTATTGTCTCAATTGAAATCATGAACTTTAAGGTCAGAAAACTTTTGGTCGACAATGGTAGCCCTGCAAACATAATTTTCATATCAACACTAAAAAGGATGAATATGGGAAAACTGGAATTCGAACCTATGCGCATGCCATTTGTCGGATTCAGGGGATCCGAGATAATCCCCCAAGGGTCAATAAATTTTCCACTTCGTTTAGAGAAATGCCTCGATGAATAACCTTTATGGTCAACTATTTGGTTGTCAACGTGCCCTTTACTTATAACGCCATTATTGGACGACCAGTCTTAAACGACTTTAGAGCTATAATCTCAACCTATCACATAAAGGTCAAGTTTTCGACTGCCGCTGGAACCAGCATACTTCTCTGTAACATGAAGGAAGCTTAGCGCTGTTACACAATCTTGATCGAGGCAAATGAACAAAAGGCTCGACCAAAACTAAAACCCTCAGGGGATGTCCTAGTAACGAAACTCGAGAAGAGACAGCAGAGCAAAAAGAAAAAAACTCAAAGAGACTAGAGTCAAGCTCGTCGAGGAGTTTAAGACCATGAAACTCGAACAAGGAAACCCCAACAAGACTACCAAGATTGGGGTTGACCTCATAAGTAGCATGGAGTGCTTGATGGTCGATTTCCTTAGAAAGAATTGATGTTTTTACTTGGAAAGCTGCCAACTTATAGGGAATTGACCCCAGCATCGTTGTCCACCATCTGAACGTGGGCCCCTCATACAAGCCAGTCAAGCAGAAGACCAAGATCTTCAACGCTGAAATATGCCAAATCATTGAAGAAGAGGTCAACAAACTTTTAGAGGGAAGATACATTGTAGAAATTCAATATCCAAGTTGGCTTTGTAATGTAGTCCTTGTCCCTAAGAATGAGGAAAGATGGAGAATGTGTAACAATTTTACTAATTTAAATAAAGCTTGCCCTAAGGACCTTTACCCGCTGTCTTGCATTGATTTATTAGTTAATTCTATTATTGGGTGTGATTTTTTAAATATGATGGATGCATTCCAGGGTTACTATCAAATTTTCATGGCACCTGAGTATAGGGATAAGACCTCTTTCGTGGTCCCCCAATGGCATTTATTACTTTCTGGTCATGCCTTTTAGGCTCTAAATTGCAGAAGCAACCTATCAAAGACTTGTGAACTTTATGTTCAAAAATGAGATCGGCAGAACTATGGAAGTTTATGTTGATGATATGATTGTCAAAATAGAAAAAGAACAAAACCACTTAGCCTACCTTGCTCATACATTTTCTATATTATGAGCATTTGGCATGAAGTCCAACCATAACAAGTACATGTTTGGGGTAAGATGAGGCACATTTTTGGGTTACATGGTTAGCCAAAGAGTTATCAAAGCAAACCCACTAAAGATCCAAGTAATTTTGGACATTACGGCTCCTTGGATGGTCAGAGACGTTCAGCGCCTGGTTGGAAGAAATATCGCTCTGGGGCGGTTCATTGCTCAGCTAGTTGATAAGAGCTTACAGTTTCTAAAAATCCTTAGGAATGCGAGGAAATTCTAGTGGATAGAGCAATGGGACCAGGCCCTGGTTGAATTGAAGCAATACCTATCAATAGCACCAATGCTTGTAAAGCTTGTGGTTGGAGAAGTTTTGTTCATTTATTTGGTAGTCTGGTCAGCAACAATCAACTTAGTTCTAGTCTCGACCAGACATGACACCTATCGACCTATGTACTACAACAACAAAGCACTGTAGGGCCCTAAGCACAACTATTTGGAGATCAAAAATTTTCCCTCACTTTTGTCACTACTGCTAGGAAATTGAGGCCTTATTTCCAATCTCACTCCATTGTTATCTTGATGAACCAACCATTGAAACAAATGCTGTCAAAACCAAATACATCAGGAAGGTTGACGAAGTAAGCCATTAAGTTAGGGGAGTTTTACATCAAATTCCAACCCGAACTGCTATAAAAGCCCAAGTGTTAGCAGACTTTGTCGCCGAGAGTCTTGACCCACACAACCAACTCAACCAGAACCCCTTTATTTGGACTTTGCATGTTGATGTTCAGCAACTTCTTCAGGATGAGGAATTGGCATTTTACTGCACTTTCCGCAGGCCAAGGAGTATGATGTCACTATCAAGCTTGACCACCTTATGAAAAAAAATGAGGCAGAGTATAAAGCCCTCTTTGCTGGTATGAGGATGGCTGTTGACAGAAGAGTCGAGCAACTTGCAGCTATCATTGATTCTCAGCTAGTTACAAAACAGATTGAAGGAAACTTTGAGGCTAGGGAAATTATGATGAGCAAGTATTTGGCTGAAGTCAAAAGATTACAATAGCAGTTCAAGAAATTTTCCTTCAACCAAGTTCCTCGATCATAGAACAAATGGGCAGACGCACTATCAAAATTTGCTAGTTCAACAAAGGAAACTAGAGACAAAACTATCATATTTGTGTTCGTCAACAAGCCCACTATAGGCATTCTCGACCAGAATTTGGTGGGGCAGATTAGAGAAGCACCTCTCTCCTAGCAGGATAAATAAAAGCTTACTTAAAGAAGGGAAAAGTCCCTGAGGACAATGCCTAAGCTCGCAGGCTTAGAGATCGAGCAACCAAATTTGCCCTCGACGAGCGCGGTCAGCTTTACAAGAAATCAATTTTTGGACCACCATTGAGGTGCTTGACATAGGAACAAGCTCGCGATGTCTTACAAGAATTCCATTTAGGGATTTGTGGAAATCATTCTGGAGGACGATCTATGGCTTACAAAATCATCAAATATGGGTATTTTTGGCTAACTTTGGTGAAGGATACTGTCGACTTCGCCAGGAGATGCCCATATTTCCAGGTCCACTCCAACATACCTCATCGACCTGCGTCAACCCTGGTGCTCATATAGATCATGGTCGTTCAACCAGTGGGGGATAGATATAGTCGATTCTTTTCCAAAAACCACAGGTCAGAGGAAATCCATGATCGTGGAGGTCAAATACTTTACGAAGCAGGTCAAAGCGGAAGCAATCCTTAAGATAACCGACACGGACATTAAAAGTTTCATGTGGAAAAATATTATCTGCGATTTTGGTTTGCCTACAGTGTTAATATCAGATAATAGGACAGCTCCAAAATAGAAGCACTAGGAACTAGTGTGAAAGCTTGGGGATTCGACAACACTTTACCTCAATCGGGAACCCTCAAGCTAATGGCCAAATAGAGGTCACGAATAAAACCGTTCTAAACTACCTTAAGGCTCGACTGGAAGAAATCAGAGCAAGTTGGGTGGACGACCTCCCTAGGGTGCTTTGGGCATATAGAACTACTCCTCGAACTGCTACCGATCACAGTCCCTACAGCCTAGTCTACGAGTCGGAAGCAGTCGTTCCAAAAAAATTGATACAACATACTACTCATGTAATCCACTACAACCTGACCAAGAATAACTCCGAGAAAGAATTTGACCTTAAGACGATCGACGAACTACGTTAGCAGGCATAACAACAATGCAGAAATAGAGGTCGAAGATGGCCCAGTATTATGATAAGGCATTGTGTTTTGCTACTTTGACCATATAGTCGAAGTGCAAAGAATATGGGAAAACTAGATCCAAAGTAAGAAGGCTTGTGCTATATGGTCAAAGTAGCAAAACACAATGCCCATCAACTTGCATACATGAGTGGTAACGAGCTCCCTCAACCACGGAACACAGTGAACTTGAAAATGTTTTATGTGTAAAGAGACTAAAGTCTCCCATCAACTATACTAAAGTATCACTTCAAATCAATAAAAAATTGCTTATATTTCTTCAACTGCTTACTCTAACCAACAACCAAGGCTTCTAGCACAAATTGATAAACAAGTTGATTGTTCAGAGTCAACCATAAATCAGTTTCAAACTACAAACCAAGGCTTCCAGCCCAAATTGATAAACGAATTGATCCTTTAGAGTTGACCTAGTAGTCGGTCACAAATCATTTTCAAACTACAAACCAAGGCTTCCAGCTCAAATTAATAAACAAGTTGATCCTTTAAAATCGACCCAATAGTCAACCACAAGTTGGTTTTAAACTGTAAACCAAGGTTTCCAACTCAAATTGATAAAGGAGTTGATCGTTTAGAGTCGATCCAGTAGTCGACCACAAATCAGTTTCAAACTACAAACCAAGGCTCCTAGCCAAAATTAACAAGCACATTGATTGTTTAAAGTTACCCTAGTAGTCGACCAAAAATCGACTTCAACAACAAGTTGAAGCTTCAAGCCCAAATTAATAAGCAAAGTAGTCATTCAGATTCGACTATACCAAACTTGATAAAAGAGCAAATTGTTCAAAATGAATTATGTCACAGAACACAACCTAATATTAACCTCACAGTCGATACTCAAATTGTTCCACCGACATACGCGTCAGAACGGAAACATTGATCAAGAACTTGAAGTTAATTTAATAAAGTTGGTCCACGATCGACATGGCGCCAAGCCTATTCATTTAATTACGAAGACAACAAATATTATTCCAAAACCTATTCGGATGGATCAAGTCCATGTGAATATCATAGGGTTGATTCAATTGCCTTTTTAAGTCGCATGCGTAATCGACCGCTAACTTGTTTCCAAACCAATTGAACATTACCCATTTGCTTTGTTAAGAGATTTCGGTGTACGATTTCTTATTTGAAAACAAATCTATTTCATCATTCATCAATGCAAGTATTGGACAAAATGAAAGCAATAAAAGATAGCAACTAGACAATATAAAAATGAATAGAAAGTTGCATTTCATAAATTTAATCCTCTGAGTAAATGATCACAAAACGCCTCACACGACAAACAGACTTAAAATTTATAAAGCAGCCTAAACAACTATGGCCTCAACTTGACCACACTCTTTCTTCACCTGCTCCTCGAGCAGCCGCCTCATCGATTGCCTAGTCCAGCTCATCGGATGTAGGCACAGGAACAATTGCAGCAGGACCCTTAACTTCCTACTCGGGCACTACTGCAAGTGTTGGCTAAACTATGGGGGCTAGCTGTGATGGCCCCGCTTCATCGATAAAAAATGTGCTCCCAGCTAGAGGAAAAAAAGCAGCCACAGTGACCTTGACATCCCTAATATTGAACGCAAAGTCATTTGTGAAGGTAAATTCGCTGGTGACGTCGACAATCCTTATTTGGAGATCACCATTAGCCTTGACCACGGGCACAGCGGTAGGCCCTTCCGCAGGAGCATTCTCTTCGGGCTGAGGGAGGTTGAGATAATCGACAAGTAGCTCAGTTTGTATCGAGTTCAGTCATTTTCGATCCTCGAGCCGGATTTGGTAGCCCAAGTACACTAGCTACTTCATGGCCTTTTCAAGGGCCTTCATCGCATCATTGATAGAGAAGACAACACTAGCATCTTGAAACATCGAGCATAATATAAATTGTTGCACAGCTTCTCATCGGATGAGTAGCAATATCCTGAAGAACTTAATCCGAGCATAATTCATTGCTACGTTGTACCCGTGCAACTAACCAGAATCATAGCTAGCCTGAATATCCAACCTCTTCTTCTGCAGCAACTCCTCAACTCTGCTTCTCTCCACCACTGCAGCCATAAGCTGCGCGTCCTTATCTTCGAGCTACTTAGTCAGATGCTCGATCCTTAACTAAGTAGAGTTTAGCTGAGTCTTTATCACCTCACTCTCACTATGCTATTTCTAAAGCTCCTCTCGATCATCTAGGCCCAGGTCGACCCTACGATAAAAATGATAATCGAGCTGGTTGACCTGCAGCAAAAGAAACCTTAGTCCATATATATAAATGCAACAATAGAAGTGAGTAGCGAATCCTCGAAGAGAAAATAAAACTTAACCAAAAAGTTACCATGTTAGAATTATGCGCCAAGGCTCTCAGCACCTTTACTTGCGACATCTCCATCATCTTCATTTGGTCGGACATAAAGAGCCCAAACATCATCATTTTTAGGGGCGTTGACCTAGTCGATCCTGCGGACGTCATCGACCAAGAGTTGTGTACTACTAGTTGTGTTTCGAATCGAGGCGAGGGTAAGTTCGTTAGAAGAAATAGCTCTTTGTCGGGTCAACGCCCAAAGAGATTGAAGTCGATCGGTTAATTCGACGACCAAGTTTTCCCCTTTCCCTTATTAGCGATGGTCTTCTTCTGAGCAGGTTCAAGCTGCTCGACTGCCGGCCTCTTTTGTCGAGCGCTAGGTTGCTGGTCCCTACAGGAGAGGGTCAGGACAGTTGAGAACTAAGAGCAGGCAATGTTACTTGCGGCTGCAGGGCAGTTTGAGGAGCAGCTTCTCGTCGAGTAGACCCCTGGCGGCGTCCTACGCCTTTTGTACTCGCGTTATTGCTTATTGTCGAGTTTGGCTCATTATCTCTTCTCGATCTGGAAAACAACAAAAAAAGATGCATCAGCATCGACCAGAAAGTAAAGAAAAACTACTAAAAAACCAATAAAGATACTACCTAGTCAAGCGTCGACGAGCAGGTCTAGCTGAGCAAGCGATAAGCCTACCAGCGCCAAGTTCCTCTCCTCGACATACCCCAAGGCCTCCATCTGCCCAAACTCAACTAAATCCCAAATAAAGGTATTGAGCCAGGTCAGGGTTTTCGTTCCCAGGCATCTCAATATAACCCCTCATCCAACCCCTCCGTATGTTACATTTGACCCCACCCAAAGATCAAACAAAGAAGTAACAGCTTTTCCAAGTCTAACTGAACGAGAAATAGGGGATCACTAGAAATTTTCAATGAGGGTGGGCCATAAGGTAGTCAAAGCCCGACTCCTCAATACTCCCCGACTTCTGGGATATTGGAAGATAAAAAAGATTGCTAAAATTTTCAAAGGTCGGGGGTTAGTTGTGAACATGTATGAGACCACAAAACTGTATAGAGTCGAGAAGCAGTTTGGCAGTAATTGGGTAATGCAAACTTGGAAGCTTGTGAGAAGGTCAATTATTAGTTGGGCAATCGAAAACTTAAGCCCAAATCTAAGGGCATCCTCAAAAACTGAGATAAAACCAACGGGAGGTCAATGCATCCTATCGTTGACCCCAAGGACGATTAACTTAAGCTCTCGAGGAATATGATATAGCTACCTAAAGAGCTCAAGATCACCCTCAGTAACTTTTGACACAATCTCACTATAGTAGTCGGGGTAAAATAACCTACCCTAAGAAACTGGAGGTTAGCTCGGCCTGGCCTCATCCCCTGCGGCAATGTGATTGTCACTAGACCTACTGGAAGAAGTCGAGCTATCGCTAGACAACTCACTGGATTCGCTAGTTGAGCTATCCCCCCTGTTCAAACCCAGGTCGACCGAGTTGCCTCACTATCATTCACCCTGACTACTATTGTCGCCAAATACACCCAATATGTTCAACAAATTATATGATTGAAATGCAACAAAGTAAAATTCACTCAGTGATTTTCGAAGACATACACAATTCGGGAGTTTACAAGTAAAACACAATTGGCGGTAAGTGCAGTAAAATGGTTGATTCGACCTCACGAAATGCTGTAAAAGTGAAAATGAAAGTTTTCACCACGCCTATTTATAGGCCTCAATGCGCGGTAACCCAAAGAACTGCAGTTATTATGCTGCCGATACCCGATGCTTCGCGTGGCCCAAAGTAACAATCGCATTAAATACATTGAAACCCTGGTCAACTTTTGAAATCAAAACGTTCTGCAGATCACCTATTCCCCACCCCTTCTCGTCGATAAACTCGATCAGGACTCGGGAGTGGGGGGGATTTATAATATGAGATAGCCTAACTAGTCCAGCCCAATAACTCTCGACTAGACAAAAGATACAATGTGAGACAACCCAATTATATATCAGGCCCAACTTATTATTGGCCAACCATGTCACCGATCAGACCTAGCCTCACTGGGCCTTATCCATTAGTGCAAGTGTCAGCATTCGTCCCTATCGATTGGAGTGTGGTCAACCATGTTCGAGGATGTTTTTCTCATCACTCAGCTGGGGAGACATTTGAACATAATAGAGTGTCATTTTGTCGACTAAGTTCTACGCAAATAACTTACAAGTAAGTATTTATCTCTACCATGGAGGTCGAATAGGCGTGATAGCCTCTCTATTGCATTCAATGCTTCGACAGGCAACATGCCCCTACATTAATGAAGCATGCCACCGCTAGTACCACATTTTCTGTCGCGCCAGGCTAGTGCACGCCTCCTATGTAACTCTTATCCTTAGGAGCTGGAGATAGCGCCACCTGCAATAGTACATAAGTTGGAGAAGACTTAAAGGTCCTCAAGTAAGGACAAAAGCCCTTTCTATACAACAAGGGTATTATGGACACATCAAGCACACTGAGAAGGCTATAAATACCCTCCATTGCTACCATTCAGCAAAGTATGCATGTTATTACTCAAAGCCCTCACTTAGCTGCTCTATCTTCTGTTCAATTCGGTGACTGACTTGAGCATTGGAGTGGCTTACTTGGCTAGATTAATGTTTGCTATTGATTGCAGGACTCGACCCTATTATCTCATCAAGTACTTTTCTCGACCTCTATCTTGGTTGATTGGATTGGATATTAGCCCAATTTACTTCTAAACAGTTATTACCCTCATCATTGTTATTATTTGCATTAAACACGATTGCTATATTGTACAAACTACTTCTTCATTTTTAATCCAATAAACTCCAACTTATTTACTATAAAAAAAATAATAAATAAAATAAAATGCAACCAACAAGCAAATCCAAAAGAATAATATAATACAACCTACTTAATCATTAAACCAATCATTACAAACTTACTACAAAATCACATCCAGTCATTACATATGTATATATACATATATATATCATACATATTTTATTATTATTCTTACAATTAAAAAAATCATTTAAATCCATTTTCACCCTCAAATATCAACAGAAAAGCATTGATTTGACCGCTACAGTAAAAAATATTTCTCCCAAAATATAAACAAACATACCAAAACTTCCCAAAATCATTTTTTAACTATTCCCCAAAATATAACCAAAAATCAATTACATTCCCCAATACAACTTTCACATTTTCCAATATCTCTTTCAACATTTATTCTCCCAAAATACATAATAAAATCATACAAAAAATATAACCAAATATTCCCACTGTCTTTACTACCACCTATAAGGCCACCTGTCACCGAGATGTAGGACAATGGTGAAATATGTCTATTCTTCATTAGCTTTCACAAGCCAGTGAAAACCCACCCTAGTGGGCCAATTCCCTTCGGAAGGGCTATTTTGTCATTTACTTGTTATATAAGTTGGGCTTTGTTCTTTATCATTTTTTCAAAATATTTTTCAACTCCCAAAACAATCTCAAAATATGTACACATTCTCCAATTATTATCCTAAAATACAAAAATTTTATACCCAAAAAACCCCTCCCATAACACTTTCAAAATACCCTACACCCTAAAAATCACACCTTCCCCTACCTACCCTGTAATGCCTTCTCTCGAGATAGCACCCAAGCTGAGGTGCTAGCAATTCAATCTCAAACTTAAATCATAAACAAGTAATGGCCCATAAGAAAAATTTTCAGAACTTATCAAAGATAGCAACAGACTTCAACTTAAAAAGACCTTGATAAAACACTAAATACATGCCATGGTTCATTCCTTAACACTCAATAAAATATATACATACCTTTAGGTTATCATTGTCCATTCTGACATATTACAACATCTCAAAATCCAACCTTAACATTCAAATGATTCCATATATAAATTCAAATACCTGATCTATTAAAAAATATATTTATGTCCAAGCCGAAGGTTCGAGTTCATCACCTATTCCTGTCTCAAAAAATCAAAACAATACCGAAGGGTAAGTCCTAAGGACTTAGTGAGGGGAAATTATAGGATTCAAAGGAAAGCTATTGAGATACAACAATCATGAAACAATTCGGTAATAAGCAAGAATTTTTAATATAGATCAACAATGTACATAGCACGCATGATATCAAATTTAATAGATTGTTGGTCATTTCAACCTTATTACTCCCAGATCAATTTATAATTAATAGTGTCGGGCATCGGTATGGCATAAATAAGATTTCCTTATCACTTCATTGCTCGAGCACTTAACTCGGTGGGTAAAAATTTGTTTTTATGGCATGGTCGAACGTATGCCGGATCCCATCACTCACAGTCGCTACCTCCAACTACCTGTAAGTCAAGATTATAGGTGAGTACTAACCGAAAGATATGTCTCCGCAGTCCATTCCGCCTGGCCGTCTTTCAGACCTAGCCCGGGCCCAAACCCCCATGGCGTCCCTCTGGGTGAAAATTGCCCATGGCGTCCCATGAGTTGAAAACCGCCCATGGCTTCCCATAAGTTGATAACCACCCATGTCTTTCCATGGGTTGATAAGATATAATGCCAACAAATAAGAATTTAACTTGAAAAGCTATAATCATGAATATAACAAGGTATAAATCTGGAAAAATTAATATACATAGTACATCGCCCGGCAAGGCCATTTAAAGGTTACATGTAAGTCAACAAAGAAAATAGGGTAGAATATTAGATCAATAAGATCTCTTTAACTGCAAACACATTTGTAAGAAGCTAGCGATAAGTACGGGGTTAGCTGACAAGGCCATAGGGTACAAGGGACAGAAAACGAATAACATAATAAGAGTTCTGGACATTAGAATAGAAACAAGAAGTTTTGCAACAGAAGCAAGATTCAAAGAAACAAACCCTCACAGGGGTTTACAAAACAAACACAAATAAGGAATTCCAACAATTAAAGAGTTCAAACGATTCAAAAACATTAATTCTCAAAACAACAAGGTAATCAAAGCTAGGTCGGCAGACCCACACCTTAGCAATTTCATAAAAAGGCAATTACAGTCAGCAATCTATTGGTCAGCGGGACCTATTTCTTCGCCACCTAATCAAAAGAGTATATTCATAGTCAAAATCCCCATTCAACTCTAATAGTCTTCTAAAATTACACTATTAGCATTCTAAAATCACTAGCATATCGATCAACACAATAATTAAGATTCAATAGGTACCATCGGTACAAAGTGCTCTAATTAAGTCGATAATTTCATAAATAACCACGAGGTTTTGTGTCAGTTCCAATAATGGCATGCAATCTAGTACTTAATTACATAATCATTCCCGTAATATCATCCTAAAACTACAATAATAACTTAATTTCCTCATAATTAATCCCAATCAATGCCACTTAGGTCTTAAATCCATGAATTAAAGTTTAATCACTTAATAAACTTATTTAGTCTACGTTTGGCATATAACATGACATGTCCGAGTCCACCAACTATACAATACTTCCTGCACGGGAAACATACACATATATATACCAATCATACCATAATCCTCAATC
Organism: Jacaranda mimosifolia; assembly: GCA_018894105.1. Lineage (NCBI taxonomy): Eukaryota > Viridiplantae > Streptophyta > Magnoliopsida > Lamiales > Bignoniaceae > Jacaranda > Jacaranda mimosifolia. Next base: position 23,588,720 of record CM032129.1, read on the forward strand.
TTGGAATAATTACAAGGTTCACAATGGAAAAATGGTATAATATACATGAATATATATACATAACCACATTTCAACTCTTAACCCAACATTCGATTATAGGAATTTCGGAATGACAAACCAAGTACACGAGTGTGATCATCGCATCAAGAAGGTGAAACTATCCCTTTGTCGCCACTGCGCCGTTGTCCGCTGGCGTCCGCTGTCGCTGAAAAAGATAAAAGCCACCACCAGAAGATGCCTCTCGATGAGAGTTGTCCAATGCCCTCCTCTATTTCAAGTTTCTCTGCTGGAAGAGCCTTCAATTGCCGCCTCAAAACCCTCAAAGCTACCTTCCGCTGCTGTGAAGATCTCACCGAATTCCACCTTCACCGCCACGTGAAACTCCCATGCAGTGGCAACATCGTGATCCCCAAGCTGAGGGCTTTCAGAAAAGCTGCCCAGAAGCCTTTTTCTACCGCTACCCCGCTAGTCCCGTTGAGCTCCTGCGCGGTTGAGCTTTCAGCTCTACTTTTCGAGCAGTCCGTTGCCTGAAACGCCTTGCCAGATGTACCTATTAAATTAATTAAATTAATTTATTCCATTATTTAAATACTTGTAATTTATATATTAATTTTATGTTTTATATTTCATGTATAATTAAATACTATGTTTATTTGTTTAATAAATAATTTAAGATGATTTAATTTCAAATAATATAAAATTATTTATTTTTTTAACTTGATGAATTGTTATAAGTATTACATATACAAATTATTAAATAAATTACGTTATTTAAATCAATAATTAAGTTTTATTTGTACATAAATGAAATAATAAATAGTTAAATAATTATTTAATTAATAAATATTAATTAATTTATAATTAATGTACAGTGATTTTTTTTTTATATAAGTCGATATTATTAATAAATATTTTCTTCCAAGTAATACGTCATTTGCTAAATGTAAAATTTATAAAAATATAAATTTAACAATATATCATCAATTAAATTAAGGGACACTTATTTAAAAGTATCAAACACACTTTCCACTTTTGTGATTAGTCCCCACTTGATTTTTGTTAGAAAAAACTCCCTAGTTTTGTTAAAAGTTTTGAGATCACTCCTCACTCACTTGATTTGACAAAAATGCCCTTAAGTATAATATTTTTCATTCATTTTTTCGTACTTCTTCTTCATCCGGACAAGCAAACAGTAAACCCTATCATACCAGAAACAGAAAGAACAGAAAAAACGCAACAAGCTCCACGGCGGGAACAAGAATAATGTTAGAGCTAAAAACCACCAACCCGACAACTGCATTGTCTTCTTCTCTTTTTATTTTCATCATTTTCGGGTTTCATCTTCTTCTCAGTTTTATCTCAGTTGCTTCTGAGTTTCTTATATTTTTCCGACAATGTCAACCAGTAGTGAAGTAAGTGTGCTCAATCAAGTGTTGAGGAGTTGCCGCTACAAAGATCAGCTCCATATAATGTCAATTAAGGATAGTATGACTTTAATGGATATATACATTATTCTCGCAAGAAAATGGAGTGAAATCAACGCCGAGCACTTCAGTTTGCAATATATAGCTCCGCATCAAAGATTGTACGTGAGTTTAACTGATGATGATGATGTCATGAATATGGTCTTACTGCATTTGACATTGAAGATGAACATTTTTGACATCCTGGTAAACCAAAAGGATGAATCAAGCAGTAGAGAAAAGAAGAGCAGTGATGTTTTAAGGTAATACTTCTACAGAATCTAAATTGTACTGCAGTTTGTAAAGTTTTCTACTTGAAGTGTTCCGAAATTGCACTCTGTTTATTTGAAAATCTTTCGGTACTGGTAGCGTTCTACATTATACTTCATTGCAGTTAACATTGTACTTCATCTCACAAAAATTATACTTTATTATGTAAGCTTTATACTTCAAGTGTTTTACTAAAAGATTATCTAAAATTGTACTGCAACTTGTAGAGGTTTATACTTGAAGTGTTTCCAAATTGTACGTAATCTATACAAAATTATACTTTCTGTTTTCTGAAATTATTCATTTAACCAAAACTGTACTGAGTTGGTAGGGTTTTATACTTCAATTGTTCAGAAATTGTACTTAATTTTACACAAATTTGTACTCCATTTATCTGAAATTGTACTTCATTTCACTAAAATTGTACTCTATTATTTAAGTTTTATACTTCAAAGTGTTCTACTAATTGATATCTAAAGTTATACTGCTATTGCTAACGGTTTATACCTGAAGTGTTCAAAAACTGTACTTCTTTTTATTCAAAATTGTACTTCAATTTTTTGAGATTATACTTTATTTTACAAAATCTTTACTTATTTATTGAAGATCTATATTTTAAGGGTTATATTTATCGATTATCCAAAATACACTGCAGTTGCTAGGGCTTTATACTTCAACAGTTTGAAATTGTACTTCACTTTATCTAAAATTGTACATTTATTTTCTAAAATTATATTTTCTTTTGTACTTCATTTTATAGAAACCTATACTCTTTTCATTGAAGTTCTATACTTCAAGTGTCCTAAATTATACATCATTTTATATAAACTTGTACTTCAATTATCTGAATCTACTATTTGAGTTTCATGTTTTCTACTAATAAATTATCCAATTTGTACTGAAATTGCTAAGGTTTTATACTTCAAGTGTTCAGAAATCGTTCTTCCCTTAACCAAAAATTGTACTTCTGTTTTTTAAAATTATACTTCATTTTATACATCATTTTATTTAAATTTGTACTCTTGTCATTGAAGTTCTATACTTCAAGTATTCCCAAAATGTACTTTATTTTACCTAAACATGTACTCCATTTATTGAAGTTTTATACTTCAAGTGTTCGAAGTATATATACTTCATTTTATCTGAACTTGTACTTCAATTATCTGAATCTATTATTTAATTTAGAAGCGACTACAAATGGATTATCAAAAAATTATACTGCAATAGCTAAAGTTTTATACTTCAAGAGTTCTGAAATTGAACTTCACATTATCTAAAATTGTACTTCGATTTTCTGAACTTATAGTTCAGTTCTTAATAATTTCACCTAAATCTGTATATTCTTTTCATTGAATTTCTATTCTTCAGGTATTCTAAAATTGTATTTCACTTTGTCTAATATTGTACTTCAATTTTTTGAAATCATACTTCATTTTATACATCATTTTACCGAAATTTGTACTCTATTCATTAAAGTTCTATAGTTCAAATGTTTGAAGTTGTACTTCATTTTATCTGAACTTGTACTTTAATTATCTGAACCTATTATTTAATTTTTAAGCGTCTACTAATGTATTATCTAAAAATTATACTGCAATAGCTAAGGTTTTATACTTCAGTTGTTTGAAATTGTACTTCACTTTATATAAAATTGAACTTAGAATTTTCGAAATTATACTTCAGTTTTTACATAATTTAACCTAAATCTGTATTCTTTTCAATGAAGTTTTATACTTCATGTGTTCTCAAATTGTACTTCACTTTGTCTAAAATTATATTTCTATTTCTTTAAATTATACTTCATTTTATACATCACTTTACCTAAACTTGTACTCCATTCATTGAAGTTCTATACTTCAAGTGTCTGAAATTGTACTTCACTTTATTTGAATTTGTACTTCAATTTTCTGAATCTATTATTTAATTTAGAAGCGACTATGAATGGATTATCAAAAAATTACACTGCAATAGCTAAAGTTTTATACTTCAGGAGTTTCGAAATTGTACTTTAGATTATCTAAAATTGTACTTCGATTTTCTGAACTTATATTTCAGTTCTTACATAATTTCACCTAAATCTGTATATTCTTTTCATTGAAGTTCTATACTTCAGGTATTCTAAAATTGTATTTCACTTTGTCTAATATTGTACTTCAATTTTTTGAAGTCATACTTTATTTTATACATCATTTTACCGAAACTTGTACTCCATTCATTAAAGTTATATACTTCAAATGTCTGAAGTTGTACTTCATTTTATCTGAACTTGTACTTTAATTATCTAAACCTATTATTTAATTTTTAAGCGTCTACTAATGTATTATCTAAAAATTATACTACAATAGCTAAGGTTTTATACTTCAGTTGTTCTTAAATTGCACTTCACTTTATATAAAATTGAACTTAGATTTTTTAAAATTATACTTCAGTTTTTACATAATTTAACCTAAATCTGTATTCTTTTCAATGAAGTTCTATACTTCATGTCTTCTCAAATTGTACTTCACTTCTTTTACTTCTGTTTCTTAAAATTATACTTCATTTTATACATCATTTTATCTAAATCTGTACTCTTTTAATTGAAGTTCTGTACTTCAGGTGTTCTCAAATTGTACTTCATTTTATTTTAGCTTGTACTTCAATTTTCTGAATCTCTTAATTAATTTTCAAGTGTTCTACTAATGAATTATCCAAAAAATTGTACTGCAATTGCTGCGTTTTATACTTCTATTGTTTTGAAATTGTACTTCATTTATTTGAAATTATACCACAATGCTGAATTATTCTACATATTGTACTTTATTTTACCTAAAATTGTACTTCATTTGTCAACCTCAAGGGATGCAGTCGATAAGGAAACTGGTTCGACCAATGCATCACACAATGAATTGGCTTTAATTAGCAACTCAATTGATGCATGGAGGAATTGCATAAATGGAGAGGGTCAAACATTCAAGGATGCTGAGGAATTCAGAATTATGCTTAAGAATTATGCAGTGTCTACTTTGCGGTCGTTTAAATACAAGAAAAATGACAGCAAAAAAATCATAGCCGTTTGCAGTGATGAAAATTGCAAATGGAGAATCTATGCATCAAGGCATGAAGCTGATAAATTATTTGGCATTCGAAAATGCAATCTAGAGCACACATGTGGTGAGGCTAATCTTCGGACAAGGGGACACCTAAAGCCGATTCCGCTTGGGTTGCTAATGTAGTGAAGGATAAATTGAGATCAAAACCATGTTATCGGCCCTCTACCATACTGAAAGATATTCACAGAGAATACGGTGTGGAACTTAGGTACCATAAAGCATGGATGGGTAAGGAATTAGCTATGCATGACATCCATGGAGCTGAGAAGGGATCTTATGATAAGTTGAGGTGGTACTGTGATGCTGTGAATAGGACAAACCTTGGAAGTATTGCAGACTGTGAGATTGAGCAAATCAGTCAAAAATTTTGTCGGCTATTTATATGTTTTAGTGCCTGCCTTCTTGGTTTTCTCAGGGGATGCAGGCCATTGATATTCTTGGACGGGACCCATATTAAAAATAAATACAAAGGAGTCTTACTCAGTGCTGTCGGTAAGGATGCTAATGATGACTTATTCACGATAGCATATGCAGTTGTTGACTCTGAAAATGATATTAATTGGGAATGGTTCTGCTTTAAGCTGAGAAGTGTCTTAGATTCTGAATATCTGCCTGGCTTATCAAGGTTTACTTTCTTCTCCGATTGACATCCAGGTCTTCTTAAGGCCCTCCCCATGATATTTCCCGGTAGCACCATACATATTGCTTGAGATACTTAGTGGATAACTTTAAGAAACAAGTAAGTGTACTCTATCTTTGTTTGTGAGACAATTATGTGAAATAAACTCTACTTCATAACATTAAGTACATTACTGTTCTATTATTTTAAATTCAGGTATTAAGGAAGTACCCTCTACATAACAAGAAATATTGGTGTTCTGTTTTTATGAAAGCTGCATATGCGCCAACAAGGCAGGAGTATACCCGACATATAGACAGCATGTTGGAGTCAATGCCGCTTGCCAAAGACTTTATTATGCAGTCTGACCCACCATGTTGAGCAAATTCCTTATTCGGTGGAGATTGATGGGGGGTAATAAACAATAATCAAGTAGAAAGTTGGAATAATTAGGTTTCTGATTTATGCCAATTGCAGCCATGGTTGATCACATACGCATGCAAATAATGGTTATGATGCATGATAGACGAGAAAAATCTCATAAGATGGTTGGTCAATTATGTCCCAAGCAAGAGAAGAAGTTGGCAATCAATCATATGCGTTCTCGTAACTTAAAAGTTGTCATGTCTAGCGGTTGGAGCTTTGAGGTGATTGAGCAAGATAAATCGTATGCTGTAGATTTACAGAGCAGAGTTTGTTCGTGTAGAGCATGGAAGATTGATAAAATACCATGCAGACATGTTTGTGCTTGTATCGAGTCAAAGTCACTTTCACCGTATGACTTCACCGATCAATACTACCGAGTTGAGATGTATCAACAAGCATACCAGGCAGTTATAAACCCTATTCCTATGTTTGATATGCAAATGTTCCCTGTATATGATGATGACATCATTCATGCACCTGATTGTCGATCTCAGCATAGGCGTAAAGGACACAGAGGATTCCATCACAGATTGAGAAACGTGTAATTAAGTGTAAAAAGTGTGGTAGAATAGGGCATAATCATCGAACTTGCAAAGAATCAGTAAACTAGTTAACTTTTGTACCTCAATATGGGATCATTGTACTTGATTTCTTCGCATTTGCGCCTCACTTGAGCAATAAAACAGGTGATTTAGCGTGAAATTAGCATTCTTGCATGTTGTCCGAGACATAGTTAACTTTTGTACCTCAATACGGGATAATTGTACTTGATTTCTTCGCATTTACGCCTCACTTGGGCAATGAAGCAAGTGATTTAGCGTGAAATTAGCATTCTTGCATGTTGTCCGAAACATAGTTAACTTTTGTACCTCAATACGGGATAATTGTACTTGATTTCTTCGTATTTGCGCCTCACTTAGGCAATGAAGCAGGTGATTTAGCGTGAAATTAGCATTCTTGCATGTTGTCCGAGACATAGCTAACTTTTGTACCTCAATACGGGATAATTGTACTTGATTTCTTCGCATTTGCGCCTCACTTGGACAACTTTGTACTTAATATCTTGGTATTTTTACTAATATTTTTGAATTGAAATTTGTTCAAAGATTTGATTTTTAATTCTTGCTAATTAATAACCAAACTAATATTTATCATATGTGTCCAATATTTATCATATGAATAAAATAATATTAAATTTTTTAAGTTGTTAATCACTAGTGTTCAACATATGAATGTTATCAATCGCTGTAATGAAAAAATACTTATGCTTTCAAAGATGTAACGAAATGAGAATTTGACGATGCTATCCACCCTATCATCCATACAAATTCGTACTTCACCAGATCCAACAATCTCAAATTATTGTACTTGCCCATCATTACAATTATTGGAGAATAATTATTCAATTTGAATAAGTGGACTTCAAGGAAACAAATCTTATACTTGGATTGTCCGATTTTGTACTTCATATCTCCAGAATTGTACTTCATTCCCTGATTTGTACTTTGTTTCATGTGAATTGTACTCAAGATCCCCGCCTTGTTTCAATTGAATTTAAGTGTTCTTCAGCGACACACATTTTATACTTTCTTTGTTCCGGGTTTGTACCTCATTGCCCTCAAAATGCACTCAAATCTGCAGCCCAGTTTCAATTGAATTGAAGTGTACTTCAACGAAGCACATTTTATACTCTGTTTATCTGAATTTGTACTTTGTTTCCCGTGAATTGTACTCAAGATCCCCGCCTTGTTTCAATTGAATTTAAGTGTTCTTCAGCGACACACATTTTATACTTTCTTTGTTCCGGGTTTGTACCTCATTGCCCTCAAAATGCACTCAAATCTGCAGCCCAGTTTCAATTGAATTGAAGTGTACTTCAACGAAGCACATTTTATACTCTTTTTATCTAAATTTGTACTTTATTTCCCGTGAATTGTACTCAAGATCCCCTCCTTGTTTCAATTGAATTTAAGTGTTCTTCAGCGACACACATTTTATACTTTCTTTGTTCCGGGTTTGTACCTCATTGCCCTCAAAATGCACTCAAATCTGCAGCCCAGTTTCAATTGAATTGAAGTGTCCTTCAACGAAGCACATTTTATACTCTGTTTATCTGAATTTGTAGTTTGTTTCCTATGCATTGTACTCAAGATCCCCGCCTTGTTTCAATTGAATTTAAGTGTTCTTTAGCGACACACATTTTATACTTTCTTTGTTCCGGGTTTGTACCTCATTTTCCCTGAATTGTATTCAAATTCCCTGCCCAGTTTCAATTGAATTTAAGTTATAAATAATTAATGAAAAATTACACTTACATACAAAATAATATTATAAACAAATTATGCTTCAATTTACACATGTATTTACAAACAAGTGATTCAAATCCTGGCATTTTCATGACTTAATATTGTATGTGTCATTTTCGCACGATATTTATCAATTTCAATTGTTCTAGCATCCCTCCAAAACTCGGGGGTGTCTCTAGCAAAACATTCTGCCCAAAGGCATACATAGACACCACAATCCACTATACCCACTTGCTGCCTGCCTTTTCTTGGATTTATCTGTTCATCCACACGACTTCCCAATGAAAGCTTCATGTACCGAGAATAGAATGAAGCCTACAAAACTATTGATCAGTTGTTAACTCCCTAATTATGAAGAAATCATAGGGAAAGAAAGCAAACTTACATTGGCAATAGCTATCGGTTTGTATCTGGCCGCCATTATTGAATTTATGTATAAAAAAAAAAAAAAAAAAGAACGAGTCGAGGTGTCGAGGACAACCAAGAACCAGTGATGGCGCCGGCAAATCGATAGGATTATATAACGACACTCGTTTAAAACATCCACCGTAAGCTCTTCCAAGTCTGTACAGGTGAAGTTGTTCAGTTTAAGCTTCAACTCCACAAATTCAAGCACATTAGGTATAAAGTGTCAACTGTTGAAATAGAAAAGATAAGCACATGAATTACAGACATCACCAATATGGTGTACAAAATAAAATAACATTAGGTATAAAGTGTCAACTATTGAAGTAGAAAAGATTAGCACTTGAAGTACAGATATCACCAACATGGTGTACAAAACTCAAGCACATTAGGTATAAAGTGTCAACTATTGAGGTAGAAAATATCAGAACTTGAAGTACAGATATCACCAACATGGAGTACAAAAATTAAGCACTTAGGTATAAAGTGTCAACTATTAAGGTAGAAAAGATCAGCACTTGAAGTACAGATATCACCAATATGGTGTACAAAACTCCAGCACATTGGGTATAAAGTGTAAAGCACAGAAGTACAGATATCACCAACATGGAGTACAAAACTCAAGCACATTAGGTATAAAGTGTAAAGCACAGAAGTACAGATATCACCAATGACACGTCCCAAAATTAAATCATATATATACTAGAATTGAGCGTGAAATTTAATCCCAAATAAATGAATCTAACAATCCAAAACATAAGGTTAAATAGGAACTCATCCAATTCCTTGCAAACTCACAACATGAAACTCCAAGTATCAAAATCTTTACGAAACTAAACACAATGAAATCCACAACAAATAAAACAAAACTAATTAACTTAATATAAAATATACTAATCTACTAAAAATTCCAAAACTACGTCTTCACTATTGATTCTCATCATGCAGGATCCACCTCCTCACTAGGACTAGGATCTATGTCTGCCAGAAGGAAGTTAGAGAAAAGAAAAGAGTATGAGTAAAGACTCAGTGAGTGCTAAGTGTGTGTTGAGTGAGTTATTGAATTAAAATTATTTTTTGTACAGTAGAAATTTTTGAGTATTATAAAAAGGAACTCATAAAACAGTCTAGCAGTAACAGTTGAGAAATCTATAAACGATCAAGCAGTATCCAATCAAAACTTTGTAAAATAATTTCCTAAACTATCAACTCAAATACGATGATCAGTCAGTTTTGCTGTAGTCAGTCAACCTTATGGCTCCCCCGTAACAGTCCCTTATCGCTCCGGGCAAGGTGCGACCTTACCAAACAGTGCCCGAGCGTCCCCGGGAATTCCTACGACCCACCTCAGCCACAATGGCTTCTGTTGTGCACTGGGGGGATTAGGCCATAGGGGCTTGGGGTTCAACCGGCTAGCCCGCTGCTGCCCAGTGAAATTCCTCGCACACCCAGACCAAGTTGGATCCAACTAACAGTAACAGTAACAGTAATAAATTGATCACCGAATTTAATTGGTAGTCTAGAAGCATTAAAATCATAAAATATAAATTTCTTTTTCCAGAACTAAAATAAGAAAATTATTTCTTTTGTACGGGAATAAAACAAGAAAAAGGATCTCTTTTTGTGCATTGTGGAATATATAGAGCAGTGTAAGTTGAACACAATTCATAAGCAATTACATAATAGCATATATCCTTCTAGGTTTTGAAACATAACAATATCTAGTATTTATAAGTTTAGGCACTCACCTTCAAAATCAATTCTAGAAGTCAATCTCCTATCTCAGAGTCAATCGAATAAGTAGTCGAGTTACCTGATTCATTTAATTAGCACATTAATCACCAATTAACTAACATTCGGCCTAAATTGGTATCTACTTCTATTGTCTAAATTCATGAAAATCAATTTCATGAATTTGGAAGCATAAATATATACACACACATATATAAATTTGGATTTGTGCCATGAGGGTACAACTTTCTGGGCCACACATGCATGTTTGAAATAAGCACATATTTACATGATATTTGTCTATCTATCTATCTATATATGTATATATATATGTGTGTGTGTGTGTGAGAATATCCTCCCTAACAAGCTTTAATTGCAAGAAGACAAAAATGAAAATAGTTTCCAAGGTTGATGTGTATATAGGTGTACACAACCATACATGCAGGTAAAGTTTTCTTCTCACTCTCGGTTTTCTCATTCTTTGCAATCTTTTCTTCCTTTTATTTATTTATTTATTTATTTATTTCCTTCTACTCTCATAACAAGTCAATAATTGTGGCTTTGTAAATTATAAACCAACACTTGCATCCGAATAGTGGTGAATTCAAATTCAAAATTAACCTATTTTTGGTCAAAATTGATGGCCACAAACAACCCACAAATTAATTTCCTTCAAAGTTTCCATCTTGTGCCCTCGGTTTCTTCATGCATGTATGAAAGAGAAGAATCAATGCAATTCAAAATTGGAACTTATGCAGTCAACAATGGCAGCTCACCTTTGTGGTCTAATAGAAAACAAATAGGCATATAATCAGAATTTCACCACAATTTTTATGGAAATCTTTTACCTGATGGCTTGCTCGAGGGCTTGCCGCCATCAAACTCCCCTTTTTGTTTTTCTACTTTCGTCCGCTTCTCTCTCTGTCTCCCTCTTTTTTTTTTTTTTTTTTGATTTGTGAGACTAGGGTTTTGAATTATAGGGACTACAAATATAGAAGTATTATACCTCAACTAGAACTCTAATTATTATGTGAAAATTATAACTTTTTTTTTATAATAAAAATAAAACATATATTATCTCCTAACTGATATAGCAAATAATAAAAGAAATTAAATGGAATAATGGGTAAACATAGGATAAAATAATTAAGAAATTTCCAAGATTTTATATTTTTTAATTTAAATAATAAATAAAGTAAAATAAGGTAAATTAATCAATTAAATACGAAGTAAAATTTTTGGGGCATTACAACCAACATGGAGTACAAAACTCAAGCACATTAGGTATAAAGTGTAAAGCACAGAAGTACAGATATCACCAATATGGAGTACAAAACTCAAGCACAATAGGTATAAAGTGTCAACTATTTAAGTAGAAAAGATCAGCACATAAGTGCAAGTATCACCAACATGAAGTATAAGACATCATCCATTAAGTGTAAATATCAACCAATCAAGTATAAGATATCATAACATTTATTACAAACAGACAGTTTACAAATGAAATGCAAGTAGCAAAAAAATAAAACATTAAGTAGTGTACAACACCTTCTTCTCTTCTTGTTCTTTGTTTTTTCGTGCACGAGGACGAGCACGATAGGTCTTTGTCACTTGTCTTCCTCTTTTGGCTGGTGTGGTGCTCGGGGGGCTGACAAAATCTAAAGATTTCTGTTTTGGCTTCCTGTCTCCTCGATTGCGCACATTTGTCACAATTAAGGACATGACATTTGCCATTTCAATCTCAAATTCCTCAAACTCAGCCGCTTGAATTGGTATATAATGTTCTATGTTCAAAGGTAAAGGGGAATCTAAATGATCATGACATTGTTTGGTTCGACTTTCTTCATCCAACATGTCTTCAGAATTATCCCCTTCTTTCTGTGCATCATGTACCAAATCAAGTTCCCCCTCATGCACATACTCACTAGCTTCCTCCTCAAGCTCCACCCCATCAATCTCTTCATCAGTAAGATGCTCCTCATCACCCTGCTCTTTCATTGCCATGTATTCGAATGAAGCAATTTTTTCTTTCAATGATTTAATTTCTTCACCTTTTGCTGCAATAATTGCTTCATATATTGTATGATCACAGACATAGATTTCACTGATGGCAGTACTGGCAACCTCTGATTTCTTGATCAAAATTTTCAATTCTAACTCTTCTGGAGCAGGGTTGAGGGCTACAACCTATTATAATGGAAATAATTATCAAATTCAAGTTATTATACAAAAAATAAATAATGAATTATTACAATTATTACCATATCTGTTGTAACTTGCTTCAATTTATTCTCTGTCTGCTCCACATTTTGTGGGAGTTTGATATCCTTCCACTGATAAAAGCGTGGAAACTCAAACAAACTCACTGGTGAAGCCAGTGACGGGATGCGTTCATAAACCCATGCCTGTCATTCATAAATCGAAAAATTATACTCACTTGAATATAAATATAATCAATGTCATTAGAAAAATGAAGCAAACACTTACCATCAAGCCGACTGTACACCCATCAATGTACTTCTTTCTTTTTTCTCCACCTACTCCTAAATGGTTCTTCATACCTTGCACAAGAAAATTGTATGCAGCTATGCCCTATGCATATAGACCAACTCTAGACAAATTGTCCAAGTATGGTAGGAGAAATCGTGGAGTCCAATAATTAGATGTTGGAAACAGAATACAATTAAAAACAAAAACTATGTACAACCTACAAAAATTATTCAAGTCCTCCACACTATCCTTATATACATACTCCTCAAGTTTTTTTGCTATTTCAAATCTAGTTATATTCTGCAGCTTTCCAGAAAAAAGGCGGTCAAAGGTTGAATACTTCAACTTCAATGCTATATCAACAATTGCCCCACGTGTGGCAACCCTAAAACTATTGAAAATTCAGCTGCAGAAAAAGAAACCTCAACCCCCTCCGCAAAATGAAATGAAAGCTTTTTTGGGTCAAACCTCCTAACTATAGCTTCAAGCCAAATGAAGCTTGAACTTAACTTAGGCATATCCATGTATATATAGAAATGGGTCTTCTTCAATGCATCAAAATGTTTGGACCCCATCTTGGACTTCATAAGCTCCAACTTACTTTGAAAATATTGGGGGGAGCAACGAGAACATACCTCACAATATCTTGGCTTTGCTGCAATGAGAAAAAAAAATAGTATATAAACAGATAATAAACTAACCCTTTTAGATAGAGTGTACTACACTTTCAGTTATTCTATACTTCATGCTTGAATTTTTTATATTACAGTTGATTTTAAAATATAATGCAGATACACAGATTATATACTAGAGTTCCATTTAATGTATATTGCATGCTTAAAGGTTTTATACTTCAGTTGCTTCTAAAATGTACTGCAGATACAAAGATTATATACTACATTTTCAGTTAATGTATAATGCAGGCTTGAATGTTTTGTACTAAGATGCTTCTAAAATGTACTGCATACACTTATGCCTAAAGTGTACTGCCAGTTTGAATGTTTTATACTACATTTGTTTCTAAAATGTACTGCACCTACAGAGATTTTATACTACACTTTTGCCTAAAGTGTACTCCAAATGCTTCTAAAATGTACTGCAGCTATTCAGATTATATACTACCTTTTGCCTAATGTATACTGCAACCTTGAATGCTAAATACTACATACATTTGTTTCTAAAATGCATTGCAGCAACACATATTATATACTACACTTATGACTAAAGTGTACTGTCAGTTTGAATATTTTATACTACATTTGTTCCTGAAATGTACTGCACCTACAGAGATTTTATGCTACACTTTTGCCTAAAGTGTACTCCAAATGCCCTAAAATGTACTGCAACTATGCAAATTATATACTACATTTTTCCTAATGTATATTGCAAGTTTGAATGCTTTATACTACACATATGCCTAAAATGTACTGTCAGTTTGAATATTTTATACTACATTTGCTTCTAAAATGTACTGCACCTACAGAGATTTTATACTACACTTTTGTCTAAAGTGTACTCCAGATGCTTCTAAAATGTACTGCAACTATTCAAATTATATACTACCTTTTGCCTAATGTATACTGCAAGTTTGAATGATTTATACTACATACATTTGTTTCTAAAATGTACTGCAGCAACACAGATTATATACTACACTACGCCTAAAGTGTACTGTCAGTTTGAATATTTTATACTACGTTTGTTTCTGAAATGTACTGCACTTACAGAGATTTTATGCTACACTTTTGCCTAAAGTGTACTCCAAATGCCCTAAAATGTTCTGCAGCTATGCAGATTATATACTATCTTTTCCCTAATGTGTACTGCAAGTTTGAATGTTTTACACTACACATATGCCTAAAGTGTACTGCCAGTTTGAATGTTTTATACTACATTTGCTTCTAAAATGTACTGCACCTACAGAGATTTTATACTACGCTTTTGCCTAAAGTGTACTCCAGATGCCCCTAAAATGTACTGCAGTTATACAGATTATATACTACATTTTTCTTTATGTGTACTGCAAGTTTGAATGCTTTATACTACACTTATGCCTAAAGTGTAAAGTGTACTGCCAGTTTGAATGTTTTATACTACATTTGTTTCTATTTTACCCAGATTATATACTACACTTTTGCTGATGTGTACTGCATGCTTCGATGTTCTGTACTATAGATAACACACTACTACATTCAGATAGTTTTATAATATAATTTCACCATATAATTTCAGTTAAAAAGAAGTATAAAGCCCTAAAATGTGAAGTGCAACTTTCATGACCTTCAAATACAAATCAGAACTCCCAATCTCACAATAGAAATCATATATATATCAAATGGGTTCAAGTGTTTAACGACTAAAAAATGAATAAAAACCCTAAACATGAGAAAATAGACAACAAATCAGTGTAACACTGAAAAATCACGGACATTTGAAGTTTCAAATGCAGAAAACATGCCTTTGTTCCTTTTCATCACTTCTTTTTGTACTTTGCTTCTTCTTACCACTGTTTTTCCTTCCATTGTCACAGAAAAATGGCAGAAAATTTGTTGCTGTTTTTTTTTTTTTTTAACTTCTTCTTCTTCTTCTCGCGTTAGTGGCAGAGGAACGGTTTCACGCCCTTTTGTTTTGGCGCTTAGAGAAGTCGATTTCAGGCAAAAATATAAAAAAAGAAAGCGTTCTTCTTAAGAGATAACGCATTTCCTATGTATTTTTGTTATTTTTTCCAGCTGCAAGGGTATACAAGTCTTTCTAAAAGATATGGAGAGTGATTCCTAACTTTTGTAAAAAAGTGGGGAGTTTAGTGTGTAAATATTTAAATGAGGACTGAATACTAAATTAAAAGTAGGTTGAGAGATTTTTTTCTAATTAACTCTTAAATTAATTTCTCATCATTTTATTACAACCATATATCAATCCTTACACATATATATACACACATACACACCATTCAACTATAAATATAAATACATACATTATATAAAAAAAATTACTTTCACTCTACAAAATCAATAAAAAATCAATTAATTTTATATTTACAGTACAAATTATCTTCCAAGAAAAAAAAAAAAAAGAAGAAAATAATTTATTCACAATTTATTTTTCTAATTCCATTGACACATTCTTGAATCCTTCCCTAAAATTAATTGTCCCAAAATATTTTTAAGAAAACAACAAAAACACAAAGGAACAACCCCATAGATAAGGGAAGAAAGAGACAGGAACATAGTCCGAACGTAGTGAGAGAAAATCCTATCAGAAGAAAAAGCGTAGAGAGAAAAAGAGAGAGCGAAGCAGAGAGAACGGCTACGCAGAGAGAGAGAGAGAGAGAGAGAGAGAGAGAGAGAGAGAGAGGGAGGGAGGGACGGCGTAAGGTTTAGTTGATTTCTGCTACTACAGCAGCAGCAGCAGTGGAGTGGCAAATTGGTAAATGAGTGAAAGAGGGCCAGCAGCACCGCCGGCTGGAATGGTGGTGACGGAGCAGCAACTTGCGGAGGCCCTGGAGTCTCTCCTCCGCGACACCAACTCTTTCACCTCTCTGAACGGCGTCGTTCAGCAGCTCGAATCCAAATTGGGTGTAACTTTAAGCCACAAAATCGACTTCATTCGTAGCCAGATCCACCATTTTCTCCTCCTCCAGTCTCAGCCCCAGAATTTCATGCTCCACCAGCAGCCGCCGCCGCAGAAGGACCATTTTGCCCTCAACCAAAACCCCAATTTCCACCCCGCTCCTTCCCCGCATTTGCCCCCAAATTTCGCCGCACATCGTCCTACGGAGGGTTACGTCTTCCGTCCGCCGCCGCCTGCCCCGCCTCAGCCACGGTCGTCCCAGCCTCTGCCGCCGCAGGTGGTGAACACCACTAGTGTCGCCGCTGCCAGCGTCTCCGCTAAAGAGAGGTTGGTCTCTAATTTTATGAATTTTTCTGTTTTTATTTTTTAATACAAAAAAGAAGAGTTTTTACGAAAGGAGCTGTTTGGTTGGTGTGGAAATTTCGGGTGTTCTTGCCTTGGAGAACTGTCCCTTCAGCTTCTCACCAGCCGAAGGGCTTCCCTTGCTTTGTTCTTCATTTTTCTTTTTATTGATGTACGTCCTAGCTACTTTTCTTTTCTTTTTAAAATTTTGTGGGTTCAGTTGCTTTCAAGTTATCTCTTTATGCTGAACGCATAGAATCCACTAACTCAAATTTTCGTTCGTAAGTGTAGCATAATATTGGTCTTTATTGATAAATATGTTATACTTAAGCACGCAAGAATCGACGTTCTTATGTAATTTCATCTGAAAGGACGGATTCTTCAGTATGTGGACTAAATTGAACTGCTAAGGAAGGGACTGGTATTATTTATTTTACATTTCTTCGGGTGGTCGGTGGTGTTCGCGGGAGAAGTAGCGTTGACGGAAACTGAAAGAGTTCGGCCAGGGTGTGATGATGTCTCGTTGTTATTTATGCCTCTGTTTTTGTTGGATATAACTGCACAGAGTTCTCCAAAGACAGAGCGGTCTTTTTTAAGGCTACCAGTGATAATGGCATGTCTGGTGCAGGTAGAAAACATTTTCCTTTCTATAAGAATTCCTGAAGGAAATAATGATAATTTTGAGAGGGAATGGGACAAGGGTTTTTGGAGTGGGACATTTTGGGGAGGCAAAATGTTAAATAGAATGATGGTCATTGGTATTCTTTTGGTTGGAAAATGTAGTGGGAGAACAATACCAAACAATGCGAATCTGATTGGCAGAGTTTCTGATAGTTTAATTTGCTTATTTTCCAATCGACTTCCCAGCTAAAACCTTATAATAGTGTACATTTGATTCATGATTTTTATTTGATGATTGATATATGCTAAGACATGGAGTAACTTAGTGTGATAATTAAGTGTGACTGGAAGGTGTAGACCTTAGCATCAAAATGGAAATATCTCCAGAAATATTAACCTTCATAATTATATCTTCCATAAGTGGAGTCCACCAATGCTATTATGAGAAGATGACTCTCTGCTATTAAACAACAAAACAACTTTGGTAAGAAGAACTGCGATTTATTGGATATGGTGCTTCAATATGACTCTTTGCTAAGCAATTTATGTTGAAAAATGATGATGTAAGGGTAAATAAGTGGAATCGTTCTTATCTACAACAATACTAAGTTAATGGGTGTCGCCGCTCCACACCCTTTTCTTTTCTAAAAGAAATCGTTTAAGGCGTATCAGCACCGAACAGTCAGCTACTATATGGGCATTGATATCATTAATTATTTTTCTTAAAAGAAAGAAAAGAAAAACCACTTGAGGGTGTCGAACTTAAACATTAGCTTCTTTTTTCATGCGGGCTGACAACCAGCGTGATGAAAAAGAGATTTTTATTTTTGTAAGAATCAGTAGCACCCTGGTGGTTTATAAACCACAAGAGTTGGGAAGAACAATTTTTGTTTTTTATTTAAAAATAGGGGGGTGTAAACACTTATATCCTTAACTTTTTTTATTTTTTTTTATTTTTAAAATAAGAAACATTGTCGTGGACTCAGCCCATGACTTCATTAAAAGAAATATTATAGAGTCTTTGTCAATCCCATGACTTCAAAAGTCATTGATTGTTTTCAGATCGCTAACAGTCTTTTAAGCATTCATGTAAAGCACCATGCAGTAGCAGCAGTAACAACGATATTAGATTCTGCTTGCATAATTACTATAACCCTTTGGCTTGATGGGGGTTCCTCCAAAAGGTTCTTCCACAGAGGGAATTTCAATAAGATTTCCTTCGCTTAATGGATAACCATTCGCAACCAATGGAGAATTGATTTTCATCTTAAATTCAGGTGATTGGATTTGCACCAATGGAAACCATGAACTTTCTATAAAACAGAGGGATTGTTTTGCTTCCATTCTCTCCTACTCACTGGTACTGATCATGCTCTATATGCTCCACTTCTTTGCAGTGTTCCAACGGGGAGAAAAAGAAGAGGTGGCCCAGGAGGCCTAAACAAACTGTGCGGTGTTTCTCCTGAGCTCCAGACCATTGTGGGCCAGCCAACCTTGCCAAGGACTGAGGTGCATAGCCTATTTTCTCTAAGCTTTCTTATGTTTCTTCTAGAACAGCAATCCTCCAAAAACAAGCATTCTCTGCAGATTGTGAAGCAGTTGTGGGCTTACATAAGAAAAAACAACCTTCAAGACCCAAACAATAAAAGGAAGATAATATGCAATGACGAGCTCCGTTTGGTATTTGAGACTGACTGTACCGACATGTTCAAGATGAATAAATTGCTAGCTAAACATATAATTGCGCTTGAGCCTACAAGTATGGATCTGAATGTCAATATTTATTTTGCATTCCCTTTCCGGTGACTCCCATTCATGCTTATGATAAATTTATAAGATCATATTTTGTTCTTGCAGAACAGACAGCTCAAGATGCCAAGAAAATGAAAGTTGATGAGGAATCTGGGAGTAAAGTAGATGAGCCTGTTCCAATTGTGATAATATCTGAAGCACTTGCGAGTTTCTTTGGAACTGATGAGAAGGAGATGTCACAAGCAGAAGTCTTAAGGCAGATGTGGGAGTACATAAAAGTTCATCAACTTGAGGTCTGTAACTGCATAAATGATTTTGTTTATCTTTTCTGTTTAGTCTTGGGATTTGCCAGGATATTGTAAGTTGCCTGGTTATTCCTAGTTCAAGAGGCTTTTGGAATGATATTCAGATTTGGCGATCAGTGATGCAAAAGTTCAATTTTGTGTTGAAGTTCGTTTTCTGAAATTAGTCGTGCGTAATGAAGTTTGCATGGGAGCCGACAGTGGATGGTTGGTGGGATGTGCTGAAAAGTCAATACAGTGCAAAGAGGGCTAGTGATAACTTGATCTGTGGTCTGTTTGTTATGAGTTGTACTGCAAAATTTGTAAAGCAAATTCATTCGTTGTGCATCAATATTCCTCCTAAGGTCATTAGTGCTTTTTTACCACCCAAAAGATGTGTGTGCATTACGTATCATTGAGTTTATTTTCTTTGTTTGCTCATTCTTTGGTGGTTACAGTTTACCTGGTTTGTCGCCTTGTTCTATCAAATCATATATTTTATTTTTCACTTGATACCATCCCCTCTATGCCTAGGGAAGAAATGGTATTCTACTATGCTAGCATAGTTCTTCTTTGAATCCATGGAATCCAAAAGTCTATTATCTGTTTTGCTGGGAAACTATAGTCTATCTTCAGTAGTTTTTGCATGTGTGTCTGTCACTGACTGATTCCTCTCCTACAATATCCAGCTTGAATGTAGTTGAGAACGTACGAGCCAAGTAGAGCAAATGGCAAATTATATTCTGTAGTGTCTATTTTCCACGAGTCTAGATGAAAATATATGCCTGGATGGCATGTCAGCTAAAACAGTTGGAAGTGATCTTCTGGTACTGGGTGATGGCAATCTCTCCTGTGAGTTTTTGTAGATAGTTAACTGCACATCCCGACTTTATTAACTTGAAATGTCTATATTCCTCTCAGCTTTTTGTCTTTTCATTTTAGCATGTATTTTCCTTTCAATATTTGCTCTGTTTCTGAGGACCACCTGCTTTCCTTAAAGAGTTATAGAGAAATAAGTTGTTTCCAGTTTTATGCTTCAAAATGTCTCTATTCTGCTGTTCTAGGATCCTTTAAATTCGACGAACATCTTATGCGATGCAAAATTACAAGAGCTTCTTGGGTGTGAGAGCATTTCAGCATTGGGGATACCTGAGATGCTGGCACAACATCATTTAATCAAGAAATCATGACAGATACACTGACTGGTAAGTGAAAGGTATTAATTGCTTTCGACAATTTTAATTGTTTGTTATTGTATAATACTTTAAAATTGAATTGATCAGTAAAACGACAAATAGATTGTAATACTTGAGGAATATTTGTTGGATTTTCTGCTGTTTAGTTGAAGTTGTTCTGCCATTTCTCTCTTTCTCTGCTCTCTCAATGTCCCTTGTTTTCACTTCTTCCTTCTCTTTTCTCTGTTTTTCTTTTCCTTCTCCTTTCTGGTAGTTCTGTGCTGAAATCTCATTCGTTCCTCCACTTTTTCATCCACACTTATTAGTTATTACAATTACCACATTTGTAAGGAAATACTGCCATTTTGACTGCTCAACCCTGGCTATATTTCGGGTTGTGTCTTGTTTGATAGTGGTTTACAAGATAGCTAAGTGGCTTTTTTATAAAGCAAAAGGCAGACAAAGTTTGGTTTATACTTCTAAATTGTCTTTCTTCAATGCTTACTGATACTTCACCTATCTCCTCGTTTCTGGATAATGGTATGTCTGAAGCTTGTTCCTTTAGATACCTTGTGGTGTTCTCCTAAACATTAGGGCGATATTTTCCAATATCATACTTGCCTCTGAATATATATCTTGAGTATGGCTTTTATTTAACATTGTCATTTTGAAAGGAAACAGTCTATTCGTGGTGGAACTTTCTTGAGAAAGAGTTTTGACAGAAACCTAGTATAACACAAAATTAACTTGCAACCAGGGTGGACTTTTGACATCTTCTTTTTGTCTTTTTGTTTTTGTCTTTTTGTTTTATTTTGCAGATATATGATGTTAATGCTAACTCACTATGTTCTGACATCATCTCAAACGCTCCCTTGAAAGAAGGTTCAATTGGTTTCTTCTTTCAATTGTTTAGGTTTTTATGACTGTGGTGCTAGAAAGTTGAGGTAGGAAAATTATGAATAGATTGCTACCTGGGTTAACTGCAAGTTAGTGCTTGTGGCCTGCCATGGTTCCAGAGTTTCATTCTTGGATATTGGAATATTATCTGTTGGGACTTTCCGACACATTGTAATATGCTGACGGTAGGAGAACAGGCTTAGAAGAAGATTGTAAGCTACTATTCTGGTTGTGTAGAATGATATATCAAGTTTATGTCAATATAACTGCAATATAGTGTGTATGCTTGTTGATGCCTTTTCAGTGGCTCCTGCTGACTTGTTTCCTTTGTTATGTATGGATTTTATTATGTCGTTAGTCTAGCTTATTTCCCAAGGATTTTTTATTGGTTGTTGGAACTGTGCAACTGACGGCAGTTTGCTTCTTTAAGTTTTTTAAGTCATTTTCTTCAATTAGGGAGAGCCGTTTCGAATTGCTGTCATTGGAAATTCATGTTGGTTGTGTCCCAGGTTTGCAGTTGTGCTGAAATCCATTAGTGACTAGGTCTTTTGGCACTTGAAGCAGATAGAATAGTTAGTATACAGATAGATGGATACTGCCTTAGGAGCTGATGTATTGTGATGTGTTATTTGGTCCTGGAAAAACCTATGGAAGAAAGTTTAACGAAGTTCTGCTTTTTTGTCTCTGGTTTTTTATTTGCTATTTTCTGCCTCTGCTTTCAACTTGAAATATCAGAGCAGCAGCTTTTGTTTAGCTTTTAATTAAAAAAAGCATGATGATGGGCAACCTTGCTGTTGAGCTCGTGTTTCAGGCTTTGTGCTGCTCCCTCCAACTTGTAAAAGCCAGTAAGGTTAGCAGCCAGTTATTACAATCAACTGAGGAAACACTTCTCCTTTTTCTCTCATTTTATTAGTCGTCATATATTCTTAAGGAGGTTGAAATCTGCAACTGCAAACAATATATATTCCAGTTGGCGACCGTGGAAAAGGGGGTGCACGTGCCACCACCTGAAAATACTCCTCACAATTTCACGGGCTTGTGTAAGAGCCAATTTATATAATCAGAGGGGTAGGGCAGCCTCAAAAGTACGCATTACAACGGCAGAAAAATCCAAGATTTATTGGGTAATTGCCAAGCTGGGCTCACATGAGGCCTCAAAATTAAACATCATCTGTGAATTGTGATTATTCTATCTCCAAATTCCTCAGCTATAAACAACCAACATTCTTTGCACTTGAAGTAATTTGTGAATTTGATGAGAATGGCTAAAGCGGTTAGCACAGTGCTTGTGCTGATATGCACGATAGCCATTGTTGCAACAGTTAACAGTGATCCAGCAGTCACCCCTTCCACCATCTGCAACGTCGAAGTCTCTGAGCTTGCAGAGTGCATCCCAGCAATAACTGGTAAGTCACCTCCTCAGCCCACAAAGAGTTGTTGCGCTGCAATGAAAAAGGCCAATCTGCATTGCTTGTGTAACTACAAATCCGAGTTCAAGAAGTTCGGAGTGGATCCTGAAACTGCCATGGCATTGCCCAAAAAATGTGGGCTGAAGCTTCCAAGAGAATGTAAGAAGAAGATGTATTTCCATTAATCTGCTTCTGCCTTTCCGGCCTGCATATTAAGACCAAATATGCCTAGTACTGTTGTTTTTAACTGGTTAGTAGTGTTTTTTCTTTACTGGTTCTTGTGCGTTTGGTAACTGGATATTCTGCCCCATCATTTGGCAAGTTACCCATCTTTTTAGTCACCAGGCAATTTCCCTGTATTTTCACTTGCAGTAATAAATTTTAATCCCTCAGCATTATTTGAATTTTACAAGCTCACAAGTCACAAGCTCGATTTGATAATTTACAAACTGATGAGCAGTGTATGATTTTAAATCAAGTCCAAGACTAGGATTTGAATTTAAGCTCGCATTGAGAATGGGCGGAGTTGGACTTGGTTTGGATTTGGGCTTGAGCTTGTACTAGATATATGGATCATGCGTATTTATCATATTGAATATATGCATGTAAAATCTTAGGGCTTTCGATGGATCGAATTTTAATTTGAATTGGATTTGAATTCGTTTCGAATTTTAGGATTTTTATCCGATTAAAATATTCGATGGATCAAATTCGATTATAATTATTCATAATTCGAAATAAGTGGATCTATATGGAATTAAGCAATTCGATCCGTTAAAAATTCGATTCCGAACTTTAATAATTTTTTATTAAATTAATACTCTTATATATAATATTAATAGAAAATTTCAAATAAAATTTATATTCTATATTGACCTAATATCTATATTAACATTTATATTATGCTATTAATATTGAGTCTTTAGCCTCAAAATAAGAGGTATACTGATAAAATATCAAATTTAATAATGTATAATAGTTCATTGATGCATTAATATAGTATGAAATAGGGGTTTAGTATTCAAATATTTAACTTTTAGACTAATGTATAATAAAAAGTTGTTATGAATTTAAAAATGACATAAATTTATTTTATAAATACAATATTTTTATACAATCCAAAAGGAAAAAAAAATATATATATATATATAGGGTAGAATTTTTATTGGATTTCAGATATCCATCGGATTCGAATATAGTATTGACTAACAAAAGACCTATATGATTTCGGGTCGGATTCGGATTCGAGTATGACTTATTCGATCCAATTTCGACCCATTAATAGCTATAAAATCTTAATGAAGTGAAATCATACTATATTTACTCATAATTTTAAGGCAATACAGAGGTAAGTGATGAATTTATTTCGTGTTGGATTACAAGTTGGTGACGCATTAATTGGTATTTTGGGTTGGTGAAAATTTTAAGTTTAGCGACTTTTTGTTTGTTATGCATAAAATTTGATTTTGATAATTGTCAAGTATCTTAAAATTGCAAGTCTTTTAAAGTTTGATTTCATTAGTAGAGAAATATTTGAAAGTTTGGAGTGATAAGGAGTGCATAAGAAATTCAAGGGAGAATCTCTTCGTACCTCTTTTTAACACCACCTCTTCTCTTCCATGTATACATAATTTGAATTGGGTGAACTACGAAAATTTTACGTGTTCTTTTTTTTATTTTTTATTTTATGGTGCCATTTTTATAAAATATTTCATGAACTATGATGTGCACAACTTCGAGCTCCTTATCATAAGAACTCTCTTCTTTAGACTCGGATGATGAAAACAACTCATGAACCATGTGTCGACTTGGCAATTTCTAAGAGTCACTAAAATTTTCTAAGACTCAATTTGATGATGCACCCAATAAAAGGTCCACAAATTCAGAATACGCAGCAACACTGTGAGGAGGAAGACCCCCACAAATGCGAACAAGACTAGATGACATGCGGCATCCCAAGTGACCACCCTCGCCCCAACTGCCATTAGTCGGCAACCTATAGTTTGCACCCTGGAGAAGTCCATCCTAGGTGCCCCACAAGTACCTATTCTAGGCGCTTAGCAAGTGCCCAAGAGCAAACTCCAAGTGCTTTGCAGGTGGCCCCAATTGTTGCCCCTACGGCGTCGACCTCAGGCACCATGCAGGTACCTAAGACAAATGCCTTGTGGGCACTCAACACCGGAGCCACTGGCGTCCAACCTGGCATTGCTTTGTCGACTGCCCGACCGGCCAATGATGACTTAACGGTCATAGCTCCATTGTTACCTCTCCCTCACTTGACTATTTTTTGACTCTTTCCTTGAGTTGGACTCAAAATGGGACCTACTCTCAGACATGTTGTGACTTAACAAAATTCCAAAATTTTTATTGATTCAAAGAAGTTGGGTAAAAAATTATGGGGGAAAAAAAACTCAAAGCAAAAGCACGATAAAGCAAGAAAATTACAAAGTTACCTTAAGAACTCATCTCAGTACTCTTGTTAAGAGCTTCATTCCTTTTTCTCTCTCCTCAATCTAGTTAAAATTTTTACTAAGTCTTTGGGTGCTATCAAAAACCACCCTATGAAGCGCTTCTTAATGATCCTACAAACTTTTAAATCTAGTAGGCCTCAACTTAGGCAAAGTTGGGCACTCGCAGATACATGCCTTAAGTAAAAAAGCACAATTAATTGAATACTAAATCTTCTTTTGATAGATTATGGTAAAGTAAATGTTAAAATTTGGACTTATGACATATTTTCAACATGAAAATATTGTTCATTTTCTTGTTCAACATGAAAACAAGATTTTCAAATTGAAAATAGGGAGGCTTCATGATATGGAAAATTCAGACTACAAGGCCAATTTAGTAAAAAGAAAACTAAAAAAGGCCCAATGGACTAAATCAATTAATTAAATAAAAAGGCCAAAGAACCCAAGGACAAATTAAGCCCATGACAAAGGGTAACGGAACCCTAATGGGTCTAAGCCTACTAAGAAAAAACTATAAATACTTATCCCCAGAAAGAACTTTGGCATAAGAAATCATTCGTAAAGAATCGTGAACTTTTGAGAACATTCGAGAGCAAATAATCTCTCTACGCACATTTCAGAGAAAATGAACTCACACATTGTTGTTTACTGAAAAGACCTCACTTCACTTTCATGAAGCATCAATTATAAAATAAATTATTGTGATATTAAAATTATTTTCAATGCATCGCATCGGACACATACTAGTATTAATTGTATAGTTAAGTTTTGCTATGGGAAAACAAGTATAGAAAACAAAATTTGTGAAGTAAATAGAAGAAGCTGAAGATGGCTCCATGAATTAAAGAGATAGAATTATGAAGAGCCTGAGGCAATTAAGAAGAAAGCTTTGAGAATTTGGGTTAAAAAAAAGATATGGGTGGTGAGGACTTATATTGAAAAATTGAGAACAAAAAAGGGTGGGAAATGGTAAAGTTTGACCTAGGGAGTAATTTTAGAATTAGAATAAATGATGGCCCTAGAAAGACAATAATATTAGAAATTGGTTTAAGTAACTTTTTCCAAAATTATTTTTAAATGATATTTCGCTCTTTTATATATGTTTCTAATTATCATATCATATCATTAGCATAATAATATCCAAAATTTAGTTCAATAGCTATAAGATCCATTAGCCTACTAGCATGACTCGCTTGATATGTAGGTCTGTTGATGTTATGTGAATTGCGAGGGCGAAGTTTGGGTATTATTCTAGCACAAATCTATGTGAGGTTGGTCACTTAGTTAGGTTATTTTATTGTCTAGAACTTCGTTCCCTTTATATAATCTCTCCATACTTGATGGAGACTCCTGAACTATTTTGACGGGGTCCTTTAATTGTCAAGCAATTTGTTAATGTACTTGAAAATAATTTTCAATAGCTCATTTCCAAATTGTAGAGGATAGATTTCATTAGAGGCCTACATCAACATCGTGTGTGACTTTCTATGAAAAATATAAACATAGTAATTATTATAATGACATAATAACACATAACATTTTAAAATTCAATATGATATTAATGCTCCACGGAAGTGAAGCAAGGTCCTGTTTGGTAGGCAGCAGTGTGTTGGTTCATTTTATTTGGAAGGCTTGCGAAGAGATTTTTTTCTCTTGAATATTCTTGAAATTTCACCATTCCTCGTGAATGATTTTCTTTTGCTCAAGTTCTTTTTGGGGTTTAGTATTTATAGTTTTTTTTTTTTTTTTTGACTGACTTAGGCCCGTTAGGGTTTTGCTTTCTTTCTTCATAAGCTTAATTTGATTTTGAGCTCTTTAACCTTTTATTTAATTAATTAATTAATCCAGTCCATTGAGCCTTTTATAGTTAATTTGTCAAATTACCCTTGTAGTCAAAATTATCCGTATAACATATCATAATCAAATATAAATATTACATCAGACCAAATAATGTTGCATGGAATTGGATTATGAGTCCTTTTAGTAAATTAAGCAATGATAGGCTTTTGCTCCTAGAACATGCCCATGTAAAGTTAGTCCTTGATACAAAAACTGATCACTTAGGTGCCTTTTCTAGCTATGGAAGTTGATTTTTATATCAACGAAATCATTGGTGGGCTTGAGCCCATCTTGAGTGAGATTAGTTAGGTGAGTTTATTGACCCTTTTTATTTAATTAATTAGGTCTCTTATTGAGTTTTTACTTTTATGTCTTTCGGTTCTTAATTTGGCATATCATCTAGTTCGCCTATTTTCAGTTGAAAATTTATCTTTCAAAATTAAAAGTATAATTTAATTGTTATTTTCAATTTTCCTTATTGTAATAGTTAATTTTGTTATTATTATTATTTTCTTTTAACTTGTTTCTTATGTAAATTTAATTAATCTAGTGGTCAATTAATTAATTGATAAATTAAGAATTTTATTTATTTGTTACTTTGGGAGGTCGGGCTTTGCTTGTGATTCATATTCTTTGGGAGCCTTGTAATAATATATCACTCAAGACTCAGAGACTTTCTTTCATTTCTAGCAGGATGAGTTCAAAAGATTAGTCTTTTATCCTTTATTTACTTTTTCCCAATATTGTAATTAACCAACACTTCAGGAAGAGTCAGTTTTGGGGAGTCCAAATTTGAGAGGAAAAAATAGATATATATATATATAGGTAGTGATGGTAGCAACGGGGCCGATCTATGCAGCAGAGGAGTCGATAGAGAAAGAGTTAAGAGTATATCATGATTGGCCATCCACTTTATGATGGAGATGACCCCTTGGCTGGGCGATCGCCCATAAGGCGGGTGCTTATGTATGGGGTAGGGATGCAAACGAGCCGAGCTGAGCCGAACTTTAACTATTTTTTCAGGCTCGAGCTCGAGCTCGGTTAGAACACATATTCGAGCTCGGTTCACTCAAATTTATGTTTTATCTTGGGCTTCAATCTGAGGTTACTGAGCTCGAGCTCGGTAAGCTCAACAAATTTTTTTTTTTTTTGGAATAAGGTGTAGAAAATAAAAATGGTCTACCAATGAGTTTCCATACAATACAAAAATACAATGTCAAACAAAAAGTCAAACAAAATAGCCACCATAATGCAAACTGTGAACAATATTTCAACAACATAAAACCAAAAAATTAAACCAAACAAAACAGCCTCCATAATGCAAAGTGCAAACTGTGAATAGCATTTCAACAACATAAAATCAAAAAATTCCCATGTCAAGGAAATGCTTCATAGTTATAACGAGCATACAACTTGACTTCCTAATAATTCCAAACAAAAAACCTCTCAAAAGATGCGTTGTGGCTTTTCCATGGTACTCTTCAAGTACAAGCACCTCACCTATTTACAAACAATAACAAAACCAACCAAAATTTCTTAGCAACAATTAAACCTCCAACAAGCATGTAAATATTCAAAAATATTAGAATGTTCCAAACAATTAAACCTCCAACACAGATTGGTACATGAATTTCAGCAGCAACACACTTCATCAGTGCATCAATGTGCAAAACAAACAGCACCAAAGACATCCCATGACACTGCTAAAGAGCAAAGTACCAACTATGACCCCATAAGCCAAGCCACATAGCAAAATAAGACAACTTATAAGTTATAACAAATAAAAGGAATTACCTTAATTAAACATTGGGAAACTCAATTACTATTGCTTCTTGATCAACCTGTAAATAATAAGTTAAAAAAATAAATAAAAATTAACAAGAAAGACATATTTTTTAGTCTTAAATTCAAAAAGAAAAAATTCACTTGTGACTTTTTCTTCATTGCATAGCGCTTCCTACACCAATCTCCAGCACACATCAACATTTCCACAGTCTTAGGGGCTAGTCGAGCACGATATTTGTCAATCACTCTACCTCTGGCACTAAAGGTAGCTTCTGATGCTACAGTTGTGATTGAAATGGCTAGAATGTCTTTAGCCATTAATGATAGTATTGGAAACTTGTACATATTCATCTTCCACCACATAAATGCATCAAACTTACTCACCGCTTAATAGGAATTGTGCTCATGACATCCTTCTTCAAAATAAACATCCAACTCAGATTTTTCAGGTGCTATTGTTTTGATAAATTTCATAAAAGAGCTGGACCGAGACCAACCCGAATATGAACTTATAGCTCCACTAGAGTCTTCGCTTCCTTAACTAGACTCATGCTTTCTTTTAAATCCCGAGCTCCCAGATTTTGTAGTCTTATCCATAGCCAAATACTCCTTGTAAAGCTGGTATAAAGCTTTTTTGACATCTTCAATCTTTTCGGCAGTTTCATTTTCAGGGTAAAGCTGTGGAAAAGTAAACTCCAATGCTTTCATTTTGCATCTCGGATCCAAAACAGCACCAATAGCCATCAACATATTGGACTCTCCCCAATACTAGTCAAATTTAAGCTTCACTTTTGTAACCATATCCTGCACAAATTCTTCTTCATCTAATGCTTTCTCATCTAATACAAGCTTCACCGCATATACTTCATTCAAAAATAAATTTGCAATGGGATAACCACTTCCAGAAATGATTTTTGTAGCAGTATAAAAGACTTGCAATATAGAAATCACCTTTTCTAACATTTCCCAATCATAGTCATTTGGGCAGCGACTATAACTTGGCTCTCGAACTTTGAACCTTGGGAAAACTTCTTTAAACTTGATTGTAGCATTCAACATCTCATACATTGAATTCCATCTTGTTTTGCAGTCATCAATCAACTTTCTATCAGGTAGCTTTAATTGCTTGGCAACCTCAATAAACACTATCATTCTACCATCTGTTCTCTCAACAAATTCAACACTATCTTGAATGACAAAAATGATATCCTTGATCTCATTAAGACCATCTTGCACTCTGAGATTTAGGATATGGACAGTACATCTGACATAGAACAACTTTCCATCACAAAGTTTGTTGTTTCTACCAAAAGAGTCTCTCATAACATCAATTGCAACGTCATTGGCACTAGCATTATCAACTGACACCGAGAATATTTTATTCTCAATTTCCCATTCACTCATGCACCATAATACTGCATCTGCAATTTGAATCCCACCACGATGAGGTGGAAGCTAAACAAAGTTGAGTACACTCTTGTGCAACTTCCAACTTGAATCAATCCAATGTCCAGTTATTACCATATACTCAATCTTTTGGTTCTTTGACTTCCAGAGATCTGTTGTCAAACATATCTTATCAACATATTTTAGCAAATTCTTCAATCTATTCTTCTCTATCTCATATATCATGAAGCAATTTTTCTTCATTGTCGTTCGAGATATACAAGTCTATTCTGGCATTCCACGCTTGCAAAACATATTAAAACCTTCATCCTCCACAATTTTAAAAGGATGATCATGCATGAGTATCCAAATGGCTGTTGCTTCTTTCATCTTCTCCATGTCAAATTTTCCATCTAGCAAAGGCGGTAGCGAAGTAGGATTAACGCTTGCTAGACCAAACCCCAATTGTAGTTGCTTAGCACTTTATTCATTCTTCTTCCTTTCAATCTCCAAATAAATGGCACATTTTTTTAGGTGTCGCTTCATGTGAGTTGTAGTACCTGACTTCATCTTTGAAAAAAAAGACTTACAGTGCTTGCATTGATACTTAAGTATATTCCCATTGTCATCTTTAATTTTTTCCATCGCTGACCACACATCAAATGTCAATTGTCTCTTTGGCTTGTCGAATGGATTATCATCATCAAGAGTTTTAGTTTGAGTATCCTCACTCTCTTCTATATCTGCCTCATCCTCAATAATCATTTGCTCATGTGGTGTTTGTTCAGGGCCTTCTGACATTATCACGGGACTTGTAGAATCAACTTCTGATAATGATGTGGACATCCTTCGAAAAATAAAAATTCCTTATTATAAGAAAAGAGTCAAAGACTACATAAGACGTAGTGAATGAAAATAAACATACATATATAAGAAAAACAGATGAAGCTATTGCCATGACCAACCTTCCAATCCAAACACTCAGCTCAACATTGCTTAATATCATTTTAGTAGCTCAATTCTATGTCTCTTTTCTTATGTTAGCTTAATATCATTTCAATAGTTCGATCAGCAGTTTTCCATATCAATTTTCCATAAAACATCAGAAAAAATAAAGTTATTACAGAATAGGTAGTAATGTCAGAAATGAACCCATTACAAACAATCCAATCATTACAGAAAAAATCAACCCATTAAAGAATAAACATTAGAAAAAATCAACCATTACAGTCCATAGATACTTCAACCCATTAGAGAATAAACATCAGAAAAAATCAATCCTATCACTGAAATTGAACTTTCTTTCATATTCCAAAACAATGGAAGGACAAAAATCCACTGTGAGACATAAGTTATAGTCTTGTATAGACAGAGGAAGGTTATATATAGTTATAGTAGCAAAACGCCAATAAACTAGAAACTCCAACACTAACTGGAATTTAAACTAGATCCCATCCCATATCACTGTCAATGCAATAGGATCGCAAGCGGAAAGACTCGCCTGAGACTATAAACACTGGTCAAGGTCTCTAAGAGACACTGTACTCTACAAATACTTTTACCTATTAGAGAATAAAAATTAGAAAAAATCAACCATTATAGTCTGCAAATACTTCAGATTTTAGAATAGAACTTACGTGTGGAAGGCAACATTGCTGACCGGCGAGGGGTGAAAGGCGAGGAACGAAGGCCGGTGGCCAACGGATGAGGGGCGACGAGCGACAGACGTCAAGTGAGGGCGATGTGCACTGCTGCTATGGACGATGAGATGGACAACGAGGGTCGACGGGCCGGTGGCTGCGAGCCTGTGACTCAGAAGCTAAGACGGACGAGACGAAAGAGAGACTGAGTAGTGACTAGTGAGTACTAACTCTGAAAACAGGAAAGGAAATTGGAATTAGGAAAGAAATGGTTTTGATTTTGTAAAATATAAAATTTTAAATAATTTAATATATTATTGTAATTGTATTATCTATAAATAATATTTTTTTTATAAAAATGGTAGGCTCGTGAGCCGGAACAAGAAATATTTGGCTCGAGCTCAGCTCAAATCTTGTATGATCTTGGCTCGAACTTGGCTCGAGCTCGAATTATTCAAACTCGAGCTCGAACAGTTTTCATGCCAGCTTGTCAAGCTCGCGAGTTAGCTCGATTCGTTTGCATCCCTAGTATGGGGTTGATGCCACTTGGGCGAGCAACTGCTTGAGCAATTGCTTGTCACCTTAGGCGAGCGCACCAACATTAGAGTTGCATGGGTTTGTAGAGTTGTCCTCTTGTCAATGTTATGGTGCTTTTTGAATTCACTAGTCCTTCTTTGAGCACGTTTTATTACCCTATTATGAGGTTACACATTGTCAATGCATTTATCAGTCTTCAGTTATCAAGTTATCTTCTTCATTGAAGTCGGGATTGGATTCAGAATCTAAGTCTAGAAAGGAGGACTCCTTTGAAGAGGAGCTCAAGGAGATCTTGTTTTAGATGAGTGCCTTGTTGGTATTAGCTATTTGATTTTTTCGCTTATTCTAGACGAGTTAGATCTTTTTGAGGCATAGAGTTAATCTTCATGATAAGTTTGAGTTTATGCTTCCCTCTCCCAAGGATCATCTTATCTCGGCCTCTCTTGGATACTTCACTATTTTTAGTAGTGGGCTCTTTATTCCCCCTGATCCTTTGTCGTTAAGGATAGTTAGGAGTTCTGGAATGTGCTAAATCAGTTTGCCTCGAACTTATTTGCATACTTCATGGGGTCCTATTATCGCTACAGGGAGTTGAGCCTTTAATCTCATTCGATAATTTTTATGCTCTCTTCATATGTAAAATAATTTCAAAGGAGTTCTTTCTTCATTTCTTTCCTAGGTTGGGCTGTAGATCTTTTAGTTCAATGCTATCTTCGAGGGCCTTAGAATGGCCTTTTTTTCTTCATGAGAGATGAGGGTTGGAGGGTCCCTTATGTATGGAGTAGTATGCCTTCTGTAACATGTTCACAGAAGGTTCATCATGGTTGGGTTGGATTGCTTGCTTATCTTTTTCATATCAGTTACTTATTTCCTGCTAGCACTTAGTCAATTTTTCAGCTTTTTTCCTTTGCTTGCATACTTATTCTTGCATACATGACTTTTTCTCAACACTTATGCTTATTTGATATTTCTTTTTGCATTTTTTGAGTTAACTTGTTTTAATTGCTTGTGGTAGGAAAGATGATTGATTTAGTTAGCATCTGGGTTAGGAGTGCGAGTGGGTAGTACATGTAAGGGCCCTCATTTGGTGCAACGACTCGAGGACTTGCCCTCAGCTCCTAATGCTAGAGTCCTTCGTGGAGGTGTGTTAGAGAGTCTCAGCCTCTGCTTCTCCCTTCTTTCCTTAGTTGAATATAGATGGTGGTTCTGAGCAGGTGATCCTAAGGCCAACTGAGAAGCACTCTTAAGAATCTATTGCATGCTCTTGTTTCCCTCTTTATTCTCATAGGTGCAAGGGGTTGTTTTCTTATAACTTGAGGAAGAGTTCCAGTACTAACTCGCACTAGGACATTTATGAGACTTCCTACAACATTAACAGGCTTCAAATTGGAGTCAATGATTGTGATCAATGGAAGTTGAAGCTTTGCTCCTCTTTGTTGCTGATGGAGCTTGCTGCTAAGAAATTAGCATGGGTAAGTACTTGTTGTTTCTTTTAGTTCTCTTTGTTAGCTTATTAATTTTTGCAATTCTACATTATTGCTTGAATATTTGTTTGTTATCTTGAAGTAAGCTTTGAACCTGATAGTGCACATGTCCCACGAGGTAGAGGGACTATAGTTAAGATAGGCAAACTTAGGAAGGAGGCTACCAGACTTGCTCGGGCGAGATATTAGAAAAGATAAAGAGCTTAAGAAGACATCATATAAGCATAATCAACCGAAAATAATATGTTAGAGAGGCGAAGATAAGGAGGAAATTTTAGAGTCCCTCCATAGAGAAAACTATTCTATCCACTATGTAAAAGGATGCAATGAAAGAATTCAAGAGGTCTAAACAATTTCTTTGTGGCAGTCGAGGCAGAGGCTACCATAATCTACGAGCAAACAATTGAGAGTAATCACCGCATGTTTAGCGATACTAGGCAGTATCCTCCTGAGGACTTTTTGTTGCTACAACATGTTATCCCCATCAACTTCCCTATTAGGATAGTCGACAGACATCCAAAGGTCGAATCAAGGCCGTGGTGGAATGTTAAGTACCTATTAGTATTAATTTGAATATCATATTTAGGACTTAACAAATAATTTTCATGTTATAAAAGTTATAATTCCCTTACTAATTGATGAAAATATTGGAATTGCAGGAATACAAGTGAAGGAATTGCAAAGTAGGACAAATTGACTCAAGTTGGTAGAAATGTTGAATGGATGACATGTTATTATCATAGAAGGGCATAAGAGTTTTTATTTATTTGAGTCATATTCTAATTAAAAGACTCTTCCAAGCAGTTATAAATAAGTCTCTCAGATATTTCGGAGGAGGAGGGGATTTTCTATTTTAGAGATTAGAAGTATCGCGAGAATTCAAGATTTGGATAAGGACAATGTAGAGATTTGATTCGTCTAGGAATAGAGTTTCTACCTCTCCCCTTGATTTTATTTTTTTATCTGAATTTGAAACGATGTTCTGTTTTATTCATGCTTTGTTTGACAATTCAATCATGAACTAATTCATTACTTTAGGATTATAATGGATTCTTTTGAATAAATTGATGCATGATTTTCTTCCATGAAATTAATAGCACTTAAGGTTATTTCTTCTATTGTGTGCTTTTTCTATTTAATTGTCTAATCAGCAGTCAAGTGCATCTTTAAACCCTATAGGAGTCTTGGAAAAGAGAATCTAGGGATTGATTGACAATAGAAGACCTTAGGATTAATTGTTCAAATTGATGAATTAATTAATTTATGAATAGGATAGGAATATACCTGCTTGCCCTAGGGAGTTAGTTGAGTGGTACAACCTTATTCATAATTTAGTTAATTCACATAGGAATATAGTGAATTTGCATAAGACTCAAGACTAATAATTTGTTATTAATTTCATAATGGGAAAAATTGTGTAATCAACTTATTCGATTGATGAAATCATAATTCTAGGCTTCTATATCTTGGTAGAAATCCTAATCAGTATAATTTTTCTTATTTTCATTAGTTTAGTTTTAGTTCTTACATAATTGACTTTTGTCTGGATAAAATAAGTGTGTGATAGATTAGTAATTAGTAGTGAATAATTTAGTTTCTCGTGGGATCAACACTCTTTTCATCACTTTATTACTTGTTGCGATACGTGCACTTGCGTATTTGTTTGCATTATTTATCTTGCACAACAACCCAACATGGAAGACTCAACTATTGTTGCTAAACTCTAAACCCTAGCTACCTAGCCAGTCCCGTAGGCAACCGACCAGGAAAGAGGGTTGACTGATATGAAGAAAGTGGTGGACCCTCGTGGCCAGCTACCAATGCCGACTATCGATACTGACTCTGATGTATCTCCAACCCTACTGCCCTATGAATCGAACTCACTGCTATTATCGCTAGCCCATATTTTTTTCTTAAGTTTGGACTCCTACTCACTAATGTCCTTTTCTCAAGTGGGATAATTTTTCTCAAAAGACAACCTCTCTAAAGTGACTTTCCACACAAGTGTTGGAAAGGAGTAAAAATAAGTGAAGACCAACAATTTGAATTCATCCTACCAGCAATGAAGGAAAGTCTCCATGCATTGAGCGACATATTATTGCTAAGGCTTCTCGAGGATACAAATCACTAATAAAGCACAACCTCTTGAAGTAATGAATAAATAAAAGTATTAATTTATCAATTAATTAATTAATTAATTATTAAATTAATTAAAGCTAAATTAAAAGAAATTTAAAACAAAATAATAATAAGAGTTAACTATTATGGTAAGGGATATTAAAAATAACAGTTAAATTATATTTTCAATTTGAAAAAATAAAATTTTTAATTGAAAGTAGATGTGCTAGATGATATGTCTTGTGATCTTGAGGGCATAAAAGTAAAAAATTAATAAGAGATCAAATTTATAAGGTCACTAGGCTCACCTAATTAAGTCCACTTAAGGTGGACTACATAACCTAAATGGCCTCAAACTCACTTAGGACTAAACTAGTATAAAAACCAATTTCCACAGCCACAAAAAAAAAAAAAAACAAAAAAAAACTAAGTATTCATTTCTTAACTCAAGCACTAACTCTATGTGAGCACGTTCTAGGAACAAAAGCCCAATATTTTTTAATTTACGAAAAGGACCTATAATCTTACTCTATGTAACATCATCAACCAAATGCATTTTTTAAATAAAAGTTATCAAATCAATTACTTTTAAAAAAAATAAATACATTTTTATTTGCACATATTTTCCAATTCAATTTAAAAACACATATTTTCCAAAATATGTTGTCAAACACCAAAAGGACTTCAAACCTTTATATTTATCTATACTAGTGATTGTTGCAAACGATTCCGCGTGCATAAATATTTTTTGAGTATTTGAATGATGTGATTCTTCTAATATTTGGATGAAGGATGGAATGTGAGGAGTTGGGAGGTATAGTTCTTATAAGTATTTGTGGGAGTTGTGGAAATGATACGGTTTTTGTAAGTATTTAGTGCATGGGGTTGTCTAAAAAAAGTTCAGGTAGTAAAAATTTAATATTAGGTACTCATCTCTTTGAATGCCATGTGTATTCAATGAATTATATAAATAATTTTAATAAATTTGTAATCAAACATTTGGGGGGGGGGGGTGGCCTGTTGAACATATTTCTGTATAATCTCTTATATTTATATTTTTTTAATATTGATTATCTCCGCCTTTTCGTCTGTTATTGCTTCCATCTCCTCTCTACTCTCGATCCTCACAAAATCAATTGAAAAATTATTAGAAAATTCCTATCAATCATTTTCACAAAGTCAGTCGAAGATGTATTCGGGAAATCGAAAATTTTAGGAAAGATGAAAAAGGGGTTTATGCACTTACTACTTCTTCCCCAGATTTGGCGGTCTGGCATTTTGAAAGTTTCTATTAATTTTTCTCAAATTGCAAATCAATAATCCCATCTTTCATTCTCAAGCATCAACCATACATTTCATTATTTTTCACCTCAAGCAGTGACATTCATGGAAAGCTACCATCATAATATTCATTATATTCAAAATTTTATGAAGCCTATACAATAAAGATGATATAAAAATTAATGTTTGTATATGATCAAGGTACAAATCAGACAAAATTATATATCAATCTATATTATTATGCCTAGCATAGTTTTGTGTTGATCTAATTGGGCAATTTTGACTAAATATCGAATTCTTAAAATTTTGAGTTTCTTGTTTCAATTAAAAAATTTCTTATTGGTTATTTATTTATTTTTCAATTTTATTTGTGCAATCAAATTTATCTGTTATAACTAAAATATATATTGTGTTTATCCAATTTATAATATAGATTTGTCTCATAAGTAATTCTAGAATATCCATAATCATATTTTTGTCTTATGATTTTTTGTTTCATAAGATATTTTTATAAGCACCATATAGATTAGTGGCATTACATCAAAACAAATTGATTGTGAGTAATTATTTATTAAATTATTTGTATTTTTTATAATTATAAAATAAATTTTTAAAAGATTGATATTTTAATTTGAATTGAATATTAGTTATTTACTTATTATTTTATTACCATTTACATAATTCATGTTATTTGATCATTTCAAAAATAATAAATTAACTACATACGTAAATAAAAATGAAATAAATTTTACTTGTTGGACTTATAAGAATATAGAGAAATATTTTAGTTTGTAAACATTGCAATTTGTAAGACATTAAACTCGTATTTTAAAATAAATTCTTAAGTGGTGATGATTAAATATGATAATGAAGTTAATATGTGAATAAAAATTATTTATATATCAATTATAAAATATTAATGATATGGGATGGTCCAACAGGCCCAACCCAACAATGTAGGACCGCCATGGAAGTAGGCTAGTGGTAGCATAAATTAGTTGTAGACCTAATTTGTCACGGGCCAGACAAGCAATCGACCAGCATTCGACCTCGTGGTTCTCATATGCAGGGGTGAATACCAGTGCCCGCCAGATTCGACCAGACTATGGTCGATCGCCTTCTAGACACGTGGAATCTCATCCGACTTGTAAGGATGACAGTATTATAGGATGTCGACTAGACTTGGAGGATATCTCCTCGACCATGAAGGTCGACAAAAGGCGACAACCTCTTTGCTGCATTTAATGATCTGCTAGGTGACATGTCTTCACATTAATTGTGTGTGCCACTGGGTGAATAGCTGAATAGTTTTCACCCTTATAATTTGGCACCATCTATGGTAAATTTGAGTCCATAATCGAGAAAAAATGGTAAACACTGGGCGAGCCATTTTTGAAATGGAGGAGAGTAGAAGATCCCCAAACCCTTCTCCTTGACCCCAATAAGAACTTGATATAGTAGGACCCAGTGCCCTACTGGAACAAATGGTCACCCTGACCATGCATCAACTCATGTAGTTCATAAGCGAGCTGATATCTGCTCAAATTTCTGCTCAACAATCAACTATCCTCAATCGACATAACACTCAACCTGGGCCAACTGCTAGATCTACTCCCAACCCACTCGTATGAAGAGAGGTCCCCCAGAGAAGAAAAAGGTCGACCGGAAGCCAGGTGATCACCCACCTAATGAGAAGATAGTCCCAGGCGATTTGCAAGAGAAGAAGCACGACCGAACCCTCAAAAAAAAGTTGCAAACTCCATCGACCATGGCGTTCGGCCTCTTTAAGCCCCGCAACACGATAAGGTCGAGTGCACTAGACAACAGACAAACAGGAACCTAACTTAGGCTGATCGAGATGAATGGGAAGAAGTTTCCTTTCAAGTACGACTTGAACCGACGACTCGAAGAGATTTTGAGGAAGAACACTGACATGAACCCCCATTATGATGGCGCTCACCACTTTCTTCAAAAGAGGGAATCACCATTCATACAATAGATCGTTGACGAGTGGATTGCTGTCAACGCTAAAGTTCCAATCGAATTACCCAGGCATGATGGCTCGACGGACTCGAACGAGCACCTACTGTAGTTCGAGCATATGATGCAATTACATGGGTACAACGAATACATCCATGCAAAGATGCTAGTGACCACGTTCCAAGGAATCACGCTTGATTGGTTTGTGAAGCTGGAATCCGTGTCAATCTACTCCTACAATCAGCTGTGCGATAAGTTTTTACACCAATTTGCTAGTCGGAGGAAAGCAAAGCTCTCTCATACTCACTTGCACACTGTTAAACAGAATAAGGGGGAATCCCTTCGTGATTTCTTTACCAGGTTTAACACGAAGGTCCTAAAGATCGATAGCCCGAGGATCGAGTTTCTGATCGATGTGCTATTTTTGGGCCTTCGCCATAAGGAGTATGCCAGTGCTTTCATTAAGGAATGGCCCAGGTCGATAGAGGAGCTACTCGACCTCGCAGAGAGGTACATGACTCAAGAAGACATAAACAAGCTCAAGTATGGTAATCCTAAGACCGACAAGAAGAAGCTCGAAGAGAAAAATGACCGTAAGCACAAAGATGGACATCGATCTCCGATCAAATGATTCCACAACTACACTCCACTCAATGCTACAAGAAATGAGGTGTTGTTAGACATCCAACATGATAACCTCCTCAAAAAACACAAGAAAATAAGCCATGAAGAGGTCCAAAAAGTACTGCCATTTTCATTGGTAGAAGGGCCATGACACTGAGTACAATTTCAACCTCCATGACGAGATCGAGAGGCTAATCCGACAGGGCCATCTAAAAAAATTTGTTGATGAGCAAGTGATTCAGGAAGCAGGCAAAGCTGACCGGACTCCCTATAGAGAAAGGTTAGCTAGCTCGAGAAAGGAAGATAAAGGGCAAAAACTCGTCCATAATCCCCGCCCACCCGTCAGAAGAGTAATTAACATTATTGCCGGGGGTTCGACTCGGGAGGACTCAAAATCAGCCAGGAGACAGAACCAGCATAGACTGGAGTCCACAAAATCTTCCCCTGTCGAGATAGTCTACCAGCTTTCAACTAGCTCTAAGCTAATCTCTTTCTCCAACACTGACCTCTTCCACATCGAAAATTAAAAAGCTGATAGCAAGTTGGATTGCCCCTCAGTCGTATCCGTGGAAATTACAAATTTTGAGGTCAGAAAAGTATTGGTTGACAACGAGAGCTTAGCAAACGTCATTTTCTTGTCGACCTTGAAAAGAATGAACATGGGCAAGTTGAAGTTTGAGCCTGTGCGAACCCCACTTGTCGGGTTCGAGGGATCGAAAATCATTCCCGATAGATCAATAAGTCTGTCTACATCATTTGGGGAAGCTCCTAAGCGCAGAACTCTTATGGTTAATTGCCTAGTAATCAACGCGCCATTCGCCTATAACGTCATCATTGGGTGACCAGCTTTGAATGATTTCCACAATGGCGTCTCGACTTATCATATGAAAGTTAAATTTCCAACAACCGTGGAGACAAATGAACTCCTTTGCAACATGAAAGAAGCTTGGCGGTGTTACATGATCTAAGTTAAGGCAAACGAGCAGAAAACCTGACCTAAACTAAAACCTTCGGGGGACGCCATAGTAGTGGAACTCGAGGAGGGACAGTCGAGTAAGAAAAGAAAGTTGGAGGAGACCAGGGTCGAGCCTGTTGGCGAGTTCAAGACAATCGAGCTGGAGCCAGGAAACATAACAAGACTACCAAGATCAGAACAGACATAGGCAGCGGCATATAGTGTCTCATGGTCGATTTCCTCTAAAGAAACGTTGATGTTTTTGCTTAGAAGGCCTCCGGCCTTCAAGAAATTAACCCCAGTGTTATCGTGCACTGTCTGAACATAGACCTCTCATACAAGCCAGTGAAACAGAAGACTAGGGCCTTCAATGCTGAAATGTGCCAGATCATTGAAGAAAAGGTCAACAAGCTTTTAGAGGCAGGATATATTATAGAAATTTAATACCTAAGTTAGCTTTGTAATGCAGTCATTTTCTTTAAAAATGAGAAGAAAATGACGCATGTGTAATGATGTTATTGATTTTAATAAAGTTTGCCCTAAAGATCCTTAACCCTTGCCTCGTATAGATTTGCTAGTCGATTCTACTACTAGTTGTGACTTATTGAGCAAGATGGATGCATTCCAAGGCTACTACCAAATTTTTATGGCACCCGAGGACAGGGATAAGACATCTTTCGTTGTCCCCAACAAGGTATATTATTTTCTAGTCATGCCCTTTGGGCTAAAAAACGTAGGTGCAACTTATCAAAAACTAGTAAACTTTATGTTTAAAAATGAGATCGGGAAATCCATGAAGGTCTATGTCGACGACATGATCGTCAAAATAGAAAAAGTAAAAAATCACTTGATCGACCTCAATCATACATTCTTAATACTAAGAGCATTTGAAATGTAGCTCAACCCTAGTAAACACACATTCGGAGTGAGAGGAGGGCAAGTTCTTGGGTTACATGGTTAGTTAGAGAGATATCGAAGCAAATCCAAAAAAAATTCGGGCTATTTTGGACATTACGCCTCCATGAACAGTCAGAGACATTCAACATCTGGTTAGCAGGATCATCGCACTAGGAAGGTTCATTGCCCGATTAGCTGACAAGAGCTTGCCATTCTTCAAGATCCTAAGGAATGAAAGGAAATCAGGTTTCCAATGGACCAAGTAATGTGACCAAGCCTTGCTCGAATTGAAACATTACCTCTTATCAGCACCGATGTTAGCCAAACCTAATGTTGGAGAAGTTTTACACTTCTATTTAGCAGTCTCGTCGACATCTATTAGTTCAGTTTTGGTTTCGACTAGAAAGGGCACCCATCGACCTGTCTACTATTGTAGCAAAGCAGTGCAAGGTCCCGAACATAACAATTTGGAGATCGAGAAATTCGCCCTCGCACTGGTTACTGCAATCTCACTCTATGGTGGTCTTACAAATCAACCGTTGAAACAAATACTTTCCAAGCCGATATGTTGGGAAGATTAACCAAGTGGGCAATCGAGCTGGGTGAATTCAACATCATGTTTTACTCCCGAACTGCTATAAAAGCACAAGTCTTGGCCCACTTTATCCTTGAGAGACTCGACCCGCCCTACCAGCTTGACCACAACTACCTTATATGGACTCTACACATCAACGGTTCATCAACTTCCTCAGGTGGTGGAATTGATGTTTCTCGACGGTCTCCATATGCCGAAGAGTACGATTACGCAATCAGACTCGACTATCCTATCACGAACAAGGAGGCAGAATATAAAGCCCCTTTGGTTGGCATGAGAATGGCCATAAGTATGGGAGTCGAACAGCTGGCAACCATCACTGACTCCCAGCCGGTCGTAGAGCAAGTTGATGGGAACTTCAAGGCCAAAGAGTCTACAATGAGTAAATACAAAGAGGTTGCAGCAGGAGTTCAAAAAATTCACCCTCAGTCAAGTCCCTAGATCAGAGAACGGTGGGTAGATGCACTTTCTAAATTCGCCAGTTCGACAAAAAAGACCAGAGACATGATGATCGCATTTCTAGTCAACTGCAAACCCATTATAGATGACCCCCGACCAAAATTTGGTGGGGCAGATCGGAGAAACATCTCCCTCCTTGCAGGACGCAATAAAAACATATTTGAAAGAAGGCATAATTCCCGAGGATAAAGGTAAAGCACGGAGGCTTAGAGGCTAAGCAGCCAAGTTTGCCCTCGAAGAGCATGACCAACTTTATAACAAGTTGATTTTGGGACTACCACTCAGGTATTTGACTCCAGACCAAGCCCATGAAGTCTTACATGAAGTGCATTCAGGTATCTACGACAACCATTTGGGAGGACAATCACTTGTACATAAATTTATCAGATATGGATACTTTTGGCCAACCTTGTTAAACGATGCAATGGATTTTGCCAAGAAATAACCCTTCTGCCAAGTCCACTCTAACCTACCCCACTAGCCCATAATGTTGATGGTGAACATACAGATCACATGGCCATTCGACTAGTGGGGGATCGTTATAGTTAGCTCTTTTTCAAAAATAATAAGCCAAAGGAAATTTATGATCGTTGTCGTCGAATAATTTACCAAGTGGGCCGAAGTAGAAATAGTCCCCAAGATAACTAATGCGGCCATCAAGAGTTTCATATAGAAGAACATCATCAGCCATTTCGGTGTGCCTAAAGTCTTAATATCAGATAATAGGACTCAATTCCAGAGTAAGAGTACGAGGAGCTAGTGCGAAAGCCTTGGGATTCTACAACACTTCACGTCAGTTAGAAACCCCAAGCCAATGGCCAAATAGAAGTCACGAATAGGATTGTCCTAGACCACCTCAAGACTCGACTGGAAGGGACTGGTGCGAGTTGGGCAAATGACCTCCCAAAGTACATTGGGCATAAGAACAAGCTTGCGAATAGCCACTGGTCACAACCCTTATAGTTTGGTCTACAGATCCAAAGTGGTTGTTCCGGCAGAACTCATACAACACACTGCATGAGTGATCCATTATAGCCTGATCACGAATAGTTTCGAGAGAAAATTAAACCTGAAGATAATTGATGAATTTCATCAGCAAGAACGTAGAGAAACTTGACTCAAAATAGGAGGGACCATACTGGTGGTCAAGGTAGCAAAGCATAATGCATATCGACTCACAGACATGAACGACAATGAGCTTCCCCAACTATGGAACACAGTGAATTTAAGGAAATTCTATGTGTAGAGAGACTCAAAGTCTCCATTGTACTATAGTATTTTGTCGCATCAATAAAATTGCGCACATTTTTGCAACTACCTATTCAAATCGCAAAACAAAGGCCTCTAGACCAAATTAACGAATGAGTTGATCATTTAGAGTTGACCCCGTAGTCGACAACGGCTTCAAACCGCAACACAAGGGCCTCTAGCCTAAATTAACGTACGAGTTGATCATTTTGAGTCGACCCCATAGTCAATAATGGTTTCAAACCGCAACATAAGGGTTTCTAGCCCAAATTAATGAATGAGTTGATCGTTTTGAGTCCACCCCATAGTCGACAATGGTTTCAAACTGCAACACAAGGGCTTTTAGCCTAAATTAACGAACGACTTGA
Source organism: Jacaranda mimosifolia (assembly GCA_018894105.1). Taxonomy (NCBI): domain Eukaryota; kingdom Viridiplantae; phylum Streptophyta; class Magnoliopsida; order Lamiales; family Bignoniaceae; genus Jacaranda; species Jacaranda mimosifolia. Next base: position 23,633,236 of record CM032129.1, read on the forward strand.
TCATACATAGTAGATCCCATAGTCGAAGATGGTTTCAAGCTAGAATCGAAAGTGACTAGGTGAATAGGCAACCAAACTGTGATGAATTAGTGCCTTAAGCCCAAAATAATAAGCGGACTTGTTATTTAGGGTCAACCATGTAAGTCAACCTAAAGCAGGAGCAAAAAATCAACCTTGTAGTTTAAAACAATTATGCATCACAATGAAAGTATCAGAATTGGATTCGACCAAGCAGTAGACGACAACGAAGATGTGAATAATACTCTGGATTTATTCCATTATTTTTGCGCTATTCATTTTCTAAATCGACCATCCAGTTGTAAACTTTATTCCTTCATTATGGGATTATCTTAAATAATTTTCAAGCTGTGATCGAATTACTTATATGGTCATTGATTCAAATGCTTGATATTTGATAAGACTAAAAGCATTTAAAAGAAAGAAAGCATAGCATTACACATGTTGACAAAAGGCAATTGAAATTTCATTAGTACCAAAGTATTCGATGACATTCACAAAAAAAAAAAAAAAAGAGAAGAAGAAGAAGATTGCTGCAAGCAAACGCCTTGCAAGGTGACTAAGCAGTTGTATGGAGTTTGGGAGCGCTCAATTCAACCCCGACCTCGACCCCGACCCTTCTATCCTAGTTGTTGCTGCTCCCCCTCGATATATTGGTTGAGCTCATCGCTAGAATCACCTTGTACAGTTGCAGGGCCTTCGGTTCCCTGCTCGAGCGCCGCAGCAGGCACTAGTTGAATTGCAGGCACTAGCTGAAAAGCCCCCGTCTTGTCGACCAAAAGTGGGTGTCCACCATGAGGTAAAAAATCAGGAACATTGATTTTGCCATCTTGGATGTCGAATGCGAAGTCATTGGCGAAATCAAATTCGGTGGCCACTGTATTAACCCTAGCTAGGTGGCCGGAACCACAGGTGCGGCAGCAGTACCCTCGATGGGAGTAGACTCGTTGGGGTCAAACCCCTCAGCAAGAGCAATCTCATCGGGGTTTAATGGGTACATGCACAGTTGCTCATCAAGTATGGGGTTCAGGCGCTGTCTGTCTTTTGGATATATTGTGTAACAAAGAAACTCCAGCTGCTTAATAACCTTTTCGAAGGCATTCGTGGCATCATCGATGGAGAAGACAATGTTGACATCTTGGAAGGCTAAGGTCAGCATGAATTACTGCACCGCCTCTCATTAAACGTGGGGCAGCTTTGTAGTGAACTCCCCCTGAGCAAAGTTGAGCTCACTATTGTAGCCATGGGCTCGACTAGAGTTATAGTAGGTCTGGGCATCCACTCTAGCCTTCTTTAGCAACCTTCCTCCGAGCTGCTCTCGGCAATCACAGTCAGCAGCTGGGGCATGCTTCACCTCGAGCTGCACATTGCTGTTTTCCAGCTCCTTTGTCAGCTACTCGATCCGAGCCTAAGCAGACTCGATCTAAGCCTTAATCACATCGACCTCAGCTTGATCCCCTCGGAGCCTATCGTGCTCGTTGAGAACAAATTCCGACCTCCTGTGCAGATGGTAGCCAAGTTGGCTAACCTACAACAAAATTTTTGATTGATATAATCAAAATAACAAAAGATGGAAAGAAGAATTTAATCAGCGTATGATACTCGATAAGACACTTACTATATTAGAATGGTAGGCCATAGCCCGCAACACGCCCCCTGACTCATGTCCATCTTCTGCTGGTCAGATGCAAACAGACCAGCCATCATCACTTTCACCAGTAGGGAGCTGCTCGACCCCGCCATTATCATTGACATAGAGTTATAAACAGCTATGTCGATCCCAAAATAAGGAGATAGCAAGTCGACCATATGGAAAAACTCCTTGTCGTCCCAATGCCCAAATATATCATAGTCGATCGAGGGGCCACTAGCTCCAACTTTGCCTTTGCCTTTATCGACAATCGTCTTCTTCTGGGCAGGTCCTGCCTGCTCTATCGGCGGCCTCTTCTGTTGTGCGAATAGGCTAGAGGTCAGGGCAAGTTGAGCCGAAGAAGCTGCAGGAGTAGGCAATGCAGCTCGAGGCTGGGGAATGGCCTGAGATGTACCTCATTGATGAGCAAACGCGCCTTGATACTTCTCTTGATTCCTTTGCGCACTGGGCTAAAGCTTGCGATCGAGTTTGGTTAATGATTTCCCATCAATCTGCACGAACATAAATACAACATACGTAAGGATCGACCAAACAATTGGACTAAAAATAGTTTCAATATGAATAGTCAGGTCATCTACCTGGTCGAGCGTCAGCTGGTAACCTTAAATCGGTAGGCGACAAGCTTGCTAGAACCAAATTCCTTTCCTCGATGTAACCCGAGGCCTCCATCTGCCCAAACTGCACTAAGTTCCGGATGAAGATGTTTGGCCAGGTTAGAGTTTTATTCCCAGGATCTCAACGTGCCCTCTAAACCACCCTCTAGGAATATTAAAACCCCCTTGGCACTTGAACATACAGATACTATTTTTTCCATTCTTGGCCATGGGATGATGAGGGGGTCACCAAGAAATTTTATTGAGGACGGGCAGTCAGATAGTAAAAACTCGACTCTTTGGTGCTACCCGACTTTCGAGAGATAGAGAGATGGAAAAGGTTAGAGAAATTAGAAAAGGTGGGCGGTTGGTCATGTATATGCATCAGGACAGCAAAACTGTATATGGTCGAGAAGCAATTGGCTTGTACAAACCCCCAGAACCCTCAGCAGATCGACTATGGGTTGGGCAGGGGGAACCTAAGCCCACATCTAAAGGCTTTCTCGAATACAGTTATACATCCAATCGGGGGCCGATGCATTCTATTAGAAGTCCCGGGCACGATCAACTAATACTCCAGGGGAACATGAAAAAGTTGTCTTACAAGTACGAGGTCGGCGGGAGTGATTTTGGACACTATCTTGCTATAATGGTCGGGGGTAAATAGCCGACCACGAGAAATGGATAGTTGACTTGGACCAACCCCATCCCCGATAACAATACGCTCGTCATTAGAGCTGTTTGAGGTCCAACCATCACTCGAAGAGCTATTAGACTCGCTAGTCGAGCCACCCCCATCCCCAGTCGAAACCCTATCCGACCTCATCGCCTTGCTACCATTGCTTTGGCTATCGCCCTCACCAAAAACCCTCAGTATGATATAAATATGGTATGATCAAAATATGTGTAGAAGAACTTATGTGTTTCAAGGCTCTATAGCAGAAAAGTAGTTTATCGATAGTGCAGGGAAATACCTCAATCAACCTCTTAGAATGCTGTAAAAGTAAAAATGGACATTTTCCCTGCAACTATTTATAGCTATCAGAGTGCGGTAACTGAAACGACTGTAATAATTGCACAATCATCGCTTGACGCTTCATGTGACACAACATAACTGCCGCATTAAATGCGCCAAAACCCTTGTCGGGTACTAGAAATCCCGATCAAATATTAGAAGCTCTCATCGAAAAGTTCCAATAACTATTAAATAGTTATTTCCCACTCCTTCCCATCAACAGCCTCGTTAGGACTCAAAAGTGAGAGAACTCATGATATAGGATGACCCAACAGGCCTAACCGAACAACATAGGACCGCTATAGAAGTAGGCTAGTGGCGGCCCAAATTAGCCGCAATCCAAACAGGTAATCGATAGTGCCCGCTAGATTCAACCAAACTATGGTCGATCGCTGTCTAGACATTTGAAATCTCACCCGACTTGTAAGGATGATAGTGTTACAGGATGTCGACTAGACATGGAAGATATCTCCTTGACCATGGAGGTTGACGAAAGGTGACAACCTCTTTGCCATATTTAATGATCTGCCATGCTGCGCGCCTCCGCATTAATGGCGCGTGCTACTGCCCATATTGCCTTTTGCAGTCGCATCTGACTAGCAGACCACCGGTGTACCACCTTATCTTGAAAAGCAAGAAGCGGCACCACCTGGAATAGTACTAAAGGGGGAGAAGACTCAAAGGTCCTTGTATAAAGAGAAATGCCCTCCCTATGTAATAAGGGCATCATGGGCATATCAATCCTTTGGGGAAGGTTATAAATAGTCCTTGGCTAGCCTCCTGGAAGGTATGCACATTATTCCCATAAGCTTTCAATATGTTGTTCTAACTCCTAGTCGATTTATTGACTTCAGCGTTGTAGTGCCTTAGCCGAAGGCCCATCGACTAGCTTGACGTTTGCTGTTGGTTGCAAAACTTGACCCCGATACTTTTCCAAGCACTCTCTCAACCTGACCTTTGGTCGATTTTACTGGATCTCAGCCCAATACATTAGCTAAACAGTCTTCACCCTCATCAATTAAGTTTTAAGTCTAAATTTAATAATGGGCTAGAGTAAATCCACAAGCTTAAATCCATTTTATTATTGGATCTAATTTATTTTAAACTTTTTAAAAAGAGTTTAATAATCAACGAATAAGAAACACTTGGCTCAATGAACCAAATATATAAGTAAAATCATAAATAATCGGTAATATAGGTTGTAGGTAATTACAACATACTAAACAAGTGGCAGATAATTATAACGTACCTAACAATTAGCAGATACCCTTTTAAATAATGTGTCTAATGTTAAACACTTACTAGTGGATTTTATGAAGAGTATAATTTAAACTTTATTATTAGAATATTTTTGAAAAATAATTAAAATGATAAATTTAAAATATTAACAAAATTGATATCAAAATTACTTTATATGTCGAATTCTATATTTTATCCTTTAAATTAAATTATCTATTTTAATTATTAAAAATATATTTTAATAAAAATTTAAAAATAACTTCTATTTTAAACACAAAAACTCATTTATTTCTATAACAGGTGCCATCATAAAATAAAGTATACTACATGTACTAGGGGTGTAAATGAGTCGAACTTGACAAAAATTACAAGTTCGAGCTCGAGCTCGAGCCTAGTTTTTTGAGCTCGAGCTTGAGCCTAGTTTTTTGAGTTCGAGCTCGATGAGCTTGCTCTTAAGGGCTCGAGCTCAAGCCGGCTCACCAGAAAATTTTAAATTAAATAAAAATATTAAATTATTAATATATCATAATTATTTAATAATAATTAATAAAATAATTAAAATTATTATTATAAATTAAATATATATTATAATAATTACTATAATGATTTAAATTATAATATATTATAATTATTGATAAAATATTAAATTATTAATATATTATAATTATTTAATATATATAATAAATATTTAAAATTAGAAAAAAAGTAAATTATTAATACATATTAATTAATATATAATAAATATTTAAAATTAGAAAAAAAAAGTAAATTATTTAATTAATATATAAAAAATATTTAAAAATAGAAAAAAGCTCATGAGCTTTCGAACAACTAGAGAAGAGCTCGAGCTCGGCTCACGTTAAAGCTCGAGCTCATCGAGCTCGAGCTTGAGTCGAGCTATAATCGAGCCCGCTCATGAGGTTCATGAGCCGGCTCGATTTATCTTACACCCCTAGTCTGTACTACTAAGGGTGTCAAAATCAAACCCAACCCAATGACACGATAATATCTCACCTGAAAAAAATCAGGTTTGGATTTGGGCCAAATTGGGTCAGACCCGAAAATGACTCGACTCGAGAAAAAGAAATAAGGTTGGGTTGTTTTCGGGTCAACTTGCGTAACCTGAAAAAAAATAAGTGGGTGATTCAATAATCTAATAAACCTGACCCAACTCAATCCAACCCGACCTACCTGAAAATTTTAACTAATTAAAATAAAATATAAATAATATATATATATTCAAAAATCTAAAATTTGAAAATTCTTACAATTTACAAATTACAATAACATTATTAACAAATAAGTAATAACACTTCCATTCTTTCCATTCAAAGACAATTGAATTCGATATGTTTTTATCTTTCGACTTTAATTTCTACTATTTTATAGTTAATTATGCATTTTGATTATTTGATGATTGTCATCAAAATTGTTAATTGAACAATAGTTTGTTATTTTTTTTGTATTTGGAGTACTTATGGATATGACAAGCTATTGTGTTTCTTAGACCTTAATTATTGTGCCAAATTTTAGATTTTATTGTAGATCAAATTTCTACTCAATTATGATGTTGGAATTTATAAATATGAAAAATAAAATAAATAGATTTAGTTGGGTCAGGTCGGGTTTATCAAATTATTGGATGACCTGACTAAAAATCAGATTAACCTGAACCTGAAACGAAATTTTATGAATCATATTAGGGTTGAACATTTTGAATTTAACATCGAATTGAGTTGGGTTTAAATTTAGTATTTTTATATTATACTTTTACTTTAACTCAATCCAAACCTGTTCAATTCGTACGAATTGACACTCCTACTACCACCTATAAGGCCAACTGTCACCGAGATGCAGGACAATGGCGAATCGTGTCCATTCTTCATTGGCCTTCACAAGCAATGGAAACCCCACCCCTGTGGGCCAATTCCCTTGGGAAGGGCTATTTGGTCATTTACTGTTATATAAGTTAGATAAGGGCAAGAAAGAGACAGGAACATAGTCCGAGCGTAGTGAGAGAAAATCCCATCAAAAGAAAACGAATAGAGAGAGAAAGAGGGCGAAACAGAGAGAACGGCCACGCAGATAGAGAGAGAGAGGGAGAGGGGGGTGGGGGACGGATTGAGGTTTAGTTGATTTCTGCTACTACAGCAGCAGCAGCAGTGCAGTGGCAAATTGGTAAATGAGTGAAAGAGGGCCAGCAGCACCGCCGGCTGGAATGGTGGTGACGGAGCAGCAACTTGCGGAGGCCCTGGAGTCTCTCCTCCGCGACACCAACTCTTTCACCTCTCTGAACGGCGTCGTTCAGCAGCTCGAATCCAAGTTGGGTGTAACTTTGAGCCACAAAATCGACTTCATTCGTAGCCAGATCCACCATTTTCTCCTCCTCCAGTCTCAGCCCCAGAATTTCATGCTCCACCAGCAGCCGCCGCCGCAGAAGGACCATTTTGCCCTCAACCAAAACCCCAATTTCCACCCCGCTCCTTCCCCGCATTTGTCCCCAAATTTCGCCGCACATCGTCCTACGGAGGGTTACGTCTTCCGTCCGCCGCCGCCGCCTGCCCCGCCTCAGCCACGGTCGTCCCAGCCTCTGCCGCCGCAGGTGGTGAACACCACTAGTGTCGCCGCTGCCAGCGTCTCCGCTAAAGAGAGGTTGGTCTATAATTTTATGAATTTTTCTGTTTTTATTTTTTAATACAAAAAAGAAGAGTTTTTACGAAAGGAGCTGTTTGGTTGGTGTGGAAATTTCGGGTGTTCTTGCCTTGGAGAACTGTCCCTTCAGCTTCTCACCAGCCGAAGGGCTTCCCTTGCTTTGTTCTTCATTTTTCTTTTTATTGATGTACGTCCTAGCTACTTTTCTTTTCTTTTTAAAATTTTGTGGGTTCAGTTGCTTTCAAGTTATCTCTTTATGCTGAACGCATAGAATCCACTAATTCAAATTTTCGTTCGTAAGTGTAGCATAATATTGGTCTTTATTGATAAATATGTTATACTTAAGCACGCAAGAATCGACGTTCTTATGTAATTTCATCTGAAAGGACGGATTCTTCAGTATGTGGACTAAATTGAACTGCTAAGGAAGGGACTGGTATTATTTATTTTACATTTCTTCGGGTGGTCGGTGGTGTTCGCGGGAGACGTAGCGTTGACGGAAACTGAAAGAGTTTGGCCAGGGTGTGATGATGTCTCGTTGTTATTTATGCCTCTGTTTTTGTTGGATATAACTGCACAGAGTTCTCCAAAGACAGAGCGGTCTTTTTTAAGGCTACCAGTGATAATGGCATGTCTGGTGCAGGTAGAAAACATTTTCCTTTCTATAAGAATTCCTGAAGGAAATAATGATAATTTTGAGAGGGAATGGGACAAGGGTTTTTGGAGTGGGACATTTTGGGGAGGCAAAATGTTAAATAGAATGATGGTCATTGGTATTCTTTTGGTTGGAAAATGTAGTGGGAGAACAATACCAAACAATGCGAATCTGATTGGCAGAGTTTCTGATAGTTTAATTTGCTTATTTTCCAATCGACTTCCCAGCTAAAACCTTATAATAGTGTACATTTGATTCATGATTTTTATTTGATGATTGATATATGCTAAGACATGGAGTAACTTAGTGTGATAATTAAGTGTGACTGGAAGGTGTAGACCTTAGCATCAAAATGGAAATATCTCCAGAAATATTAACCTTCATAATTATATCTTCCATAAGTGGAGTCCACCAATGCTATTATGAGAAGATGACTCTCTGCTATTAAACAACAAAACAACTTTGGTAAGAAGAACTGCGATTTATTGGATATGGTGCTTCAATATGACTCTTTGCTAAGCAATTTATGTTGAAAAATGATGATGTAAGGGTAAATAAGTGGAATCGTTCTTATCTACAACAATACTAAGCTAATGGGTGTCGCCGCTCCACACCCTTTTCTTTTCTAAAAGAAATCGTTTAAGGCGTATCAGCACCGAACAGTTAGCTACTATATGGGCATTGATATCATTAATTATTTTTCTTAAAAGAAAGAAAAGAAAAACCACTTGAGGGTGTCGAACTTAAACATTAGCTTCTTTTTTCATGCGGGCTGACAACCAGCGTGATGAAAAAGAGATTTTTATTTTTGTAAGAATCAGTAGCACCCTGGTGGTTTATAAACCACAAGAGTTGGGAAGAACAATTTTTGTTTTTTATTTAAAAATAGGGGGGTGTAAACACTTATATCCTTAACTTTTTTTATTTTTTTTTATTTTTAAAATAAGAAACATTGTCGTGGACTCAGCCCATGACTTCATTAAAAGAAATATTATAGAGTCTTTGTCAATCCCATGACTTCAAAAGTCATTGATTGTTTTCAGATCGCTAACAGTCTTTTAAGCATTCATGTAAAGCACCATGCAGTAGCAGCAGTAACAACGATATTAGATTCTGCTTGCATAATTACTATAACCCTTTGGCTTGATGGGGGTTCCTCCAAAAGGTTCTTCCACAGAGGGAATTTCAATAAGATTTCCTTCGCTTAATGGATAACCATTCGCAACCAATGGAGAATTGATTTTCATCTTAAATTCAGGTGATTGGATTTGCACCAATGGAAACCATGAACTTTCTATAAAACAGAGGGATTGTTTTGCTTCCATTCTCTCCTACTCACTGGTACTGATCATGCTCTATATGCTCCACTTCTTTGCAGTGTTCCAACGGGGAGAAAAAGAAGAGGTGGCCCAGGAGGCCTAAACAAACTGTGCGGTGTTTCTCCTGAGCTCCAGACCATTGTGGGCCAGCCAACCTTGCCAAGGACTGAGGTGCATAGCCTATTTTCTCTAAGCTTTCTTATGTTTCTTCTAGAACAGCAATCCTCCAAAAACAAGCATTCTCTGCAGATTGTGAAGCAGTTGTGGGCTTACATAAGAAAAAACAACCTTCAAGACCCAAACAATAAAAGGAAGATAATATGCAATGACGAGCTCCGTTTGGTATTTGAGACTGACTGTACCGACATGTTCAAGATGAATAAATTGCTAGCTAAACATATAATTGCGCTTGAGCCTACAAGTATGGATCTGAATGTCAATATTTATTTTGCATTCCCTTTCCGGTGACTCCCATTCATGCTTATGATAAATTTATAAGATCATATTTTGTTCTTGCAGAACAGACAGCTCAAGATGCCAAGAAAATGAAAGTTGATGAGGAATCTGGGAGTAAAGTAGATGAGCCTGTTCCAATTGTGATAATATCTGAAGCACTTGCGAGTTTCTTTGGAACTGATGAGAAGGAGATGTCACAAGCAGAAGTCTTAAGGCAGATGTGGGAGTACATAAAAGTTCATCAACTTGAGGTCTGTAACTGCATAAATGATTTTGTTTATCTTTTCTGTTTAGTCTTGGGATTTGCCAGGATATTGTAAGTTGCCTGGTTATTCCTAGTTCAAGAGGCTTTTGGAATGATATTCAGATTTGGCGATCAGTGATGCAAAAGTTCAATTTTGTGTTGAAGTTCGTTTTCTGAAATTAGTCGTGCGTAATGAAGTTTGCATGGGAGCCGACAGTGGATGGTTGGTGGGATGTGCTGAAAAGTCAATACAGTGCAAAGAGGGCTAGTGATAACTTGATCTGTGGTCTGTTTGTTATGAGTTGTACTGCAAAATTTGTAAAGCAAATTCATTCGTTGTGCATCAATATTCCTCCTAAGGTCATTAGTGCTTTTTTACCACCCAAAAGATGTGTGTGCATTACGTATCATTGAGTTTATTTTCTTTGTTTGCTCATTCTTTGGTGGTTACAGTTTACCTGGTTTGTCGCCTTGTTCTATCAAATCATATATTTTATTTTTCACTTGATACCATCCCCTCTATGCCTAGGGAAGAAATGGTATTCTACTATGCTAGCATAGTTCTTCTTTGAATCCATGGAATCCAAAAGTCTATTATCTGTTTTGCTGGGAAACTATAGTCTATCTTCAGTAGTTTTTGCATGTGTGTCTGTCACTGACTGATTCCTCTCCTACAATATCCAGCTTGAATGTAGTTGAGAACGTACGAGCCAAGTAGAGCAAATGGCAAATTATATTCTGTAGTGTCTATTTTCCACGAGTCTAGATGAAAATATATGCCTGGATGGCATGTCAGCTAAAACAGTTGGAAGTGATCTTCTGGTACTGGGTGATGGCAATCTCTTCTGTGAGTTTTTGTAGATAGTTAACTGCACATCCCGACTTTATTAACTTGAAATGTCTATATTCCTCTCAGCTTTTTGTCTTTTCATTTTAGCATGTATTTTCCTTTCAATATTTGCTCTGTTTCTGAGGACCACCTGCTTTCCTTAAAGAGTTATAGAGAAATAAGTTGTTTCCAGTTTTATGCTTCAAAATGTCTCTATTCTGCTGTTCTAGGATCCTTTAAATTCGACGAACATCTTATGCGATGCAAAATTACAAGAGCTTCTTGGGTGTGAGAGCATTTCAGCATTGGGGATACCTGAGATGCTGGCACAACATCATTTAATCAAGAAATCATGACAGATACACTGACTGGTAAGTGAAAGGTATTAATTGCTTTCGACAATTTTAATTGTTTGTTATTGTATAATACTTTAAAATTGAATTGATCAGTAAAACGACAAATAGATTGTAATACTTGAGGAATATTTGTTGGATTTTCTGCTGTTTAGTTGAAGTTGTTCTGCCATTTCTCTCTTTCTCTGCTCTCTCAATGTCCCTTGTTTTCACTTCTTCCTTCTCTTTTCTCTGTTTTTCTTTTCCTTCTCCTTTCTGGTAGTTCTGTGCTGAAATCTCATTCGTTCCTCCACTTTTTCATCCACACTTATTAGTTATTACAATTACCACATTTGTAAGGAAATACTGCCATTTTGACTGCTCAACCCTGGCTATATTTCGGGTTGTGTCTTGTTTGATAGTGGTTTACAAGATAGCTAATTGGCTTTTTTATAAAGCAAAAGGCAGACAAAGTTTGGTTTATACTTCTAAATTGTCTTTCTTCAATGCTTACTGATACTTCACCTATCTCCTCGTTTCTGGATAATGGTATGTCTGAAGCTTGTTCCTTTAGATACCTTGTGGTGTTCTCCTAAACATTAGGGCGATATTTTCCAATATCATACTTGCCTCTGAATATATATCTTGAGTATGGCTTTTATTTAACATTGTCATTTTGAAAGGAAACAGTCTATTCGTGGTGGAACTTTCTTGAGAAAGAGTTTTGACAGAAACCTAGTATAACACAAAATTAACTTGCAACCAGGGTGGACTTTTGACATCTTCTTTTTGTCTTTTTGTTTTTGTCTTTTTGTTTTATTTTGCAGATATATGATGTTAATGCTAACTCACTATGTTCTGACATCATCTCAAACGCTCCCTTGAAAGAAGGTTCAATTGGTTTCTTCTTTCAATTGTTTAGGTTTTTATGACTGTGGTGCTAGAAAGTTGAGGTAGGAAAATTATGAATAGATTGCTACCTGGGTTAACTGCAAGTTAGTGCTTGTGGCCTGCCATGGTTCCAGAGTTTCATTCTTGGATATTGGAATATTATCTGTTGGGACTTTCCGACACATTGTAATATGCTGACGGTAGGAGAACAGGCTTAGAAGAAGATTGTAAGCTACTATTCTGGTTGTGTAGAATGATATATCAAGTTTATGTCAATATAACTGCAATATAGTGTGTATGCTTGTTGATGCCTTTTCAGTGGCTCCTGCTGACTTGTTTCCTTTGTTATGTATGGATTTTATTATGTCGTTAGTCTAGCTTATTTCCCAAGGATTTTTTATTGGTTGTTGGAACTGTGCAACTGACGGCAGTTTGCTTCTTTAAGTTTTTTAAGTCATTTTCTTCAATTAGGGAGAGCCGTTTCGAATTGCTGTCATTGGAAATTCATGTTGGTTGTGTCCCAGGTTTGCAGTTGTGCTGAAATCCATTAGTGACTAGGTCTTTTGGCACTTGAAGCAGATAGAATAGTTAGTATACAGATAGATGGATACTGCCTTAGGAGCTGATGTATTGTGATGTGTTATTTGGTCCTGGAAAAACCTATGGAAGAAAGTTTAACGAAGTTCTGCTTTTTTGTCTCTGGTTTTTTATTTGCTATTTTCTGCCTCTGCTTTCAACTTGAAATATCAGAGCAGCAGCTTTTGTTTAGCTTTTAATTAAAAAAAGCATGATGATGGGCAACCTTGCTGTTGAGCTCGTGTTTCAGGCTTTGTGCTGCTCCCTCCAACTTGTAAAAGCCAGTAAGGTTAGCAGCCAGTTATTACAATCAACTGAGGAAACACTTCTCCTTTTTCTCTCATTTTATTAGTCGTCATATATTCTTAAGGAGGTTGAAATCTGCAACTGCAAACAATATATATTCCAGTTGGCGACCGTGGAAAAGGGGGTGCACGTGCCACCACCTGAAAATACTCCTCACAATTTCACGGGCTTGTGTAAGAGCCAATTTATATAATCAGAGGGGTAGGGCAGCCTCAAAAGTACGCATTACAACGGCAGAAAAATCCAAGATTTATTGGGTAATTGCCAAGCTGGGCTCACATGAGGCCTCAAAATTAAACATCATCTGTGAATTGTGATTATTCTATCTCCAAATTCCTCAGCTATAAACAACCAACATTCTTTGCACTTGAAGTAATTTGTGAATTTGATGAGAATGGCTAAAGCGGTTAGCACAGTGCTTGTGCTGATATGCACGATAGCCATTGTTGCAACAGTTAACAGTGATCCAGCAGTCACCCCTTCCACCATCTGCAACGTCGAAGTCTCTGAGCTTGCAGAGTGCATCCCAGCAATAACTGGTAAGTCACCTCCTCAGCCCACAAAGAGTTGTTGCGCTGCAATGAAAAAGGCCAATCTGCATTGCTTGTGTAACTACAAATCCGAGTTCAAGAAGTTCGGAGTGGATCCTGAAACTGCCATGGCATTGCCCAAAAAATGTGGGCTGAAGCTTCCAAGAGAATGTAAGAAGAAGATGTATTTCCATTAATCTGCTTCTGCCTTTCCGGCCTGCATATTAAGACCAAATATGCCTAGTACTGTTGTTTTTAACTGGTTAGTAGTGTTTTTTCTTTACTGGTTCTTGTGCGTTTGGTAACTGGATATTCTGCCCCATCATTTGGCAAGTTACCCATCTTTTTAGTCACCAGGCAATTTCCCTGTATTTTCACTTGCAGTAATAAATTTTAATCCCTCAGCATTATTTGAATTTTACAAGCTCACAAGTCACAAGCTCGATTTGATAATTTACAAACTGATGAGCAGTGTATGATTTTAAATCAAGTCCAAGACTAGGATTTGAATTTAAGCTCGCATTGAGAATGGGCGGAGTTGGACTTGGTTTGGATTTGGGCTTGAGCTTGTACTAGATATATGGATCATGCATATTTATCATATTGAATATATGCATGTAAAATCTTAGGGCTTTCAATGGATCGAATTTTAATTTGAATTGGATTTGAATTCGTTTCGAATTTTAGGATTTTTATCCGATTAAAATATTCGATGGATCAAATTCGATTATAATTATTCATAATTCGAAATAAGTGGATCTATATGGAATTAAGCAATTCGATCCGTTAAAAATTCGATTCCGAACTTTAATAATTTTTTATTAAATTAATACTCTTATATATAATATTAATAGAAAATTTCAAATAAAATTTATATTCTATATTGACCTAATATCTATATTAACATTTATATTATGCTATTAATATTGAGTCTTTAGCCTTAGAAATAAGAGGTATACTGATAAAATATCAAATTTAATAATGTATAATAGTTCATTGATGCATTAATATAGTATGAAATAGGGGTTTAGTATTCAAATATTTAACTTTTAGACTAATGTATAATAAAAAGTTGTTATGAATTTAAAAATGACATAAATTTATTTTATAAATACAATATTTTTATACAATCCAAAAGGAAAAAAAAATATATATATATATATATAGGGTAGAATTTTTATTGGATTTCAGATATCCATCGGATTCGAATATAGTATTGACTAACAAAAGTCCTATATGATTTCGGGTCGGATTCGGATTCGAGTATGACTTATTCGATCCAATTTCGACCCATTAATAGCTATAAAATCTTAATGAAGTGAAATCATACTATATTTACTCATAATTTTAAGGCAATACAGAGGTAAGTGATGAATTTATTTCGTGTTGGATTACAAGTTGGTGACGCATTAATTGGTATTTTGGGTTGGTGAAAATTTTAAGTTTAGCGACTTTTTGTTTGTTATGCATAAAATTTGATTTTGATAATTGTCGAGTATCTTAAAATTGCAAGTCTTTTAAAGTTTGATTTCATTAGTAGAGAAATATTTGAAAGTTTGGAGTGATAAGGAGTGCATAAGAAATTCAAGGGAGAATCTCTTCGTACCTCTTTTTAACACCACCTCTTCTCTTCCATGCATACATAATTTGAATTGGGTGAACTACGAAAATTTTATGTGTTCTTATTTTTCATTTTTTATTTTATGGTGCCATTTTTATAAAAATATTTCACTCAAAATGCCATTTTCATAACATATTTCATGAAACGCTATCTTATTTTTTAACTTCTCATCTAATTATTAAAAATTAGCCTAATTTTTTTTAATATATAATCGAATTTATATCGTAAACCATCTTACTATATAAAATCAATCAATGACTAATTGGTCAACATAATTTTTCTTATGCTTTCAAATAATAAATCAGGTCTTCATCATATCAAAAAAAATTATCTTTTCAAATAGTAAATCAGGTCTTCATCATGTCAGAAAGTGGCCGAATGGCCAATTAGCCTCATCAGCCTCATATCTAAATATAAGATCGCTGGTTTGAACCAACGAATATTTGATGTACATATATGGAAAAAAAATCATATCAAACAAAGTGAATATAACCTAATTGTGCTATTTGTATTTAGAGACCATTACTGCTTATAGGCTTTTCAAAGGCATCTTATAAAAATATCGCCAAATGCTGGGTAAAATTTTAAGGAAATAAACATATGAATTGACAAAATAATATATAAGAATCTTGTAAATCATTTTATAAAAGGTAGATAGTTTCTAATTTATTTTTAAAATTTCAGTTAATATTTTATGTTTTGAACCTTACTAATCAAAAAATTAATATTATCATGTTATAAGATTGATAATTTTATTGTATAAAAATGGTAAACAATATAGTTTTTGCCATTTTCCTAAATAAAATAATAATAACTTGATCTCAAATCCTGGTACATCCTCCAACCATACATTCCTCGGATTACCGTATAATAATAATGTGAAAGGCCTGCTAATCAGCTGTTGTTGGGCTGGGGTCCAGTAGATAGACCACAGCTTTTCTATTGTTAATCACGATTCTAAATAAATTTTGCAATTTTTTTTAAAAAAATATATATATATATATATATGTGCAATATGATTCATTTTTCCATATTATCCGCACTCTTATTCCATAACCTAACCACTGTTATTGACCAAAAAGAAAATTATATATTTTGCAAAAGTCAACATAGTTGACAATTTCTACTAAAGGGTTGATCGAAGTGAACGTCGCATCATCCCACAAACTAAAATTCCCGAAAGTACCTTTCGTGGAGGCCATCATCATAGTTACAACCAACACAACCTGAGTGCGCTTTATCTTAATTCTCCAAATGTATTATTATTGTCCAACCAATTTTTTCTTTTATATTCCAGACCAGAACAAATATTCTATTGACTTGGAAATTGTAATTGGTGGATGGAGCAACCAGTTTTAAATGAAGAATTTTAATAATTTTTATTTGAACTTGACATATCAAAAAAATTTCTTTCTTAAAAAAAATAACAATACATGCAGCACGTGACCGACATCAATTTTGTACAGATATAATATATGTGTATTTTTATTTTCTTTTATTTTATACAGACGTGAATATGATTATTCCATTATTGATATAGTTAATATGAGTTATTGCAATAAAATAAAAATAAAAAATGACATGAGTATATATTTAGGTAGGAGTGAGGGATAGTTGAAGTTCTCATTTAGAGGGTGTTGGAATGATTTTATAAATTCTTTAAACATCTTATAAGATGTTTGGGATCTTATAATATATTACAAAGTATGTGTTAATTTTTTAGAAAATGAATATATATAAGTTTTAAAATAAGATGTTAGGATTTATAAATTTTTTTTATAAAAGTAAGGAGTTCATGAATTTTTTTTTTCTTTTCAAAATCTTAAACAATTACTTTAATTTTAAACATATTAATTATAAATCATCTTTACTAACATCTGATAAGCACCAAAATATTATTTTATTAAAAATTTTCAAGAACTTATTTTTAAAATAAGATTTAGTATATTATAAGTTTCAAAAATATCTCATAAGATATATGAAACTTATAATATATCTTGAGTAAATTTAGCTCAACACCCTTTTAATCACACAAACTTAGATAGGTTGAAAAAGTTAAACATTTTCTTTAATTTAACTTTATAATAATATTCTTAAAAATAGTTAGGTCTTTTTTGTATAGAAAGTTTGTATTTTATGGGGGGGAAAAGTCTTATTTTAGGATATGTAGAAAGAATTAAAAGTAACAAAATCACAATATAAAGAGCATATGACAATAAGTACACCCTGATCGAGGTTGATAAGCACTGTTATTATATTTTGCTTTAGTTTTTAGTATACTAAATCTTAAAGAAAAACTAATTAGATGATTAGATTAATTAGTGAGTTATTAATAATTTTAATAAATTAATCATTTAAAAGAAAAATCTTTCAACATCATAGCTTAAGTCGTGTCTATAGTAAAAAAGATCACCAGATCTGCGTGATACAATACATATCAACATGTGAGGCGAAGAAACGAAAAATAAAAATGAGAGACGGTCTTTCTTTTGGCAAGTTTAAAAAAAAAATTGCTAGAAAATGTATAGAAAAGTTGAAAGTTTAATGTGCCTAATTGCATGCAAAAAATTTATGCACTGTTTTTAAGGTGATAATTGCCCCACTATTTGTATTGCAGGGACTATGGCAATCCACTTATAGGATTCAACTAAGGCATCCAAGGAATTGCAGTTAGCACTTTAAAATTTTCTACTTATGAATTTCTATTAATGTTGGGAATAATTGAAAGAGTATAAGAATATCTTTTTTAATGGAGAGTAATAATGCTTTTGCTTTTTAAAAAATACATAATGAATTTGTGTGGATTAATTCCCCTTATATAAGGTTAAATAACTATTCATAACAATTATAACTATTAATTTAAACAATGTACTGATTTTAACAGTCTTATCTTTTTCCTAACAATCACATTGTTTTTGATTAAAAATGTAATTTAAATGATTAAATAAACTATGTATTTAATTAAATTTTGAATTTAATCTGCTAAGTGCTAAGTCTTGATTATTAAATATATATTAATATTCAACCAATATATATATATATATATATATAATTTCCATGCAGTTGGACACTCCCCAACAAATACTAGTATAATCTAAAAGCTTAACAAGAAATTCACCTAATAAAGGGACTCTCTTTTTCTTATTTTTTCAATGTAGGATTGAGATTTCGAAAGAATTCTCATCTTTTCTCCACTTAACATACTATCTAAAAATTCTAATTAATTCCAACAGAAAATTCTCTCTTTACGTGGTTTGGCAATTTACAATTATCTCCCCATTTGCAGCTATTAATTTATAAATTTCCAGAACTATTAACTCTTTTTTACATATAAAATAATAATGATGGTGACGCTGTCAGCAGAAACTTGTAATGGAAATTGGTATTTTAAAACTTAAGGTGGTGATTGATATGCAGGAATAGAATTAGGTAAAAATGGAAGACTTTAGGAATGGAATGAAGTTGAGAATGAAATGATGTCGGTATAATTTATCATATGATTGGTATGTACAAGAAATGAGAAAGGAATGGAATCGCCATTTTCTCAATTTCATTCTAATGATTGGTAAAAAAAAATGACCAATAGAAATGGAATAAATTTTTTAAATGACAAAATTACCCTTTTGTAAAAATTATTAAATAAAAGTATTTATAAGTAAAATATTTTTTATATATAACTGTAGATTTGTTTTTTTGACTAAGTTCATAAATATGTAGTTTTAATATCACTTTTAATGTTATTCGAATTACATCAGTAAATATATGTATTTTATATGTTATCAACAAGTTATACATGTTTACGCAAAAAAGTAGAAACACAATTTTTTTTAAATTATTAATTTTTAAATTATAATTTAGTAAGCTTTTTTGAATTTTTTGATATAATATAATCAAAAAAATTATAAAATACTTTATAATTAAAGTGCTTAACTTTTTGGTGATAAGATTAGAACGATTTATTGTACTTTTTTATAAGTTTAATTGGAAGAATTGTTGATAGAATGGACAGGTCTTCATTTATTAGTTTTGCATAAATTTTTTAGTCATTCGAAGATATGTGGATATAAATAATCTTTTAAACTATATATATTTCATTAGCATTGACCAAGTCGATAATACTTCTACTTTTTTATTATAAAAATTTAGATGCGCATAACTATTCTTATTTTTATTATTTATTATTTTTCTAATTTTTATAATAATTTATAGTAATTTAATAATTTTTATAATATTACTAAACAATATATGAATAAAATATATAATTAAATAAAAACACACAACAATCAAATAAGTTGGAATATAATATCAAATATTTACAAAGTAAAGATTTCTTTTCTTAAGTATAAAAGTATTTTGTTAAATTATGAAGTGTTATTTTGTTAAAAAAGAAAAAATATAGGTTCATTCTCAATTGGTTAGGAATAGCTAAACCCATGGAGGAAGGAGGAAATCGTTAAATCCATTCTTTTGGGAATGGGAATTCCGACGGAAATGGGCATTTCCATCTTTAAATTATACAAATCGTGGGTTTAGGAATGAATTTGAGAATATCCATTCCATTCCCATATAATTCATGTGTATCAATCATACCATAAAAGCTATTGTTTCATGACATGTCATTGGCAGTTTAATTTATATCTTTCCTAAGCTTTCTATAAGTAAGTATGTATATATATATATATATATATAAATATAAATTTCCTACATCATTCGCTTAATATATATTAGACTGGGTAGGCGGCTAGCTCAGCTAAATGTAAATGTACTCAGCATGTTAATTAGTGAAACTAACTTGAAACTAATTAATGCTAACAATGATTAATTAAGTAAACCCTAAATTAATGCTAACAATGTTAATTAAGTTAACCCTAAACTAAATTGCTGAGTACATATACATTTAGCTGAGCCTGAGCTAGTCAGTCTAATAATATACACAAATTAACCTCTAATGAGATTTAAGTTTTCTTTAATGTATCATAAAATGTGAAATTATAGACTGCATGCATTAAGAATGAGAAAATTAATTATCAACTATATATATATATATATATATTTTTTTTTTTTAATAGCTAGAAATATATTCGATCAGAGATATATCGAGTAGGACTAAAAATTTTTTTGCATTACATTTGAATTATAAAGAAATAGAATACTTATATTGAAAGGATACGTTTGTACCCAAAAACAAAAGATCCATTCAATCAAAGTCTTTTCAACAATTGTCTTCAATCAGACACGATATTCCAAAAACTACAAATACATACCTAAAATCTTGATCAAGATACATTTGTTATTTTCAATGAAATTTCATATTTTTTTCTAATAAGGAAAATTTAAGTTTTGATTCAAGTATAAGAGGACTTCCATCGGTAAAAATCACAACATCCCTATTATATTTTTGTGCAGGATTTCATTGAAAAATAAAATTTAGAGTAGACTTGAATTGTTAGCACTTATATATATGATTTCTTTTTAATTTTTCAATTACAAAGTATTTTCTCCTTATTCATAACTATTTTTTTGTTTTCTGTCTCGAGGATTGAAGAATATATATATATTTTTTTAATTGGAGAATTGGTGAACAACTTGATGCTTTGATAGATGAGTGGTACTAGAGAATTTGAATAAATTATAAAGAAAGTTGTCTCTTCATTACTTTTTACTCTTGAGTAGAATGATTTGTGAAACTTGAGGGATTCCAACTTGTAAGACTTGTGCATTCGGCTCCAAAGCATGGAGATCGCATTGTGAAGATTTATGGAACTTGCAAAGATGCTTGGTGACTTCATTTTCTTCTAGAATTCGCAAGACTTGGGAAAACCTCTTTGAGATTTAAAGACCTCCTCCTAAAAATTTAAGAAACTTGATGAAGTACTTGCGGAGATGTTTGGCGACCTTTTCTTCTTTTAAAAATTGGAAGATTCAAGAAAACGTTTTTGTGAATTTGACATCTCCTTTGAGCTGTGAGTGTTTCGATGTCTTTTCTTTTTTCCCCTTCTTTATTTTGAGTATTCTTTTCTTTTTAGTTCTTTCAGGTATAAGCATTTTTCTTCTCCATTTTTCAACTCTATCTTGTATAGGATCCTATGACCTCTTTGATAAGTAGGAAGTTTTTAAACTACCGGAGCATCTTTGATATTTAATCAATATACATTGTTGATGCTACCATATGCCTCTAAAATAGCCTTTACTAGAGTTAGTCGACCAAATGGAGCACACAATCTCAAATCCGACCTAAAGGAGTTGGTGGGATAATGGCGAGTTAAAATTTGACTGGAAGAGTCACTATAAAAAAAGAGGGTATTAGGGTCACTAAATATGCAAAACAAAGTTTAGTGACCAATTCAGTGACCAATCCGATCAGTCACTAAAATCCTCGTTACTAAAGTGACCGAAAAGTCGGTCACTAATTTTAATGAGTCAAAAATATTTATCTTCAACTTTGTTTCCTCTTGGATTCAAACTCCAGACCTTTGCTATACTTAAATGAGTAACTGACCACTACACCACATGCATTTGTCTCAACAAGATAATATATATAATATTTACAAGTTAAAAAGTAATTATAATATTCTTATATATAAGTTACTATTATTTTGCATTTTAAAATTTAACAAAAATAGCAATTATTCATTTAATATTTATGTAATATTTATACAATATAATAACACACTGTATTTTTTTATTTATAACTATTACTTTTAAATTTTAGGTATATTTTATCATAATATATTATAAACATATTAAAAATAGTATATACATACTAATATGCATAGTGATAAATAGTTTTTTTATATATAATAAATACTAATTTTTATTACTATTTATAGTAGAAAATAGTTTACGCATATATATGGTAATATGTATATATACTTATATACATACAAATTAATATATAATATTATTAATTATATTATAAATATTTATTTATAACTATTACTTTTAAATTTTAGATAGATTTTATTATAATATATTATAAACATATTAAAAATAGTATATACATACTAATATGTATAGTGATTAATAGTTTTTTTTTTCTTTTTTATACAATAAATAGTTTATAAATATTAGTTAGTTTACACATATATATATGGTAATATGTATATATGCTTATACATACGAAGTAATATATAATATTATTAATTATATTATAAGTATTTATTTACTCATAATACATGTATGTATATATATTATTGATGTGTATATAGTAACTAATTCTCATTTTTTTTCTTTGTATAAGAATATTATTCTTGTTTATTTCTTTGTGTATCTATATATTAATAAATTAATGTTCAATTATATGGATATTATATAGAAATATTTAGTGGTTATATATTTGTATGTGTACGTATATTTTTATATATTTTTTATATAAATTATCAAATATATATATGTTGATAGCAAACATAATATTTTATTACTTATATAAGTGTTACATAAATTTTATGCTTTCATATTATAAGAATATGCAAAAAATAAAATTTTATATTTGTGACCGTTTATTGATTGAAAAACATGGTCATTAATTAGTGACCGCTTTATACGGTCATTAATATTAGTGACCGAATTAGTGATCTCTTAGTTCGGTCACTAATTAGTAACGGAATTAATGGCTGCTTTGTGCGGTCACTAATATTATTGACTGAAAAAAGAGTTCGGTCACTAATTTTAGTGATTGAATTAGCGACTGCTTTGTGCGGTCACTAATTTTAGTGATTGAAAAAAGAGTTCGGTCACTAATTAGTGACTGATTTTCTGCGGTTACTAATTCGATCACTGATCGGTCACTAATTTTTTAAAATATTATATTTAAATTGATCATTAATCAGTCACTAATTGATCACTAATTAGTGACTGATCAATCGGTCACTAAAGCTCATTTTTTTTGTAGTGAGTAGATCAAAGTCCAAGCTGAAGATTTGATAGGTCAGGGATTGTTACCTGAACCAAGCTGAATTGGGCAGATAATTACCTCTCTCTATTGTAGGACTTGCTAAAATAGATTACTTCAACAAATGGGTGAAGCCGAAGTCATAGTTCGGATATAAGAAGAGGTCCTTAAATTTCTTTAGAAAAATATAGTATGTTGGTTGGTGTACCCAAAGAGCTCATTTTAGATAATGGCAGACAATTGTAGGGTGCGAAAATTCAAGCATGGTGCAAGAAAATAAAAATAACTTAGTCATTTAGCGCAGTAGCGCATTTGCAAAATAATGGATAGCAAAGGTCATAAATAAAATCATCTAGCAAAGCTTGAAGATGATGTTAGATTAGGCTGGAAGAGGCTGGTAGAAGAGCTGCCCATGTATTATGAGCTTATCAAACCACGGCCAAAAAATTATGTACCACTGGGGAAACCCTCTTCAGTCTAGTTTATGGAATAGAAACTGTAACACCTACTGAAATTGGAGTAAGCCCTTAATGAATATTAGCTTATTCCACTAAACACAATG
The DNA here is from genome assembly GCA_018894105.1 of Jacaranda mimosifolia. Classification (NCBI taxonomy): domain Eukaryota; kingdom Viridiplantae; phylum Streptophyta; class Magnoliopsida; order Lamiales; family Bignoniaceae; genus Jacaranda; species Jacaranda mimosifolia. Next base: position 23,656,616 of record CM032129.1, read on the forward strand.
AGAAGCTCATGTGAAACTAGTTTGGTCTCACTGAGGAAAAAAGAGATGCAGCCAGGTGAGAATGCTAAAACACAAGCAGAGGATACAAGTTGCATTCAGTCAATCGATCGACGTGTCAAACCTTATAATTTTCAAGTGAAATACCTGGTATTAAAAAGATTTGAAGCAATGGAGGTTGTGGAAAAGTTAGATCCTAATTGAGAGAGCCCATATAAGATTATTGAAATTTTGCAAGGAGGAGTATATGAGCTAGAAAGTATGGAAGGACGAAAGTGAAGAATGTAGTGTAGCAAGGATCCAATCGCACAATGGAATTTAAAACTTCGTCACATGAAATTAACTTGCAAAACCACATACCAAGGATCTATTTTATAACATAAAGTTGGATTTAGGGAGAATAATTATGTACCTTGGATGATTCTTCAAAGATCAAGGTATAGAAGCTTCAAATGACTCCTCAATTGAAGATCTGCCACTTCCTCTTCCTTGGAGTTTTCTTCCTCACTCTTTGCCTCAAAGTATAGCTACTTAAGGCCTCTAAAAACACCTCCAAACCGAGCTTAAATGGCAGAAATAGGATCGGCCAAAGCAAGCCTCAAAAACCACCACTAGCTATGAAGAACTCTTCTTCAATGGATCTTCCTTGTTCACCAACAATAATACCTCCAGTGTGGTATCTCTAAAGGTATCCACACACCTTACTAGCACTCTAATCTTTGTTCTTAGACTAGAAGAAGAATGAGGAAGGAGGAATTTAGGAAGGAAAAGCATGAGGTAGTTTGGAAAAGAGAGAGATTGGGAGGGAATCTAGAGAGGAAGTTATTTGTTCACAACAAAAATAAAAGGGAAAATGAAATATTTTTTCTCTCTAGTGGCCTGCCATGAGGGGGGGGGCACCTTTTATAAAGTCTGATGGATACCTCTATATGCATCATTCACATCTTTCTCCCATGTGTTTCCCATTTGCATGCCAAGTAGGATTTTAAATTCCACTAATTATTTTAATTAGGTGATTAAAATTACCACTTGATTTTAATTGGACTCTTTCATTTAAATTTTTCCTCCAAAACTAGCTTCTCCAATTAAGTAAACTAACTTCTTAATTTAACTAAACTAACTTAATCCTTTAAGTTAGTAAGACTAATTAGATTGTTACATGGCTCCAATTGAATTAATATTTTAATTTAACTCCTTAAATTATTTGATTAATTTAATACTTTAAATTAATCAAGTCATTATGACTAACTCTTAATTGGTCAACTTGGTCTCTTCCAAACTTGACCAATCTTATCATCTAACTCTTTAGATAATTTCTTTAATTACACTTAGAGTGGTTAAGGCTTTTATGTATGACCCTTCAGGTTTACCAATTAATTAGACATGCACTCACAACTTGTAACACCCTACTCAGGATAGCCCACAACTCGGGATGCCTCCCAGTTCAATCCTATAGCATGCAAACATCGTATTCGATAGGCCCATAAAATTTTTCAATATTCTCCAATAAACCACAACGATCATAAACTCACAACATGCTTCAAACTTAATATAGTAATATTAGAATGCCATAATTCATGCTAATATCCTAACAATATTCAGAACCAAAACGTTGTCACAAGTAACACAATTCATACGTGCCATAAGTTTTACGTTCATCCTGACATATTACAACATCTCTAAAGCCAAAATGTAACAAACGGTGAATTCATATATAACCATACATTCACCCAAACACTATTACAGATTATTTAGTCAAAACCTGCCATTAGTCCTCGTCCCCTGTCTTATACCTGTCTGAAAAGGAAATAAATGACACAAGGGTAAGTCATAAGGACTCAGTAAGGGATAAGGTAAAGCAATAGATAGTCTATCAAGAGTCAACAAGTCAACAGTGTAATTTATTAATATGGAAATACGAAAGAACACGAATATGCCAGAATGAAGGAAATAATGATTTTTCAAACGACTAGCAAATGCCAGGTCAAGAACTATAACCATTAGCTCAATGGCTAGATCGTCTCAACTAATTCTATTTGGGAGGTATAAAGCATCTCAACTGATCACAGTCCGGGAGGAATTTCTGTTGGCTCGTTTAGCCCCGGACATCAGCCCAATCTAGACCAAGAATACAACTGCATCCTTATTGCTCCTTAAGCAGACTACAAGTAAGATTAAACAAACCCGAGCATAACATGCAATTCAAGTAATCCAAGCAAAACATGCATTTCAAATTGTCCTTATTCCTCCATTGGGCTTACGGCTTATCCCATGCACACAGCAGGGATTAATGTCCCATTATTTGAGCTATAATTTTCAAGATTACGGCTTATCCATGCACTCAGTAAGGATTAACATCCCATCATTTTTAGGGTTTTGGGCTCACGGCTTATCCGTGCACTCAACAAGGATTAATGTCCCGTTATTTCAAGGGTTCTGGGCTTACGTCTTATCCATGCACTCAGTAAGGATTAATCTCCTATTCTTTCAAGTTTTTTGGGCTTACAGCTTATCCATGCACTCAACAAGGATTAACGTCCCGTTATTAACATGCTTTCCCCATATACAAAACTCTATCTATTGGTAAAATCAATAATCATTTGCCGTCAAGGCTACATATACGTTTTATAGAAAAAATCAAGTATGCCAGCAAGGCAACAAATAACAACATAGCACGACTCAAATATACCGATAAAGCCAAACAGGTAACAAGCAAAATGATTTCAAACTGGACGATATCAAATGAGACAATGAAAGTTCTTGGCACTAGAATAGACATACTAAATTCTTATTAGAAGAAAAATCAAGGAATCAAACCCTCACAAGGGTATAAGAGTCAATCAACAGATAAAAACCAGGAATTCAACAAATAACGAGTAAACTTATACAAGTCAAAACTAGGGTGGTGGAACCTCACAGGGGTACATGATAACAAATGAGATCTCAATCAATTCATATATTCCAATAAACACGAGGCAGTTATAGTTTCGAAACAGGAACCGTCATAGAGGTTTATCAAGATAATAGATAAATATAAGATGTGCCAGGTTGGCAAACCCTCACTTCAATTTCCACAAAAGAGTTATCCTTGCCTTACTGTTCATCAAATCCTAGCTCTTTGTCACCTAACCAAAAGAACGAGCTTATCATCAAAACACTCGTTTTGACTCTATAATCATAATTATACGAATAGCAGTCTAAAATTGATCGTTATACAATTAATACAATATTTTAGGATTTGGTTTCAATCTTATCGAGAGATGATATTTTAATTGAGCCGGTAATATCAAAATTTTACGAGAATCATAATTGCTTGATAAAATCAAATTCCTATCTATAACTATCCTTGCCTCATTACACAAAATTTCTTATGATAGTCCAGATATGGTTTATAATCTAAAATTTGCCACTTATGGCTCAATTACATAAAATTAGAATTTTCATCACCTAATTAACCAAGATTATTATATGATATATCAAATCCAGGTCCACTAACTTACATAATTATATACATGTTTCAATTTTTTCGATCATATCGCGTATTCTTTCATTAGTACAATGTATTGCAAGATTTTGAAGGTATATGCATACACATGCACATAACTTTAAATCCAATTCTAGCCATTTACCCAATATGTTATTATCGGAGCATAATTTCCACGATCAGCTTTCGTGCATGTGTTACTTGCGACGAGACAAAGATTCTATCTCTACACTGCCACCGCACCGTTGCCGCACCATTCGCCGCCATCGAAGATAGTCACCACCACCACCGTTCGATGGGTCTCAGCTCCAACAGCCAAATGCCCAACTTAATTTTTCCATTTGCCATCGGATTACTATCCAATTGGCTGAAAGATTGAACTTGGTCACCTTCTCACCGCTGCCTACCGTCGCACGTAATTCTCCTTTGTCGTTGGCTGGTTATTGAAATTGAAGGTATTGGGATGCTCCTTGAGCTAAACCCGTCACAACCCACCACTCAGATCAAAGCTTCAATCACCAGAGACTTCGCAACCACCACCTTCACCGTGGTAGCAACGTTGAGTTGAAATTGTGGCCACCTTACCGATTGGTTTTGGAAGAAGATGATACCAACATGTTCCTCGTGAGGAGAGGAGCAAAATGGTATATGGCTTGAAGGGTTTCGCCTCTCACTTGAGGAGATGGTTGGAGAAGAAAGACATAGTTGCGTGGGGGAAAATGAAAATTCTTTGGGGGGGACCTGTATATATTTTCAACTTTCTGAAATCACAAATGCCTCCCTAAAACTTTCCCCTAGACTTCAATTAGGTTCGCCCATATTTTTTAGAGCCTCACATTAACCCCCCAAACTAATTAGTGTTTTAAATTTACTCCTTTGACCAAAAGATATCTTAATTTGACCCCCAAAACTTTAAAATGTTGCTCAATTAAGTCTTTTCTATTTATGTTTTAATCCCCAAAGCTTTAAAAATTAAATAAAAACTTATAAAAATCAATTTTAAATAACTACTACCAATAATACGATTTCTAGGGGTGTTATACAAGTCTTTGTGATTTAGTGAATATCAAATATTCCAGTTATTCTAAACTCTTTTAAACTAATTATTCTTTCAATTAATCTTCATTAATTGAAGAGTATCCAATCTTCATATTCGATGTCTACCACAAGCCTATAGAGTCCAACCAATTGGATAAATTAATTCTAGTGAATCTTTTTGCTTACGATTGTCATGCAAATACGATCCTTTCATTTTCTATTTCCCAAAAGACCTCCTCTTCGATGATCTGGGATCTCTCAGCATTGAAGGTCCTAGTCTTTTGCTTCACTGGCTTATACGAGGGGTCCATATTGAAGCGGTGGTCAATGATGTTGGGGTCAATTTCCTGGAGGTCAGAAACTTTCCATGCAAACACGTCGATATTTCTACAAAGGAATTCGACCATAAGACACTCCTTGCGATGACCTATATCACTTCCGATCTGGGTGGTCTTATCAGAGTTTCCAGGTTCCAACTTGATTGTTTTGAACTCCCCGACGGGCTCAACCCTAGTGTCCTCTAGCTTTCGTTTCTTACTCGTCTTCCCTTCCTTGAGTTCTGCTATAGGGATATCTCCCGAGGGCTTCAACTGGGGTCGGTTCTTCTGCTCGTGGCTTCAACTAAAATAATGTAGTAGTGCCATGTTCCTTTTATGTTGCATAAGAGCTCGTCTGTGCTTGCTGGGATCAGGAATTTGATTTTCATGTGGTACGTTGAGACAATGGCCCGGAAGTCGTTTAGGGCTGGTTGACCAATAATGACATTGTAGGCAAATGGAGTGTCGACCAAGTAATTTATCATAAGGGTTCTGTTATAGGGGGCTTCTCCAAATGATGTGGATAGGTTGATGGATCCTTTCGAAAAGATTTTTGATCCCCCGAATCCGACCAACGGCGTACGAATTGGCTCAAATTTTAATTGCCCCAAATTCATTCTTATAAGGTTGATAAGAATATGATATTCGCAGAGCTGTCGTTGTTGACCAGAACCTTTCTTACTTCAAAATTGGCTATTTTGACCGTTACAACCATAGGGCAATTTATCTTGCGATCAACTCATTTGTTCTCGAGGTGGTTGAGATCGGATTTAGCGAAGGAGATTGGCTCTACGCTGGTTGAGAGCTAGAAAATCATTTTTACTGGGGTTGATTTGGTCAATTCTAGTCATCGTTGGGTCTGCCTTCTAGTGGATTTTGAGTTCCCCCCAGTGGGACCTCCAGCAATCATGTTGATAACTCCTCGAATAGGTGGGTAGGGATCCTGGGCAGGTTTCTTTTCTTGATCCTCTTTTCTCGGGCTAACCAACCTTTCTCTATGGAGAGTCCGGTTGGTTTTGCCCCCTTCTTACCTAGCATGCTCATCAATATATTTTTTGAGATGACATTGTCGAATCATCCTCTCAATCTCATCTTGCAAGTTGAAATAGTCTTCCGTATCATGGCCCTTTTGTTTGAGAAAATGGCAATATTTCTTGGATTTTCTATAGCCTTTGTCTTGATCAGCTTCTTGGGTTTTTTCAGGAGGTTGTCATGTTGGATGGAAAACAACACCTCTTTTCTTGGGAGGTTAAGCGGGGTATAATCATGGAATCGCTTAATGGGAGATCGACGACCTTCCCTATGTTGACGATCATCTTTCTCCTTGTTCTTCTTCTTGTCGATCTCAAGGTTGCCATATTTAAGTCTGTTCATGTCCTCTTGGGTCATATATCTTTCTTAAATGTCGAGTAGCTCCTCCATCGATCGGGGCTACTCACGTACTAATGCGTTGGCACATTTTTTGTGTTTAAGGCCTAAGAAAAGTATCAGGAACTCAATCCAGGGGCTATCAATCTTCAGCACTTCCATATTAAACCTGGTGAAGCAGTCGCAAAGGGATTCCCCCTCATTCTGTTTCACTGTATATAGGCAGGTATGAGGAAGCTTTGTCTTTCTCCGACTAGCAAACTAGTGCAGAAATTTATCACACAACTGGTCATATGAATAGATCGATGCCGGCTCAAGCTTAACAAACCAGTTGAGCGCAATCCCTTGAAAGGTAGTCACTAACATCTTAGCATGGATATAGTCATTATGCCCATGCAGTTGCATCATGTGCTCGAATTGCATCAAATGCTCGTTTGGGTCTGACGAGCCGTCGTATCGAGGCAGATCAATCAGGACCTTAGTGTTTACGGTGATGCATTCATCGATGATCTCCTAGACTAACGGCAACTTCTTTTCTCAGCGAAATCTCTGTGGCCCCTCAGGGAGGTGGTTTCTCTCAGTGTTTCTCCTTGAGATCTTTCCAAATGTCTGTTCAGCTGCTGGACTTGATGAGATATCTCCTCTCACTCCTCTCTATTGGCTTGAGATGCATTTTTGTATGGCTGGGGTCTCGAGTGCTCGACCCTATCGTGTTGCTGGGCCTAAATGGGTCAAGTGCCATGATCAACTGAATCCATTACTTCCTCGTAGGGACGGGTCGTGCCATTTCCCTAAGAAAATTTCCTAGACTGGTCTCGCGTCTCGAGGGGTCATCTGCACTCTGGTTGACCATGATTATCTCTGGGCGATCTCTCTTCAAGAGGTGTTAGTTGTGGGGTAGCGCTGGCTGCTGGTCCTAGTTAGACGGCATGCCAATTCAGGGCAACAGAGAGTTGAGCAAAAATTTGGGTAGATATCTGCTCGTTGATGAGCTACATTAATTGGGGCATGGTCAAGGTGAGCACCTGTTCTGGCTGGGCACTCGGCCCTAGCACACCAACTTTTTGCTGACGTTGAAGAGGAGTGGTAGACCTCATATTATCTTCTTTTTCCGAAGCAGTTCGCCTGGTGTTAACCATTTTTTGATTGCGGAATCAAATTTCCCATAGACGGTGCCAAATGATGAGGGTAAAAGTCATATATAACTGGATTGAAACAGAATCTGGGTGAATCGACTTATCTGGTTGAATAAACAAGCTCCTCGGATACCTGGGCTGAGTCTTGCAACCACGAGCTAACATTAGGCTGGCCGAGGTGCCCTCGGCTATGGCACTCCAATGCTCAAGCTAGTATGAGAATGACTAGATAAGATGAGCAGTAGAGTGAAGGCTTCGTAGTATAGAATGACAAACCTTCAGAGATGCTAGAAAGGGGGTATTAATAGCCTTCCCTAGGTGAGGGATTTGTCTGAGATGCCCTTAGCATGCAGAAAGGGCTCTTGTCCTTGCATAAAGGGCTTTTGGTTCTCTCCCATTCCTGTACTATTCTAGGTGGCTTCATCCCCAGCTTTCATGGACAGAATAGTACACTGGAGACGCGCTTCCTGTCTGGCATGGCAGCATGGGCGGTACTAGGGTGGTACGCACTATTAATACGAAGACATGCCACCTGTCAAGGCATTTAATACGGCAGAGAAGGGATTTTGCAGTAAGTCGACCTCGCTGGTCCACAAAGAGATTGACCTCAGTGTTGGCTCTGGGTGAGGTTGACAACCGACGGAAGTGACAGTTGAACACTTTGGTTGGGATAGTCAAGCTTCTGCGTTCGGCTCACGACCTGGTCGAATGACATCAATGTTGTTTAGTGTGCCATCGGAAAAGAATGTTAGAGGTCGATCAAGGCCAACGTGACTGGGCTTTGAGGATGAGATGGGCCTGATGATATACTCTTGGGTCAATAGTCTTTCGACTGGGCCTATTGGGCCATCCCATATCACTTTCAAATAAATTAATGCATCATTTTCTTCCATAAAATTAGTAGCGTTTTGAGTTGTTTCTTTATTATGTACTTTTTTTATTTAAACCCTAGAATAATCTTGAAAAAAAAATCTATGGATTGATTGACAACATAAGAATCTAGGATTAATTATTCAAGTTGATGAATTAATTAATTTATGAGTAGGATGGGAATATACCTGCTTGCCCGAGGTAGTTAATTAAGTTAGTGAATTGAATAAATTAGATATTTTATTGTGGATAATTAAAAAAAGAACCACATAATTACATAAGATTCAAGATAAATAACTTGTTATTAACTTCACTAGGAGAAAATTATGGAATCAACTAATTCGATTGATGAAGTCATAATTCTAGGCTTTACGTCCTGATAAAAAGACTTAATCAGTACATTTTTTTTTTCAATTTTCATTAGTTTAATTTTAATCTTAACTTAATTAATCTTTGTTTGAATAAAATATGTTCGATAAATTGGTAATTAGTGGCTAATAATTTAGTTTCTCATAGGATCGATACTTTTCTCACAACTTTATTACTTATTGCGACATGTGCACTTATATGACTATTTGCATTATTCTTTTTGCCAACACCTTATAGCTATAACCTATACAAAAATCTTTAGTCTATGTTAGTTTGTATTCTCCAAAAACATAAATTTCGATTCCCAAAATATAAATAAATAAGCCTGCGCATTCTTCTAAAACCGCTACCAAACTAATATTTTTTTCTATCCAAAATATCTATTTTTAAAAACATATGCAAATATATGTAAATATGTATATATATATATATATTATGTACCAATCATTATAATTATACATATATATATAAATAATTAATATAAAAAATTCAATTTCACACAACTAACCTAATGCTACTCAAAAGTAGAGTTAGGGTCTTTCATTGAAGTCAACAAACTTAAGAGAGTTTTTGGTCATGAATGTATTTTGCATAGATCCAGAGCTCGAAACTTTTTATGAATTATTTTTGTGTGCCTATTTTGACTTCAGGAGTTGATATTAGTTACTAAATGCTTAGTGGGCTTTGGCGCACTTGAATATGAGTGCTCATCTTGATGGGCTTAATCTATTGGACTCATCGGTCATTTAGTTAATTATTATTTAATTAGCCTTTTTATTTATCTTCTTCTTTTGTACCTTTAGGGTTTTATTTTTCTATATCATCATGCACTCTACTTCTATTTGGAAACTTAATTAACATATTGAGACTATATTATAAGTTTTAATTTTAATTTTACTTTGCCTTGATTAATTAATTTTATTAATTCTTAGCAATTATTACTACTAATACCACCACCACCACCACCACCACCACCACTATTATTTGTTGCAGGAATTTCGAATAATTGGATAATTGACTAAGTCAAAGATTCATATATTTCCTTATTTGATTGTTTTTAGGAGATATCTTGTTAAGCACTTTATATTTACCTAAAGACTTAGGCAAATTTGGGCAAGTTTGGATTTTCAAGGAGCAGGTTTTGTCAGCAATACAAGATGAGTTATCAAGGTGATTCATTTCTTTTTACCTCGCTCTATCTTTTGTGATTATTTTCTAACTCCATAGGGTAAATAAAACTTTCTTAGAACATGTCAAGTTAGGAATAGGGGTGTAAACAGATATTAAATGGATCGGATACACTATTTCCATATTCGTATCCATTTAATTTTTTGAATATTCATATATGGATACGGATTTGACTGATATTTAAAAATGATATCCAAATTCGTATCCATCGGATATCAGTCGAATTCGAATATATCCGTATTCAATTATAATTATTCAGATGCATTTATATTTTATTAAACTTATCCGTATTCGAATTATTATTTTATATTCATATTCGATGATAATTATTGAGATATTCATTTAGGAATATCCAAATATGTGAATCTATGAACCTATAACAAACACATATTTTAATTAGTAGAACGAACCATATAATTTCATTAAAATGAAAGATATCAAATAAATAGCATAATTTTTAATTAATAATTAACTTTATAATTAATTATTAGTACGTATTATTAACAATAATGACATTTAAGTATATTAATTATAAAGTCAACCAACAATAATTATGTTGATTAACTTTATTATTCAATTTTTTTCTATATTACAATAATTTTTTAAATTTATTCTTTTTTCTTCCCAATTCTTCAATTATAATTTATATATACATTTATGGATTATGAGATTTCTATTGAAAAGTATAAATAATATATTATTTAATAAATATGTATTCGGATCGGATATTAAACGGATCGGATATGCATTTTTGCATATTTATATCCATTTATAATCGGATATCTACTAACCGATTATGGATAATATCTGCTTTAAATGGATGCGGATAAATTTTGTATAAATAGATACGAATGCGAACGGTAAATGAATTTTTGAATATTCATTTACAGCCCTAGTTAGGAACGAGTCATATCTAAACTTGAGAGATGGATGTCGGATAAAGGAACCGAGTCTAAATCAAAGTCAAATCTGAGTCGAAATTAGAGTTATAGGTCTGATAGAGGATGACAGCGAGAACACCATCGCCAAGGAAAGGTTGGTGCACCACACATCTATTGGGTAGGAGACACCCTAGTGCTGCTTCACTAACGCTCGCGGTGCCTACCTCGTAGGCGTTTGGCCCTTAGGCCGGCGTATGCGAGGCATCAACGACATGAATGCCTACTCCGGTTGATGTCATTATGGGCGACCATGGTCATTTAAGGTTGGGGTGGTGTCATTGTGTTTCTTTAATTTAGCCCAATTTAGTCCAGGTTTAGGTTGTCAAGTTTCACATCAAGAGAGCACAAGTGTGTCTCTTTCATTTGAGTATGGTTTTGTGTTTGAGTCTGGAAAAGAGGATTCTTCTGAGGAATACACTCCTAATATCGATGGCAATTTTATTGAAATTGATGGGATACCTTGCTCACTTTTGTTGAGGGAGTTAGAAATTCTAAGACATAGGGTCTGCATCTTTGATGAGTATAAGTTTGTTCTTCTTCCTTTGAAGGATAGCATTGTATCACCTCCTCCATGGTACTTCATTATTTTCAACAATTATTTTAGCTGGGGGTTCTCTCTTATGCTTGACCCCTTGTTGTTGGAAATAGTTAGGAGTTATTGGATGTGTTTGAGTCAATTTACTCTGAACTCCTTTGTATATTTTGTAGGATTCCAACACCACTTTAGGTAATTAGGTCTTTCTACTTCTTTAGACAGTTCTCACTTGTTCGGGGTGCAAAAAGTACCAAACGAATAATTCTTCCATATTTGTACTAAACTGAGCTGCAAGTTCTTAAGTGATTTACCTTCTTCTAGAGGGCCTTGGAAAAGTAGGTTTTTCTTTGTGCAAGATGAGGTTTAGGGGTTGCTTTGCATTGGAGCAGTTTGTCATCACTAATGCATCTACGTAAAGTTCATCGTGACCTTCTCTAGCATTTTGAGAAGCAAGTTATTAGTCTTTTCATTTGATGTCACTTATATGTTCCCTAATGGTATTTAGTTAACTTTGTGATCGTTGTTCTGCTTGCATGCTTATTGTTGCATTCTCGTATTCTCTTAACACAGGGGATGCGCAATAAAGATTGACTCAATTCATAGTCAATTCTAAAGGAGTAGATTATTCTTTTTATCTTTCTGAGTTAACAACTACAACTTAAAAACAACTATCCTTGAATTATTTTTTGTTGATTATCTATTTGATGGTTGAGTTTAATCTAATTTATATATTCTTGGTATGAAAGAAAATTGATTGTAGGGATCCAAGCCAGGGGGGCAGATAGAGGTTCTCACTAGAGGTGCACGGTGGAATAGTGTTGAGGAGAGGTGTTGCTAGCTGGGTAACATTCGAGCCTTCTACTACAACATTTTAGGGAGGTTCATGCCCAGTCGTCTTCTGTAGCACCTCAAGCTAATGCAACCGATGATCTCAAGCTGGTGATTTTAGGACCAAATGGAATGTATGATTGGGAGTCAGTTGTAGGGGATATTGGTCTGACGCCCTCTTACCTTTTCCATGCTGGTGAAGGCAAATTTTTGTCCCACTACAGTCTACACTAGAGTTGTGGCATCAACTTGCATTGGAATGTTGATGAGACTGCTTTTAGTACAGATAGCCTGCAGAGTGTAGTCAGTAAGTATGACCAGGGAAGGTTGAAGATATTCTCTTCTTCCAGTGACTGATTTTGCTGCTGGAGACTTAGCTCGGGTAAGCGTTTGTCTCCTTAGTTTATTTTCTTTGTGCATCATCTTTGCAATTGAACTTAGATGCTTGATCATTTTGTTGACTGTTTCTAGTGCGGGCCTAGAACTTAGCTTGGCAAATATTTTATCGAGCAGAGGAGGCTATAGGATGATAACTTAACTTAAGGAATAGGCCTCAGAACTCACTCAATAGCATGCTTAGAAGGGTGGGGAGTTCACAAAGTTGTTGAAAGAGCATGAGCAGTTGAAAGCGTTGTATGTGAATAAGGTGAAGACCAAGAGGAAGATCTTAAAGTCTCTAGCCGGGAAGGCACTTGTGTCTACTATGCACGAACATGCAATGAAAGAGTTCAAGGGCTCCAACTAGTTCTTTAAGGCATTCGAGGCTGAGGCGATTGTGATCTATGATCATACCATTTAAGGTTGTCTTTGCATGCTTAATGAGACCAAGCGATATCCTCTAGAGGACTTACTATTTCTTGACCCTAACAACCTGGTCAACTTTTCTACTAGGGTGCCAGGTGGAGCTTTAGAGAGTGGCGCTAATACTTTAGTAGAGAATTCAACAGTGCAACTCCACATGAGTCTTAAACTAGAAGTTGCTTATTTTTTTCCCCTTTTCTATTATTGAGGACAACTTTATTTTTTTCTTTAGCATAAGTAGTATGTTAGTTCTTTTTTGGAGGTTAAGTGTTCGTAGAATGTTTTTACATGCTTTGCTACTTTTGAAACATGCTCTTTTTTAGTTATGAATGCTTAGCAATTTGGCATTTATTTATGTAATTTATCATTTGGATGACTTTTATTTTTTCATTATTTTTTTCAATCTCAAATTTTGGTCGTATGCGTGTTTACGCTAATTTTTGCTTTTGACTTCTTCTCGGGACTTTGCCATAATGAGAATTAGTAAAGTGCTAACTTGATTGTGAGCCCTCTTGAGGGTTTTATGAACTTTATCTTTATTCCCCCTCGCCCTGGAAGGTCTTATCAGAGTTATTAATTGACAATGTGCATCCCTCTCTAATGTTATTGTTGAAGTTGTTGTTGCTATTGTTGTGTGCTCCCTAGGGGTGTAGACATGGTTGTTTTACTGTGTGCCCCCTTTGGTGTCTTCTAGCAGCTTTCTACTTGCCACACACCCCTAAGGGATTTTATGGTAGTCTTTTATATGTTTGACATGTGCTCCTTGGGGCCCATGTAATGGGCTTTTGTATGTTTGCCACGTGCTCTCTGGCAGGCTTGTAGTTGGTTTTGCACCCCTAGGGAACTTTTAGTGGACTTTACATGTCAGCCACATGCCTATTGGAGGGCCTTGTAGTGGGCTTTTGTCATGCATTCCCTGGAGGGAGGTTTTTATAATGGTAGTGATGTCAATTGTCACCTTCCCTCTTGCAAGCCTTATAGCATTGCTGATGTAGCTACTCATTAATTATTACGCAAAGTTGAGTGTTTCTTAGTTGATGTTGCATGTTCGTTGTTATGTATTTTGTTGTTGGTTGTGTGCCTCTTAGGTCTTACCACAAGTAATGTATCTTTGCAACTTGTCATTGCACAATAAAAGAACAAACAACTTTAGTAACAAAATACCTGAATGCTTTCATTAAAGTAATAAAGGAAAACAAAGCTTTGTCTTTCAAGCTTGGATGGTCATTTGTTCAATAGACAATTGGAAAAATGTCCAAGTACTTAGAAATGGAAAACTTATCAAAACAAAAAGCCTAACTACAGGAACAACATATAGGAAAATAAAAAAATTAAGGCAAAGTGTGTTTACTTAGTCCGAGGGACATCTCTTCTCTCAGTTGCAAAAGTTAGGTAGTTATCATAAACATCTTCTTGGTAGAAAGCTTTTTGAGATGTGAACTTGTGCGTAGTGGACTTCTTCTCTTAGAGGCTGACTCTTTGTGTGAATACTATAGCAAAGTTGGCTTCATGGACCACATATCTAGCTTTACCATTCCACTTGTTGTCTTGACCTCTTTTTGTCTGTAGCAATGCATTGGTCGCCAATAGCTTCATCCATTCCACCAGGCATAGGAAACTTCATCTCCATGTGGTTAGTTAACAGCACTGCTCGGAAAAAGGTTTAGATTTGGCCTCCCTAATATGACATTATACATTATGTTGGAATAGTATCCCACATCTAATTAGATTAGCATGTTTAGCTACTCCTATAGAACAGTCATATTTAGTTGATATTGTATAAATGGCCATCTTCATCATTTGCAATATTAGTGTTCTTTAAAATGCATTTGGTTGAAGCTCTTAAAATTATATAAAATTACGGGACTTAGTCATATTGTGATGGTGATAATAAAACAAGTCTCCATGGCCATGATTTCAAAATATCCCAAGTCATAGAATCTTATAAAGAAGGGCATTTAAGACTCAGATAGATTTGCACTAAAGATACATACTTTAAGGAGTTGGATATTGCCTTGTTTTAAGGGCATGAGACATAGATGCACGTTGATCAATGCTTGTTAGAGAACAAGTTTATTGAAGACTTGACTTAGAGAATCTATGAGATAGCCAAAGTGGCTTGTTGGTGATGGAAAGTTCTCTAACTTATGATAGCACATATAATTAGCCTTTAGACTTGAGGTTCTACAATAGCTTTGTGCTTAGGTCCTTGTGCTTTGATGTTAGTCCCAACTACCTAGTAAGTCGCACAAGACTTATGTTAGGCACAAGCTAACTAATTATGAGGATTGGTGAGTTCAAAAAGAGGAAAAGTTTGATAATCGTAAAGAATGAGTTGATCTCCTATGTGTTCTATGATGACCGTTTTCGAAAATCCCTGTGTAAGGTAGTGTGGCAATTTGAAAAGGTAGTTTCCAAAGATGAGGTTATTGGAACAACTCAATAAGAATAGGTGCATAGTTATCTATTAGGGAACCGACAAATACTTAATCAGGAGATATGAAATAAAAGGACTGTATTTGCATAGTAATCGTAAGTGGAAAGGTTCACATTAATTAATTCATCCAATTAGTTGGGCTCCTTAGGCTTATACATAGATATTAACTATGACGATTGGATGCTCTTGAATTAAAGAGATTAGTTCAAGAGATTAATTCAAAAGCGATTAATTAAAAAGAGTTTTAATTAATCGCAATATTTGATATTCAATTAAATTGCAAAAGATTGCATGCCGGTATCTAATTGATTGGTGAACCTAATGAGTCGCACATAAAAGCTTTGGATTACAATAGTGAGTTTAGAGAAGTCATCTAAAGTGTTAGATGAATTGTATTGTTTAGATGAATGAGGCGAATTTTGACTAAATTAATTAATCAACATGACTTGATTAATTTAAGAAGTTAAATTGAGCATATTAAATTAAAAAGTTAATTTGATTGGGCCATGTGATACACTAATTTAATTAATTTAATCTACCTAATTTAAAGAGTTAAATTAAACTAGTTGAATTAAAGAGTTAATTTGATTGATACGAGTGGAAAATTATTTTTGAAGGAAAATTTTAAATGGAAGATTTTAATTGGTGCAAATGAATATTTCACGTAGGATGTGAGGTGCCATCCAAGTAATCTAATTAGGAGGGAGAAGAATATGAAGCATGGCTAGTATGACTAGATGCTCTAGAATCTTCACACAAGGTTTATAAATACCCCTATGAGAACCACATGATCGGACATACATTCCTTAAAACACACATTTTGTGCCTTCTTCTTCCCTCAACAATTACTCACTCATCTCTTCTCCAACTTGCATACTTTCTTCTCAAAATTCTTCCTAGGCCAAAATTCTTTCCATCCTGAGGTGTGTAGATATTATTAGAGGTGCCATAATTGGAGCACTCAATTATGAATCAAGGTATTGATTTGAAAGAGTAGAATTGGGCGAAATGCATGGTGATTTTTAAAGGAAGGAAGCAAAGTGTTTTTGTTTTTCCTTTAAAAAGCTGATCCGCAAAAAATTCAAAAAGAAGAAAAAGCCCTTGAGGTTCTTTAAAAGTAAGCCCTTCAAGAAAAAAAACACTGATCGTTGCTATCTCTGTGGAAAAAATGGGCACTTTTCGAAAAATTGTCCTACCAAAACAAAAACAGGTCCACTCACATGATGTTTCAAGTCCTAGAACGTTCAGGTACAACTTTATCTTATACAAATGTTGAATCCTTGTACTCTAAACAAGAGGAACAAATAGAAGAATGGTGTTTGCCATTTGAAGTTCGTTCTCAGACGATGAAGAGGCACCATCTATTGAAGAATTTGAGCCTGAAGATTATCTGCCTATCATTATGCTCTAAGCCAGTTTTGCCCTCCAAGAAAGCATTTCATCTCCTCATGTTAAGGTACACATTCTTCCATCCAAATATGATAGGCTAATCAAAGCAATTAGATTCATGGATACAGGTGCAATGCGAACCATGATGAATCCAAAAATCCTCCCAGACGATGCGTGGAAACCTCATTATAGGTACTTCTAAGTTGCAAACGGACAGAGGTTTAAGACATCCCTAATCAGCAAGAAGCCTATCGGAATTCAATTCTTCCCAGAATGTACAGTATGGATGCAAGTCCTTTGAAGCAAGCGGCATGGTAAAATTCTTCTTGTTTGCTTTTATCTGTATTATAAAGCCTAAAGACTACAGGTCCTTCATACAGTCATCAAATTCAAAAGGAATTCTAGCCTTTCACAACTACTCAGAAGATCTATACTCTCACAGATGCTCCTAAAAAATATTCTGGGTTTGCCCAGAAACTCCAACGCTGTTGTGTAGAATCTAATGTAGATTTCAACTATCCTCATCCATTATGGACGAATCCTGATTTCTTTATTCAACTTCTCTTCAAGTTGAATGAAGATACCAACCCTACAAAGGTCACTCATCCCAGAATGACCTTAGATGACCTTGCCTTGGCTAGAAAAGGATACAACCAACTCCTCACATTAGGATTGATCGAATCAACAAAATCTAGTTGGGCTTTGTCCAGTATTTTATGTAAACAAGTTAGAGGAAAGAAAAGGCTCACCATTGATTACAAAGCTTTGAATCACTTCTTACAAGACGATTAGTTTCCTCTTCCAAAGACCTAAATGTTGTTCTCATACTAAGCCCAAGCAAAGGTATTCTCCAAATTTGATCTTAAAGTAGGATTTGGTAATTAGAGATTGACTCGAAAGATTGATACAAGATGGCCTTTTGCATTCCAAGTGCTCAATATCAATGGACAGTCATGCCATTTGAACTCAAAGTCCCCCCATTACTATTTCAAAAGACGATGATGAGAATATTTGAGCCCATCCTACATAGTACACTAGTCTATATCGATGATATCTTGTTATTCTCACAAGATAAGATGATCCATGAGAATCTTTTACAACAGTACTTGGATCTGGTCCTGGCCCATGGAATTATGCTCTCTAAAAAGAAAAGTCATATTGGCCAGCCCAATATCCAATTCCTTGGGATGAAATTCTCTAATAGTCATTATCAACCTGGCCCACATATCACTCAAGAACTTCTCAAATTTTCAGACAAGGACTTCTCTACTAAGGAGATCCAGCAGTTTTTTGGCATCGTCAATTATATCAAGGATTTCCTTCCTGAGTCCTCTAAATATACTAGTCAGCTATCCAAAATGTTAAGAAAGAATGCTTCTTCCTAGAGAGATGAACAAATGATGGTCGTTAGGAAGCTTAAGGAGATTTGCCAAGATCCACCACCTTTAAAGATTCCTAGCACAGGTTATAGAATCCTACAAATGGATGCTAGTGATGAATTTTGGGGAGTCATACTCATTGAAGAGATCGACGGGAAGCAACACTACTGTGGACTTGCCAATGGACAATTCAAAGAAGCATTAAAGCATTATCATATGGTCTACAAAGAAATCTTGCCATCAGGTATAGCGTTAAAAAATTCAAGTTCCAACTTGTTGGACATCATTTTACTATACAGATGGATAACTTCTTCTTTCTAAAGATTATGGATTTCAAGAACAAGGGAGTTTTAGAGCCACAATTGTTAAGGCTCAAAGATTGGTTTTCTAAGTACCAGTTTACTGTACAACACATCAAAGGAGGTGCCAATCTTATCCCTGACATACTCTCTAGGCTAAAAGTTCTCCATATCATCTCTACCACAAAAAAACATACCCATTATCCTTTCGGCCTGTACCTCATCAAGCAGATCTACTAATACTTTTTCAGCTACTTCTATAACTAGTGAAGCATTCCAAACCCGTAATGGCATTAAGAATTTTGCAAGGAATAATATTTTCCTTTATCTTGCAAAAATTTTAAATGCTATTAGTTACAATCCTAATAAAGTCTGCTTTTATCCAGATTACCCATTCTCATGTTTTCCACCATTGTCCTCTATCATTCATTTACCAGAAGACAAATTATAGTACTTATGGTGCGTAGCAATGTTATATTATTTTGCAGCACATATGTCTCCTCATAAGATGGTCCAGTTTTTACATAATGCACAGAATAAACTATTCTTGCTATGGGTATTCTTGTTATGGTTTGATTCCATAGAAATTTGGATACAATTATTTCACAAAGCCATTTGGGAAGAAGCAGGATCAGAAATACAAGTCATCATTATATTTCACATACCATATTACATGGAATGAGCTGCTGAACCATAGCCTCATCCTACTGCTACTTATGGAAAACTTTCCTAGGATTGCTTGATCACAACTATGAAGAGAGGAGGCATTGTAAAAGCATCTCTGTTACATGAACAAGGTACTAACATACCCTCACAAGTCATTGCCCATTAACACTTCATGTGGCGCTGATCCTTGTCAGGATGATGAGTTTGTATGGATACTAGAACCATATCCAGAACTAGCCTGAGATATTGGCATCAGTTGGGAAAGTTTTGGACTCTTCCAAATAATCCCATGGTCCTAGGATTACCATGACTATCATAATTCCCGAGGACACTCTTGAAGTGTATAATACCAAGCCTAATAGTGTAGATAGGGTCGGCAAATGAAGTCTATCCATGTATAGCCATAAGGTGACATGTATCCTTCTATTTTGACATGTGTCCTTGAGTTGTAATAAAGCTGGGTAGTTGAGTGACACGTGTTTTGGTGTTGTAAAGTAGTCAACTCAACATGTGTCCTTGTGTTTGCTAAGTATTTATGTGCCATGACATGTGTCCACTGCTATATTTAGTAAGATGACATGTGTTGTAATCACAAGTAGATGAGAAGTGTCCCTAGAAAATAATAGCTATCTCAGACTCCAAAGGACTATTCCAATCTACTGTAAGTCCTTTGAGTTCTATGCCTAGAAATAGGGTATTGTACTCTACTTTGCAATCAAGCTTGGTTGAAATAAAATCTCTCATCTTTACTCATATACATAGCCTTCTAGATTTCTTCTAAGTTCCTTTATAATCTTTCCAAGGCCTTAGTTTACATACTTTTTAATCTTCTGTTGGTCTTCTCATCCTAAGTTTAAAGTATGCTCTGCACTTGCCTCTATGTGAGGATCATGTGCATCAAAAATAGACTGAAGAAAGAAATGGATTTGATCCTTGTGTTATAGTCCTCTTAATTGATGTTAGAGATCTAATAAACATTTATGTTATAGGATGAATGAGAGAAAATCCAATAGAGCCTGCCTAATAGCTTAATATCTTCGTATGAAGTTGGATAGGGCTTTTGCTAGGGCGTGAGGGTACTTCTCTCTGAAGCTTGTTAATGAATACACTTGCTTGCTCTTTTATCAACTTGTGAGGCTCTCGGCCAGAGCCCCTAGTATCAGACCCATGAGTTTTTAAAACCCAAGAATATAGTAGAAAGAGAAGGTTAATGGGCAAGCTAGGTGCCAAAAGAATAGGCAACTGGAGGAACTGTAAATCCAAAGCCATGGTTCCCCAAAATATTGTTGAAAATTTACTTTATATTTCTTCTACTCTTTCTTTACCCAAAAGATCAGCCAACAGAATAAAAAAAAAAAACCTTGTTAAATATTCCACCATTTCTGAAAAGTGCTATAGTAGAAAAAACAATCCTACTTCTTATAGGCCCTTATAATATCTACAAAAAAAGAGGGTCTTTCCCTCAGGGTATTAAAAGCATCAAAGCTCTCCTTAAATCTCATCCTCACATAAAGGAATACATGCAGTCTTCGATATGGGCCAGTGTGTGCTTAAATCCTCTAAAAGAGAACAATACGTGACCCTTTCTATCCCAACGGAGTTCGTAGCTTGTTGGAAAAGGGAAGGTTATATTTATCTCCACCTTGAAGCCATCCATCTCATCCTTTCACACCACAAAAGGAAATGAATGCCCAACCAGAATAGCACTCCTTGATACCCGCTTCATCGAGTACCAAAATGTTGTTATTTGTACCGTGGTGACAACTCTCAATATAGGAAGTGTTATGGTGACATTTTTTTCAAACTACACCATGTCTCTAGATGATCCCTACCTTCTAATAGAACTCAAGTTACAGGTTTTTAGTCTCAGGTGCCAAGCAGACTGTCTTTCCTGGTATGGCAACTCTTCCTCATCAGATTGTGTACAAGTTACAAAATCACGACCTTAATTTGCAAAATCAAGTCAAGGGGTGGCTCCGATACCAAAAATATGTTGGGTGTAAATGTAAGATTTGAGAGAGAATCAATAATTAGGAAGATGAAATGCAATATTATAATATTTTTTCAAAGTTCATGCAATACAACTTTGGAATAATTTTGGTTACAAGATGTTTTTCACTCCTTTTTTTTTCTATTCTATCTTTTTTTGAAGTACATACTACACACATATATATAGATCATAATTTCTACACAATTCTCTATGGTTCTCTTGGTAGTAAAATTCAAGATGAACTTTGCTACTTTAATTCTTATCTTCTTGGAGGCTAAAAACCAACTTGTCCACTTCATCATATTTTCTACACAATTCTATATGAACTTGGCTTCTCCAATCTTATCTCCTTGATATAGGAAGTGGAATCAAACTTTGCAACTTCACCTCATTTGACTTTTCTTGAAGCTTCCTTTGACTTTTTGACCATTCTTGAAGTTTCATTTCCAATTTTCTTTTTCTTTTTATTTTTTAATTTTGAATTACAAATTGCTTTTCTAACATCCCCTCTCAATTTGTAATTCGCACTTTTTTCTGAAGCCTCATCATACGTCTGTGGTTCATAAGCAAAATATGCAACATCACATGATTCATAAATTTCCTGTAGGCTTCATATCCTTCGGATTGGGCTTTCAGATTCTGGATATAATCCACCAGATGATTCTGATGAGTTGAAGCTTGGAATGGAACTTGAACTTCTGCTTCTACTAGTGCTTGGTTGGTCATCTCGTTTTGAAGAAGAAGCCAGGCAAGGCAAATATATGATCTTCGTTTTCATCTTTTCATTTTCTTCCCAATTCCATGCCTGCTTTTCATCAAAAATAACATCACGGGAGATAATGAGCTTGTTTGTCTTTGGATCTAACAACCGATATCCCTTGGATTCATCACTATAACCGATAAAGATAAGCTTTTCTCCTTTATCGTCAAACTTTTCTCTTTGCTGAGAAGGAATGTGTGAATAAGCAATACATCCAAACGCTTTGAGATGATTAACTTGCGACTTTCTTCGATGCCATGCTTCATATGGAGTCTTGTTTGGAACTGCTTTAGTTGGCGATCGGTTCAAAATATAGACTGCTGTATTTATTGCTTCTCCCCAAAAAGTTTTGGGAAGTCCTTTGCCAGCCATCATACTTCGTGCCATTTCAACAATTGTGCAATTCTTTCGCTCAGAAACTCCATTTTGTTGAGGACTATACCGAACTTTTAATTGTCGGTGGATTCCTTTCTCTTTGCAATAATTCAAGAAGGATTTTCTAATAAATTCACCTCATCGATCTGTTATAAGGATTTTTATTTTTCTGCCGCTTTGATTCTCCACATGTGCTTTAAATTCCAAAAACTTAGGAAATGCATCTGACTTCTGCTTTAGAATATAGACCCACATCATTCTAGTGTAGTCATCAACAAATAAAAGGAAGTACCTGTTATTGTTGAGAAATGGCGGCTGTGTTGGTCCACATATATCAGCATGCACTAACTTAATAGGAGCTTTAGCTTTGTATGATATCTTTGGAAATGGTAGACGATGTATTTTTCCAAAGATACATCCTTCACAGGTCTTGTCTTGATTTGGAATAGTTGGAAGACCAACTACCATATTTTTCTTTTTGAATATATTCAAGCCTTTATAGCTCAAATGTCCATACCTTAGATACCAACGGTTGCAATCTTCATCCGTTGAACTCTGAAGCACCACTTTCTCATTCAAAGGCAAATTAAGAGGAAAAACTTTATTGGAACGCATCTTAATTTTAGCCATCATGAGATTATTTTGCTTGTCAATAATGACACAATAGTCATTATTGAACTCCACTTTGTAACCTTTTTCCAACAACTGACCAATACTCAACAAATTTTGTGCTAAATTGAGAACATAGAAGACATCCTTAATGCTATTAATTTTACCTTCTTTTGTTCGGACTTCAATTGCTCATTTTCCCATAATTTTGCGAGTTTTTCCATCTCCCAGTTTCACTTCTGATGAATATGACTCATCGAGCTCCACGAACATTTTTTTATTTCCGCACATGTGATTACTGCTTCCGCTATCCACATACCAAATATCCTCAAGTTGTTGTTGAGAATTCTGGCAGGAATAAAATACGTGATCAGCTTCCGTGAAGTTGGCTTTTTTTTATTCTCCATCATCTTTATACTAACAATCTCTTTGAGAATTATTTGTATTTCTGCATTTCTTGCATTTGTAGCGGTAGTCTTTGGTGTTATGACCACTTTTTCTACAAATTCGACAATAAAATTTTGAATTTTGACTAGAATTTCGCTGATCAAAATTAGTCCTTTCTCATCCTCGACTTTGGAAGTTTTGATATTTACCACGAATTCTTCCCATTGAGCCTTTTTGCTTAAGGTTATTTTTCTGATTTTTCTGCTTTGAAATATTGGCCTTTATCTGAAAGGCTTGTTCCAGGCTTTGGTTTGAAAACCTGCTCATCATCTTTTCATAGGCTTCTAGTGATCCCATGAGTTCATCCAAAGATAATTTTGACAAATCTTTAGATTCTTCAATCGCAACGACTATATGCTCGAACCTTGCTGGTAAACTTCATAGCACTTTTTCTATAATTTTTCGATCCTCAATAGTATCGCCATATCCTCTGATTTGATTTACTACGGTAGTAACTCTAGAAAAGAATTCTTGCACATTTTCAACTTATTTCATGACTAGGTTATCAAAATCCCGCCATAGATTTTGCAACTTAATGGAGATAACCTTTTCATATCCTCCAAATTGATTTTTCAAAAATTGCCATGCTTCTTTTGATGTTTTTACACCCGTAATGCACGAAAGGATGGATCTACTTACCCCTTAGTGCATAAAGGACAAGGCTCTTGCATCTTTGGTCTTGTTCTCCTTATGCTCTTTCTTCTTTGCTGATGTTAACGTTGTTTCTTCCTCTGGCGCATATGTTTCATACCCCTCTTCAACGATATCCTAGAGTTCATGGGACACAAACAACGTCCTCATTAGAACGCTCAATAATTCATAATCTTGACCAACAAAGATTGGAACACCTTGTTGGGAATAGGTGAAAGCAAGCTCGTTGTTACTACCTGAAGCCATTTTTGTGTATAGAAGGGGTTATCAGGTCAAGGGGTGGCTCCAATACCAAAAATATGTTAGGTGTAAATGTAAGATTTGAGAAAGAATCAATAATTAGGAGGATGAAATGCAATATTATAATATTTTTCCAAAGTTCATGCAATACAACTTTGGAATAATTTTGGTTACAAGATGTTTTTCACTCCTTTTTTTTATGCTCTAATGGTCCTTGTTGATTCAAGACAAGAAGTTCCTACCATTGTCTAGGTCCGTAGGCAACTTGAAAGGAAAGAGCTTGAGAAGCTTATGCCCACAGAATGGATCATCAACTACGAGTTATTACATCAGACTCGTGAGATAGTGAGATCCTTTAATTCTAGTTCCAAAAACTTAGGGGTGGATGTGTGAAGACCATCTTTGATGTTCAAAAGGATAAAGAACCATCAGGTGTCATATTCTAATAGATGATGGTTGTGTTGACACCTACACGGCGAAATACCCTTATACCTCTCTATGTGGTTTCCTCTCGAATTGAAGGTATGTCTGTGCTGACAAAATTGATGGATACTTTATTTGGGATATGGATCCCTCAGAGTGTGATCCAGGATGCTTTTGTGATGAATGGGACTCTGATGATGAAGATGAAGATTACAACCACCGCCGTAAACAATGAAAGAAAAAGAATAGAATCTTCAAGAGAAACTTTTGTCATCCTCAAGAGCTTAAAGTTCCAGATGTTGAACCACCACGACCTCAACCATTACCTTGTTATGAAAAAAGGCCTTCTACATATACGGGGAAAGCAAAATGCCATATGTAGAATGCAAGCCTCAAGAATTTCCCTCCTTTCTTCTCCACCAATTCAATCATGTATGATGTTCCACTATGAAAAAGACTTCACACCAATGGAGAGAAATCGACAATTTCAGTCTTGCTTCATCAAAACCTTATGTATAGTCGACGATAATTGATAGTAATGGAAGGATGAAGCCTTTCAAATAGGCATAAGAGGTCCTCAACTAGCAAACCTCAAACGCCATAATGCAGAATAAGGTCCGAAAAGATCTTGATAGTAAGATTGAGCAAGTCATCTCTAAAGTACACTCCACTAAATCCAGGGTTGATAGTCTGGCCTCCAAAATACAGAAATTTCATGATGACTTTGTCAATCGGGTACGTTATTTTGACAGAGACCTCCATTTTCTCATAGATCAAAGAAAATTTGGTGATGAGTTCTACCAAAAAGAAGCAAATATAAGGAGACTGAGAGGGCAACTTGACCAAATAAAAGCTGATAAGTAAAGGTTGATACAACATTTCTATCCCACATATACTAGTCAGCTCTCTTACCAACAATCTCCTCCAACCTCACCACTAGATTATTTAAAACACTTCTTCATGACATCTAGCCTTCCAAAAAAGATCCAGAAAACATCTTCTCCAAAACCTACTAAGCTAAAGTTAACGGTTGAGAAAAAGAGGAAAGCCCCAGTATCTTTTTCTCCACAATCCTTCTCTGAAAATAAAGCTTACATGGCCATGGAAGATTCCAAAATGGAATAGCTTGTTACTATGGATTAAGATATCTCATCTAAGGTATCTCACAAAGAATCCTCCAATGGTAATTCTGATAAAGATTTAGAAGCAAGCTTGCTGATATAACATCAATGCTGATGGCATCCAAGAGAAGATCAAGCCAGCAAAGAGAATAACAGGCTGCTGAAAGCTCTAACTTTGAGACAAAATCACATCAGGACACCGAACCAGTAGTGACCTTGCCCGCGGAGAATTCTTTTGCTAAACCGGAAACTGGCCTATGGTTTACCTTTGATGACATCTCTATGTCCAAAAGAAATGATAGACTCCATTCCTTTGCTGCTTGGATTGATCTACAGCTTACAAGAGAATGAGCTAACTTGCTGACTATTTGAAGAGATTTTGCATCTAGATTTACAAGTACTCTCAGAGATTGGCTCCAAAGTCTTGGAGAATACAAATAAATACAGTTCTGCCAAGTCAATAATCTAATGATAACATTAGGAGAAATCTACCAAGAATTCATTGGAGACATCTCTCTCATAAGCAAAATGGCAAAGCAAGATTATTTCTCTATGAGGTGTTGTTCTCTCAAGAAGAATGATCTTGATTTCCATTTCCAAAGAATGTCCCAGTTATTCTACATACTAAATAGATCCAATGAATTTATCACTCCCTAAAGAAATCTAACCTGAGCTCCAAAGGATGATTCTTGCCACAAGAAAGGATATGGCTCACATCAGTCTTGGAGAAATTCATCAATAACTCTTGCGACTCTTGACAAACTCTACAAGTAATAGAACTTCTTCAAGAAACTTCGAGATAATAGATCTATCTTGAAGAAAGCTTGCAATAAATCCTACCTAGAAATAAAGTGCAAAGGCAAAGAAAAGTGTGACAATCTGTCTCTTCTTGAATCCAAAATTAGAGGCACAAGACGATCCTAGTATTGGTGAATTCATGTTTATGTTTAAGTTTCAATTTTTGAAATTTGAAATTTTTGTTTATGCTTAGTTTCTTGAATTCACCATCACCTTCACACCAATGGGGTCTTGACCACTAAGAACTTTACCATATCCGTGACTCACAGGGATAAGGGCCAAAAGAGAGGGAGAGAGTTCTCCGAGAGCCTTTACTGTCTCGCTAATAAATCCTATCAGATGAGTGTTGACCTTTCTTTTCTTACTTTAAGTGTAAGAGGGGCAAGCCCTTCCTTATCCAGGGCCTCTTAGCTTAGCACCTCTTCACCCAGTACAAAGGATTCATCTAGGATTTAGGTCTTATTAACGCTTTGGTCAATTACTCCAAATTCGAGTTTTGAATCGTTAATCAAATCTCAAATTAGAGTATTCGTAAATACCTTTTTACAATTGAGCATTATCTATGCCAAGCTAAAGGAAAGCGTCACAGAAGATTATATCCGCTGAGCTTCATCTATTCGCTAATATTTTCTTCATTCAAAAATTAGCAAATGAGATAAAGATCACTAGGACATCTCTATTGTTCACCTCGCCTAACCTTCATATCTTTTTCTCTGAAGATAATGTTAGGGAGTAGAGGACGTACTTTATATATCCCCAATATTGGGTCAACTAAGTGGACTTGAGTCTGTTTAATTGCTTGCACCGATGCCTTTCTTGCATTTGAGGAATCGCTTGCTATAAGCCCTCTAGAGATCACATAGATGACGTCGACAATAGGTAAGTTCTCTAGGTTTTACTGGTGTTGTCATTTATTTGGCTCTAAGTATTCATTAGATGGGGTCAATGATCCTCATTACCTTTTACACCATGTCTCCATTTGGCACTATCCTATTTTCGAGCCACATACTCCTTCAGGTATTCTCTGTGGATTAGCCTTTAGATTTCATCTTTTAGATATCGGCACTCCTTAGTAGTATGTCTCTAATCATGTTGGAAACAACACTATTTATCATACTTTTGTCCTTTTAGGTTGTCCACTATATATAAGTGGTGATAGATCAAACTTTGCCGTTCTACCATGACCAAGATGTTTGTCATAGATACTATAAGAGATGTGTACATGGAGAACATTTTGGGAGGGCTGCACCAAATGTCTCCCAATTTTTTGTTGTTATGGACTCCTTCATCTCGAGCTTTACACTTGCTAGCATAATAATGGGTCATTGCCTCATTCATTTGCATGTACTTCTATGATCAAATGAGAAGTTTTTCAAGCGTAGTTGGTGACTTTCTAGCTATGGACTCCCTAAATTTCTAATGCCCCATGTTTTGCAGAATAATGCTAGGAAAGAGCTCTTAGCTGATGTGTGGGATCTCATGTATTACTTGGATATCTTAAGATAGTCTCTGATCTCTCTGAGATTCAAGATCCTTCTTCCTGACCATAAATAGGTAAGTTGCTATCATGCGGTATTTATGGTTGATGGAGAAATTATGGATGAAGTATTGCGCTAATTGCTCCCAGCCTATGATGGATCCAGTGAGCATTTGGTTGGACCACGTCAAAGCACGCTTGATAAGGATAATGCGGAACACCTTGTAGTAGAGGTGTGCAATGGCTTTTAACCAACCAAATCATTTGATTTAGTTGGTTAATTGAAATTTTTGATTTTCCATAATGGAAAATCAAAAACTAAAATAACTTTTAGTTTTAACTGAAATTGAATCGATTGTAATGGAAATCGAATTGGTTAACCAAACAGGTTTGAGTACCAATTTTTTATAGCTATATTATATAAATTATCTTTTTAGGGAGAATTTCCTTTTTTTTATATAGTTGAAGGCTTAAAATCGATTATGGCGTGCATGTGGGGTTGTTGGCTTGCTGCTGCATACGTGCGAGACGTGCATAGTTGTGGTGTATTAGTACAGAAGTGCGGTGGTGTTGTTGCATGAGTAGGTGTTGTCCGGCTAGGTAAGGAATGGATAAAGAGAATGGGGAATTAATTGGGAATTGGTGATTGCAAATAACAGTAACCTAATTAGATTTAGGGAATAGATTTAAAATTTTGATTATACATAATCGAAAATCATTTGAAAAACAACAATATTGGTGTTCAGTTCAGTTAAATCGAACTAAATTGGTGTTTTTGCTTTTTGGTTCATCTTCAGTTAATAGAGCAACAAAATAAATTGATCTGAAAATCAAATTTTTTAGCAAAATGACTAAAGGCCTAATTGAGTACGCTTCAATTCGGTTTAGTTGTCAACTTTTAATTTTTTTGCACACCCCAACCTTGCAGTAGATAGCTTCACCCACATTTCAGAGCTCTATTCTCACAAGAAAATTATCGAAGTGCTCTTGGGGATCCACTGTACCATCAAACTCTGGCAGGTTGTTAATCTTTGTGCCTGAGGGAGCAACTCCCCCACTTGGCAAAAGAGATTGCATCTCGGGAGGGCAACAACCAATATGAGGTATTTGTTTCATGTTCCTCCTAATTGTTTGGGTACAACTAAATGAGTCAGAACTCCTATTGCAGCCGGCGATCGCTAAGGTAAGTCAACTCGAATTGAGGGCTATATGTCCACTTATTGAGGTGGAGGTGTGGCAGCATCCCATTGCTAATTCGTCCTTTAATCTGTCTTCTTCAACGACGACGAGGCTTCCCAACTCCGGCGATAGGACTTGGGTTGCTCCTGATCAAGGCGGTGCTTTCCCATATACTGGGCGATTCTTTAGTAGTGATTTGCTCATAGGCATTCTCCAGTAGGACCATCAATGCTTTTTGAGTTATCCATATATTAGTCCTCTAGGGGGTGGAGCCTGCTACACTAGCATCTTCTTTAATGGTGGATGTGCTTCAAGTGCTGGATTCAGTATCAAATGGGATGTGGTTCTTTGCGTTTCTTAAGGTGACATAGGTGCTGGAGTCCTAAGCTTTGGATCCTGTCTGCAGCCTCAACGTTTTGTGTTCTTACATAGGATTTTCTACAGACAACACCAAAATGATGCTGCTCAAAATTGGAGCTAGGATTCTCTTTTGAAATCACCAAATTTAAGAGGGTTTCTGCTCAGAATGCATTTTGTGTAGATTCAGAGCTCAAGATTTTTTATGATGATTTTTTGTGTTCATTTTAATTTTGGGAGTTGATATTTATAGTTACTAAGTGCATAGTTGGCTTTGGCCTACTTGGATATGGGTGCTCATCTTGATGGATTTAATCTATTGGGCTAATTGGTTTCTTACTTAATTATTATTGAGTTGGGCCATTTTGTTATTTTCTTAGGATCTTATTTTTCCATATAATAATCTAATAAAAACTTGACAATGTAATATTTACAGTAAAAAATGCCTCCTCCAAGAATACTTCCAAATATACTATTTTCTCCCAAAATACTATCCAACAACTCCTTAAATAAAATTAAACAAACACCACAATCCCCAAATCTACTACCAAAATTTAAATATCCCAAAACAACCAAAACATAAATAAATAAACCTTTACCAACTCAGTTAATGCAAAGCCACCGGGATTGATCCATAATTGAATACTAAGGGAGAGACGAATTGCATGGCTAATGCTAAAGTTTGGGCAGTATTTGCAATAATAAACTTCAATTGCTTCAATTTTATCATAAAAATAGAGATAGCAAAACAATAAAGCTTTGCTATGAACATAAAAATATTTATTTCAATTCATTTATAAAAAAATTTAAGTTGATAGTTAACGTGTTTTCTTACTATAAAAAAATAGTTCCAATCTTTTTTATATTTTAAATTAAATAGTGAATTAAACGATCTACCAAACAATGGATAATCGGCAAATAAATAAATAATTGCCCCCACCCCAAACTTTTAACTAATTGAAGGTAAATTTTGTTGAAAGTAAGAGAAAATTATGTATGCATGTATGCATATATATATATATATATGTTTCATTAGTATCTATATATTTAGTGAAGTTGAAATGTGTATATCACTTATTGTAAAGTTTTAAAAAAGAAATAATTAGAGCATTGAATTTGAAAAGAAGTTAGATGTATAATTTAAGATTGATGATTATTATTTTTGAATTGGAGGGACCAATTACTAAAAATTATGTATAAATTTCTATACGGCACCCCTCTTCGCACCTTCTCCCCACTATCTATTCGAATAATGACTTTTTGTATTTGATTTTTATCTTTTTATTGGTGACAAAAGAGAACGATATGCAAAGCAATATATCAATAGAGAAGTTCGAGCAGTGACCATGAAGTGTTTGGTCAAGATTATTTAAAGAATTCTACAAACTCAATATATTTTATAGGGTGAATTATAACTACCACCCTGGAGATTTGACATAATTATGAAAAGACTTTCAATTTTTTGAAAATTACAAAAATTCTTCCTGAGGTTTGTTACCGTCCAACAAATTAACTCAGCGTTAGTTGTCGTTAGGATTTTTTCAAATTGTCATTAAACATGGCATGTGCAATCAAAAATTACCATTCAGCATAATAATATGAATTTTAACTAGTTCTAATCCCCCCCCCCCACCCAATCTGGCAATGGTGGTGGCCACCTAGCGGCCATAGCTAGGCAGCCAATGATTGCCTACTCAACCGCCGCCCCGGCTATGGCACGGCTATAACCAACGGAAGAGGAAGAGAGGTGGCCTGAGAAGGGGGAAAGGGGGATTTATGTTTTTCTAAAAAAATTATCTTTTTTTAATTAATAAATAATTTAGTTAAAATATATATTTAATCTTTGTTATTTATTTATTCATTCCTAATTAATATAATTTTTATTTTTTATTTATTGTGATTTTAATTAATTAATAAATTTAATTATTTTAGATATATTTATTATTTGATAAATAATTTATTTATTTTAAATATCTTTATTTTAGATATAATTATTATTTTGATAAATAGTTTAATTAAATTTAAATAAATTATTGTGGATATGCTTATTAGTTTAATATTATTTATATGCAACTTAACTAATAAATATATTTTTTGTTTAATATTAATAAATAAATTTAATTATATAAATAAATAATTTTATGTATTTATACTATTCAACATAATTCAAAATTTTAAGATGCATATATGATACGTATTTGAGGGGCATTTAGGTCATTTGCTATTTCACTAATTTTTAGTTTTTATTTATTTATTTTTTAATTGTTTTGCTGTTAGCTGTAACACCCCAGATTTTGAGATCATAAAATAAAATAAAATATGAAATCGGTAAGTTTGCTATATTAATTTTGAGTTAGATTTAATTACAATCTAGGATTAAATATTTACAATTGAGGGATTCAATTGTAAATGAGAGAAGGACTTGATTGTCTAAAAGTATAAAATTTAGAGGTCAATGTGGGAAGGTTAAGGACTATAAAATAATTAAATAAGGACTTAATTAACTTGAATGAAGAATATTAGGGGCCAATGTGAAAACCTAAAACTTCAAAGGGTTGAAATAAAAGTCCTGGGGCTGAATAGAAAGGCGGTGCAATCTTTTGGTCTTGATTGAAGGCGGCCAGAAACTTTTTGTGGTAGAATTGAATAAATAAGAAAATACTTTATCTATACAGCATTAAGATGAAAATTAATTAAATTTTCAAAAACTACCCAACCCCTACCCTGGTGGCAAATTGTTGGAGAATGACAGCGAAACTCAAAACTAAAACCATGGTTAGCTTCCTCTAGCTGAGAAGAGCACAACCATACCAAGAATTAAGATTATTGAAATGTAATTTCAATTGAGATGATGATTAATTTTGTAAGTATTGAACAAAATTGATTACAATCTTAAGTTTGGTAAATTAAGAAAGATATACTTAAAATTATATTCTTAGGCCTGATAATATAGTATGTTGTGAATGAAATATAGTTAAGCTTAATCTAAAGATTAAATTATATAAATGTTAGAACGGAAATAGGTTACCCAACTTGGATCTATTAGACTCGTGAAATGTAATTGACTTAGGAACCTAGACCTTCATCACGTACCGTAAAATAAGTGAAGTGATGAATGAAACTGGTTAGGGATTGCTACTCAAGAATTACTACATTTAATCATCTTAAGTATTTAGATATGAAACCAAGATTACTGGGATTGTGTCAAAATAACCTTAAGTTTAATAAAAACATTAATTATATTTACACTTAAGATTCAAAGGACTGATAGGATGATAACTCGGGTTATCTTATGGCAATTCTCGATTTGACTACGAAGCCAGGACCTAAGGGACCATACAACTAGGAATTCTTCTACATTTGCCAAGTGAGTTTATACTCGATAGTACGAGATTTCTTTATTGGGGAAAGAACATATATACTTGTTAATGTGTCCTTATTGCTTGATCCCTTTCAATAAACGTGTTGCGAAATTTACCACACATCGCCACTGTATACTGATTGTGGTTTCTATTGAACTTTATTTATGTTATTTTACCTGAAATTGGTGATCGTTTGGGAAAATTGAAAAAGAATTTAGAAATACGTGTTCTGTTAGTGCCATTACTATTACCGTGAAATGAGTTCGATATAAATTATTTGATTGCCTGCATGTCATGGCAAATCAAAGTGTTAATTGAAATGCTATTGGACGTGTTAACTGATAATATAAGTGTGCTTGATATCCTTGGGGGTGGGCCCAGGGATCGACTTCGAAAGATGATCGAGCGGAACGGACCCATAGTGACTGATCTTTCGACTGATATCCATACAAGCTGTATATATATATAATCCTATCTTATAGCTAGCTGGAGGTAGGGGTGTAAATGAGTTGAGCTCGAGTCGAGCTTGGCAAAAATTGCAGGCTCGAGCTCGAGCTCAAGCTCAATGAGCCTGCTTTTAAGGGCTCGAGCTTGAGCTCGAGTTAAGAAGAAAGAGCTCGAGCCCAGTTGAGCTCGAGCTCAGCTCACTAATTTTTTTTAAAATCAAATTAAATATTAAATTATTAATATATATTTATTTAATAATAATTAATCATATGTTAAATTAATAGAATAATTTAAATTATAATTATTAATATAATATATATTAAATTATAATATATATTATAATAATTATTTAAATTATAATATATTATAATTATTAATAAAATATAAAATTATTAATATATTATAATTATTCAATAGTATATAATAAATATTTAAAATTAGACAAAGTAAATTATTAATATATATTATTTAATTAATATATATAAAAAATATTTAAAAAAAAAAAAAGCTCATGAGCTTTTGAACAACTAAAGTTGAGCTCGAGCTCGGCTCATGTTAAAGCTCGAGCTCAAAAAACTTGAGCTCGAGTCGAGCTATAATCGAGCCAGCTCACTAGGCTCATGAGCCGGCTTGACTCATCTTACACCCCTAGCTGGAGGTAGTTGCCTATAAGCGGGATTAGGCATGCAACTAGTCGTGCTTAGTGCATGTTTAAGTGTCCAAGTCGGTCACTCAGAATTCTAAAGGGATAAAAAATTTCATGTTTTCGAAAGTGGAGTGACAATGTAGTAGAACCACCAACAACAAGATTGTGAAAGTAATTGATATGCTTAATACTTGTGATTTGAAACTCGAATGTTTGACAAAAATCAAATGATTGTTCAAATGTCATGTCAACCCCTTTAGTCGTATTTGAGATTTAAATCTCTTTAAGCAGGTAGCAAGTTTTGTGAAGCCTCATAATTGGTAGAGGACGGTGGAGAGATGGATCACCTAAAATTTTGATTAAAATCTTCTCTCACAACTTCTGGGGACTTTAATACTTCTACTTGTTTCCTATTTAATATTAAAAAATTTGTCACTCTATTGTTATTATTAAGATATCTCACTAAGTCGTTCACTCTTATGTTGTTGTATTGTTATCTTTCGTTCTTTACTCCAGATAAGAACGAGTGACGAAGGTAGACTAGCCCAGGTGACACATGAGGTAAGGAAGGTGGTAGAAGTGCTAAATGTGATTCATGATATTTTGGTTCACAGTTGAACCTCTAATAGATATCGCTTGTAGAAATTAAATACTTTGAACTTTGAGAAATGTATTTTCTATTATTCAGAAAACTTGTGATATAGAATGGGTAGCACCTCAGATGCGAGTAGGTAGGGGTGTTCAAAAAAAAAAAATCAAAATCGACCAAACCGAACTAGTTCGGTTCGGTTTTCAGTTTTTCATTTCAAGAAAATTCAGTTTTCAGTTTTTTCGGTTAACCGAAACCGAACCGAAAAATCAAAAAAACCAGTTGTTCGGTTCGGTTTTCGGTTTTTCATTTAAAAAAAATTCAGTTTTCAGTTTTTTCGGTTAACCGAAACTGAACCGAAAAACCGAAAAAACTGAATTATTATTATTATTTTTTATATACAAAATTTTATTATTCAATCACTACTAGTTTAAATTTTATTTCACATTTTTTATTAAATTTTTTAAGTCTAAGATAAATAAATATAAAATTTAAATAATGTAAATGTTAATGTTAATGTATTTTTAAATTTTTGGGATAAATAAATTTTTTTTTTGATAAAGTGAAATAATTGAGAAACAAAGAAGTAAATAATATATCAAAATAGTAATTAAAAACCCTATGTTTTATAAATAATATAGATATTAATATATGACATATAAAAACATGAATAGTTATAATACAAAGAGAACAAAAATGATATTTTTTTCTAAACTCAAATGGTTGAATTGCATAATTTTTTTATTATATGAACTAATACATGTTACATATAAAAAAATAGATGATTATGATTTGAACAACAAAAAATGTTATATTAAAAGAAAATTAATTAATTAATTAAACTTATATATATATTATAGGGTATGTGATGAGCAAAATTGAAATTTCAACTTAAATTGCAAACTGAGGGATAAGGGATTGAATCCTATTTGGCTATTCCTGTGGTAGTACTAGTACTATATTGTATCTGCTGACCAATAAAGATTTTATTTATATTATTATAAAAACAAAGACCATTTTGTATCTAAAATAGAAGTTATTTTTGTTCATTTACATATTTTGTCATTTTAATTATTTCAACAACAAAAATTGACAATATAGTTTGAAGGATAAATTGGAGAATTCAACATAAAAAAGATAGTTATACAAATTTTATCAATATTTCATAATTATCTTTTAGAAATGATGATTTAATAAGGTTATAATTGTATTTTTTACAAAATTTACAAATCCGCAATCTATATTATGATGTCATTGGATCAATTAGCTATTTAACTTTAGTAGATTGAGTTTAAGATTTAATTCACTATTCGATCTTAGCAGTTAATGTTTGAATATACAAAAATCGCATGCATCTGCCTTGACGATTATAAGCTAACAATTTTAGCATACACAATGTGTATACTAAAATTTTTATAACATAAAATAATTAAAATATTTATTTATCTTCTTAAATTTATAATATTTTAAATGTATTTGTTTAGAATAGATAAATTATAATTTTATCAAAACAAATATTTTCAATATACAAAAAAAAGTAATCTAAATCAATTTTTCACCTAAAAACAAATATTTTTATCAATATACTTTTATCAAATAATTTTTTTGGCAGTAAACAAATAAGTTACCTAATTCAAATTTTTAATTAAACTAACTTACTTTTGTCAAATAAACTTTTATAACACTTTCTTGGTAAAAAAAATAAGTTTTTATTTATTTATTTATTTTTCTGTTTCGATTTTAACCAAAACCGAAAAAAACCGAAAAACCGAAAAAAAATAGAAAAAACCAAAAAAAAAAAAAAAGGGTTCGGTTTCGGTTTTGCATTTTAAAAAACCGAAAATTTTGGTTAATGGTTCAATCGGTTAAAACCGAATGTACATCCCTACGAGTAGGTGCCTCCTGGTTGGGGCACTACATAGGCATTTTCAACTTTTCACATTTTTCATCTACTTTACAAATAGATTTATCGATTTAGGGAGATTTTTGTAATTTTTCAAAAAGCGAGAACCTTTCCATAACTACGCCAAACCTCAGGAATAGTAACCATAATTCACCTATTTTATAAGATGATTTTTGAAATTTATAAAATATTAAATTTTATTTTAAAATATATAAATAAAATAAAAATTTGAAACTTATAAAATATTAATAACAATAATTTTGTAAGTTTTAAAATTAAAAGAGCTTGTTAAAATTTTAAAAATAATTTAAGAGTCTTCAATTTTTTATAAAAAAGAGTAAGCTCTTCTTTTTTTAAAAAAATTACTAAACACTTTATAACATTTTATGAATTCTCAAATATCTTATAAAATATTTTGAAAAATTAGTAAACTCACCCAAACATCCTCTATGTATACAACCCTCATGGAATGGATGAGTGGGGGAAGTAAAGCGACACGAAACTTGATCCAAATTTTGGTTTGAATTTGAATATAGAAATCACTGACATGATCTTAGATTGAAAATTTTTATTTATGTGTAGGGCGTCAAATACAATAGTATGTTACCTTGTAAAAAGACTTGCATTGTTTAGAGTAATTTTATCATTTTCTAGACATGGAATCACTTGTATATTAGATAAATTTGGAGAGAAATTTTCTATTGATTTGAGCCATTTCAAAAATACTCTTACTGAGTTGAATAATCATAAAGCACTATTGGAACAACACCTTTTTTATTTGGATTAGTTTGGCTAGACCTAAGCTGATATATGACCCAAAAATTATATCTATTGGCCACAACATGTTTCTGCTGTCCAAATTAACCATTTTGCATATAACCTACTAGTTATGTGAGGGTCATCTATATATAACCTCATTTTAGATGCTTACAGGTATGTAATCATATTTACTCTGTATATTTTTCTGCTAGCATTTTTATCTATAAATTTTCAAATATCAATTTGAATGTTTAAGGTTTTTCATTGGACACATCCAACG
Source organism: Jacaranda mimosifolia (assembly GCA_018894105.1). Taxonomy (NCBI): domain Eukaryota; kingdom Viridiplantae; phylum Streptophyta; class Magnoliopsida; order Lamiales; family Bignoniaceae; genus Jacaranda; species Jacaranda mimosifolia. The sequence continues at coordinate 23,694,071 of CM032129.1, forward strand.
ACCTTGATTTTATTATGTTTTCAGAACTGTCATGTTTTAATTAGTCAAATCTAAGTTTTTATTTGTCTTGACCCAATCTTATGATTAAAAGAAGAAATTAAAATCATATTATATTCACTAAACATACCACAAGGAAAGGAAAATTGTGTTTATTAAACAAAACTTTAGAAGGTCATCAATGGGGAAACAGATATGGCCGCAAATACCAGGGGAGGACATGTAAGTTGAAAAACTACATACATTGTATGGTGAATGTTAGGGGGAGCTTATGTAATTTTTATATCTTACTTTCGAACCTTTCAAGATAAATAATAAATAAATTATTGAAAAAACACACACACACACACACACACACACACATATATATATATATATATACATATGCGTACCCAAAATGTATTTTGTCGTGTATTCAGACTGACTCAGTCATTCACGAAATCCTCCAAATAGACGCCGTTAGTGGCCCGCCACTCCACCTTTCAAAAAAATTAATGGCAGCATCCCACCCCCACCCCAACTGTCCTTTTCTCCGCAACATGCATTCTTCATAATAAATTCACAAAAAACCCAAACAGCCGTTTACCGGGTCGGAGCCGCACCCCTTCTTCGCGGGCCCCTCGACGAACGTGAACCGCTTTTGCGCGTTCGACTGGCGTCACATATCACATCCAATGGTCGGGCGCCACGTTGGCATTTGCCAGAAGAGCGCTGACCCATGTTGTGGTCGCCAGCTAGCTTGTTGTCCAATAAAAATATCGGCTTTGGCGGCGGCGCTGCGGGCTCAAGCCACTGATAGTTTACCCGGCTGGAGGGATAAATTTCCATGCTCTCATCTTTATTGTGGTATAATAATAAAAGGACAAGACTTTATACGCACTTAGTACCCTTGGCCACTATCTACACACTTTAAATTTTTCATAAAAGTCCATTTTTAAAGTAGTTAAGTGTACCCAATGCTAGAAGTATTTTAATCTTATACGATAGATAGGATAAATATAATTTTTCAACTCAAATAATTTTAAAATTTAATTCTTATTTATATAATCTACATATAAAAGAATGTAATTATGTAACTTTGATTGTGTGAAAATGAATTTATGATATTAAACTTATGCAAATCACTATAGATACCGAATTACTTTTTTTTTTTTCCCTTAAAAGTGATAATAACCAACAATTAAAATTATATTTGGATCTTAAATTTTATTAAAAATTATGAAGAATTATTTTCTTGCTCTAATATCAATTTATATTATATTTTTATCATTTTTTTAAAATTATAATACAAAGTTTAAATAAAAGCAATCTTTGCTTTTTCTCAAGACACTAACAAGTAACAATCTTTGGTTTCTTTCAAGATATCAATAAATTAATAGTTGGGTGAAAAATTTCTTCACGAGTTCAGATTGATGATTGGGAAGTTAATAACGAATCCATTTAAAAAAAAAACTGAATTCTTATTACCGATTAACAAATAATTAAAAAAAAAAATCAGCCAGAAAACGTAACTGACTCGGCCCTGCACAAGCAGTCAAAGGAAGCCGCTTTCACACACACACACACACACACACACAAAAAAAAAAAACAAAGAAAATGCTGGAACGCGTAAAATATACAACCAGCTTTCTAATTATTAGCCGTATTTATTTATTTCTTGTCTTGATGATGATCATCAAATTAGTTTTATTAATTAAATTGCTAATATCTATCGGCCTATATCTCTGATAGTTAGTGAAATAAAATAAATTTCTTAACAAAACAGAGAAATTAATGAACTATTCAGACAACTGTCAGAGTTTTCTATATCGGCCTATCAGACAACTCAAACCTTAAAAGCCTATAGAACGTGCAAGCAGAGTTAAGCAAAACAGAATCCCAAGTCGACGAAGGTGTCTCTCTGCTTCGTCTCTAATCCAGCCCCAGAGAAAAAGAATCGGAGAAAAGGGTGTTTTCCTGTAAATCATTGATATTATTCTCTGCTTCACATTTTCCAATAACAGTACCTGGGAAAAGCACAAAAAAACAGCAGCCCACTTCACTCAGCCTTGCTATTCGATCAGTCAACCAGCGAACGCGCAGCCGCCGGCAATGTGGAAGCTCCAGTCAGTTTTCTGCTTGTTTTCCTTTCTCCTGCTTTGCTTCTTGGCGGCTTTAGTTGCTGCTCAAAGATCTGGGCGCGGTGGCAGTAAATGGCAAACGCTTAGCGGTAAAAGATCTCCCTTTCTTTGTGTTGCGTGCATCTTGATTTTCTGTTGTTCTTTCGGGAAGTTAAAAGGAGATGTTTAATCAGGGTTTTTTACTGGGTGTTTTTGATGTTATTAATGTGGAGAAATGTGGGATTGAAGTAGTGTTAAGGATTTTGTTAATTGATTTGTTCAGTATGCAATTTTTTAGGAGATTTCGATTTGCATTTTGTAGCCTTTGTGTGCATCTTTTCTTTTCTTTTCTCTTCTTTTCTTTTCTTTTTTTGCCTTTAATTGTTTACCAGTATTAGAATTTAGGGCTCGTGGACTTGAAATTACCCATTTTATAATTGTTCTTGAAGTCCCCCCCCCCCCCCCCCCCCCACTTATTTACTTCGTCTTGACTAACTTGAGAAATGAAAGTTTGGAGGAATTTTAGTTTGAGAAACCAAGAATTTTTTTTTAATCTTCTCTACTTATTTATTTTTTCAGTGCTTCAATTTGGTATTACAAGGAACCTCGGATAATTGTTATTACAGCGGAGGTAGTTGTGTAGAAGTCAAGAAAATTAAATTTTGGATGCTTTCTGAAAATATAGATGGGTTTCTCTCTGAGGAGAGAAATCGCAGCTCGATGCAAGAGTTACAATGATGTTAAATTTTAGCCGCATTTCTATATTCAGCCATTTATGGTCCGTCTTCTCTTAAGTTGAATCATGGTTTCTCTTGACTTCCGCAGTCGGTAGAGAATATCTATTTTAGTCAAACACCTCTTGAGAAAGTTCAAGATCTTACCTTTCAGTTTCTTTTTGCAGGAGATGCACCTTTGGCAATAGCAAGAGGTGGATTTTCAGGATTATTTCCTGATTCCAGTATTTATGCCTATTCACTAGCAGTTCAGACTGGTTTGCCAAATTTGCATGTCTGGTGTGATGTTCAACTTACCAAAGATGGAGCTGGAATCTGCTTCCCAGATATCAGGCTAGAGAATTCTTCTGACATTGACAATGTATATAGAAACCGGCAAAACACCTATGTTGTCAATGGAGTGTCAATGCAAGGATGGTTTTCTGTGGATTTCACCCTTAATGACCTAGTGCCTGTCAATTGTAAGTTTGGTTCATCAGTAATCCGCATGGTTTTCATTGTCTTTTTCTATATCCATCTTTCTTATTTTCAATATGGATTTGAATCACCATCATGAGGAAGCACTTGCTGCAGGACTGCGTATTGTGGTGCTCTGGCCTTTTTGAAAACCTTTAGTTGCTATGTTGCTTGAAAATGTTATGCTAATAGAATCTCCCTTCACCAGTTGTTCTCTCATATTTTTTGTTTTCTTCCTATAATTAACAAAGATTCTTTTGGTAAGGAATAGCTTACGCCATCAAGAGAGATATAAACAAAGCAGCAGATAATCACCCAGTCCTGTAAATCACTGAGCTCTACATCTGCTCTACAATTGTAAAGTAGCTCTCCAGGCCATAGTTTTCAGTTGAGTCACTGAAATAGTTTTCTTTTTAACATATTCTGATGCTTTTTTCCATTAAAGCCTGAGCGTTTGTCTCGCTCCATATATAATAAAAGAAATCAGAGAGGGCAAGTTTAAGTAGCCAATCATGCTCTTCTGACATGGTGAAACATACAAGTCCAACTTTGTGTACTAATTAGCTTCAAGTTTGCTTGGATTCTCATCTATTTTAAAAAAAAAAGGTCCTACTTTGTGTTGGCTTGTGTTTAAATTGACAATTTGAATGATCCAACCAGTTAATCCTTGATGTTATTGTGCAATCATTCTACAATTTAGTTATGCTTTTTGAAGGTTTTTCTATGCTTGTTTTGTTTGGCTAGTAAGTTTGCTTCGTTGACAGTTTGGGAGTTAAGAATATGACGTTGCTAGATCCTTGCCGACTGACTGTCTTTGTTATCGAAACAGTGAAGCAGAGGATTTATTCTCGGGCTCCCAATTTTGATGGTACTCTAATGCAAATTCTTACTGTCGATGATGTAGTCACCCAAACAAAGCCACCTGGATTATGGTTAAGTGTACCGGTATATGAATCAAATCATTTTGACTATATTTCAAACTTTTGTAAGCTGTTATTTGCTACTCCTGATTAGCCTTATTTTTATTCATATACTTGTGCAGCATGATGCATTTTTCAGCCAACATAATCTTAGTATGAGGAGCTTCATTCTTTCTGTATCCAGGCGTGTGATTGTTAGTTATGTTTCATCACCAGAGGTGGGCTTTCTGAGAAGTATTGTATCGCGATTCAGAACAGGCCCGACAAAGCGTGTGTTCCAGTTTCTTGGACCTGATGATCTGGAGCCCTCGACCAACCAAACATACAGATCACTTTTGAAAAATCTTACATTAATAAAAACCTTTGCCACAGGAATTCTTGTTCCCAAATACTATATATGGCCAGTAGACAACATCCAGTATTTACTGAACTACACCTCTCTTGTACTGGATGCTCATGCAGCAGGCCTTGAAATTTTTGCATCTAATTTTGCAAATGACGCTGCTTTACCATATGATTACAGCTATGACCCTGTGGCTGAGTATCTTAACTTCATTGACAATGGCAAATTTTCAGTTGATGGTGTGCTCTCTGACTTCCCAATTACTCCATCTGAAACTATAGGTAAGCGATGATCTTTTATGACTTTTCTCTTCAATATTACCAAGGAGAATGTGAATCAAGTATAGGCTCTGGAAATTCTACCACATGCATCACCATTTGTTTCACTTGTTTTACTTGTAAAATAAAGCATCAAACATTAACCTCATTTTTTTATTGTTGGATTTTGATCTGCCATCTCTACTTCTAAACTTATGACATTGCTAAATGCACCTGGTTGGTATTAAATGTGGTTGATGCTATTGGACAGAAGTGGGATCCAACTCCAAGTGTTTAGATGATGCTCTGTAACATTTTATTTTCCTTCTGTTTTATTCTTGTCTGTTGTATGGTTTATTATTTCTGTTGTCATCTTGGGGGATGTCAATGGTTGAGTATAGAGAAGCTTAGCTGCTATTCTTCTTTATGATTCCACTTTGGGCAATTCACATGATGATTGGCTGCTCAAACTACGGTTTGGCAGAGTCTTGAATTGACAAAGAGCTAAGCCTAGAACTACATTGAAGTAATACCTGCCCTATGTTGATTCACAGGTATCTAGTTATGACATATGGTGAAGATCTCTATGTCCTCCATTTCCGCAGTTTTATAAACCGACAGTTCAGCGAGCTGTCTTATTTGAATTCTGCTTACATGGTGTATTTTTGGAACTGAGGATGCTAATTTTGAAGAAGAGATCTATGTGCATCTAGAGAATTACTTGCAGGATAATAACGTATATCTGGTTGTATTATCCTGTAATCTGGCTTTAAAGTAATCTTACTGGTGATGATGATTTTCCTTACCATTGAAAGTTGGTTCTTAATATTTTTTGTGCCATCTCTCTTGATTAACAGATAGTTTTTATTTTTTTTTAACAAAACTCATATTTTTATACTGTAATCTTCTGGATTATCTAATACAGTATGGCATAGCCAAACATTATTTGCCTTTTCTGAAGTGTTCACTTGGCATGTTGACTAAATATTATATCCCGTTGACTCTGTTATTTCCTGTCTAATACATTTCCTTGTTTCAGATTGCTTCTCCCACATGGGCAAAAATGATACTGTGCAAGGTAGGCTACGACACTTGCACAAACAGAGTTTGATAATTTTCTTTTTAGTCTCATTTTCATTCTGTAGACCTTTTGGAGTACAAAATTGCATAATTTGAGCTGTAATATTGACAAGATCCTTTTGCTTGCCTCTAATACAGCAAACATTTTGGTTATTTCATCTGAGGGAGCAAGTGGGGAGTATCCTGGTTGCACTGATCAGGCATATAGCAAAGCTGTATCAGATGGTGTAGATATACTTGACTGCCCTGTTCAAATAACAAATGATGTAATACCCTTTTGCTTGGGATCTATCAATCTGAGGGATAGAACGAATGTTGCTCAATCAAATTTCCGCAACCTGGCAACAAATAATCCAGACCTTAACATAAAGGATGGAGTTTTCACCTATAATCTCACGTGGAGCCAAATTCAGACCTTGAGACGTAAGTGAAACTTGAAACCTTTACACTGTACTGTGGCTCTTCTTTCTTTATATCTAACCCTATGAACAGAAGATGACAAGGCTATTATTCCCTTATAGTAAGCGATACTCAATGTACTGGTTTATTAAAGAATTGTGTTCAATAGTTATGTCATTTCGCTTTTGAGCAGTCAAAATCTGCTTTTCCAGCTTAGGTATTTTTGCATGCTTCGTATAATTATAGGGCCACAGTAGTGAAGTGTCTTGGCCTGCCATTTGGCTTTTGGTTAGGCTAATTTTGGCTGAACTTCTAGCTAAGTTTTCAAATTATTGAGAATAGTAGTGCAATTCATCAGATTGTATGTTGATTACACCTTCTATATGTTACTAGGAACTTTCGAAAAAAAAAAAAAAACCAATGCTTTGGATTTGAGGTATGTCGCTGAACATTTTCATCAAACCCAATGTAGAAGGAGCTGGAACTTACCCAAGACAATGACCCTCCTTAAATTTGAGTAACCATGTGTTCTTTATCTCCAGATTTCTATTCATCGTCTAACAATGCAGTTTCTAGCATATTCTGATGCTTATTTGATTCCAAGATTAATCAACTTCAATAGGTTATCTTGAAGAACAGTTGTTAAAATTTGCACTTACTAATTTTGTTTAATTGCAGCTGCTATTTCCAGTCCATATTCAAATTTTTCACTGTTTCGAAATCCGAGAGCCAGAAATGATGGGAACTTAATGCAGTTATCTGACTTTTTGGCATTTGCAAATAATGCATCTTCTGTCTCTGGAGTCTTAATCAGCATTGAGGTGAGTCTACTTGATGCAAGTTTCACTGGTCTTTTAATTTTAGTACAATGTCTAATGCAATTTATATATATGTGGATTTCATAATTTTTTTTTTCCTTCTCTCTTTTGCACAAAGCATGGTGTTGTATTAGATATTTGTTCAGAGGAATATTGACGATGTTCAGCATATAAATCAGAGTGGCAAATGTAAAAATGTTCAAAAGATGTGAGATGTGATATTGTAAGTTATTACCTTGACATTCTCTAATACAAGAATTTTGCGGCCTATTTTGTGAGTGTGTGCCACCAGCACACAACCAAAATAAGAAAATGAAAAGCATGTGAATGGATACATAGGGGAGACCTTGTTGATCTATAGACTTGGAAATCAATTGCATGAAATAATACCTAGCATCCATATGTTTTTCTGCCACAATGTGGACATTACTTATGATAGGGTAGAGCCAAAAACAATCAGAAAAGTATGAAACAAAACAATACAAGTAGCATTTTCTGTTGCAATTAAAGACTGCATAATTCTCTGCGTACATACAGATATATGCATGCGTGTTTACGCAGAATAATATTGTGCAAAATGGTCCGATGAATATGGCATCACATTCTGTTTCCTGCCTTGCAGAATGCTGCCTACCTAGCTGAGAAACAGGGTTTAGGCGTAACTGATGCTGTTCTGGATGCTTTAAGCAAAGCTGGCTACAACCAGACGGCCAAGAAGGTAATGATTGAATCTAGTGACAGTGCGGTACTGTCAAAGTTTAAGAGAAGCAGCGGGAATTACGAGCTTGTTTACCGAGTTGATGAGGATGTCCGTGACATATTGAACTCAACCATTTTGGAGATTAAAAAATTTGCTAGCTCTGTGGTCATCTCCAAAAGATCCATCTTTCCTACTGATAAAGCCTTTGTTACTGGTGAAACAAATGTTGTTCCAAAGCTGCGGGCCTTTAATCTCCAAGTCTACGTGCAGTACTTCCACAATGAGTTTGTATCTCAACCATGGGATTTCTTCTCTGATGCTTATGTGGAGATTAACACACATGTCTCCGCTATGGGAATCAAAGGTGTCATAACGGACTTCCCTGCAACAGCTGCTAAATACAAAAGTAAGTTCATTTGTGCACTAATGTAATTGGAGGGGGTTACATTTTATGTTTTAACATTCTGGGGCACTTGAGTAATCCGATGTTTTGATTGATTTACAGGGAACCGGTGTTTAGGGTATAAAGATATACCATTATACATGGCTCCGGTCCAGCCTGGTGGTCTTATTTCTCTTATGTCAAGTCAGAATTTGCCTCCAGCTGAGGCTCCAAACCCCGTCCTGACAGAGAACGATGTCACTGAGCCTCCTCTACCCCCTGTTGCGGAGAGGCCTCCGTCAAACGCTGGCAATGGATCTACAGCATCAGGGCCGACTCCACCAAATGGGCAGCCTACCCGTGTTGCAAGCACCATCCTTAGTGGGATTGCTATTCTTCTTGCAGCTTTTTTCGTATACTGAGGTTAAAAGTATGAACTTGTTGCAGATCATTTTGTATTGTTTATATATTCTCATGATTGACCTCATCAAGCTTCGGACAGAGCTTGTTTGGGATTATATGCATGTTTGAGAAGTTGAGCGACTGGGTCTTGTAGGTACTTTGATTCTTTCCAGTGTATTTGTTTCGATGGGATATTATACGCAGGCAGAAGGACGGCAGTGGTTAAATATGAGGACAACATGGATGTAATTTATTCTTTTGTATTGGTGGTCGGGTCTCTGTGTCTTTCATGTTGTAAATTTTGTTTACGTTGTTGCTCAGTTGTGTATGATAACATTCTTTTGAAAATTTGCTAAGATTTTTACTCCTGTTGGTTTCCCTGATTCTCAGAGCCAACAGTTAAATAAAAATCAAATCGGGACGCTGTTTTAACTATCGCCTTCGTTTAAGTTGTCTGTAAAGATTAATGTGGCATTTTTATTTGACTTTATTTTGATTTAGAGTTAATTACGTAAACCCCTTGAGATATGGTTTATTTACCCAAAAATCTACAGGTTCGATAAAATTACAATCATTTCCTAATGTTTTGCTCTGTCTTATACTTTTTAAAGTCTGTTAGCCTCCATTAAAAAAATTGTTGATGTCATCAAAATTTTTACTTAAAAATTCAGAAATGTCTTTTGGTTAATCTTTTTCAACAACTTGAAATAAATAAAATTAATATTAAAGGCTCATGATTATTTCAATTCATTCATTATCCATTCAACAATTAAATGAACAATAAATAAATTAAAAATTAACATTTAATTTTAATAATTAAATGCTTATCTCATAAATAATTAATTGGCCAAGCAAGAGGAATTATAACAATTATGCCATAATATTGAATATTAACTTTAATAAGTTTTTAAAAGCAATAAAAAATGTTAAACATAATTTTGAGAATTTGCACAATATTTGTGCATCTATTTTGTATGAAATAATGCAATTTTGGTCACTTAAGGAGCTAAAAAACACAACCAAACTCATGCGTAATGAAATTAGGCTGCTGTCCACACAGGTTGAACGCACTACTGCGCGGAAGGCGTGCCCTTGGCGTACTTGTTGCTCAGCCAGGCTAGGTATCATGCCCTATTTCCATGTTGGCACAGAGTTATGTGTCCATTTGCTCAACTTTTTTCAATCAAAAAATTTAAGATACCTCATAAACATTAAAACACACATTTTAGATGAAATTTCAGATCTAAAATACATTTTAAAAATGAAATTTCAAATGCTTAATCATGCTTCTAAAAACAAGTTTAAGTAAGAATCACATTCTTCAAAAGTTTCCAATAAACTCAAATCATATTGGATCCAAAAATGACAAAAACATTTTAATGTCAAATTTAAACATACTATATCAACATATAACATCAATTAATGCCAAATCAAAATTCAACATTAGCAACTATGAATTAAAGCATACTAATCATATGAATTAACACTTAAAACACATATTAGCATGCTTTCAATTCATCAAGCAAGGAGCCACATACAACATCATCCAAACACTCCAATCCATAGGTTGGATCAAGTATTTGGTGATTTTGATCAATTCATCACATGAATCAATCAATCAAAAATCTAAATCATAGCATGAATTAGGCTTCGATACCTCTTGAAGTCACATGTAGCATTAGGATCCAATTATCAAGGCATTAAAAATAAAAAATAACTAGGCTACACATGTCACCAAGGATCTAAACATGCCATAGATTTAGACTTGGAAGGAGAATTACCTTGATTTTTAGAAAATCAAAGGAAGGTGGAAGAAGATCTCAACTCCTTGAAAAGTGTCTTCCAGCAGCACAGCAGAATTCGAGCAACTTTTGCTCAACCAAAAGAACTCCAATTTGAGCAAAATTTGTACAAAACAAACGCCACCTCCTTGAGGTATCTTCTATAAAAAAAAAAAAAATCAGCTCAAAAAGGATTCGGAAAGACCTCCAAATGTCATTCCAAATTCACTACTCGAAATAGAGGATCTCCAAAGGCGAGCAATCCAATCGTCTTGCCTCTAATGTAAAGATCCACGCACTAATTCCAAATCCTTTTCCTTTCAATATCAACTGGAGTATAATGAGAAAAAGAGCTTGGATAAAGGCTTGATTTGGAGGTAAGAGAAGAAGAGAAGTGAAGCTTCAACACATGAAGCAACACTTGAAAATTTTGGATTGAGATTGAGAGAATCTAATTCTTAGATCTAATTCATATGGAATGTAATGCAAGCAAGTGTGCTGGCTGCCTCTCTCTATATCTATATATATAGGGAGGATCGTGTGATGCCAAGGTGGCATCACACCTTCCTCAAGGGGCCGCGCCAACTACCATGCAAGTTGGCATGTGAATTTGAATTTCATTTGGAATCTTCATTTCATCTCATGAAATGCCATCCAAATAAATTTTAATTCACATCAAATGAACATTTCATTTGAATTTTCCCTCCAAAATTAATTCTTCATTTTAATTAAATTAAACTTCTTTGATTTAATTAATTAACCTTGACTTAACTCTTTAAGTCAATTTGCTTAACTCTTAAGCAAGACTTTGTTAACTTCACTTCTTGAGTTAACTTGACCAATTGATAATCATGTGGTACCAAATAATTAACTCCTTCATTAGATGGTCATAATTTAACTCCTTAAATTAATTGGATCAATTTAACAATTAAATTGATCAAGCTAAAATGACCACAACTTATATCAGTCGATCAACCACCAAATTGGTGATGTAGGAGTTTTTCTAACTCTTAGAAAATTCCTTCATCAATTAGGATTTGCTATTGGCTTTTGTGTATGACCCATTAGGTTCTACCATTTATTGGACATGGATTCAAAACTCCATGTGACTTAAGAATATCAAATATTCATATTAGTTTAAACTCCTTTAAACTAATCGACTCAATTTAATTACTCTCCGTTAATTGAAGAGTACCCAATCTCCATGGCATGGAGCCCAACTAATTGGCCGAAATGAATGCATTTGGAGAACTATTCTAGCTCTATGCGTACCATGTAAATACGGTCCTTCTATCTACCAAAAGAGGCCTAAGGCAAGATATTTATCAGCTCCCAAATAATCTCAATGTTTCTATTCCCAATGTTCGATTTTCCTTAATGACCTCATATTTGGAAAACTCATTTTTCAAATTTTCATACTACCTTGCGTAAGGATTTCTTGGAATCAGTCATTATAGAATACACATGAGATGTACTCGCCCTTCACAACGGCGAGGAGTCGGATCCTATCTTGGATATCACAAATCTCCATATCTAAATAGCTCATGCCCAATCACTACTAGGGGTGAAAATGAGCCGAGTCGAGCCCGAGCTTGCTAGGCTCGGGCTCAGTTCGTTTACAAATTCATGAGCTCGAGCTCAGCCAAGCCTAAACAATCGAGCTCGTTAGAATAAGCTCAGGCTCAGGCTCGGCTCGTTAGAATAAGCTCAGGCTCAGGCTCGGCTCGTTAAGGCTCGATAAGGCTCATTTTGTATAAGTTTGGATGAAATTACTCTAACTCAATAAGGCTCGATTCGTATAAACTCGGATGAGCTTGAGCTTGTTTAGGCTTGAAATAAATTTTATAATAACAAACACCATATTATTAATAATAATTATTATTATAATAAAAAGCTCGTTTAGGCTCACGAGCCTGTTGAGCCGAATACTATTGAGCTTGGCTCGGCTTGCTTGACTGGCGAGCTTGGGTTGGGCTCGGCTCGGCTCGTTTAAGTTCGAGCCGAATTCGAGCTTTCATCCAGCCGATCCCGAACCGTTCGCGAATAGTCTCATCTCATTTACACCCCTAATCACTACCCAAAAAACCTGCTATGTGGTCAAGGAAGAGTCAAAGCATGAGGACCTAAACACAAGGTTACCATGGATCCTCAAGTCAAAGGACTAATTATATGCACTAATATAAGTTGGAGAAATTGCCACTACTTACTTGCCTCTTTAGCTATCTGGTGGATTCTCCAGGCGGGCCTTCAGTGCCTTGTCCTTTAACATGCATCTACTAACATGCACCCATATCTCATATGGTATTGGTCATGAAATGGAGCAACATCTAACCCTTGAATTTATGCATCGTTAGTGCAAGTCTATTCGGATCATAGATGCCCTGTCTCATAAGATCCTACGGCTTGGAAGATTTAAGATCACGACAGTGTAAGACTTATTTCATGATCACTATCCAGTGCATGACCAAGTCCCATAGTCTTGTGTGATCTAAGGGCTTCAACCAAATGCCAGCGAAGTAAATATAAGCATAAGATGAAGACGACCACTTAATGAATATCATTCAATCAAGATTGTATCAAAAGTGAAATAATTTACATGCCAATCTAATTGGCTTGCGAGGCACTATTCCAACAAGCTATGTAGCAAGATGTCATCAAAGTATACTACAACAAACTTTCCAATAAATGGGCGCAATACTTGATTCATCAATCACATAAAAGTACTAAGAGTATTAGTTAAGCCAAAAGGCATCACCGACCATTCATATAGTCCATTCCGCGTCTCTAATGCTATCTTTCATTCATCTCTTAGTTAAATTCTAATTTGATGGCATCTACTGCGAAGATCAATCTTCGAAAAGATGGTTGATCTATCTAATTGATCAAGCATATCGTCTAATTAAGGAATGGGAAACTGGTATCATAGTGTGATCTTGTTGATGGCTCTACTGTGTACACACATTTGCCAACTTCTATCTTTCTTTGGTGTCAACAAAGCTGGAATTGCAGAAGGACTCATGCTATCCCAAATATGCCTTCTCTGCAATAACTCTTCAACATTATCCTGCAAAATCTCATTCTTCCTTGGATTCATGTGATAGTTTGGTAGGTTCGGAAAGCTAGCCCCGAGAATGAGATAAATATAGTGTTAAATGTCGCGCATTGGTGGCAATCATGTCGGCAACTCCTCAAGTATAATATCTTTGAACTCTTCAAGTAACAAACGTATGCCTTCAAAAAGTTATTTCTCTAGCATGTTTTTCATAGCAGTTAAGACTCCTTTTACTACTAAGCAGTGAACTAGTTGAGTTTCTCTATAAGCATCCTCAAATCCCTTCTCTGAATGAGTCAGTGCTGGGAAAGATTTACCCTCAATTTTAGAAGCTTTGGCTTCAGACGTCTTATTCAAAGGCAACAAAGTTATCTTCACTCCATTTATCTCCAATTTATATATGTTTTCCCATCCAAAATGATGGGCATTCTTGTCAAATTGCCAAGGTCTACCAAATACTAAGTGACAAACATTCATGTCTACCAGATCGCAATACACTTCATCTTTGTACTTCCCAACTGAGAAAAGAACCTTATAGCGTTCTGTCACTTGAATATTCTCCACAGCTTTGATCCACCTAATGCTGTAAGGATTTTGATGCTTCTCCATCACTAGTTGTAGCTTTTCAAGAATACTCTTCCCAATAATGTTCTCCTGATTGCCACTGTCAATAATTAAGTTACAAATGTTACCATTATTAGTGCATCTTTTTTGAAAAAGTTGGTGGCATTGAGTTATGTCTCCTTTCTTTGGTGCTAGCATCATCTTTCGAACCATAAAAGTTTGACCATCTTTTGAATCTTCTCCATCATCATGGCCATTGGGCCTGCACATCTCTTTGTTTCCATCTTCCAGATCTTCTTCAAATTCACCATGTTCTATGATGTTGATACCCTTTCTTCTTGGATAATCATTAGAGTGGTGGCTTGGTTGATTACAACAGTAGCACTTTCTAGGAATTGGCTTGGCATATGGGTTCTTTTGCATTTGCGTATGAGTTTTGGTCACCTCCAATTACATACTTGTTGCCTTGTCATATGCCTTCTTCTCAACTTGTCTTTGCGAATTGTAAGTTGACGTGTTCTATTTTATGCTTGCCAGTGTTGACTGAAATCGATTCCACCGAGAATACTCCATTGTTTTATCTTGTATCATCATCTCAGCCTTTAAATCCATATTTTTTGCTTCAGAGATATTTGCTAACATCTTCACACCAATTTTGTCTTGAATTGCAAGCTTAAAACTATTGAGGTATCTCGCCAATTGTTGACAATCCGACTCTATTAGGTTATTTCGTTCAGCAAGCCGCAAGAACTCTATGGTGAATTCATGTACTGATGTATCTCCTTGGTTACACCATTGATATTGCAAAAATAGATACTGCTCATAACCTAGGGGTAAAAAGCTAGCTTTTGGTAGTTGCTTCATCCAGTACCACGTTCGGATTTATCTTTTTCCTTCAAACCTTCTTGTGTCTTGTAGACGTTCCCACCAAGAAAAGGTAGCTCCCTTCAGTCTATAGGCTACTAGTTTGACTCTACGTTCCTAAAAAATCTCCAAATAGTCAAAGAATATATCTACTTCTACAAGCCAATCCATAAATTCTTCAATATTTAAATTGCCATTAAAATATGGGAGATCTACCTTTAGGCGAAAATCTTTATCTCTAGCAGGGCGTTGGATCCAATCTTCGTTGATTTCCTCATCCCATATTAAACATCTCGATATCTTCATCTTCTACATTGGCACAATGATAACATTGACGAATAGGATCACATCTAACCAATCATAGTGCTTGGGCAAATTCCATAGCTTCACATTGGGCAAATTCCATAGCTTCACATCTTGGCCTCCTATCTATGTTGAGAGCATCTATACATAAATTCATCTCCTCTAATCTGCGATTAAGGAATTCTCTCAATGCACGAATCTCTTCTTACATAATTGGGGAAGTCTGATCTCCATAAGCCATTTGGTTATTTTGTGAACTACCAATTGCTCCTGCATTAGCCATCAGAAAGGCCAAACCTGCTCCGATGCTAAACTGATACAACAGGTAAAATCTGGGAAAAAAGAAAAAGAAAATAAAAACAAGCTATTGCACGAATAACTTGAATAAAAGAAAGCCTGTACATGACAAGACTTAAAACAAAGTAAAAGAACTTTCTCGTAGAGAGAAAACCAAAGAAATCTATTGCTCAAGTTATTTGACAAACTATGTGAGCCTATTTATAGGTTTCTCAAAGAATCCTAGTCCTTTGAAGGATAGGAATATGAAAAAATCTGTGCTTATCTCTAAGACTTCTAAAGGTGGCCCAATATGTGCTTTCGGTAAATTAATTAAAGATGGCCCAATAAATTGAATTAGCTAATTAAATAAAAGGGTCGAAAAGCCAAAGACAACTTAAACTCGTGGAGAAGGCCAAAAAAATCATAATGGGCTTAAATCCATTAAGACAAAAAACTATAAATCAAGTCCCAGAAAAAAAAACTTAAGCATAAGAAATCATGCAAAAGAACTACAAACATTAAAGAACTTTCGAAATATAGAGATCTCTCTATGTGTGTTTTCAGTGGAAAAGAACCAACATTCTGCTATATACCAAAAATGACCTCACTCCATTTTTGTGCAACATCAGTTAGTAATTCAATGATTATAATGAAATATAAAATAATAGCATGAATGTTGAGTAATATAGTTCAATATACCATGTCCACAAAATTTAATTAGAGCATTTGAAATTGAGCACAACTTGGACAATTTTTGGAGAAGAAAACATAAGGAATAATACAAGAACAATTTTATTCTTGAGAAACATCGATTTTTTTATATAAAATTTCCCTATAAATAAAGTTGTTTCAGAAGTTAGACCCATATTATCTTGAGTCTCTTCCCCACTATCACCATGATCTTCTAAGCTCTATAACCATTTGATTCCATTAAATCTATACCTATTATGATCACATAATTAGTTGGTGAACATTTCGCAAATACTTATCCACTATTTTTGAACTTAGGCTGTAACTCAGTTCGACTACTTTTCTACTTATCTCTAGCACCAATCTCTCAATTCCAACTTAGGTTGTCATTCTCTTCAGCTCAACCTAGGCCGAATCAATTGTCAACTTATGTAAGCTTAGGCTATCATTTTATTTAGTTAAGTTATTTGCCTGAAGCATCAATTGAGACCAACTCTTTCGACTCTCGGGCCACACTGCATGTTCAACATTGTTCCTTTCTATGTTGAGCTTAGTTTAGTTTGTGCCTAGTGGGTAGCTTTAGGCTTGAGCAAGGGTTTTTCTATACTAGGCCATGGTATACCCTTAGTCTCATCACTTCTAATTCCAACAACTCACCTTGACGTCGAGCTGATTTGAATAGGTATATGCCTAACTTGTTCATTTTTGGGCATAGCTAATGCACGACATATAGTCTAATACTTTGGTTTTTGACATGCATCTCCACAAAGGTAGTCCTTTAAGTTTGCTTGTGATGGTCTTCTCAACTATTGCGCCGACCCTACCCAATATTGCCAACTTATAATAACCTTATTACCTATGTATTATCCTCAATGATGTGCACCTTTTTATTTGATTAAGTATTATATGGATGATCGAGATGTACTATAGGGTTGTAAGCATCTCTTGATGTTTCGATTCCTCCCGCCTATAAACGGGGATTAAATCCTTCACTTGGAAAGCTTCATCCTTTCACTCTTAACTTTTGTGTTCATTATCCAACCTTCGTTGCCTTTCTATTTTGTAGTAAGACATCACTAAAATCATTGTTTTCTTTCCCTATTCAGCCTATGCCTCTAGGTTTTTTGTCTTAACACTTTCATTTATTGGTTTATCTTTATTCTTACGATGCCTTTTCCTTCTGAGTCTTGAAATTCCCAAGCCCACTTTGAACCAAATCTTTACCTCCTTGAATTGAATTGATCCATTTCTTTAGACCACAAAACCACGACCAAGATCAAAAAAGTTTGCTTGAAGAAATTATTGACGTTTTATGAGTTTTTTTGTTCCAGAATGAATCGTCACAAATCCCAAAAACATAGGAAATTAATGGGCATCCCCTTGTATTACTTTGTTGTTCCTCCGTCTATGGATTAGTCGTATCTTTCCCCTACTCTATTTCCATTCTGAGCAGATACATAAGGCGTTGCAATTTGGATACCCAAGTTGTTTAGTTAGATTTCTAAAAGTCTTAGAATCCCTTTAAATTAGTCTTATCTTAGTTCCTTCCAAGATGCTTATCTTATCTCGATTTATGGGTGAGGAACCTACTCCTAACCTTTTCCACTCTTTCTTTTATGTTAAGTCCTTAGAGGGTAGGTTTACTTTATCTAACTTCTTGAAGTGATATCCGATTTCTTCCTTGACTATTAACCTCTGTCAATATTGATAGAGAGTTACTTTTTATTTTATTTTATTTCTTCTTCACATCCTTGGGGTTTTCAACTACTTGGTGGACATTTTGCCATATGATTCTTCTTTTCACCATCATCCTAACGTGCTCATCAGCAACAATTCTTAAACCATATAGATAGATACCAATTCCAATTATTGTACTTGGAATGACTCAGCTTCCTATACCATTTCAAACTTAACCTTAGGACTAAAGAACTATCCAAGCCTTTCGGTGGCTTTCTTGTTTACTTTTACCTTTAGTTATATACTTATTCTGAGATGACCCTTTCTTTTCTTTTGTTTGCTTCTCCCCCTCTCTCTCTCTTAATGCATTTAGGATATCAACTAAGGCCTTTATCCTAGCCGAGGTAGTCAATAGTAACAAGAAGAAAAACAACAAGCCTCAGAACCAATTCAATCTTTGTACAACTAATTTGGTACACAAAACTCGACCTCTTCAAAAGGTCCCTTGATCGGTGCTAAGGGTGTCAAAATTCAACCCAAACTACTAATCTGATCATGATCTACCTGAAAAAGATTAGGTTTGGGTTTGATATTTTTAGGTTTGGATCAAATCAGGTCGGACTTGAAGAAAAAAAAAGGTTATGTTGATTTTGGGCCCACTTAACTTGAAAACAACAAGCGGGAGACCCAATAACCTATTAAATCTCCCAACCCAACCTACCTGAAAATAATTGGGATAATATGTGTTATATATAAAGCACCTAGTCTTTTTTGGTATGGTTTTACTTTCCTACAATGTATTCATTATTATTTTTTAAACTTCATAATTATTAAGTTAATTTTCTTTTCTATTCTCTTATATTTTTCTCTCCAATTTTTACTATTCTTTTCACTCTTCTTCTATTTTATTTTTTCTTTTATTCATTATAAAAATTAAATAAATATATTAAAAATATTAAAGTTTATAGTAACATATAAAAAAAAAATGCTCTATTTATTTTATACTCCAAAATTTTAGCATGGGTCGAGTGTATAAAAATTGCTAGTTATAAAATAAAAGTGCAATACTCAAATTCAAATTCAATTATCCAAACGGACCAAACTTGTCAGTTCAAGAATAATATATTTTCTCTCTCTAAACAAAACTTTGGTCGCCACTTCCAGGACTAGTACCAATCTGCCATCACTGCTGCTATAACCATCAGCGCCACCCAACACCACCATTGCGCCTCTTGTTGAGTGACCTGAGTTTTTTTATTATTTGATGTTGATAGTGCTTAGTTGATTAATTATAATGTTAATTTGAATATTGATTGGATCTAATTATTGATTGTTATTGATTGAAAATTTGAAACTAAATATTAATTCTAATGTAAATTTAAAACATGCATATTAAAGTTTGTAAATATAAAAAATGAAATATATAGAATGGGTTGGGTTAGGTTTATTAGGTTAGGTTGGGTTTATTAAGCTATTAAGTGACCTGATTAAAAATTAAGTTAACCCAAACCTTACTCGATTTTTTGTGGGTCAGGTTGGGTTGAGTTTAGATTTGGTATTTTTATGTTGTACCCTTGGCTCAAACACCCTCCCTCCCCCAAAAAAATAAAATTGACACCCCTAATCAATACCTCCTACTCTAGCACCCAAAATGCTTAGCAAATCCCAGCCTCCCTCCACCTCCTATTGTCTCCTTCTAAGTGGAGGATGAGGCAGCATTAGCTTAGGAGGAACATAGCTCGTTTACCCTTCCGCCGATCTCATTGTTCCAACACTTATATGATTGCAGGCAACTTTGTCTTAATCAACATTTCCCACTTTATAGGTCAAGATTTCTTGTGTGGTCTGCCTTCCTACTCAAGTCAAAAACATGTGAATGATATGCCCTTCAATTATTTGAGGGCACAATTTATTTCTCATTTGTCCAAGGCAGCTGATATATTTTGAGTTTCTTTTTCAACTATCTAATTCTTTTTTGTTATCAGACCTGTGTGAGTTATGTAGATAAGTGTTTTGGTTGAGCGACTTCTGCCTTACTCAAAAGGTGAGCACAACAAGTTCAAAGCTAAGCATCGCTAATTGGTGACCTAGTTTAGCTCACATTAAAGAGAAGGTGAGCAAGTTTGCAGAGCTGAAGACCCTGCTTACCTCCATTAAAGAAATGTATGTGAGATAGTGGTCAATCTACAGAAAGCCAAGGAACAACTAGTAGAATTCACTTTTGTTTACAATGAAGTGATAGAAACAGCTCGAGAAGAAAGACATTGGGAAAGTAAGGATACTCTTTTCTACAACTTTATTCTAATAGAAGAGAGACATAACTATTAATTAGCCAACACTCTCTTGGAAGATCTAGTGCGTAAATAATGAGGAGTCTAAGCAAAGCCCCCAACTACTGCCATCATAATGTTGACACTTGCTTTGAGTGACTCAAGGATCATGACATCCTAGCTCTTGGGGCTTTCTAACTGGACTCTAGGGCTGCATAATCTCTAATTTGATTGTTTAGATGACACTATCGAGCTAGCCACTCCTATCGAGCCTCAGTTCAATCCTATTAGCGTAACCTATTTGACTAAGATGTTAAGTCAGTTGTCACTATCAATGAACCCTTTCCTTCTACCCCTTAAAAAGATTGTAATAGTGTACACTCTTTTTATGTTTTCAACAAAATTGAACTTGAACTTTTCATTCTCATTGCATTAGGTTTTCTATAGCACTTATTAACTTTTTCTTTGAATTGATGTGATCGGAGATATTCTAACTAACAAAGTTGTAGTCTTCAATTTTTAAGAATTTTTCAAGCTATGCTAAGATCCTAAGCCAACGTAGTTATATAATCATCGTTTGGCTTTTTTCATACCCTGGGCTATATAAGTTTTAATATGCACCCAAGTAATTTTAACTTGTACATTCTAGGCATGAAGGAAAGTTTGAGCTATTCTATTCTTTACACTCTCATGCCAGAACTCATTCAAACTATTTTATTTATACACTTTTCTGTTAGAGGCTTGTTTGAGTGGCTTTTAATTATAGTTTTAAGTATTTTAGCTCATTTAAGTTGTTCTATACACTGTGCAAGAATTATAACTCATCTGAGTTGATCTCATTTATGCACTCTAAAGTTTAGGAGCTAATCCAAGCTGATTTAATTTATGTACTTTGGAGTATTAGGACTCATTTGAGTTGATTTTGTTTATATACTTTGAGTGTTAGGAGCTCATCCATGTTAATTAAATTTAAATGCTTTGAAGTGTTATGAGCTCATCCAAGCTGAATTAGTTATATACTATAATTATATCATTTAAAGCTTATCCAAGTTGATTTCATTTATACACTTTGAAGTAAGAAGCTCACGGTAACCATTTTTTTAAAAATGGACTTGGGATGATCACATATATAAAGGAAAATTAAAAAGTAACAAAGTTAAAAAAAAATAGATAACACAATGGTATAAAGGATTTACATGTAGAAATTCTTCAAGTTTTGCATGTACACGGGTCTCAACAAATTTCTTCTATCCAAGTTCTCTAGTTTAGGGGCCCCTTAAGATAGAATTCTGATTACTTTATGGGGGGCCTCCTAGGTCTAATCGAGCTTCCCTGTCGCTCTACTAGCTTTAGTGCTCTCAGGCACTAAATCTCCAACCTGAATGCTTCTCAATTTCACATACTTATTGAAGGCGCACTATATTCTTTGTTTATAAATTGTCATTCTTAGATTGGCATGAGCTCTCCTTTCTTCTACTAGATCCAGCTGGTTCTTCATTTGTTCTTTATTATTTTTCAGGGTATAAGTTAGTATTTGATGTGTCTCAACCCCAATCTTGTTTACTGTAACTACTTATCTATTCTATAGAATATACTAAAAGGAATTTCTTTGTTAGCACTCTTAAGTTGGTTCATTACACCTACAAATGCTGATCTACTCATCTGCCAATCCCCCACCAGCTTGGTGGAGTTTTTCCTTCAACAAATGCAGTATTATTCTATTGGTGACCTCTGCCTCCCTATTAGTTTTTTGGGTTGTGCAATGAAACTAAATCCCTAAATTATTCTTATCTCTTTTCATTGAGTATAGAATTCTGCACCCTAAAACTATGAAACATTACTTGAAATTAGCTCTCTTCATATCCTATATTGGCACATTATGTTTTTCTATAGAAATTTGGTTACTTCTTAGTCTATTATCCGAGCTAAGGCCTTTACCTCAATCCATTTGCTAAGACAGTCTATTGCCACTAATAGGAATTTCCTTTGGTCCCTTTCCATCGAAAATAGCCCCACAATGTTCATCCCCCATCTTATATATATGCATAGGTACACATGGCACGCATCAGCTTGACTAGCTAATAAATCTCCAAAATGTGTTTTTGACACTCTTTGTATTTGCAAGCCATAAGATTTGCTCAGATAATAAGAAAAAAAATAGCTTGCTGGTAAGACCTTTTTCTGCCACCATTGCTCTTTTAAGGTAATTTTACAACATCTCTCATGTATCTCCTCAATACATATACATATTTATCCCTAGAAAAACACCATAGTAAGGGTTGTGTATATGCTTTCTTATATGGAACAATGCTGATTAAAATAAAATACATTACCTTGATGTCCAATTTGTGTTAGGTTCTTTTCTATGGCATTTTAGATATTGTACTATAGGGGTTCTCCAATCATTATCTATCTTAATTGGTAACATTTCTACTTCAAAATTCCTTTCTTCATCTCTTGGACTTTTATGATTTGTGATTTGTAATATGACAAACAACTAGCTAATTTGACTAAGTAATTTGCTTTGTTATTTTGGAATTGGGGTATCTGAACTACTTGGAGCTCATCCAGTTACTCTCGTAGCCAATTAATTTCCTTCAGATAAATTATCATGTTTTCTTCACTAGCCTCATACCATCCTCTTACCTGATTAGCTACTAGTTGAGAGTTTGTATCAACCGTTAGTTGTTTGGCTTTTCCTCTTATTACCATTTTGATCCCTACAATTACAGCTTCATATTCCACTTTATTATTTGCTTTGGATTGAAATTTTATAGCATATTCCGTTTTATCCCCTTTTGGGGTGGTGAGCACAATCCTTGCTTTGTTGCTGCCCAAGCTTGTTAAGCCATATGTATGTAATAACCATGCCTCTATATCTATTATAGGGTCCATTGTATCTACCATAAAGTTTGTGAAGGCTTGAGCCTTGATGTATATCTTTGAGATGTATTATATGTCAAATTCTCTTAGCTCGTCTGTCCACTTAATGAGTCACCTAGAGGTATAGAGTTCGCTACTGTGTAAGATAAGAAATAAGGTCTTAATCTCCTAGTCATTATCACTAAGGTAAGGCCAAATTTTTTGGTTTTGCATATTTCAGCTCAACAGCACTAAGAGTTTGTTGACATAGTAGATTGGTTTCTACATAGCTTATTCTTCCAGCAACAACACTAAGTTGATAGCCTGCTTTGAGGTGGTGAAATGCACATAAAGGGCTTCCATCTAGACTAGCTCGGCTAGCAATATAACTTGGTTTGATATTTCTTGAGTTCTTCAAAGGCTATATGTGCCTTTTACCTTACTTAAACTTGTTAGCCCTCCAAAGTATTCTACAGAAATGTAAGCTTTTGACTATTGACTTGGGAATGAAATGACCGAGCACAGCCATCCATCCCACTAAGTCTCTGCATATCATTGGTATTACAGGGCATGTACATATCTTGCACTACTTGGATAACTTTTGGATTGATTTTTGTTCCCTACTCGATAACTATCCTAATAAATGTACATTATTCCTTATCTTTCTTTTTTTAAAAACTCTATTGAAATACTACTTCTGCACCACTCAATCGATCTATCTATTGTATCATTGTTTGTTTCATAAATGATTCAGATCACTCATGACAATCTAGGTATCTTCTCATTTCTCCTTCAACGCTTTCAATAACCCTATTTTCTGCATTCAGTTTTTGCTTGTTTTTTTTTTTTTCATCATTCATTCCAGGTATCATTTCTATAAATCTTACTACTACATGCATGTCTTGTTATTCCCTTTTATATATTTCTTAGTCTTCTAGCACAATTTCTCCTTTTGTTTGATTTTTTGAGTACTCTGGCCATGAGTCTTCATACTTCAAACCACTTAAATAGTTTTGGGAATTGGCAGACCAAATGGAGGGATTCCCATAACTTGCGAGAGGATATGTCATTCCTCCTGAACATGAAACTTTGATTCTAAAGGATTAGATTATCCCCAATGAGTTTTACATATGGGACCTCCTATCCTCTCTCTTCTACATAAATGTTACTTTATTTCTTGCTTCATATTTCTTAGCAATGAGGACGGTAATCCCTTGGATCCTGCAATCAATTAGGGAACTTGCCTTAGCAAGGTAGTAAGCTTTACCATTTTTTGAGCACAAGATTTGATGCAGTTGGAAACTCTAAAATATATTTTTAAATTCTAATATCCTCCAATACTTTTCATCCTTCCTTTATCTTATATCATCCTTCTACTTGTTGGGCGACCAATTTAGAATTAGAATACACAATCACATCTTGCTCCCCTGCATCTAGCATTATCTTTATTCCCTGAATGCAAGCCTCATTATTAGAAACCTTAAACTAGAAATGATGAAAAATTCCAATTCATCTCCTTTAGGGATAGCCAATACATTTCGTATTCCAGCTCCTGCAGCATAAGCTAATTCATCTACATGCACTAAACCACACTTTCTTTTCTCTGTCAGGAGCTGTTATCTTTAATATAAATTCTGCTAAAGCCTGTGCTTTGATAGTTAAAATGGGCTTGTATTCCATGTCAAATTATCCTATTTCAACAGCCCATTTGGCTATCCTTCCTTCTTGATGCCTTAGCTTTCTTAAGATCTATTTGAGGGGGGTGAGAATGATTATAAGTGTAAGAGAGGGGGTGAATTAGGCCTATTTAGATTTCAATGCAGTAGATGATTATCATTCAATGATTTTTTGAACCTTACAAAAAACCTTTAGTCTTTTGTAGAAAAGTATTTTAGACACAAACTAGAATTTGTAAAACCAGTTAAGCGAAAACCAATCATAAATAAAGCACTAAAGCATAGATAAGTACGTAAGCTTTCACTTAGGATTTGGAATAAGTTAAATTAACATTAAGTGGGGAGTTTGTACAATATACAAACAGTAATTTGACAAAATAACTGGATAAGGATTGAGGCACCCTAATAGGGTGAAAATCAGCTCTCAACAAAGAGCAAAACTACAATTTCAGATAGGAAAAGGCAGGTTTCAGAATGCAGAACTAGCTAATTTGTGAAAGAACTGAGGGAAACTTCTACTAGTCTCACTTGTGCAACCTATAACCGACATACGAGTTGCTGGAACTCTATATGGCAAGCTCTAAACTTTTTTTCCAGACTAAAACTTTGAATAACTTAAAAGATTCTAACAACACCACTCTATTGTTTCTTCACCTAAAGGTCCTTAGAGTAACCAATTGCTCTACTTGTTTTCTTCATGAGATCCCTCGAGAGCAAGTACAACTCATGTTCCTCTTCACTACTATATCATTCGAGACATAAATGGCCTAGTCCCCATCTCCCTATGGTTTATCAAAAGTAAGCTCCTCTGACCTTATTTACTATAATGTCCCCAAAAAACACAAAATAAAGTATTAGCAACATGTAAGTCCAAAATGTGTATGGAAGTATCACAATCCTCGAGAACGTTTAACAAAAAACTTCTCCCATGACTCCATATTCCTTTTTAAACTATTGCAAATTTTCTGATTTATAGATACATTAACAACGGATATAAATTCCGCATGGTAAGAGACCGTTAGTGCAAATAAGGAAAATAACTTACAAGATAAGAATATGTCAAAATCATAATTAGACATAATCTTCGGACTTAACTAATGATGCAACAAGACTAATTTTCTTTCCTAATTAATGAAAATATGAATCAGAGTAGAATCCTTATGGGGTCGTTTTAAATATGGAAAGGCAATACGAGCACATAGTGATAGATTCCAGCAGACATTAAAGGAAATATAATTTGACTTTAATGATATACTTCAAACACATAATTTTGTCATAATCAAAATTAAATAAATCATTAAGGGGCTAACAATCTCCCCATTTTTTATGATGATAAAATTTGAATTCATGAAAAGCAAGGATATCTCTTGAGCTCTCTCTTTTATGTGCCAGGTTCTTCTACTTGTGCTTCCCTATCTGTAATGTGCTCAAGAAACCAGAGCAGCTTGTGCTCCACCAGTTTATATGCTTAAGAAACCTAAGAAGCAACAAATAGTAACAAATACAAATATAGAAATAAAA
This sequence comes from Jacaranda mimosifolia, assembly GCA_018894105.1. Lineage (NCBI taxonomy): Eukaryota > Viridiplantae > Streptophyta > Magnoliopsida > Lamiales > Bignoniaceae > Jacaranda > Jacaranda mimosifolia. Next base: position 23,720,197 of record CM032129.1, read on the forward strand.
TTCATCCATCCATATTATAGGCATAAAATGAAAAAAATACATTATCTAGTAGTTTAAAAGTTTATGGGCCCATAAATTTGTTCATCAACCAAGAAAAATTAAATAGTTCCAGCATGCATCAAGAAGTTTCTTATTTTCAAATATTCTCCCCCTTCATCATTAAAAGAAGAATATAGGCTTATGAGGCATACATATGTGCATTAACTTTTTCCTTCAACATAATAATACTCTCTCCCTTCCTACTAGTTTTGTGAAGAAGCTTTTCTAGATCGGAATGAAGATACTAAAAAATAGGTTCCACACGATCCGCAAGCACTTCAACAACCTTTCTAACCTCATCTACCTTAGCCTTCAATTTTTTATTAAATTGGCCTTAAATCCTTTTGGAACATCTAGCTAGGGTTGTATGAACTGGGCTAGAAGTTTCAGAATCAAAACTAACAATCACTGGCTTTTTATCTTTGTGGGGACGAGTATTGACACTACTGGGAGTCTTTTCAGCCTTTTTGAACCAACCAACATTCTCATTGTACTGGATTTTCATTTTTCTAAAGCTAGGATGGTCTAGAATTTTGTGATCACACTCCCCCTCAATCCAAGCATTTAGCAAGAAAATTCCCTTATTCTTAAAGATGCGAGTAAGAAGTATATTGATAAAGGAATAGACCATATATTTTAGAATGACAAAGCCAATATTCATTGGTTCTTTCCTAACAGCCTTAGCCATAATAAAAGACTCATGGAATTAAGGTTAGTGGAATAAGCACCACTTGAAATTGGAGTAGAGAAAATAGCATTGCTAAGCATTTTATGCTGCAAGATATGTTCTATTTTCATTTTGTTCAAAGCATATTGCTTATCTCCCCAAAACATTTTGGTCATTTCATCATAAGATATATCAACGTTAGATAGATCGCCAAAATTAAAAAAATTTAGTACCATCATTCGAAAGATCAATCAGGAAATTCAGTTTAGAAGGAGAAAGCACAATTCACTTACCAAAGACACGTGATTCAATAGAGACATCATGATCAGACTCAATGAATGCAAAATTTTTAGTAAAATACTTTCACCATATATGGGTATGAACATTCATCCATTCTAATAAGATAATTCCATTAGATTGCACACCAAATCAATTACAAGAGATTTTGGCAAAGAATCAAAATTAATGGCTCTACCCCTATTCAAATTACGAACAGAAATATTTTTGCAAAAATATTTTTTAGCATAAGTTGAATGGAACTTGAGAGACAAATGAATCTTACCAAAGTTCCAATCCTTCTTTTCTTCAGAGTGAACTAGAACTTAAGACTTTGGGCTCGATAAACCCTAATTTGAACTACTTGACTTTTTAGGACTACCCATAGGGTATCCTTAATACTAGGTTCCTCAACACCTAAAAACTTAGGATTATCATAGGCCCTCAGAGACTTTGAGATGAGAGAGTTCATGAGGAGAGGACGGATACTTCTTCATGGAAGAAGAAGCTTCGACATCATAGTTTGCAACTCGTTAGGCACGGCGAATTTGGTTATGAGGAAAAAAAATAAAGAATACAGGGAGAATCGGGAAATGAGATTTTTCTTTTCTAGTGCAATTGAGAAAAGAGAATACAAATTTTATTGAGGAAAGAAAAAGATGGTTTCTGGAAAAAAGAGAGAAAAGTGGAATTAATCATGGGCGAATTTTGAGTAGAAGATGCATAATAGAAGTAGTTTTCATTAAGCATAAAAAATGCTATAACCAATAAAATTAAGCAATCCTGCCTAAATCCAAATTGATTTTATTCCTAATTTCTCTCTAATAAAAAAGCAAATTTTCTTTTTTGAAAGCTTTAGAAAAAATATCTACAAGTTGATTTTTGATAGAGATAAAATCAATTGAAATATCACCTTTATTCACATAATCACGCAAGAAATGATACTTAATCTTAATGTGCTTAGTGCATGAGTGCAATACTGGATTTGTAGAAATGTTTGTAGTACTAGAACTATCACATAAAATGGGCACACAAAATACATTTATTCCAAAATCATGAAAAGTATGCTTCATCTATAATATTTGAGTGCAGTAATTTTCCAAGGCCATGTATTCAGCCTCAATTGTAGATAATGCAATTATACTTTACTTTTTACTGGACCATGAAACTAGGCAATTCTCTAGCAGTTGACAACCACCATTGGTACTTTTCCTCTCTAGCTTGCAACCATCATAGTCCACATCAGAATAACTTTTGAGATTAAAAGATTTCGAATGAGGATACCCCAACTTATGGATATTCTCTTAAGATATCTAAATATTCTTTTAACAGCATTCAAATGAGATTCTTTTGGCTCAGTCTGGAATATAGCACATAGGCATGTGGAAAACATAATATTTGGGCAACTTACAGTTAAGTAATATAAACTACCAATCATACCTCTATAGACCTTTTCATCTATATTTTTACCACTCTCATCAAGTTCTAGTTTGGAAGATGTATTGATGGGGTGGTTGCAGGGTTGCATTCATCCATTTTGAACTTCTTTAAAAACTCCTTAGTATACTTTTCTTGCGAGGAGAATGTCTCATTTTGAGTTTGCTTTACTTGAAGTCTCAAGATGAAGTTGAGCTCTCACAATAAGCTCATTTCAAACTCCTATTTCATTTTCTCGACAAACTCTTGACAAAGCAGATCATCAGTGGCATAAAAAATAATATCATCGACATAAATTTGAATAATGAGAGAATCATCATCTTGGTACTTTGTGAACAACGTGGTATTCTAATGGAAAAACTATTATTTAGAAGAAAAATACTGAATCAATCATACCAATCCCGAGGGGCTTGTTTCAAGCCATATAAAGCCTTTGTTATTTTAAAATTAAGATGAGAAAAGTTTTGATTTTTGAAGCATGAGGTTTGCTCAATATAACTTCTTCTTTAATGAATCCATCTAGAAACACACTTTTTATATTCATTTGATAGAGTATAAACTTTTTATGAGATGCAAAGGCAAGAAGCACTCTAATTGATTCTAACCTTGCAACTAGAGCAAACATTTTATCATAGTCATTTCTCTCTTGCGACTATAGCTTTTGCTACCAGTCTAGCTTAATTTTTGGTAACTTTTTTTTAGTTTTGTCAAGCTTATTTCTGAACACCCACTTGGTACCAACAACTGGATGGTCTGATGGTCGTTCCACGATGTTCCAGAGTTTGTTCTTTTCAAACTGAGCTAGTTTTTCCTTCATAGCTTTAATCTAGGATGAGCTTTTAATGCCTCCTTCACATCATTAGGCTCAATCATTGAGATAAAGGCACAATCAAATTCATCTATCAGAAATTGGTAAGCTTTAGATCTGGTAGTTATTCAAGCTTAATGATCTATAATGATTCTATTGGTAGGATAACTGGATGTATATTTAAACTTTCTGGTTCTTTGTTCAATCCTTTCCACCGAGTCGTTGGAATCAAGTTTAGCAATGGGATTGGTTTCCTAACTTTTGGCTCATCTTGATTTGCCATTGATTGCTTGAATTCTAGAATCCTAATTGGTTCATTAAATATTGTAATTTCTTCGCTCAAGTGTTCCTTGGCATAAGAAGGGTTAGTTTCATCAAACATTACATACATAGATTCTTGAACCGTTCCTTTTCTCTAATTGAACACACAATAGGCTTTTCTATGCATTGAGTAACCAACAAAAATAGCTTTATCAACATAGGAATGAATTGAGAATGTAATATTTGCAATCAAAAACACGAAACAAGAAATATTTGGAATTTTACTGTGCCATAATTCATAAGAATTTTTTTTTAAAAAAATAGGTCTTAAGAAAACACGATGTGAATTCATGTCTCACCCCAAAAGAATTTTGGAAGATAATATTCATTATGCGTGGTTTTAGCAACTTCTTGCTTCCTTTCAACCACCCCATATTATTAGGGAGTCTTAGGAGCAGAAAAATCATGAAAATAGCCATTTTCTTCACCAAATAGTGTAAAATTTATTTCATCAAACTCAATGCTTTATCACTTTGAATTTTCTCTATGAAATAACCTTTTTTTTTGTCATTTTGAAGTCTTTTAGTGAGTGGAATGAAAGTATTTAAAGTATCATTTTTATTAGCAAGAAACAGTACCTATGTAAAATAAGTATAATCATCTACTATAACAAACACACATCTTTTACCTTGGAGGGAAGCAATTTTCAAGGGTCTAAACAAGTCAATGCGGAGAAGTTTTAGTATCCTGGAAGTTGTAATCTCATTATTCGGTTTGAAAGATATTCGAATATGCCTCCCTTTTTAGCATGCATCACATATCATGTTCTTAGCAAAATTCAACTATGGAACCCCTTTGGCAAGATAATTTTTTGTAAGATAAGGCATGAGTTCCATGTTCATATGACCTAATCTTCTGTGCCATTTCCAACTTTCTTTATCAGTAACTGTTAAACACTCCATACTTTGACAGGTTAATATCAAGGGTTATACAATAAAAATTTCCATCTATGATAGCAGTACAAACTAGTTTCTCATTTCGCTTAATAACACTGAGAGTAGGATGGAAGTTAACCTCATAACCTCCATCGCACAATTGACTAAAACTAAGCATGTTATGCTTCAAGCCCTCAATAGGCTACATATTATCAATTGTAGTACCAGATTTCTTATGAATGGTATATTTACCTATTAAGTGACATAGAAAACATTCCTACAAGACATTTGTTAAGCTTGAGAAACATGGATGCATCACCCATCATTTGTTTGGAACATCTGCTATCCAAGTACCATTTCTTTTTTTGGGGAAGGCTCCTTGGCATGTATCTAAAAGAAGATTAGTTTATTTTAGGTCCCAAAACTATGTTGGGTCCTTCAAGGTTAGTAGCAGGTAATTTTTTTAACCAATCAAACTTGGTATCAACAAACTTTCCAATTAGATATTTATAATTAACATGATCAAGTTTGCCACAAGTAAAGTAGGTTTTCAAACTGGTTTGAAATTTTTATTGAAAGGTTATGAAATTCGTTTGGTATTTTGTCGTTCTTATAGTTTTTAAATTTCTAACCCTTTTTATCATTATTTCTAGAGGGAGCAAGCTTTTGTATGTGCTTAACACTTGTGGAGCATTCACCTAGATCTTCCCTAGCATGACAACATTCTTCAACAACATTTTTACCTTTAATTTCATGGCTCATATTCTTAATTTATTTCTTCAAAGAGTTATTTTCTTTAGTGAGCCAATCATTTACTTTCGTTTTGCATTCAATATTAAAGGTCTCTCTATTTTTAGCCAGTTCCATTGTGAACTTATCCTTATGAGCTTTATCAAGTTTCTTGTAAAGCTTTAGTTTGTTCATTGGCATCATAATTAGAATATGAAGATATGCTTACTTAATTTACATGTAGCACTTCTCTTTATTGTCAAATTGCTCACAATCAGTTCATCCTATGTGGTTGCCATTGCCTTGGCTTTGGCTTTCTTTTCATTTTTCTTTAATCGGGCATAATTTAGCTTTTTGTTTCCAATTTCATTGCATTCGTAGCAGCAAGGTGGCTTAGAACTTTATGTTTCCAGATTTGTTCTCCTATATTTTGATTTGTTGTTCGAAAATTTCATTTTGAGCTTCGTTAGTTGCTTTAATCTTTGGGAAGTCAGTATGATCTCATCCATAACTTGTTTATCATTAAGATCTTCTTGAAGTTCTAAGTCGGAATCAAACTCGGAATTAAAGGTAATGTTCTTCTTAGCTTTTATTTTTGAACCTTCATTTTGTTTCGCAGTGTCATTTGATGGGATGTAAGAGATCCAATCAACTCACCCATGGTCTTTCTACTAAGATCACAAGCTTTGCAGATAGTTGTTACTTTTTGTGTCCATTCTTTAGAAAGCAATCAAACAATCTTCCGGACATTCTCATCTTCATCTATAGTTGTACCGAGTGTAAACATAGGATTAATAACTTCTATGAGCTACGCATACATATCATTTATCATCTCATCAAGTTTTATATGGAGTATTTTGTACTTATGAATGAGAAGATAAATTCTTTCCTATCGAACCTAACTGGTATTAGATCACTTGCAACATTCCCCACATTTGCTCTATTGTAGCATATGTGTTGACTCAATTATACTCATCTTTAGTTGAGAAAGCACAACATAATATTTTAGTCCTTGCATTCATTGAGATGGCCTTTTATCATCACTTATCAATCTCGCTACTCTTTTGAAACCATTTATTCATCAACTAAATCTATTGGAACCATCGGCCATTCACTAACCACATCTCATAAATCAAAATCTAAGGTAATGATATATTCTTACATCCAATTTTTCCACGTAGCATAATTAAAACCATCAAACAGTGGAAGCCAGTTGTGCAATTACCCTTCTACAGAGACATCAAAAGTATTAGCGACTACGTATCTTTTACTTAGATAGTTACATCGCAATATAGAGTACGTGGATCTAATGTCAATTGAGAGCAATTATAAGCCTTAGTGGGGCCGAGGTGGGTGAATTAAGCTTGTTTAGATTTTAAAACAGCGAAAGATTATCACTCAAAAATTTTTTTGGCCTTTCAAAGAAGCTTTAGTCTTTTGCAAAAAGGTACTTTAGATACTAACTAGAATTTGTAAAACCAGTTAAGCGACAAGTTAAAAATCAGTGATAAATAAAGCAGTAAAGCATAGATAAATGAATAGTAGAATTTATACTAATACAAAAAATGCCTACTCCACTACTTAAGCTTTCACTTAAGATTTGAGACATGTTAAATTAATATTAAGTGAGGGAGTTTGTATAATATAAATGTAGTAATTTGACAAAATAAAGAGATAAGGATCAAGATAGCCTAATAGGTGAAAACTAGTTCTCAATAGAAAGCAAAACTAGAGTCCTAGGTAGGAAGAGGAAGATTGTAGAATACTAAAAAATAAGCCACATTGTGAATGAGCCTATGAAAACTTCTGCTAGTCTCACTTGCACAACCTCTTTGGACTGATGCATGAGTTGCTGCAACTCCGTACGGCAAGCTCTAAACTCTTCTTCTAAACCAAAACTTCGAATACTATAGAAGATTCTAACGACACCACTCTAATGGTTTCTTCACTTAGAGGTCAATAGAGTAACCAAGCAACTGATTTGTTCTCTTCACGAAGTCCCTTGAGAGCAAATATGACTCACGTCCATTTTCACCGCTATGTCATTCAAGACACAAATGGTCTTGTCCTCGTCTTTCCATGATTTGTTGTAAACAAACTTCTATTGACCTTGTTCACCACAAGATCCCTTGAAATCACCAAATAGAGCAAGAAAGTAGCACCACTTAAGCTTAAAACATGTATAAGAGTATTACACTCCTCAAGAACACTTAACGAAGAACTTCTCATGTCGCTCTAGATTTCAATTTAGAATGCTACAGATTTTCTTATTTATAGATGCATTAACAATGGGTATAAGTTCCAGTAGAGTAAGAGATTGTTAGATCTAAATAAGGAAAATAACCTATTAGGTAAGAATTTGTTAAAACCATAATTAGACATAATATCGAACTTAACTAATGATGCAACAAGACTAATCTTCTTTCCTAATTCATGAAGATATTAATCAAGCTAAAATCCTTAAGGAATCTTTTTAAGTATGGAAACACAATTACAATACATAGTGATAAATTTCAGTAGACATTAAAGGAAAGATAAATTTGACTTTAACGACATGCTTCAAGAACATAATCGAATACATAATTTTATCATAATCAAAACTATCGCTCGTACCACTATGAGTGGGATAAGAAGTAGGGTCTCATTCTTTAATAAAAGGCAACAAGTGCTAATGCCAACTTCTAGAACTCATCATACCTCTACTTAACACCCTACAAAATCTTACTTACATAGTATACATGATTTTGTGTCTTAACTTCATCCCACAATAATATCTAGATCATAGAGTGGGTTGTTATTGATCGATACAGATAGAATATCTCTACCAACATGAATTTGGTTAGTAACGGTAAGCATGCACGCAATTGCTTCAATTCATCAAAGGCTCATAGAATTCCTAGTTCCACTCAACCTCATTTTTGTCAATCTGGAAATGAAGTGGCTTAATGTGACGATCCTTCCTTCTAACCTCTATACGTTATTGATGTTCTTGGGGGACCTCATGTTATGTGTGGTCTTAATCTTCTTCAAATTAACTTTGATGCCCCATTCCATCACTATAATCCTAAGAATTTTCCACTTTTTACTCCAATGGTGCACTTAGTTGAGCTTAACTTCGTCCCATACTGCATTAGCACCTTAAGTCATCTTTCAAATCACCTATAATCACTGGCTCTTCTACTTTTGAACTAAACATGTCATTAATGTCCACCTTCGTATTCCTTCCTATTTGACTCTTAAACATCCTATCCACCACTCTTTGTTACGTGGCTCATGCATTCTTCAAGGTAAAAAGCATAACCATATAATAATATATTTCTTACGGAGTAATGAAACTTACTTTCTTCTGGTTGTTAGGATTAGAAAAAGTTTAGTGATAACCCTGTGCAGCGTCCTTAAGGCTCAATAATTCACATTCAGATGTTAAATCTACTATCTAATCTATCTCAAGTAATGGATAATGATCTTTAAGGCATTCTAGGTTTAGGTAGTAAAAGTCGATGCACATCCTCCACTTGCCCACCATCTCTAGCACCAACACCACGTCTGATAGCTACTTTAAAAATTGAATCTCCCATATATTCCCTACTTCTAGTAGTTTATTTATTTCTTTTTATATGATTTCGTCAAGTTCAGAATATCTCTTTTTTTCCTTGACTAGTTTGCTTTTTGGGTTCACATTAAGGTAATGCATAATAATGCCAGGATAAATTTCTCCTATAAATCCCTTAAGGTGATTGCGAAGATATCTGCATTTTCTATGAGGAAGCTTATTATATGCTTAAAAGATCCTCGTTAGGTTGTACATATGGAGCCAAGTCCTCATACATCACCTTACTTCCTCCTTCTTGTCCTGACAAATCTACATAATTCTATATTATTTTTCCCAGCTTCTTTCCTTATGGCTTTTCTACAGCACCTCCTGACAGATTATTGATCTCCCTTTTCTTCCCTTACCTCTCCTCCGATGAGGAGTTTATTTTAATCTGGTATATACTAATGAAATCCTAAAATACCTTTACAGTTGACTTTCCTATTATAATATTATAGGTTGATGATGCATCTATTATGAGAAAGTTGATCATTCGAGTCTTGTATAGTAGCTTAACCTCTATCAACAAAGGCAGGACCATTTGTTCAATAGTATGCACCATCTCACTTGCAAATTCAAACAAAGAAGTATCCATCTAGTTTAGTTCAACAATTCCCAAACCAATTTGTTCAAATACCTCATAGAAAAGAATATTAGTCGAACATCTACTATCTACAAAGATCAAACTGATGCATAATTGGCTATAGTCATTTTATAACTAAAAAGTTATTATGAGTGGTTAGTATTCCTCCTAAATCTCTAGGCCCAAATCCTATGAAGGGTCCATCATTGACTGTATGAATGAGTAAATCCCATCTCTTACTCCTTTATGCTGGTCGGATTTGGGTTTTCATGCTCTATTAAGAGTCTCCATTCATTGGACATCCTGAGATAATATGGATCATTCCTTTGGTAGAATATTAGCTGACCGTACTTTTTTCACACTGTTACCTCCGTTATCTTATTTCCCCTAGCTAGTTGGGCTTTCTATATCCCTTAAGATGCTCTTCTCTACAGTAATGAGTTCTCTCTCTCTATTCCCATTACGCTCTTTTATGTGTCCCCTTTGAATAGGCTTCTTTATCTCATATTTTAAATGATAATAATCATTCATTGTATGACCATAGTAAATGTAGAACCTACAAAACTTTCCGACCTGAGCATTGTGAGACCTGCTTTAGAATTTCTAGGCCACTTCACCAAATTGTTACCCTCTACACACCATTAGGTTATGTGATTTGGCCATGCTCAATTGCATGTACTACTCAAACTTGGCAAGAACACTCCTTTTCTCTTAACTCTATCTTAGGTCTTTTAGGTACGCTAGCCTTACGTTGCCTTATCTCTTTCATCCTCTTTTTTCCCTACACATCTTTGATTTGTTAGGCCTCTTCCATATTCAGGTATTTCTCCACAAGTGACAATAAATCATCAAAGTTTTGAGGTTGTTTCTTAGACAGTGATGCAAAGAATTCTCTATTCTACAAACCTTATGTAAAGGAGTTAGCTGACATATTTTGCAATCTAGAGCATACCTCCAGGCTGGCAACTATGAACCTATTGATGTAATTTCTCAAGGACTCAGCTCTCTCTAGTGTGAGTCTTTAGTACATTCTTCTAATGGGGAAGTGGTGAAAAGAGGCTAAGTTAAATTTTTTAAAAGAATTGATCGAACTTGGTGGATCTAATAAATCCATTGTTTTGAGGTTTTGGTAAGTTTGATAAAAAATAACCTACATTGTAGTCCATCAAGATATCTATGCAGCAATACTATGTTTGCAAAATGGCAAAAATGTCCCCATGGGTTAGGTGTCTCGTTATATTAAAAGGGCTAATTTATAAAAATACAGTGAAAAAAAATAATTTTTACAAAACTACCATAGTTTTGAAAAATTTATAAAATTATGGTAAGGCGTGGCTTGCAGCCACGCCTTTAACTATCTTTTCCTTTTTTTATTTTTAATTGAATAATTAAGAGGCGTGGCCCTCTTAATTGATGTGTGCTTTTTCCCTTCAAGAGGCGTGGCTGGAGGGCTATGCCTCTTTGGGAATTTTTTTTCTTTTCCTTTTTTTTTTGTATTGTTTTATATATATATATATAATTTTTTAATTTTTTAATTTTATGTTTGAATTTTTTGTCTTTTGGGAATAATATTAGGTTTGACATAGCATCATTTGTTTTATCTTTATTTTATGTAATTTAATATAGAATATTTTATCTTATATTTAAAAATTTAATTAATTGATTTTTTGAAATATTAAAAATGAGCCATAAAATATAGTATAAATTTTAAATTTTTTTATAAATGTATTATTTTATAAAATGCAAGTGATTGAATCATGTTTTTATAAATTTACTATACTCTATATTTACTTCAGTTGATGTAATATATTAACTCGTGAAGGGATGCTTGTAATGTTTGAACCTTGACAAAAATAAGCATGTAAAACCACAGTATATGATTATATATTAATACATTAATCAAGCATTATCATACTTTTTAATCATAAGTGATGCTTGTAATTTTAAGGTATGTTATTATTTTGGGCTAATTTATAAAAATATTGTGAAAAAAAATAATATTTGCAAAATTACCTTGATTCTTGAAAGTTTATAAAAGTATGGTAAGGCGTGGCTTCTTTAGCTATCTTTTCAAGCCAGCCTTTAGCTATCTTTTCATTTTTTTTTTAATCAGATAATTAAGCGGCGTGGCTCGAGGCCCGCCTCTAAATCTGTAATTGTTGCAACACAATTGCATTGAAAGCCACGCCTCTTTAGGAATTTTTTTTTTTTTAATTTCTTTTTTTATGTTTGAATTTTTTTGCTTTTAGGAATAATATTAGGGCTGACATTAGCCCTAATATTATTTTATGTAATTTAATATAGAATATTTTATTTTATATTTAAAATTTAATTAATTAATTATTTTAAAATATTGAAAATGAGACCATAAAAATGTAGTATAAATTTTAATTTTTTTTTTTATAAATATACTATTTTATAAAATGCAGTGATTGAAGTATGTTTCTATAAGTTTACTGTACTCTGTATTTACTTTAGTTGATGTAATATATTAACTCGTGAATGGACGCTTGTAATGTTAGAACCTTGGCCAAAAATAGGCATGTGAAATTGCAGTATATGATTATATATTAATACGTTAATCAAGATTTATTATTTATAAATGACTACTCGCATATATTTCATTTGGATAAGGAGACTCGCATATCAATAATCATGCAAGTGGAAAATGACATTAATTTGTCAAAATTGTTGGATCCGAGGGCTGGCATAAGTAGTGTGGAGTTGTTCATCGAAGTTGAACCAGTATGCCCTAATAATATGCAAGACATGTTATTGCGAGGGGAGCATGGATTCTACATGTTACTTTTGATGCAATATCATTTGGGTAGTACTTCTACATCTCAATAAATTCCCTTGGGAGGAAACCAATATGCCATTTAATTTAGTGGCAAATATGAACATACAATTCCACACACATAGGCAGGGATTCCTGACTTGCCTACCAAAACAGATGGCTTTACAAATTTTGGGATTTGTGATATTTATGGTGGTGGTTCTACATCTCATCAACACTCCAACGTTGGTCCTTCTACTTTCTATCAAATTTTTTTGAAGCCGACACCCAAGCCCAAGCACATGCAAGACAACAAGCCCAACGTCAAGCCCAAGCCCAAGCCCAAGCCCGACAACATTGATTCTTCCAACTTTATAGTTGTGTTTTATGTTTTATGTTTTTCCTTTGTATCGAACTTCAAGAATAATAAATTTGGTCGAAAATTTCAAACATTTTATACAGTTGTAATTTGTTACATTTCACTTACTTACTTAAAGAATAAAATCCATACATTATTTTTTAATTAAATAGTGAGTGTTACATATTAAGCGCATAAAAATTAAATATACCTAAACCCTAAACCCCAATATTCTGGCTTTGTCTTACGGAATAATTGAAATGCAAATTTGGACTTTAAAATTAAGAATAAATAAAAACGATACATGATATTAATCATTTTCATTCAAGATATATTGGCATTGATAATGATCATTTTTTTCTCTTAATAACCATGTATATCCACGCTAAAAAAATGAATCATCTCCCATTTGAGTTTAATTCTAAAAGACAATATATAGAAATATACATATATATATATATATATGATAAAGTTATGTGAATGGTGGGTTTTATAAGTGGAATAGATAAATAGGACCGATTAGGTAAAAATATTATGTGACAGTTTCATATGCCAAAATAATAACATACCTTGAAATTACAAGCATCACTTATGATTAAAAAGTATGATAATGCTTGATTAATGTATTAATATATAATCATATACTGTGGTTTTATATGCTTATTTTGGCCAAGGTTCAAGCATTACAAGCATTCCTTCATGAATTAATATATTGCATCAATTGAAGTAAATATAGAGTATAGTAAATTTATAAAAACATGCTTCAATCACTTGCATTTTATAAAATAGTACATTTATAAAAAAAAATTCAAATTTATACTATATTTTATGACTCATTTTTAATATTTCAAAAAATCAATTAATTAAATTTTTAAATATAAGATAAAATATTCTATATTAAATTACATAAAATAAATATAAAACAAATAATGCTATGTCAACCCTAATATTATTCCCAAAAGAAAAAAAATTCAAACATAAAATTAAATATATATATATATATATATATATAAAACAATACCAAAAAGAAAAAAAAAAGAAAAAGAAAAAAAATTCCCAAAGAGGCCACGCCTCTTGAAGGGAAAAGGATACTTCAATTAAGAGGCGTGGCTTGGGGCTACGCCTCTAATTATTCGATTTAAAAAAAAAAAAAAAAAAAGAAAAGATAGTTAAAGGCGTGGCTTACCATAACCATAAACTTTTCTACAAATGGGATCCCCTTTGGTGCCTGACCTTTCTCAGCTACTTGACGCAGTATCTCCTTCATTTCCTTATGGAGATCTTCTAACTTCTTGACAAGTTTGACTGTAAGGCATTGTGCTCAGGCTTGAATGCAGTATAGCTCTCAGCATCTTGGAGGGAATCTTCCCTCTTAGGTTGTTGCCCTACTCTCCTGACTTCCCCATTGTTGTATATTAGCCAACCTGTGGTGTAGATGAAAAGGTTAGCTAGGCTACTTCCCTTCTTTCCTTTGTCACATAGCCTCCATCATCGTCGTCATCAAGTTATCAAATTGTTCCATGCATCTTCATCTACCAAACAGTGATGCTTTCCAGTGAGAGGAACAGGTGATGATGAGGCCATGTTTTCCCCTCTCTATGTTACATATACTGAGGTTATGGTGGGCATTTCATTTTCCACATTGACATTGTTCTCTTGTTATCAGTCTTTACCATTATTGACTTGAGTGCCATTTCCAAAAACGACGCCGACTAATTGTTCTCAAGATTTACTTGTAATTGGTCAAATACAACGAGTACACTCCAACACAATACAACTGTATTCTGCTTCCTGGAAATCCTACATAACAATGGCTAGGGTAGCTGGGTTGCCCAATGAAAAACCTTTGATGTGTAAAACAGAAATTAGCTAGCAATTAGAATGAAAAAAGATGAAAGAGAATATGTGTCACGTTTGTTAACTTCTTGGTGTCCTTATAAAAGGGAAGAATTGAATCCTGACAGATATCAAAATTTCTTTCCTCTTTTCCATTCCCTACTCCTGATAATCTCAAATCTCTCTTGAGCCTATTTAGATCTCTAGTGAGACCCTATCTCAGTCATCAAGGGTTCATTTGGGTCTGTTCATCCTCTTTACGATTTTCCTGATGGCCAAATTCTTTTCGTTTTTGTTAGTTCTTAAGGCCTGCAATCCGTCTTTATTTTGAGATCTGACTGAGGTTGTTGGACTTTTCATTAACACGTCCATCTAAATGAATGTGATATTTTACCTACCTATTATAAATGCTTATATGAATTATTATATTCATCTCAATGATTTTATTGTTTGGAACTATTTTAAAATGAAAACCTTAAAAAACATTTCACGCCTGTTATCCTATTAATCATGATCATGTTCGTAGATATTTATGATGTTAGGGACTTTGTTTAAAACAATTAAATAATATATAAATATATATAAATCGTGTTCTTTATTATCTTCTATATATTGAATAAGATTGTTTTCATAAAGTATACTAAGCAGATAATCTAATTATTTATTGGACACAGTTCTAACATTGTGACCTCATTTTTGACCTCTTGAATAAAACTTCATCAACGATTTGCTGAAATTTTATAATTAATTATTTCTTTGAGTTGAGACAGCATCAATCTTTCGTAATTATTGGATCATCACACTACATTTAGTGATATGCGTGTTTCTACACTACTTTTATGACTTTGCAAAAAGTCCGACACGTTTTTAAATTCTGCCATAATTTCCATATATAATATGTGACCTACTGTAGTTATAGGTTTGAGTCCAAACAGGATTTTTGAATGCAATCAATCAAGTTGGAATATGAGATGAAACACGGAGTGGAATAGAAGATTCAAAGTGTCAACTAACATCAGTGGATAGGATGGTTGCTAAATTTTCGGGGAAAAAAATTTAGAAATAAAACATAATTTTTGAATGTTGATATAAGATCATTGAATTGTTGATGAGTAAATAATTTTCACAATTACATATTTTATTTTTCTTTGGTATATATAAGAAATGTTATGACGATTTGAAGTATTATATATGTTCATCATGCCTTTATATGAAAATATAAAGCAATTTTAGTGCTTTTCAACATATAGCACTAAAACAGGATTTTTACTAATGCTGGTGTGACAATATGATTAAAGAAAGATTCTTAGTCACGCTGAAGAAGAAAATGGTCATTTATTATGTATCTACTAGAAAAGTATATTTAATTTGATCGATGAGTAACGGAGGGACTTTTCTATGATATTTTTTCTAACTATGGTGGTTACATGCATCAAATATATTTATTTATATATGGAGGGTATAATTATCAGCTTTCTTCATAAGTATATGTCGTATTGTTTATAATATAGTTCTTAGAAATTTTAAAATTTGCAATAATTACAATTATTCATGAATGATGAATATTATATAAATCCCACACATCATAAATGATTCTAATTGTTTATTACTGATTCACATATTTCATATATATTATTGTGGTCAAAGTATAAATTAATTAAAGATTTTTTCAGTTATTGGACTTTTCTCATACAAGGTATAATAGCAATTATTCAAGTTGTTTCACTTTATAGTATAAATTTTTAGTTA
The DNA here is from genome assembly GCA_018894105.1 of Jacaranda mimosifolia. Lineage (NCBI taxonomy): Eukaryota > Viridiplantae > Streptophyta > Magnoliopsida > Lamiales > Bignoniaceae > Jacaranda > Jacaranda mimosifolia. The sequence continues at coordinate 23,736,243 of CM032129.1, forward strand.
TTCAAGTTATTTATTATTGAAGTTCCACATAATTTATATTATTGTATTGGTCAGCGTACGTATAAATTAATGATATTTTTAGTTATTGAATTTTTGTCATCTAAAGGGGCCATATTCAAATTATTTCACCTAGCGATATGTGTGTGTGTGTTCTCCAACTCGATAAAGAAACTGTACCGAGAAAGAGGCACTTCTCTCTTTAAATCTTTAAATTAAAAAGGATAGGCGGAAGTCGTTATCCTGGAACCTTAGCCCGAGCATCTTGTTATCATATCTTCGAGACTTGCTGGTCTGCTCTGTATGGAGAACAAGTCCTCTCCCAGCCCAGCTGTACATTTAGGAAGTAGATCGAAAGAAAGGAAATTTAGATTATCCTTCGTCACCACTCCCACTCCTCTGGTAAAGTGGGATGACAAAGAAAACAAAGAATACTGTATGTATATAGATCTCCCATAATTTCATTTTCATGATTTATAATTTTATATTGTTCCATCGTTTTGCTCCTGAAACCAAGTGGCTTTGTTTCCCATGATTAACCTTTCGTCATGCTTATAGTATAAGAGCGTCATGGCCAAAGTGGGGAGGTCCTGACGGAGTCCAGGTTTGTTTCTGGTTGGGGCTGAATGTCCCTCTTCACCTCATACGTCACAAGTAAATACACACTTCCGTAATATATATATATATATATATATAGCCTTTTGTGAATTATGATTGGTTGTTCAGTTTTTATTTGATTTTCACATCTAACTGGGACAATATTATATATATATATATATATATATATATAGAGAGAGAGAGAGAGAGAGAGAGAGAGAGAGGCAGTCTCATGATTCAGTGAGCATATTGTTAAAAACTGAGATATCATGTTCCACCACTCTATTCAAAGAGTTTTAATGCTTAGAATAGCTTAGACTTGGTTTTCGTTTAACGTTAACATATATAATTGGATACCATACAAAGGTTGCCACCAAATTAAGATATTATCAATATGCATTATTTAACTGTTCTAATTTCACTTAAATAATACTAAAAAATTTCTCTTCTATTCTTTGTGGCATTTTTTTCTCTTCTACAATTCCTCCATCATTTTATTGGAGCGCTAGTTCATTTTATCATAAACTTGTACAATGGGAAAGAATGGAAATACAAAGAAATGGGTAATGGACCCATATATGTGTAACTAACACCGTGAATCAATTTATCTCAAGGATAAAAAAATAAAAATTAAATAAAAAGGTTCAATTAAATAAATAATAAATAAAATAAAAGGTCAATGATCTTATTAATTAAACTCATCAGGATGGGCATCTAGATTTAAGTGGGCTGAAGGCCACCAAGTACTTAACCACTATAAATACCAACTCTCAAAGTTAAAAGAGACCTGAAAAATCACTCGTAAAAAATCTAGAGTTTTGAATCTATGCACTCTCTAAATTTTATTGACTTTCAAAAAGGACCCTAACTCTACTTTTCAGTAGTATCATCTTAGCGCCGCCCGTTTGGGAACTGCCGTCTAAGAAAAAGAAAAGTTGAGAATGCCAATGTGGTCCAAAACTCAACATTCTAGCAATCAGGTTGCCCCAAGAAGCGAGAATAGGGAAAACAACCAGCTAGAAGCAGAAGTCACATTCGATGCCGGAGCCAGCACTTGGAACATATTCGCCATCAAAGTAGACGCCACCGCAACAAGCCCCGTCTCCTAGAGAATCAATATTACTTAAGAGACACTGACGACACTATTAGAGAATGCCTCTACATAACTTGGGCCAAAGTGATCGCCCAATACGCTAGAGAAAACCATCCTCATGAACAACCCCATTCCTTTCACTGGAGCATTGTTGTCCTCAAAGAGGATAGAATGAAGAACAAACCTAGAACGATGCACTACTCATTTCCTCAATAGGTGCTCGTGCAATCATCCCTCCAAGTTGATCATCATGACAACTACCCACTGCCACTTGAGATTAGACTCGCTAGCTCGTGCCTCAATGCTCAGTAGGAATAGGAAGTGAGTATTTCCCTCTAGCTGTTGTTCTCCTAAGATGCAACCCTTTCTACCCAACTATCTTGGCGGAGTCGTTTCCCTCAGGAATGAAGATTGCCAACCTGCCGAAGTTTGATGGCAAGGTAGATCCCTAGGACTACTTGAACAACTTCCATGCAAGAATGGAGTTGTACAATCTAAGTGAAGTTTCCTACTATAAAGTGTTTGGCACCATACTTACCAAGCGCACTTAACTTGCTTCAACCAAATACCAGCTGGATCCATCACGAGCTAGGAGCAACTATAGTGGCACTTCATCTATAATTTATCAATCAATCGCAAGTACTCAAGGACTGTGTCGTACGTATTTACTATTAAGCATAAGGATGGAAAATCTCTGAGAGGTTACCTCAACTGCTTTGTTCAGGTAGTAGACAAGATCCCCCTTATCAATCAAGAGCTTTTACTTAGAATTATCTAATACAATATGAGACACTATAAGCTCTGGGAATTTATAGTTGGAGAGCCCCCAACTATGCTTGAGGAGCTCCTTGTTCGAGCACAAAGTTTACATCTGGATCAAAGAGGTGATTGCCCCTTAGGATGTCAGGTGCGAGATAAATGAGGCAACAACAAGAAGAAGAAGTCAAGAGATTGTAGGCCTCCCAGAGCCTTCTCCACCTACACCTTTTTTATAGCATCAAAGGCAAACATCTTAGTTGTGGTGGAGCAATAGTTTTTGCTCCAGCATCCTCCAAAGATACTGATAATCTGAAAAGACAGAAATATGATAATTGGTGTTGTTTCCACCACAATTGTAGATATACTATTGAGGAGCGTCGATATCTAAAAGATAAGATTGAGAGACTAATCTAGAAAAAATACTTATAGGTCCAAAGAGAGATTCCAAGACTGGAGGAAGTAAAGATTGCCAGCAGCAGCTTGATGGACATTTAGAGCCAAATGAGGAGCCATGCCAATGAGAACAAGAGAACTTGCCTACTGCTTGTGTCATCTCTGTGATCTCCAGAGAACCTATAGCAGGGAACTTATTAAACACAAGGAAAATATTAGCGAGAGCAGAACAACAAACTCAAGCTAACTTGGTGAACCTTATATTAGGAATATATGAAGTGCATCCTCTACTTCCCAGCATGGCTTTTGGGAATAATTACATGAAGGTCAGGCAAGGTAAACATAATTATGCCCTAGTGATTTCCACTTCTCTTGCCAATTTTTGGGAGAAGAAAATCTTGGTGGATACAGTAGTTTCTACGATGCTCTCTTCTAACTCGGAATGGATAATGCCTAACTGCAGAAAATCAACACTCCCTTGGCAGGATTCACTGGTGAAGCAGTGGAGGCACTCAATGAGGCCTCATTCCCTCTATCTTTAGGCATTCATCCTTAGTAGATGACGAAGATGGTGAGATTCCTGATTGTCAAGACCTCATTAGTTTATAGTGTTATATTGGGGAGGCCGACCCTAAACTCCGTCCAAGTAGTGGTATCAATCTACCATATGAAAATGAGTACTCTAGGCCCATTGGAACGAGGAAAGCTGTGAACACTGCCAGAGAATGTTATTATAGCATCTTCAAGAAAATAAAGGTCCATGTCACTACTCCGAACAAGGTAAAAATAAGTTAGATAGCAAGTGGAAAGATAAAGGCAAATGTACTATTCAAGACGCTAATATTACTATGGTACTCTTGCCATAAGTCAACCTCCCTGAGATGGAATCAAATAGGTGCATACACATAACTCAAGAGATTTTCAACTTAAAAGATCTTTTGTTAGCTACTATGATCCCATGGCAGAGACAGGAGCCATCCCTCAGAATAAATAAGCATGCCCTTTTCAATTTTTGCAAGATATTTATCTTTTTCTAAATTATGTTAGTAGTCAGGATTCTTTATTCTAAATATTTAATTGTTTTTTTCAATAGTTAGGAGTTGTTCTGACGAACAGAAGATGAAAGGCTGACATATACTAGGTACGACACTTCATTTCTTTGATTATTTGAATTAATTTTGTTTAACATTATCTCACAATTGTGTTTATTTATTTGATAAGCAATGACTAATATAGAGTACAATCTTTGCACTAAAACCTAAGAGATGCACGCACCATAATAAACACACAACAACAAATGTGCGATATCAACTACGACAAATATGACTCCCCACAACAATCATCAAGTGAGCTACATTAGCACCATTACAACAACCCCAGGGAGTGCGTGGCTAAGACCACCATAAGATCCCCCAAAGGGTGCGTGACAAAAAACCACTATAAAACCCTCTAAAGGGGCCATAGTGAAAGACCACTATAAGTCCCCTTGAGGCATGTGACAAATATATTGAAGCCCATTACAAGGCCCTCAAGGAGTACGTAGCACACGTATTAAAGGGCACATAGCAGGTAAACAACTATTTTTATACCCCCAAGGGGGTGCATAACAATAGCTACAATTGCTCCAGCAACACCTCTGGAGCGATGAATACCAACAACAAACAACTCTGAAAAAAAGGGTCTCATAAAATTTAAGTATGGAGGTAAGACTCTCCAAAAGGGGCATTGTAGTCAAATCTATAAATTATTGCTTCTCGTCGCAACGATGTCCTGAGAAAAAGTGAAAAACTGGAGAAGAAAAAAAAAAGAAGGGCATAAACACGCCACGATGCGCGACATTGAAGATAAGAATGTAAAAATATAAAAAAAAATCATCTAAACAACTAAGTATTCATAAGAGCTCAAATTGTTCAAAATTTTTATAATCAAAGAGAGTAGAATTCAACAATATTAAAGCATGTACAAAATACCTGGCTAAAAATTGGCCTCCAAAAATAAAAACTAAAACTAGTCATCATGCTACTTATGCAAAAAGTAAAAAAGTAAAGTAGTCCTAAATAAAGAAAAAAGAACCCCTACGAACCTCTATCATCGCATCAGTACCAACCTCTAGAGCTCCATCAGAGGGTATTACCTAGTCTCGCTGAGCACACGGCAACAACCCCTAGATAGTCTGCTCATAATTCCCTACAGGTTCTACCTCGACTACCTCAAAGAACTCATCAAAACCTTTGAACTCCTACACCACCTACTCACGCGCAGTAGTAATAAACGCCTTCACAGTAAGAGACTCTAAGAATTTCTTCTTAGTCTTCATCTCTTTCACAAAACATACCTTCAATTAATCATGCTCTTTTAGCAACTTCACAAGCTCTTCTTCCTTTCGAGCTTGCTATTGAGCAAACCCTGCATCCTTCTCCTTATGACGAGCTATCATTGGTACAACCCCTTCTGCTCAATGAGATATCAGCACAACCAAATTTTGGGTCTGCACAAAAATAATAAGCAAGACGATCAAATAATTAAATGCAATTGTAACAAAGCATACAAACATAATGACCTATGTAAAGAAACAAATACATACCTGTGCAAGTCTCGAGCAGCAAGCTCAGTCAATTGGGACGAGGAGAACATCTCCAACTTTTCCTAATCATACTCACTCATCCCTCTCTGCAAATTATAAATTCTGAAAGTGGTCTTGTCCACATCCTAGTACGAGACAATGTCGCGCACCAACATAGACCGTGACAAAGCAATCCCACACCCCCGACAATATGAAAAGGGCAAAAAGACTTCAAATAATTACCTCTTGCTACTGATCCCCAAGCATGTTTCCTAGCTGATTTAGAAATCATTTTCTTATAACCATCACCTACATCTGCCTAATGCACTGCAAAAGAAAGTGGAGTATGAGTCTCATTTAAGAGCCATTGTAGGGCTTTAACAATGCCCAATTAGCGACATCTTCCCATGTAGCTCCACTACACATCTCTCATAAGAACCTCCATCTGCCCTCCTAGCTTGGATCCTTGCCAAGTCAATTTTCTTACCTACCAATAATATAAATATTGGATTAAGCCCAACAATCCTGTAGATAATGGACCAAAAACCACCATGCAACAAAGCAATCATTACAAAATAAACTAAGTAAGCTTGGGAAATATGTGAATGACATCAAATAGAGAGGCAAACAATCTTGTATCCTCGAAATAATGGCAAAGGTCACGATGAACCTTATCCAGGTTCACTAATGATGGTGAACTACTCCATATGCAGGGAACCTGCCAACCTCTATCTCACAAGAAAAAGAACCTACTCTTCCAACGCCCTCTGGAAGAAGGCAAGCCACTCAAAACTTACAACTTGGTCTAGGAAAGATATTTGGCATCTTTCACACCCCGAACCAAGAGTGAAAACTGTCTAAAGAGATAGAAAGACCCAAATCACTAAAGCAATAAAATCCTACGAAATATATAAAGGCGTTCGGAACAAATTAATTCAAACATACCTCGTAACTCTTATTTTCCATAAGGGGTCAAGTGGAAGGGAGAAACTATTGCTAAAGTAGCAATTGAACATAATAGAGTGTCATAGGAGAGGTAACACTATGTTATCCTTTAACGAAGGAAGAACAAACTCATATTCATGAAAAGTGCAAATTCCATGCCTTAAAATTTTTAGCTCCTTCAACGAAAGTGAACAGTGAGCTCAGTCATGCTGGCAAAAGAAATTTCCAGTCATTCGCAACTACTCAGAAGATCTATGCTCACACAGATGCTCCTAAAGAGTATTCCGAGTTTGCCCAGAAACTCTAATGATGCTATGCAGAATCTCATGCAAATTTCAACCATCCTCACCTATTATGGAAGAATCTTGATTTCTTCATTGAAGTCCCCTTCAAGTTGAATGAAGATACCAACCCTACAAAGGCCACTCATCCTAAAATGACCCCAGATAAGGAATGCTACCAACTCCTCGCATTAGGATTGATCAAACCAACAAAATCTAGTTGGGCTTGTACAGCATTTTATACAAACAAGCGGTCTGAACAAGTTAGAGGAAAGAAGAAGCTCGCAATTGATTACAAAACTTTGAATCACTTCCTGCAAGACGATAAGTTTCCTCTTCCAAAGACCCATATGTTGTTATCATATCTAGACTTAAAACTAAAACAAAGAAAATGGCTTAGAGACCAAAGACTGATTCTTGCGCTCTTGAAGCACGACTTCACAAAATAAAGTTGAACTAGGAGACGCGCTTAAAGAGGGGCTCATAAACTTAGAAAATATAATGACACCATGAGAAGGACGGCTCCTACGAACCCAAATGATTTTGACATGACCATGACTGCCTAAAGCGACACCTGCCAAAGTAGTTGCCCCATGAGCTTCTACCCAAGTGCTCACTAGGCGACCGACAACTCTTCGACTACAGCACTTCCCCTGCCGCCCCCCTCATACCTATGGACTCTGACTTGATCTGTGACTCTGATTTGGACTTGACTTGATTTTGCTACATGACATCCCGCTTTCAAGACTAGATATGACTTACTCTCATCTTGAAGTATAAAAAGGAAAAAAATATATTTACTGACTATAAGGAGTTAGAAAGAAATCGTGGGAGTAACGCGAATTAAAAGAAAAGAAGAGTTATCTTGGGAACTCATCTCTTATAGTTGACAAAGCTCACTCCCTATAGTACAAACTTATCAAAATTTATCTAAATTTTTAGACAAATGCAAAGTACTTAGCAGAACGTCTACTAAAAACAACCAGATAAAGAGATTCGTGGATTTTTGACTTAGTAATGATAACAAAAAATAAATAAAAATATAATAAATAATTTACTATGATTTAATAAAATTCATTAGATAAGGTAAGGTAAAATTAAAAACTAAATTTATATTATACTTTTAATATGAAAATAAATTTGAAAGTAGGGACTGATGGTATAGAAAAATAAGACCCGAAGAGTACAAAAGTAAAAATTAAATAAAAGAGTCCAATTAAATTAATAATAAATAAAATAAAAAGGCCAATAAAACCAATTAATTAAGTCCATCAAAATGACACCTAGAACCCGTTGATCGAAGTCCACCAAACACTTAATCATTAAAAATACCAACTTTTAAAATTAAAAGGAACACGAAAAAGCACTCACAAAAAATCTAGAACTCTAGATTTACTCAAACGCATTTCAAGGCTAGAATTCTTTAAATTTTGTTGACTTTCAAAAAGAATTCTATTTCCATTTTCGAGCAGCATCAACGATATAAAGTGAAGTGTTCTCCTGGGCAACGCATTTTCCTTGGTCCAAACTAATTGAACGACCTCATGCCGCAGTTTGGGCAAAAAATTTTAAAATGAATAAAATTGAGTATTTACCCCCGAAAGGATTGATTGTTTACCCTATTATTCTCCAAGAACATTTAACAAAATCAATATAATAAACTTTCTGATTTTTATGGGTTTTGATCTAATTTTTTTTTTTTTTTTTTTTACAAAATAATCACTTAAATTAAAGTATTGTTCTTTATTTTCTTAAAATACACATATGTCAAAGGTTCATTATGTTTCAAACCACAAACCTTGCACTTTCATCTCTTATTGCCACCATTATTTATGCTATTAATAAAGATCGCTTATCCTTTTTTAGTGCGTTTTCTATTACTTTCCCAAAACACCCTTATTTTCTTTTTTAAATCCTCATATCTATATAGAATAGAATAACTATCAACCTATTAATACCTCTACTACTACTATATAATAGTTCCATAAAATTTATAAATGGTTATATGTATTTTTATTTTCTGCAATTTTTTTATATATATTTCCAACTCCTTGCAAGTATGATTTCTCCCATCTAAATTATTTCTTTACTACTATCTATAATTTTTTCGTTAAAGCTATATGAATGACTTTTTTATCTAGTGTTAATTGATTGATTTTTTTATTTTTTCCTTTATTTAGTGCTTATTTTTAAGTGACTTTGGCTTTGAAGTTACATTATCACAGTAAAATTAGTTTGCATTATTACTCAATGCACACGCATTGAATGTGCATCAATTGCTAGTATATAGAAAGACTCAAATAAATCTTTTATATGTTACTACATTGTTCATTCAAAAAAAAATTAAAATATTTTTACAATTGCAAATAAAATTAATCCTTAATCATCATTCATCCCATGGCTACAAAAATAAACTAGGCCTTGGACAAGTATTACGTGGATAAAGACCAAGCAATTCGGAATATTAGGATGACGCCATATGACCGTAATGCTTAGGCAAAATGTGATAAATAAAACAAAATTCTTGAACCTCAAATAGGCCTAGCAAAAAATTATTTATACTCACGGATATTCATGGGCACCCAAAAGAATATGGTCAATGGGCTTCATTTTCTCTACTCAATAAAATACGAATAATTTTACATGTCGTCTAATTATTCATTGCTTTTTGATCCAACTTGCGTGTACCCAAGGTAACTAGAATATTCATATTATATATATATATATATTATTTTAAGTTTTTCTCTAATTCTCGTAAACACTTTGGAGGATATAATACATTTTTTTATAACATTAACAATGTTTAAGTGTTGTTTAAACTTTTCGTTCAAATTTTTTTTGACATTAGACGTGATTTAAATTTGAATTTTGAAATGTAATATACCTTAAATTCGATAGATTTTTAAATATTTAAGTTGTAGTTTTCATTCTAAAATCTATAACTTGCTTTAAATACTAGTTCAATGTAATATTTAGCCTCTTTTAGAAATTTTGTTTAGATAATATTTGAATAATATGTAAATTAAAAATTATATATTAATTTATTTTTAAATACAAAAAAATAAAATTTATTACGAATATTTATGAATTATTCATTACTCATAGTTATAGATAATGAGTTTACTATCGTGTAAAAATAGATAATTTTATCTATCATTACTCACTATTGGTACGCACTAATATCAAGACCACGCAATATGCAATACTAAGATGACGCTGTGTGACCGTAATGCTGAGGCAAAATGTGCCAAATAAAATAACAAAATCCCTGAATCCCAAGGAACCTCCGGAGGTCCCCACCCACTCCGGACCTCGGCCTTTATTTGACCCTCCAAAAGTCAACCAACGGACACGGCTCGTCCCCCTTATAAAACCAGATGCATGAAACCTCGACGTTTCAAAAATATTAACCCAACAAATAAAGAAAAAGGGGAGAAAAAAATAAAGCAGGAAAGTAAAAGAAAGTAGACACAGAGATAGACATGTCAAATGTTGTCAGAGAGTCTAGACCTGTAGTCAGGAAATTCCTGGCCAGGCCTCAACAAGAAGGCGTCGGTGCTGTTGTCAGAAGAAGCATTGGAAGGTAGAAGTTTTCCATTTTCAGGGGAAATAAAGGTGAAATCAACTTATTTTCTTTTTTTCTTAAAAAAATATGGACTTTATTTTTGTTTTCCTCAGGTTTGAGCTGAAATATTTCGATCCTTTCCTTGTTCTAGATGAATTCTCAGGTGGGTGTCTCTGTTTGTGTGTGTGTGTTTTCCCTCTTGCATCTCGATTGTAAGATTAAATTTCGAAGGTTCCTGCTTTGTTATTGATAAATATATTGTTTCACAGTATCTGCTCCTGCTGGGTTTCCTGACCATCCCCACAGAGGTTTTATCTCAAACCATTTCATTATATTCATAATCTGTTAAAATTTTACGGTTCTGGGTTTACATTTTAACTGATTATAACATTTGTTTTCATCTTCTAAACAGGATTCGAGACTGTCACCTACATGCTCCAGGTATATATTTAGCTACATTGCTCATCCTGAGGCTACTGATGGCATGTTATAAAAGTTATAATGGTTTAGGAAAGAAGACACACACACACACACACATATATAACTGTATAGATAAGTATATCAAGTTTCTTTCTTCTCTTTCTTTGTTTTTCTGTTCTAATAAATATATTAACATTGTTTAAATTGTAATTCGAAATTCCTGAAAATTCCTTTTCAACACTTCCTGTGTTTTGTTTTTCACATGCTTCAATGTCAAGGTTCTGGATTATTATTTAATCCTTTCAAACTGTACAGATAAGCAACAAGGAAAAGTAAGTTATTTGACAAATTCTTGATTGCCAAATGTCTATTTTCTTGTATTGTCATTGATATGTTTAACCTATGTTACATAAGTTACAGTCAAGTAGAAGTCGTCGTGCGACTTAAGAAAGCAACACGAAGAATTTCTTTTAGGTCGACAACTAAGTTTGTAAGATAAAAACAGGCTACAATCATGAATTACTCCAAGTTTCCAAGAGGGATAGTCAAAGAAAAAGAAAACAAATGATTCCGAGACAAAAAAAATAAAAATGAAAAATAATTACTTTTCATATACTTGTTTTGTTAAGATGGAATATGTATCCATTTTTCAAAGAAATCAACGAAGAGAAGATTGTCTGCGCATGTTTTAGGGATCATTAGTACATGAAGATTTTGAGGGACACAAGGGCACCATAGAAGCTGGTGACTTGCAATGGATGACTGCAGGAAGGGGAATTGTCCACTCAGAAATGCCTGCAGCCGAGGGAACTCAAAAAGGTTTACAGTTGTGGATTAACCTCTCTTCCGAATACAAAATGTGAGTGGCCTGGCCTGTCCAGCCCCATTATATATTTGTGCGCCCTTTATCCTTGAAAATGGTCTGCCGCCTGTGCACAACACAAATTAGTATAGCCAAAGTTTGACCTTTTCGCTAGTGGGATTTGAGGGGTAGAACTAAAAAGTCATAAAACTATTTAATATTATTTATACCGGGTTTTGTTTTTGATCCACAGGATTGAGCCAAAGTATCAAGAAATGAAGAACAGGGACATAGCAGAAGCTGCTAAAGATGGGATAAAAGTTAGAGTTATAGCAGGAGAGACATTGGGGATCAAGTCATCAATATATACTAGGACCCCTACCATGTACTTGGATTTCACTCTCAATCCCGGCTCATATATTCAACAGCCTATACCCGTATCATGGAACGCATTTGTGTATATTTTGGAAGGAGAGGGCACGTTTGGGAATCAACGATCTTCACCTGTATCGGCCCATCATCTCGTGCTTCTTGGGTCAGGTGACGGCCTGGAGGCCTGGAATAGATCCTCGAAAACACTCAGATTTATATTGGTAGGAGGGGAGCCATTGGGAGAGCCAGTTGTGCAGTATGGTCCTTTTGTGATGAATACTCAAGAACAAATAGACCAAACTATTGAAGATTATGAGAGATATACCAATGGATTTGAGAAAGCAAGGCAATGGAAATCTGAATCCAGTATTGTTTTTGGTTATTCATGATTAGATGCTGGTTAATGGTTATGTTATCTCTGTTTTTCCAGTTCAAATCAAGATATCATTATGTAGCTTATGCATGTGTGTGTGTGTGTGTGTGTCTATAAGGTCAAGCAATGAAGATCATTAAACATAATTTGTTCTTTATGGAAGTGGGCATTAGACTTACGATCCATTGAACTTGTCATGTTTTGAGAAAAGGGTATGAAAGTGTTGTGGAACTGAATTGATGTGACTGCAGCTTATTGAGGAAAGTAATTGGTAATTGGCATTCCATTCCCCTGTTGTTCATAATCAGTTTAATATAATTGGTAAGTGAATAAAAAGATAATCATTTTACCTTATGGTATGTTAATGAATTTTAATTTATTTTTGTTGTTTATAATCATTTAAAGTAATTATTAATTTTTATTACATACAAATACCTACGGTATATATATATATATATTATTTATGCTATGCACAAGCATGCACATTAGGAAGCTGTCCGAATTCGAACTCTCGACCTCCCACATTATGTGAGAAACTTATGTCATTGGGCTACAGGCCACTCGACTACCTACGATATATATTTGAATACTATATTTTATTAAATTTCGTACATATATGTTAACTCTTTTCAAAGTATCTGAATCATAAACAAACCACATGTTTAGGGTTGTTGTTGAAATTTTCCTAAAGAAAATAATTCAATACTTAAATTAGAAGTCAAATTTTGATTGTCACAATGAAAAAAAAAAAAAAAAAAGAAATACTAAAACATACTGAAAAAGTAATGAATGTATCTCTACTTTAAGTGTGCTATTTATAATTATTGAAATATTATTTTTAAATAAACACAATAATTGAAAAAGTTCTAAATAGACAAACATATATGTTCAAAAAGTGTTGATCTAACACGTATATTTTTTATTACTTATTGTGGAAGTAGTCATATATTTTTCTACAATCACATTGATTTTTCTTTGGTACATACATATTATATTGTATAACTGACTGTTATACATATGGACCGTCTAACCCTTTTTAACATACTGAATATTTATTTATTCTCCCAAGTTAAATCATTCTTGCCAGCCGCCAGGCCGGCCCACTAATATCTTTGATCAACTAATGATTTAATTATTAAAAAGAAAAAAAAAAATGAAAAAGCCAAATAGTCTTAAATTAGGTCGGTGTAGCATCCGTTTCCGTTTCAAGCTAACCAAGATTAAAAACCTAATTTCTAGTAGTTATGAAAAATAAAAAGATATATATAAATAATAATTATAAAAAATAGAAGGAAATAAATAAATATAACACGCTCATTTTGAAAATTGCATAAGGTAAACTCTATTAAATAAAATAACACCAATTCCAACACTACTGCCATGGTGCCATAATGGTACTACATTTTCACAATTTAAAATGGAGTTACATCTATTGGAGTGTGGGAGTTGGGATAACCGCTTTGCTAAAAAATTAGTGGTCCCAATTCAACCCCCCTACCAAGAGTTGGCACAAACTCAAGTTTAATAGTCTGAAAGTAGAAGAACTCCTTCAATCTTTGGGCAAATGTTGTGCTTTATTTTGACCATTTGTGTTCCCTTCTTTGCAAGGGCAGTGAATTAACCAATTTCAAAGGCATTAAGTCCTTAATTAGTTCCCTTCTATACTTGACTCCTAGAGTTTAGCTAATCTCATGTCATACCCTTTAATTAATAACCATAAATACAGCTTCTAATTCTTTAATTACCTCTTCTCTTCTGAAGTTGCAACTGCAATGACACCAACATAAGAATATGTAAATAGGAACATTTTTATGTCCTTGATTCTTTTTCTTTTTTTTAAGATTGCTTTTCGATGAAAGCATTTGAATTTCATATAAAAATTTCAAATGACTGTATGTTAGATAATTTTATAATCTATTTAAAAAAAAACTCAAAGTTGGAGTTTATTAATTTAAAATCTGATGTGGACAATTAAAATTATAAGGTCAATTTTATAAAAGAACTAAAAAAGGGCCAATGGACTTATTCAATTAATTAACTAAAAGAGTTAGAGAGTCCAAGAACAAATTAAGCCCATTAATTAAGGTAATGAAACCCTAATAGGCCTAAGTCCACTAAGAAATATTTATAAATACTAAGCTCCAAAAAAAACTTAGGCATAGAAAATCATCGGCAAAGAGTCAGGAACTTTCGAGAGCAAAGAGTCTCACTACACATGTTTCAAAGAAACCAAACCGATTTTTTACTATCTACCGGAAGGACTTTGCTCCACTACCGTGCAACATCATTTCGGCATCATCTATGGGAACTCCAAAGAATGAAGTAGGAACATTGAAGATGCATACGAGACCAAGAGCTCGCGACTCTAGCGACCAGGTGACCCTAATGTCAGAGAATGTGGAGAGTCACCAACCTAAAGACTATTACCTCAGTATCGAAGCCAACTCCAATCTCAGAGCTTGAGGGACGCCCACGCAACAAGCACCTCTTTCCGAAGATCCCATTCCTACTTATGACCCAGGAGGTGTTGAAGAACCTACTAGAGAACATCACTGTCCAAGTTGTGGCCAAGGTGGTCGCCCAATATCCTAAGGAGTGCCGCCCACAATAGCTGCAGCAATCCTCCCACTAGCATCGGGAGGCCTTTTCCTCCCCAAAGAGAACTCGGCAAAGAGATAACTTTAGACATGGCACCGCTCCTTCTCCCTATCCCAATCCCAGTAAGGATACAAACATTCATAACTCTAAATAGTCTCCACCCAGTACACATCCACCAATACGGGAGCCTAAATATGTTCCTTAGTACCATATTTGTGAGGAGGAGTGGAAAGCCAATATCACCTTTAGTTATCACCCTCTCAAAGCGCAGCTCTTTCTCTCCAGCCATCTTGGTGGAAGTACTCTCTCTTGAAATGAAGATAGCTTAATTATCAAAGTTCAATGGCATTCTGGAACCTCAAGAGCACTTAGATAGTTTCCCGACGATGATGGAGCTCTATAACTTGAGTGAAGTAGCATATTGCACTCGTCCAAACCACCATCACAGAGTGCACTCTAATATAGTGATGCCTACTGGATCTATCATTAGATGGGAGGTGTTAGCCCAGTGCTTCTTTCAGAACTTCTCCATCAATCATAGATATCCCAAAATGGCAGTTCACTTGTTCACCATCAAGCAAAAGGATGGAGAGTCCCTAAAGACTTACTTCAATTGCTTCATCCAAACAGTACAAGAGATTCGCTATATTAGCTAGGGTTTCTACTCAGCATCATCCAACAAAATTTGAAACACTTGAAATTCTAGGAGTTAATTATTGGAAAACCTCCTGTTATTCTTAGAAGACCTCTTGATGTGCACTGAGAAGTACATTTAGATAGAAGAAGCTGTAACTACCTAGAAAGCCCATAAGCATAAGACGTATGATGAAGGGAACAATAATAACAAGAAGTAAGGAGATGTTAGACGCATTCTCCTCTATGCGTTCACCATATGCATGATGCTTATTATTTCCCAAGGTAAAAATTCTAACAATAGCGCTCCAATGCAGTCTCATCCAACAACCTCCTCAAAAAATAATAAAGGATCTAAAATAGTCAAAGTTAGACAAGTGGGGCCATTTTCATCCCAATGGCGGTCACACTACTAAAGAATGCAATCACCTAAGGGATGAGATCGAAAAACTAATTCAAAGGGGACATCTTAAGGAGTATGTCATGTAGAAGCCATTTAGGCTTAAAAAGAGCCCAGCGGTAGGAAAGAGCAAAGACCATCAATAACGACCTGAGAACGTCAACACCAACATGACCATAAGAATCTCCCTACAGCTGGTGTTATCTCAATGATCTTAGGAGGACCAGCTAGTGATGACTCTATTAACACTAGAAAGGCATTAGTGTGAGTAGCAAGATAAGTACAAGTAGGGGTGTAAATGAGATGAGACTATTCGCGAACGATTCGGGCTTAGCTCGATGAAAGCTCGAATTCAGCTCGAACTTAAACGAGCCGAGCCGAGCCGAGCCTGAGCCTACCAGTCAAGCAAGCCGAGCCAAGCTCAATAGTATTCGGCTCAACAGGCTCGCGAGCCTAAACGAGCTTTTTATTTTTATTATTATTATTATTATTATTATTATTATTATTATTATTATTAACTAATAATAATAATAATAATAATATTATTATTATTATTAATTAATAATAATAATAATAATAATATTATTATTATTATTATTATTATTATTATTATTTTTATTTTTAAGAAAAAATAAAGTCATTTAAAAATTGAAAAGAAAAGCCCTAAATCCTTATGCCTCACGCAATCACGCTCATAGACAGTCACATATATCAATTCAAGTATCAACCATCTCTTACTCCTTCTCTCTCTTCGACATTTAGAGAAAAGCCCTAGCCCTCGCCGCACCTCGTCGGTCTCCTCTGTTCCCAATTCCATCATCGTGCGCCGGTTCTCGATTCATTTTTCCCACGCCTCTCTGTTCCCATCTCTCTTCTTTGTTCCCAGTGTTCTCCATTGCTGCCCACTTCAATTTGATTCTTTCCTTTCTTCACTCTCAGGTAACCGAGCTTCCTTTGTTTAATTTATCAGCAAAATTTTCAATTTCAGCAGATGTGACCATGGATATGTGTTCAAATGAAGAGCATTGTGATTATAAGTGTGTTTTTTTGGTTTTCACTTTCTTTTGCTTGTAAAAGAAATTAAAATTACATACAGAGCACTACTCCAAGGTTGTCTTTCTTTCTGCCTGTCAGTCTCTTGTAAGGAAAAAAAAAGAAAAGGAAAACAAGAAAAGAACAGAAGAAAAATATTAAATGGCAGGCAACAGCAGGCAGAAGAAATTTTCAGGCTCTTCTTTCTCTCTGTTTAGTTTCTTCAAAGGCAGAAACTCATGGCCCAGAAGGGGAGATGACACGAGGGATGAGTATGTGAAGGCCTACAAAGTTTATCCGAGCGATGAGGACAGAGGGCGGTGGGTAGCTGAGCCCGGGATTGACAAGAAAGCTTATGCTTACATCTCTTTGACTACTGATAAATGGGCCACGGTAGCTAACTAGATATATATATATAGTTAGTTATCGAGCTTGTGTTTATTCGTTATGGATAAGGAGCTGCTCAGCTTACATTCATTATGTGTTAATTGTGATAATTTGTTTCATTGATGATGTTATATTAGTGTACGTACGTAGTATCTATGGCTTTCTAGCTAGCTAGCCACTTTGTGAATTGCGAATAACTGATGAATGAATAAGAATGAGATTTTTATTGATCATGTAATTTTGTGTTCTTCTTGATCTTCTACTTTGGGTTGATCTGCCCATTTGGAGCATATGTATGCTTTGGTTGTCATGTAATGATTATGTACTTGCATATTGGAAGCTTGAAAGCCTTCCTTGTTATATATTTTTTTGCAACTAGGGGTAGATAGTTCAATCATGGGAAAATATCAATATACATAATTAAATTACTCTGCGTTTATTTATTTATTTTTTATTGCGCTACTTTAAATTGGAGACACCATTTTTATTTTGATAGATGTTTAAAAATAATTAAAATAGAACAAAAGTTGAAAACGCCATTTAACTTACTTTTTTGTAATTTTTAATTTGTTAGTAAATGTTTATAAATTATATTTGTCAATTTTGTTCTTCCTAATTTTTTGAAAGGACAGCTTAAAGAATACTTTAGTATTTTATCATATAAACTAAGTATGAATTGTTCTTTTCCCAAACATTTTTATTTTATTTTTGTGCTACTTTCTGAATTAATTACTAAATATTCTCTCCATTTTTATTACTAATTGTTTTTTTTTCCAAAATATTTAAAATTAATTATTTTTTCAAAAATAAAAACTTTCACAAAATTTACGTCTTATAGGAGACAAATTTATCTAACTAGTTTACTTTATTTATTTATTTATTTGAGCCATCATTTAGAAGTTGTTTTTATGTGTTTAATTTCTTCCCTGCACATGAAAACTAGAGATTTCATGTAGAGACTAATATTTTTTTGCTAGACTTTCTACCTAAGCCCACTAAAGAATGAAATAAGTCTCACTAGAATTAGTTTTCCTAGATTTATTTCTTACTTTTCTTTTGATCATATGAACCTCATTATGGCTATATGTTTAGTGTTAATATATTTATAACATGAATATAGTTTCTTTTTGGGATTTTGTTGATTTTGGGATTTCTTCACTTAGGTATGTCAATGTCGAGCACACTGGAAGTTTCATCTATGCCGGAGGCAAATTCATGTACGGCAATGGAGGCGGAGAATACTGATAATATGAATCTTAACAGTGCTGGTGATCCATCCTTTGATCCAACTGAAGATAATAGTACTAATGAGGAGGGATGCAATGATGATGATAGCCATTTTGAAAAGAAGAAAAGGTCAAAGACTTCCACTGTTTGGCTTGAGTTTAAGGAGGAAATGGTTCAAGGCCTAAGGAAAGCCCAATGTGTTCATTGCAAAAGATATTTCAGTATGAAGAGCAATACGACGAGTCATTTGGGGCGACACCTTGAAGCTTGTCCTGTGCGAAAGAGGTTTAAAATTGAACAACAAATGATCAACTTCCCCCCAGCTCATTCCAAAGTAGATGCAATTGCTTCTGGTGCAGCTATCATAGATGGAAGATTTGATATGATGAAAATGAGGGAGGGGATAGCTCATTGGATTATGATGCATAAGCACCCATTTAGTATTGTAGAGGAGGAAGGCTTTAATATGATGCAAAAATGGGGATTAATTGAGTGGCAGAAGATATCTCGGAATACAATAAAGAATGATTGTGAGCATGTTTATGAAGTTGAAAAGAAGAAGTTGAAAGCACAATTGAAGGGTGTTGGCAAAATTAGCTTGACGATAGATTTGTGGAAGTCGAGTAATCAGAAGATTGGATATATGGTGTTTACAGGACATTTTGTGGATGATGATTGGAGCTTGCAAAAGCGTGTTCTCAACTTTGTTCATATACCTCCGCCTCATCGTGGTGTAGAGATTGCAGATACTATATACAAGTGTTTGAAAGAATGGGGGATTGAGAACAAGGTGTACACAATTTCAGTGGATAATGCATCAAGTAATGATTCAGCAATTTGATTTTTGAAGGACACTTTCTCGAGGAGTAAGAAGTTATTATGTGGAGGAAAGTTGTTTCACGTGCGTTGTTGTGCACATATTTTGAACCTTATGGTTCAAGATGGCCTTTGAGAGATCAAACACATAATTGAAGACATTCATGAAAGTGTTAGTTATATCAATCAGAGTGAGGCAAGACTTCGGAGTTTTTCAGAGATTGTGCAACAACTTCAGTTACCAGATATGAGACTTATTCTAGACTGCAAAACACGTTGGAACTCCACTTATGAGATGCTAGCTACTGCAACAAAGTTGAAAGAGGCATTTCCTAGATTTCATGATCGTGAGCCTAACTTTTATTGTTGTCCAAGCAGGGAAGATTGGCTTAAAGTGGAGAAAGTTTGTCAAGTTTTGGCAGTCTTCAATGAAGCAACTAAGGTAATTTTTGGTAGTGACTATCCGACTTCCAATCTATATTTGTCTGAAGTGCGTAATGTCAAGGTAATGTTAGATCAAAAGTCACAAGATGAAAATGACTTCATTCGTGACATGACTCGTAGGATGAAGACCAATTTTGATAAATATAGGGGAGAATGTAACTTATTGATGGCGATAGGTTCTATTTTGGATCCAAGATGCAAGATGAGACTTCTTGAGTTTGCCCATTCTCAGATGTATTCGAAAGAATATGCTCGTGAAAGCATCACAACAGTTCGGAGTGTTTTATATGAGATTTATGCAGAATATGTGAATGAGTATCATATTGGATCTGAAAGACAGGGAGCTTCAACTTCAGGTTCACAGATCGATAGTTTGATGGGTCAAAGTTATACTTCAGGTTGGAATGATTACATGAATTATCTGAGGAGAGTGGAGAGTAGCCCATCTCAAAGGTCAGAACTTGATAGCTATTTGGAGGATGGATGCTATATTCATGATGGGGATCCTCTTTCCCTTGATGCTTTAAGTTGGTGGAAGGGGGAGTCAAGTATCGCATTCTATCGAGAATGGCTCGTGATATCCTTGCTATTCCTATCACCACGGTGGCTTCAGAAGCTACATTTAGTGCCGGCACTAGAGCGATTGATCCATATCGTTCCTCATTATCTCCAAAAACAGTACAAATGTTACTATATGGAGGTGATTGGTTACGTAATCTCCATGGAGTGAAGAAGAAGAACAAGGTGAGAAATATTTCCTTCTTCTTTCGCATACTTCTAATATGAGTTATAGTTAATATAACGTATTTCTGCTTGGATTTGTAGGAAGAGAAGAAACCGATAGAAATTGTACTTCCATGATCCTTTTTTGGTTGTTCAAGCTACAACAATTGTAAGTTTCATTTTCTGTTCATAACTTTCGTTTGATAGAAATCTGTTCATAAGTTTCTTTTGATAGAAATTTTTTGTTCATAAGTTTCAATACATTTTAACGAAAGGTTGGATTTTGATTTTCTGTTCATAAGTTTCTAAATTTCTGTTCATAAGTTTAAGTACATTTCATAAGTTTCTGTTCATGTGTTGAATGGTGGGAAAGGTTGGATGTTAACTCATCTGTTCAACTTTCATTTGTTCTTATGTTTTTGAAAGTATGTCAGAAAAAAATGTAGAGTTGGGGTAATATAATTGAGAAAGTGACATAATTTCTTTCCTTATTGAGGTAATTTGAGAATTAATGCGACCACGTGTAGATATAATGTGCTCGGAAAGTCATGTCATGGTCTTGAAGCTTGTAGTCAGTCTCTTTTATGTTTATCCAACTTTTGCTTAACTTGAGTAATTAGGTGGCTTCTTATAGTGATCCTAATATTTGTTGTGCCCTACTTTTGTGTCTTTTTATCAAGTATCATGATGAATTTGATCTGAGGAACACGTAAGGAGAGTAATTCTTTCATTACTAAATTATACCGCGTATTAGTTAGAAGTCAATGTCTATTGCAAGTCTCTTTTGTGGAGTCATACATCCATAGATCAATGATAATATTCATATATACATGGATTCATTGCAGTTTTTCATGAGACTATGAAAACCCATAGTTGCCTATGAAGGCACCCAAGTCATGGAGGTAGCTGATGAAGAAATAACATGTTTTATTTGAAAGGGTATGTGGCTCGTTGTGTGACTTTTATTGGTTTTATTTCTAATTTAATCACATGTATAGTGATTATCTTAGTTGGTGAGCTGAGAAGACTTGGAATATCCCTTGATGGTCTCTTTAATAGTTCTTTAATGTCGAATGTAGTATTTTGATTGGAAAATATGTAATTTGGAATTTGATAACTATTAGAGTTGTATTGGTATTGTTGGATTATATTTTTATAATGTTTTTTATGGTATGGTGTTTGTTATTATAAATTTTGTTTCAAACCTAAACGGGCTCGGGCTCGGGCTCGAGCTCGAGCAGGCTTATATGAGCTGGAGTACATTCGAGCTTATACGAGCTCAAACTCATCAAAGCCTATATGAATCAAGCCTTAACGAGCTTTAACGAGCCGAGCCCGAGCCTTTGCATTTTCCAACGAGCCAAGCTCGAGCACGATTATCTAGGCTCGACCGAGCCTGAGCTCATGAATTACTAAATGAGCCGAGACCGAGCCTAACAGGCTCAGCTCGACTCGGCTCGGCTCATTTATACCCCTAAGTACAAGCTCATGCAGTGGATCCCATCTTAGGAATCTTTGGGGTATGTTTACCAACACTCAACATCACCTTTAGAGCAAAAGATATGGAGCTTGGACAATGGCGCACTAATGATCTTTGTATTTGTCACCAATTTTTGGGTGAAAAAGATATTGGTAGACAATGGCAGCTCAACAGATATCCTATTCCATGATGCATTCCTCTAGTAGGAGTGGATAATGCATAGTTGCAAAAAATCAACAACCCTCTGGTAGGGTTCATAGGCGATACAATAGAGGCACTAGAAAAGTGTTGTTGCCCCTATCTCTAGGCACTCACTTGAAGAGGGCAACAAAGATAGTAAGGTTCTTGGTGGTTAACACCTTATCTACATACAATGTAATATTAAGGAGACCTACTCTGAACTTGTTCCAAGAGGTTGTTTCAATATACTATATGAAGTTAAAATTCCTCACGTCGAGTGGAATCAGAGAAGCTATTGATGATCTGAGAGTAACTAGAAAATGTTATGCCAACACCTTGAAGAGCATTAAGAGCCCTGCCTCCAAAACGGATCAAACTAGAGAGCTACGATATAGCAAGAAGAGAGATAAGGCAAAGGTGTGTTGCAAGACATCAATGTGATGGAGGTATTCACGCCAAAGACAATCCATTGCACTACTTGAATGACGCCTGTGGTGCTCTCTATTATTTCTTATTTTTCTTAGAATAGTTTTTGGTTTAGTATTTCATATATGTTTTGAAGCACTATTTCTTTTCCAAGTACCAAGTTAATTTTTTGTCTTGATGTGAACAAAGCTTTCTTACTTGGGGATGGCACCTCTGCATTACTACTATTTACTTCAACAATTATAGTTTTTCATATGCCATTATCTTTGACTATGAGTTGATTTATTTGAAACACTCGTGCACCATTCTCTAGAGCACTCTCAAAGATATATTGGCACCATCCTACTATAAGGTTCTTTCAGGAGTAAGTGGTCGCCATCCAAACATAATCCTACTATATAGACCTCTAGAGGCACATGGTTGCTGGTGTAATTTCATTATATGGCTCTTTAGGGAATATGGTCGCCATCTTGAAAATCCACTATAATCTCTCCAACTGAGTAGCAACTCCTCAGTGTAATCCCACTATAAGGTCCTTCTGTAGATACGTGGTCGCCACTCAAAAGCCCATAGCAAAACCTCCTCAAAGGCGAGTGGTAACACTTCAGTATACTCCCACTACAAGGTTCCCTAGGGGTATGTAGTAGTCAAGTAAAAAGCCCATTGTGAATCCTCCCTAGAGGAGTGTGGAAACAAATCAACACTTCAAAAAAACTAAAATACGCTAACACTTAATCAAGTAAGCGTAAGCCCACTATGAGTTCTCCTAGAAGGTTCATGGTTGCACCTCTTTTTGAATTATTGAACCCTCTCTATGGTGCATGACCCACACGTCATTTTTCATTACGATGACTTTACAATCAATAATAAGAATGGTTACCCCTGACATTATTTCAACACATAAACATCAATGATAAAAGGCCTCTTTGACTAAGGTTTATGATCAAACTTCATCGCTATGACCACTTATGAGGTTAAGACCTTTAAAATGGGATCTTTAATAAGATGCCATCACGATACTTAGTTTCCAAGCCCTTGCCAGCAAGCCATATAACTATGTTCCAAGCAAATCATTAAGTATGTACCCCAACAAAACTTCACCAAGCAGACATCCAACTCAAACTAATGCCTTAGACTAAGCATTGCAATAAGACCTTACTCTTAAGGCACCTGACGAGTTTAACTTTAATCGATTGATTATTGCAAAAGGGCCTCCTCAGTGAAACTCATGACACTCTCACATACTACTCTATGTAAGTTGATACAGTAGCTTTAAAGGGACTTACAACAAAGTTTAATAAGATGAGGCTCCGCACCTCCTTCACACGCCTTATCACTCGTTGAACTAATGTCAGTAACATAACAATTACTTGGAATTCAAATAATTAATTTAGTATATACTCTATCAAAGATTTTTCTCTAAGTCATTAACCGAAAGCCAAAACTCGACTACAAAGTCTTAGACGTCCCTAATGACTTTTGGAAAAGACCTAAATGTTAAAAAGAAATGAAAAAAAGGTTGGTGCCTACTCGACAAACACAGGCACCCATTAAAGGTGCCCAAGATAAGCCCCTGCATGGTTGCCTAAGATGGCCAAGGCGGGAGCCCGATGTGGGCAACCAATGCGAGCACTTGAGATATCTGAGAAGGGCACACCATGAAAGCATCGAACATGGATGCTGGGGACCTTGAAGATAGGTGCCCAACATAGGCATGAAAATGCCTATGAGAGGGCGCCAGAGAGCGCCACGCCGATGTTCCAAGACGGGTGCCCGATGCAAGTGCCTAAAACCCATTTTTATTCTTTTTCTTCTTAACCTTGCGCCTAAAGATGCTCAGTGCACAACAAAGCAGTGAGGTATTTACCCAATGGAATCAGTACTAACTACTTCAAGTGAGCAAACTCTATGCATAAAATACAAAGATTCAAAGATGACCGACCATACCAAAAAAATGATGAAATGTGTATGAGATAAATCCCTCAAATAAACTAATACGAAGAAAAAAAAAGAGACATGATATCACTTGATGGTCATTTATTTAGCCTAGTACTTAAACAAATATGAATAAGCAAAAAACTTCTTAAATAAAAAAGGGAGTAAACACTTGCAATGACAAAAAATGTCCGTCCAACACTTGACCTCCGAAAGGAACAATAAAATCCTAAACATAAGCCCACAACACTACTTAAGCTAGTTGGAAATGCTAAATAGTACCAAACATTAAAAGAAATTTAAAGCTTATATCCACTACTCCTATTCTAAAGAAATATCTATATTCTTGTAGAGGGGCTCAGCTTAATCCTCTACCATCACTTCTGCACTAGCCTCAAGAGCCCCACCAGGTTCTCTAATGGAAAGGTTGACTGGAATGGTGGGGTCTAACATCAACAAGTCTTCAACAGAATACTGCCCAGTCTCACTCAAAATATAACGAGAGCCTTGGTTGGTCTGCTTATAGATTGCCATCGCCATTACCTCAACGGCCTCAAAGAACTCATCATAGCTTTTACTCTTCTTGACTGAGTCCTCACAAGTAGTACTCATAAGCGTCTTCCCCATAAAAGACTCCAAAATTTTTTTACTAGTCTTCACTTCCTTGGTGTATCATGCCTTCAGTTGCTCATATTCTTTCTACAGCTTCACTAACTCCTCTTTTTTTTACTCTACCATTGAGCTAATTTAGTGGCTTTTTCCTCAACTCAAATCACCATCGAAGCAGCTTTGTTTGCTCTACAAGACATCTACTCCACTATGTTCCAATCCTACACTAAAAAACGCACAAAAAAGTAAAGATCAAAGATGTATACATTACTACAAAGAAAGAAAGAATAACAAAAATAAACTAAGCACTGAGATAAACACTTACCTATACAATATCTCTATCAGCTATTTTAGTTAGCTGAGAAAAGGAATATACCTCCAACTTTCATTAATCGTACTTATTCACCATACCTTGCATGCGATCAATGTTGAAGGCAATCTCATCCACATACAATAAGAGTCTACTCCACAGCTCTGTTGTGAACCATAGCAAAAAAATCCCTTGCCCTCGCTAACATAAAACGAGCAAGCTGCCTGCGGACAAGTAGTTGATCCACACACCCGCTTCCAATCGATTCAAGAAAACACTAATTCAAGCTCATCAATAGGAATAAGCGGTTGCACCAGCATAGGCAGTGGAGGTGAGCCTTGCTCGACCACCAGCCTAGGGACAAGAATGATACCTAGCTGGTGATGTCTCCCTTTAGCACTACTTCACAAAGCACCTATCGGGCACTCCTTCTTCCACCCTCGTAATGCATCTCCTAGCAAAATCAACATTTTTTTGTGTTAATGAGCAAAAGAAAATGAAAGTCAATGAGCAAAAGAAAATGAAATCAAATGCAAATACTAGTAAGAATGCAAATAAGGAAAAAATTGTACATACACGTTAACTATATCAATCAAAAAGAAAACATGCTAAGTATTTGCTGGAAACATGTAAGTAAAGGGGGAACAAATAACCCTACCTTTATAAAGCTCTTACGAAGGTCACAATAGGTTTGATCTAGATGGATCAACAAGGGAGAACTACTCTATTCACATGGGATACCCCAACTCTTATCATGAACCAAAAAAAGATAATAATAAAAAAAAATATATCCTTCCCAGGCCCTTTGACGAAGGCAACCCGCTTAAGTTTTACTATTCGATTGGGAAAAGACATAGAAAAAAGGCTTATTAGGCATGCACCTAAGACAAAGTATGATAACTGTTTAAGGAAACTAGTAAGGCTAAATCAGACAAATGCTATTGAAACCTTGCGAAAGATGCAAAAAAGTTAGACAAAAACTGACTTAGACATGCCCCATAACTCCTTACTACATCCAATAAAAGATGATCTAGAGGTAACGAGAACCTATAAGTGAAGTAACTATTGAAAACAATAAAGTAACCCTAGGAGGTGACACTGTGTTATTTCTAAGCGAAGAAAAAATGGACTTAAACTCACCAACGACATATCCTACGTCTTAAAACATCTAACTCATTTGGCTAAAGTAAGCATTTTAACATCAGAAGAACCCTTAGCTGTGGTTCAAACTTGGATGAGGAAAATAAATCATAAATCATGCAACGACTATGCAATTTCTAAGACGCATTGAAATTTTCTAAAACTCGATTTAAAGATGCACCCTATAAAGGATCTATAAACTCAAAATACGTAGTAACACCGCGAGGAGGACACCCCTACAAAAGCAAACAAAACTAGATGATGGGTCGACGACGCCACCATAGTTGCTAATGGCCAGTAGCCCATAGCTAGTGCCTTGGAGGCGTCCACCCTCAGTGCCCGCGGGAATCCCAAACAGTAGCCCTAAGGGGTCAGACCTAGATGCCTCACGAGCGTCCAACACTGGCACCATTCGCGTCTGTTTAACATGAGTTTGCTAGGTTTTTGGTCGATCGATGGTGACTCGATGACAACAGCTCCACCACTACCTCTCCCCACTTGACTATTTTTTTACTTCTTCCTAAGGTTTGGCCTAGAATAGGACCTACTCTTAGATATTCTTTAAAGTCAGCTGGACTTCGAAAATTCTCACTGACTAAAAGGAATTGGATTAAAAATTGTGATGAAAAGACCCAACGCAAAACACAATAAAGTAAGGAAATTATGAAGTAAAAATGAAGTTACCTTGAGAACTCATCTCAAAACTCCTCTTCAGAGCTTCCTTTCTTTTTCTCTCTCTTCAATCCAGTTAAGATTTTTTCCAAGTCTTTGGGTGATGCTAAAACCATTGTACGAAGCATCCCTCAATGATCCTACAAAATTTGATACCTAATAGGTTTCAACTTAGACAAAAGTTGGGCACTTGCAAATATATGCTTAAAGTAACCAAGTAAAATTAACCAAATATATTTTCAACATGAAAATAAGATTTTTCAATTGAAAATAGGGGACTTAGTGATGTGGACAATCAAGATTACAATGGCAATTTGGTAAAAAAGAACTAAAAAGGGCCTAATGAACTAAATTAATTAATTAATTAAATAAAAGGGCCATAGAGCCCAAGGACAAATTGAGTCCATGAGTTAGGGCAACAAAACCCTAATGGGTCTAAATTCACTAAAAAAATTAAAAATACTATGCCCCAGAAAAATTTTGGGCATAAACAATCATTCATAAAGAATCACAAACTTCCAAGAATTTTCGAGGGTAAAGAATCCTAGTATGCACTCATTAGTTGAGTACATAACAAAATATCAATTGGAACAAGATTCAAAATTTTTATATACAAACAACATACACCACTGGACTCCTTGTTTAAAATAAGATTTGATATTACCGTGTTACAGCATGAATTGTGAGAACAAATTTAATAAGTTTATTATTATAAACTTTGAATCATTAGTTCCAAATCCGTCGGTCCAGATACAACAGCATAAATTCCAAGATTATCTTTGCATGGTCATACAATCTTATACCACCATTGGACAGTCAATTATTTGTTATCCGCTAAGAATTAGTAAATGCTAAAACCATTGTGGACAGTCGTGCCTTGAAAAGAAGTGGAACACAAACACTGACTTGGAATAAAACCGTCGTACGTTTCCAAATTCCCAACCCCAAAGGCCACTTTTTATGGAGTCTCAAGAACGTAGACGTCGCAAACTTTCCTAAACTAGATAGTAAAACCCTCAGTTTCGTTTAGTTGAGTTTAAAGTGTAAATCTTTAATCAAGAACCATGCACTACGCCACATAAATCACCACGAAAGTCGAAACCACCAAAACCACAAAACAGCGACCGATATGAACAGAAAAATACTGAAAATTCTGCTCTCTCTCTTGACACTAAACTCCATCTCTCTCTATTTCTACTTCTCATCCCACCCCGACCACCGCCAATCACCCTCAACCAACTATTCCCCGCTCCACCTCGTCAAACCATGGCCCATATTACCATCTTACCTCCCGTGGTCGCTCAACCCGAAAACACATTTGCGTTCTTGCGAGGCATATTTCGGCAATGGATTTACTCAACGTATCGACCCTTTGAAACCCATTACAGAACCCCACCGGAAGATCTCACCGTCCAGTGCTGGCGGAGGGTGGTTCAGGTGTTTCTACAGTGAGACTTTGAGGAGTTCGATATGTGAAGGGGGGAGAATTCGGATGATCCCAGAGAGAATTTTGATGTCTAAAGGGGGAGAAAAGTTGGAGAGTGTGATTGGCAGAGGAGAAGATGAAGAATTGCCGAATTTTGAAGATGGGGCTTTTGAGATTGAGGTTGCTGAGAGATCCAGAGTTGGGAAAAAGCTGGTGGATAAGGAGTTTTTGGATAAATATGTTCAAGAGGGTGCTGTTCAGAGGCATACTATGCGGAGGTTGATCGATTCAATTCGGTTAGTCGATGCCACTGAATTTATTTGCTCTGAGGTTAGTTTATACGGTTTCTTGGTATCTGTTCTTTTTTTCTTTTCGTTTTTTTGGGGTTGTTTAAAGTCTTGATTTTTGGAGTTGAATTGGTGGCTCTCGATAGGATTCTATTGGGATTTTGGATCTCTCTTCCTTCTTTTTTCTCGGGTTTTGTTTTGAGTTCATTAAATATGTCAGGATCATTGAATTTTTTCGGGAAGGGATATAAATTAATAGATTTTGGGACCGGATAAGAAGAATGGGATAAAGAAATTAGAGTCTTGCAGATCTTGTATGGACGATTTTTAATTGAGCTCGAAAAGCTGCTCCTTTTAACCTGGAGATGAGTCCAATTGCTTTGAATGCAGAAGTTTATCAAATTTGTTTGGATTGTCATTAGTAGAATTACCTCGAATGGATTGGTTTCGTGTCAAAAGATCTATGTTGAAAAAACCAAGTTCCAAAGTCGGCCTTAAACCTTGGGTTAAATATGATTGGTGTTGAGTGGTTAAATTCTGAACCTGAAATTTTGTCGTGAAATTGTTGTCAATTACATGTTAATGGCTAATATAATGACTGCTCTTAATCTGGTTTCAGATTAGACTTGCAGTTACCTTGAAAAACTAGAGTAGTTAAGGATAAATAGACAAAGAATTTGACATTTTACCTGGCCAAAAATATTACTGCAAGTATTTTATGCCATAAAACTAGTAGAAATATTCGGTTTATGGTGCACATGCAACATGATGTGCTTTTCCTCATTCAGAAGATGAATTTTAAATTAAAAAGAAGCATATTGTGCCAAGATCAGATAAAATTGATTTGAAATCTCTCTTTTTGAGGAACAAGTTAGTTATCCTGTAGCGAGTTTTCTAGAACTAGTTAATTAGATGCCTTCCTGGTTTTAGTCATAGTTTTTAGAGCAAGGCTCCTTGTGTCCTGAATTATGACTTGTGATATATCTTCTTCATTATTGGATCTCTCTTTACTCTTCTTTTGTGTGAGCCATCTCGTTGGACGACTACTAACATTTCTAGTAAAATGGTTTCATTTCAGTGGATTGAGGAGCCAACGCTTTTAGTCACTCGCTTCGAATATGCAAACTTGTTCCACACGGTTACTGATTGGTACAGTGCATATGTGGCTTCCAGAGTCACTGGCTTGCCTGAGCGGCCCCATTTGGTTTTTGTAGATGGCCACTGTGAGGTATGCCTCCTTGTGGCTTGTACCAAATGCATGTTTTACCGAATATATAGTAAATAGATGTGGAAAGGAGGCACCATCATGTACTTAAATTTATAGCCTGGTGGATAGTAATTAAATGAAAGCTGGTGAAGTGTGAAAAGTTTTCATATAGGATGTAAGTAAGCTATGATATTTCTGCTGATTCATGTGGATTTCTCTTTTGCTTCCCCCTTTCAGACATTCTATCATGTGGGTGTGGTTTTGTTTTACTTCTTTTGTACTTGGTTTGGCAAGATGGAAGATATCTCTACTACATCATTTTCATCCTTGAACTATTAGAAGAAACCAACACAGAAAATTCACTTGCTTGTCGTGGATTCATAAGTTGGAAATTTACCTTGTCAGATCCCTAAATCCATCACATTCAAATTTCAACACTCATTTGAGCATATGAATCACTCCTATTTGCTTGTTCCTTTAAATATGACTCATTTTTTAGTGCTCTGTACTCTGTCCCATTTAGCTTTTAATTAACCATTGCTATATTTCACGGCATTTCAGACCCCCTTGGAAGAAATATGGACGACACTATTCTCAAGCCTTACATATGCCAAGAACTTTAGTGGTCCTGTTTGTTTTCGCCATGCTATTTTGGCCCCACTAGGGTATGAAACTACTCTATTTAAGGGACTCTCTGAAAGTATAAACTGTCATGGAGCTTCTGCACAAGATTTGTGGCAAAAACCTGATGATCAGAAGACTGCTCGATTGTCTGAGTTTGGGGAGATGATAAGAGCAGCTTTTGGGTTTCCAGTGGATAGACGCCATATCCCCAACCCAGCTTCTGGTCATAACATCCTCTTTGTGCGACGTGAGGATTATCTTGCTCATCCCCGTCATGGTGGTAAGGTACAAACAAGACTTAGCAATGAACAACAAGTGTTTGATTCTATAAATAGTTGGGCATCAAATTACTCGGATTGTAAACTGAGAGTCGTCAATGGACTGTTTGCACACATGGGCATGAAAGAGCAAGTTGAGGCCATCCAAGATGCTGCAGTCATTATTGGTGCTCATGGGGCAGGTCTCACCCATATAGTTTCTGCAACCCCAAAAGCAGTGATTTTAGAGATAATTAGCAGCGAATATAGGCGGCCACATTTTCAGCTGATCGCCATGTGGAAAGGGTTGGAGTACCATGCCATAAATCTTGATGGATCCTATGCTGATCCTCCACTAGTTATTCACAAACTCGGCAGCATTTTGAGAAGCCTTGGATGCTGAAGCTGCTGAATGTTTGGAGAAAGATGTAACCGAGATCCAAGAGTGGCGGCTACTGCTAATATAATACAGCAATGCTCAGGTCGTTCTAATTTTCTTCTGTCTTGTAATCCTTTTAGGAGACTGATAACTCAACCAACCATTTTTTGAATGATAGAATACTGTAAATTTTTCCTGTAAAATATCACATTCTTGCAAAGGGAAGAACAATGGGAAATTTACTGATGAAAGCGAAAGGATGGTTACAAGGATGAGCATAGAGTTCCTATGCCAACTGAATTCCATGCATTTTGTCTAACCTTGGTTGTTTTACTTACCTTTTCCCTAATTCTGCTTTCCACTTGGTTTTCTTCCTTTTTTAATTTCAGGGGGGCTGCCTTTCGGAATGGATATTGATATTTCATTTTATAACATTGTTGTGTTTTCTTTCAACGATTATTACAGAAATATTTCCTCAAGCGACGAAATCAAATTTCGTTTTATAATATCATTGTATTTTCGTCAAGGACTCAATCCATTCAAATATTTAACAAATATTTCCACAACTGACAACAAGAAATTTCATTTTATAACTTTATTGTGCTTTCGCCAGCGACTCATTCCATTCAAATATCTAACAAATACTTCCTCACGTGACAACATGAAATTCCGAACCTGACCACCTGCAAGCTTGCGAGCAATGTGGATAAAACAAAGCATCAACATCACAACCCAGCTTAGGCAATATGCACAATTGGGTCCAGAATGATGAAGATGAACCAGAAACAAAATCTAAAAACCTTAAGGTTGTGATCCTCGCAAGCAAAAAACCAGCATTGAAGAACCCATGGGAGTTACAAAAGTTTGATTGTGCCACAAATTAATGTTTTGAGTAACTTTCAACAAATTACCAAAACAATTTTAATATTCCATCAACATAATCTTGGGACAAAATTACAACAGCTAATTTCGCAGGCTGAAATATCAAAGCAATCAATCAGCCAACGAAAACAAAACTACAACCATTGTCCTAGGGATATCACATCACTGACAATTGAAGTGTTCGATATAACTCTAGAAAGCAATGTAATCAAACTATCGTTCTGCCGGTTAAACCAGTACACAAAAATGATAAAAGCAACATTCTGCACTGGAAAATTTTGATTAACTTTATGCTCCACTGGCACCCTTTCCTTTCTTCCTCTGTATTTTCTTCATGTAGAACTCCAACTCCTTGCCCTCCAAAATATAACTATAACCCAAAAAATGTGAGGTATCAGAGAACAAGTATTACAAAGATGATATTAGCACTACCAGTGCTGATTATAGTTAAAACAATATGTATAGCACTCTAATTTACGGAAAGGATAGACACCAGTTGAACTAGAAGTATAATTCTTTGACGCCCCATAACCATCCTCATTAGAGGAAATAAGTTGAACAAAGCTTTGAACAATCATTATTACCCTAGCGTAAGATTAACAAGAAAACAAAGCCCAGCAATTTCATCAGCCAGAGAGAGGTTTAGAATCCAGAAAGAATTGCAAATAATTATAAGCAAGATGATGGTTGAAATTCAGGCACTTAAACTCAAATCTGGCTTTTTCCAATTTGTTTATTATCAAAATAATAATTAAAAAAAAAAAACTATAACATACCATGAAAGTAAAACTCAAGTTTTTATTGTAAAGCATGGGCAATACCACACTTTTAATATATTCTCCATTTTTCATTTCAGAAAAGATTGAAAACGTGGTGCAAGAACATGTTTTTCTTATTTTTGTTTTATGTACCGTCCTTTTGCTTTATTCACATGAAGGTGAAAATCCCCTTACTTTTTTCCTTTTCTTTCTTAAGAAACTTTTTGTTGGAAGGCGTTGGCTTGATTTAGCGGCTTCAAAGTTTTCCTTAGAAAAATGTCTGAATGCTTGACTCCACATGACACCCTTAACTTTTCTTTATTTCTACAATCTGTGACACAGAATTGAGAGGAGCAGCTATACACAAATCACCATCCAATCTCTATTCATTCAAATCCTCTTCCATGTCCTTCAAATCCAACAACCTTAGACCATAGTGAAACAATCACTGCTTAATTAGCCTCACCACAACCCCAAAATCCAAGGAAAGATACACATCCGCGGACCCAAACAAGCACAACCCACATGCCAAAACAACTCTAAACAATAAGTAGTATCATTGTGGAACACAAGCTATATATTATTATCATCAATTTGTAAAATAATAAAGAAAAAACCTGAAGACATGATGTGAAATCACGACTTCTAACAAAAATTTAAAAGAACCAAACAAAAAAGAAAATGAAGCTGCTCATGCTTTGGCTACCAAAAATAAGAATAGGTGAAAAGCCATAGTCTTAACACAGTCCACGCTTTACCCAAAATGGACAATCTATGAGTTTTATTTTAATGGTATTAATAAGTTTTTTTTTATTTTATAATAAACTATCAAAGAAACCTGTCACATAGTGTAGCAATAACTTGATGCCACTTCAGGCCTAATAGCAGTTGGACCTTCAGTACTTCTGCTAAGAGATTAAGAGAAAAATGAAGAAGAAAAAGTGTACCCATCAGCACGCCCACACTGGCCTGGGCGTGAGGAGATTGCAGCTAATAAACGGCCACCACCAAATTGTTCCTCGATATGTGGGTCAATCTTACGGTCCTGTTGACGCTTTTCGAGTTTTCTAAGGACATGGCTGCTCTTCTTTACCTCTTCAGCAGCTGTAGCCTCAGTTTCCTAAAGTCCAGCCAAAACTAAAATTAAACAAAACAATTTACACAGCTAATTTTCATACCTAATTAAAAATTAATCCAGCCCGTTGAAAACTAAAAATTGCGAAGGCGTTGATTCTTGAAAATTCTTCCAAACAACAGGAAATTTTTACACAACTTGATTCCTAACACCCTGTTTGATGCAAGGACTTTGATGAGGAAAAAAAAAAAGAAAACGCTAAAGAATAATTTTGGTTCTTCGGTTGCTAAGGAAAATAAACTACAAGAAAAATTCAAGAAACTGGGAAAAATTCATTATCCTCACAAAAAGGTGAGGAAAAATGACGAAAAAACCTATTTGGTCCTCTTTTCCGCCTCCAGTGCACCATCACCTTCCTTCCCCTTCTTTTTCTTATTGTCTTCTCCTATATCACAAAACAAACTCAATATTTTGTATTTCTTTGATTTTGTTAACTTTTGTACTAAAAGTCTCCTTAACATCAATCTCCATGAACCAAAACAAGTGCACTGCTATGTTTCAGATGAAGGAATTACGTGGAGACAGTATAAGAAAAATATTATCCTCACTCCAAATAATAATTGTGTCCTTTCTCTACTAATGCATTTCACTTTCTTTTTGTTCCCCTCACTAAAATGCAAGATCCAAATGTAGCCTAAGTCTATACATTGTGCATAATAGTTGCTCAAATGCAGTTGAAGAAAAGGAAAACTAGGAGGACAAATAACCAATGAGCAATAGAAGAAAAGTTCATCATTACCTCTCCTTCCTTCTTGGCAGCAGTCTTCTTCTTGCGACCAATGTCAACTCCATAATGCTGAAGATACCACTGCTTGAATGGTGCAGCATCCACCTGAACAATAGCACTCTTCACTAAAGTCTGGGTCCTAACCAACTCATTATTGGATGCATTATAAACAACATCCAAAATACGAGTCTTTCTGGTCACAGCTTCACTCCCCCAAGAGTAGTTTCCAGTATCCAGCCTCAAGGCCCGCCACTTCACATTACCTCCACGAACTCGGACCCTGCGCACTGTCTTGTTACTTGACAATTTTGTGTTGGCAGGTTGTCTACCGAGCTCATACCTGATTAGTAAGCACAATATAATCAACCAATCAAATGGCAGTTGCAAAAAGATAGCTCTACAAATACAGTAAGAAGATATAGTGTTGGTAATATATAATAACAGGTATCATCAAGTACTGAAATAAACAATTTATAACACCAATTAAAACAAGATATATATTACTTTTGCTAATTCTAATTCAAAACCACAAGTACAAGGATCTAAGTATGAAATTAGCATAAGTCAGCTAAAATAAACTATTCGTATAGAAAAAAATGACTAAAACAGGATTTGACAAAACTAATGGACCCAATTTAGGAACATGTGCTAAAATATTAAAGATCTAAGTTTCTTTTTCTGAAAGTGAGCACATGTACACCAGATCTGGAACAAAAATAGACAAAGAAGCAAACTTTATATGAAACCTCATTGAATTACGCAGAAGACTAATGTACTTCAACTTACAAATTAGATTAACGTTCAACAAAAAATACAAAGAATTACACAACATAAACACGGATAAATGCAAGAGTAACAACTAAACCAAATTAAAATAAATTGAATTTAGCAAGAACGGAACAAGAAAGAAAAGTTACTTTCTCTTCTTCCTCCAAGCCTTCTTCTTTCCTCCAGTGGCACGCCTCTTGTGCATGGAATCCCGAGAAATACCTGAGCATAAACAACATTTCAGTCAACTCTCTGCCCAAAATAAGCACCGAAGAGACTAATGAATTAGAACAATTTTAGAGGCAAATAAAAAGTGCGACAACTGATATTTTACCCATGACTGCCGGCGGAGAACTATAGGGTTCCGATTAATCTCCGATCGGATGCAGAGACAGAAACAGCGGGCAACAGCAAGCGGAAGAAGTGGCGGCGTAGGCTGACGGAGTATTTAAAACAATTTGTTCAAAACCCTAGATGAGTCAAATGACAATTACATCCTTTGGAGCTCCGATCCCCATTCCCCATTCCCCACGACCTCGTCCCGTGGCCCGTACTTTCTTTACTGTCCTTTTTTGTCATCACGGAATAATTTTTTATTACCTTTAACAAGGAAAATAATGAACCGAAGAGCATCTCCAACGCGGTTCCATTTGGGGTGTTATTTGGGTTGTTACTTATGAAATTAGCATTCCAAATAATACTTGAATTGCTCGAGTGTTATTTTGGTTTCAAATTTGGAATCTTTCTTGATCAAAGGTTTCATATTCTTAAGTAAATTTTAATTTTTTATATATTTATATATATAATTATATATTTCATATATTTCAAAAAAAAATATTTCATATATTTTATAAATTTATTTATATTGTTCTTTCTCCTCAAATGTGTACCTTTTGATAAGTTGCTTGATAAAATAAAAAATTTCAATTATTAATTTTTTTAAATATTTGTTTAGAAATTAAAATTAACTAATAATTAATAAAAATATAAATATAAATATAAAAAAATAAAATAGAATAGTCTAAATATATTAAAATAATATTTATGTATATTAAAATAATAGAAAAAGCATAATCTTGGGTTGGAGAAGGAAAATGCTACATGAGGTGCTATATTTTTTGTATGTTAATTTTGCTGATGTGGCCAAAAAAAGACCTTGAAATAGATCGAGAATTGGAGATGGCCTAAACATGAGAAGTTTTTAAAATAGAAGCATGATATATTTTTGGGCAATTGCATAATTAATTTCTAAAATTTCACTTCATAATTATTTTAATTTTAATTTTAATTTTTATTACTTTATCTTTTAGTTCCTAAACTTAATATTTCATTTTTGTTTAGTCCTCAAAACAATATTCTGGCCAAAAATTTGTCCACTTGTGATATTTTTAAGGGTAAAGTTACCAATGTAGGATTTTTGTAAATTCCATTGTACTCATCAAGTTTTTTTTTTTTTTTCCAGCCAATAGGCCACAATAGATAGAAACAAATCATATTCCTTCCCACAATACAAATCTAATATGTTGAATATTATTTATCTAATAAATTATTTTTATGGGGATAAAGAATTTAATAATATTAAAAAAAGTTAATTAAAAAATTCTTAAGTGGGATCATATTAAGGAATTAAGAAATTTAATAATCTTAATCAAGGTTAATTTAATAATTAAGACACAAGATTGAGATTATTAAGTGATAAATATCTTCTGAAATGCATAATTAAGAAAAAAATTGATCACAAAATCTAAACTACGAGATATTATTCAATAATGTATAGAATATGAATTATCCATGCACAAAAATTATTAAGTTAAAAAAAAAACTTCCATTTGAACTTTTTGAAAATTATATTAATATCTTGTTAGATATTATCCTTCTAATTAAATTTAGTAAACAACTTCATTTTGAAAAGCATTTCGAAAGTGTAAAACATTTATCTCTCTCTCTCTCTCTCTCTCTCTTATGTGACTTTTGAAATTATTTAATTTACGACTATAATACTATTGTCCAAAATAAATTGGCCATTTATCAAACTCTTGAATATTATTATGATTAGTTCACCATATTATTTCTTGAATAGTCTTGAAACTATTAAAATTTCAAGTTGCTAACTAAATTTTTTTTCATAATATTTTACCATCTGGACTATACTTTTTCTTTAACCACCTTGCCTTACACAAACTAGTTATGGTAAAATATTTCATGGTATCCTATTATAGGAGTGGCAGGAGCTTTTTCTAAAAGTATTTTTTATCACTTTATTAAAAGAAAACTTATTTAATTTGAATTATCACAGGATATGCACCTAAAAGTACACTAAAAAATGTCCATTGTATTTTGTGATTTAACAAGGCTACACAAGGAGATGACTATTATATCCATAAAATTAGAAAATTTAACTACAATATATGGAAAAGGAGGCTCCCGACATTGATGTGATGAAGTTTTTTCATAATATTCTATCAAAATTTGTTCGTCTATCGTAAGGTAAAAAAAAGAGTATAATTTGGATAGTAAAGTATCATAGACAAAAGCTTA
Organism: Jacaranda mimosifolia; assembly: GCA_018894105.1. Taxonomy (NCBI): domain Eukaryota; kingdom Viridiplantae; phylum Streptophyta; class Magnoliopsida; order Lamiales; family Bignoniaceae; genus Jacaranda; species Jacaranda mimosifolia. The sequence goes on from CM032129.1 coordinate 23,774,403, forward strand.
GCTAGCGAAGTATAAAAACACGTATAGTTCAGATAGCAATCTATTTGTATCCCATCTTAATATTCGTTAATTATTAATACCAATGATCGATGTACCACTCGATGCATGTGCATTTAAATATTGAAGTATAGTTGATATATATACATATATACATACATTATATGTTATATAAAAATATTTATTGATTCAAGGTCCTTCTCGAAAATTATTGAATTGCGGGCTTCTATTTAAAGAATGTGTATGCATAAAAACACTGTACGAGTCAAAATTAAGTGATTCAATGCTTTTTTTAACTGTAGAGGTTGGTATTTGCATTAGTTGGGTTCTTGGTAAGTTTGAGACCATTAAGTTTAGGACCATCTTAAGTGGGCTCAATGGGTGATTCTAATTGATCATGTTGGTCCTTTTACTAGGCTTTTATGTATATATCTCTAAGACCTTAGTGAAATATATCAATTGACAACAATAAAAATTGATATAAAAAAATTTATATTCATCAAACAAACTTCAATTGAAATTTGCACATAAACAGGTGTAAATACATAGATTAACAAAGGAATGAAAGACTAAGTTATATATAAAAAGGTCTTGGTGTATAGCTTTCGCATAATAATTTTTTACCATGGACCTGCAATTTTAAAAAAAATATACATAATGTTTTAGGTCATCTACTATATATTTATGTAATTTTACATAATTTACAAAAATTGGATTGTAGTTGCTTTGCAATCTCACTTCTATTAATCTATGTCTTTGCACCACATGTTTGTTAATTTAGGGTATTACTCTATCCATACTCAAAAAGTCATATCCAAACTCATACTTTAGGGTATTACAAATAAGGTCTTTGCACCACATGTTTGTTAATATAGGGTATTACAAATAATGCCATAGGTTTGGGTAGAGTCGATACTAAAATATCCATATACCCTATACCAAAAACTATTCATTACATTGTGCTCAAATTTAACCTACTAACTTGAAAAGTGAAAGTAAATGTATGCTAATGATAAATTTTTTATATGTATAAAATTCAAAATATTTATTATATAATAATATACATTTTTAAATATTTACATGTATTTATTTGAATATATTGTATGAAATAATATTATTTGAAAAAAGAATCAAAATAATAAAATTAAAGAGAGGAAAAAAATATTTAGAGAAAACTATAGAAAGAAAAAAACATAACATGGAAGAGATGTGAGAAAAAATATTAAATCTTTTTGACTTTTATTTATTGACTATTCTCAGAATGAAATGTAAAGATTTATTAAATTAAATTAAATGACTAATTAAATATTGATATTAAATTAAATTTAGGTAGTATATTTTTGTATTGTATTCCAAATAATTTTTCTAATACATATTAATAAATTATTGTATACATTAAAAGCTTAAATTCAATGAGTTAGACGTAGTGGATCTTGCATAGATAGAATAGGTTTAGAATTAGTCTTATTATTTTGGGTATTTAGAATAGAGTAAAATATAGGGTACTATTATTTAGGTAACCCTACCATTAACAATGATGATGGTTGGATCAATTTTATCAGTGTACTGGGCTCTGGCCCAATATAATTGACCAGAATAGAAGTCAGATGGAGTGTCTAGATAAAGGTGGGTCGAGTCCTGCAACCAATAACAAATGTTAGGCTTGCTGAGGAACCCTCGGCTAAGGCACTCCGACATTTAAGTCAGTATCTAATTGACCAAAAAAGAGAGCGATCGAGTGAGGGCTAAAGTTTAATGAACATACATTGTTAAAGGGTTGTAATGAGGTATTTATAGTCTCTTTTGAGAGGTTAAGATGTCCATGATGCTCTTACTTGTGCAGAGAGGGCCTTTGTCCTTACTTGAGGACCTTTAGGTCTCCACGTGATGCCTCTTCCTACTTTCAGGACATGGAGGAGCTCTTTATTTTTAATGTGGAGGCATAATAGTAGTATAGTGGAGGCATGCACCATAAATGTGGAGGCACGCCGCTTGTCAGTGCATTTAATGCAGCAAAGTGGTGGTTATAACCCATTTAATGCGACCATGATTAGTGGTGTGGGATTGCTTTATGCTTCTTCGATCGACCTCCTAGGGTCGAGATGTTTTCTTATCTACAAGTCATATAGCCACACACTGGTCTAAATAATGGGACTTTCTCGGGTTCAAAGGCCTCTGGCTGAGGGCCCATTGATCATTCTCGAGCTGATCAACCACACTCAGGTCGATTGAAAAGATGCTGGTGTGTTGAGCTGGCGAAATGGCCCAATGAGGAGTTGGGCATAGTCAATCACCTGGTCGACTATTAGTGGTTTGGACCTATTAGGCTATACCATATCATGAGTCCCCCCCACGCCTAAGTCCTGATCGAGCTATTCGATGTGAAGAATGATGAGTAGTTGACTTGGAAGATTGAATTTGTTCGACCAGGGATTTCGCGCGCTTATGTTCTTTTGAATTTCAAAGCTCGACTAGGGTTTCAACGCATTAATTGTGGCAGTTATATTGGGTAGTGAAACTCTTTAATCGGCGGTTTCATAATAAATAGCTAGCAACCAGTCATTTTAACTTGTTGACATACCCTTCAGATAGAGGCTATAAATAGGGGGTGAAAATTTTTCATTTACCACTAGCAATTTGAGAGGTCAAGCTCTGTAAGGTTTTACTGCTTCCAACCAAGAATTGTGAATTTGATCTTCTTGTTAGCTTTGTAAGTTCCTTTCGGCCCTGTGTAGTTTAATATCTCTTGCTTTCGACCAATTGTTAATAGAAAAAGATGCTTAGGGTTTTTGAGGAGGGTAATGGTAGAGGGAGTGATTCCAAGGAGACCTGGTCAGATGGGGATTCGAGCAGAAGGGTAGGCAACTCAACTTGTGGGACTAGTGAGTCTTTTAGTAATAGTTCTAGTTCTTCTAGCAGTTTAAGTGATACAAGTGTAGATGTCGATGAGAAGCTTGGCCAAGCCGACCTCCTGTGTCTCGAGATAGGTTATTCACCCTTGATAACTATAGTGATATAAGATTTGAGATCGAAGATAGAGATCTAGAGTTGACAGGCACTTGTACACGTTCCCCCGGAGTTGGAGTTTGAGTTGATCATCCCTAAACCTAGTGATAGGATACATCGACCTCCGACTGGTTGCATAACAATTTTTGAGGATACATTGACCTTCGACCTCTAACTGGTTGCATAACCTCCGACTGGCTTAATTTTTGAGGATACTCTCCAATAGCATATGCCATCGGCTATACTTTTCACTGTCCAACCTGCTTAGGTTGAGGCTAGCAGCTCGGTGGCTCGACAAAAAAGGACGACTATCAACGAGCGAGCTCCCCCTCCAAAGAGAATTACTGCTGAAAAGGGGAAGGGGAAAGTTGGTGAGTCTCCACTCTTTAGCCCCAGACCAAATGATGAGCTATTCCCCCTAATTACTTTTATGTCCCCAAGATTCGGGCCCGACATTGGGGTTCAGAACACGACATTGATGTTAGGGGCAGGGTCGGCTAGATTGGGCCCTTTGAAGGTGTTGATAGTTAGTCTCTTTATGTCTGACTAGAAGAAGATGCTGGATATGGGGCAACTGGAGGCCTTAAAAGCATGGTAAGTTTCTAGTTGTGTTTTACTTATTTTCAAAACTGATCGTTTGTGTTCGATTTCTGACTAGACTTTCTGTTGTCACTGGTCGGCCAATTGGGTTATAATTTTTATTGGAGGGTCGAGCTAGCCCTGGGTGATCGTGAGGAGTTCCAAAAAGAATAAGAGTAAATTGAGATGACAAAGGCCCGGCTCGAGTCGTTGCAGTCAACAATCACCGAGCTAACCCAACAGTTCAAGGAGAAGGATGTGGAGCTACTAGTTGCTGTGGTGGAAAAGAGTCTCATGGATAAGCTGTTGAGCAAGGCGACGTTGGAGGTAGAAGTAGCCCATACTGCCGGTTGAGCGCTGGGATACAATAGTGCTATTCGATATGTTCGAGATGAGTTCTTTATGGTGATACCGGGAATTTGCAAGGATATAGTTCAACAATTTATGCTATGCCCTGCTTTCTAGGATGCTAGCATTAACTTTGTGGTTGACGACAGAAAAAAGGCTTTTGAGAAGTCTGTCTAATAGCTTAAGTTTTTGGGTTATCAATTTCAATCCGAAGACAAGGCCTGTCTTAATGTGCTGCAAAATGAATAGCTCGAGGATTATCTTGAAGTTATGCCCATCAAAGAGAATGCGCCTGCAAAGGTGGCCAAAGCTCTGATCCACCCAAAGGAGGTCAAGGTGACAAAATAATTTGCATTCATGAGTGACTTTGCCTTCGACATCAAGGACAACAAGGTTGACATTGCAACCTATTTTCCTCCTACCGATTGAACATGTTTGATGGAGGAGGCAAGTCTTTCTCAACCAATGGGTGTCACTCAGCCAACAGTAGAGCAGGAGGTCGAGGGTCCCCCCACTATCGTGCACGTCAACTTTGGTGATGAGCTTGACCATATTGTCGATGAGGTGATAGTTGCTCGAGGTGCTGAAGAGGAAAAGGCTAGATCGAGCTGAAGCTATATTGCCTTTTTGCTTATTTTGTTTTTATTTGAACTCATCTACCCTGTGAGGTGGGGCATTCGACCTAGTATAATTGAACGATTTGTTTCTGATTGTAATTTGGACCTGATCACTCTATAATATCAACTTTTGTCTCAATGTTTGTCGACTTGCTTTTTTTATTGTTTTCCATTTAATTCAATTCTTTAATATGACTGCATAAATGAATGAAAAAAAATAATTTCTTTCATCTAACGTGTCGATTAGTGCGGTCTTTTGATGAACATTCAATTAGTGTATAACCAAGTTAATAGTCAATTGTAAAATCGATTTTAAAAGAATTAAATATATCTAAGAATTTTCATATTGATCTGATCCATTCAAAATTGGTTTTTAGATGGTCTTTGTAGTCGACTCCTGGGTCAACTTAAAATATTTTTGTCGTAGTCAAATGAATAAGCTTGAATCCATGGTCAATCATGGGTCAACTTTATTGAATTGAATTCAAGTTGTTGTGTAATCTTTGCATTATGACATGTGCGTCCGTCAGACAACTTTGAAGATGATGATTGAATATGGGGCTGAATTTAAATTGTGGTTGACAACAGGATTAACTTTAAATAATTTTCTCATTTATTAAGTCATTAGGCTACACGCCGTGATCGTGGTTTGAAACCAAATTGTGGTTGACTACGGGGTCAAATTTAAACAATTTTCTTGTTTACATGATTGGGCTAGAGGCCCTAGTTGCAATTAAGAACAAGTAGTTGGTCGAATTTAAATCGCCTTTATTGGTTTGGAACCAAATTACGAAAGAGTTGAATGGAGACCTTGGTCTCTACATACATGTAACTTTTTCAAGTTTACTGCATTTCATGGTTGAGGGAGTTTGTTTCCATCCATATCCGTTAGTTAGTAAGAGTTTTGTTTTGCCACTTTGAATACCGAATATGAGACCTCCCATTTTGGGTTGAGTTTTCCCACGTTCTTTGAAACTTCAACTTTCTTGAGGACGAATCCTCCACTTGAAAGCTTTTTGGTCGAACTCCTTTGTTATAGTGTTGGGCCATCTTCGACCTATGCCTTTGCATTGTAGTGTATGCCTGCTGGCATAGTTCGTCGATTGTTTCAAGGTCGAGTTGCCTTTCAGATTCATTCCTGATTAGATTGTAATGGATCACCCGAGCTATATGTTGTATTAACTCTGCTGAGACTACTGCCTCTGAGCTATAGACCAGACTATAAGTACCGTGCCCACGGTGGCTATTCTAGGAGTGGTTTTGTACACCCATAGGACCTCGAGGAGGTCGTCCACCCAACTTGCTTTGGATCTTTCTAGTTGCATTTTGATATGATTGAGGATGTCCTTGTTTGTGACTTCAGTCTATCTATTAGCTTGAGGATTTCCAATCAAGGTGAAATGTTGTTGTATTCCTAAACTTTCACACAAGTTCTTCGTGCTTTTATGTTAGAATTGCATTCCATTATTTGATATCAATACCTTTGGTAAACCGAAATTGCAAATGATATTTTTCCACAAGAAACTTCTAATGGCCATGTTAGTTATTTTCATGGAAGCCATCATAAGGCATCTCACTTGTAGATCATCATCTACAAATTTAGTGAACAGATCACGGGTCTCACTGGTGGCGTCATCACCTAATGTGTCCGGCGGACTTTGATCTAGAACACAGGTCCTCTTTTTAGAGTCAAGTATAGTCTTAAAGTTTCTCAACCAATCGCGAAAGTTTGAACCGATTAGTTTATTGGTTTTCAAAATGTTTGCAAGTGGATTTTTAGCCATTTTCTTTTTGAAGATTTCAAAAATCTATAAGAGGCGAAAAAAGAGGATAAGCATAGGATTGAATTTTGATATTGAAAACATGTTTATGGTCTTTCAAGCATGTTTTTCTCCTAATATTTTATCAAATGCTTTGCCCCGTAGAAGAATTTAGGAAATCTTATTTCCTAGTGAGAATCAAGATCCTAAGGACTTTTAAGTAGACCCCCATGATTGGATGTGTATCTACAAACAATCCAAAGGTAAGCAATTTTTGCTAATTGCATCTCTATGTAACTCTTGATATATTTTGCCTCACATTTTTATGTAGATCCTCTATAAGGATGACCTATACATTATTTGGTGTTAAGTTGAACCTACCACTCAAACTTTGATTTGAGACGACGCCACATCATCCCCCTTGACCGAATGTATAATGCATGGGAGGCCTCAAATCAAAGGTGTATCATATGCTAGGTATATGGTCACAGCTTTCCACTTAAGTGTGACCCCCGTGACCGGATGTATATCACACAAAGATGGTAGCATTGTCATGCCATATACTATTAGTGGAAGGCATGGATTAATTAAAAACTCTTTTTAATTCATATCCATTTTGACTTAATATTTGAAAGCACTTAGACATTCTAAGTGGAGGATTTTTGTTTGCAAAGATCTCATTATTTTATCTTCTTATTAGGTTTTCTACATCCTAACTATGTATCTGATACATCAATAGAATATAAAAAGTATAAATAAGTAAATGCTCTTAGCATGCTCCTAGGGTGGTGATGAGGGTAATTTTGGTGAAAGGGATCTCTGGATCTCGACCAGAAGGATGATTTGTGAGGATGTTGGATGGAACCTACAACTAAAGAACAAACATCAGGCTAACTGAGAGGGTCCCTAGCTAAGACCCTTCGATGATTAAGTCAGTAAATCAACCTGAGGATATTTAGACAAAGTAATAGTTTCTTAAGTGTATGTGTGCTTACCATGAGTTCTGAAGGACGAAGTATTTATAGTGCTTATTTGGAGGTGAAAATACTAGTATCTCCTTCAGCGTATTTCATATGTTGATTCCTCAAGTAGGGACAAGGTAGGTCTTTTCCACTTATCTGGGAGTCGTACAAGTGTCCGACTGGCCGGAATGGGGGTTCTTATCGTTATTAATACGGAGATCATGTGCCGTCAATCCATTTAATGCAGACAGCTTAGCGGTTGTGACGTAACTAATACAGATGTAAGGGTGGAAAACCGCCATTAAGCTCCTCCCTTCCTCCATTCGATCTGGGGGCCACATCATTTGACCTTATGCGGTTGAATAGGCCCTCTTTGACCCGGAGGTCAAATCATTCGACCCAGGAGGTTGAATAGGCTTTATATGCCAGAAACAGTTTTAAGCTTTGGTACTTAGGCCCATTAAGCATATTGGGCTTGTGTTAGGATTGCCTATATCAGATGGGATGACCATAAGCCTGTGCAAGTGATGCACTTAGAGCCATAGGTGCATCACTTAGTTGATTTTAAGTGGGTTAATTAAATTTAACTATTACATTAGTGTATCCCATACATTCATGAGCCTTCAAAAGTATCCATGCCTCTAATGGTCTTCTTTACTCCTTATAACAATTACATGAGAAAAAAATTCTCACTCCTAGTGATTCTACTCTCATAACATTTACAAGGTAGAAATTAAGAGGCATGCAAGCCCCAATTTAATATAGCCCATTTAAACAACTTGAAACAAAAAAAATCAATATTAAAGGCTTATGATCATCCCCATTCATTCATCATCCATTCAACAATTAAATGAATAATAAATAAATCTAGAATTCACATTGAATTCCAACAAATAAATATTTCTCTCATAAACAAATAATTGGCCAAGCGAGAACTAGCATAATAATTATGCATAAATTGGAGATTAACTTCAATAAGTTTTTAAAAGCAATCAAAAATGTCAAACATAATTTTGAGAACTTGCACAACTCTTGTGCATCTATTATGTGTGGTTCAAAACACTTTTGGTCACCTAAAGGAGCTAAAATGAAGGCTCAAAACTCATCCAACCTAAATGAAGTGCTACTGGCTGAGGCTGGGGCACAGTTGGGCGGCAGCTCTCGGTCGCTGCCGTGGCTCGGTAGCACCCCTATTTTGGGGGTTAAGACCGAGTCAAGCCTTTTTTGGCTCAACTTTTGTGTACCAAAAAATATTAAGTCACACATTATAGATAAAATTTCAGATCTAAAACACCTTTTAAAACTGAAATTTCAAGTGCTCAATCATGCTTCAAAAACAAGTTAAAGTAAGAATCAAATTCTTCAATAAATTTCCAACAAACTCCAATCAAATTGGATCCAAAATTGATCAAAACTCTTTTAGGCCATCAATAACATGCTATATCAACATAGAAAATCAACTAATGCTAAATCAACATTCAACATTAGAAGCTATGAATTAAAACATACTAATAATATGAATTAACACTTAAAATGTATATCAGCATCCTTTCAATTCATCAATCAAGGAGCCACACAAAATTTCATCCAAATACTCCAATCCATCATATAAATTGAGAATTTGGTGATTTTGATCAATCATTCAAAAATCCAAATCAAAGCATGAACTAGGCTCCGATACCACTTGAAAGCACTTGTAGCACAAGGATCCAATAATTAAAACTTTAAAAACTAAAATAAACTAGGCTACACGTGCAAACTAGGATCTAAACATGCTTATGATTCAGATTTGGATGGATAATTACCCTGATTATAAAAAATCTAAAGGAAAGATGAACACTTCTTCAATCCAGAAACGGTCACACAGCGGCATAGCAGATTGGATGCAACTTTTGCCTAATCCAAACTTCTCCAAAATTCGAAAAAAAACTTACAGAACCTTCTCAACTCCTTGATGAAGCTACTATAAAAAATTCAGCTCAAGAAGCCTCAGGAAAGTGCCAGAAAAAATTTGCCAAGCGGACTACCCCAATAGTAGATCTTCCAAAAGCAAGCAATCCAAATGTCTCACATCTAGCAATATGATCCACACACCAATGCTTGATCCTAATCTCCTTGGTATTAGGTAGAAAATACAAAGGAGATTTGTAGACATGGGGGCTTGATTTGAGATAGGAGAAGAAGAGAGGAAGTGAAGCTTCAACACATGAGGCAACATTTAAGATTTGGAGGGAAAATGTGAAAGAATCTAATTCTTTACATGGAACTTAATAGCTGCCCCACTCTCCCTCTATATTTATATATAGAGTGAGGATGGTGTGATGCCAAGGATGGAATCACACCAAAACACTAAACCCCAAGGTGGCATCAAACCTTCCACAAGGGGGATCGCCAACTTGCCTTGCAAATTGGCAAGTTGCAATTCAAATGTGAATTTGAATTTTATGTGCATTTCAATTTTATTTGGAATCTAATTTCAAATTAATTAAAATGCCACACCTAATGAACCTTTCATTTGAATTTTCGCTCCATAATGGATTCTTCTCATTAATTAAATTAAATAATTTAATTTAATTGATTAATATTTGGCCTAACTTCTAAGTCAATTAGCTTAACTCTTTAAACTAATAATTGCTAACTTAACTCTTTAAGCTAATTTGACTAATTGATGGTCATGTGGCACCAAATAATTTAACAATTAAATTGATCAAGTCAAAATGACTTCAATTTCGCTAATCCTCAAATCGGTCCACAAGGAGCATTTTTCTAACACTTGAAAAAATTCCTCCATCAATTAGGAAATGCAATTGGCTTTTGTGTGTGACTTATCAAGTTCTACCATTCATTGGACATGAGCTCACAACTCTTTGTGACTTTTGAATATCAAATATTCGTTTTAGTTTAAACTTCTTTAAACTAATCGATTTAATTCAATTAATCTCCATTAATTGAAGAGTACCCAATCTCCATGATCGATGTCCAACCTCAAGCCTATGGAGTCCAACTAATTCTATCTCTACGTGTACCATGCAAATATGATCCTTCTATCTCATATATCTCGAAAGAGGCATAGGGCAAGATATTTGCCCGTTCTTCTCTAATAGTATCGATCCTATGTTTCTATTCTTAATGTTCAATTCCCTTTATGACCTCATATTTGGAAAACTTATTTTCCAAATTTTCATACTCCTTGCGCAAGGATTTCTTAGAATCAATCATTATAGAATATATAGGAGATGAACTCGCCCTTGACAAAGATGAGGAGTCGGATTCCATCTTAGATCTCACAAACCTCTATATCTAAGTAGCTCATGCCCAATCACCACCCGAATAGCCCTCTAGGTGACTAGGGATGAGTTACAGCATGAAGACCTAAACACAAGGTTACCATGGATCCTCAGGTCAGAGGACTAATTATATGCACTAGCGTAAACTGGAGAACTTGCCCTACTGACTTGCTACTTCGGCTATCTAGTGAATTCATTGGGCAGGCCTTTAGTACCTTGTTTCTAACAAGCACCCACTAGCATGCATCCATATCTTATATAAGATTGCTCATGGAACGGAGCAACATCCAACCCTCAGATTTATGCATTGTTAGCGTAAGTCTATTTGGATCTTAGATGCTCTATTTCATATGATCCTATGACTTGGAAGATTTTAAGATCAAGATCGTGTAAGACTTATTCCATGATCACCACCAAGTGTGTGACCAAGTCTGGTAGTCTTGTTTGATCTAAGGGCTTCATCCAAATGCCAATAATGTAATAATGAACATAAGATGACGATGGCCATATAAAGAGTATCATTGAATTAAGATTGTCTTACAAGAAAATAGTTTACAAGACCAATTTAATTGGCTTGTGGGGTACTATTCCAACACAGACCCAGAGCTATGATCCTTTTGACCAACTTCTGCATATCTCTAATTGTTCGGGTTGGTGAGATGTCTAGAATCACCTTATCTTTTGTGCGTGTGCCTTTATTCCCTTTTGGCTAACCATGTATCCCAAAAAATTTCTTTATCTCACCCCAAATATGCATTTGTTGGGATTGAGTTTCATGCCGAATGTTCTTAGTATTGAGAAGGTATGGCTGAGGTCAGCCAAATGGTTTTGTTTTCTTTTTATCTTGACAATCATGTCATCAACGTAGACCTCCGTGGTCCACCCAATCTCATTCTTGAACATAAAGTTCACAAGTCTTTGATAAGTTGCACCTGCATTCTTGAGGCCAAAAGGCATGACTAGGAAATAGTATAAACCATTGGGCACCACAAAGAAGGTCTTATCCCTATCTTTAAGGGCCATAAAGATTTGATAATAACCCTTAAATGTATCTATCATGCTTAAAAGATCGCAACCTATTGTTGAATTAACTAATAAATCTATTCGAGGTTGCAGGTAAACATCTTTAGGACAAGCTTTATTCGTATCAGTAAAATTATTACACATTCTCCACTTGCCTTCATTTTTAGGGATAAGAACTACATTACAAAGCCAACTAGGATAATAAATTTCTACAATGTAGCTTATCTCTAAGAGTTTGTTGACATCCTTCTTGATGATCTAGCATCTTTCAGCATTGAAGGTCCTGGTCTTCTGCTTGATCGGCTTGAATGGGGGGTCCATATTTAAGTGGTGGACAATGATGCTGGGGTCGATTCCTTGGAGGTCAGCAGCTTTCCAGGCAAAAACATAGATGTTTCTCCTGAGGAAGCCGACCATCATACATTCTATGTTGCTTTCTAGATCACTCATAATCCTTATAAACTTCTCAGGATTTCTAGGCTTGAGCTCTATGGTCTTAAATTCTCTAATTAGTTCGACCCTGATTTCTTCGAACTTTTTCTTCTTGCTCTACTGTCCCTCTTTGGGTTTCGTTATTAGGACATCCCACAAAGGTTTCTGTTTGGGTCAAGTCTTCTACTTATTTTCCTCGATAGAGATGGTGTAGCATCGCCATGCTTCTTTCATATTACACAGTAACTCACCCGTTCCAGCAGCTATTGGGTACTTGACTTTCATGTGGTAGGTCGAGACAATTGCCCTGAAGTTGTTCAGTGCTGGTCGTCAAATTATGACATTGTAGGTAAATGGTGCATCGACTACCAGGTAGTTGACCATGAGAGTCCTCCTTCTAGGTAATTCACCCAATGAGGTAGATAAATTTATGTATCCTTTAGAATGATCTTGGACCCTCCAAATTTAATAAGAGAGGTGCGAACTGCCTTAAACTTCAACTTTCCTAGATTCATCCTCTTCAAAGTTGACAAGAAAATTATGTTCTCTGAACTACCATTGTTGACCAGAACCTTTTTTACCTCAAAGTTTGCAATTTCAACTGACACGATCCAGCTTACTGTCAGTTTCTTAGTGCTCGATGTGCGAGAGGTCAGAATTAGAAAAAGAGATGGGTTCTACATTGGTACGAAGTTGAAAAACTATTTCGACTAAGGAAGATTTAGTCAATTCTAATCTCTTCTAGTTCTACTTTCTGGTTGTTTTGGAGTATTTTCTCGTTGGTCCCCCTACAATAGTATCAATCACACCCATGAGAGGCAAGTGCGAATCGTTGACTGGGTTTTTTCTCTTATCTTCTTTTCTTGGGCTGACCGACCATTCTCTGCAGGGCATCTGCTTGGTCGAACCTATATCCTATCTAGCTTTCTCATCGACAAACTTCTTCAAATGTTCTTTTCGAATAAACCTCTCAATCTTATCATGTAAATTGAAGCAATCTTCGGTATCATGCCCCTTCTATTTGTGGAAATGATAGTATTTCTTAGATCTCTTCATGGCATCCATTTCAGTAAACTTTCTGGGCTTTTTTAGGATGTTATCATATTGGATGGTGAACAGAACCTCCTTCCTTGCAGTATTCACTGGGGTGTAGTTGTGGAACTTCTTAATAGGAGATCGATGGCCTTTCTTGTGTTGCCTTTCATCTTTCTTCTTGTCTTTCTTTTTGTCATTGTCAGGGTTCCCATATTTTAGTATGTTCATGTCCTCTTGGGTCATATACCTCTCAGCAAGGTTGAACAGCTCCTTCATCAATCTTAGTCTCACCTTGACTAGCGCATTGTCGCATTCCTTGTGTTTGAGACTAAGGAATAGTACATCGATTAGGAATTCTATCCGAGGATTGACGATTTTCAACATTTTGGTGTTAAATCTGGTGAAGAAATCCCAAAGAGATTTTCTCTCATTTTGTTTCACTGTATGTAAACGAATGTGGTGGAGTTTAGCTTTTTTTTCTGCTGGCAAACGGATGGAGGAATTTGTCACAAAGCTAGTAAGAAGAGAAAATAGACGTTGGCTCCAACTTAACAAACCAATCAAGTGCTATGCCCTGGAATGTGGTGACCAACATTTTAGTGTGAATGTACTCATTGTGCCTAGGAGCTGCATCATGTGCTCGAACTGGAGCAAATACTCATTTAGGTTGGTTGAGCTATCATATTAGGGTATATCGATCAGAACTTTAGTGTCAATGACTATGCGCTCGTCGATTATCTCCTGAACAAATGGTGATTCTCGCTTGCAGCAAAGTCGGGGTACGCTATTATGCTAAAGGTTCCTTTCTGTGTTTCTTTATGAAATCTCCTCGAGACGTCTTTTCAGTTGTTGGACCTGGTGTAACACTTCTTCCCATTCTTCTAGATTAGCTTGCAACATATTTATGTTCGATTAGGGTTTATGTTGGTTGACCCCTATTGTACTACTGGGCTTGAATGGGTTGAGTTAGATGATCTACGAAATCTGGGAATTCTTCTCGGGGATGTGGGCATGTCTCTTCCCATGGGAATTGACTTGGGCTATCCTCATGCTGAGTAGGTGACGTCTTATCTCTTGTCTACCTATCCTCTTTTCTGGGCCTCTCCTCATGATGTGAGGGCTAGGAGATAGCACTAGCGACTGGTCCGAGTTGGTTGCTGTGCTTGTTGAGGGCAACTGACAACTGAGTTGAAATATGAGCTGATATTTGTTCGCTTATTAACTGCATAAGCTAGGGCATGGTCAAAATTACCACTTATTTTGGATAGGAACTGGGTCCAGCCACATCCTATTCTTGCTAGGGATGAAGAGAAGGGTTTGGGGGCCTTCTAGTCTTCTCCCTTTTTGAAATGGCTCACCTTGTGTTTACCATTTTTACCAGTTAAAAATTCAATTTCCCACAGACGGTGCCAAATGATGATAGTTGGATCAATTTATCAGTGTACTAGGCTCTAACCCAATATAATCGACCAGAATAGGAGTCAGATGGAATGTTAGATAAAGGTAGGTTGAGTGCTACAACTAATAACAAACGTCAGGCTGTTGAAAAGCCCTCGGCTAAGGCACTATGATGCTCAAGTTAGTATCTAATCGACTAAAAAAAAGAGCAATAGAGTGAGGGCTAAAGGTTAATGAGCATACCTTGCTGAAGGGTTATAATAGGGCATTTATAGTCTCTCTTGAGAGGTTAATAAGTCCATGATGCCCTTTCTTGTACAGAGATGGCCTTTGTCCTTACTTGAGGATCTTTAGGTCTTCTTTCTTTTGTGTACTTCTCTAGGTGGTGCCTCCTCCTACTTTTTAGGACATGGAGGAGCTCTCTGCATTTAATGTGGAGGCGGAATGGTGGTACGGTGGAGGTATGCACCATAAATGTAGAGGCACGCTGTCTATTAGCATATTTAATGCGGCAGAGTGGTGGTTATAATGCATTTAATGCGATTGTGATTGGTGGCGTAGGACTGCTTTATGCTTCTCCGATAGACCTCTTAGGGTTGAAAATTTTCCTTGTATGCAAGTCATCTATCCACACTTTGGTCGAAATAATGGGGCTCTATCGAGTTCGAAGGCCTCTGGCTGAGGGCCCAATGATCTTTCTTAAGCTGATCGACCATACTCAGGTCAACTGAAAAGATGCTGGTGTCTTAAGCCGACAAAATGGCCCAATGAGGATTTGGGATTACCTGATCGACTATTAGTGGGCTGGGCCTGTTGGGCTATCCCATATCAAACAGGTTATTACACCACCGTTGATGACGTTGTTTGAAATATTAAAATAAAAATAAACATTAAGTCTTAAAGTCAAAATTAAAATAGTTATAAATTTATTGAAATGATATAATTTATATAATCTGGTTTATATCACTTCTATATAGACATCATCAGCATCTTGATATTTTTCCTAAGTAATAAGGTGCATATACACAAAATGCTTACTATATTTTGCTTATGAAGCAAACATATGTGTGGCTAATTTATTGAAAATAAATATTATTTGGAAATAAAGTTTTTTTATCCATATTTCTTCTTTTGTTTATACCTTTCTACTCAATTATTAGCATACATTTGTTTAAAAAAAAAAAATAGAAACTTTTGTAAATGAATGAATATATATGTTTATCATACTTTTGTCAAATCTCAACCCTCTATCCAAGCTATTCATTTTTTCTTGACAAATTAATTCACTTTTTATAATAAGAAAATCTAAATTAAAATATATCAAATTAAAAAGTAAACAGTATAAACTTGCATTCACGTTTTTTTCCTAGATACTCATAAAATTTATTTTCCTTAATCATTCCCTATTTTATTCCTATAATAACTTCCCAACATGGATTGAATATTTGCATCTTTGGAGATTGCAACAAGCCAATTCAATATTTATCTTTTTCACAAAAACTATCATAATTTCTCAATACAAAAGTGTTATACTTTAACAATAATATAGTTAATAAAAAATTATATTATATGATCTTGGAAGTGTACGATGTGATCGAGATTCCTTCTATATGTACTATGACACCATTTGATCATCCAACTCTTCAATGCAAGTTGTGTGGTAGGAATAGAAGTTTGAATTTTGATCCATCTTTTTCTGGAAGAACAAAATAGATAATATTATAAAGATATTAATATTGAAAATACATCTCATGTTATTTATCTAATATATTTATTTCAAAATTTTCATTCTTTTATGAACTATTAAATAGAAAGTTTAATAAGTTTAAGTGCCTACAATTTTTGTCATATAGTTGAGAGTAACAGAACATCTTTTTACACTATCTTTCTTGTTTATATGCTGGATCGATACTCTTGCTATGATGTTTAACCAAAAATTTTGTTGGTTGTCATGGAATCCTTCTAGAGAGTGCTACAAATAATTGTCCATGACTAAAGATAAGATTGTGTACAAAATTTCCAACATTTGGAATCGTTTGGCCTTGGGATTTATGAATTTTAAGAGCAAACTTAGTCTTATTAAAAACTATGCATGCGTCAAAAGAAATTGCAATACATAATTCTGTTTCAATTTTTAAAGGCATACAATATATAAAGTATCACATACCTTAGTGTGGTCCTATCATGATGTAAGCATTAATAAAATTTGTGGCTAAATTATGGCATTTTACTCAAGTTCCATCACATATTCCAAGCTTAGGTGCAATACTTCTTAAAAGCATTATAGGAGAATCCTTTTTAAGAATAATTCCATGTGGTGTCAAACTACATGAACTAAAAGAACTTAAGAATTCTTCTGTATAAATAATGTTGTGGTCATCATCTATTGAATTCCCTGAAATATATACTTTCACATCACCAAGAAATATTTCAATTAACATTTCATTGACCTCATCGATATCTACATTTTCTTAGAGCAGTAATGGATTTTCCTAGCATGTAATTGGCATCATGCACATGATTACTCATGTTAGCGAAAATAGAGTTAATCAAATAATAAAGTGTATCCTCACCTTTGCATGGTATGACCATTGATTGGGGCAATTTTTTAAATCCAATTAATTGAACTCTACACTCTATTAACTATTCTCAATAGAAATTGGGAGAACTCACCATCTTCTTGGGATCGCATGATTTGCTGCATTAGCATAAACTTAATACCAGCCCAAATTTTTGATTTCGAAACAATTGCAACTATTTGTTGAGTAAATGATCACCCTTTTACCATGGGTAGTACTTGTCCAAAATCTCCACCCAAAACTATAATTTGTCTACCAGATAGCAAATTACTTTTCATTATCTCTTGAAAACTTTTATTAATGGCCTGAAAGGAATAACGATTTGCCATTTAGCTTCATACAATACCACGGGTATAGAACACCTAATTTATTATGCAATTAGTTCATTTGTCAATTTCTCAAAATCTTTCATCTAATGGCTTTCATGAAATTATGAAACATGAATGTGCCGTTCTTTTACCAAATAAAATTGTTACTATTCCATATGTTGCATTTGTAATAACAATATGACCATTTTTTTCCTAAATATTCTAATAAAGCATGGTATAATTTTTTTTTCTATTCTCCTTTGTCCATCTATGGAAAAAGATAGCAATGAAAAAGATAGCAAATTGATTATGCAAAATAATTCTCATGATAGCATCAAATGCTGTTTTTTTATGGTCACTTAACCTTTCAACATATTGCAAATTCTCATAAAGCTTATCTTCAATTATCTTGGTGATATGGTAATAGGTTCCTAGGGGTAAACAAATGACAAAAAACTAAAAAAGGTTAATTAAATAAATAATAAATAATATAATAGGCTAAAGAGCCTAATTAATCAAGCCCACCAAAATGGGCATCTGGATGCAAGTAGGCCCAAGCCCACTAAGGAATTAATCACTTCAAATACCAATTTCTAAAGTCAAATGGGAGATGAAAAATCAGTTGAAAAAAATCAAGTGCCCTGCCTCTACGTAAATGTGTTTTGGAGTAAAGAACTCGTCAAAATTCATTGAGTTTTGGGAAGGACCCTAGCTCTATTTTTAAGTAGCATCATCTTGATGCCATTTGTTGAAACTCCTACCTAAGAAGAAAGAATGCTGATAATGCAGATAAAATCCAGAGCTCAAGATTCCAACTATGAGGTTACCCTAAGAGGCGATAACATAGAGAATAACCAACCTAAAGTGCAGCCATGTTTGGTGCTGAAGCCAACACCCAAAGCACCCTTTATCAAAAGAGATATCAGCATAATAGACCCTATTTCATGGAGAACCAATACCACAAATGATTTAAGAGGTGCTGAAGATGCTGTTGGAGAATGCCTTTGCGCAAGCTATGACCCAAGTGATTGCCTAATACATGAGATAGTGCTGTCTTCAAGTTCAATCGCATTCCTTTGGTCAGAGCCGAAAAGCCTCTTTGTCTCTGAAGAGGATAGAATGAAGAATTAACCCAGAGCGAGATAATGCTCCTCTTCTATCTCAACAAGTAGACGTGCAATTATCCCTTTGAATTGACTCATCTCGTTGACTGTGCACTGCTACTAGGGTTCAGACTTATCCACTCCTGCCTTAGCACTTAATGGGAGTAAGAAGCTAGTACATCATTTTAGCTATTGCTCTCCCAAGACGTAGCCATTTTGCCCAGCTATCATAGCGGAGGCGCTTCCCTTAGGAATAAATATTGTCAACTTGCTGGAGTTTGATGGCTTGATGGACCCCCCAAGAGCACTTGGACAATTTTGTCACATAGATAGAGCTGTATGACCTAAGTGAAGTTGTTTACTATAAGGTGTCTTGCATCACGCTCACCAAGCATGCTTTAACGTAGTTCAACTAGATGCTAGCTGGATCCATTATAGTTTGGGGACAATTAGCACAATATGTTCTACTTACTTTCCTTATCATCCACAAGTATCCCAAGACGGCGGTGTACCTATTTAGTATCAAGTACAACGATGGAGAGTCCTTAAGAGACTACTTCAAGTGTTTCGTCCAGGTAGTGTATAAAATCTTCCATATCAACCAAGTGCTCTTACCTAGCATTATCTGTGGCACCAAACTTCTTACAGTCCTTAGCTAGAAAATACCTAGCTATATTAGAGAAACTTTTCTTTTTGAGTAGAAAAGTACGTCAAGATCAAAGAGGTTGTAGACCTTCAAGATACTAGTAAACGCAAGGTATGGGATGAAGGAGGTAACAATAATAAGAAGAAGCCAGGAGATTATAAGCACAATCCTCCTAGAACCTTCTTTTCTTATACTCCACTTACACACAATAATAGAGATCTTGGTCATGGTGGAGTAGCAAGGTGCTAGATTATCTAAAGATATAAGATGATCCAAGGAGGTAGAAATCTGATAAGTAGTGCCACTTTTCCTGTGACCACGAATATACTACCGAAGAATGCCAACATATGAAAGATGATATTGAGAGGCTAATCTAGAAAGAATACCTCAAAAAGTATATAGCCTAAAAGCAAAGTAGCCCTAAGAGGGATTTAGAGTTGAAGGGAGTGAGAACTACTGTCGGCGATTTGATGAACAATCGAAGCTGAAGGAGCAACAACATTAACAAGACCTAGAGAACCTACCTACTACTAGCATCATCTCAATAATCTCATTAAATGCAAAGAAGGTGTTGACATGAGTAGTGAGATAAGCTCAAGCTCACTTGATTGACCTTATATTAGGAATATACGAAATGCGTTCTCCACTTCGTAGCATCACCTTTGGAGAGAAAGACATGGGGCCCAGAAGAAGTGAACCAATGATGCCTTGATGATCTCTGCTCCCTCGCCAACTTCTAGGTGAAGAAGATTTTGATAGATAGTGGTAACTTAGCAGACATAATTTTCTATGATGCATTTCTCCAACTTGGAGCTGAAAACACATAGCTACAGAAGAGTAATACTCCCTTGTGGGATTTATTAGAGAAGAAGTGGAGGTACTAGGAGAAATCTCTCTCGTCCTTTTCTTAGGCACCTATCCTCAACGAGTTATAAAGATAGTGAGATTATTGGTCATCAAGGCCCTATCAATGTACGACATCATATGGGGAAGACCTACTATGTGTCTATTCCAAGCAATGATATCAACTTACCACATAAAGATAAAGTTCCCTACATTGAATGGAACATGTGCAGTTGCTAGTGACCAATGCATCACTAGGGAATGTTATGCTAGCATCATTAGGAAATAAAAGTCTTTATCACAAGTCGAAATTAGATAAAAAAAAGGTTGAGACAATATATGGAAGAAAAAGGGTAAAGGTATAGTCCAAGAAGCCAACCTTACTACAACACTCCTGCAAAAAATCTATCTCCTTAAGGAAAAGTCAATTGGATACATGATCACACCGTAGGGGAGAGTTTGTTGGGAAGATGCTCTCTGTTAACAACTTCAATCGTTCAATCAAGACAAGAACTACTCCCTAGCATGAGTGAACAAGCTATCAATGGCTTTATAAGCTATTTCCCCTTTTTTTTTTCAAGATTATAGCAATAGTTAGAGTTTTTTCTTTTAAATGTTTAAGTGTTGCTTTGATTAGTTAGGAGTTCCTTCAGTGAATAGGAAACAAAGCCGACCTATACCAGGAATGGTATTTTTATTCCTTTTAATTACTTTAATAAATTATTTTTTACGTCATCTCATGAGTATGTTTAATAAGCAATGATCTATGTAGAACAACAATTTGTGTGATAAGACCTCTGAGATATGAGCCCTACTACAATCGCACAACAATGAACGCACAAAGTACATCATCATACCCAATTTTGCACCAAACTCATCATTAAATGATTATTAGTACCACTACAAGACCTCTCTAAGAGGGGCATGTTGCTAAAGACCCCCCAAAGGGCATGTGGCGAAAGACCACTATAAGAACCCCCAAGCAGGGTGCGTGGCAAAAGATAGGATTGACAATTGTATCGTATTAGGTTGTTTTTTGTCAACTTAAAGTAGGAATATTACAAAGTTCTATTTAAACCAAGCTCAACCTAAAAGTTTTTGTGTCAACTTATGTTGACACGAACACAAAATAGGTGAACCTATTAATCCTTCAGCAACCTAGACACCAAAATAAAATAGATTAACCCAGTCTACTAACATGTTAACAACCACAACCCAACTTATCTCAATTTGTGATTGTTTTACATTAATAATACATCTAAAAATCTACAACATTTATTCAACTAAAGGCTTAATAAAAGAATCAATTTATGTCATGATTTTGTAAAAAGTTAACTTATACTAAAATTTTGAAAAAAGTTAACCTTATTCTACTATATGCCAAATTCTGTACTGTGGATCAATTTCATAATTGGACTCCATGCAATTTTCGATAATATAAAAAATTTCATGCTAAACTAAAAGTCCATGCACAACTTAATTTTAATAACCATGAAATTTAATTGGCACTTTAACTTGGCAATTGAAATTTTTCTTCCTTTTTTTTTTTTTGGCTTTTTTGAGATTTTAGAAAGGGTTGGGTCGGGTTGATGATTTACTGAATAAAATGATCCAATAACCCCAATTAAAATGCAACAATATTATTTCAATTCGTATTATGTTATCGTACTGTGTTGAAAATTGCTACCCCTAGTAAAGGATCACTATAAGGCCCCTGAGTGAGGAATATCGCAAAAGACACCATAAGACTCCCCAAGTAGGCATTTGGCACATCAACATCTTTACTAGCAAATGTGCACACAACAACAGCTACAAACACTCTAGTGATACCCCAAAGGGAGATGGTTGTCGCCTTCAAACAAGTCCAAGCGAGGCACACAATTAAGTCAAATCATCACATTAACCAACTATGGTAAGACCTTCCGAGGGGAACTCATAGAAATTAAAAAGCTATGGTTCCAAAAGCAAGGCTCACAATCAAATCTATTCATTACATCAAACAACTATGGTAAGACCCCCAAGTTGAGCTCATAGAAATTAAGCTTGTTGTAAAACCCCCTAAATGAGGTTCATAGTTAAGTTCATTTATCACCCATTATCATTGCAACAATGTCCCAAGAAGAAGTTAAATAAATAAAAAAAAAAAAAGAGAAGAGGAAAGGCTTAAATGCCCCATGACGTATCCACGCCACGTGACAATTGAAGCTAAGAGCGCAAAAACACCAAAAGATCGTCTAAATGAGTAAGTATGCAATTGAATCCAAATTATACAGACTTCCATAAGTAAAGGAAGTAGTGTTCAATGACATCAAAGCATGTGCAAAATGTCTGCCCAACACTAGGCCTTCTAAAATAAAAATCCAAAAAAGAAAAAAAGTGAGCCACCATGCCACTCATGCAAAAAAAATAAAAAATGCAAAGTAGTCCTAAGCAAATGAAATAGGAAAAACTAATCAAAACTTCCATTCTAAGTCCTGATCTACTCTTGTGGAGCTGCATCCATTGGATCTTCTACCATGGCGTTAGGTCTAGCCTTTCGAGCCCTACCAGAAGCTCTAGTAGAATGATTAACTAGAATATTGGGGTCAAGCAGTAGAAAGTTCTCAACAAGGTATTGCCAATCTCGCTAAGCATGCGGCGATACCCTAGATGGCTTGCACATAGATCATTACAGTCTCTGCCTCAGTTTCCTTAAAAAACTCATTAGAATCTTTGAGCTCTTTCATTGCATCATCACAAGTAGTAGTAATGGGGCCTTTCTTAGCAAAAGAATCTAGAAATTTCTTTTCAATCTTTACCTTCTTTCTATATTGTGACTTTAGCTACTCTTGCTCCTTTGATAGATTGGAAAATCCTTCTCCTCCTAAGATTGTTGCTGAGCTAACCCCTCAGTCTCTTTATTTAGCTGCACTATTGCCGCCGTAGCCCTTTCTACTCGATGAGACATTTGCATGACCATGTTCTAAACCTACCCTAAAAAATAATAAGCATGATGAGTGAATGATTAATTGCAACTATAAGGAAAAAATCAATGCAAAATAAACAAGTGGCAAGATAACACATACTCGACCAAAGTCTCTAGCAACGAGCTTGGTCAACTGGAAAAAGGAGAATATCTCCAATTTTTTGTGATCATACTCACTCACCTCACTTTGTAAGCTGCCAATGCTAAAAGTAGTCTTATCCATGTCCTATTATGATTCGATATTGTAACTCCAGCATAGACTATAAAAGAACAATCCTTTGTCTTTACCGATATGAAAAAGGCAAGGAAATTGTAGATAAGTACCTCATGCGGTTGACCCTTATGCATTCTTCAAAGTTGATTTGGGAATCACCACCTTAGAATAACCAGCAATAGCCTAATGAGCTATATGTTGAAATAGTTCCCTGCAACCAATTAGAATTAACATGTAAATACTACTCGAATTGTGAGACAATTTGATTGAGTAATATCTTATAAAATGGCCATCTTCATCTTATGCATTTTATTCTTCACTTGCATTTGGTTAAAGCCTTTAAATCATTCAAAACTATGGGACTTGGTCATGCATATGATGGTGATCATGAAATAAGTCTCTAAGGTTGTGATTTTAAACATTTCAAGTTATAGAATCTTAAGAAAAAAATATCTAAGATTTGGATAGACTTGGACTAACGATGCACACTGCAAAGGGTTGGATATTGCCCATTTTCATGGGCAATCTATGTCATACATAGATGGATGTTAGTGGGTGCTTGGTAGAGAATAAGTTATTCAAGGCCCACTTAGAGAATCCACTAGATAGTTGTAGTAGCAAGTCGGTAGTGAAGAATTCTCAAAGCTTATGATAGTGCATATAATTAGTCCTTTGACTTGAGGATCCATAGAATCTTGTGTTAGGCCCTCATGCTTTGACTTTGCCCTAACCACATAGCAGGTCATCCGGGGTTTAGATTGGGCATGAGCTGCTTAAACATGGAGGTTTGTGAGATCCAAGATTGTATTTGTTTTTCTCGTTGTTGTGAAGAATGAATGCATCTTCTATGCATTCTATAATGATCAATTCCGAGAAATACTTGTGCAAGGTAATATGACAATTTGGAAAATGTGTTTTTAAAAGTTGAGATCATAAAGTGGAATTAAGCATTAGATGTAGAGACATAGTTTTTTGAGGCCATTAGGAAGCCGACAAATATATTGCCCTAGATTTCTTTTAGGAGATGGGAAATGGAAGGACTTTATTTGCATGGTAGGTGTAAGCTATAATGGTCCAACTAGATATAATTCATTCATCCAATTAGTTGGGCTCCATAAGTTTGTTGCTAGACATCAATAATAAAGATTTGATAATTTTCAATTAACAGAGATTAATCGAAAGAGTTATTAGTTTAAATGAGTTTAAACTAATTTGAATATTTTAACTTTAAAAATATCACAAAGAGTTGGGAGCCTATGTACAATGAATGGATAAATCTAATGGTTCACACACAAAAACCGAAGGAAACTCTTATTTGATGGGAAGAATTTTCTAAAGAGTTAGAAAATTCATAAGTGGCGTTTTGCTTTAGAGAGAGAGAGAGAGAGAGCAAGTTGGTTAATTATTAATTGGTCACTTTGGCTTGATTAATTTAAGTGTTAAATTAATCAAAATAATTTAAAAAGTTAAATTAGGCCAATGGAGTTAATTTAATTGGTGCCATATGACATTTTAATTAGTCAAGTCAACTTAAAGAGTTAAGTTAGCTCAATTAATTTAAATAGTTAAGTTAACTAACTTAAGGAATTAAGTTAAATTAACTAAATTAAAGAGTTAATTTAATTATATATGGAATTCAAGTGTTGGAGGGAAAATAAAATGGAGGAGTGCATTTTAATTAAGTGAATTGACATTTTTAATTTATGAAATTAAATATCCAATTCAAGTTAGAAAAATCTAGTATGTTGGCACATGTATAGATGGTGTGATGGAAAAGGCTTCCATCCTCTCCTATAAATAGCTCATGTGGCCAGCCATAGCAGATTATTCATGTTTCCATTTTCCTTTCCTAAAGGTAGCACAACTCATGTGTTGACTAACTACCTCCTAGATTCTTTCCTCTTTCTTTCCTCATCCCAAAAACCGCTACTTCCTATAATCATTTTCTTCTTACTTTCTTCCCTAGCAAAGAGTGTGGTGATTTGAGAGACCTTTCTAGGTGTGTGGATTAACATTAGAGGCTTCATACTTGAGAAGCTTGGAATTAGAGATTGGACCTTCCTTGTTGGCCGATTTTTGGAGCTTGTTTGAGTGAAGTTTGGAGCTATTTTACCTCCTCATTTTTGGCCTTGAGAGGCTGTATTGGAGGTCATTTGCTGCGCAAAAGCGAAAGACGGTATAAGTCACAGATCCAACTTAAAACATTTAAAAACTGAAAATAACTTGAATTACACCACCACAAGGATCTAAATTCATGCCTATAAAATAGATCTAGGTCAGATTGTTACCTTATAAGCAAAATCCAACCAAAACTTGAAGATGAGCTTTCTTCCCCAAAAACGTACAGCTTTTGGGGCAGCAAGGTGTGATCAACTTTTGATCTGACAAATCACCTTCGATTTGAGCAAAATCAGGACCAAAATTTTGCCAACTCCTTGGAGAATTTCCAGGAAAAATTTTAGCTCCAAATAATTCCATCAAGGTAGCGAACCGAGTCCAGATAGTCATTGCTGGAATAGAGTATCACCAAAAACAAGCAATCCAAATGTCTTGCCCCTAATGTGAAAGTCCACACACCAATGGACAATCCTTTTCTTCCTAGTTTAGCTGGAAAAAATAAGAAAAAAGAAAGAGGTTGATGAGGGTCGAAAAGTGAGAGAGGGAGGTGAAGAATAGGGGTGTTAAAAAAAAACCGAAACCGACCGAACTGACCGAAAACCAAAAAAATCGAACCGAACCGAACCGGACCGAACTAGGTTCGGTTTGGTTTCGGTTTTTCATTTCAAAAAAATTCAGTTTTCGATTTTTTCGATTTTTTTATTCGGTTAACCGAACCGAAAAAACCAAAACTTTATATATATATATATATATACAAAATTTTATTATTCAATCACTACTAGTTTAACTTTTATTTCACATCTTTTATTAAATATTTTAAGTTTAAGATAAATAAATATAAATTTTTAAATAATGTAAATGTTAATGTATTCTAAAAATTTTGGAATAAATAATTTTTTTTTGATAAATTGAAATAATTGAGAAAAAAAGAAGTAAATAATATATCAGAATAGTTATTAAAAACCCTATGTTTTATAAATAATATAGATATATAAAAACATGAATAGTTATAATACAAAGAGAAAAAAAATGATATTTTTTTTAAAATTCAAATGGTACAATTGCATAATTTTTTTATTATATGAACTAATACATGTTACATATAAAAACATAGATTATGATTTAAACATAAAAAAATATTATATAAAATAAAATTGGATCAATTAACTATTTAACTTTAGTAGATTGAGTTTAAAATTTAATTTGCTATTCGATCTTAGCAATTAAGGTTTAAATATACAAAAATTGCGTGCATCTGGCATCTGCCTTGGCGATTATAAGCTAGCAATTTTAGCATACTCAATGTGTATACTAAAATTTTGATAACATAAAATAATTAAAATATTTATTTATCTTCTTAAAGTTATAATATTTTAAATGCATTTATTTAGAATAGATAAATTATAATTTATCAAAACAAATATTTTCAATATAGAAAAAAAAAGTAATCTAAATCAATTTTTTCACCTAAAAATAAATATTTTTATCAATATACATATACTTTTATCAAATAATTTTCTTGGTACTAAGAGAATAAGTTAACCAATTCAAATTTTTAATTAAACTAACTTACTTTTGTCAAACAAACTTTTATATCTTGGTAAAAAATTAATTTTTTTTTCCAGTTCGGTTTTAACCGAAACCGAAAAAAACAAAAATCGGTTCAATTTCGGTTAAAAACCGAACCGAAATGGTTTTGTTCAGTTAAAAACCGAATTTTTCGGTTAACCGACCGAACCGTTCGGTTCGGTCGGTTATAACCGAATGAACACCCCTAGTGAAGAAGGTGTGAAGCCTCAACTTATGAGAGAATCACAAAATTAGAGGGAAATTTTGGATCTATCATTTAGATCTTAATCCTTGCAAAAGCCATGTGTTGGCCGCCCCCCTCTATATGTACATATAGAGGGAGGATGGTGTGATGCCAAGGTTGTATCACACCTTCCTCAAGGAGAAGGCGCCATATGTTATGCCAACTTGCAACAAGTTGCATGTGAATTTCTTGTGGATTTGAATTTTATTTGGAGTTTTCATTTCATCTTATGAAATATCATCCAAATAAATTCTAATTCCACACCAAATGAACCCTTCATTTGAGTTTTCTCTCCAAAATTATTTCTTCACTTTAATTAAATCAAACACTTTAATTTAATTAAACTTTGACTTAACTTTTAAGTCAACTAACTTAACTCTTTAAGCTAGTAATTGTCAACTTAACTCTTTAAGTTAAATTGACCAATTGATAGTCATGTGGCACCAAAATAAACTAACACTTAATTTAATTGGTCTTAATTTAACTCCTTCAATTAATTAGATCAATTTAACAATTAAATTGATCAAGTCAAAATGACTAAAAATTGCATCAACCGTAACCCTCAATTTTCGGTCACTAGGAATCTTCCTAACACTTAGAAAATTCCCTTTGTCAAGTAGGATTTCCAATTGACTTTTGTGTGTGACCCATTAGGTTCTACCATTTATTGGATATGGGCTCACAACTCTTGTGACTTTAGAATATTAAATATTCACATTAGTTTAAACTCCTTTAAACTAATCGACTCAATTCAATTAATCTATATTAATTGAACAGTACCCAATCTCTATGGTCGATGTCCAACCTCAAGCCCATGGAGCCCAACAATTGGCCAAATGAATGCGTTTGGTGAACCATTCTAGTTCTACGCGTACCATGCAAAAATACGGTCCTTCCATCTCCTATCTCTATGAAAGAAGCCTAGGGCAAGATATTTGTCGGCTCCTTAATAGCATCGATACTATTAATCTATTCTCAACATTCAATTTTGATTTATGACCTTATCTTTGGAAAACTCTTTTTTTCAAATTGGCATAGATCATCATAGAATACATAGGAGATGCACTCGCCTTTCACAAAGATGAGGAGTCGGATCCCATCTTGGATCTCATAAACTTCCATGTCTAAGTAGCTCATACCCAATCACAACCTGAACGGCCTATAAGGTGACTAAGGATGAGTCAAAGTGTGAGGACCTAAACACAAGGTTACAATGGATCCTCAGGTCAAAGGACTAATTATATGCACAAGCATAAGCTGGAGAACTTGCCACTGTGGTTGTCTAGTGGATTCTTTGGGCGGACCTCTAGTGCCTTATTCTCTAATAAGCATCCACTAACATGTACTCATATCTCATATGGTTTGCTCATAGAATAGAGCAACATCCAACCCTTGGATTGTGTATCGTTAGTGCAAGTTTATCCGAATCTTAGATGCCATGTCTCATAAGATTCTATGACTTGGGATATTTAAGATCATGATTGTGTAAGACTTATTCCATGATCACCACCTAGTGCGTGACCAAATCCCATAGTCTTGTGTGATCTAATGGCTTCAACCAAATGTCAGTGAAGTAACATAAGTATAAGATGAAGATGGCCATTTATAAAGAATATCATTTAATCAAGATTGTATCACCAGTGAAATAGTTTACATGCCAATCTTATTAGCTGCGGGGCACTATTCCAACACATACACCATCATTCAAACACTCCAATGCATAGGTTGGATCAAGTATTTGAAGATTTAGATCAATTCATCACAGGAATGAATCAATCAAAAATCGAAATCAAAGCATGAATTAGGCTTCGATATCACTGGAAGTCACATGTAGCACTAGGATCCAATTATCAAAGCCTAAAAGCACCAAAATAACTAGGCTACATATGAAGCCAAGGATCTAAACATGCCTTAGATTCAGATTTGGTATGAGGATTACCTTGATTTGCTCAAAATTAAAGGAAACTAGGAGGAAGACTTCAACTCCTTGAATCTGTCTCCCAGCAGCACAATGGATTTCTGGAAACTTTTGCCCAACCAAACGAACTCAGAATTGAGTGAGACTTGGACCAAAAGATCACCAACGCCTTGGTGATTCTCAAGTAAAATTTTTTCCTCAAAATAGTTCTAAAAAGAACTCCACTAGATGCTCAAAAGTTTCTGCCCGAACAGAGGATCTCCAAAAGGCTAGCAATCCAATTGTTTTGCCTCTAATGATAAGATCCACAAACCAATGCACAATCCAATTCTCCTCAATGTTAGCTAGAGAACAAGGAGGTGAAATGCAAGGATGAAGGCTTGATTTGGATGGAGGTAGGAGATGAAGAAATGTGAAGCTTCAACTATGAGGCAAAACATGGGAATTGGAGGGAAAATGAGAGAATCTAACTATTCGATCTAAATTGCTTGTATTCACATATAAAGTAGCCACCCCTTTCTCTCTATATATCTATATATAGAGGGAGGGAAGGTGTGATGCCAGGGTGGCATCACACTTTCCTCAAGTTGGCACCAACTTGCTTGCAAGTTGACAAGCAAGTGGCATGTGAGTTTAAATGTGCATTTGAATTTAATTTGGAATCTTCATTTCATCTTATGAAATGTCATCCAAATAAGTTCTAATGTCACACCAAATGAACATTTCATTTGAATTTTCCCTCTAAAATTGATTCTTCATTTTTAATTAAATTAAATACTTTAATTTAATTAATTAACCTTTGATTTAACTCTTAAGTCAATTAGCTTAACTCTTTAAGCTAGTTACTGTTAACTTAACTTCTTAAGTTAACTTGACCAATTGATAGTCATGTGGCATCAATTAATTAACTCTTTAATCAATTGGTCTAATTTAACTCCTTAAATTAATTGGATCAATTTAACAATTAAATTGATCAGCCTTTGGTATCGGAGCCAGAGTGATTTTTGAAGCCTGGGAAGATAGTAGTAAGAGAAGGTTAGTGTGTAAGCTTGGTGCCGAACAAATGGATAACTGGAGAAACTATTAACTCAAAACCATGGATTCCTAAAATACTATCGAGAATTTACTTCAAGTATCTTCAACCCTTTCTTTACCTAAACGTTTGACAAATATAATAGAAAACCTAGTAGAATATTAGAATAGTCCACCATTCCTGAAAATACCATTGTAGAGTAAGCAGTTCCATATCTTATAAGCCTTTATAATATATACTGAAAATGGGGATTTTTCCCTCAAGGTATCAAAAGCATCAAAGCTCTTATCAAATCTCAACCTTACATAAAGGAATGTGTACAGTTTTCCAAGATCGACTAGTGTGTGCTCAAATCTTCCAAAGGAGAACCGTGCGTGAGTCTTTCTATTCCAATGAAGTTTATATCTAGTTGGAAAAGGGAAGATTACACCCACCTTCACCTTGGATCCATCCATTTCAACCTTTCACATCATGGGAGGAAATGACTGCTAGTTTCAGCCAGAATAACACTTCTTGACACCCATTTTATTGAATACCAAAATGTTGTTATTGGTATGGTAGTGACCACTCTCTAGATGATCCCTACCTTCCAACAACGCTTAAGGTCCAAGTCCAAGTCTCAGGTGCTGAGCAAGCTGTATCTGCTAGTATGGCAACTCTTCATCACCAAATCGTGTACAAGTTACAAAACCATAGCCTTGATTTACAAAATCAAGGAACGCATGATTCTCTAATGGTCCTTATTGGTTTAGGGCAAGTAGTTTCCGCAATTGTCCAGGTCCCGAGATAGCTTGAAAGAAAGGAACTTGAGAAGTTGATGACACAGAATGGATTAATAATTATGAGTTGCTTCACCAGACTTATGAGACAGTGAAGTCCTGTAGCTTCCAATTCTAGAGACTTAGTGGTGGACAAGTAAAGACCATCTTTGACGTCAAGAAAGATGAAGGACCATCAGGAGTCACCTTCCAACAGATGATAGTTGTACCAGCTTCTACATAGGCTAAAGACCCATATACTCCTTTAGGTGGTTTTGATCCATATGGAAAAGCAGCCTACACTGACAAAATCAATGGGTACTTTATTTGGGACATAAATTCCTTAGAGTGTGATTTAGGATGCTCATGTGATGAATGGGACTCTGATGATGAAGATGAGGATTACAACCGACGTTGCAGGCAACAGAAGAAAAAGAATAAAATCTTCAAGAAAAACTCTTATCAACCTCAAGATCCTGAAGATCCAGATGTTGAGCTAGCATAGCCTCAACTATTGCCCTGTTTTGAAAAAGGCCTTGCATAAATAGAAAAAGAACAAAACACCTCGTGCAAGATGCAAGCCACAAAAGGTACTTTCTTTTCCTTTTTAGTTGTTCAATCATGTATGTTGTTCTACTATAAACAAGACTTCCCACCGATGGAGAGACAAACCAACAATTTTGATTGTACCCCATCAAAGCTTTATGTACAATCGACGGGAATTGATAGTGAAGAGAGGATGAAGCCTCTCACACAGGCAGAAGAGGTCCTTAACTGGCAGACTACCAATGCCAGAGTACATAATAGAGTCCTAAAAGATCTTGATAGCAAGATGGAGCAAGTTGTTTCTAAGGTACACTCCTCTGAAGCCAAGGTTGATAGTTTGGCTTCCAAGATGTAGAAATTCCATGATGACCTTATCAACAAGGTACGTACTCTTGACAGAGATGTCCATCTTCTCGTAGATCAAAGAAAATTCGGTGAGGAATTTTACCAGAAAGTAGTTGAAATAAAGAGATTAAGAGCTCAACTTGACTAGATAGAAGCTGATAAATAAAAGGGTGATACAACCTTTCTAACCCAATTATAGTAGTTAGTTCTTTTATCAATAATCTCTTCCAACCTCGCCACCAGATTACTCAAAACACTTCTTTATGACCTCTAGTCCTCCAAAAAAGAGAACATCTTCTCCAGAATCCTCTAAACCAAAATTTACAGTGGAAGAAAAGAGAAAATCCCTAGCATCTTCCTTTCCATAATCCTCCTAAAAAATAAAGCAGGAAAAACAAACACATCTCGAAGCATACATGACACTGGAAGATTTGAAGGAAAAAGAGCCAACTATGGTTAGCCCAGATATCTCATCTGACACCAAGGAAGATTCCAAAAGGGAAGAGCTCGTTGCTATGGATTCAGATGTCTCATATGAGGTATCTATGAAGAATCCTTTAATGGTGATTCTAATTCAGAATTAGAGCTTGCTAATATAACATCAATGCTGATGGCATACAAAACAGGATCAAGCCAGCAAAGAGAAGAACAAGCTACTGAGAATTCTGACTTTGAGACATAATCACATCAGAATACTGAACTACTAGTGACTTTGCCCATGGAGAATTCTTTTTCCAAACTAACTAAGGGTCCATGGTTCACTACTGATGACATCCTTGTGTCCAAAAAAAGAGATAGACTCCATTATGTTGCCGCTTGGATAGACTTGCAACTCATAAGAGAATGAGCCAATTTGCAAGCTGTCATAAGAGAATTTGCATGCAGATTTACAGGTACTCTCAGAGACTGGTTCCAAAGCCTTAGAGAATACTGGCAAATATAGTTCTACCAAGTCAATAATCCAACAATTGCCTTAGGAAAAATCCACCAGGAGTTCATTAGAGACGTCTCTTTCATAGGTAAAATGGCGAATAAGATTATTTCTCTATGAGGTGTTGCTCTCTTAAGAAGAAAGATCTTGATTTTTATTCCAAAGGATATCCCAGCTATTGTACATTCTAAATGGATCCAATGATCCAAATTTGAAGCATGTTTTCCCCGCATCACTTCCAAAGGAATTCCAGCCTGAGCTTTAAAGGATGATTTTTGTCATAAGAATGGATATGGCTGATATAGGCCTTGGAGAAATTCATCAAATGATGCTTGTAGCCCTTGACAAACTCAGCGAGCAACAATGTTTCTTTAAAGAACTTCAAGACAACAGATCTATCTTGAAGAAGGCCTGCAACAAATCCTACTCGAAGATAAAACGTAAAGGCAAAGAGAAGTGTTCCTGTTCTTTCTCCAAGAACCTAGTTCTCAAGAAGTTTAAAAAGAAGAAAAAATGATTGAGGTTCTTCAGAAGGAAGCCTATCAGGAAAAAGAACATCGATCGTTGCTATCTTTGTGGAAATGGGGGGAATTTTGGAAAAAAGTACCTTAACAAGAGAAACAAGTCCATTTGCATGATGTCTCAGGTTCTACAATGTTCAGGTACAACTTTATCTGATACAAATGTTGAATCATTGTACTTTGAACATTAACAACAAATAGAAGATACGGTGTTTGCCATCCAAGATTCATCTTTAGATGATGAAAAGGCACCCGCAGTTGAAGAATCTGAGCCTAAAGATTATCTCCCTATATGCATGCTCCAAGCTAGTTCAGTTCTTCAAGAAAGCATTCTACCTCCTCATCTTATGGTACACATTCTCCTATCCAAATATGATAGGCCAATCAAAGCTATTAGATTCATCAATACATGTGCCATGAGAACTATGATGAATCCAGATTTCTTTATTCAACTCCATTTTAAGTTGAATGAAGATGCCAACCCTACAAAGGCCACTAACCTTGGAATAACTCAGATGACCTTGCCTTGGCCAGAAATGAATGCAACCAACTCTTCGCATTAAGATTGATCAAACTAACAAAATCCAGTTGGGCTTGTCCAACATTTTATGTGAACAAACGGTCTGAACAGGTCAGAGGCAAGAAGAGGCTCGTCATTGATTATAAGTTCTTAAATCATTTCTTACAGAATGATAAGTTTTCTCTTCAAAAGACCTATATATTGTTCTCATACTTAGCCAAAGCTACGATATTCTCTAAGTTTGATCTTAAAGTAAGATTTTAGTAACTGGGCATTGACCCGAAAGATTGATACAAGACGACCTTTTGTATTCCAAGTTCCCAATACCAATGGACAGTTATGCCATTTGGACTCAAAGTCACTCCATTATTATTTCAAAAAGCGATGATGAAAATTTTTGAGCCCATCCTCAATAATATGCTGATCTATATTTATGATATCCTGCCGTTTCTCCCAAAACAAGAAGGCCTATTAGAATCTTTTACAATAGTTCTTGGATCTAGCCCAGGCCCATAGAATTATGCTCTCAGAAAAGAAAAAAATTATTGGGTAGCTCAATATCGAATTCCTTGGAATGAAATTCTCAAATGGTCATTATCAGCCTCGCCCACATATCACTCAAGAACTGGTCAAGTTTCTAGATAAGGACTTCTCTACTAAGGAGATCCAAAAACTTCTTGGTATCATAAATTATATTAAGGATTTTCTTCCTGAGTCGTCTAATTATACTAGCCAGCTATCTAGACTGTTGAAGAAGAATGCTCCCACTTGGGGAGAAAAATAGATAGCAGCAGTCAGGAAGCTTAAGGAGATCTGCTAAGATCCACCACCTTTGAAGATTCCCAGCACAGGTCACAGGATCTTACAAACTAATGCCAGTGATTAGTTTTGGGGATCCATACTCATTGAAGAGATAGACTAATGCCAATGGACAGTTCAAAGAAGCAGAAAAGCACTATCACACGATTTACAAAGAAATCCTTGCCATTAGGTATGACATTAAAAATTTGAGTTCCAACTCGTTGGACATCATTTTACAGTACAGATGGATAACTTCTCCTTCCCGAGGATTATGGATTTCAAGAACAAAGGAGTTCTAAAGCCACAACTATTAAAGCTTAAAGATTGGTTCTCTAAGTACCAGTTCACCGTATGACACATCAAAGGAGTTGCCAATCTCATCCCTGACCTACTCTCTAGACCAAAATCTATCCATCTCATTTCACCACAAAACTATTCCCATTATCCTTTTGGCCTCGTCCTTCTCAAGTAGATCTACTAATACTTTTTTGGCCACTCTTATATCCGGTGAAGTATTTCAAACCCTTAATGGCATTAAAGATTTTGCAAGGAATAATCCATTCCTTTATCTTGCAAAGTTTTTAAATGCTATTAATGGAAAAATTACAATTTTAGTCCACCAACTATTGCCTATTTCGATTTCACTCCATTTTGATATGTGGTTAGCACATTTAGTCCATTTTGCACAAAATTTTAGCACATTTAGTCCAATTTTTCACAATTTTTGTCTATCGAGCTGGAAAATTTTCAATTGGGCCCCAAAATTACCTAGTTAGCTTCAATCGAGCCTAATTTTTAGGGATTTTTTGACATTTGTCATCCAATGCCACATCACCACCCATTTCATCGCCGTGTCATCAAAATGGTTGAAACCAAAAAAAAGAAAAGAAAAGAAAAAGGAAATTGCTGAGGGGAAAAAAAATGCTGCTCAAATGAAAGGCAAAAAAGTACTAAAAAAAAATCAATATAATTAAAAATTTAAGAAGCTATTCTAAAATGGGAAAAAATATAAACTAGTAAATATTTGAAAAAATATTAAAACATATGGATAATATATTATTATATATATATATCTATATATAATGTAATACATATGTATAATATATAATTTAAATATGTATATTTTTATATTTATCTCCCTCCACCCTACCCCACCCACCCCAGCCCCTAAATCCCCCACCCCAACACCACCAGCTGCCGTGGCTGCCGACAGCCTAGCCTATGGCCATGGAAGCCTTGGCTGCCGGCAGCCATGGGTAGCCATTTTGCGGCTATAGCAGCTTTGGCTACTGGCGAAAACAAAAGGAAAAAAAAAAAAAGCATCGGTGGCCAAAGCGGCCGCCAAGCTGCCATGAACATATTAGCCATGGCGGCCAGTGGCAGGATCTAGCCAGATTCGACCAGTATGCACGGCTACCATGGTAGCCAAGACCATGACAACTTTTTAAGGTTTAGGGATAGGGGGCTGGTGTTGGGGGAGGGTGTGCTTGGGAGGGGTTTTTATTTTATATAAATATATATATATGTATGTATATGTTTTAGAATATAAGGATAAATCAAAAATATTATTAATAATATATAAATTTGAAATGAATGAAAGAAAAATTAAATATTATTTAGAATTATCTTAATTAAATATTTCCTAATTTTTAAGATGTCATTATTTTAGAAAAAAAAAATAGTTTTTTTTTCAATTGTTACAATTATTTGAAATTATTTTAACAATTGGTAATTTTTCACATACTATTATTTAAAAAAAATCAATTTGTTTTTCCCGTTGCCATGTTTATTTGAAATTATCTTAATATTTGTAATTTTTACTTGTCATTATTTTAATTTTTTTTTAAATTTTATTAATTGTCACAATATTGGAATTATCTTAAACATTTTGTAATTTATCATATGCCAATATTTTAAATTCATTTAAGCTTTTTTGTTTTTTCCCCAATCGATGTGGCAGCAAAATGGAGTGACATGGAATGGGCTTGCCAAATGGTGCAAAAGGCTAAAAAATTGAGCCCTATTGGCACTGACTACGACAATTGCGGCCTTAATTTCAAATTTTTTAGCCCGAAGAGCCGAAATTGCTAAAAATTGGACTAAATGTTTAATTATACTGATAATGCATTTTAATTTTCTTATTTCTAAATTATTTATTTATTTTATTTTAATTAATAAATAATTTAAATAATTTGATTTAACTATTTTAAATATTTATTATTTTAAATTATTAAATATGTACTCGATTAATAAATATATTTATTATTATACTACTCCTACTACTACTACTACTACTACTACTACTACTACTACTAAATATTATTATTATTATTATTATTACTATTAGTAGTAGTAGTAGTAGGAGTAGATATTAATTATTTAAATAAATTATTTTAGATATGCAAAATTATTAAATAGATTATATGTTAGCGATATAATTATTTCTTATTTATTTATTAATTAATAAATAATAATAATAATAATAATAATAATAATAATAATAATAATAATAAATTGTTTTACACATATTTACTAGTTTTTATTTTATTTCCATTTTAGAATAGCTTTATAAATTTTTATTTCTATTGATTTTTTTTTATTTTTTTCTAGTATTTTTTTGCCTTTCATTTGAGGAGCATTTTTTTTATTTTTACCTTCCCCCCAGCAATTTTCTTTTCTTTTCTTTTTTTTCTTTTTTTTTGGTTCTAGCCATTTTGATGACGTAGTGATGAATGAAAGGTGATGTGGCACTGGGTGACAAATGTCACAAAATCTCCAAAAATTTGGCCCGATTGAAGTTGACTGGGCAATTTTTGGGCCTAATTGAAAATTTCTAGCCCAATGGACCAAAATTACAAAAAATTGGATTAAATGTGCTAATCCCATATCAAAATGGAGTGAAATCGAAATAGGTAATAGTTGGTGGACAAAAATTGTAATTTTTCCTGCTATTAATTATAGCCCCAACAAAGCCTACTTTTAACTGGATTATCCTTTCCTATGTTTTCCAATATTGTCATCCATCATTCCTTTGCCAGAAAATGGTTTATGGTACGTGGTAGTTCTATATTATTTTGCAGCCCAAATGTCTCCTCACAAAATGGTCCAGCTCTTACATGATGAACAGAATGAACTATCCTTGCTATGGGTGTTACAAATATTTCACAAAGCCATCCAGGAAGGAGCAAGATCAGAAATACAAGTCATCATTATCTTCCACAGACCATATTACATGGGACAAGCTGCAGATCCACAGCCATCATCCTACTACTACCTATGGAAAACTCTCCCAGGATCACTCGATCACAACCATGAAGAGAAGAAGGCGTTGTACAAGCATCTATGTTACATGAACAAAGAGCCAACACACCCTCATAAGCCATTGGTCATTAACACTTCATGTGGCATTGACCCTTTCCAGGATGATGAGTTCGGATAGATACTAGAACCAAATCCAGAACTAGCTCGAGATATTGGAATCAACTGGGAAGGTTTTGCACTTTTCTGGATAATCCCACAATCCAACGATTATAATGACTACCATAATTCCTGAGGAAAATATTGAAAAGAATGATAGCAAGCCCAACAGTGTAGAAAGCATTAGCAATTGAAGTCCATCTAGGCATAGCCATAAGGTGACATGTGTCCTCCTATTTTGATATGTGTCCTTGAGTTGTAATAAGGTTAGATACTTGAGTGACACATGCCCTTGTATTATAGATTAGCCAGCTTGACATGTGTCATTATATCTAGACTAGGTGTTTTATGTCGTGACATGTGTCCACCTACTATATTTAGTAAGATGACACGTGTCCAGTCGAGTTGTGTGTTGTAATCACATGTAGATGACAAGTTTCCCTCAAGTGGGATAGCTATCATGGACTCCAAAGGTCTATTCCAATCTGCTGCAAAGTCCTTTGAGTTCCATGCCTATAAATAGAGGATGGTACTGTACTTTCTGATCAAGCTTGCTTGAAATAAAACCTCCAGTTCTTACTCATATACATAGCCCACTAAATTACTTCCAAGTTCTTCTATAGTCTTTCCAAAGCCTTAGCTTACATACTTTCAGATCCTCTGTTAGTCTTCCCATCCTACATTAAAAGTATGCTTTGTACTTGCTTCTATGTGAGGATCCTATGCATCAGAAATAGACTAAAGAAAGAGATAGATTTGATCTTTGTGCTATGATCTTCTCAGTTGGTGGCGGAATCTTGGCAAGCCTTTCTTTAATAAGCTGAATGAGAGATAGTCTAACAAAGCCTGCCTGATAGCCCAAGATCCTCATATGTGAGGGATGTGGCTTTGGCTTGTGCGTGGGTATGACGGGACTCTTTCTGAAGCCTGTCAATAAATGCACTTGCTTGCTCCTTCATCAACTTAGGAGGCTCCTGGCTAGCCACTGGTTCCCCCTATCATGTGTTATTTGCAATTGGCTTTTGTGTGTGACCCATTAGGTTCTACCATTCATTGGACATGGGCTCACAATTTTTGTGATTTATTGAATATCAAATATTCACATTAGTTTAAACTTCTTTAAACTGATAACTTAATTCAATTAATCTCGTTAATTGAAGAGTACCAAATCTCCATGGTCGATGTCCAGCCTCAAGCCCATGAAGCCTAACTAATTAGCCGAAATGAATGCTTTTGGAGAACTATCTAGCTCCTAACTTACCATGTAAATATGATTCTTTCGTCTCCTATCTCCTGAAAGAGGCCTATAAGATATTTGTTGGCTCCCTAATAGCCTCGATATTATGTCTCTATTCCAATGTTCAATTCCCCTTGATGACCTCATATCTGGAGAACTCTTTTTTCAAATTGTCGTATTGTTGGAATAGTGCCCTACAAGCCAATTAGATTGGCTTTGTAAAACTATTTTCTTGTAATACAATCTTAATTGAATGATATACTTTATAAGGCCATCTTCATCTTATGCTTTTTAGCACTTCACTGGCATTTGGTTGAAGCCTTAGATCACATAAGACTATGGGACTTCGTTAATTCACTAGGTGGTGATTATGGAATAAGTCTTACATGGTCGTGATTTTAAATCTTCCAAGTCATAGGATCTTACGAGATAGGGCATCTAAGATCCAGATAGACTTGCACTAACAATGCATAAATCCAAGGGTTGGCAAGTATTGCACTAGGTTCCAATAATAAAACTTAAAAATCTTAAATAAACTAGTGCTTTACATTCTCACAAGGATCTAATCATGCTAGGGGAATATATTTAGGAAGAGAGTTACCTTAAATATGAAATTTCCAAGGAGAAAATGGTGAACTCCTTGCCAATCCAGAATTTGCTAGGCAGCGGCGCAGCAGGAAGAGAGCAATTTTTGCCTCGGTTAAACTTCTCCAAAAATCACCAAAAAATTCTTAGATCCTGTCAACACATTGAAAAAGATACTATGGAAAATTAGGATCAAAACACCTTCTGGATCTTCTGGAAACAATTCGATAGATTGCTGCTTTGTTTCAATAGATCTCCAAATCTAGCAACCTAAGTGTGTTGCCTCTGTTGTGATGATCCACACACCAATTGAACTTCCTATTTCTCCTCACTTTTAGCTGGAGTAAGAGAGGAGAAATACAATAGTGGAGGCCAATTTTAGGTTGGAGAAGAAAAAACAAAGAAAAGCTTCAACACATGATGCAATGCTTGGAGAGAGAGTTTAGGAGGGAAATGTGATAGATTCTAATCTTCACACCAAAAATGCATGTTGGCCGATCCATCACCTCTATATCTATGGGAGGCAGCCACTTGCAAGCTTAGGTGGCAAATTCAAATTCAAATCTAATTTGAATTTGAGTGCATTTCAATTACATTTAAAATCTAATTTCAAATTAATTAAGATGCTAATTCAATCATTTGAATTTTCCCTCCAAAATGTATTCTTCTCTTTAATTAAATTAAACACTTTAATTTAATTAGTTAACCTTTGACCTAACTCTTAAGTCAAACAAGCTTTAACTCTTAAGCTCAATTTTGCTAACTTAATTCTTTAAGTTAACTTGACTAATTGATGATCATTTGGCACCAAATAATTAGCTCCTTAATTATTGGTATAGTTTAACTCCTTAAATTTATTGATTAATCTAACACTTAAATTAATCAAGCCAAAATTGACCTTTAAATTGGACACCTCAAAAATCGATTCCATGGAGCAATTTTTCTAACACTTAGAAAATTTCTCCATTAACTAGGAAGCTAATTGGCTTTTGTGTGGGATCCAATAGGTTCTACTAGTCATTGGACATGGGCTCACAACTCTTTGTGACTTTGGAATATCTTGTAATCATTTTAGTTTAAAACAATTTAAAACGAATTGACTCAATTCAATTAATCTCCATTAATTGAAGAGTACCCAATCTCCATGGTCGATGTCCAATCTCAAGCCCATGGAGCCCAACTAATTGGCCAAAATGAATACTTTTGGAGTGCCATTGTAGCTCTACACTTATCATGCAAATACGGTTCATACGTCTCCTATCTCCCAAAAGAGGCCTAGGGCAAGATATTTGCCGGCTTCCTAATAGCCTTGATACTATGTCTCTATTCTCAATGTCTGTTTCCATTATATGACATCATATGTAGAAAAATCCTTTTCCAAATTATCACACCACCTTGCGCAAAAATTTCTTGGAATATGTTATTATAGAATACATAGAAGATGTACTCGCCCTTTACAAAGACGAGGAGTCAGATTCCATCTTGGATCTCACAAACCTCTATGTTTAAGTAGCTCATACCCAATCACCACCTGAATGGCCTGCTATGTGACCAAGGAGGTGTCAATGCATGAGAACCTAAACACAAGATTACAATGGATCCTCAAGTTAAAGGACTAATTATATGCACTAGCATAAATGGGGTAATTTACCACTATCAACTTGCTACTCTGGCTTTCTAGTGGATTCTCCGGTGGGTCTTCAGTGCCTTGTTCCTAAACGAGCATCTACTAACATGCATCTATATCTCATATGGGATTGCCTATGGAACGGAGCAATATCTAACTCCTTGGATTTATGCATTGTCAGTGCAAGTCTATTTGGATCTTAGATGCCTTGTATCTTAAGATCCTATGACTTGGAATATTTAAGATCATGATCATGTAAGACTTATTCCATGATCACCACCCAGTACGTGACCAAGTCCTTTAGTCTTGTGTGATTTAAGGGCCACAACCAAATGCCAATGAAGTAAATATAAGAATAAGATGAAGATGACCATGTTATTAATATCATTCAATCAAGATTGTATCACAAGTGACATACTTTACAATACCAATCTAATTGGCTTGCTAGGCACTATTCCAACAATAGGATCTTACAAGACAGGGCATTTAAGATCTGGATAGACTTGCACTAACATGCATAAATCCGAAGGTTGGATGTTGCTCCGTTCCATGAGCAATCCCATATGAGATATGAATGCATGTTAGTGGGTGCTTTCTAGAGAACAAAGCACTGAAGGCCCGCTCGGAGAATCTACTAGATAACCGGAGTGGTAAGTTCTCCAGCTTATGTTGATGCATATAATTAGTCTTCTGACCTGAGGATCCATGGTAACCTTGTGTTTGTTCCTTGTGCTTTGATTCTTCCTTGGTCATCTAGCAAGCTATTCAGTTATAGGTTGGACACAAGCTACTAAATATGGAGGTTTGTGAGATCCAAGATAGAATCCAACTCCTCATCTTTTGTGAAGGGCGAGTGTATCTCTATGTATTCTATAATGATCGATTCCAAGAAATCCTTGTGCAAGGTGGTATGAAAATTTGGAAAAGAAGTTTTCCAAAGATGAGGTCATATAGTGGAATCAAACATTGGGAATATAGATATAGTATCGAGACTATTAGGGAGCTAGCAAATAATTACCCTAGGCCTCTTTCGGGAGATAGGAGATGGAATGACCGTATTTGCATGGCAAGCGTAGAGCTATAATGGTTCTCCAATGACATTTATTTTGGCCTATTAGCTAGGCTCTATGGGCTTGAGGTTGGACATCGACCATAGAAATTGGGTACTCTTCAATTAATGGAGATTAATTAAATTGAGTTGATTTAGTTTAAAAGAGTTTAAACTAAAATGAATATATAATATTCAAAAGCCACAAGGAGTTGTGAGTCCAAATCCAATGAATGGTAAAACCTATCAGGCCACACACAAAAGTCAATTGCATTTCCTAAGTCATGGAGGAACTTTCTAAGTGTTAGAAAATCCATTCCAAAGTGGTTGATTTTTGGGTGACCGAGAATTGAAGTGTCACTTGGTTTGATTAATTTAAGTGTTAAATTAATCAACTAATTTAAGGAGTTAAATTAGACCAATAATTAAAGAGTTAATTATTTGGTGCCATGTGACCATCCATTGGTCAAGTTAAAAAGTTAAGTTAACATAATTAAGCTTAAAGAGTTAAGCATGTTAACTAAAGAGCTAAGTCAAAGATTAATTAATTAGATTAAAGTGTTTGATTTAATTAATGAGAAGAAAAAAATTTGGAGAAAAAATTAAAATGAAAGGTTCATTTGGTGTGACATTTTAATTAATTTGAAATTAGATTTCAAATATAATTAAAATGCACACAAATTCAAATTAGATTTGAATTTGCCAACTTGCATTTCAAGCATGTTGGCGGTCCCCCTACCTTAAGGAAGGTGTGATGCCAACTTGGCATCACATCGTCTTCCTTCTGTATATAGATATAGAGATGAAGGTGGCCGGTCACTTGCATCCCTAGTGAAGAATACGATTCTCACAGTTTTTTCCTCTATTTTTCAAGGTGTTCACTCATGTGTTGAAGTTCACCTCTCTCTTCTTCTCCAACCCCAAAAATCGGCCATCTCTCTTTTATCTCTTTTCTCTCTCCAACTAAAGGTGAGGAGTAGCATGAAGTTGCAATGGTGTGTGGATCATATTGATAGAGGCAAAACAAATGGTTTGCTAAGCCTTTGGAGATCCACTTGCGAGAATAGTCACTTGGCGATTTTATTTTAGGAGATCCAGAAGGAGTTTTAATCTAAAATTTTCACAGTAGATTCATCAAAGAGTTGAGTAGCTATTGGATTATTTTTTGGAATTTTTGGAGAAGCATGACTCATACAAAAGTTACATTGTTTCTGCTGCGTTGCTGCTTGGTAGATTCTGGATTAAAGAAGAGTTCTTCACTTTCTTTTTGGAATTTAGCTTATCAAGGTAATCCTTTACCTAAATCCATTTCATAAGCATGTTTAGATCTTTTATTTTCTTGAGTAGCCTAGTTAATTTTAGCTTTTGAAGTTTTAATTTATGGATTCTAGTGCTACTCTAGCCTTCACATACTACCTTACGCAAGAATTTCGTGGAATCGATCATTATAGAATACATAGGAGATACACTTGCCCTTCACTAAGATGAGGAGTCGGATCCTATTTTGGATCTCACAAATCTCTATGTCTAAGCGGCTTATACCTAACCTCAAGCCA
The DNA here is from genome assembly GCA_018894105.1 of Jacaranda mimosifolia. Lineage (NCBI taxonomy): Eukaryota > Viridiplantae > Streptophyta > Magnoliopsida > Lamiales > Bignoniaceae > Jacaranda > Jacaranda mimosifolia. The sequence goes on from CM032129.1 coordinate 23,818,279, forward strand.
AAAGACCAGCTAAGTGGTCAAGGAATAGTCAAAGCATAAGGACCTTGACATAAGCTTACCATCGATCCTCAGGTCAAAGTATTAATTATATGCACTAGCATAAGCTGGAGAACTTACCACTATCAACTTGCTACTATGGCTATCTAGTGGATTCTGTGGGCAGGCCTTCAATGACCTTGTTCTCTAACAAGCACCCACTAACATGCACTCATATCTCATATGGATTACTCATGAAACGGAGCAATATCCAACCTTTGGATATATGCATCGTTAGTACAAGTCTATCCAGATCTTAAGTGCCCTGTCTCATAAGATTCTATAACTTGGAAGATTTAACTCATGACCATGTAAGACTTGTTTCATGATCACCACCTAGTGTGTGACCAAGTCCCATAGTCATGTATGACCTAAGGGCTTCAACCAAATGCTAGTGAAGAATTATAAGCATAAGATGAAGATGGCCATATACAGTAAATATCATTCAATCAATATTGTATCATAAGTGAAATAGTTTACATGCCAATCTAATTAGTTTGTAGAGCATTATTCCAAATGTGCTAAGTGCGGCATGGGAGCTTGTAAAAGACTAGCTCGTGACAACACACTTGCTTGGAAGTATTTTGGGAGTTGAAGTTTGTCCTGAGAAAACATAAACAAATAAGACCAAAGCTTTTCATTTGACTATATATAAACAAATTTACTACCCTCTAAAGCTTCACTCGTACTACATGTAAACATATCTAATCCTGAAAAGAAGAGAAAAAAGACAAAAAAAAAAAAAAAAACCAATTACCTCCAACTTTCAATAAACTAAAGAAATATATACTGTATAGTAACACCAAGGATTAATCTTGGATCCAAGATATAGGGTGACATGCCTCGAGGTGAAACTGATGATGACTTGAAGAATACCTTGTTATCTAAGACTTTCAAAAATTATTCCTAAAACAAACAATGGTGGGAAATTCAACACTTGAAATAATACATTATCTGTTGGCCTAATTAGACAAGAAAATCACTATATAAATGGATAATATTACTAGGATATTATACATCTATTTGATAGAAGAATTCTCTTAGTACTACACTACAATCTAAAATAGTGGAAATGGATTAGATAAATAGATTTCAATCAGTCCCAATTCCAATCAAATATGGACCAATTAAGATATATAAATAGGGCACATGGAGCAATAATTTTTTATCAAATTCAAGCACATAACCAACCTCAAAACATGGAATCTCCAATTTTTTTCTTTCTTGAGTACAAGAAAAATGAAGATTAAGTCCTTTGTTATTTTTCAAACTACCAAGAATTTAGATCACTATATTTTCAAATTTGTTTTCTTTGGATTAAAGAAATGATTTTGCAATATTTTCTTCATTAATCATTATCTGTTATAGAGTGTTGTGATTTGATTCTCTTTTTTCCCATTTCTATCAGTCTTACGAGAAAGACATGTGATTCAAAAAAAATAGTGAAATAAATCTACGCTTGTGGAAGGTGAAATTTGGAAATAAAACAATTCCTTATATTGTGTATCCTCGATTGATGCAACCTTAGATGCTATGTTTCAATTTTCGATCCTACTATTGAGTGAAAGGTTACACCTAAAGGTTCTATGTTATCTGCAATCCTACTCCGCCATTACCAACGGACAACATAAGGGAATAAACACTACTCATAGGAATGCCCATCATAGGATTAAAAAACATTTACCCAACCCAAAATTGATGATAAAATTAAAGGGGCATTAGTTCCTTAAAGTAGGAGATAGACTAGGATCCATAAATCGAAACCAAAATAAGGCAAAATTTAACTAGTTATCTCTATCCCAAGGATCTATCAACATGCACTAAATTAGGATTTAAAGGCTGGAAAATTACCTTTGAAGAAAGAATTAAAGGAATGAAAAAGATCTAGCAATGGACACCTCTAATTGAAGATGAACAAGCTTCTCTCCCTTGATCCGATTTCTCCACTCCAAGGCCTCCAAAATTTGCCCAAAATTCAGCAAATTTTGCACACAAATTCACCACCAAAATAGCCTCTAAGGTGACCAAAAATGAATGAAGAACAACTCCAAATCGTTGTCCAAACAAGCTTCAAAACTGGCCAATTTGAAAGTTCCTCTAATGTATAGTCCGCACACCTGGGAAGATCTCTCAATCCACACACTTTTTGCTAGAAAAGATAGAAGAAAGAAGATGATGGAGGTTGGTGGTTTTTGGAGGAGGAGAGAGGAATGAGGGAATCTAGGAGGTAGTTATTCAAAACGAATTATACTACCTTTTGGAGGAAAAATGTGAGGGCATCTCTCTCTTCTCTAAGTAGTTGGCCATGCGTATTTATAGGATAGGATGGAAGCCCTTGGAGGGTTCCATCACACTTTCCACACATAAGCCAACTTGCCAACTTGCTAAATTTACATTTAGCTTGAATTTGCATTTGCATTTGCATTTCATTTCATAAATAGAAATGCCAACTTGCATATTCAAATGGGCTCTTTCCCTCCAAAACTTGAATTCCCTATTTAATTAAATTAACCTTTTAATTTAATTAATTTAACTTAACTCTTTAAGTTAACTTGAGCTAACATAACTCCTTAAGTTAACTTGACTAATTAAAATGTCATATGATACCAATTAAATTAACACCTTAATTTAATTGGTCTAATTTAACTCTTTAAATTATTTTAACTAATTTAATACTTAAATTAATCAAGCAAAAATGTCAATTGAGAATTAGTTAAATTGATTTCTCTCCTTAGGCAAAAATGCCTACTAGATAGTTTTCTAACTCCTTGGAAATTCCTCCTATCAAATAATAGTTTCCTTAGGCTTTTATGTGTGACCCATTAGATTCATTCATTTATTGGACATGGACTCACAACTTTTGTGATATTTTGAATATTTAAATATTCAAATTAGTTTAAACTCATTTAAACTAATAACTCTACCAATTAATCTCTGTTAATTGAAGAGTACCCAATCTCCATGTTCGATATCTAGAAATAAGCCCATGGAGCTCAACTAATTGGATGAATGAATTATATCTTGATAAATCATTATAGCTTATGCCTACCATGCAAATACAGTCTTTTCTTCTCCTATATCCCGAAAGAGGCCTAGGGTAAGATATTTGCCGGCTTTCTAATAACCTCAATAACTATTTCTCTATATCTAACGTTCAATTCCACTTTATGACCTCAACCTTAGAAAACACCTTTTCCAAATTGTCATACTATCTTGCACCATGATTTCTTGGAATTAATCATTATAGAATGCATAAGAGATGCACTCATGTTTCACAACAACAAGAAAGCAGATCTCGTCTTGGATCTCACAAATCTCTATGTTTAAGTAGCTCATTCCTAATCTAAGTCGGGAATGATTTGCTATGTGGTCAAGGCAAAGTTAAAGCATGAGGACCTAAATGCAAGGTTAGTATGGATCCTCAAGTCAAAGGACTAATTTATATGCATTATCGTAAGCTTGAGGACTTGCCACTACGGCTATCTAGTGGATTCTTTGGGCGAGCTTTCAGTAAACTTGTTCTCTAACGAGCATCCACTAACATGCATCAATTTTTAACATAGATTGCCCATGAAACGAGGCAATATCTAACCCCTTGGAGTATGCGTCGTTAGTGCAAGTCAATCTGAATCTCAGATGCCTCTTCTCATAAGATTCTATGATTTGGAATATCTAAAATTATGACCTTAGAGACTTATTTCATGATCATGATCATATGAGTGACCAAGTTCCATAGTCTTATATGATTTAAGGGCCTCAACCAAATGCTAGTGAAATGTGAAAAGCATAAGATGAAGGTGGCCCTTTTATAAGATATCATTTAATCAAGATTGTCTCACAGTTGGAGTAGTATTTACATGTTAATTCTAATTGGCTATGGTCATTAAAATAACTTGTTCTATTATTGGCGTGAAGAAAATGGCATGTTCTACATTTTCACAAACAAAACTCCGAAATGGTACAGACGAAATATGCTAATTGGATTCAAGCCATTACACTATCTAAAAATGATAATAAAGTTCAAAATTTAAGTGGTTACTCATCATAGGTTAGAAGGATTTTTTATATTAACATGGATGTAAATGATCGTTTACTTTATCTAGATATTGCCAACGGTATTATTCAAAATCTATTATTGGCAGAGCTGGAGAAAAGCCTTGCAAAAAATTATATGGAAAAAGGTACAACTATATTTTCTTTAGTCTTCACCAAAATTTTAAAAGGCTTGTTTGGTTATGTTTTAAGTATTTTGGGGAAAATGCTTTAAGAGAATGTATTTTGGTACTGATATTTTGGGAAATGTGATGTTTGTTTATCATTGCTTTTGGGGTCGTTGGAAAATATTTTGGAAGAAAATGGTTTATTTGGGAATATTTTTGGGAGGAGATAAAATTTATTGTAGATTTCACATTAGTGTGTTGGGCTACTAGAGTGAATGTATATATATTTTTAATTATTTATATATGTAATGATTGATATCTTTATATATATGATAGTTGTAATATATTTTGAGATGGCAATTTGGGAAAAAAGTTAATATTACATGTCTTTTCTCCATCTCATCCAAAATCAGAAAAGGGTTTGGTTATGTGTTAGGTACTTTTGGAAAAATGCTTTAAGAGAATATATTTTGGTAGTGAGTTTGGGGAATGTGATATCTGTTTGTTATTGTTTTGGGGGCAATTGGGAAATATTTTGGACGAAAATAGTTAGTTTGAAAATATTTTGGGGGGGGGGGGATGATTTATGGTAGATGTTAAATTAGTCTAGTTTTTATTAGGATAGATAATGAAAGTTAATGTTTTATGTATATATATGTAATGATTGATTAGTCATGTATACATATATAGTGATTGATTTGTTATATGCATCATAACTATAATATATTTTAGGAGAGTATATTGTAACACCCTGTCTAAAAAGGTCTGCTCCCGTTCGGGATGCTACCTTAGTTGGGGTTTTTCAAAATAATTTTTTCCCAAATGCAAGATAAGATACCTCTAAATTATTCAATATAAATAATTCCATAACAACCCCTGCGATAGGCAAGATCATTATCAATTAAAAACATCTAAGTTAACTAGTCTGCTACAAATTGCAAGTTGAGCCTGAGTTTTCATAATTTACAATCAATTAAAGATTTAAGTCAAACATCAGCCTACTGTGAAACTCACTATTACATCACAAACATATCATATCCTTACCATTTATAGATACCTTGATAACACTATATATACTACACACCATGTGGCCTAACTTCATGGTACTTCTATCCTCAATCAGGAGGAAAGAACAAAAAGAAACAGTACAAGAAAGGTAAGTTCGAATGACTTAGAGAGGTATCAAGATATATGAACAGTAATAACAATGAATATACAATATATAACAACATTGGTTCCACATACAAACAACTGTAAGTTAATGCCAAGGGAACATGTTGTTAAATAATAGACAGATTTCACGTGATCAAGAATTGGAGTTAAGGAATAATATGTCAGGTATTATATATTATGAGCTGGCTCCATGCCATCTTATACCAGCGAAGAGACATCTCAAATTTTCATTATATTACACGGAAAATTTTGTATTTAAAAACTTAAGAGTTGGATTATTTTTAAAGAACTCAGTGTACCAGAATGTTTTAAGTTGTAAAAAGACTCAGATTCAAAATCCAGAATTTCATTCAATATAAAATAGACAATATAAAGAATATATCATAAAATTAGTTGTATGTACATATTTCACAGATCTGACCATGGAATAGCCTTCCCTCTTATGACTTCAAATATTCAGTATAATAGTAAGGATATTGCCTCGACAAGTGGCCAACTTACCAACGACTTGGGTAATACAAATTAGTAGGACCGATCTTTGCCCATCAAGCTTCTAGATACAGTCAACCTCTGATTGCCCCGACTTCAAGATCACAAACTAGGTCCAATCAGATAGACCAGCCATTAACAGTTGAATACTGTCCAAATCATCTTGCCAACTAGTCGTATTAGCCCAAGACACTCCTAGGGGTATCCCCAAGGGTATAATCAATCACATATATAAGCTAGAGAATCCCAACATCCAAAATATTGTATACTCCTCAATCGCCATATGAAACAAAACCTCATCGCATGGAGCATAAATAAGTAATGGCTAGTCAATAATATGCTTTACGACAAGTATAGATCAACAATGACTAGTCAGCAAGACTTCATCGCATATAATATCATAAAATATAGCGATTAGGTCGAGAATGGATTAGTCAAATCATAGTTTCAAACCTTTAAAAGTTCTATAGTTCTATCAATAGAATCAAAATCTAGTTCATGTGAGTTTATCAGAAAATTTCAAATCCAAATAATACTTTTCAAGATTTTTTCAAATAAGAACATATTATTAAGAAAATATCGTTTTGAAGTCATTGTTCAAAGGTCACCTTTAGAAAAAGGAGTCATGCGGAATCTTTCACTAATATCCCAAATTCAATGCAAGAATCCAGAGATAAGTATGCTGAAAGTAAAATAGTGCGGATGATGAATGGATTTCTCAAGAGTAGCATGGTATAAGATGTCCAAGCTATTTATGAGGTTCAAATGAGAGAGTTGCGGAATCATTATATCAAAATGTAACAGTACAGTACGAGGTACCAAATTCGAGTAGGTAGCAAAGAACATAATACAATATCATATTGCTAGACAGGTTGACATGTTGAATGATAATAGCTCAAAAGTTGTAGCAAGGAAGAATAGTTTAGATGGACTATCAAAATTCAACATAAGAGCCGAAGAATAGCATAGAACAAACGAACAAAGACTATTGAATCTCAACACAAATAGAATAAAGCAACAAAGATATATTAACAAACATATATGTTCTTTCCCCAATAAAGAAATCTATTATAAACCTCACTTGGTGATCTTGAGTGGTGTAGCTTTTCTCAATGAGCTTGATAGTTTGTTCCCTTACTACTAGTTATCTAAAGTAAAGTATAAGAGAGGTTAATATTAACTTCCTAGGCCATACAGTTATACCCATATGTTTAAGATAATAAATACTATATATAACTATTCCTAACTCAACGGGTCGATAACCAATTTGTTAGACAATTATTCTTAATTGGAAGCATGGCTAAGGTTCACTTAAGATCCTAACAACAATCTATCAATCCTTTTTCAATTTATCGAGTCCAACTTGTCAACTAATTTCCATTCAATTATCCATAACATCTAGTTCAACATTTACCAAATTAATCACTAACTTAGATCCAATTATAAGTTAACGACTTTAATTCCATCAAGGTTCTAATCAAAAATTGAAAAACCAATTGAATCAACATCAATATGAAGTTTACCCAAATTCGGCAAGCCAAATGAAATTAGTCAATAAAATTCAAAAATTACCTAAATCCAATAAGCAGAAGTCCAAATCACAGCCCAAAACTAGCCTTATCACGTTCAGAATTGAATTTCAGGTGATCTGCACAACCACTACTAGAGCCACCGTTGTTGTTCGCCACTAGAGATGAGAACCACCACCACCAACATGTCTGACCAGCTGAGCCCATTAAAACCACTCAATCAATTTCTCTATTTGCTGCCTCTTCACTAGTGAATTGAACAAAAACTGTCACCCGCCACCTAAAGAAATCGCTTCCTTGTTGGGCTAATTACTCTATCACTAGTGGTCGAAAATCAAATCCAAGACCACTCTTGAATATTTACACTGCCTTCAATTTTGGCCCTAAACTTCAATTCAGTCCTGAAAGTTTTATTATTTGTGCATTGATGCATTGGAATTTTCAATTATAGCCAATTAAGTTCAAATTGATTTGTTTTAAAGTCCTTAAACTTTTAATCCTCTCACATTGACCCTTAAATTTTATAATTTTGGGCTATCAAGCCCTTTTATCGTTTACAATTAAATTCCTCAATCTTCAGTATTTATGCTTAAACATTTGTTAATTTAATTTTGAGCAATTTTCAAATATAATTTATTTGATCCACATATTATTTTGTTAACACTATCATTTACAATTTATAAACCAAAAATTCGGGGTGTTACAACTATTTTGGGGAAACAAAATATTATTTTGGTAATGAACTCGGGGAAGGCATGCGCTTGTTTGGAAGTGTTTTGGGAGTTGAAATATGTCCACATGAAGCATAAACAAACAAGACTAAAGCTTTTCATTCAACCAATTTTCACCCTTTAAAACTCCCCCACACTGTGTGCAAATAGATCTAATCTTGAAAAAAGAAAGAAAAAGAGAACATATTACAAAATTAATTTCTTGAAAAGAAAAGGAAAAAGAGAGAAAAAGATTTGGTTAACTCCAGACAAACCAAAGAAATGTGTATTGTATAGTGGTGCAAAATAATCTTGGATCCAAGAAACAGGATGAGAACACCTCAAGGTGAAACCAATGATGACTTGAAGAAGACCTCATAATCCAAGAATCTCCAAATTATTCCTAAAACAAACAATGGTAGGAAACCCAACACTTGAAATAATGCATTATCAAATGGCCTAATTGGACAAGGAAAGTATTATGTAAATGGATAAAATTACTAGAGTATTATATATTCATTTAATAAGAGAGCTTTCTTAATATTACACTACCACCTAAAATAGTTGAAATGGTTTAGATAAATAGATTTCAGTAAGTCCCAATTCCACTCAAGTAGGGACTAATTAAGGCCTATAAATACGCCACATGGAGCAAAAAAATTTCTATCAAATTTAAGGACATGCCTAAAAATATGCTGCCAAGCCATAAACCTACCACCTTATTTCTATTCTTTTTTTGTCATATTGAATCTCTGAGCTTTCATCTTCTTGAATACAAAAAAAAAAAGAAAAAAAAAAAGAAAATTAAGTCCTTTATGATTTCTTAAACTCCCAAGAGTTTTGAATCACTACATCCAAACCTATCATTAGAATTCAAATCATTTACCAATCGGAAATTGATGATGGAATTCAAGAAACAGGTGATTCTATGGTTGAAAGATCACAAAATATGTTAATACAACTTGTTCTATTACCGACATCAAGAAAATAACATGTTCTATGCTTTCACAAATAGCCAAAACTCCAAAATGTTACAAACAAGATTTGTCACATGGATTCAAGCCATTTCCACTCACTAAAAATGATAACAAAATTAGAGCTTTATGTAGTTACTCATCATATGGTAGAGGGATTTTTTATATTAACAAAGACATGAAAGACCCTTTACTTTGTTTAGACATTGCCAACAATATTTTTCAAAATCTATTCTTGGATGAATTGGAGAAAAGGCTTACAAAAAATTATATGAAAAAGGTATAATTATATTTTCTTTAGTCTTTACCAGGATTAGAAAAGGTTTTTTGGTTATGCTTTAGTTGTTTCGGAGAAAATATTTTAGGAGAATGCATTTTGGTAGTGGAATTGGGGAATGTTATGTTTGTTTAATTTGTTATTCTTTTGGAGGTTTTTGAAAAATACTTTGAGACAAAATGGTTGGAAATATTTTGGGAGAAAACAAAATTTAATGTAGATGTCACATCAGTTCTTTTTTTTTAGTTAGTAAGGTAAAAATGAGTTATATATATGTAATGATTAATTGATTATGTGTATATATATGTGGAATAATTGATTTGTTAGTTATATATATATAGTTGTAATATATTTTGGGAAGGTATTTTGGGTAAAAAAATATAATTTTCATAGCGGCATCAAGGAATGATAAACACTTGTGTTTTTTTTAGGACTTGGGGTTTGTCTTGAGTAAACATAATTTTTTCAACATAAGCAGTAGTTTATTTTCAATGCAAATACTATTTGGGAATCTGATCTTGGATAATCTTCAATTGTGTAATTACAAAATTCTTCTCACCAGTTGGTTGACAAAAATCTAATATTGATAAAAACAATCTTCTTAAGGAGGATGGCATTTTAATAGAACATGCTTCTTGTAAGCATTGGCAAATATAATCATCTTCTTAAAGAAGTCCTCATTTTTGTCCTACCTTTTTAAATGTATCATATATTGTCCATTTACAATAAGCAACTCTTCAAAAAATCTTGGTCCTTTCACATGATTAAGAAGGATGCAGAGATAAAACCTTTCATCTTCAAAAGGTGAGATAATATATGTTTTTCCGATTACTTTCATACAAGGTTATATATAGTATAATTTCCAAAATTGAATCTGTTTATAATACTGTGGGAATTCATGATATAAATACTTGCCAGCTAAAGCAGGGTCACAATTCATTTAGAAAAATCTAATAAGCATGGTCTTTGAGTTTTGTTATCTTATAAGATATCATTAAAACTCTAAAATGTGTTGAAGTTGATTTGAGTGTTGATATGTGAAATGTATTTGTAATCTTATGGTTGAAGGATAGATCTTACTTTTGATAAAGTTTAAAAATTCACCAAAATGCTTTAGATGTTGAAATTCATCTTCCATCTACAAATTGTTAAATCCCTTAAAGATTTTGTTCACTATGCAATTATAGAGTTATTCAATTTGGATCCTTATGAATGTAATGTGTATATATACATATATATATATATATATTTCATCCTTCCATCCCTCCTTAAACTTTGATATTTTATGATACTTATACTATAGAATAAGCCAAAGATTATAAAGGACAAACCAATTGTTATCTACCATTGTGCCAGAAGTATTATTTAACAAGAACAAATGGACCTTCATGCATTCGATAAAATGAATATGAATAATTTCTAGTAGTCCAAGACGCAAATGCTTTTGGTAAGCTTGTTTTGCATATTCCTTCTTTTGTAGACAAACTTTGTGGGTTGTGGGACCACATGGACCATGATTTATTTTCTTGAGAATGGATTCATATAATGCATGCTCTTCAATCTTAGAAGGAATTTCAGCTCACACAACTTTATCATAATCATATAGTATGCACAACTTATCATTATATTCAAATATGACTAGTAAGTGAGCATAAGGCAAGTCTAGTTTTTGGTACTGTAACATATGTATAAGTGCATACCTTTCCCAAAACTCCTCTCCATTATGTCTTTCTTGAATTTATGAAACTTTGTTCAAATTATTCATGTTATTAGTATGATGGTGAGGTGTTTGCCCAATCTTTCGCTCATTTTAATTTAGGTTGTATGTTATTGTAAGCATTAAATTTAGCTTCCCATGAGTTTGAACTAAAGCCATGGAATCTTGATAACGTTGGCATGTATCACATGAGATTTCAGTATAAGATGATGGAAGCATTACTCTATGATCATATTAACTGAAAAATGATACATTCTTAATAAAATTAATTAAAAGACATCTAAATTGTGAAGTTTATTAGGACTATGATATACATGTATTATTTTCACCACCATGGAAACAATTTTGGAGGCCTTAGTAAAACTCTATATGGATATTATTAATGTTGCTTATCCATCTAAGTTTGTGAATTTCAACTTTCAATAGTTGTCCAGCAAATACTATTATAGCAAATGACTCTTTGAAGTAATATTGAAGGGTTAATTTCTTGAATCTAAATTAAAAGTAAAGAAATAAATTTAGTTTGATAAAAGAGTATATAATATTTTTCAAGTCATGCTTCTTTTAGAAAAGCTAAATATTAGTTAAGATAAATTCATTATGAATGTGCATAATTCCTTTACATTTACTTATAAAATGTATGAATAAAAAGTTTTGACATGTTAATCGTCTTCGATCAGCAGTTTGTGTATTTGAATCCTAGCCATATGCACCATATAGTAGAAGTAAAGGATATTGTAACAGGTCATAAGACCTAACAACATCTTGAGTTTGTATAAGACGTCCATCCATTGCTTGGATAATAATATAACCATTCTTTAAGTTTTCACTTCCTTCATTAGCAAAAATCATTGTTGCAACTTGAGATGATTTCAAAAGACTATATTGGTGTTAATTAGATGCCTATTGTTTTATGATAAGTCCATATTCGGGTATCTTTGAAAGCTGAACTAGTTTTCAAAACACATGAAAAAATAGATTACACTAGTTAAGGGTTTTTTGTAGATTCATTAGTAAATCATGATATAGCTCTTTGATATGGTTAACATTTGCAGAAGGTGATTATAATGAGGGAGATAAGAGATGGTGAGTGTTATGAGGTCTAACTCAAATTTTTCAATGAGCGTGGAGGCCAAACCCACAACCAAAGAAGTCTCATCAGGCTTGCCGAGGTAGCCCTCGGTTAAATCATTTCAATGCTTAATTTTGTAAACTAAGGAAAGAGTGAAAGAAATATTTAGCCTCGATAGAATATAAAAAAGAATGTACCTTTCAGAGGGTATCTTGGGACCTATTTGCCTGAAGACCTGATAGCATTTTCACAATCCTGCCCTCATTGGATCCTCATAAAGGGGTTTCCTAAAATAGTCTTTGGAATAGATAAAGCAAATCTCCCTGTAGACTGATTTAGTGGATAAAGGCGTGTACTCTCTTTGTCGCCTGACAACTTTGGTCCGGACCATGAGTAGCGCAGCTAAGTAGTAATGGGATGAAAATAGGACGTATGATATCCTACAGGCATTAAAAGCCGCTGCTCTACTGTGAGGTTGAATGCGTCAAGCATCATAAAGTCGAATTAAGGTGAGACTTGGCCCCCTTGAGCATTTTTTTAGGTCTAGTCTAGAGGAGGTAGCAATTCTTCCTTATCATTAGCCCTCTAGCTCCCAAGTTTAGCGAGGATGGAAACTCTTGTCTAGTTACACATTGGGAGTTTTGCACTAATCGACCTTGCTTGTGGCCGACCCCAGCTTTGACATCTCTTAATGCTTGCATGAGAGACATGGTCAGTTGCATTTAATATCTAACTTATGAGATGGAAGAACTAGAAGTGAGTCACAAGTTTTAGGAACATTTTCTGATGCCAAAAGTTATGACAATAGTTTCGCGCCCTTTTGTGGCACCACTCTGATAGGTGTAGTCCTCGTCTGTAAGGTCATATTAGAGATATGCTCCTAGAGTTTTTCAAAACCTGGTTAGTATGATCTTCATACCCTTTCTTTGACCATGTTCTAAGCATGGATTATCATGTTGTCCTTAAGGAAATATCCTCTTGACCTTCGACATCGTTGAAGGAGTGTTTAAATGTGGCGTGTGTGCTCTTTGGCTGATGAATGCCATGATTAATTCTATTATTTTGTGTCATTTTGCATTTATAGGCGCGTACCGTGAAGGCACATTTGGCTATACTATGTACGTTTGTCGTGTATTTAAGGTTTTTTCAGAAAATTAAACGCCAGGCTTCCCTTTTGAAAAGGGTATTTGAATTCATCCTTCCAAGTTATCGTCTTTCTACTCTTTTTGAAGCGTAGCCGAAGCTAAAACACCTTGGGTGGTAGCTAGTGAAGTCACATGTAGCCATAGGATCTAATAATCAAAACAGTAAAAATGGAAATTAACTAGGCTACACATGATAACAAGGATCTAAAAATGCCATTGATTCATATTTAGATGGAAAATTATCTTATTTTGCTCAAAAACCAAGGAAGCAAGAAAAAAGTCTTACTTTTAAAAAGTGTCTTCCAGCAGTGTAGCAGAGTAGCAATCAGATTTCTCCAACCAAATGAATTTTGTTTGAGCTGAAAATTTTACAAGAACCTCACAATACCTTGATAGATCTACTATCCAAAATCAGCTCAATTAGAACTAGAGAGGTCTACCCAGAATTGCTTCAAAGTTGCTGCCAGAAACTAGATCTCCAAAGGCGAGCAATCTAATCGTCTAGCCTCTAACATTAAGATCCATACACTAATGTAATAACCTATCTTCTTCTATATTATCTGGAGAATACAGAGAAGATACACAATGATGAAGGCTTGATTTGGGGATAGGAGGAGAAAGGAAAGTGAAGCTTCAACACATGATCAACACTTAAAGATTGAAGGGAAACTATGGAGAGAATCTAATTCATCATTCTTAGATCTAAATTCACATGGAATGTAATGCAAGCATATGCTTGGCCACCCCTATCTATATCTATATATGGAGGGAGGATGGTGTGATGCCAAGTTGGCATCAAACTTTCCTCAAGGGGTGACACCAACTAGCATGCAAGTTGGCATGTGAATTTGAATTTCATTTAGAATCTTCATTTCATCCCATGAAATGTCATCCAAATAAATTCTAATTCACACCAAATGAACATTTCATTTGAATTTTTTGTCCAAAATTAATTCTCCATATTAATTAAATTAGACTTGTTTAATTTAATCAATTATCATGACTTAACTCTTTAAGTCAATTAGCTTAACACTTTAAGCTAGCAATAGTTAACTTAACCCTTTAAGCTAACTTGACCAACTGATAGTCATGTGGCACCAAATAATTAACTTTTTAATTATTGGTTTTAATTTAATGCCTTAAATTAATTAGACCAGTTTAACAATTAAATTGATCAAGCGAAAAATGACCACAACAATTGTGTCAATCGATCACCTCCTAACCAGTCATGTAGGAGTTTTTCTAACTCTTAGAAAATTCTCCTTCATTTCCAAGGATACGCAATTGACTTTTGTGCATGACCTATTAGGTTCTACTGTTCATTGGACATGGGCTCACAACTCTCTGTGACTTTGGAATATCAAATATTCACTTTAGTTTAAACTCCTTTAGACTAATCGACTCAATTTAATTAATCTCCATTAATTGAAGAGTACCCAATCTCCATGGCCGATTTCCAACCTCAAGTCAATGGAGCCCAACTAGTTGGCCAAAATGAATGCTTTTGGAGAACTATTCTAGCTCTACACGTTCAATGCAAATATGGTCCTTTTGTCTCCTATCTCCCGAAAGAGGCCTAAGGCAAGATATTTGTTAGCTCCTTAATAACCTTGATACTATGTCTCTATTCTCAATGTTCAATTCTCCTTATGACCTTATCTTTGGAAAACTCCTTTTCTAAATTGTCATACTACCTTACGTAAGGATTTCATGGAATCAATCATTGAAGAATACATAGGAGATGTACTCGCTCTTCACAATGACGAGGAGTCGGATCCTATCTTAGATCTCATAAACCTTTATATCTAAGTAGCTCATACCCAATCTCCACCCGAACGACCTGTTATGTGGCCAAGAAAGAGTTAAAGCATGAGGACCTAAACACAAGGTTACAATGAATCCTCAAGTCAAAGGACTAATTATATGCACTAGCATAAGCTGGAGAACTTACCACTACGGCTATCTAGTGGATTCTCTGAACGGGTCTTTATTGCCTTGTTCTCTAACAAAAGCACCCATATCTTATATGGTATTGCTCATAAAATGGAGCAATATCCAACTCCTTGAATTAATGAATTGTTAGTGCAAGTCTATTCGGATCTTAGATACCCTTGGTCTCATAAGATCCTACGACTTGGAAGTATTTAAGATCACGACCCATGTAAGACTTATTTCATTATCACCACCTAGTGCGTAACCAAGTCCTGTAGTCTTTTCTGATCTAAGGGTTTCAACCAAATGCCAGTGAAGTAAATATGTGCATAAGATGAAGATGGCCATTTAATGAATATCATTCAATGAAGATTGTATCACAAGTGAAATAGTTTACAACGCCAATGTAATTGGTTTGCGGGGTACTCTTTCAACAGTTAGTCCTTTGTGCCAATTGTATCCCTTTACCTAAGGTAGGTTATATTTTCTCTTCTCCTTTTCTTTTATTTGTGTTGGGTTCTTATTGTTTTAAGCCATTTTGTTAAGCAAAGGTTTTGGGTTTTTTTATTTTTCTTTGTAGTGAGGAAGATTATGGAGGCGAATTCCAGCATAGAGGTAATGTAACAAATTATACGAAGGGGATTAGGGTTGTCTCTAGTGAGGAAGAAGTTGCGTTGGTCGAGCAGGGCCCCGAAAAGGTCCCATTGGCGAGAGAGCCTCGACTCTCTGGTTCTTAGGGCCATCTTTATACTTTAGATAACTTCACCGAGATTCAGAGTGACATTACGAAGGAGGAGATTCTTGAAATAAGTGAGACCTTTCATATTCTGAGTGAGTATGAGGTTGTTGTCTTAGGTCCTAACGATCGTATAAATAGGCCCTTCTTCTGGTAGCATAGGAATCCATAAACTAGCATTACTTTGCAGGCTTCACTTTTCGATAGTACCCACAATGGAGGAGAATTTAAGGGGGATTGATGTCTACCCTATTCAATTATTATCGAATCCATGCTTTGTGATGTACTCGTCTGTTGTTATCATGAGGACTTTTAATAATCCTCATACTTTTGCTAATTTTTTTCATTTGTTCCACTATCTATTTTTTAGGAAATCTTATTGCACATTGAATACTGGTTTCTATTATCTCATAGCTCAATCAAGGAAGAGGATCATGGAGCCATTGACTTCCACCATTAGGAAGGGCTGGAAACAGAGATTCTTTTATATTTGACCACCTACAGGGATTATATTGTCCTTAGTCACCAGAGGGCCACCCACATGGGTTGCCGATTTCATACAAGGGCTTGCTTGACAAGAATTAAAAGTTGACCACTTTATCGAAGATGCGGTACTAGGTGAGGAGGGTCTTTTCCCCGTTGTGTTGAATGTAGAGAGAAAGAGGCGCGGTAGGGTGGTAGCTCTCTACTTATTGCTTCTGAAGGATGGAGCAGGCCAAGGATCCAAAATATAAAACCAAAATAGGCTAAATAAAACTCATCTACTCCACATCTAAGGATCTAATCATACATTTATTGAGGATTTAGTTCTAGAAAATTACCTTGAATGCAAAAATCCAAAGGTAGAAATGAGGATGACACCAATGAATACTTCAAAGTGCCAAACCGCACACAGTAGAATCACGCCAACACTTGACCACCTTAATCAACTCAAAATTGGTTGAACATTTGCAGAGAACACCTCAACACACTAGAAAAGTTTTTGTAAAAATTTTAGCCCGATTAGATCTCCGCAAGGCCTCCAAATTTGTCTCCAAAGTTCCTAGACAACAATGGATCTTCAAGAGCATATAGCCCCCACATGTTGAGCATCTAATGTATTAATCTACACACCCAAGGAGAGCTCAAATCCACCTCTAATATGCTAGAAAATTAAAGGGAGAAGGAAAGGAAAGGACGGTTATGGAGAGATTGGAGAGGAAGAAGATTTGAGAGTGTGAAACTTTAACACATGAGTGAATCACACTTTTGGAGGGAAATTGCGAATCTAGCATAGTTAGCTCCCTCATGGCCAGCCACTCTTTATGTATAGAGAGGATGGTGTGATGCTAGTTTGCATCACACTCTTAATGAGGTAGTTGCCAACTTGGCAACCAACTTGCTAACAAATTGTGAATTTGAATTTCACTTGCATTTTAGTTTAATTTGTATCTATATTTCATTTCATGAAATGTAATACAAATTAACTCTAAATTAATCTTCAAATGAAAATTTCCTCCAAAACTAATTCCAAATTTTAATTAAATTAACTGTTTAATTTAATTAACTGATTTGACTTAACTTCTTAAGTCAACTAACTTAACTCCTTAAGTTAAATGGTGTCAACTTAACTCTTTAAGTTAACTTGACCAATTAATTGTCATATGGCACCAATTAAATCAAATCCTTAATTAATTGATCTAATTTAACTCCTTAAATTATTTTAATTAATTTTATAATTAAATTAATCAAGCCAAAATGACCAAAAACTAGTCAATCGATTTCTCCAAAAACCGCGAAGGATAATTTTCTAATAGTTGGAATAGTGCCCCGCAACTAATGAGATTGGTATGTAAACTAGTTTACTTGTGATACAATCTTGATTGAATGATATTTATTTTACATGGCCATCTTCATTTTATGCTTATATTACTTTACTAGTATTTGGTTGAAGCACTTAGATCAAACAAGACTACGGGGCTTGGTCATACACTGGGTGGCTATCATGAAATAAATCTTACATGGTCATGATCTTAAATCTTTCAAGTCATAGGATCTTATGAGATGGGACATCTAAGATCCGGATAGACCTGCACTAGCAAAGCATAAATCCAAATGTTGGATATTGCTCCGTTTCATGAGTAATCCATGTGAGACATGAGTGTATGTTAGTAGGTGCTTGTTAGAGAACACGTTCACTGAAGACCCACCTGAAGAATCCACTTGATAGCCGTAGTGGCAAGTTCTCCAGCTTATGCTAGTGTATATTATTAGTTATTTAACCTAAGGATCCATGGTAACTTTGTGTTTAGGTCCTCATGCTTTGACTCTTCCTTGACCACTTAACGGGTCTTTCAGGTTGAGGTAGGGTATGAGCTACTTACACATGGAAGTTTGTGCAATCCAAGATGTAATCGGACTTTTCGTTATTATGAAGGGTGAGTGCATCTTCTTTGTATTCTATAATGATTGATTCTATGAAATTCTTGTGCAAGGTAGTATGAAAATTTGGAAAATGAGTTTTCCAAAGATGAGGTCATAAAGGAGAATTGAACATTGGAATAGAAACATAATTCAAGGCTATTGGGGAGCCGACAAATATCTTGCCCTTTGCCTCTTTTGGGAGATAGGAGGCCGAAGGACCATATTTGCATGGTAAGCGTAGAGCTAGAATGATTCTCCGAAAGTATTCATTTCAGCCAATTAGTTGGGCTTCATGGGCTTGAAGTTGGACATCGACCATGGAGATTGGATACTCTTCAATTAATGAGATTAATTGAATTAAATCATTAGTTTAAAGGAGTTTAAACTAATGTGAATATATGATATTTAAGAAATCACAAGAGTTGTGAGCCTATGTCCAACAAAAGGTAGAACCTAATGGGCCATACACAAAAGCTAATTGGAAATCCTACTTGATGAAGGGAATTTTCTAAGAGTTAGAAATTCCATCACGATCGATTTTGAGGAGTTAGACGGTTGACTAGTTTTTGGTCATTTTGGCTTGATCAATTTAATTGTTAAATTGATCTAAATAATTTAAGGAGTTAAATTAGACCAATTAAATTAAGGAGTTAGTTTAATTAGGGCCACATGACTATTAATTGGTCAACTTAAGAAGTTAAGTTAAAAATAACTAGCTTAAAGAGTTAAGCTAATTGACTTAAGAGTTAAGTCAAAGGTTAATTACTTAAATTAAAATGAAGAATCAGGTTTGGAGGGAAAATTCAAATGAAGGGTTCATTTGGTGTGAATTAGAATTTATTTGGATGACATTTCATTAGATGAAATGAAGATTCCAAATGCAAGTTGGCAAGCAAAGGGCACCAACCTTGAGGATAGTGTGATGCCACCTTAGCATCATACCTTCTTTCCATCTATAGATAGATATAGAGGGTGGGGTGGCAATCACATGTGAAAGACAAGTATTTTAGATATAATTGTTAGATTTTCCCTTTTCCCTCCAATTTTGCATGTGTTGCATCATGTGTTGAAGCTTCACATTTTTCTTTATCTCCTACCTCCAAAATTAGCCTTTATCCTTGCTCTTCTCTCCTTTGTTTCTAGCTGACATTGGAGAGAATTGGATTGTCTAGTGGTATGTGGATCTTATCATTAGAGGCAAAACAATTGGATTGCTAGCCTTTTGGAGACCGTCTATTTAGGCAGTAACTTGAAGCCAGGCACTTCAGAATCTCTAATTTGGTTGATTTTTCTACTGTAGATTCATGTGTTGGTGATCTCCTGTCTAAATATTAGCTAATTCCAATGGGTTTTGGTTGGGCAAATGTTGTCTACAATCTATTGTGCTAGGGGAGACTGCATTGAAGTAGTTCAAGCTAGTTTTCATCTTTTTGGTTGGAATTTTCTTTTAAGGTAATTTTTTTGACCTAAATCCACTTTAATGGTGTGAATTAGATTCTTGGGGAGGTGTGATCAAGTTTGATTTCAGTTTTTAAATCTTTTATAATTGGATCCTTGGCTCACACCTTCTTTCACTAACTCCTTAGAAAATTCCTCCCATCAAGTAGACCTTCCTTTTGGGCTTTTGTGTGCGACCCATTAGGTTCATCCATTCATTGGACATCGACTCACAACTCATTGTGATATTTTGAATATCAAAATATTCACATAAGTTTAAACTCCTTTAAACTAATAACTCATTCAATTAATTGGATGTAATAAATATGCTCTGATGAACCATTCTAGCTCCATGCTTGCCATGCAAATACGGTACTTCTGTGTCCTATCTCCCAAAAGAGGTCTAGAGCAAGATATTTGTCGGCTCTCCAATAATCTTGATAATTATATTTCTAATTCCAATGTTCGATTCCCCTTTATGACCTCATCTTTAGAAAACGCCTTTTTTTAAATTGTCATTCTACCTTGCACAAGGAATTTTTGAAATTGATCATTATAGAATACATAGGAGATGTGCTCATCCTTTACAACAACAAGAAGATGAATCCCATCTTGGATCTCACAAACCTCCATGTCTAAGTAGCTCATACCCAATCTCAACTCAAATGATCTGCTGCGTGGTCAGGAAAGAGTCAAGGTATGGGGACCTAAACACAAAGTTACCATGGATCCTTAGGTCTAAGGACTAATTATATGCACTAGCGTAAGCTAGAGAACTTGCCACTCTGGCTATCTATTGGATTCTCCGGGTGAGTTTTTAGTGAACTTGTTCTCTAACATGCACCTATGTCTAACATGGATTGCTCGTGAAATAGAGCAACATCCAATTCCTTGGATTTATGCATCATTAATGCAAGTATAACCATATCTTAGATGCCATGTTTCTTAAGATTATATGACTTGGAATGTTTTAAGATCACGACTGTTCAAGACTTATTTCATGATCACTACCTAGTATGTGACCAAGTCCCGTAGTCTTATGTGATCTAGAGGCTTCAACCAAATGCTAGTGAAGTAAAATAAGCATAAGATGAAGATGGCCATTCATTTGAATATCATTCAACCAAGATCGTATCACAAGTGAAATAGTTTACATGCCAATTTAATTGGCTACATGGCACTATTCTAATAGCTTCGTATTAATCAATTCGTTTACCAAGTTTGTTCCATTCTATTATGGATGCTAGGTTTGCTAATGGAGATTTTTTTTTTCTCTATAGATCAAGGTCCTGATATGTTGAGTCGCAATAAGAGGCTAGGGAGGTTGTTAACTAGGTCAACAGGTAGGCATGCTGCTACTAGATAGGGACTTTTGGTTTCTACAATAGTTACTTCTGCTACTGGGAACCCAGCCAGTACTCCCTATTTTTATAAAGGACAAGGGAAAAAAACCATTGGTTGGTAGTTGATTCTCCTGCCTCTATTTTCGAAAGAGCTCGACCCAAAAAGCAGGGTGCTGGATCTTCATTGTCCATTTGTTAAGTTGTCCGCTCGTTTGAAAGCCATTTCTTGGCAATCCAAGTTGGAATGTGCCATTTCCTAGAGCGCTGCTTCCTAGATGTCTTTAATGGTACAACATATTGGAGGGTACTCACGAGGTTTAGGCTTGCTGGAAACTCCTTAACTCTCAATTTCTCCCCTGGGAAATAGATTACTTCATGACCAAGTCGGGTTCTCAAGCCCTACAGTTACTTTCGTATCATCACAATTTGGTATCTTGTTTTATCCTTATATTTGTTTTTAGTAGTTCAGTCATGGGTCCTGGTTTACACATAATGCGTCCTAATTTGATACTGGCCAACTGCTTCAATGGTTTACACCCTATATCATCACTATGTTGTGGTCTCAAAAGACTGTAAGAATTGGATCAGGTTGGCCAAAGAGCTAAAGGAGGAATCAAGTGATAATTTTTAGGGAAAAGAGGTGGAGGTCAAGTCACATTAGATTGAAGAGTTATCGTTGGCTCTTTCTGTCAGACTAATTTCTAAGGTTTATCAATCTATGACGGATAAGAAGGCTCGGCTAACAACTAAAATTGAAAAGCTAAGCGAGGGTTACCTTTCTTTAGGAAGAATTGAATGCTGCTGAGGAGAGAATGTTCAAGTGACGTGAGGAGTTGGCCTTTAAAAAAGCACAACCTGTTTTTGATTCCCACTTGTCAATTGAGAAAAAATCTGTTGTTACTGATTTGTGAGGTCCCCTGCTTTGGAAGAGGCTTTTCTTAAGATAGGTGGTGAAGATTTGAAGAGGGGCTTCAACAGGGCACCAGCGCAGCTGCGAACTTTAGGGGTCGGCTTCGATGAGCGGAGGTTAGAACTACTGTTGAACGATAAGTTGTGCCCATTTTCTCCTAGTTCGGAAGATGATGAGGATGAGGTTCCTACATTTTGATTTCACCCTTGATCTTGTTGACAAGCTCATTATTGTTCAAGCAGCTAAAGATGCTGCTCATGCAGCAAAGAATAGCAGTCTGGCTGCTCCCAAGGTTCCCTCTGCTGTGGACGTTCTTCCTTCCGACGATCCATGAGAGTCTGATTTGATGAGGGCCTTTTTTCTTTTTATATTGTTGTTCTGCTCTTCTTTTCTCCTTTTTTGTTGATGTAATTAGATAAATGTGAATATCAATATATATGTTTCCTTCTTGTCTCGCTTTAGTTGATGTTTACATGGTTATGCTTCTGTTGCCTTCGTTAGTTAGCTTGGCTTGTTTTGATGGTTGAATTGCTCCATATACCTCTTTCCCCCATTTTTCAATTGCTAAGTGGGGTCGAAAACCATTTGGCGTGGACATCGGTCAAGTATTTAGAGAAGTATTTTACTTTCCTCAATGGGTAGACCGATAAATTTAGCTGGGGGCTACAATATCTTTTGAAGTTATATGTCTACTGCCCTTTCTCGTCGGGTAGGTTAGTTAGACATATTTTTAGTAGTTTGTAGGTAGCTTGATAATATGGTTACTCATTGCCATCTCTCATTGGGGATTCCATGTCGATTATCGAGAAAGTTATGACAATTGCCTTCAGAGTACTAGTAAATTGCTTGCTGAAAGTTCTGTCGACATTAAATAAATTCAATCGCAAATAACAAGTAAAATACTAAAATTTCATTAATGACTGAAATAAAGGGATACATGCGATGTGATGAACTAGATAGACAACGAATGCCAAGAAATCATGGATAATAACTTAGACTTTTCTCTTATTTTTTCTTGTTCGGGTTGTGTCCGACTCCAACATCATTTTGGTTAATTTTGCACAGTTGTTAGCTAGTATGTTCCTGGCCCCTTTATTTTTCTCTTCTTGTTGGACTAATCTTTGGCCCTAATTTATGAGTTGTTAGGTTTAATGCATTTGGAATACCTTTCATCAACGGATATGGTGTAACATTTTCATACTTTCTCAATATTGCAAGTCAGTTCCCTAGTTTCTGCCATTAGGAACATGATTTTTTGGTGGTATGTTGATACTACTGCTCGAAAATCACTCAGTATAAGTCGGCCAAGGATTACATAATATGGGAATGGAGCATCGACGACCAAGTATTGTACCATTAGGGATCATCTCTTTGGCGAGGTTCCCAGTAATAAAGACAATTGGATAGCCCGAGCGGTATAATGTGAGAGCTTCTGAACCCCACAAGGGGGGTATTGATTGGTGTTGCTATTATTAGACCGATGTCCATTCTGTTCAGAGTAGAGAGGAATAATATTATAGCGGAGTTGCCGTTGTCCACTAAGATTTTTCTGACACTGTAGTTGCCAATCTCTAGCTTGACGACTATGGGGCAGTTTAGTCTTAGTTCGTAATGGTGCTACGGAATGTGCTTTAGATCATCATCAGTAAATGTGATAGATTTTGAGCTTGTGGACATATGAAAGTTGTTCCTTGAACTTTGCCTTTGTCGACAAGTTACTTCGAGCTCAACTTTTACCTAAGTTGAGGTCTATTAGGCTTTGAAGTCTTAGAGGTTTTTAAGAGGGTTCATAAATGGGGATGGCAATTTAACTCATTATCCATGGGTATTTTCCTGCTCCGACCCGATAGGTCTGGGGATTTTAGTTGTTGATTGGGTATAGATGCAGGCATGGGAAATACCCATTTTGATCATGATGAGGCAGAGGCAGGTATGGTAGAATGCTTTTCCACTTTGAATCTACCTAAATGAATGCTCAATCGGGGATTAGAGATCAAATATAGCGAATCTCCGCCTTTACCTCCATAATGCATATATATATATATGTCAATTTATATTGATTTAATTAATTTTATAATTTAAACTAAATAACTATTTATTTCTTAATGTTGTATTTTATTTCTTTTATCAAAATAATGATGAGTGAATAAATATTTATTTGCATAAAAATAATGTAATAAGCATTAAATTTAAATTTTAGTTGTAACCAAAAAAATATATTATTTATAATAAAAAAATTTATTTTGTAATTGTTATTCTAGTAGGATTTTAATACTTAAAGTGTGTGATTCTAAATTATTTATCTAAATAAATATAAAATTTAAAATATATATTGTTTTATACTAACTAAAATTACACAAGTCTAAAGATTAAAATGAATACAGCACATGCATATTCTATTACAATTGAAAAAAATTTTTAAAAATCAAATAAAAAGAGAAATATAAATAGTCACTTTAAAACTAAGAAAATACAAAAATGGTGATTGATTCAGAATTGTGCCACGCAAATTAATGTTTCGAAGAATTGAAAATCAAAGAGTGTGGCAAAATTATGGATGCAGCTCATTATAATTTGAATTATATTTAATTAGATTAATTAAATTTTACATGTATTGACCTTGGATTATATTTACTTTGAGCAAATTGTGGACTTTTGAATTAATTGTATATTTTAGTTTAATTTATTTTAGAAATAGCTTGAGAAACGGGGAATGGGGAATATTTGCACAAGTCTTAGCATCAATTAGATGCGAAGATGGACACAGTTTTCCTTTCCATTGGGTATGGATGTGGTTATGGAGATTTATTTTGGAAATGGGGTTGGGGATGAGGACCAACGATCCCCAACCCGATTTTCCCCATTGCCATCCCTATTCATAAAGGTAGATTTATCTGCACCTAAAAAGTTAGCAAGATGGAGGAAAACTCAAATTTAGTTTGAGGAGAGAGAATATGAAAGAAATGTAACAACTCTAAAATTTCTCAATGTAGACATTATGATTTAAAAATAAAAATTTAATTTGCCAAGAAGATAAATAGTAAAATTAAAAGAAATATTTAAAAGACGGTGTTTTGGAAAATTTGGAGGTTTTTGTTTAATAGTTAGAACTTGAGGGACCAAAAATTAAATTGAATAAGACTTAATTGAAAGAGGTTAGAAAACTCAAAGAGCCAAATTTTAATAAAATTGGGTCAAAGGGGTCAATGTCAAGCACTCATAAGTCTAAGGGTTCAATTAAGAGTTTTGAGGTCCAATCGTAATTTCTAAAACTTGCCCTATAAATAATAGAAACCACCCTCATTCTCATTTAATTCTCACATACAACCTCACTCCCATCTCACCGGCGATTACCTGCTGACGCTGGCGATCCCCCCAAACTAATCCGACCATTAGCTTCCCCATGACAAGGCGAACACATTTATACTCAAAACACTTGAAACCAACCAGTGAAGCATTGGAAAACTGAATTTTTTGAAGTGAAGCCACAACAGAGGTGGCGGGCTCAACAGTTCTACTGATGGGAACTTGTGTTTGAGTAGTGGGTCCTGATGGGTTCATCTCAGTAAACGTATTGGTAGCTTTAATTTCACAAATCGACCACCAATGAGGAGAATTGAGAATGGTGGCGTTAGGTGGCATAACTTTATTTTCCAACAAATTGACTAATGATTCGATGTCTAAACCTAAAATTGAACTGGGGGGTTCCACCAACGAGGAGAATCGAGAATGGCGGCGTTAGGTGGCACAACTCTATTTTCCAACAAATTGACTAATGATCCGACGTCTAAACCTAAAATTGAACTGGGGTTTTTTTTGTAGAACTCGACAAAGTGGATCAAATGGTGGCGGTGAAGTTTATGTCCAACAGTAGTGGGTGGCAGCAAACGGCAGCTCTAGCGGACCAGGAACACAAGCTTCGACCCTTAGATGCGATCGTATGCATGGTAACCCTGTGTTGTGATTAGGCTTTGAAATTGAGAAATTTGGTAAAAATCTATTTAAATGATTAAATTAATTTTCGGTTAAATTTGATTAGTGTATTGAATTGAATTTTCCTTGCACTATAAGTTAATTAGACTATAATTTATAGTTTGAGCTAAAATGTTAGATGTATAATTTTGTACGTAGTGATATGTGGACTCAAGTTGTTAACTAAGACTAAATTATCATTAATTAAGTTAATCAGTATAATTATAGGCCTAATTTGTATAACGTTGCAAGGACTAATTATTAATAGAGGATATGATAAATTGTTGCAATTTGACTAAATTATTAAACATGGATTTGGACAACTAATTTAAAGAGTATTGATGTAAAGAGTGATTAGCAACCCAAAACTAATAAATCTTTCGTTAATGCTATTTAGCTTAGCATGCTTAGTAAGTTCAATATATGTTACTCTTAAAATAAAAACTATAAATATTTATACTTATTAGAAGCATGATGATTTTGTTAGAATAGCTTAGATGATCGGAATAGTCTAGCCTAAATTACTCATACATGAACTAGAATGAAAACCCAGATGAGGAAGATATTCCTCGAGATCAAGAAAACACTCGATATTAAGGTGTTAGTAGTTTAATTATTGTTAAAAGAATACTGTGTAAGTGTATTAACACTTAAATACTTCCATTAGAATAGATGATGAGGATCCCAGTTCTCCAGGGTAGTAGGGTATTGATGGCATTGCTGTTGACACTTTAGGTGAGGTTTAGCCACTTTTATTTTGGTAAAAGGATTATCTTCGTTGATTATACATCGCAGCTTGTTTATTCATGTGTACTTGTTTGCCAACATACTGGTGTCTAGAATTTCTTGTTATGTTTACTTGTTCTTATCCCATGTACTCTTCAGCCTTGCCAGCTGATCCTGTAACTACTATTAGATCTCTTTAACTATCGTTGTAATGGTTTTGTTGACTAATTACTTATCATATTTTTTGAATATTTTTTCTTACTTGTCAATTGGGATAGCCTTGAGGTTAATATATGTACAACTTAATGTTTTTGAAAATCGTATTTGTTGTTGGCATTATGTCATGTTACCCTTAGGGATGCCCTTTAGAAGTTTGTTATTCGTAGGGACGCCATGGAAAATTAGGTCCGGGACTAGGCCTGGAAAGATGGTCGCGCGGAATGGACCAACGGTGACTAGTCTACCAACAAGTACCCACTTATGATCCTAACTCGTAAGTACTTGGATGTAACTATCTGCGAATGGTGGGATCCAGGATGCGGCCAGCCATGCTACATGTCAATTGTTTCATGCCGAGCTGAATGCTCGAGCAATAGAGAAATAAGAAAGGTTTTATGATATATTTGGTTTCTATTATGCTTGTTATGTCTTATTCTGGGAGCAATAAAGTTGGATTTTGCCAACAGTTCATCTATGATTTGAAAATGGTTTTTGATATGATATGTTTTATTATGTCGCATCTTTGTTATTACATGTATGGCTCATTCGAGTCCTTGTTTTGTGAATACATAGTTTATCGCTTTCAAATTCTTGACCTCTCCATTTTTCATCTCATTTGAGTACTGATTTTGTAAGAATTTATATTATTAGCTTCCCCTTGACCCCTTGTGGACCCCCTTACTAAGTCATTAGGACTTACCCCCTATTGTTGTTCCTACTTCTTTCCCAAATAGGATCTAATGGAGGTCAGGAGGTCTGATGCTTTTTCAAGTGCTGTTGTATAAAGTTTTGTAATAAACTATATGTTAATGTACTTATGGACTTGACATGGTTGCACTGACTCTTAATTGCCTAAACCTTTAGGGATGTCGTGTAACTAATTATGCAAGCTTAACATTACCTCATTGTATGTAATTATCTATGGGTTTTTAGGCTTTGTAGTTTTGGTTTATTTCGATCGTCATCTTTTGGTACTATACATTAGGTTTGAATGAGTAGTATCTTAGGTTAGGTCCCTTTTTGGGTCAGGATACTACAGATATGGTATTAGAGCCTAGGTTTAGCAATGACCTAGGTATATGGATATGTGAGTGTGATTCTTATGCGGACATCAATGGGATTAGTGTTGAGTAAGCGTGATTGAGGATTTGGCCAGGTTATGAACTCTTGGGGAAAGGGGTTTGATACTAGGAGGTAGGAGATTATACCTATGACATTAGACCAGTCTATAATCTTCACTTTCGAAGGTCGGGCATTGGACTTTAGAACGAAGATAAAACCTTTGGGTATCTTGTGTGTCATTGGAAAAAAAAACCTCTTACGTCACTTAGAAAGTTTGGAAAGAAAACTTAACTAGTATAGTTTTAATAAGATGAACGTATATGTTGCCGGATGATATGTGAGCATAGGAAAGGGAAATAACCTATGAAGAATGAGATTAGAGAGCCTATGGAGGAAAAGACTATAGACTTAAAGAAAAAATGGGTGAGATTGTTGGATCGGTGCCAGAGTTATAAGGAACAACTCTATCAATTAGGTAGGGAGTTAGAGATGAAGCAAGCAGGAAGTTATCACCTGGAATGATTAATTCATTGCTAGAATGATACTATAGATAGGCTCAGTGAGGTGATAGAGTAGGAGAATGGGAAAGTGAAAATAGCTGAAAGTCGGATTGAGAAGCTCCATGCGGTGCGGGTTCAAATGGAAGAAACCTTTGGGATCTTAGAGTCAGATCATCGAAAGACGGTCTGTGTTGTTTAATTATCATGAATGAGGTTAGAAAGACGTTGGCACATTATGGGAGTGTCATGGACCAAATTATTGGTATCGGGATAGTATAAGAGATAGGACCCTCTGGAGTGCGCCTCTCTCCAGAGCCAAGAGCAGGAGGAGGTATCCGCATTAAGGAGATCCTAAGGGGAACCCCAATGGAGGTCCCTAGGGGAACCCTAAGGACATGCTAGAGGAGGAGCAGCCATAGAAGGCGACAACATAGAAGTATAAACCATCAGTCAAGGCGGCACAGGAGGAGAACCCCTAGTGGTGGAGCCGCAGAGGTAGGATATAGAGGATGTGATTATGGAGGAGATGGGTATGGAGTTCTAAGACAAGGACAAGGACACGCGTATGGAGTTTGAAAAAAAGGATGAGGAAGAGCCTGTACAGGGGGACAAGGAAAAAGACGTACAGTCTAACATCACCGATGTAGTAGATTGAGGCATGAAGGCACTATGTGTGTAAAAATATCTGTGTATATATATGTGTGTCTTAGTGATAGCTCATAACTACTGTACTTAGAATATAATAGACTAGTGTTAGCTTAACTAGTAGGTAAACTCCTAACTTGAGCCTTGTCATTTTGTCACTCGACTAGGCGAACAATCAGCTTAGCTAATTTTAGATTTGGACAGTGTAAATATCATTGTAAACAAGTTGCTAATGCTAACTCGAATTTGTAATGAAAGTTTTTATGTTTCTTGTCGAATGATTAATATCTCTTTGTATTGAATTTTGCACCATAACTTATTTAATATCTTGAACGCAAACTAAAAGGAATTGAAAATTTTTGATAATAACATTCAAGTGTCGTTTTGCAACTTTAATAACTTTACAGATCAAGAAACATCTTAGAGTCTTTATAGGTTTAGGGTAAGAATAGCTTCACAAGAAGGATCCTAGGCGCCCACATAGGCCAGTTCAGGTTAACACGAGAGACCGTCTGGTAGATGGGCTAGCACTCAGAGTATCCCCAAGTAGTAAGCACCTATCCCACAGCAACCACCACATGAAGAAGCAATATCACAAGCCCCTGCAGTAGATTAGACAATTGTCAAGCATCTAATGGGGCCCATATTTTAGATATGGCAGCAGTTCTGCCAGCAACAAGGACAAGCCGATATGGCCAAAAATATTAAGGAGTTCATCAAAGATCATGTGCTAGAATGGTTTCTCCGGCTTCAACCCCCAAAGTTCCTGGGAAAGTTGAACGATAGAAAAGCTGAGGCTTAGATTGAGAGCCTAAAAAAATGTTTGGCATTGTGCACTATCTGGATGCGCAAAAGGTCTGATATACCGCATTTCTATTGAAAGGTCCTGCATATAATTGGTGGAAGATGGTAGATCGAAAATAGACTATGGAAGAAACCCAGCGCATGTGGGAAAACTTCACACGAAAATTCATGGAACAATTTGTACTGCTGGTGGTTAAGCATGCTATCGAATGGGAGTTTATGGATTTGATTTAGAGAATGTCGTCCATGAGCTAGTATGTAGCCATATTCAGTCGATTGATTCAGTACGCGCCTCACATACTAGGGGATGAAGAGTGGCAGATTTGCAAATTTGTAGAAGGGCTTCGATCAGAGATCATACGAGCGCTCTTATCACATGTGACTTACCGAGCTTCAGCTGTGTAATGAGCAAGGCATTACGAGTGTAGTCTGAACTTCAGGAGATTCAGAAGATTAAGGATAAGGGCAAAGAAAGGAGAATGCCATTCAGTGGGAAGAACGATTTAGGTAAAAAATAGTTGAAACTTCAAATCAAGATAGCCAGCCAACGCTTTCATTAGACTACTAGGATTGCAAACATTGCACAGGGAGTATCTCAGAAATATTATAGATTTTATAGAGGCTTGGGCTATGATGAATCAGAATGTTGTAGAAAATAGGGTAGGTGCATAGCATGTGGCAGTAACAAACATCTCATAAAAAACTGTCGCAAGAGAAAGACTACTATACCAGTAGGAAAAAAGGAAACAGATAGCAGGACCAAGAGGCCTAATGTACGTGCACGCTTATACGCCCTAATTGGATGAGAGACACTGGACCCTAATGATGTAGTTGAAGGTATGATTTCTATTCATGGAACTGCTGGTAAGACTTTATGTGACCCTAGAGTTGCCCATTCGTTTATATTTATGTCTTTCTCTCATAAATTGAAAATACAACCAGAAAGCTTGGCCTATCAGCTAGAGGTACAAACATCCTTATAGGTAGGGTTGATAACAAATACCTATCGGAATGGTGCCTCGCAAGCTAATTAGATTGGTCTTGTAAACTATTTCCTTGTAAGATAATCTTGGTTGATTGATATTCATTATATGGTCATCTTCATCTTATGCTTATTATTACTTCAATGGCATTTGGTTGAAGCCCTTAGATCATACAAGACTACAGGACTTGGTTATGCACTGGATGGTGATCATGGAATAAGTCTTACACGGTTGTGATCTTTAATCTTTCAAGTTATAGGATCTTATGATATAGGGCATCTAAGATTCGGATAGACTTACACTAACAATGTATAAATCCAAGGGTTGGATATTTCTCCATTCTATGAGCAATCCCATATGAGATACGGATGCATGTTAGTGGGTGCTTGTTAGAGAACAAGGTACTAAAAGCCTGTCTGGAGAATCCACTAGATAGTCATAGTGGCAAATTCTCCAACTTATGCTAGTGCATATAATTAGTCCCTTGACCTGAGGATCCATGGTAACCTTGTGTTTAGGTCCTCATGCTTTGACTCTTCCTTGGTCACTTAGCGGGCTGTTCAGGTGGTCATTGGGCATGAGCTATTTAGACATGGAGGTTTGTGAGATCCAAGATGGAATCTGACTTCTTGTCTTCGTGAAGGGCGAGTGCATCTTCTATGTATTCTAGAATGATCGATTCCAAGAAATCCTTGCGTAAGGTAGTATGATAATTTTGAAAAGAAGTATTCCAAATATGAGGTCATAAAGTGGAATTGAACATTGAGACTAAAGACATAGTATTGAGGCTATTAAAGAGCCGAAAAATATCTTGCTAGGTCTCTTTCGGGAGATAGGAGACAGAAGGACCGTATTTGCATAGTAGTGTAGAGCTATAATGGTTCTCCAAGAGCATTCATTTCGGCTAATTAGTTGGGCTCCATGGCTTGAGGTTGCACATCGACCATGGAGATTGGGTATACTTCAATTAATGGAGATTAATTGAATTGAGTCGGTTAGTTTAAAGAAGTTTAAACAAAAATGAATAAATGATATTCAAAAGTCAAAAGAAGTTGTCAGCCCATGTCCAATGAATAGTAGAACCTATCAAGTCATACTCATAAGCCAATTGCATTTTCTTATTGATGGAGGAATTTTTATAAATGTTAGGAAATTCACTCGAAGTGACCAATTTTTGGGGTGACCAAAAATTGAGGCAAACTTTGGCTTGATTAATTTAATTGTTAAATTGATCAAATAATTTAAGGAGTTAAATTAGACCAATAATTAAAGAGTTAATTATTTGGTGCCACATGACTATCAATTGGTTAGCTTAAAGAGTTAACAATTTTTAGCGTAAATAGTTAAGCTAATTGACAGAAGAGTTAAGTCAAAGATTAATTAATTAAATTAAAGTGTTTAATTTAATTAATGAGAAAATTCTATTTTGGAGGGAAAATTCAAATGAAACGTTCATTTGGTGTGACATTTTAATTAATTTGAAATTAGATTCCAAATGTAATTGAAATGCACACAAAATTCAAATTTGATTAGAATTTGCCAACTTGCAAGCAAGTGGGCGTTCCCCCACCTTGACGAAGTGTGTTGTCACCTTGGCATCACACCATCCTCCCTCTATATATATATATAGAGGTGAGGGTGGGCGAGACAATGATTTTCCATGTGAAGAATTAGATTCTCATATTTTTCCTCCTTTAAGTGTTGCCTCATGAGTTGAAGATTCACTTCTCTCTTCTTCTCCAACCCCTAAATCAGCCATCTACCTCTCATTTCTCCTCTCTATCTCCAGCTAATATTAAGGAGAAATAAGAAATATCATTGGTATGTGGATCATATTGATAGAGACAAGACAATAGGATTGCTAGCCTTTAGAGATCCATCAGTCAGAGCAATAACTTGGGGATTTTATTCTAGGAGATACAGAAGGAGTTTTGATCTAAAATGTAGTAGATTCATCAAAGAGTTGAGAAGCTAATGGAATTTTTTTAGAATTTTTGGAAGAGTTTGGATCGGGAAAAAGTTGCTCCAAATTCGTTGTGCCGCTATTTAACAATTTCTCGATTGAAGAAATCTTTCCTTTGGATTTTGCTAATCAAGGTAATTCTCTATCCAAATCTAAATCATAAGCATGTTTAGATCCTTCCTTGCTTGTGAAGCACTAGTTAGTTTTAGCTTTTGAAGCTTTAATTATTAGATCCTAATGCCTCACTTGCCTTCAATAGCATGCACTAAGCATGTCCAGTTAGAATTGGGGATAAGGAGTATCCAACAAATCTTATAGAAATGCCTATTTAGAATTATGACTTGATACTTAAGATAGATTGTGAAGCTCATCTCTAGCAGTGATGGGCGGCGGCACACGATAGCTCCGACGGACAAGGAATAGAAGCTTCGACTCTTCGACGTAGTCCCATGCATGGTGGCCCCATGTTGTGATTAGGCTTTGGAATTGAGCAATTTGGTTAAATTTTGGTTAAATGACTAAATTGATTCCCGGCTAAATTTGATTAATGTATTGAACTTAATTTTCCTTGTACTATAAGTTGATTGGACTATAATTTATGATTCGAGCTAAATTGGGATGTATAATTTTGTATGCAGTGATATATAGGCTTGAGTTGTTAATTAAGACTAAATTATCATTAATTAAGTTAATCAGTGTAATTATAGGCCTGTTAAGATTTGACTAAATTATTAAACATGGATTTGGACTATTAATTTAAAGAGTATTGATGTAAAGAGTGATTAGTGACCCAGAATTGATAAATCCTTCGTTAATACTATTTAGCGACGTTAGCGTGTTTAGTAAGTTAAATATATGTTACTTTCGAAACAAATCCTATAAATATTTATACTAGTCAGAAGCATAATGGTTTTGTTAGAATAGCTTAGATGATTGAGATATTCCAGCCTAAATTACCCATACGCGAACTGGAATGAAAACCTAGATAAGGAAGATATTCCTCGAGATCAAGAAAATCTCGATATTAAGGTGCTAGTAGTTTAATTTTTGTTAAAAAGATATTATATAAGCACATTGACATTTAAGCACATTCCATTGGAATATGTGATGAGGATCCCTATGTTGGAATAGTGCCCGACAAGCCAATAGGATTGGCCTTGCAAAGCTATTTCCTTGAAAAATAATCTTGATTCAGTAACCATCTCATCTTATGCTCTTTATTACTTCACTTGCATTTGGATGAAGCCCCTAGGTCACTTACGACTACGGGACTTGGTTTGGTGACCATGGAATAAGTCTCACACAGTCATGATCTTAAATCTTCGAAGTCATAGGATCTTATGAGATGAGGCATCTAAGATTCGGATAGAGTTGCACTAGCGATACATGAATTCAAGAGTTGGATAGTGCTCCATTCCATGAGCAACCGTATGGGATATAGGTGCATGTTAGTGGGTTCTTGTTAGAGAACAACGTACTGAAGGCCCATCGGAGAATCCATTAGACAGTTGTAGTGGCAAGTTCTCCAGCTTACATTAGTGCATATTATTGGTCCTCTAACTTGAGGATCCATGGTAATCTTGTGTCTGGTCCTCATGCTTTGACTCTTGCTTGACCACTTAGCGGGTCTTTCGGGTTGAGATTGGGTATGAGCTACTTGGCATGGAGGTTTGTGAGATCCAAGATGGAATCCGACTCCTCGCTTTTATGAAGGGCAAGTGCATTCTCTATGTATTCTATAATGATCGATTCCAAGAAATCCTTGCGTAGGGTGGTGTGACAATTTGACAAAGGAGTTTTCCAAATATGAGCTCACACAAGGGAATCGAACATTTGCAATGGAGATATAGTATCGAGGCTATTACGGAGCCCACAAATATCCTACCCTAAGACTCTTTCGGGAGATGGGAGACAGAGGGACTGTATTTGCATGGTAAGCATAGAGCTACAATGGTTCTCCAAAACTTTCATTTTGGCCAATTAGTTAGGAATAGAGACATTACATATTGGCTATTAGGGAGCCGACAAATATCTTACCCTAGTCTTCTTTCGGGAGATAGGAGATAGAAGGACCGTATTTGCATGGTAAGCGTAGAACTATAATAGTTCTCCAAAACATTCATTTCGGCCAATTAGTTGGGCTCCATGAGATTGTGTACTATTCAATTAATGAGATTGATTGAATTAAGTCGATTAGTTTAGAAGTGTTTTAAACTAAAATGAATATATGTTATTTAAAAGTCACAAGGAGTTGTGAACCTATATCTAATGAATGGTAGAACCTATTGGGTCACACACAAAAGCTAATTAGCTTCCTAATTGATGGAGCAATTTTCTAAGAGTTTAGAATTTCTCATAGTAGACCGATTTTGAAATGTCCAATTTAAAGGTCAAATTTGGCTTGATTAATTTAAGTGTTAAATTAACCAATTAATACAAAAGGTTAAATTAGACCAATAATTAACGGTGAATTTTGGCTTGATTAATTTAAATTAATCAACTGATTTGGCTAATTTTTCTAGGGAGATCCAAAAAGATTTTTGATCTGAAATTTTTTACTAAGTTTCCTCCAAGGTGTTGAGAGGTTGCAGTAATTTTTTTGTGAATTTGGAAGGAGCTTTAACGAGGTTAAAAATTGCTCCATTTCTGCTGCGCGGTTTCTAACAGATTCTAGATTGGTGAGGTTCACCATTTTCTACTTAGATATTAGCATTTCAAAGTAACACTCTATCTAAATCTAAAGTTTAGGCATGATTTGATCCTAATTAGCATGTAAGCACTAGTTTATTTAGCTTTTGAAGTTTTATAATTGGATCCTAGTGCCTTATTTGCTTTCAAGTGGTATTATAGCCAAAATCATGCTTAGATTGATCATAATCACCAAATTCTCTATTCATATGATGGATTGGAGTGTTTGGTTGATGTTGTGTGTGGCTCCTTGATTGATGAATTGAAAGCATGCTAATATGTGTTTTAAGTGTTGATTCATATGATTAGTATGTTTTAATTCATAGCTATTAATGTTGAATGTTGATTTAGCATTAATTGATGTTATATGTTGATATAGTGTGTTGATGATTGCTAGAATAGTTTTGGTCATTTTTGGATCCAATGTGATTGGAGTTTTGTTGGAGATTTTTGAAGAATATGATTCTTACTTAAACTAGTTATTGGAAGCTTGATTGAGCATTGGAAATTTCAATTTTAAAAGTTTTTTTAGATCTGAAATTTCATCTATAATATGTGTTTTAATGTTTAGGTGGTTTTCTAAATTTTTTGGTGCACAAAAGTTTAACCAAAAATAAGTTGACTCGGTCCAATTCTAAAAACAGGGCAGGCTGCCATGCCAGGCCAAGCACCGGCTGGGTAGTGTGCACTCTTGCTGCCAGGCTATGTGGCTGGGCTGGGGCAGCAGTGCCCAGTTTCAGGTTGGATAGGTTTTAACCAATTTTTTGTGTTCCTTTAGTGCCCAAAAGTGTTTTATTTCACACATAATAGATGCACTAGTGTTGTGCAAGTTCTCAATAAAATGTTTTGACATTTTTTCAAGCTCCTAAAATCTTGTTAAAGTTAATCTCGAACATGTTGCATAAGTGTTATGCATGGCCAATTATTTGTTAATTTGATTAGCATTTAATTGATGGAATCAATTGTTAATTCTAGATTTGTTTATTGTTCATTTAATTGTTGAATGGATGATGAATGAATGGGGATGATCATATGCCTTTAATATTGATTTTATTTATTTCAAGTTGTTGAAATGGGTTGTATTAAATTGGGGCTTGCTTGCCTCTTTATTTCTACCTTGTAAATATTATGATAATAGAATCACTTGGAGTGAGAATTTCTTTCTCATGTAAAAGTTACATGCAGCAAAAGAGACCTTGGAGGCATGGAGACTTTTGAAGACCTATGAATGTATGGGATACACTCATGTGATAGCCAGAATTAATCAACCCACCTAAAATCAACTAGCTAGTGCACCTATGGCTCTAAGTGCACCACTTGGTTAGGCTCATGGTCATCCCACCTAGGAACATGCTAGGCGCTTTTACTTATTTATGCTTTTCATATCCTGTTGAGATATGAGATACATGTTTAGGATATAGAAAACGTAAATAAGAAGATAAAATGATGAGATATTTGGAAGCAAAATCCCTCCACTTAGAATGTCTGAGTGTTTTTTCAAATATTAAGTCAAAATGGATACAAATTAAAAGAGTTTTAATTAATCCAAGCCTTCTACCAATAGTATGTGGCATGATGGTGCTACTATCTTTATGTGATATACATCCAGTCACGGGGGTCATACTTAGGTGGAAAGCTGTGATCATATGCTTTGCTTGAGATGCACTTTTGATTTAAGAATGCCAACACATTATACACTCGGTCACAGGGGATATTGTGGTGCCCATCTTGAATCAAAGTTTGATTGGTAGGTTTAACTTAACACCGAGTAATGTAGAGGTCATCTATCAGGGGATCTACATGAAATGGTGAGGTAAAATATATTAAGAATTGCATGAGATGCAATTAACAAATGTTGTTTAGCTTTGGATTGCTTGTGGATATACATCCGATCACAGGGGTCCACTTGTAAGTCCTTGGGATCTTGATTCTCACTAGGAAATATGATTTCCCTAATTCTTCTAGGAGGTGAAGAATTTGATAAAATAGTGAGAGGAAAATATGCTTGAAAGACCATGAACATGTTTTAATATCAAATTCAATCACATGCTTATTCTCTTTTTTGCCTTTGAGGATTTGTGAAATCTCAAGAATGGCTTAATATTCCACTCAACGTTATTTTGGAAACCTATAAACTAATTGGGCCAAACTTCCACGATTGACTTAACCTCAAAAATCGTTCTAGATTTCTAGAAGAGGATATATGTCCTATATCAAGGTGCTCCTAATCCCAAGGGGATTAATGTAGATCAAGAGACATGTGAAAAGTTCACGAATTGAGTTTAGAATTATCCCATCATATAGTCGCATGGTGGCATCTACAAACTTTAAAAATCTCAAAGATACATGAATAGTATCTTGGTTAAAGTTTACAAGAGTTGTAAAGCAAACAAGGTATGAGAAGTTCATGTTGTCAAAAAAGATTTTTCAAGCTAAGATAGATGCAAAGTCATGTGTCATCGACTATGGTCTAAAGATGATTAGGCTTGGATAAGCTTTTTCTACTTGAACGTAGTGATGGACAATGATCTCCATGAGGATTTGATCCTCACATCTTCGCTGAGTTTATTCATCAAAGCGTTGATCTAGAAGGAGACTACTGTGACAAGGGCAAACCTTTGACACTTGTTTCCTCCTCCAAGTCTATGGGCCCTAGGGGTCCTAGAATAGGAGGTAAAAGAAAGAAAAAGTTCTTCCTCCAAGGGAAAACAACTATTAAAGGCATACGGATGAGTCAAGAAGATTATAGAGGAAATAGTGATATTATTTGTTTCTACTTTGGCTAGATAGGCAATTAAAAGCAGTTTTGCAAGGAATAACTTGCAACCCTTTGGAATGGCATGTACTTTATTGAAATGCATTTAAGAATAAATTCTTCCTCATGGATATATGATATCGCATGTGGTTCTTATCTTTATAAGTTGTTACAAAGAATAAGAAACAAGAATAAAACTAAGTGATGTAGATATGATCCACCGCCTTGGCCAAGGAGCAAGAGTTGTGACCAAAGCTAAAGGCGTATAATAAGTTAGACTGAGGGAACTCCATATTTGTATTGAACCCTTGCTATTATGTGCCATATATTGTTGAGAACATTATTTCCAATTCCCATTATGGATAGTGAAGGATTTGATCCTTCTATATCAAATAGGAGATTGAAGGCATTAAAGAATAGGTTCTTTAATTGATTATGGTACACTTCACAAAGGATTATACATATTGGATTCTCAACCTTCACTAATGCACTTTCAACAAAGTAAGAATATTAGATATCCAAGAAAATGCCATGTTATGACATGCAAGACTTGGACATATCTCTAAAAATAAGATAAGCAAGTTACAAGCTCTCAAAGCACTAAATGTTAGTGACATTGAGGAACTTCCTACTTGTGAATTTTGCTTAAAGGGAAAAATGACCAAGGCTCCTTTTGTAGGACAAACGGAGTGCTCCATAAGTCTTTTAGATTTGATCTATCGGATGTTTGTGGACCACTAAGAGTTACAAGGAGATGAGGCTATTCCTACTTCATCACCTATATCGATGATTATAGTCGATTCAAGCATATGTATCTTATGAAGTAGAAGTCCGAAGCCTTTAAAAAGTTCAAAGTGTATAGGAATAAAGTGGAAAAGCAATTAGGGTTAAATATTAAAGCTCCTCGATCGGATCGAGGAGGAAAACACTTAAGCACCAAAATTTTGAATTATCTAAGGGAGAATGAGATGCTCTTACAATGGACTCCACTTAGCACACCCCGATATAATGGAGTAGCCGAGAGGAAAAAACATACTTCATTAGACATGGTACATTCCATGTTGAGCTTCTTCGATGTGCTTATATCCTTTTTGAATACGCCTTATAGATGACGATGAAGTTACTAAAGTTGGTACCAAAGATACCGCATAGGATGTGGCATGGCAAAGCACCCGCTTACCAATATGTCAAGGTTTGGGGATCTCTCGCTTGCATGAGACGGACAATGAGAGATAAGTTGAATAAAGATCCACCTTGTGCAAGTTTGTGGGATACCCACGAGAGTCTATGGGTTATTACTTCTATGATCCCTGGAAACAAAATGTGTTTATTTTGAGGAACGCCACCTTTTTAGAAAAAGAATTTCTATAAGATAGTAAAAGGCGTTGTTATTGAACTTCGTGAAGTTCAAGATGATCATCAAATCCCAAAAGTAATAGAAATAAATATATATCAAAGAGCTTTGCACACAACCTCTGAGAAGGTCATACCAAATTAAGAAGCAACTCGAAATGTTCAGATTCCTTCATGAAATGGGCTAATTGGATAGCGATCCAAAGACCTTTGAGGAAGCTATGTTGGACATAAGTTTGGGACATTGGCTTGAAGTCATGAAACCCAAAATGGACTCTATCTACTGAAACAAAGTATGGACTTTGGTAGATCCATCTAAGGGAATAGTTCCCTTTGGTTGCAAGTGGATCTATAAGTGAAAGCTTAGTGTAGATGGAGAAGTGGTAGCTTTTAAAGTACGACTAGTAGCAAAAGGTTACACTTAAAGACTCAGTAACAATTTTGAGAAAACCTTTTCACCGATCGCAATGCTAAAGTCCATTCGGATTATACTTGCCATAGCCGCATATTATGACTATGAGATATGACAAATGGATATGAAAACCATTTTCCTCAATGGACACATTGAAGAAGAAATCTATATAGAGCAACCACAAGGTTTTACATCCAAA
The DNA here is from genome assembly GCA_018894105.1 of Jacaranda mimosifolia. Classification (NCBI taxonomy): domain Eukaryota; kingdom Viridiplantae; phylum Streptophyta; class Magnoliopsida; order Lamiales; family Bignoniaceae; genus Jacaranda; species Jacaranda mimosifolia. Next base: position 23,858,603 of record CM032129.1, read on the forward strand.
AGGAGTGAGAAAAAGGTTTGCAAACTCCATAGATCCATTTATAGACTCAAACAAACATCTCAAAGTTGGAACATACATTTGACAAAACGGTCAAATCGTTTGGCTTTGTCAAAAATGTGTATGAACCATGTGTGTATAACAAGGCTAGTCGGACTAGTATACATTTTATTGTGCTTTATGTCAATGACATCGTTCTCATTGGAATGAAGTAGGAATGTTATAGTGTATTAAAGCGTGGTTATCTACACAATTCTCCATAAGGGATTTCGGAGAAGCATCCTGTATATTGGGAATACATATCTATAGAGATAGGTTAGAGAGGATGCTGGGGCTATCCCAAACCCTGTATATTGACAAAATACTGAAGGGGTTCAGTATGGAGGAATCCAAGAAGGGATTCATTCCTATGGGACATGACATTCGTCTTTCCAAGTCATAGGCCCTAAGACTGAAAATGAGAGACAAAGGATGTCCCACATACCTTATGCCTCTGCTATTAGTAGCATAATGTATGCAATTCAATGTACAAAATCGAATGTGGCACACTCACTAAGTATTACGAATAGGTTCCAATCCAATCCCGATGAGAGTCACTGGATAGTCATTAAAGCAATCCTTAAGTACTTGAGAAGGACTAAGGATTTAATTTTTTTTTTGTATACGGCAATGGAGAATTGAAACTAGAAAGGTTTTTGGATTCAAGTTTTCAATCCGATGTAGATGACCTAAAATCCACATGTGGATTTATATTTTACCTTGGTGAGTTGGAAGAGTTCCAACAAGACACCATGGCTGAGATCACCACTGAGGTAAAATAATTTGTAGTTTTGGAAACTGCAGAAATAGGTGTTTGGATAAAAACTCCATCCCAGAGTTGGATGTAGTGCTTAGAGTGCACGAGCCTATGATTGTCTTTGGAAGACAATTTTGGACTTGAGCCCAGATCTCATCAGTGATACAAACATAGTAAATGAGTTATCATTTGATATATGATATCATTTGATAAAGGCGACAATTGAGTGGACAAAGTTGCCTCAGAAGAGAATTTAGCAGAACCACTGCATAAACCCCTAACACAAAAGGTCTTTGATAAATATCTTGAGAAGATGGGTCCCAAGGCCATGGGGCATGGCTCTAGGGAAAGTAGGAGATTGTTGGAACAGTACCCGGTAAGCCAATTTGATTGGCATTGTAAAGCTATTTCCTTGAAAAACAATCTTGATTGATTGATATTCTTTATATGGCCATCTTTATCTTATGCTCTTTATTACTTCACTTGTATTTGGATAAAGCCCTTAGATCACTCTTGACTATAGGACTTGGTTTGATGACGATGGAATAAATCTCACACAGTTGTGATCTTAAATCTTTCAAGTCATAGGATCTTACGAAACGGGGCATCTAAGATCCGGATAGAGTTGCACTAACGATGTATAAACCAAGAATTAGATATTTCTCTATTCCATGAGAAACCATATAAGATATGGGTGCTTATTAGAAACCAAGGCACTGAAGGCCCACCAGAGAATCCACTAGATAGTTGTAGTGGCAAGTCAGAAGTGGCAAGTTCTCTAGCTTATGCTAGTACATATTATTGGTCTTTTGACCTGAGGATCCATGGTAACCTTGTGTTTGGTCCTTATGCTTGACTTTTCCTCGACCACTTAGCAGGTTTTTCGGGTTGAAATTGGATATCAGCTACTTGGCATGGAGGTTTGTGAGATCTAAGATGGAAGCCAACTCCTCATTTTTGTAAAGAGCGAGTGCATCTCCTATGTATTTTATAATGATCGATTCCAACAAATCCTTCCGCAGGGTGGTGTGACAATTTGGAAAAATAGTTTTCCAAAGATAAGGTCACACAAGGGAATCAAACATTAGGAATAGAGACATAGTATCAAGGCTATTAGGGAGTCGACAAATATCTTACCCTAAGCCTTTTTCGGGAGATAGAAGACGAAAGGGCCATATTTACACGGTAAGCATAGAGCTATAATGGTTCTCCAAAATATTTATTTCGGCCAATTGGTTAGGCTCCATGGGCCTGAGGTTGGACATCGACCATGGAGATTGGGTACTCTTCAATTAATGAGGATAATTGAATTGAGTCGATTAGTTTAAAAGTGTTTTAAACAATGAATAAATGATATTCAAAAGTCACAAGGAGTTGTGAACCCTTGTCCAATTAATGGTAGAACCTATTGAGTCACACACAAGAGCCAATTAGCTTCCTAGTTGATGGAGCAATTTTCTAAGAGTCGGAGAATTTGTCCTAGTGGACTGATTTTGAGATGTCCAATTTAAAGGCTAATTTTGGCTTGATTAATTTAAGTATTAAATTAATCAATTAATTTAAAAGGTTAAATTATGCCAATAATTAAGGAGTTAATTATTTGGTGCCAAAGTAACCATCAATTGGTCAAGTTAACTTAAAGAGTTAAGTTAACAAAATAAAGCTTAAGAGTTAAGCTTGTTTGACTTAAGAGTTAACTTAAAGGCTAATTAATTAAATTAAAGTGTTCAATTTAATTAATGGGAAGAATACATTTTGGAGGAAAAAATCAAATGAAATGTTTATTTTAATTAGCATCTTAATTAGCTTGAAATTAGATTTCAAATGTAATTAAGATGCACATAAAATTCAAATTGGATTTGAATTTGAATTTGCATTTGCCAACTTGGCAATGCAAGTTGGCCACCCACCTTGCGGAAGGTGTGATGCCAACTTGGCATCACAACAATCTCACTCTATATATAGATATAGAGGGCATGAAGATAGGTGATTGCTGAAAGTGCGAAAGAATTAGATTCTTTTGCAATTCTCCAAAAATACCTTGCAAGCATTGCATTCATGTGTTGAAAGCTTTGCTCTCTTCTTCTTCTTCCCTACCTCAAATCGGCCTCCACCATTGTCATAATCCTCTCTTATTCCAGCCTATAGTAAGGAGAATTTGGAAGTTTTGTTGGTATGTGGATCATATCAATAGAGGCGAACAAGTTAGTTTGCTATAGTTTGGAGATCCACTTGAGCAAAGCACCAATTTGGAAAATTTTTCTAGGGAGATCTAGAAAGCTTTTTGATCCACAATTTTCACTGTGCTTCCTACAAGGTGTTGAGAGGTTGTAGTAATTGTTTTGTGAATTTTGGAGGAGCTTTAATAAGGTTAAAAGTTGCTTCATTCCTGCTACATAGTTCTAGCATATTCTGGATTGCTGAAAGGTTCACCATTTTCTCCTTGGATATTAGCATTTCAAGGTAACACTCTATCTAAAACTGGATTTTAGGCATGACTTGATCCTAGTTAGCTTGTAAGCACTAGTTTATTTAGCTTTTGAAGTTTTATAATTGAATCCCAGTGCCTTACTTGCTTTCACCTAATTCTCTGGGGTAGTAGGCCATTGATCGCATCACTATTGAGACTTAAGGTGAGGTTTAGCCACTTTTATTCTGGGAAAATGATTATCTTTGTTGATTGCACGTCGTAGCTTGTTTATTCATGTGTATTTGTTTGCCAACATACTAGTGTCCAGAATGTCATGTTATGTTTACTAGGTCTTGTCCCATATACCCCTCAGCCTTGCCAACTGATCCCATAACTGCTATCGAATCTCTTTAAATGTCGTTGTAATGGTCTTGCAACCAATTACTTATCATGTTTTCTGAATATTTTTTTCTTGCTTGTTAATTAAGACAACCTTACCAGCTGATATGTGTATAGCTTATTGTTTTTGAAAACTGTATTTGTTGTTGGCATTATGTCATTGTACCCTTTGGGATGCCCTTAGGAAGTTTGTTACCCATAGGGATGCCACGGTTTCACGGACGGACTCTATTTATTTAGTGGAACAATCGTCTGTCCGTGTGGCATCTCAGGTTCCACCCAACCTTCGATCCGCCAATGTCCATCTCGAGTCTTTCTGATGACCCATTACTCAATTTGGCCCAGTAGCTTACTAGCATAAGCATCAGAATGCCTCCTGGTACCTACGTACTCACCTATTCTGAATGCCCACAATCATCGAAGGCTTGCGTCCATCACACCGAGCGTGTTTCCTTAACGGTCCTCGACTAGCCAGCATGCACGTCTCAATCTAAGGTCCCTTACATGCATCTCTCGATGGCAAAGGAGCAATCTCGCTCCATCTCGGCATTAAGGGTCACTCGCGTGCCCACAATGCAATCCTCATGCTCGTTACTCGCTCGGAGTGCCTAGGCCGTGCCGTAGCGCCCTTCGTTTGTGCCTCGCCCGAGTAGGGCCACATGTAAATCCAAGGCTTATGTGATGTGCCATCATCTTATATTAGTCCCGCACGAAGCATTGGACATCATTTCTCGCTCACTAGCAACATGCAACAACTTGCCCGCTATGCGGTGTCGCCCCATGACCGCATGTCTTAAGCCAACAGACCCCCACAACAAGGCTAGAACCCATAGAGCATGCTTAGCAAGTTAGTTCATGAGACATTTGGGTGTTCGTCTCAATCACTCAATCGGCCTAGAGGTGTTGCCCCATAATTTTTGAAGCCTGCGGGGCAATAGCATTTTTGCCTTCAATCATCTCGGCACCTTCCCGGACCCAACGTGGGCCCTCCTGGCCCCACGCCGCCCGTTTGTCCCAGCCCGTCCGAGGACTCTAAACATTCCTTTGAAATGTCTAGAGCCGGCCCTTGAAGGCTCCCCATAGCCTTCAAGAAGTTGCTCGTTTAGTGCCTCACAGCACAAGGAAGACTAGTCGGTTGTCCACCGTGGCATGCCCATTGTCCCAACAACCTTCAGACATGCTTGTCCCCCTTATAATAGGCTTAAAAAAGATTTCTGTTGTGCCCACAGTAGACATTGAAATGCTGAGCTTGTATACATTTTCGTAACTTCGCCTCCCGACATCCAAATCACTTGCCACTTGAACTATTGGATATCTCTTGGCTTCTACATTAACTCTGCCAAGTTCCAGCCCCATCCAATTCTCCATGGAACAGTAATTGCCCTCGCAATAAGCTGGAATCACAATAATGCCACTACACTGCAGCATTCTAAACACCTTCACCGTTTCCTATGCAAACGGAACTTTCTACTGGTAAAACATGGTGGGAACATTTCCAACAGCTCAAGGAACATCCCACAAAAACAGTTTCACAAAACTCCTTTTCCAAGCCACTTTACTTAATGCACCTTTGCGCTACCCGCGCGTAGCAAGACCGTTCCCGGTCACCCTTAATGTCCGGTACCCAAATGGACACGGAATGACTTAAAACTTGGTGGGAGGCATCCTCATACCTCTGAGAGTATGCCATTGAAACAGTTTTTCAATGCGCACCTCGCAAGAGTCTCTACTCATGGGCCGTTTCCTCCCTACTGGGTGAGCCGACAACGCCTTGTCGCTCTTAACGCCCCTTCAAGTCACGGTCGCCATTCTTTTCCAATGAGTGACCCGTGACACACGGGAAGTTAGGCTGGGGAATATCTTCAAAACGACGGCTAGGCGGAATGGACCGACGATGATTGGTACGTTAGCTAGTATCTACTCCTGATCCTAACTCGCAGGTAGTTGGAGGTAACTATTTGTGAATGGCAAGATCTGGCATGTGGTCCGCCATGCCACATGTCAGCAATTTCATGCTGAGCTGAGTACTTGAGCAATGGAGAGATATGGAAGGTTTTATGATATAGTTGGCTTCTATTATACTTGTTATGTTTTGTTTTCGGAACAATAAGGCTGTATTTTGCCAACAGTTTAGCTATGATTTGAAAATAATTTCTGATATGATTTGTTTTATTACATCACGTCTTTGTTATTACATGTACCGTTTGTTCGAGTCCATGTTCTATCAAGACATAGTTTATCACTTTCAAATTCTTGACCTTTCTATTTTTTCATGTCATTCGAGTACTAATTTTATTAGAATTTATGTTATCAGCTTCCTCTTGACCCATTATAATGTTGGAATAGTGCCCCGCAACTAATTAGATTGGCATGTAAACTATTTCACTTGTGATACAATCTTAATTGAATGTTATTCATACTTAATGGCCATCTTCATCTTATGTTTAATTTACTTCACTAGCATTTGGCTGAAGCCCTTAGATCACATAAGACTACAAAACTTGGTTGCACTTTGGGAGGTGATCATGAAATAAGTCTTATATGGTCGTAACCTTAAAATATTTCAAGTTATAGAATCTTATGAGATAGGGCATCTAAGATTCAGATAGATTTGCACTAACGACGCATAAATCCAAAGAGCTGCATATTGCTCCATTTCATGTGCAATCTATATTAGACTTGGGTGCATGTTAGTGGGTGCTTGTTAGAAATCAAGTTTACTGAAGGCTCATCTAGAGAATCCATTAGATAGCCGTATTGGCAAGTTGGTAGTGACAAGTTCTGTAGCTTATGCTAGTGCATATAATTAGTCCTTAGACCTGAGGATCCATGGTAACCTTGTATTTAGATTCTCCGAATTTGACTCTTTCTTAACCACTTTGCAAGTCATCTGGGTTGATTAGGTGCGAGCTACTTAGATATAGGGTTCGTGAGATCCAAGATGGGATCATCTCCTCGTCATTGTGAAAGGATAGTCAATCTCCTATGTATTCTATAATGATCAATTCTAAGGAGTCCTTACGCAAGGCAGTAGAGAATTTGAAAAAGGAGTTTTCCAAAGATAAGGTCATAAACCAGAATTGAACATTGGGAATAAAAATATAGTTATCGAGGCTATTAGGGATAGTGCCGGCAAGCCAATAGGATTGGCCTTGTAAAGTTAGTTCTTTGTAAAACAATCTTGATTAAATGATATTCTTTATATGACTATCTTCATCTTATGCTCTTTATTTCTTCACTTGCATTTGGATGAAGCCCTTAGATCACTCATGACTACAGGACTTAGTTTGGTGACCATGAAATAAGTCTCACACGGTTGTGATCTTAAATCTTCCAAATCATAGGATCTTATGAGACGGGGCATCTAAGATCTGAATAGACTTGCACTAACGATGCATAAATCCAAGAGTTGGATATTGCTCTGTTCCATGAGCAACCATATGAGATATGGGTGCATGTTAGTGGGTGTTTGTTAGAGAACAAGACAATGAAGGCCCACCAGAGAATCCACTAGATAGCCGTAGTGGCAAGTCGATAGTGACGAGTTATTCAGCTTACACTAGTGCATATTATTAGTCCTCTAACTTGAGGATCCATGGTGACCTTGTGTCTGGCCCTCATGCTTTGACTCTTCCTTGACCACTTAGCAGGTCTTTTGCTTTGAGGTTGGGTATAAGCTACTTGGCATGGAGGTTTGTAAGATCTAAGATGGAATCTGACTCCTCGCTTTTGTGAAGGGCGAGTACATTTCTTTTGTATTCTATAATGATCGATTCCAAGAAATCCTTGCGCAAGGTGGTGTAATAGTTTGGAAAATGAGTTTTCCAAAGATGAGGTGGCACAAGCGAATTGAACATTGGGAATAGAGACATAGTATCGAGGCTATTAGGGAGCCGAAAAATATCTATCCATAGGCCTCTTTTGGAAGATAGGAGACGGAAGGACCGTATTTGCATGGTACGCATAGAGCTATAATAGTTTTCCAAAAGTATTCATTTTAGCTAATTAGTTGGGCTCCATGAGCTTGAGGTTGGATATCGACCATGGAGATTGGTACTCTTCAATTAATGAGATTAATTGAATTGAATCGATTAATTTAAAAGTTGTTTTATAGAAAAATGAATATATGATATTCAAAAGTCACAAGGAGTTGTGAGCCCATGTCCAATGAATGGTAGAACCTATTGGTCACACATAAAATCCAATTAACCTCCTAGTTATTGGAGCAATTTTCTAAGAGTTAGAAAATTACTCCAAGGTGACCAATTTTTGAGGTGCCAATTTGAAGGTCAAATTTTGGCTTGATTAATTTAAGTGTTAAACTAATCAACTAATTTAAGGAGTTAAATCAGACCAATAATTAAGGAGTTAATTATTTTATGCCAAGTGACCATCAATTGGTCAAATTAATTTAAGGAGTTAAATTAACAAAATTCAGCTTAAAAGTTAAGATTGTTTGACTTAAGAGTTAAGTCAAAAGTTAATTAATTAAATTACAGTGTTTAATTTAATTAATGAGAAGAATACTTTTTGGAGGGAAAATTAAAATGAAAGGTTCATTTGAATTAGCATCTTAATTAACTTGGAATGAGATTTCAAGTGTAATTAAAATGCACATGAAATTCAAATGAGAAGGGTATGTACTTTATTGAAGTACACATGACGATTAATTCTTCCACATGGGTATTTAATACCGCATGTGGTTCTCACCTTTGTAATTTGTTATAGGGGATGGAAAGAAGAAAGAGTCTTCATAAAGGGAATATGATCCTCCGCCTAGGAAACAAAGCAAAAGTAGTGGCCCTTTTCCAAGGTGTAATCAAGTTGGACTTGGGGAATGCTTGCATTGTACTTGATCCGATTTATTATGTACTCCATCTTTTTAAGAATATTATTTCAATTCCCATTCTTGATAATTAAGGATTTGATTTTTCTATATCAAATGGGATGTTGAAAGCATTAAAGAATGGTTCTTTAATTACACAAGGTACGTTAATTAACGAATTGTACATACTTGATTCTCAGCCTTCACTAATGTACATTCAATCAAGTAAAAGAAAGTTAGATAACCAAGAAGATGCAATTTTATGGCATGCAAGACTTGGACATATTTCTAAAAATAGAATGAACAAGTTAGAAGCTCTCAAAGCACTAAATGTTAGTAGCATTGAGGATCTTCCTACTTGTGAATCTTGTTTAAAGGGAAAAATGACCAAGGCTCCTTTTGTAGGACAAACGGAGTGCTCCACAAGTCTTTTAGATTTTATCCATACGGGTGTTTTTGGACCACTAAAAGTTAGTGGGATAGGAGACTATTCTTACTTCATCACCTTCACTGATGATTATACTTGGTTTGGATATGTGTATCTTATAAAGAACAAGTCTGAAGCCTTTGAAAAGTTCAGAGTATAGGAATCAAGTGGAAAAGAAATTAGGGCGAAGTATTAAAGCTCTTCAATCGAATCGAAGGGGAGAATACTTGAGCACCGAATTCTTAGATTATCTAAAGGAGAATGAGATTATCTCTCAATGGACTCCACCCACCACACCCCAACATAATGGAGAGGTCGAGAGGAGAAACCATACCTTGTTGGACATGGTACATTCCATGATGAGTTTTTTCGAAGTGCCCATATCCTTTTGGAGACACGCCTTACAAATGGAGACGAGGTTACTAAACATAGTACCCTCAAAGTCGGTTCCAAAGTCACCACATAAGATGTGGTTTGGCAAAGCACCCTCTTACTAATATCTCAAGGTTTGGGGATCTCCCGCCCATGTGACACGGACAGTGGGAGATAAGTTGGATAGTAAATCTACCTTGTGCAAGTTTGCGGGATACTCTAGAGAGTCTATGGGTTATTACTTCTATGATCCCTCAGAACAAAATGTATTTATTTCAAGGAATGCCCACTTTTTGGAAAAGGAATTTCTATTGGATAGAAATGGTGTTATCATTGAACTCAATGAAGTTTAAGATGATCAAGAAAGTTCTATTTGATGAAAGGAATTTTCTAAGAGTTAGAAAATCCCATGTGACCGATTTTGTGGAGATCAACGGTTAGGTAATTTTTAGTAATTTTGGCTTGATTAATTTAATCATTATATTGATCAAACTAATTTAAGCAATTAAATTAAACAAATTAAATTAAGGAGTTAATTTAATTAGTACCATATGACAATTAATTAGTCAACACCTTCTAGCTTAAAAAGCTAAGTTAGATGACTTAAGGAGTGAAGTCAAACTAATTAATTGAATTAAGGAGTTGATTTAATTAATGTGAGGACTAATTTTAGAGAGAAATTCAAATGAAAGAGTTCATTTGAGGTGCATTTAGAATTAATTTGGTCAACATTTCATGAGAAGAAATTAAGATTCCAAATGAAATTCAAATGCAAGTAAAATTCACATTTCACATGCAAATGGCTTGCTTAGTTGGCACCCCACCTCTTGGATGGTGCAATGCCAATTTGCTGGAATAGTGCCCAGTAAGCTAATAAGATTGGCCTTGTAAAACAATCTTAATTGAATGATATTCTTTATATTGCCATCTTCATCTTATGCTCGTTATTACTTCACTTGTATTTGGATGAAGCCCCTAGATCCCTTATGGCTACGGGACTTGGTTTGGGAACATGGAATAAGTCTCACATGGTTGTGATCTTAAATCTTCCAAGTCATAGGATCTAAGATCCGGATAAAGTTGCACTAACGATGCATAAATCATAGAGTTGGATATTGCTCCGTTCCATGAGCGGTTTGAGATATGGGTGCATGTTAGTGGTGCTTGGTAGAGAACAAGATACTGAAGACCCATCGAAAAATCCACTAGATAGTCGTAATGACAAGTTGGTAGTGGCAAGTTCTCCAGCTTATGCTAGTGCATATTATTAGTCCTCTGACCTGAGGATCCATGGTACCCTTGTGTCTGGTCCTCATGCTTTGACTCTTCCTTGACCACTTAGCAGGTCTTTTGGGTTGAGGTTGGGTATGAGTTATTTGGCATGGAGATTTGTGAGATCCAAGATGGAATCCGACTCCTCGCTTTTGTGAAAGGTGAGCGCATCTCCTATGTATTCTAATATGATCAATTCCAAGAAATCCTTGGACAAGGTAGTGTGACAATTTCAAAATAGAGTTTTCCAAAGATGAGATCAGACAAGGGAATCAAACATTGGGCATAAAAACATAGTATCAAGGCTATTAGGGAGCCGGCAAATATCTTGCCCTAAGTCTCTTTCGGGAGATGGGAGATGGAATGACCGTATTTGCATGGTACACTAGAGCTATCAAAGGTATTCATTTCAGCCAATTAGTTGGGCTCCATGGGCTTAAGGTTGGACATCAACCATGGAGATTGGGTACTTTTCAAGTAATGAGATTAATTGAATTGAGTTGATTAATTTAAAAGTTGTTTTAAACTCAAATGAATATATGATATTCAAAAATCACAAGGAGTTGTGAGCCCATGTCCAATGAATGGTAGAACCTATTAGGTCACACACAAATGCCAATTAACCTCCTAGTTATTGGAGCAATTTTCTAAGAGTTAGAAAATTATTCCAAGGTGACCAATTTTTGAGGTGCCAATTTTAAGGTAAAAATTTAGCTTGGTTAATTTAAGAGTTAAATTAATCAACTAATTTAAGGAGTTAAATTAGATCAATAATTAAAGAGTTAATTATTTGGTGCCAAGTGACCATCAATTGGTCAAGTTAATTTAAGGAGTTAAATTAACAAAATTGAGCTTAAGAGTTAAGCTTGTTTGACTTAGGAGTTAAGTCAAAGGTTAATTAATTAAATGAAAGCATTTAATTTAATTAATGAGAAGAATACATTTTGGAGGAAAAATTGAAATGAAAGGTTCATTTGAATTTCATTTTAATTAGCATCTTAATTAACTTGAAATTATATTTCAATTGTAATTAAAATGCACATGAAATTCAAATGACATTTGAATTCAAATTTGCCACCTTGGCACCCCACTTGACCACCCCCCATCATGGAAAGTGTGATGCCACCTTGGCATCACACCATCTAACATCTATATATAGATATAGAGAGAGAGGATTGGCCATATGTGAAGAAAGTGTGAAGGATTAGATTCTTCCACAATACTCTCGAAAACTCTCTTTCCAAACATTGCTTCATGTGTTGCGGTTTTGTTCTCTCTTCTTCTCCTAGCTCAAAAATCAACCTTCACCATTGATATTCTACTAATTTTCTCTAGCTAAAAGTGAATGGAATTTAGAGGATCAATTGGTGTGTAGATTATATCAGTAGAGGCAAAGCATTTGATTTGCTAGCTTTGGAGATATACTGGAACAGAGCAGTTACTTGCCGAATTGTTTTCCATGCAATCCACACCGAGTTTTGCTATGATTTTTTTACAGCGACTTCCTCAAGGAGTTAAGAAGTTATCCAAAAAAAAAATTTAGATTTTTGGAGCATCTACCAAGGCAAAAGTTGATGTTTCTCCACTATGACGAAGCCAGCCAGATTCTGGATTAGTGAAGTGTTCACGATTGCAACCTTGAAAATTTGTTTTTTGAGGTAATTCTCCAACTAAATCTAAATTCCTAGCATGATTAGATCCTTGGTAGGCTGTAAGCACTGGTTATTTTTGAGCTTTTGAAGTTTGATAATTGGATCCTAGTGGCTTACTAACCTTCAAGTGATATCAGAGCCTAAACCATGCATAGATTTGGATTTTTTTTTATGATTGATTCATGTGATGGATTTATCAAAATCACCAAACTCTCGATTCATAGAGTGTATGGATGATGATGTGTGTGGTTCCTTGATTGATGAATTGAAAGCATGCTTATATATGTTATAAGTGTTAATTCATATGATTAGTATGTTTTAATTCATAACTTTTAATGTTAGATGTTGATTTAGCATTAATTGATGTTATGTGTTGATATAACATGTTTCATGTGTTCATAAGACTTTTGGAGCTCATTGGACATGGAGGCCATCATGACACATCTAACTTGTAGATCGTCATCTACAAATTTTGTGAACATTTCACGTTGTTGGTCAGTAGCGTCATCACCAACTGTGTCCGTGGAATTTTGAACAAAGGCGTAAGTCCGCTTTTTAGAGTCAACAATTATTTTAAGGTTTCTCAACCAATCTTGGAATTAGGCCTGTTGAGTTTATTGGTTTCTAAAATTGATGCGAGTGAATTTTTAGCTATTTTGTTTGAAGATTTCAAAAATCTACAAGAGGCGAAAAAAGAGTATAAGCATGTGATTGAATTTGATATTTAACATGTTCATGGTCTTTCAAGCATCTTTTCTTCCCACTATTTTTATCAAATTCTTCACCCCCAAGAAGAATTCAGGAAATCATATTTCCTAGTGAGAATCAAGATCCCAAGGACTTGCAAGTGGACCCACGACTCATGAGACATCCACAAACAATCGAAAGGTAAGCAACTTTTGCTAATTGCATCTCATGTAACTCTTGATATATTTTGCCTCACTTTTCATGTGGACCCATGATTAGTGAGACATCCACATAATAGGTGGGAAGTCAGACCTACCAATCAAGCTTTGATTCAAGACGGGCACTATGACATCCTATGACTCGTGTGACAATGCATAGGCGTTCTCAAATCAAAGGTGCACCATATGCAAAGTATATAGTCGCAGCTTTCCATTATAAGTGTGACCCGCGACTCGTGAGACATTACAGAAGTAATGGTAGCATTATCATGCCACATACTATTTGTAGAAGGCTTGGATTAATCAAAACTCTTTTAATTTATATCCATTTTGACTTAATATTTGAAAGGCACTTAGACATTCTAAGTTGAGGGTTTTTGCCTGCAAATATCTCATCATTTTATCTTTTTATTTAGGTTTTCTATATCCTAACCATGCATCTCAGACAACAATAGGATATGGAAAGCATAAACAAATAAATGCACCTAGCATGCCTCTGGAGTGGGACGACCATGAGCCTAGCCAAGTAGTGCACTTAGAGCCATAGGTGCACCACCTAGTTGATTTTAGGTGGGTTGATTAAATCTAGCTATTACATGAGTGTATCGCATACATTCATGGGTCTTCAAAAGTCTCTATGCCTCCAAGGTCTCATTTGCTCCATGTAACTTTTACATGAGAAAGAAATCCTCACTCTTAGTAATTCTACACTCATGACATTTACAAGTTAGAAATAAAGAGGCATGCAAGCCCCAATTTAATACAACCCATTTCAACAAGTTGAAATAAATAAAATCAATATTAAAGGCTCATGATCATCTCCATTCATTCATCATCCATTCAACAATTAAATGAACAATAAACAAATCTAGAATTAATAATTAATTCCAACAATTAAATACTAATCAAATTAACAAATAATTGGACATGCATAATACTTATGCAACATTAGGAGAATGACTTTAACAAGATTTAAGGAGCTTGAAAAAAGACAAACATAATATTGAGAACTTGCACAACACTTATGCATCCATAACACATGATTTAACATCATTTCTAGCCACTAAAGGAACAAAAAATGAAGCTCAAAACCTGCCCAACCCATAAGCAAGTGCTATTGGCCATTCCAGGTGTGTGGCTGGGCAGTGGCTCTCGGCCACTGCCCTACCAAGTTGCGCTAAGGCTGGCAGCCCCTATTTTGGAGTGAAGGCTAGTCATGTTGATTTTTTAGCTCAACTTTTGTGCACCAAAAATTCTAGAACTCTTTCTGAACATTAAATAACACATTATTGACCAATTTCCAGATCTAAAACACATTTTTAAATTGGAAACTTATGTGCTCAATCGAGCTTCAAAAATCAAGTTAAGTAAGAATCGCATTCTTCAAAAATCTCCAACAAAACTCCAATCACATTAGATCCAAAAATGACCAAAACTATTTTAGCCAATCATTAACATGCTATATATCAACATATAACATCAATTAATGCTATATCAACATTCAACATCAATAGTTATGAATTAAAACATACTAATCATATGAACCAACACTTAAAACACATATTAGCATGCTTTCAATTCATCAATCAAGGAGCCACACATAACATCATCCGAATACTCCAATCCATCATATGAATCAAGAATTTGGTGATTATGATCAGTCCATCACATGAATCAATCATCAAACAAAAAATCCCAATCTAAGCATGATTTAGACTCCAATACCACTTGAAAGCAAGTAAGGCACTATGATCCAATTATAAAAAAACTTCATAAGCTAAATAAACTAGTGCTTACATGCTAACTAGGATCAAATCATGCCTAAATGCCATATTTAGATAGAGTGTTACCTTAAAATGCTAATATCCAAGGAGAAAGTGGTGAACCTTTCACCAATCCAGAATCTGCCAGAAACCGCGCAGCAAGAAGGGAGCTATTTTTAACCTCATTAAAACTCCTCCAAAATTCACAAAAAAAATATTGAAACCTCTCAAAACCTTGGAGGAAACACAATAAAAATTGTGGATCAAAAATCTTTTTTGATCTTCGTGGAAAAATTCACCAAATCAATGCTCTGCTCAAGTGGATCTCCAAACCGTAGCAAACTAACTTGTTCGCCTCTATTGATATAATCCACACACCAATTGAAACTTTCAAACTCTACTCACTATAAGATGGAATAATGGAGGAGAATGAAAATAGTGGAGGCTGATTTGAGGTAGGGAAGAAGAAGAAGAGAGCAAAGCTTTCAACACACAAATGCAATGCTTGCAAGGTGTTTTGGAGGGAATTGTGAAAAGAATCTAATTCTTTCACATTTTCAACAATTACCTATCCTCACATCCTCTATATCTATATATAGAGTGAGGTTGGTGTGATGCCAACTTTGCATCACGCCTTCCTCAAGGTAGGTAGCCAACTTGCATTGCCAAGGTGGCAAATGTAAATTTAAATCCAATTTGAATTTCATGTACATCTTAATTACATTTGAAATCTAATTTCAAGCTAATTAAGATGATAATTCAAATGAACATTTCATTTGAATTTTCCCTCCAAAATGTATTATTCCCATTAATTAAACTAAACACTTCAATTTAATTAATTTTCCTTTGACTTAACTCTTAAGTCAAACAAGCTTAATTCTTAAGCTTTATTTTGTTAACCTAACTCTTTAAGTTAACTTGACCAATTGTGGTCACTTTGGCACCAAATAATTAACTCCTTAATTATTGGTCTAATTTAACATTTTAAATTAATTGATTAATTTAACACTTAAATTAATCAAGCCAAAATTGACTTTTAAATTAGATACCTAAAAAATCAGTCCACTAGGAACAATTCTCTAACTCTTAGAAAATTGCTATATCAACTAGGAAGCTAATTAGCTTTTATGTGTGACCCAATAGGCTCTACCATTCATTGGACATGGGCTCACAACTCCTTGTGACTTTTGAATATCATATATTCATTTTAGTTAAATAATTTAAAATTAATCGACCCAATTCAATTAATCTCATTAATTGAAAAGTACCAAATCTTCATGATTGATGTCCAACCTCAAGTCCATGGAGCCCAATTAATTAGCCGAAATGAATGTTTTGGAGAACCATTATAGCTCTATGCTTACCATGCAAATATGGTCCTTCCGTCTCCTATCTCCTAAAAGAGGCCTACGACAAGATATTTATCGACTTCCTAATAGCCTCGATACTATATCTCTATTCCCAATGTTCGATTCCCTTGTGTGACCTCATCTTTAGAAAACTCCTTTTCCAAATTGTCACATTACCTGGTGCAAGGATTTCTTGGAATCGATCATTATAGAATACATAGGAGATGCACTCGTCCTTCACAAAAGCGAGGAGTCAAATTCTATCTTGGATCTAACAAACCTCCATGCCAAGTAGCTCATACCTAACCTCAACCAGAAGGACCTGCTAAGTGGTGAAGGAAGAGTCAAAGTATGAGGACTAGACACAAGGTTACCATGGATCCTCATGTTAGAGGACTAATAATATACACTAGCGTAAGCTGAAGAACGCGTCACTACCAACTTGCTACTATGCTTATTTAGTGGATTTTTTGGTGGGCCTTTAGTGCCTTGTTCTCTGACAAGCACCTACTAACATGTACCCATATCTCGTATGGTTGCTCATGGAACGAAGCAATACCAACTCTTGGATTTATACATCGTTAGTGCAAGTCTATCCGGATCTTAATTACACTGTCTCGTATGATCTTATAACTTGAAAGATTTAAGATCACGACCATATGAGACTTATTCCATGGTCATCAAACTAAGTCCCGCAGTCAAGAGTAATCTAAAGGCTTCATCCAAATGCAAGTGAAGTAATAAAGAACATAAGATGAAGATGGTCATATAAAGTATATCAATCAAGATTGTTTTTACAAGGAAATAGCTTTTGCAAAGCCAATCTAATTGGCTTGTCGGGCACTATTACAACAATCTTCCACTTTTTCTAAAGCCAATGCCCCATGGCCTTGAGACCCATCTTCTCAAAATTTTCTTCGAAGACCTTTTTCATTAGGGGTTTCGTCAGTGGATCTACTATATTCTCTTCCAAGGCAACTCTCTCCACTCGGATGTCGTCTCTATCAATGATCTCCCAGACCAAATGATGTCGCCTCAAAATGTGCTTGGATTTCTACTGAGATCTTGGCTCTTTCACTTGTGCCACTGCCCCATTGTTGTCACAATAGACAACTACTGGCTCAGGAATGCTAGGCATTACATTCAACTCTTGAATGAAGTTTCTCATCCAAACATCTTCCTTTGTAGCTTCTAAAGCCATAATATATTCTGATTTCATGGTAGAATCAGCCGTGGTGTCTTGTTTAGAATACTTCCAACTCACCGCACTGCCATTGAGGCAAAATATAAATCCAAAGATAGATTTTAGGTCATCTACATCGGATTGGAAACTTGAATCGAAAAATCCTTTTAGTTTCAATTCTCCATTGTCGTATACCAAAAACAAGTCCTTAGTCCTTCTCAAGTACTTAAGGATTGCTTTAATAGCTATCCTATGAGTCTTACCGGGATTGGATTGGAAACTACTCGTAATACTTAGCGAGTGTGCCATATTCGATCTTCTAATTTGAACTGCATACATTATGCTATCAATAACGGAGGCATAAGGTATGTGGGACATTCTTCATTTCTCTTTCTCTGTCTTGAGGGCCATAGACTTGGAGAGACAAATGCTATGTCCCATGGGAAGAAATCCCTTCTTGGATTCTTTCATACTAAATCTCTTTAGTATCTTGTCAATGTACGGGGTTTGGGATAGCCCCAGCATCCTCTTACATCTATCTCCATAGATACGTATTCCCAACACATAGGATGCTTCTCTCAAATCCTTCATGGAGAATTGTGTAGATAACTATGCTTTAGTACACTCTAACATTCCTACCTCATTCCTAATGAGAAAGATGTCATCAACATAAAGCAAAATAAACTATACAATACTCCCACTAGCCTTCTTATACATATATGGTTCATACATATTTTTGACAAAGTCAAACAATTTAACCGTTATATTTCAACTTTGGGCGCTTGTCTGAGTCTATAAATGGATCTCTGAAGTTTGCAAACCTTTTGCTCACTCCCCTTAGATGTAAAACCTTGTGCTTGCTCCACATAGATTTTTTCTTCGATGTCTCCATTAAGGAAAGTGGTTTTAACATCCATTTATCATATCTCATAGTCATAATATGCGGCTATGGCAACTAAAATCCAAATGGACTTAGGCATTCGATCGGTGAAAAAGTTTTCGCAAAATCGATACTGAGTCTTTGAGTGTAACCCTTTGCCACTAGTCATGCCTTAAAAGTCACTACTTCTCCATCTACTCCAAGCTTTCGCTTATAGATCCACTTTCAACCAACGGGAACTATTCCCTTTGGTGGATCTACCAAAGTCCATACTTTGTTTGAATACATGGAATCTATTTTAGATCTCATGGCTTCAAGCCAATGTCCCGAATCTATGTCCAACATAGCTTCCTCATAGGTCTTCGGATCACTATCCGATTGGCCTATTTCATTAAGGAATTCGCTCCTTTCAGGTTGCTTATTGATTTGGTCCAACCTTCTTAGAGGTTGTGCGTGAGGCTTTGGTTGCTCATTTGTTTCCATTGCTTATGAGATTTCTTAATCATCCTGAATTTTATCAAGTTCAACGACAACTCTATTTCTATCTAATAGAAATTGCCTTTCCAAAAAGGTTTGGTTCCTTAAAACAAACAACTTTTGATTCGAGGGATCATAGAAATAGTAATACATAGACTCTCTAGGGTATCCCACAAACTTGCACAAGGTGGATCTACTATGCAACTTATCCCCTACTGTCCATCTGACGTAGGTAAGAGATCCCCAAACCTTAAAATATTAGTAAAATGGTGCTTTGCCATGCCATATTTCATATGTTGTTTTGGGCACCAACTTTGAAGGTACTATATTTAGTAGTTTTGCCATCGTTAATAAGGCATATCCCCAAAAGGATTGGGCACATCGAAAAAGCTCATCATGGAATGCACCAAGTCCAACAAGGTACGGTTTTTCCTATCGGCTACTCTATTGTGTTGGCTTGTGCCGAGTGGAGTTTATTGAGAGAGAATCCAATTCTCTTTTAGATAATCCAAGAATTCGGTGCTCAAGTATTCTCTCCCTCGATCAGTGAAGGTGATGAAGTAGGAATAGCCTCCTCTCCCACTAGCTCTTAGTAGTCCACAAACATCCGTATGGATCAAATCCGAGAGACTTGTGGAGCGCTTCGTTTTTCCTACAAAGGGAGCCTTGGTCATTTTTCCTCTCAAACAAGATTCACAAGTAGGAAGATCCTCAATGCCAATAACATTTAGCGCTTTGAGAGCTTCTAACTTGTTCATCCTATTTTTAGAAATATGTCAAAGTCTTGCATGCTATAAAATAGCATCTTCTAGGTTATCTAACTTTTTTTTTCTCGATTGAATGTACATTAGTGAGTTGAGAATTAATTATGTTCAATTTGTTAATTAATGTACCTTTAGCAATTAAAGAACCATTCTTTAATGCTTTCAACATCCCATTCGATATAGAAAAATCAAATCCTTCATTATCAAGAATGGGTATTGAAACAATGTTCTTAACAAGATGGGGTACATAATAAATGGGATCAAGTACAATGTAAGCATTCCCCAAGTCCAACTTCATAACGCCTTAGAAAGTGGTCGCAACTTTTGCTCCATTTCCTAAGCGAGGATCATATCCCCTTCATGAAGACTCTTTCTTCTTTCTATCTCCTATAAAAAATTACAAAGGTGAGAACAACATGCGGTATCAAATACCCATGTGGAAGAATTAGTCGTCATGTGCACTTCAATAAAGTACACACCCTTCTCAAGGGTTACAACGTAAGCTTTGCAATTTCTCTTTCAATGCACCTTCTCGCCATAATGGAAACAACTAGCTTCAATTTTAGCCTTTTTCTTAACCCTCCCGAAACTTTTCTTGGGTTGCTTCTTTTTCGAGGAAGAACTTTTTCTTCCACTCACCTCTCTTTCTGGGCCTTAGGGGCTTCTCCTTTCTCATAGTCGCCTCTGCCGTTACAGGTATATTAACCAACTCGTTAATCACAACTTCTTGCTTTGACATATTGAAGTTCATAATGAATTGGTCATACAATGGTGGTAATGGCTTAGGATTAAATCTACATAAAGGTCGTTGTCCATGACCATATCTAACTGTCCAAACTTCTCGATGAGTCCAATCATCTTGAGGTTGTGGTCATAGACGTTGGACCCTTCACTCATCCTTGTCCTAAAGAGCTCCTTGGACAAGGCAAATCTTTTGTATTTATTTTTACACCATACAACTCTTGCAAGTGTACATAAATCTCGACAGCATGTTTCTGTGCTCATAAGACTTTTGTAGCTCATTGGACATGGAGGCCATCATGGAAAATCTAACTTGTAGATCATCATCTACAAATTTTGTGAACATTTCATGTTGTTGGTTAGTAGCATCATCACCAAGTGTGACCACGGGACTTTGATCAAGGACAAAAGTCTGCTTTTTAGAGTCAAGAATTATTTTAAAGTTTCTCTACCAATCTTAGAATTTAGGCCCAGTGAGTTTATTGGTTTCTAAAATTGATGCGAGTGGATTTTTGGCCATTTTGTTTGAAGATTTCGAAAATCTACAAAAGGAAAAAAATGTGTATAAGCATGTGATTGAATTTGTTATTTAAAAACATATTCATGGTCTTTCAAGCATCTTTTCCTCCCACTATTTTATCAAATTCTTCACCCCCAAGAAGAATTCGGGAAATCATATTTCCTAGTGATAATCAAGATCCCAAGGACTTGCAAGTGGACCCACGACTCGTGAGACATCCACAAACAATCAAAAGGTAAGCGACTTTTGCTAATTGCATCTCATGCAACTCTTGATATATTTTGCCTCACTTTTCACGTGGAGCCACGACTAGTGAGACATCTACATAATAGGTGTTAAGTCGGACCTACCAATCAAGCTTTGATTCGAGACGGGCACCACGACATCCCACGACTTGTGTGACAATGCATGGTCGTTCTCAACTCAAATGTGCATCGTATGATAAGTATATGGTCACAACTTTCCATTATAAGTGTGACCCACGACTCGTGAGACATCACACAAATAATGGTAGCATCATCATGCCACATACTATTGGCAGAAGGCTTGGATTAATCAAAACTCTTTTAATTTATATCCATTTTGACTTAATATTTGAAAGGCACTTAGACATTCTAAGTGGAGGGTTTTTTCTTGCAAATATCTCATTATTTTGTCCTCTTATTTAGGTTTTCTATATCCTAACCATGCATCTCATACATCAATAGGATATGAAAAACAAAAATAAGTAAATGCGCCTAGCATGCCTCTAGAGTGGGATGACCATGAGCCTAACCAAGTGGTTCACTTAGAGCCATAGGTGCACCACCTAATTGATTTTAGGTGGGTTGATTAAATCTAGCTATTACATGAGTGTATCCTATACATTCATGGGTCTTCAAGAGTCTCTATGCCTCCAAGGTCTCCTTTGCTCCTTGTAACTTTTACATGAGAAAGAAATCCTCACTCCAAGGATTTTACTCTCATAACATTTACAACATAGAAATAAAGAGGCATGCAAGCCCCAATTTAATACAACTCATTTCAACAAGTTGAAATAAATAAAATCAATATTAAAGGCTCATGTTCATCTCCATTCATTCATCATCCATTCAACAATTAAATGAACAATAAACAAATCTAGAATTAATAATTAATTCCAACAATTAAATGCTAATCAAATTAACAGGTAATTGGACATGTACAATACTTATGCAACATTAGGAGAGCAACTTTAACAAGATTTAAGGAGCTTGAAAAAAGATAAACATAATATTGAGAACTTGCACAACACTTATGCATCCATAACACTTGATTTAACATCATTTCTAGCCACTAAAGTAGCCAAAAATCAAGCTCAAAACCTGCCCAATGCATAACCAAGTGTTGCTGGTAGTGTTAGGCAT
Organism: Jacaranda mimosifolia; assembly: GCA_018894105.1. Lineage (NCBI taxonomy): Eukaryota > Viridiplantae > Streptophyta > Magnoliopsida > Lamiales > Bignoniaceae > Jacaranda > Jacaranda mimosifolia. Next base: position 23,880,720 of record CM032129.1, read on the forward strand.
GCGGCTGGCCAGCAGTCCCTATTTTGGGGTAAAGGCTAGCCAAGTCGATTTTCTAGCTCAACGTTTGTGCACCAAAAATTCTAGAACTCTTTCCAAACATTAAATCACACATTAATATATCCAATCTTGTTAAGAATATTATTTCTATTCCCATTTTGGATAGTGAAGGGTATGATTTTTCTATATCTAATGGGAATTTGGAAATATTAAAGAATGGTTCCTTAATTATGCAAGGTACATTAAACAATGGGTTATACATTTTGGCTTCTCAACCATCATTATTGCACATCCAATAAAGTGAAAGAAAATTAGATATCCAAGAAGAAGTCATCTTGTGGCATGCAAAACTTAGACATATTTCAAAAATAGGATGAACAAGTTAGAAGCCCTTAAAGCACTAGATGTTAGTAGCATAGAGGATCTTCCTACTCATGAGTATGGTTTAAAGGGAAAAATAACCAAAGCTCTTTTTGTAGGACAAACAAAGCGAACCACAAGTCCTTTGGATTTGATCCATATAGATGTTTGTAGACCACTAAAATTTAGTACGAAATGAGGCTATTCATACTCCATCACCTTCACCAATGATCATACTCGGTTCGGACATGTGTATCTTATGAAGTATAAGTTCGAAGTCCTTGAAAAGTTCAAAGAGTATAGGAATTAAGTAGGAAAGTGAAAAGGACTAAGTATTAAAGCTCTTCGATAGGATCAAGGGGGAGAATACTTAATTATCGAATTCTTGGATAATTTAAAAGAAAATGGGATTCTCTCTTAATGGACTCCACTCTGCACACCCCAACATAATGGAGTAGCCAAGAGGAGAAACCATTCCTTGTTGGACATTGTATGCTCCATGATGAGCTTTTTTAATGTGGCTATATCCTTTTGGGGATATACCTTACTAACGACAACAATGTTACTAAATATGGTACCCTCAAAGTTGGTGCCAAAGACACCGTATGAGATGTGGTATGGCAAAGCACCCTTTTACTCTTTTCTAAAGGTTTGAGGGTCTCCCGCCTACATCAAGCGGCTGGTGGGAGACAAGTTGGATGCAAGATCCACTTTGTGCAAGTTTGTGGGTACCCAAGAGAGTCATTGAGTTATTATTTCTATAAACCCCCAAAACAAAAGGTGTTTGTTTCAAGGAACGCCCATTTTTTGGAAAAAAAAAATCCTATTACATACAAATAGCATTGTTATTGAACTTAATGAAATTTAAGATGGTCAACAAATCCCACAAGCGATGAAACAAGTAAACATTAAAAGCCTCACACACAACCTCTAAGATGGTCGGAACAAATCAAGAAGCAACTCGAAAGGTTTGGATTCATTCATGAGACGAGCTAATCGGATAGTGATCCGAAGACCTATGAGGAAGCTATATTGGATGTAGATTCGGGACATTTGATTGACACCATGAAATCTGAAATAAACTCCATGTACTCCAACAAAGCATAAACAATAGTAGATCCACCGAAAGGTAAAGTACCCATTGGTTGCAAGTGGATTTATAAGTGAAAGCTAGGAGTCGATGGAGAGGTAATCACCTTTAAGGTTCGACTAGTGGCAAAGGGTTACACTCAAAGACCCAGCATTGATTTTGAGAAAACCTTTTCATTGGTTGTTATGCCTAAGTCCATTAGGATTTTACTCGTCATAGCCAAATAGTATGACTATGAGATATGGCAAATAGATGTGAAAATAGTTTTTCTCAATGGAAACATCAAAGAAGAAATTTACATGGAGCAACCACAAGGTTTGACATCCAAAGAGAGTGAGCAAAAGGTTTGCAAACTCGAAAGGTCCATTTATGGACTCAAATAGGCATCTCGAGTTGGAACATATATTTTGATAAGAAAGTCAAATCGTTTGGCTTTGTCAAAAATGTGTAAGAACCTTATGCGTACAAAAAGGCTAGTGGGAGTAGCGTACAGTTTATTATGCTTTATGTCGATGACATTCTTCTCATTAGGAATGAGAGAGAAATGTTATAGTGTACTAAAGTATGGTTATCTACATAATTCTCCATTAAGGATTAAAGAGAAGCATCCTACGTATTAGGAATACGTATCTATAGAGATAGATCGAGGAGGATACTGGGGCTTTCCAAAACACCTTACATTGACAAGATATTAAAGAGGTTTAGTATGGAAGAATCTAAGAAGGGATTAATCCATATAGGATATGGTCTTCATCTCTCCAAGTATGTGGCCCCAAAGACTAATGAAGAGAGACATAAAATGTCCTACATACCTTATGCATCCGCTATAGGGAGCATAATATATGTCATTTAATGAACAAGGCCGGATGTAGCACACGCTCTAAGTGTTATGAGCTACTTTCAATCCGACCCCAGTGAATGTCACTAGAAAGCCATTAAAGCAATCCCTAAGTACTTGAGAATGACTAAGGATTTATTTTTGGTATACTGCAATAGAGAATTGAAACTCGAGGGATTTTCAGATTCTGGTTTTCAATTTGATGCAGATGACCTAAAATCCACCACTGGATTTATATTTTCCCTTAATGGCAGCACGATGAGTTGGAAAAGTTCCAAACTAGAAACTATAGACTATTTTACCATAGAGGCAGAATATATTGCAGCTTTGGAAGCTGTGAATGAAGGTTTTTGGATGAAAAACTTCATCCAAGAATTGGATGTAGTACCTAGCATTGCTAAGACTGTAGTTGTTTTATGTGACAACAACGGAGTAGTTGTGCATGCAAAAAAGCCAAGATATCATTAATGATCTAAGAACATTTTGAGGCAATATCATTTGATCCATAAGATCATTGATAGAAGCAACATCTGAGTGAGGTAGCCTCAGAAGAAAATATAGCAGATCTACTGACTGAACCCCTAAAGCAAAAGGTCTTTGAAGGACATCTTGAGAAGATGGGTCTTAAGACTATGAGGAATTGGCTTTAGGGCAAGTTGGAGATTGTTGGAATAATGTCCCACAACCAATTAAATTGGCATGTAAACTATTTCACTTGTGATACAATCTTGATTGAATGATATTCATATGCGATGGACATCTTCATCTTATGCTTAATTTACTTTACTAGCATTTGGTTGAAGCCTTTCGATCACACAAGACTACAGGACTTGGTTGCACTCTGGGAGGTGATCATGAAATAAGTCTTACACAATCTTGATCTTAAAATATTCTAAGTCATAGAATCTTATGATAAAGGGCATCTAAGATTCATAATATTCAGATAGACTTGCACTAACGATGCATAAATCCAAGGAGTTGGATATTGCTCCATTTCATAAGCAATCTATGTTAGACATAGGTGCATGTTAGTGGGTGCTTGTTAGAGAACAAGTTTACTAAAGGCCCAACCAGAGAATCCACTAGATACCTGTAATGGCAAGTCAATAGTCATTAGGTTCTCATGCTTTGAATCTTCCTTGACCACTTTGTAGGTCATCCAGGTTGAGATTGGGTGTGAGCTATTTAGACATGGAGGTTTGTGAGATCCAAGATGGAATCTATCTCTTCGTCGTTGTGAAAGGCAAGTGCATCTCCTATGTATTCTATAATGATAAATTCCAATGAGTCTTTGCGCAAGGTGGTATGACAATTTGGAAAAGGAGTTTCCCAAAGATGAGGTCATAAATTGGAATCAAACATTGGGAATAGAAATATAGTTATTGAGGCTATTAGGGAGCTGGCAAATATCTTGCCTTAAGTCTCTTTTGGGATATAGGAGACGGAAAGACCGTATTTGCATAGTAAGCGTAGAGCTAGAATGGTTCACCAACAGGATATTCATTTCGACCAATTAGTTGCGCTCCATGGGCTTGAGGGTAGACATCGACAATGGAGATTGGGTACTCTTCAATTAATAGAGATTAATTGAATGAGTTATTAGTTTAAAGAAGTTAAACTAATGCGAATATCTCAATATTCAAAGTATCACAAGAGTTGTGAGCCCATGTCCAATAAATGGGAGAACCTAATGGGTCACACACAAACACCTAAAGGAAGTTCTATTTGATGAAAGAAATTTTCTAAGAGTTAGAAAATCCCATGTGACCGATTTTGTGGAGATAAAGGTTGCTAATTTTTAGTCATTTTGACTTGATTGATTTAATCATTAAATTGATCAAAATAATTTAAGGAGTTAAATTAGACCAATTAAATTAAGGAGTTAATTTAATTGGTGTCATATTATAATTAATTAGTCAAGTTAACTTAAGGAGTTAAGTCAAGATCAATTAATTAAATTAAGGAGTTGATTTAATTAATGTGAGAAATTAATTTTGGAGGGAAATTCAAATGAAGGAGTTCATTTGAGGTGCATTTAGAATTAATTTGGATGACATTTCATGAGATTAAATGAAGACTCCAAATGAAATTCAAATACAAGTAAAATTCACATTTCATATGCAAGTGGCTTGCTTAGTTAGCACCACACCTTATGGAGGGTGTGATGCCAACTAGCATCGCACCTCTCTTCCTATAAATAGGAGAGAGGTGGCCGGCCACTTCACTATTGGCAATCAAGTTGCTTAGATTCTATTTTTCCCTCCAAAAGTGTGATTCACTCATGTGTTGAAGTTTTACACATTTTCCTCACCTTATCCACCATTTTCAGCCTTCATCTCTTCTTCATCCTTTGGTGATCTAGCTTACTAGAGGTTGATTGGAGCTTGCCTTGGTTGTGTGGCTCATTTCATTAGAGGCTTCACGATTAGGGAGCTTTGCTCTTGATAGATCCACTATGGTGCTGAATATTTGGAGGCATTTTTTGTGACCTTGCTAATTTTTGTTTTTACTGAAATTTTTACTGGAGATCCTTAAAAGTGTTGAAGAGTTGCTACCCAAATATCAGCTCAATCGGAGATGGTTTGCTCAAGCAATTGTTGTTGGTTCACCATTGCGCCAAGTTTAGCAGTTTTGAAGAGTTCAACATTGTCACCCTTTTCTACCTTGGATTTTAGCTATCAAGGTACTTTTCTGCAACCAAATCCATCTTAAAATCATGATTAGATCCTTGGATGATGTGTAGTCAAGTTCTAATTAGCTATTTTTTCTTTATAATTTGGATCCTTATTCTACACTTTACTTCATACGGTAGCGCTTCACTAAGTCCTTAGGAATTACCCCTCTTGTTGTTCCTAATTCTTTCCCAGATAAGATCTGATGGAGGGTAGGAGGTCTGATGATTGCCCGAGTGCTGGTGTATGTAGTTTTATAATAAAATAGGTGTTTATGTACTTATAGACTTGACATGGTTGCACTCGACTCTTAGTTGCCTAGACCATTAGGGATGTTGTGTAACTGATTGTGTAAGCTTAACATTAACTCCTCTTATGTAATTATCTATAGGTTTTTGGGACTTATAGTTTTAGTTCATTTCAATCGTTATCTTTTGGTACTATGCATTAGTTTTGAGTGAGTAGTATCTTAGGTCAAATCCTTTTTTCTAGCCAAGGTGCTACAAGAAAGACTTTAAGAATAATAAGTTTTCAAGGTAACTTTCTTCTTACTTTGTGATTACTTCATTTTATGCCTTCAGTTTAACTATTTAATTCACAAGTTTTCTTTTAACTTTTTTAAGTCAGTAAAACATTAGAGTTTACTAAATTACAACATGTGAAAGAGTATGTCTTATTTCATGTTAGATGAGGGAATCGTCAAGCAGTCAAATGGAAGATAGCATAGGAGTGGTCACCATTGCCTACGTGTTGCCGACCAAGTGGCCATTGGCAGCAGTGATATGGGGCGCTGTGCAGGTGTTGGTGAGGTGCCCATCCATAGTGCTCATGGATTACTTGCTAGGCACCCATCATAGGCATCAATGTAGCACTCTTGGTTGAGCCCTGGGGGGCGATCATCCAAGATGCCTATGTAGTGCCTAAAGCTGGTGCCCGCAGTGCATCAATCTCTAAAGCACTCGAGGTGGGTGCCTCCAAGGTACGGGCTACTAGTGATTGATTGTTGGTGCTGGTGGCGATCAGCGCAAAGGAAGTCGCCTTGTGCGATCGTGGGTTGTGGAACTTAGTTTTACTTCATGGGGGTCATGCCCCTTCATAGTGTTGTGGCATATTCTAAGTGTATTGATCCTTGGTTGGGTGGATCGTTGGACCAACGCTTAAAATATTTTGAAAAGTCTCAAAACTCAAAAAGTAAAGATATGGTTAATGAGTTGTCTTCTTCATCTAATCTTGATTATGAAGAAGGTCTTTCTAATGAAGAGTTTGAAGCAACCACTATTGTGGATAGTAGTTTTGGTGGATGTCAAGTGTTTACTTGAGCCAAGTGAATTAAAGATTTTTCATTACTTTGTAGAGGGTATTTCATCGTCTTAAATAGTTATTTCACTTGTAGGCATTCATTGAATAAGCGTGTAGCACAAGGATCCAGGAAATAAAGCAAATAAAGCTAAATTAAAACTTATTCACACACCTTCCAAGGATTAAATCATGTTGTAAAATGGATTTGGAAGCAGATAAATACCTTGAATGCTAAAAAATTCAAGGTAGAATGAAAGAAAGGTTTGAACACTTCAAAGTTGTCTTCCTCTGGCACAGCGGGAACTTGGAAACTTTTGCCTATCAAAACACCTTCAAAATTTCTAAAATTTGGACAACTCCTCACGAACACCTTGATGAAGATCTAGTAAAAAATTCAGCCAAAAATAAGATCGGCGAGACGCTGAAATTCGCCTCCAACGTTTCTGCCTTTGTAGTGGATCTCCAAAAAGAAAAGTTATCCAATTGTCTAGCCTCTAATGTGATGATCCATACACCATAGGCAAATCCCAATCAATCCTTAGTCAGCTAGAAAACTAAGGAGAGAAAAAATGATGAAGGCCGATTTGAGGAGGGAGGGTGAAGAAGAAGGTGTGAAACTTCAACACATGAGTGAATCACATAATTTGGAGGGAAAATGGGAATCTAGCATACATGCTTGCATATGGCCACCCAATCCTCGATTTATAAAGGTGGAGGTGTGATGCAAGTTGGCATCACACCTCCCATGAGGTTGGTGCCAACTTGGCAAGGCAAGTTGCATGTAAAATTTGAATTTCACTTGCATTGGAATTTCATTTGGAATCTTTATTCCATCTCATGAAATGTCATCCAAATAAATTCTAAATGAACTCCAAATGAACTCTTTCATTTAAATTTCCCTCCAAAATTAATTCTTCTTGTTAATGAAATTATCCCCTTAATTTAATCAATTGGTCTTGACTTAACTCCTTAAGTCAAATAACTTAACTCTTTAAGCTAGAAGGTGTTAACTTAATTCCTTAAGTTAACTTAACCAATTGATAGTCATATGACATCAATTAAATTAACTCCTTAACTTAATTTGTAATTTAACACTTTAAATTATTTTGATCAATTTAATAATTAAATTAATCAAACTATTTTCTCCACAAAATCAATCACCTAGAAATTTTCTTACTCTTAGAAAATTTCTTTCATCAAATAAAATTTCCTATTGGCTTTTGTATGTGACCCATTAGGCTCTACCATTCATTAGACATGGGCTCACAACTCTTGTGATATTTAGAATATCAAAATATTTACATTAGTTTAAACTCTTTTAAACTAAAAACGCAATTCAATTAATCTCCATTAATTAAAAAGTACCTAATCTCAAGTGTCGATGCCCAACCTTAAGCCTATGGAACCCAAATAATTAGCCTAAATGAATATATTATTGGAGAACCATTCTAGGTCTATGCTTGCCATGTAAATACAGTCTTTTCATCTCCTATCTCCCAAAAGAGGCCTAGGACAAGATATTTGCCGGTTCCCTAATAGCCTCAATAACTATGCTTCTATTCCAATGTTCAATTCCCTTTTATGACCTCATCTTTGGAAAACTCCTTTTCCAAATTGGCATGCTACTTTGCACAAGGATTTCATGGAATCAATCATTATAGAATATATAGGAGATGAACTTGCCCTTCACAACGATGAAGATATAGATCCCATCTTAGATCACAGAAACCTCCATGCTTAAGTAGCTCATACCCAAGCTCAAATCGGATGACCTGCAGAGTGGTCAAGGAAGAGTCAAAGCATGAAAACATAAACACAAGGTTACTATGGATCCTCCGATCTAAGGACTAATTATATGCACTAGAATAAGTTGGAGAACTTGCCATTACGGCTATCTAGTGGATTCTTCGGGCGGGCCTTCAGTGAACTTGTTCTCTAACAAGCACCCACTAACATACACCTATGTCTAACATGGAATGCTCATGAAATGGAGCAATATCCAACTCCTAGATTTATGTGTTGTCAATATAAATCTATTCGAATACTAGATGCCCTATCTCATAAGATTCTGTGACTAAAAATATTTTAAGATCATGAATGTGTAAGATTTATTTCATTATCACCACCCAGTGCGTGACCAAGTCCCGTAGTTTTGTGTGATCTAAGGGCTTCAACCAAATGCTAGTGAAGTAAATAAGCGTAAGATGAAGATGGTTATTTATTATGAATATCATTCAATCAAGATTGTATCATAAGTAAAATAATTTACATGCCAATCTAATTGGCTATGGCGCATTATTCCAACAATCTCCCACTTCCCCTAAAGCTAATTCCCCATAGTCTTAAGACACATCTTTCAAGATGTCCTTCAAAGACCATTTACATTAGTGGTTTTGTCAATGGATCTGCTATATTCTCTTCTTAGGCTACCCTCTCTACTCGGATGTCGCCTCTATCAATGATCTCCCAGATCAAATGATATTGCCTCAAAATGAGCTTGGATTGCTGATGAGAATTCAGCTCTTTGGCTTGCGCCACCACCCCATTTTTGTCATAGAAGACAACTACAGACTTAGTAATGCTAAGTACTACATCCAACTCTTGGATGAAGTTTTTCATCCAAACACCTTTCTTTGCAGCTTCCAAAGTCGCAATATATTCCGCCTCTATGGTTGAATCGATCGTGGTATCTTGTTTGGAACTCTTCCAACTCGCCGCACTGCTATTGAGACAAAATATAAATCTAGAAGTGGATTTTAGATCATTTACATCGGATTGGAAACTAGAATCCGATAACGCCTCGAGTTTCAATTCTCCATTACTGTATACCAAAAACAAATCCTTAGTCCTTCTCAAGTACTTAAGGATTGTTTTAATAGTTTTCTAGTGACACTCACAGGGGTCAGATTGAAAGCAGCTCGTAACACTTAGAACGTATCTTACATCAGGCCTTGACATTGAACGATATACATTATGCTCCTAATAGTGAAAGTATAAGGTAAGTGGGACATTTTACATCTCTCGTCGTCAGTTTTAGGAGCTATAGACTTGAAGAGACGAAAATCGTGTCCTATAGGGATGAATCCCTTCTTGGATTTTTCCATACTAAACCTTTTTAGTATCTTATCAATGTACGATGTTTGGAAAAGCCCTAGCATCCTCTTCGATCTATCTTTATAGATATGTATTCCTAATACGTAGGATGCTTCTGCCAAATCCTTCATGGAGAATTGAGTAGATAACCATGCTTTAGTATACTCGAACAATTCTCCCTAACCCTAATTCCTAATGAGAAGAATGTCATCAACATAAAGTACAATAAATTGTACACTACTCCCACTAGCCTTTTTATACACACAAGGTTCATAAACATTTTTAATAAAGCCAAACGATTTGAATGTCTTATCAGAATGTATGTTCCAACTTCGGAATGCACGTTTGAGTCCATAAATGGACCTCTCAAGTTAGCAAACCTTTCGATCAATCCCTTTAGATGTAAAACCTTGTGGTTGCACTATATAGATTTTTTCTTCAATGTTTCCATTGAGGAAAACAGTTTTCACATCCATTTGTCATATCTCATAGTTATAATATGCAGCTATAGCAAGTAAAATCCTAATGGACATAGGCATAGTGACTGGTGAAAAGGTTTTTTCAAAATCAATACTGGGTCTTTTAACCCTTTGCCACTAGTCGCGCCTTAAAGGTCATAACCTCTCCATCGATTTCTACATTTCACTTATAGATCCACTTGCAACCAATGAGTATTATACCCTCCGGTGGATCTACCAAAGTCCATACTTTGTTGGAGTACATGGAGTCCATTTTGGATTTCATAGAATCTAGCCAATGTCCCAAATCTAAGTCCAACATAGCTTCCTCATAGGTCTTCGAATCACTATTCAATGCGCCCGTCTCATGAAGAAATCCGAACCTTTCGGGTTGCATCTTGATTTGGTCTGACCTTCTCAAAAGTTGTATGTAAGGCTCTTGATGTTTACTTATTTCCACCACTTGTAAGATTTGTTGATCATCTTGAATTTTATCAACATTATTTCTATCTAATAGAAATTTCTTTTCCAAAAAGTAGGCGTCCCTTGAAACAAACACCTTTTTTTCCGAGGGATCCTGGAAATAATAACCTATAGACTCTCATAGGTATTCCACAAACTTGCACAAGGTAGATCTCGTATCCAACTTGTTTCCCACTAACTACTTAATGTATGAAGGAGACCCCTAAACCTTTAGAAAAGAGTAAGATGATGCTTTGCCATACAAAATCTCATGCGGTATCTTTGGCACTGACTTTGAAGGTGCTACATTTAGTAACTTCGTCACTATCTTTAAGGCATATCCCCAAAAGGATATAGGTACATCCAAAAAGCTCATCATGGAACGTACCATTTCCAATGGATTCCATTATAAGAGAATCTCATTCTCCTTTAGATAATCCAAGAACTTGATACTTAAGTATTCTCCTATTCAATCCGATCGAAGTACTTTAATACTTAGTCCTTTTTGCTTTTCTACTTCATTCCTATACTCTTTGAACTTTTCAAAGGCTTCAGACTTGTACTTCATAAGATAAACTTGTTCGAACCAAGTACGATCATTGGTGAAGGTGATGAAGTAAGAATAGCCTCTTCTTGCACTAACTCTTAGTGGCCCACAAATATCTGTATGGATCAAATACAAAGGACTTGTGGCTCACTCTATTTGTCTTACAAGTAGAGCCTTGGTCATTTTTTCCTTTAAACAAGACTCACAAGTAGGAAGAAACTCAATGCCACTAACATTTAGCACTTTGAGAGCTTCTAACTTGCTTATCCTATTTTCATAAATATGTCTAAGTTTTGTATACCATAGGATGGCATCTTCTTAGTTATCTAATTTTCTTTTACCTAATTGAATGTACATCAATGAAGGTTGAGAATCTAATATGTACAATCCATTGTTTAATGTACTTTGTGCAATTAAAGGACCATTCTTTAACACTTTCAACATCCCATTAGATATAGAAAAAATCTTATCCTTCATTATCCAAAATGGGAATAGAAATAATGTTTTAACAAGATTAGGTACATAGTAGCAAGGATCAAGTACAATATAGAAATTCCCCAAGTCTAACTTGATTACGCCTTCAACCATGGCCACAACTTTTGCTCCATTTTCAAGGCAGAGGATCATATCCCCTTCATTGAGACTCCTTCTTTCAATCCCCCATAACAAATTACAAAGTTGAGAACCACGTGCAGTATATAATACCCATGAGGAAGAATTTATCGTTAAGAACACTTCAATAAAGCACATACCTTTCCCAAGGGTGCTAATGTATTCTTTGCAATTTCTTTTCCAATGGCCTTTCTTGCCATAATAAAAATAAGTAGCATCGGCTTTTGCCTCTTTCTTTGTCTTGATTTCCCTCGAAACTTTCAAGGGTTGCTTTCCCTTAGAAGAAGATTTTTTCTTCTTTTTACCTCATTTCTTAGCACCACTAAGGCCCTTAGACTTGGAAGATGAAGTAAGCAAAAGAGGCTTGTCTTTCTTCATTATAGCCTTGGCGGTCACTAACATATTGTCCAATTCATTGATCGTTACTTCTTACTTAATCATGTTGAAGTTCACAACAAAATGGTCAAAGGAATTAGGTAATGATTGAAGGATCAAATCCACATAGAGCTCATTATCCATGACTATATCTAATTGACCAAACTTCTCAATCAGACTAGTCATCTTTAGCCCATGGTCATGGACACTCGAGCCCTTATTCATTCTAGTTCTAAAGAGCTCCTTAGATAATGAAAACCTTTCATGTATCGTTTGCCTACTATACAACTCTTGTAGGTGCAAATGTATCTCATGAGCCATTTTCATATGCTTATGAGACTTTTGAAGCTCATTAGACATAGAAGTCATCATGAGATATGTTGTTTGTAGATCATCATCCATAAACTTCGTGAATGCTTCACATGCCTCATCGGTGGCATCATCACCAACAGTGTTCGGCGGACTTTGAGTCGGCACATAGGTCCTCTTTTTGGAATCAAGTATAATCTTGAGGCTTCTAAGCCAATCTTAGAAGTTAGGTCCGGTAAGTTTATTAGTTTTCAAAATAGCATGGAATGGATTCTTAGCCATTTGATTTGAGATTTCAAAAATCTACAAAGGCGAAAAATAGAGTATAAACATGTGATTAAATATTGATATTGAAAATATGTTCACGGACTTTCAAGTATGTTTTTCTCCCACTATTTTATCAAATTCCTCAATCCTAGAAGAATTTGAGAAATCTCATTTTCTAGCGGGAATCAAGGTCCTAAGGACTTGTAAGTAGACCCACAACTCGTATGCCATCCACAAGTGATCAAAAGGTAAGCAACTTTTGCTAATTGCATCTCTATGTAACCCTTGATATATTTTGCCTTACTTTTCATATAGATCCACAACTCATGTGCCATCTACATTACTAGGTGTTAAGTCGGACCTACCAATCAAACTTTGATTCGAGACTATTCAATGTCATCCCACGACTCGTGTGCCAATACATGGGAAGCATCAAATCAAAGGTGCATTATATGCTAAGTATGTGATCACAACTTTCTCCCTTAAGTGTGACCCACAACTCGTGTGCCATCACACAAAAGATAGTAGCATCGTCATGTCACATACTATTGATAGAAGGCATGGATTAATTAAAACTTCTTTTAATTTATATCTATTTTGACTTAATATTTCATAGCACTTAGACTCCTCTAAGTGGAGGGATTTTCTTACTTGCAAAGATCTCATCAATTTTATCTTCTTATTTAGGTTTTCTATATCCTAACTATGCATCTCATACATCAATAGGATATGGAAAGCATAAATAAGTAAATGCACCAAGCATGCTCCTAGTGTGGGATGACCATGAGCCTTAACCAAGTAGTGCACTTAGAGCCATAGGTCCACTACTTAGTTGATTTTAAATGGATTGATTAAATATAGCTATTAAATAAATATATCTCCATACACTCATGGGTCTTCATGCCTTCAATGGTCTTCTTGTCTCCTTGCAACATTTACATGAGAAAGAAATGCTCACTCCTAGTGATTCTACTCTCATAACATTTACAAGATAGAAATTAAGAGGCATGTAAGCCTTAATTTAATACAAGCTTTTTCAACAACTTGAAATAAATAAAATAAATATTAAAGGCTCATGATCATCCTCATTCATTCATCATCCAGTCAACAATTAAATGAACAATAAATCAAGAATTGACATTCAATTGCACAATTAAATGCTTATCTCATAAACAATTAATTAACTAGCAAAAATAAGCATATCAATTATGCATCTCATTTTTGCATCAATATTGAAGATTAACTTTAACAAGATTTTAAAAATAATCAAAAATATCAAACATAATTTTGAGAACTTGCACAACACTTGTGCACCTATATAGCATGATTTAGGTCATTTTTTGTCACAAAATAACACAAAACAAGCTCAAAACTCACCCAAACTCGTGACCAGGCGCTGCTGCCCCAACTTTGGTGCACAGCCATGTGGCAGGCATGCCTAGCTGCTCAGCCAAGGCCCGGTCGGGCGCGGCAGCCTACTTTGTTTTGGGTTAGGGACTGAGTTAAGCCATATTTTGTGCAACTTTTGTGCACCAAAAAATTTTAGGATACCTCCTAAACACTAAACCACGCATTGTAGATGAATTTTTAGATCTAAAACACCTTTTAAAAATAAAAATTCAAGTGCTCAAACATGCTTCAAAAATTAAGTTTAAGTGAGAATCACCATTCTCCGAAATTCTGCAATAATCTCCAATCCAGTTGGATTCAAAATGACCAAAACACCTTGAGGCCAAATTTAACATGCTATATCAACATATAACATCATCAAATGCTAAATCAAAATTTAACATCATCATCCATGAATTAAAAACATACTAACATATGAATTAACTCTTAAAACACATATTAGCATAATTCAATTCATCATCAAATGAGCCAAAAGCATTATCATCAAAACACTCCAATCCATAAATTAGATCAAGTATTTGGAGATCTAGATCAATCCATCACATTAATTAATCAAACAAAAATCCAAATTTAAACACAAAATACGCTCCAATACCACTTGAAGTAGTGTGTAGCACAAGGATCCATGAAATTAAGCAAATAAAGCTAAATCAAAACTTATTTACATGCCTCCCAAGGATCAAATCATGCTGTAAAATGGATTTGGAAGAAGAAAATACCTTGAATGCTCAAAAATCCAAGGTAGAATGGAAGATAGGCTTGAACACTTCAAAGTTGTCTTCCTTTAGCATAGCAGAAACTCGGCAACTTTTGCCCTATTGAAACACCTCCAAATTTTCTGAAATTTGGATGGCTCCTCACAAACACGTTGGTGAAGATCCAATATAAACTTTAGCCAAAAATAAGATCGGCAAGAGGCTGAAATTCACCTCCAAAGTTTCTATCCCTGCAGTGGATCTCCAAAAAGCGAAGCTATCCAATTGTCTAGCCTCTAATGTGATGATCCACATACAATAGGCAAATCCCAATCAATCCTTAGTCAGCTAGAAAACCAAGAAGAGAAGAAATGATGAAGGCCAATTTGAGGAGGTAGGGTGAAGAGGAAGGTATGAAACTTCAACACATTAGTGAATCACACAATTTGGAGGGAAAATGGGAATCTAGCATACATGCTTGCATATGGCTGTCCAATCCTCCACCTCATCACACCTCCCACGAGGTTAGTGCCAACTTGGCAAGGCAAGTTGCATGTGAAATTTGAATTTCGCTTGTATTTGAATTTTATTTGGAATCTTCATTTCATTTCATGTAATGTCATCCAAATAAATTCTAAATGCACTCCAAATGAACTCTTTCATTTGAATTTTCCTCCAAAATTAATACTTCACATTAATTAAATTAACCCCTTAATTTATTTAATTGGTCTCAACTTAACTCCTTAGTTAATTAGCTTAACTCTTTACGTTAGAAGGTGTTAACTTAACTCCTTAAGTTAACTTGACCAAATGATAGTCATATGGCACCAATTAAATTAACTCCTTAATTTAATTGGTCTAATTTAATACTTTAAATTATTTTGATCAATTTAACAATTAAATTAATCAAGCCAAAATGACCAAAAATTAGCCAACTGTTTTCCTCCACAAAATCAGTCACCTAGAAATTTTCTAACTCTTAGAAAAAATACCTTCATCAAATAGAACTTCCTACTGGCTTTTGTGTGTGACCCATTAGGTTCTACCATTCATTGGATATAGGCTCACAACTCTTGTGATATTTAGAATATCGAACTATTTACATTAGTTTAAACTCCTTTAAACTAAAAACTCAATTCAATTAATCTTCATTAATTGAAGAGTACCCAATCTCCATGGTCGATGTCCAACCTCAAGCCTATGGAACCCAAATAATTGGCCAAAATGAATATCCTCTTGGAGAACCATTCTAGCTCTACGTTTGCCATACAAATACTGTCCTTCCATCTTTTATCTCCCAAAAAAGGCCCAGGGAAAGATATTTGTTGGTTTTCAAATAGCCTCGATAACTATGTTTCTATTCTAGTGTTAGATTCCTCTTTATGACCTCATCTTTGAAAAACTCCTTTTTCAAATTATCATACTACCTTGCGCAAGAATTTCTTGGAATCGATCATTATAGAATACATAGGAGATACACTTACCCTTCACAACTATGAGGAGATGGATCCCATCTTGGATCTGATAAACCTCAATGCCTACATAGCTCATACCCAAGCTTAACCCGAATGACCTGCAGAGTGGTCAAGGAAGAATCGAACCAGAGAACCTAAACACAAGGTTACCATGGATCCTAAGGTCTAAGGACTAATTATATGCACTAGCGTAAGTTGGAGAACTTGCCACTATGGTTATCTAGTGGATTCTCCACATATACCTTACGTGAATTTGTTCTCTAACAAGCACCCATGTCTAATATAGATTGCTCATGAAATAGAGCAATATCCAACCCCTTTGATTTATGCATCGTTAGTGCAAGTCTATCCGAACTTAGATGCCCTATCTCATAAGATTCTACGACTTGGAATATTTTAAGATCACAATCGTGTACAACTTGTTTCATGATCACCACCCAGTATGTGACCAAGTCCTATAGTCTTGTGTGATATAAGGGCTTCAACCAAATACTAGTGAAGTAAATTAAGCATAAGATGAAGATGGCCATTTATTATGAAAATCATTGAATTAAGATTGTATCACAAGTAAAATAGTTTACATGACAATCTAATTGACTATAGGGCACTATTCCATCATTCACTACCTTCAAATCCCCTCTTTTTGGACCTAATGAGGAGTTATGAAGTGTGCTTGAATAAATTTGTGCCCAGATATTTTGCTTCTTTTGTTGTGTTCCAATAGAAATTGATTGTTTAGGCTTCTCGAACTTTTTAGATAATTATCACACTTTATTTAAGGTGTATAAGGTGCTAAATGAACCATTTTTTCATTTATTCCCCAAGCCAAATAACAACTTTTTATGTGTGTTTCTTCATTAAGGGGTCATGGAAATATAAGTACTTTTTTATTCGAGATGAGGGTTTGGACGTCCCATGCAAGTGGAGTAGATATCCTTCCTTAATTCACCCAGGCCAGATTCATCATGTCCTTCATAAGAGTTCTGTTGAAGTAGGGTTGTTTAGTTCTCCTTTCGATGTCAATTTTATGTTTCCTGTGGGCACTTAGCATATTTTACTTTTAATTCGTGAGTTATGCTTATGGGCGTACTCTTCTCATTCACATTTTTACCATTTATTTAAATTTGAAAATGTTTTTCTTCCACTTATGGTAGGGAACAAAGTTGACTTTACTAAGATTTGCGCTCAAAAAGCATAAGGAAAAGTGCATGAGAGTCACATTGTGGAGCAGTGCTATAGGGAGAAATCACAAGAGGGATGTCTCTCAACCCCCACAGGTGATGGTCAAGCAAACCGCAAGCTCCGCCGATACCAAATCGCACCCGCCTGCTATTGTTGATAGGCCTGAGGTGTTACCTTTGGAACTTGCCAAGAAATGCACACGTGGATTCGCTACTTGTTCATAGACTACTTACCCTTTCCATGCCAGTAAGGACAAAGAATCTTTTCGTTATAAGTTGCAGTGCGACATAAGTTCTTAATGGGAAGTAGATGAGACTATTTTCAGTGTTGACCACATGCAGAGTATAGTAGCAAGTACGATTAGTGAAAGCTAGAGTTGTTCTATTCTCAATTGACAAATATAGCTGCTAGGGACTTTACTCGGGTAAGTATTTTCTCTATCACTTAATTTATTTTAGCCTCATTTCATCTTTTTCCATGGAGTTGTATAGATTTTTTCTTTTCATGAGTTTACGCATTTTCAAGTATAAGGATAGAATTTGTTGAAGTAGATGTGTCATCAAGCAAAGGGGGATGTGACAATGGTGACTTATCTTAAGGAGGAGATCGCCGAATTAGCTCGATAATAAAGTCACAAGGAGGAAGAGCTAACCAAACTGATGAAAGAACATGAGCACTTAAAAGGAAGGTGTGTTAGGGATATGAAGACTAGGGAGATGTTCTTGGACTCCTCTGCTAGCAGGACCCTTGTTAATACTGCTTGTGTGGATGTGATCAAATAGTTCAAGAGCTCTGATGAATTTTTTAAGGTTGTTGAGGCGAAGGCAATGGCAATCTACAAGCAAACTATTCAAAGTTTTCGCTACATTTTAAGCGAGATGGGGTGATATTCTACTGAGGATTTATTGACGTTGAACCCTACCTTCCTAGTCAATCTTTCTACTAAGGAGTCTAGGAAAGATCCTAGGCTAGGGTAGAAGCAGTTGTGGTGGAAAGAGCTGAGGCTGCTCCCCAGGAATGAGGACATTTTTCTTTAGTGTAGAAGCAGTAGCTAGGATTTGCAACTTTGGTTTAGAACTTAGTACTACTTAGCATTTTCAATTAGATCAAGTAATATTTTGGTATGTTTTTCGATTTGCTATTCTTTTTATAGGATAATCATTGGCTAAATGCTTATTTTTCATAATGGTGTTTACTTTCTTTTTTGTTTCAATAAAGTCTTCATATTCTTGCTTATTTGCATTTATTCAAATACTTAGCCAAATGAATGACTATCAATCATGTTGCTTTATTCTCTTTACTTTCTGTTAACGCTATTTTATACGAATTCCATTCTCTTTGTGGCATGCTAAGTCCTTTTTAGAACTTTGAATTCTATGTGTAGAGCTTATTTGATTGAGGTGCATAATAACGCGTCAACGAGTTATGGATGCTGAGCATTCCTTTAAGGCATGTCGGGCGCCTTTATTGGGCACCCATCACGGGTGTCAGTGTTAGCGCCCATCTCGGGTGCTTGTCTTGGGCCTCCTTTTAAGGCTTCTTGGGCGCTTGTGGTGGGGCACCCATACCTAGATCTCTTCCAAGCATATTGAAGGTGCTAAGTTTCTAACATTCGTCCGAGGATTTAAATTTTTTGTTGGGTCGCACAAGTGCTTAATCAATTTAGTGAGTTTCAAGTTCTTGTCATTGATGTAAGCACATAGTATGATAAAATTGTTCTAGAGAGCTATGGAGCCTTCTTTTTATCAGACTTCGTTGTTTTCCTTTTAGAAGGGTCATCGCCGACTTTATGAGAATTGAGCACTTGAGAGGTGAAGAGTTAATGCTAGGCCTTAGTCAAGTAGTCCTCATCATTAGGGTTTAAATGATGAGATGCAGGTGGTGAATTCATATGCCTCCTAGGAAACTTCATAATAAGTGTAGAGTAGGTTAAGGAGTTGCTTAACTTAGAGAAATTTTCTTTTACTTAACTATTGAGATATCACAACCTTTTTATAGAGATGATTCAATAGGCTTCATAGCTTCATTATCGTGTGCCTCTAGAAGGGCCATTTAGTAGGTTTTTTTAGAGAAAGTACCATGTACCTCCCGAAGGGCCTTTAGTGGGCTTTTGTAGAGAAGGTACCACGTACCTCCCGGATGGCCTTTAGTAGGTTTTCTCAAATTGGCTAACATGTGCCTTTCGGATGGCCCATAATGGTTTTATGCCTACGACCACGTGCTCCCATAGGACCATGTAGCGGGATTACACTGGGTAGCTACTACATGCCTCCTAAGGGGCCTATAGTGTTACGTCTAAAGGTTATTCAAGAGCACTTCAAATGAGGAAGTCGAGTCATGAAGAAGGTCAAAAGCACGAGAAAATACACTAAAAGGTTAAGAATATGCATTTATCCATGAAATCATTAGTAACAAAGAAGGGTGCCATTCTTGAGCGGGGTAGGCTTTATTGAAAACAAAGTAGTAACTTAATAATGCTTGAAAATAAATAGCAATACTCTAGAGGGAGCAAGAAGTGATGAAGGGTATGATTGGGTATGCATCCAAGCAATACAGGGAATATCCTCTTGGGATGAGGTAGCAATGTCCGTAGAATTTGGAATAAGCTGGTGTATTCCTCTTCTTCCATGATTTCACACATTGCTTTTATCTACCTAGACCTAATAACAGGACATATGATGCTTCTCAAGGCTAAGGTTATTTTAGACTGAATTTTGAGCTATACTTCTGGAGATGTTCATACAGACTGGCTTTATGTTTGTAGGCAATACAAACGCGAGTGTTTGTTGGGTGAACTCTTAAGATCTTCTTTTCTTCTAAGTCATGAATGGTCTTCGAGGGGGTTTCTGCTTGTCAACATATTTATTGAGGTATCAGTATTTTGTTTTTGTCTCTCAAGTTCTAATACTACTTGGTACATACACGCAAAAGTTGTGGAATTGCAGTACTTTAGGAGTTTCCGCCTTTGTAAATTCTCTACGATCATTGAAGGGTATCAAATATAGCCTTATATCGTGGCCACTTGAGGTATCTCCGGCCCTTTTGGTAGTAAGGGTTGTGTAATGAGGTATTGCTCGTTTGGTGTATCGTATGCTAATGATCTGTCCTTAGCTAAGGTTAGCTCCTATTTCTTGCGGTTCATGCTCGTCAGCATTTTGAAGGGCCATCACTTTTTGCTTCTTGTCTCGCTTGTTCTTACTTGCATGGAGCTTCATCAAAGTTGTGAGCGGGTTTAAACTAAGGACTCTTAAGGAACTTGGTGCCTTGGGGTCTACCAAGTAGTGTTGGAAATCGAAGGTTGAGCTTTGAAGGCTGTTGGTATAGGATTAATGGCACAATCCTATTTGCACCCAAGTACTTAGAGCAGCACATTTATAGTATTAGCATCATATTCAGTGGTCAATACTCCTAAGAGCTTTGAGGATAACTTGGTACTAGCAAGATTATTTCCATCGTGCGGATATTGTTGGTTTTTATGCCCTAGATGTTCAACAAGCCATTGCTAGTAAGGTCCTATTTCTTGAACTGAGGGTGCTTTCTCAAGATTATTTGCCCATCATGCTACGTACTCTTTAAGGTATCCATCTTGGATCAAATTCTTGATCTTGCATCTTAATTGTTTGCATCATTTTCTGGTGTGTCTGCTGCTGTGATGGAAGCTGCACTACTTGCCTAATCTTTACTTCATTAGATTATTCTTTGCCTTTATGGAGAGATGTTAGATAAACCCTACTGTAGTAATTTGGTTAGGATCTCGTCTCTTGGAGTTGGAAGGGATATGTAAATGATAAGTCTTCGAAGTGAACTACACCCATGGCCTTCTAGCTTTCATTTTAGCTATTAGTTTTATGGTCAATTATGGGTGAGTCCTCTAGCTTTTCTACAAGCAGAGGTGCTTGCGAACGAGTCCATCCCCTAGACACTACCGATGATTATAGAGAGGAATCTTCTTGAAGTAGGAAGTAGAAATCCACCATAGGAGCGAAGAAAGGGGAATGGTGGCATCTTGTCCAAGATCAGCTTTTGAGGTAGTTTGCCTTGAGGAAGGCGAAGCCCTTAGTTCCAATGTAGGATTATTGTGGCTCTTTCATATGCTGGGTAGCCGTATTGGCTAGAACTCAAGTAGTGACACTCTCCAATAAGTTAGTTAATGCATCTGGGGGCAACATCAGAATGTGGTCTCTAAGGAGAAGTACCTATTGTATGGGCATTTCCTCTGGTGCAGCAAATGCATTTGGGACTAACTCTGGTCCTATGCTTAATGGTATCTTAGGTTGGTGACTTTCCACATCTTTCATTGCTAGGGTTGCTTGGCTACTGGATCCACAAGATCTTGATCTTGTTCGCATCCTCAATGTTCCTACTTCCTTCTTAAGTTCCTATAGACGGCACCAAAATAATGTTGTGTGGAAATAGAGCAAGGTTCTTTTCTGTAGACAGTTATTAGTTGGTTCTTTTCCTCTGGAGCATGTGTAGAGAGATTTTCGTTTGTTGAAAGTTCTTCCAAGTTCAAAGTTTTTTTATGAATGATTTCTGATTCCCAAGTTCTTTGTGGGACTCAAATAACCCTCATAGTCAAAATTATCTATACCATTATCAGACATGCATATCTAAAAACTATGTTGCATAAATTTTTGTCATATTACCTATCGAATACAAACACTCTATAAGTAATAGCCCTTTGAATTATTTTTGACATTGATTCGAAAATATATCTTAATTTGTTTACTCACTAACTCGTAATATAGTTTATTCATATATTTAATCATAAAACAAACTTTAAAGTTTATGATAACCAAATAATCAAATGAATGAATGAAGAAGCAAAAAACAAGATAACTATAGATATATTACCATTTAGTGACGAGCAGAAGAAATTCTTTCAATGAATCATGGATTCATGGGGTCAAATTATTAGAATTTGAGGTAATTGTCATTTGATTTAATGAAAGTAGAAGCTTTTGTCCCCTGATAATTTGTACGTCGACAAGTCAAGTAGTTATCACTTTGACCATCACTGAGTACACGACGTCTTTCACATTTACTCTTTGTTGTTCTTATTGGTGAGAACTAATTATCCTTTTTTCAGTTGAAGAGCACGAAAACATTAGAAAATTATGTAACTCTAAGTGGGTAATTATTAATATCAATATATTATGATTACAACACTCAATTATCAAAGTCGTACAAACAATCAATTCATTAGTGTTAATTGTGATACGATAAATAAAATTATTTTTAACATTTCAATTCTTTACACCTTAAGTGAAATTATCATGTACTGATCAATAATATTTGGACACGAAGGATGACAGTAGATCAAGGTAGTTTGCATATAAGGATAACGCATTTGAACTTGATGTATTAATTTGGATTGAGCTTTTATAGTTCAATTCTATGTGGTTGGTAGCTTTCATACAGTTGGGCTAAGTATGCTTGTCATTCTTCGTGTGTTATCGATTATCTTCTTTAACAATCGGGAATTGTACATTGTCACCGTGATTTATTGGTATTAAACTAATTTTAAATACAATTTAAGGTAGAATTCATTCTGAAATACGTAATAACTGTAAGAAAGATTAAGAATTGGTGTTAAAATTAATGATTTAATTAGTAATGTCCTTCCGTCGGAGAAAAAAAAAATGACTTATTTAAATTATTGCATATCGGTTATTTAGCACATTTGGAGAAAAAGAGGGTGGTAAGAGCTTCCAAGTCATAGCTTTTATGTTTAGTAGTTGAGAAATTTAAGACAAGTTAATTTTCTAATTTTTCATGGTTAATGAGATATACTTGAAAAGATAATTAATTAATTACATACCTAATATTCTATCTCAAAAAGATAATTAATTACTTACATACCTAATATTCAATTACTTTATAAAAACAAAATAAAATGAATGCAATATAAACCAATAATTAACTAAAGAGTAAAATGATTGGTGGCTTATAGATTCATGCATGCATGCACATACCCCATGAAAAATAATATTAAAATAACAAAGTACCATTATAACTTCAGAGAGAAATGAGGATGTCCGTAATCGTTTTATTTACTCATTTTGTGTCAAGTATAAAAGTAAGGCATATGAATAGATTAATTTTAAAGCTAATCACTTATCATTTAATGCATGATTGAAAAATATTCATGAACAAGTGTGAATAGAAATAATATAAACTAGACCAAAATCTCATTTACAGAAGAAAGAAAAACAAACAAACCCTAAGATAGACACCAAATTTTAATCCACGAACATTAGCCCTTGTTGAATTAAATTAATCTGAAGAACACTAGTCTAGTGAAATTGCACAGATAGATCAACAACCAAACGCATCTAATCAACAGAAACCAAACATAAAAAACAAAATTTCCAAAGAAAAAATTTATATTTGGAAAATAAATATTTATATTATTGCCAATAATTTGAAAGTAGGATTTCATTCCTAAATAAGGTTGTCTATTTTCAAAATTATCAAAGTTACAAATTCGAAAAAGTGAAGAATCAATACTGCTTAAAAAATATATATAAATTAATAAATGAAAAGTTGTCCATTCTATCAACAACTTTTCAAATTAAACTTATGAAAAAAGTATAATAAATTGTTCTCTTATTACAAAAAAGTTAAGCACTCTAGTTATAAAGTATTTTATATATTTTTTTAATTATATTTTATCAAAAAATTCAAAAGAGCTTGCTAAATTATAAATATAAAAATAATAATTTTAAAGGAATTGTGTTTATACGTTTTTGTGTAAGCATATATAACTTGTTGATAACATATAAAATGCATATATTTACTGATGTAATTTGAATAATATTAAAAGTAATATTAAAACTGTATAATTATAGACTCGCTCAAAAAAAAAAAAAATCTACAGTAATATGTAAAAAATATTTTACTAATAAATACTTTTATTTTAATAATTTTTTACAAAAAGGTAATTTGGTCATTTAAAAAATTCATTCCATTATTATCGGTCATTCCTATTTACCAATCATTAGAATGAAATCAAGAAGGGAATGACGATTCCATTCTTTTATCATTCATTGTACGTACCAATCATAGGATAAACTATACCAAAATCATTTCTTTCCCAACTTCATTCCATTCCTACCTAATTCCATTCCTGCATACCAATCACTACCTTTGGCTATGTTTGGTTACATTCAGCTGCCAGAACAAATTTATTCTCGCAAAATGTAACCAAGCATGCACCATGATTTTCTCTCAAAATGACTACCAAAACATCCAAATTACCCATGCAATTAAAGTGGCAAAAACCCAAAAATCCTGCACATTTACATATACATACATTTATATATCACAATATTTTATTACTATTATCATAATAAAAAAAATTATTACTAAAATCCATTTACACACTCAAAATCCAACAAAAAAACATTGAATTAACTACTACAGTAGAATTTGTCTCCTCCCAAAACATAAACAAACATACTAAAATTTTCCAAAATAATTTTCTAACTATTCTCAAAATATAAACAAACATAATCACACTCCCCAACACAAATTTCACATTCCCCAACCCTATTCCCAAAACTCATTCTCCGAAAATATATAATCCAAAACATATCATTCATATCCAAACATTACCTTAACTTGTCTTATTGTGCCTTAAATGAAAAATTAATTATTTATATTTAATGAATTAAATTAATTTTTTAGTTAACGATAAAAATAAAATTAGTTAATTTAACTTTTATCTATTTTAATTTTGTGAACTCAAAATTTTTAAGTTTTTATTCACAATCAAGTAATGAAGAGTATAATTAGGTTAGGCCTGTTAGGGTATTCTTATTCTATTTGGGTGAGAAAAGTTATAGGGGTTTAGTTAAAAAGAACCATAAGGAACTTGCAGAATAACCAAATTTTAACTTCAACAAGATTGAGACAAAGAAACAAAAATAAGTGAATATTTTTTTAAAAAAAAAAATGGATTTTCATTGTTTTTTAATAGTTACAAGTGAGAAATTTTTTCCTACTATAAATATTATGAAAAAGATGCTCAAAAATAAAATAAAAAATGATTTTTTAGCCAATGTTTGGTTAATTATATTGAGAATGATATTACAAAAATTTCTGATATTAATTCAATTACTAATGAAATTTATGGTATAAAATATCATTATGCTCAATTTCAATGTAGATCATGTACTCCGAGTTTGTAAATTGTAATATTTATATTTAAAATTTTGTATTTGTATAGCTTTTTGCCTCCTCATACTCTCATTTATGGGTCCATCACTGATTGTTGGCAACAAAATCGCCGCCATTATATACTTGTGATCTAACATTTATTTTCTACGGTATAAAATGAACGCACATTCTTATGTGCAAAGCAAAAACCTGTCCAGTTAATTTACACTATGACTTTAACGGGGAAAGAAAAATGTTAGTGAAAAGAAAAGTAAATCAAGAAAATATAAAATTTCAAGTTTGTTAGATTTTTAAAAAATAATGAAGAAAAGAATTGGAAGAAGAGATGTGAATGTCTTGAAACAGGACAAAGGGTTAAATAGGATTTTCCCCATTTCCTCACCATTTTATGAGGAAAATTCTTTTTCCTCCAATACAGTATATTTTCTCTTAAGTTTTCTTTTCTTTAACATCTTTCTTACCAACCAAACAATGAAAAATATTTTCCATTGTATTTTCTTTTCTTTTCCATACCAAAATCTTGAACCAAACATAATATTAATATCAATCATCAAAGACAAGAAAAATATGCTTCAGTGAAGTATAATAAATAATCATCATGATGGATAAGCCCCTGAGGCGAGCCTACTTTTGTATTTCTTCGAGTGACTGATAAAGCTTGTATGATATAGATAAGCATAACTATCATTTGAAGCTCATAAAAATCCATTATTAATTATAGGGCTAAATTCATTTTGTGCCCCTATATTATGGGGTTGGGGTCAATTACCCTCTTCTACTTTCAAAATTTTCAAACATCTCTCTAGACCTCTCACATTGTTAGTGAATTAACGAAAGAAATGAATGATGTGGCAGTGATGGTTTCTTTTTTGGCCCTATGACTGTTGTAAATTTTTATTCCTAAATTGGCATCATGAGATCTATATAATGCACTATTAAAAAACATAATTAATGATGATGTTGCATAAAACAAAATCAACAATAAATTTGCAAATAAGGCACTAAACCATAGAAGGAAAACAAGATTTCATCTATTCATTGAGAGATCGTTACAATTAGACCTATAATCAAACAAAGGTCCAACTTACAAACTAGACTCTCCTCTCATTTTTGTCAAAAGGTCCCTTACTAAATGGGGTTCTGGGGTATTTATAGGAGTAGAGTATGTACTACGAATACTAGGACATGTCCTTAATAACAAATGATGCAACCACGTGTCTCCAGATCAACGACTCTCTTCCACAGGTCGTACAACAGTCCTTTGTCCTCTTGTACTATTATGATTTTCCTTATGATGACACGTGTCCTCCAGATGGATACCTCAAATGAATTTTTATTGAGCTGGTCCGTGGTCCATCAGGTTGGGTCGTTTTTTATGTAGGTCGGGTCGTTGATCTGTTGTCATTTGTGTCTTAAAGTTAGATTATTTTCTCCACCATCATCAACTCCCCCACTTCTTTATATCTGTTTATAGGGATGGAGAAGTTGACCATACGTGCAAGGTTAGTGTCTCCTGCTAATGTGTACCTGTATTTGAAGGTTTGAAGCTGCTGAGCTCATATGTATACATTCGTTGGGTCGGCATTTCTTGCACTACTATACATATATTCATAAAAAAAGTTTATAGATATATAAAGGATTGTTTAATCTTGGCCGTTAGATCTTCTTTGTCAGGCTTCATCATGGTTGTTTGTCTCGCACATATTTTGAGACCATCTCCCTATAAATAGTTAGTGTTCCCCTTCCTTCCTTATTCTTTATAGATTTACAACCCTTCGTGAGTACTTGGCCTTTCCTTCATGCGAAGCTAGGTAAATCTCTCACTTTACACCCTCTTTCAAATAAGCTCTACCCATTTTTGAATAATTATAGTACCTCAGCTAGTCTGTCAAATCTTAGCGAACTCCCACTCTCGTTTTTTTTTTTTTTTTGCTTTTTTTTATACATTTTTCATGGCTTCGACCTCACGGTCTAATAAGGGAAGTGCCTCGAGTGCGATCGTTCAAGATTGGCATTCTCACGACCCCCTTGCTGCTGAATCAAAACTTTCTGATAAAATAATAGCTGGTCTCCACAAGCAATTTTTTATTCCTTCCAGTTATAAGATAATAATACCTATAGCAGGTCAAACCATGGACAATCCCCCACCTAATTGTTTAGCTTTTCATGCTCCTTGTTTAGAAGTGGGCCTTCGTTTTCCCATAGCTGAACCTGTAGCTAATATCATACGTCATTTGGGAGTGTGTCCTACACAATTGGTTCCCAATTCCATCAGAAACTTGCTAGGTTTTGTGATAATTATGAAATGTTTCGACCTCAAACCCTCGTTTGTGAACTTTTGGAATTTATTTCATGTGATCTTTTTGGCTAGGCCAGGCACTAGAGGCTTTTATTATATCACTGCCCAATCCAATGTCTGATTTTTCTGTAAAATGCCATCCTCTGTGGATTCTTGGTAACATAAATGGTTTTATATAGAGGCTCCCTCCCACAACCCTTGGAATGTGCCCCGAGCTTGGCGAACAGATAGGCAAAATTTTTTGACTTTTGAGGATCCATTCTGGGATGAGGGTTTTATTGAGGGTTTGATAGATCGACCTTTCAAGCTTTCCACTCTTCTTACCAAAGAAGCATTAAAACTAGCTGATCTGACCCCCGCTCCTATCTGCCTCCAAAATTCTCTAGGTAATTGCTATTCTTTATTTTTTTTATCTATTAAATTCTTTGAATTTATCTGTGTGCTAATAAATAGATTTGAGTGCAACACTTGTGGCCAGCATGGCGCGACAACTTCAGGCCGACGCTAAAGATTCACAAGAAGATGAAGCTAGATCTCAAATAGCTAGCCAAAGAACTCAGATGGGAGATCATACTCCAGCTCGTACAGGGGGTTCATCCAGCAATTCCCCCGCTCCTTTGCCTGTGTCAGTCATTCCTATGATTACTGGGGGTTCATTAGGTGCAGACCCTACCCAGATATTATCTCATTTGGCCCAGACTGATGATGTGCATTCGATTGGGGTCGTTGGTAAAGGTTCGACCGCTACCCCTAAGCTATCATCTCGCAAGCAGACCCGATTTGATAGGGATTTGGGGAAATCCAAGGTGCTTGAAAGTTCCAGTAATGGTCATGGGGATCCATCGAAGGCTAAAGAAGGTTCTAGCAATAATGTGGCTATCTTTCGACGAGCTCGTTATTCTGTGGGTCGTACTGATCCTGTTGCTTTAGGGAATGTGCATCAATGGAGTATACGTCTGGCTGAGAAACGTGCTTCTCGTAAACATCAGCCTGTTCCTAATGTTGATGCAAGCTCATTGCGTCCTATAACTCTCTGGTGTGGGACCAGGATGGATTTTTATGACTTCTACAACAGCATCACCATGGATATGGATCAAACTATCCTCATTAATCTTTCTTTTCTAAGTTTGGAAGAACATATGGCCTATAACTTGATGCAGGTATAACATTTAATAGCTTTTTCATTCCCTAGTATATTTTATATCCTGTCATATTCATCTTAAGAATTTTGTCCAGATGGCAATGCTTACTCGCCAAATGACCTTGGAGAATGTGGTGTGCAGGGACAAAAAAGTAGAAATTGATCAATAACTTAAGTCCACCCAACTGAATTTAGAAAAGACTGAGAGCTCTACACGAAGGCCGCAGTCTAAGTTGAAAGTTGCTATTGATTCTTTGAGCTCCAAAGAGTTGGCACTTAAGGAAAAAGATGACCTAATTTCTTAGCAGCAAAAAGAGATCGATTCCTTAAGGGCTAAACTTAAGTCTGTATGGAGAGAGATGATATCGATGGGAAGTACTTTGGAGCAGAAGAAGCGGAGTCATTATGAGTAGGGTCACTAAGAAAGCTTTCGTGAATATAAAAATTCATCTGACTTTCAGAAACAGCTCAAAAGGATTAGATGCAAAATGGTGAGTGATTCGTCGACTCCTTTGTATTTGAGTACACCGTGTTGAGTCATGCCGCTCAAGATGGAGCTGCTGCTTTTGAGAAGGCTAAGGCTCAGCTGACTCATTTAGGTGGGATCAAAGAGGGCTTCGACCTCAACCAGCTGGATTTGTGCAAAGATGAGAAGTTGCAAGATTATCCGGCCGTACAGCTACCCAACTTCAAGAAAGAGGAATTTTCGTTTGTTTTTCTCCCAGATCCCAAAGTTTAGTTGGGATTGTCTTTGCTTTTTTGTTAGGATATGGTTTCCTGTCTTATAGTTTAGGTGGTTTGTTTTATTTTGCTAGCCAACCAGTTCTGCTTGGGGTATCTTTATTTTGTCGCGTGCCGTCCTTTGCTGTGCAACGCATAATCTTGTAATAGAGCATGTTTTATGGAATATATATATATATCATTTTGGTGCACTTTATTACCTTGTGGTTGCACTTAGGCCTACACGAAGCTTTATTGATTCATGCCTTTCCAACTGAGGTTTAGGCACTCCCTGTATAAGTACCCGTATGCGAGTGCAAAAGGAGATCACGACCTCATGTTTTCTTAGATGATTATGATGGAATCCTGGCACATAGAGGCAGCGGCATTACAAGTCGCGGTCGTCTTTTTGCCAATAAGCGATCTTACACTAATCATTAAGAGGTTTCATGATTCCCTATGATTATTTGATGCCTAAAAATTGGGGTCGTGATATATGGGGTCACGATCATTTCCAAATGGGCAATCGCACGTATCATGCTAACCTTTTCATATGTTGATTTTGGACTTCGTGGCTCTTTCTCAGGATGTTCCAGTCTTCATTGTGCCACTTAGGTCGCATCATACGATCTTTCTTGAGTCGCTAGTGTACTAGCTCTTAATGAGTTTATTTTGTCATAGAAGTCCACTCGTGTTGTACCTTTCCCGGGTAGTTGTTTTCACAGCTCTTGATGAGCTTATTCTTTTACAAAAGCTTGAATGGTAATGCCTCTTTTAGGCCATTATTTTCATAGCTCTTGATGAGCTTATTCTTTTATAGAAGCTTAAGTGGTAATATCTTTTTCAAGTCATTATTTCTGTGGCTCTTAATGAGCTTATTCTTTTGCAGAAGTTTGCATGCTTTATGCCTTTTTTAGGTCGTTACTTTCATAGCTCTTAATGAGTTAATTCTTTTTTAGAGGCTGATGTGGTTACGCCTTTTGCAGGTCATTATTTTCATGGCTCTTGATGAGTTTATTCTTTTACAGAAGCTTGAATGGTAATGCCTTTTTTAGGTCATTATTTTCATAGCTCTTGATGAGCTTATTCTTTTATAGAAGCTTAAGTGGTGATGTCTTTTTCAGGTCATTATTTTCATGGCTCTTGATGAGCTTAATCTTTTGCAGAAGCTTGCATGCTTTGTTCCTTTTTTAGGTCGTTATTTTCGTAGTTTTTGATGAGCTTATTCTTTTGCAGAAGTTTGTATGCTTTGTGCCTTTTTCAGGTTGTTACTTTCATAGCTCTTAATGCGCTAATTCTTTTTTAGAGGTTGATGTGGTTACACCTTTTGCAGGTCGTTATTTTCATGGCTCTTGATGAGCTTATTCTTTTACAGAAGTTTGCACGCTTTGTGCCTTTTTCAGGTCGTTACTTTTATAGCTCTTGATGAGCTAATTCTTTTTCAGATGTTGATGTGGTTATGTCTTTTGCAGTTCATTATTTTCATGGCTCTTTTATCATGCTTCCTTATTTTATACATTCACTCATAAGCAGGAAGAAAAAAATGCATAAATTGAAAGATAGCTTTCTTTAGGAAATTTCAAGTTAAACAACAAAGACATGGGTTTTTATAGAGGACCTTATCCTCATTGACATACCTTAGATTTCGCAAGCATAGAACTTTTTCATATTTTTAATTGGCCAGGGGCGAGGCAGAGCCTTTCCTTTCATTATTTCTAGGTGATATGATCCTACTTTGGTCACTTACTTAACCTTGAAAGGACCATCCCAATTAGGATCCAATTTCCTGACGTGTTTTGATAGCTCCACTTTCTTAAGCACTAGATCTCCCACCTGAAAACTTCGAGGTCTAACTTTTTTGTTGTAAAAGGCCACCATGGATTGCTTGTATAGTTCTACCTTGAGATACGCCTTCTCTCCTTTTTCTTCAATGGTATCGAGGTCGAAAGTTCTTTCCTCTTGATTTCTATCCGCCTCATAATGTGAAACTCTATACGTGGGCATTCCAATTTCGGTCGGTATTACTCCCTCAAAACCATATGTTAAACAAAAAGGGGTTTCTCCAGTGGCTACCCTCGGAGTGGTGAGATATGCCCATAGAACTCCTATTAATTCTTCGACCCAAGCTCCCTTAGCATCTCTTAACCTAGCTTTCAAGTGCTTCAGAATGGTTCTGTTGGTGACCTCGATTTGCCCATTAGCTTGGGGATTACATACTGACATGAAGTTTTGCCTTATGTTCATTTCTTCACACCACGCTAAAATGTTTCTTCCTTGGAATTGCTTCTTGTTATTAGAGATGAGTATTCTGGGTAACCCAAATCGGCATACTAAGTTTTTCCAGATGAAGTTCATAATCTCCCTTTCTGAGATCTTGGCTAGTGGTTCTGCTTCTACCCATTTTGTGAAATATTATATCCCAACAATAACGTATTTCTTCTGGCCCTTAGCCATAGGGCAAGATCCAAGAATATCCAATCCCCATTGGTCAAATGGGTATGCAGCTCTAATCAGTTATATCTTAGTCCCTGGTGTATGTAAAAGGTAGGCATGTAATTGACATGGTTTGCATTTCCTTGCAAACTCAATATAATCATGAACTATGGTAGGCTAGAAATATCCTTGTCTTAAGATCTTTTGTGCTAGATACCTCCCTTCTAAATGATTCCCACAACTTCTTTCGTGCACCTCCTTTACTACATACTTGGCTTGCTGCCTACCTAAACACCTTATTAGCGGCTCAGCTACTGTCTTTCGATATATTTCCCCTTTCTGCATGGATATACTCACCGAAACTATACCACATAATTTCAAACTCCCCGACCTGCCGAAGTATGATGCAAATACAGACTCTCAAGAGCACCTAACTGCGTTCGAGCACATAATATAGCTTTATAGGTTGTCGGTTGCACTCAATTGTCAGGTTTTCATCACTATTTTATGGGTTCTGAGGTATTCATAGGAGTAGAGTATGTACTATGAATACTAAGACATGCCCTTAATAATAAATAATGCAACCACGTATCTCCAGATCAACGACTATCTTCCATAGGTCGTACAACAGTCCTTTGTCCTCTTATACTATTATAATTTTCCTTATGATGGCGCGTGTCCTCTAGATAGATACCTCAAATGAATTTTTATTGAACTAGTCTATGGTCCATAGGTTGGGTCATTTTTTATATAGGTCAGGTCATTGATCTATTGTCATTTGTATCTTAAAGTTAGATTATTTTCTCCACCATCAAATGATATAATTTTACATTTTTTTAATGCACATCTTAAAGTCATTTGAATTTGAATTTTTGAATGTTACACATAAAAGTGTAAGAGGGTTGATTGCTCCTAATTATATCCTATACCATTGCGCATGATGATGAAAATAATGATGAATTAAAAAAGAGTGATTGTGGTAGGGTGGAAATTAGTATGGCTGCCCTAACACGGTTTCACATTATTTACAATAACTTAAAATTTTTGTTATAAGCATCAGCATTATGGGGTGCTGACCAAATAATAGTTCCTTCAAGTATTAATTTACATTTTTAGCAATTATGCAACGTTGAATGTTGTCTTGATTTCATCAAAAGAGAACACATTCTTGAAAGAGCAATTTTATTGCGCAAATTGCATTTTATCACATGTGAAAATAAAAAAGAGCGAAAATTTTCCTATAAAAAGAAACAAGTAAAAAACCTCCTTGTGCTTTTGAAAATTATGCACACCGTCTTCTGTCCCTTATTTATTACAATTTAATCTTAATTTTAACATATAAAGACTATAGTACTTGATATGGGATAGCCCAATAGCCTAGCCCAACATTACTTGACCAGGGCAGCCCTGTAATACATGGTGACCCGACCACCGAAAGGCCAAGACAGTTGATTAGGTTTTGACCTGTAGGACCTTGCCCACCGTGTTGGGCACCAGCATTCTTCTTTTCGACTAGATCATAGTCAACCTTGACCGAAATTCGCCCCATCTGACCACAATGATGTCGGCTAGAACTGGGGGGTATCTTGTAGAAGTACTCTTCTCGACCAGAGAGGTCAAGCCATGGCGAAAGCCCCGTAGCCATATTAAATGCTCCCTCATGCGGCGTGCCCCCATATTAATGGCGCATGCCACTATTGTACTGCCTTTTCTCAGCTGCGCCAGAGTAGTACGCACCATCAGTGTACCACCATGCCCAAAACCTTGCCACTTGGAATAGTATACTGTTGGGAAAAGACCTAAAGGCCCTCAATGAGGACAACAGCCCTCTATGCTTGACAAGAGCATCTTAGACTTACCAGCCACCTTGAGGAAGCTATAAATACCTCACCCACTACCTTCAACAAGGTATGCCATATTCCACTTTGAGCCCTCACTCTCTTGTTAGATTATCTAGTTAATTCTATACTAACTTGAGCATCGAAGAGCCTTAGCCGATGGCACCTCGACTAGCCTGACATTTGCCAGTAATTGCAAGACTCGACCCTAACATCTTAAAAGGTTATCCTTCGACGATTCACAGGTCAATATTATCTAATTCAAGCCCAATACACTGATACGTGATTTTAACCCTCATTATTTTAGCACCAGAGACATCGACAACAATGCTAAACTATATTAGCGAAGACCTCTGGGCCAAATTCATAAATGAGCTACTCGTTCAACATTAAATTGTGATAACAGAGGCTTTTTTGCCCAAATCAATAAATGACCATTTCGCTTGATGTCGACCACGCAATACAAGCTTCTAGCATAGGGTAACGAGCAACACATGCATTTGGAAGCTGACCTCGCAGTCGATAGCGGTGCTTAACTACTCGACGTTTTACACCAATCATGTAACGAGGAGAATGTGAACTACTAGTTCAAAGTCAACCTCCGGGACTACCCCAAAGACTTATAATGGCAATTTAGCTTTGATCAACAAGCGCAAAGTCAACCACACAGTGGAAAATAGAATTGCGAGAGTATACAGTACACTAATTGCATCGAATCTAAGTCGACCAATAAATTGATGACAAAGGCGCGAATGATACTTTAGGGCCGTTCCCTCATTTTCACGATTGACAAATTCTAAGTTGACCATGAACTTGAGTAAATTTTGTTCCTTCTTGAGCGAATCATTTTTGAACAATTATCAAATATTTTTCATACCGTTGCATAATATGTGTTGATGCATTCGACAAGAACGAACAAAATGTTAATGAACAACGTAAATCAAACACAAATTGATGAAGAAGAAATAGCCATTCATTTTATATTAATATTCGAGTACAAATTCAAAAAGAACAGCAACAAAAACAAGTGCCTTACAGGGCAACCAGAAACTTAACAAAAATACAAAATAAAATAAGTGGGCACATCAACTAGAGCTAGCGCCCTCTGTTGGCGCCACCTGCGCGCCTTCCTCAATGGTCTGTTCAAGCTCATCACTTGAAGGAATGTGCATAGCCATAGGAGAACTCTGCACTTCTTGTTCACGAATTGCATCTAGGGGAAGTAAAAGAGTAGAGAGTGGTTGAAAGGGACCCGCCTTGTCGAAGAGGAATGTGCTCGCCATGGGAGTGAGGTAGTCGGCCAAATTGACCTTCCGATCCCTAATGTTGAAGGCAAAGTCATTAGCAAAATCGAACTCC
The DNA here is from genome assembly GCA_018894105.1 of Jacaranda mimosifolia. Lineage (NCBI taxonomy): Eukaryota > Viridiplantae > Streptophyta > Magnoliopsida > Lamiales > Bignoniaceae > Jacaranda > Jacaranda mimosifolia. Next base: position 23,915,832 of record CM032129.1, read on the forward strand.
TTCGCCACCTCGTCCAGCCTCTTCTGATACCCAGTTGCAAGGTCAGACACAGGAGCAACAGCAACCCTATCTACATGTGCTCTAGTAGCCCCCCTTGGGCGCAGCTACCATCCCCTACGTGGGCAACCCCTCACCAGGGACATCGTACTCTCTCAGCTCTCGTCAAGTATTGGCTCAAATGTTCTTTATCTTTAGGTCGGAATTAGTAGCCCAAGTACTCGAGTTACTTAACTGCCCGCTCAAAAGCCTCTTTCGCGTTGTCGAGTGAGAAGACGATGCTGGCATCCATAAAGGCTGAGCACAACATAAATTATTGCATAGCCTCCCGCCGCATCAGGGGCAACTTCTTAAAGAATTATGCTCCAACCTCCTACATGGCAATATTATACCCCTCTGTCCGCCTAAACCCAAGAGCCTGTTGCACCTCAACCCTAGCCTTCATAAGCAGCTCATCCATCCTGCTATTCTCCGCCATCGCGAGTAGAAGCTACGAATCCTTTAGGGTAAGCTAGCCATCCTTCTCATTCAGCTGCGCTTCCAGTTGCTCAATCCGAACCTGCGAGGACTCGAGCTAAGCCTTTAGCATCTCAACATCCCCTTGCCCACCTTTGGAGCTAGTCACAGCACCGCAGCGCTAGCTCTAACATCCTGTATAGATTGTAGCCCAGCTAGTTAACTTGCAAAATGGACCCGATCATAATGAAACCATGAGAACAAAATAGAAAACGCTCGACGAGCTACTGGAGCCCGACTAAAAACTTTACCATATTGGCATGATACGCAAACACCCTCAGCGCCCCATGTTGGCTGAGCTCCATAAGCTTTTTCTGGTCGGAGGAAAAGAGCCCAACTATCATCATCTTAGTTGGCTCTATCCCGTTCAACCATGCAGCTAGCATCAACAAAGAATTATGGATAGCTATCGAGTTGTCAGTGCTATAATATGGCAAAGATAGCTTAGGCAGCACAAACAGCACATTGTCATTCTGCTATCTAAATAGATCATAGCCTATCAATTGACCAGGGGCCCCCGTCTTACCCTTACCCTTAGCAGCGGCGATTTTCTTTTGAGCATGTTTGCCTTGCTCGATCGAAGGCCTCTTCCATCATGGAGAGGCAACAATTGTTACCCTAGCGGTTGATCGTGCTGGGGGACTCACGGCTCAAATCGATGTAGCAGCAACCACAGGCTGTTCGACTTAAGGCAACCCAGCGACCTACGCCTCGCGATGAGCTGCAGCGCTCTCTTAATGATCCTGATTCCTCAGTGTGCGAGCAATCACTTGAGCTCAGGTTGTGTTCATGATTTCTTCTCGATCTGTATATCATTAGCAACAAGGATGAGAAACATCTATCGACCGCAAAGATAAGCATAACAGAAAACAACAAAATAGAAAACAACGAGCATAGCCCAACTACCTAGTCGAGCGTCATCAGGAAGATCTAGCTGGGTGGGCAATAAACCTGCCAGTATCAAATTTATCTTCTCGATGTAGCCTGCAGCCTCCATCGGCCCAAACTCAACCAAATCCCTAACAAACGTATTAGGCCAACTTAGGATTTCATTCCCAAGTGTATCGACATGACCCCGCATCCAGCCTCAAGGAATATTAAAACCAACCCTACCCAAATATTGACCAAAAAAAATACTTTGACTTCTAGTTTTGCTCGAAAGAAGATGAGCGAGAGACCAACAATTTTTGATGGGGTCGAGCTATGAGATAATAAAAACCTGACTCCTCTATGCTCCTGCTCTCCAGACTTATGAGATATGGGGAAATAAAGCAAATTGCTAAAGCTGGCAAAAGAATGAGGTTGACCATGCACATGGATAAGAACGGCGAAACTGTATATTATTGAGAAATAATTAGGCAACAACTGAGTGATGCTGACTCGAACACCCCGGAGGAGGTTGACTATAGGTTGGGCAATTGGGAACCTAAGCCCGCATCGAAGAGCATCCTCGAAGACAGTGATACAACTGATAGAAGGTTAGTGCATCCTATCATTGAGACCAAAAATAATCAACTCGAAGTCTGAGAGGACAAGAAATAACCACCTAATAAGGACAAGGTCCTCCTCGGTTATCTTAGACAATATCTCGCTATAATAGCCTGGGGTAAATAGCTGACCACGAGAGATGGTGGCTAGCTAGGATTAGCCTCACCTGCTGTAGCGACACTATCATCACCAGAACTACTCAAGGTCGAGTCACTGCTAAAAGAATGGTCAGACCAGCTAGTCGAGCCCTCGTTCGACCTCGTTTCCTCACTATCAATCTCCCTAGGACTACTTTTGCCGAACACGCTCAACATATCGAAATCGAATAGAAAGATAATAGGACAAAAGATTTACTAGATTGCGAAGAGTAAGAATGACTCGATAAGCTCAGGGAAGCAGTGAAAACTTGGAATTCGACCTCTCGGAATGTAGTAAAAGTGAAAATGAGAATTTTCACTATTTCTATTTATAGGCCCCAACACACGGCAACCAAAACAACTATAATAATTACACAACTACTGCTTTACGTTCTGCCTGCCAAAGCATAATCACTACATTAAATATATCAAAACCCTAGCCGACGTCTTTAGATTCTCTTCGAGCAGGTCTAATTAGCAGTTTTTAACTACTCCCAAGTCCTGCTCGTCGGTAATCTCGATCAGAACTTGGGAGTGAAGGGGACTCATCATATGGAATAGACCAATAGGCCCAGCCCTACATTACTCAACCAGGGCAGCCCTATAATATATGGTGACCCAACCACCGACAGGACCAGACAGTTAATCAGGTTTTGACCTTTAGGACCTTGCTCACAGCATCAGGCACTAGCGTTCTCCTTATCGACCAGATCATGGTCGACCTTGATCGAGATTCACCCCATCCGACCATGACGATGTTGGCTAGAGCTGGGGGTATCCTATAGAAGTACTCTCCTCGACTAGAGTGGTTGAGCCATGGCAAAAGCCCTACAGCCACATTGAATGCTCCCTCAGATGGTGTGCCCCCACATTAAGGGCGTATGCCACCACTATACTGTCTTTTTCTCAGCTGCGGTAGAGTAGTACGCACCACCAGTGTACCACTATGCCCAAAACCTTGCCACCTGGAATAGTATACTATTGGAAGAAGACCTAAAGTCCTTCAAATGAGGACAATAGCCTTCCATGCTTGACAAGGGCATCTTAGACTTACCAGCCACCTTGAGGAAGCTATAAATACCCCACCCACTACCCTTAGCAAGACATGCCATATTCTACTTTGAGCCCTTACTCTTCTGTTTGATTATCTAGTCAATACTATACTAACTCAAGCATTGGATAGCCTTAGCCGAGGCAAGTCGGCTAGCCTGACGTTTGCTAGTGATTGTAGGAGTCGACTTTAACATCTTAGAAACTTATCCTTCGACCATAATATTATCGAATTTCAACTCAATACACTGATACGTGATTTTACCCCTCAATAGTATATATAATAATATATATGTGAAGAATATTTAATATATTTGTATATTTTTAAATTAATTTATATATAAATATACATTGTGTTATATTTATATATATAGATATATATACATAAATATTTTTAATATTTTTCATATATAAATATATTTATATATATCTATGTATATATATATCTATTTGTGTATATAACAAGCCCCAGCAAAAACCCTTACCCTACCCTACAACTTATGCAACCCCACCCCTACCCTACTAGCCACTGCCTACCTCCACCCCACTTCACGGTGGCTGCTATGACCATGGCAACTCAAGACTACCATAGCCAAGGTAGCTATGCAGTCGCCCACACGAACGCAGCCATGGCCGCTGTTTCCATCATATCCAAGAAAGGGGGCCACAGCCATTGCTTTTAAGGCAACCATGATCGTTGTTTTTGTAGCCACCATAGCCGTCCACCCCTCACCACACAATGGCTACCATGGCCATGGTAGCCGCCAAACGGTTGCCATGGATGCCATTTGTGAGGCCACCAAGGCCTTGACAATCAACGTTGCGATAGTCATGGAAGCTAATGTGGCGATGTAGGGGGTTATATATACACATGTATATATATTTATCAAACATATATATGTATATATAAAATATGTTTATATTTTTATTTTTATAGATAAGATTAATCTAAACCATGAATTATTTTCAAAGCTCCAACAATTAATATTTAGGGCAAATTGATATTTAAACAACAAAAAATCAAAATCAGCCGCATTTGCCATGCATGGATTACACCACAAGACAAAGGGGGTAATTTGCTACTTTTTTAAATGTATAAAGGGGGCATTGCTTATTATTTTTCATAGAGGAGTTTTTGCTCTTTTTCATTTTTACAAGGGTTAAATTCTAATTTGCCCAATTTTATTCCGCTAAACTGTGATATTCCTCGTGGGGTAAATATGTTGGAAAATTCTTTCTCTTATGTACTTGAATTTTGAATTATGTATTACTTACATGGTTGTGTGGTGAGCAGTTTAGTGGTTAGTTATCTAGTATGTAGTTTCTTAGTGAGGAATTAGCTTAATGGGGGTTTATGAGGAGTTATCATAATAGGTGGTTAAATTATCTTGGCGGTTTTTGTGGTTGTTTTTTCAACACTTTGTCTATGTAAAGCTTTATAAGGTTGGTTCTATTTGAATAAAATTAGAGCTTGCAAAATTTCCCTTTCTCCTCTATTTGTATAAACATGTGAGGCTTGAAACTATATCCATAGCAGCAACTTATTTCTTTTGCCTATTTTTCATTTTCCCTATGGCTTTAAATTAATAGTAATTTTGTGCAAGCAGCCATACCATATTTTAATGGTCACTATGGCTATTGGAGCATGCTACTGGAGGACTTTCTGCAACCTAAGGAATACTGGTTGGTCATTGATGCCCAAACAAAAGAGTTGAAAGCAAGCAAGCTCAAAGGTTTGAATGCAAAAAAATTCTCTTTCAGGCAATTGATCATCACGTCTTAAAAAGAATTCTCTGCAAAGAAACTTCCAAGGATATTTGGAATTCCATGAAAAAGAATAAACACGGCTCTACTAGAGTGAAGAGTGCACAGTTTCAAACCTTAAGAAAAATATTTGGGACTCTATAGATGAAGGATAGGGAATATATCACCAGTTATTAGAACTGTGGAGATAAGCAATAAAATATGATTTCATGGTGAGGAGATGGAAGATATCATCAGTGTACGAAAGTTACTATGTTATCAAACACCAAAACCGACTATGTTGTCAGCTCAATTAAAGAGTTGAAAGACATGATGTACTTTATCTTGATGCATTGTAAAGCTCCTTATTTTGTCCACGAATAGATCATGAACATACATTTTGCTCTAGAGGAAATAAGCTTTTAAAGCTTCTACGAATGCTCACTTCTCAAATTCAAGAGAAAGGGACAGAGGCGGAGGTAGAGGGAGACAAAGAAAAGATCAAGGGAATAGAGATAGAGATAATAGAGATGGCAAAAGGAATTTGAAAGCTAATAATGACCAATTTCAGGGCAAAGGAAGAGGACAAGACTCTAATAGTTCCAAGGAAAAGTGCTTTATATGTCATAAATTTTACCATCATTTTGAATACTAGGCTATGGAAAAGTTAAATTTTGTTGAAAAGAATGAAGTAGAAAACTCTATTGATGGTTGCTCATGTTGAAAAAGAACTAGAGTCAAATATCTGGTATGTGGATACAGGCTATAGAAACCATGTAAGTAGAAGTAAGTCAATATTTTCTTATTTAACTGAAGACTTTAATTCTACAGTAAGCTTTAGAGAAATTTTTTCTACTATGAATGTGATGGGAAGGGTGATATTAAGAAAATAACCAAGAATGGTTTTGTTGATACAATTTCTAATGTGTATTATGTTCTTGACTTGAAAAGTGATTTGGTGAGTGCTCCTCAATTGCAAGAAAAAAGTTATTAATCACTATTTAGAAGCATGGTTATGAGATTTATAATCCTACTAAAGGTGTTATTGCATTTGTTCGGATAAAATTGAATGAGTGGTTGTCTCAATTGAAAATTGGAAGCATTAAATCTTGTTTGATGGCTAAAATGAAAAGATCCTTCATGGTTGTGGCATTTTTATCATGGTCACTTGAGTTTTAATAGATTTAAGACCCTCCAGTAGAAAAATATGGTGATTGGTTCTCCTCAAATTACAATATCTTTCAGTGTTTGTGAATAACATGTTGTTGGTAAACAACATCTTTGTCAGTTCCCTCAAGAAAGTGACAGAGAGCAAAAGATGTTTTGGAGTTGATTTATTATGACATATGTAAGCTATTAAAGCTATATTCTAATGGAGGTAAAAACTATTTAATTACTTTCATTAAGAACAATACTTAAAAGATTATATGAAAAATCATAAGCTTTTTCTACATTTAAAAGCTTTAAGGCACGTGTAGAAAATAAAGCAGGAAAGCCCATTAGACCCTTAGGAAAAATTGTGATGGTGAATATTGATCGAGAGAATTTGAAGGTTTTTGTGAAAATAATAGCATCCAAAAAGAGTTTACGACTGGTGTATTACAAAAGTAAAATAGAACCACGCCTTAATATGATGAGAAATTTGTTAGCAAGAGAAAGAACGTTGATGACATTTTTACTAGAAGTAGTAAACTAGAGCATCCATATTTTGAATAGAAGTTGAACCTTTAATGTTCAAAATATGAAATTAGAATAGGCTTGGAACGGACAGAAACTAGTTGTAGATCACTGCAAAAATTTTAGTTGCACCACATATGCTCATGTCCCCAATGAGAAAAGAAAGAAACTTCAAGATAAGGCTGAAAAACATATCTTTCTTGGTGTACATGAAGTATCTAAAGCATTTAAACTGTTAAGCCACTAATAAAGAAGATTGTGACTAATAGAGATATTGGAAAGCACTTAGGATTGGAATAGCAACAATCTATGAAGCAATTATTAACTATGATGATAAAAATAAGCCAATTTCAGCACCTTCTATGCTCAAAATTTGTCAAATGCAACTTCAATAGTGACCAAAATTTTATCAGTAATTGTGGAGTTATCAATGCAGCAACTCAACCTCTTCAACATAATTGGAAAAAGGCTTCCTTGGATAGAAGATAATTAAGTGAGTGGAATTTTAAAGATCTATTTACTCACTTTGCTTTACTTTTGGATTGTGACCCAACAAGTTTTGAGACTGTTGTCAGAGAAGTAAGCAACGGAAGGCGATAGATGATGAAATTGATGCCATTGAAAGAAATAATACTTGGGAGCTGTCTAATCTTTCAAAAGGACACAAAACCATTAGTGTAAAGTGGGTCTTCAAGATAAAACTCAAACAACATGGTGAAGTTGACAAGTATAAAGTGCAATTAGTGGCTAAGAGATACATGCAGGAATATGAGATCGACTATGTAGAAAAATTTGCTCCAGTTGCAAAACATGATACAATCATATTAGCAGTTGCATTAGAGATGCAAAATTCTTGGCCTATCTTCCAATTGGATGTCAAATTAATATTTTTGCATGGATACTTGGAGGAATAGGTATTTATAGAATAATCCTAGCTATATTAAGATTGGAAGTGACCATAAAGTGCACAAGTTAGAAAAAGTTTTTAACTAAAACAAAGCCCACGAGTTTAGTATAATTGCATTGAGGCTTATTTTTCAAAAGATGTTCTTGAAATATCTTTATGAGCATATAGTTCTTGTTAAGATTGGAGATAAAGGAAAAAATACTTATTGTCCGCGCATTTGCTAGTAACATTATATTTACTAGAAATTGTGATGCCATGTTTGAAGAATTCAAGAAGTCTACGATGGTTGAATTTGAGATGCCTAATCTTGGTGTGATGCATTACATTCTTGGAATGGTAGTGGTGCAATACAGTAGTTAAATTTTTATTTCTCAAAAGAAAATGTCAAAATTTTGGACATATTTCCAATGAGGGATTGCAATCTAATAAGTATTTCAGTTGAGTTTGGCTTGACGCTAACGAAATATCCTGAAAGAAAGAAGATAGGTAATACACTTTACAAATAAATTATTGGTAGTTTAATGTTTTTAACTGTATCAAAGCTAGATATAATGTATCCTTCACTCTGATAAATAGATATACAGATACCCAACAAAAGTGCATTTGCTAGTTGCCAAGAGAATTCTTTGTTACTTTTAGGTTGTTCTACAAGAAAGATCAACAATCAAACTTTTGGGTTCATAACAGTATTTATGTAGGAGATCAACATAATAGGAAGACTTCTTTAGGTAATGGTTTTACGTTTGGAACAAGTGCTATTCTTGGTCCTCGAAGAAGCAACCAATTGTCACTTTATCAAGTACAAAAGTAGAATTTATTGTTGCAATGTCAAGCTATATGCGCTAAGTAGGATTCTTGAAGAGCTACAGTTTAAGAAAGAAGGAGCTACTATAATTTTTTGGGACAATAATTCTGCAATTGAACTCTCCAAAAATCCTGTGCAACATGGAAGAAACAAGCATATCGATGTGAAGTTTATTTCTTAAGTGATGTTTGTAATGATGGAGCAATTGATTTAGAGTTCTGCCTAAGTGAAGATCAATTAACTGATATATTCACTAACTTCTCAAAATTCTTCCTTCCCAAAATATGAGAAGTTTGATGGGGATTTACCCTATGGAGAGTTCTAATTGAACATAAAGTTGGATATAACTAAATATCGAAAGATTACAGTCTAAGAGAGGGATTGTTAGAAAAATTCTTTCTCTACTTGTATCTTATATTTTAAATTATGCATGGTTATATGGTTGTATGGTGGGTACTTGCTAGGTAATTACCTTAGTAGTTAGTTATCTAGTATGTAACTATTCAATAAAGAGTTAACTTAGTGAGGAGTTAAGTTATCATAGTAAGCGATTAAATTATTTTAGTACTCTTTGTGAGTAGTTTCCTCAACTCTCACTTTTATCTTTGTAAAACCTCATATAAGGTTGGTCCCATTCGAATTAAATTATAACTTGCTAACTCTCTCTTTCTCTCTTTTTTATTTCGTATTAAAACTAATAAGGGACTCATTTGCTTTCAATGGTATATAAATAGTTTGATTTTCTATTTGCTTGGTAAAATTAATTATGGAATAAATTAACACGTAACAACATAATTTATAATTATATTTTTATTTTCTTAATAAAATGTTTTAGTGAAGTTAATGAGTAATCTTTTTTTCCTACCAAGCTCAGCTTGCCCTCTTTGTCTAATTCATTTTTTCTTGTCAAGAAATAATTAGTACTAAGAATTTTATAGTTCAATATTCTTTTGTAATTCTATATTTCAATATAAATTATTTATTTTGTATTAAATGGTATAATTTTATTTTTTTTCGTTTGTCCATATGAAAATTTATGATTCAAATGGTCTTACAATTTGCGGGCGAAATTATATAAGTAAAAATTCAAAGAAAAAACTAGTCAAGATTTGAATTGCAATGAAGTCCAAGATTTTAGGTCAATGGTTTTTAACTTCACATGCTTTGTGACAAAGCCAAAGTAAATCTTTAATTATATGCTTGGTTTTATTTACATTTTTTACTAGTTTTGTATGGAGATAAAAAATGTAGTGGTGTAAACTATCGATTTTATAAAATTGAAATATAATATGTTAATGTTAGAGTGATAATTACAATAATATTATTATTTATTGGAGGTCTTATAGTTTCCTTTATGTCACTGTATTCGAAAAATAAATTAAAATATAATTTAGGTTTATTGCTGATCTTATTATTTTATAAGGATAAAGAAATATATTAGAAATGAATTATAAGTATTTTTAAATTAGTGAAACATCAATCTTAGTTGACAAAATAAGTAACATGTTTGAAAATAATGGTTAAATGTACAAAAATAAAAAATATTTTTTTAATTAAAAATGAACAAAATAAATATATTTTCATTTCTTATACAATAAAAGAAAAAAAAATAGAAAAAAAATAAGCTAAGTGTTACTCAAAAAGTAAAAAGGAAGATTGAAATTTGATGCTGTCCGAATTTATATTGGAAGATCTTTTCGAAAATTGTTGAAGTAGAACTAGACGCAGTAACTGTCTAACTTGAAAATGCATTTGTTTAGATAATTTGTTATGTCAATCTCGTAGCGAAGGATTGAATCTAAATGTTATTTCATTCCATTTTTCTGTCATTAATGACAATACTTATATTGCTATGGCTTTAGTATTGAGATGTTATGGCGAAAACTTATCTTAATATCTTATGTTGCTTTTATTGTAATTTTACTTCATACCTTAGACTTCAGGACCAAGCTAGTCAGATATTGAGTTAAACTTAGTCCAACTATTCTAGAGCCAAGAGCTGTTATATCTGCTAGTCGAGTTACATCATATCAACCCCAACCATCAACCAAGTTGTGTTAGACCTGAATAGGCTAATTATCTATTTATTTCGAATTCAATGACAAACATCTAGTTTTGAGCTAACCTAAATCGAACACAGAAGTTGAAAGTAGAGCTAGCAATCCTAATCTGGTAAGAAAGGTATCTTGTCGATCTGAAAGATAACTAAGCCCATTAAAATAAGGATTAATGAGGATGAAGAACCATACTCACCCATATTTTGTTGCTTTGTCTAATGTAATTGGTAGTTATACTTTGAACCTGTGTAGTATGGTGTTTTCCCTTAAAAAGTAAAAACTTGATGTGTATACAAGGATGAATGAAAAATAGAATAAGGTTGTTGACTCTCAAAAATTACCAAGAGTATCTTTGTTCTTTCGTTGGTGCTATAATTTTTGTTCTACATTATTAGGCGCCATCTATGGGAAAGTTAAAGCTAAGATAAGAGAAATAGGTAATTCAACAATAAACATTGATGAGATGTATCGGTCGCACCTGGCATTGACACGACAATCGTTACAGAGGTCAGAATCCCATTAAGTGTCCAATCGTCAATAACTTACCAGATGGATATTGCTATCAAAAATGCTAGCCTCACCTCCTGTGCATTTCCCATTTGCACCAATTTTAGCCAACCTTACTCTGACTACTGAAATCCTACCTTTGTTGGTGCTTGCTCCAATAGGGATACCCAATGTACAGCTTGCTCTCTTCTCTTCAGGAGGAATACTTAATGCGTGCCTTCCTATAGCGGTACCCTTTCTGGAATAGTAGCACAAGGTACAATAGTTGTTGGACTACCGACTACCAACTCGGCTATAATAACACCCTAGGGACTAGAGGCTATTATTGCACCTGCCGCTCTGCTACTCGGTAAACCAATGAAACCAATTGATACGCATGGACTCCCAAAAAAATTGGAACACGAGGAACCCATCAGACAAGTAGTTGAGTCAAAAATGGTGGTTGAGAGTTTAGTATCCATGAGGCTTGGTCATGGCCGATACAGAGAATGACCTCAAATAGGTATCATTTTTGAGATGGAAGATATAAGGAAAGAGTTAAGGGACATGAAAAGAAAAATAGCGGGAAACATTGTGGAAGATATTAAAGCTTTTAGAGAGTCGATTTTGCTTGACCCTTTTCAAGAAAACCATAAGTCATTCTTGATGCCTAGGTATACAATAGAATCAGATTCTGCTGTCCATCTTTGTGAATTTGAGAATTTGGCTTTATTGTATCAATTCTCAGATGGGTGAAATGCTAGATATTTTTAACCACCTCGGAAGGAGCTCTATAAAGATAGTTTGGATAGTTATCTCTACGTTCTATCCACACCTTTGATGATTTTTCTTGCAAGTTCCTACATCAGTTTTCTACTAACAAGCAACATCACTAGAATGTCTAAAGTTAGTTGTTCGTCCAGCAATGAGAGAATGAAACGTTGAAGAGCTTTGTAAAATGATTTACTGCAGCTAGTTATGAAACTCAATCTGCCAAGTCGGAGGTGTTAGCTAGTGCATTTACCCAAGGACTTCAACCTAGTTTCTTCTTCAAGTTATTAATTTGAAAGCCTACTGGTAGCTACGATGACCTCTTACGCCAAACTAAAAAATACATACATGAGGAGAAAGCTTGTGAGGTAATGGAGAAAGAGCTAGTAAGAAAAGGAAAGACAAAAAATAGGATAATAGTATAGCAAAGAAGACTAGGTAGGAGAAAAGACCTAAGCGGGTGCCTTTTCATCAATCACAACCAGCCTTCTTTGGTCCTAAGTTTGAAGAATACACCTCCATGATGATGTCCTAAGAACAGGTCATGCAAGTCAATGAACACCAAAACTTACTGCAGAGGCCTCGCAATTACAAAGATACACCTCGACGGCCTAGGTCTGATAAATTCTTCTAATTTAACAATGAATATGGACATATGATAGAGGAATGTGATCACCTTAAGAATGAACTAGAGCAATAAGTGCGGAGTGGTTATTTGGATGAATTTGTGAAAGTTCCTCAAGTTACTAATAAGCTTAATCAATCTAAGTGGCCTTAGTTCGATGGTATATAAGGTAGTGGAAGATATAATGAAGAAAAGAACTCAGGAAAGAGCAGCCCATTAGGGGAGTGATCCACATTATCTGAGGAGGTTCCACAGATGGGATACTAACTATGCTAGAAGAGCCCAAGCTAGAGCCTTCATTCATCGAAAGAATACAGAGGTTTGCCACTGTCTCCACTAACGAGGATGTACCTATCATTCTGTTTGGACCGTAAAGCTTAAAAGCATTACATTTACCTCATCAAGGTACCTTGATTATAATACCTACAATTTCCAATTATAAGGTAGCTCACATTTCTATTAATTGTGTAGCTTTGTTGATACTTATTTTTGAATACTTTCAATCAGATGAAATTGGGATATACTATTTAGATCCAATGGAGACAAAAATATTTGGTTTTGCAGGAGAAGCAGTAAGATCATTTAGATTAGATCACCTTGCCTATTTCTCAGGCTCGTAAAACATGTATGGGTCAATTCTTGGCAGTTGATGCTCCCTCATTATAATGTCATATTCAGCAGGCCTATACTTTAGCTATTCCAAGAAGTAGCCTCACCCTATTATATGAAGCTCAAGTACATAGCTGACAGATTGGTTTGGAGAAGTGGTAGGTAACCAATGTGCCTCTAGGAAATGTTATATTGAAGTAATAAGAGAAAGAGATCAGAGGCTGGGAGATGGATTATATCAACAGAGGTAGAGAGGTTCTAATACGCCTCAACAAGTACATCAGTGACCCCACCTAAAGCCTATAGGAGACTTTATGATAGTAGAGCAGCTACCTAGAGACCCTGAGAAGTCTACTTGAGTAAGATCACACTTGAGCGCCAATTTAGTAACTCAAGTCATGAATATACTAAGAAGTATGTAAACCTATTACTACATGAGCAAGCTCTTGTATGCAGTTGAGCTACATTATCCTGATATGGAGAAGCTAGCATTGGCCTTGGTAATCATAACCGAAAGTTGAGACCCTACTTCTTGTTGTATCCTATTGTGGTAAGAACTAATTAACTATTAAGGCAAACTTGGAGAAAAACAAATGCTACAGGAAGGCTAGTAAAGTGGTCGGTTAAATTGGGAGAGTATGATATATAGTATGCCCCTAAGAATGCTATTAAAGCACAAGCTTTGGCAGATGCAACAACACTAGTGGAATAGAGTGGGGTGTGGTCGGCGTATGTGGATAGATCTTTAGGGCTTAATAGCAATAGAGTGGGAATAGTCCTAATTAATGCGGACGGAGATGACCTTAAATTCACCATCAGATGTCACTTCAAGGATTTTAATAACGAGACTGAGTATGGGGCCCTAATTGCAGGAATCAAGATGGCTATCAAATGAGGAGCCAGATGAGTTTGAGTGTATACTGACTCTCAGCTAGTGGCGAAGGAGATTGAAGGGCAGTATAAAGTAAAGGAACTACACATGGAGCATTATTTAAAGCAAGTAAAACATTTGAAAGGCTAGTCTATGGAGCTGCAGATGATCCAGATTCCAAATGAAAACACCCGAGCTAACCTTTTATTAAAGATAAGCTCCTCAACTGAATGTGAAACTTATTTGGTTATGATTAAGGCGCTAGTTAAGAAAAGCTTAGAGTTTGAGATACTGGCTTTAGAAGGTGAGTAAGATTAGAGAAAACTCATCTTTAAGTATCTTTGTTAAGAGCTACCAAAGCTAATCATAAGTTGCGATCATACGACAAGATTTACCATAATAGATGATTTGCTATACAAGGGGGCTCTTTCCTTACTATTGCTAAGATGTTAATTCTCATGTGAGGGTGAATACATCCTAAGAGAAATACATGAAGAATTTTACAAAAATTATCTTGGAGATCGCTCTAGCGACAAAGGTCCTTCGTGCAAGGTACTTTGGCCCATCACCTAAGCTGATGCGGGAGCATTAGTATGAAGATATGAAAAATGTTAGAAGCACACCTAAGTTAGTCACCTATCTGTTGAGCCCATGGATGCTATAAGTTCTCCGTGCCCTTTTGTGAAATGGGACATGGATATTGTGGGACCATTTCTAGTAGCCATGGGGCAAATAAAATTCTTTTTAGTAGCAGTGGACTATGTTAGTAAGTGGGTGGAGGCAGAGCTATTAGCTAAGATAACTGAAACCAAGTTCTTAAAGTTTCTATAGAAGAATATTATATATTAGTATGAGATACCTTGTGAGTTAGTCTCAAATAACATAAGGTAATTCCAGGGAGCAAAGATACGAGCCTGATGTAAGGAGATAAATGTAACTCATCATTTCAACTCGATAACCCATCCCCAAATAGATAGACAAGTTGAGGTTACAAATAAAACCTTGATTCAAGGGTTAAAAGCTAGGCTAGATTAGTCGATGTGGGGTGGATAGACAAGCTGCCTACTATGCTATGGGCTTACATGAACATACCCCAGAGTGACAACTAAACACCTTTAAGTATGGTTTTAATATGGTCTACAAAGTAGATGCATTAGTTCCAGCAGAGATCGGTTTACAATCTCATCAGTCTTATCCTAGAACTCACGAAAAAATAAGGACCTACTCAAGAATCATCTGGATTTAATAGATGAGAAGAGAGACAATGCATTCCTTAGGATGGCCAAATATAAATAAAAAGTGCATGCAGCTTTTAATATGAGAGTTAGACCTAGGAACTTCCAGGATAGAGGTTTGGTGTTCCAAAGAGTTGATACTACGAGAAATATTGGAAAACTTAACCAAATTAGGAAGGCCCGCATAAGGTTGTCAAAGTACTAACTGGTGGAGCTTACAAATTGGAAAGAAACAATTGAATGAAAGAAATAAGCTCTGCCTTTGAACGTGTTGAACTTCCAATATATTGATACGTAATATCTTTATCTCTTTGTAATTAATTTCTATCAAGAGTTCAGGTTCAGTTGCAATATAGTTGCAATGTACTATGTCATTTGGAATTCCTTTTCACTAATGCATAGTGTTCATTTCTACTTAATTAGTCAAACAAAGCTTGAATGAGTTCGCCTCATGATAGCTCAAATGAGCTCACCTCATAATAACTCGAATGAGTCACAAATGAAGCTTGATTAAAGCTCATTTCCTAATAGCTCGAATAAGCTACCAATAAAGCTCAAATGACCTCCCCTCATAATAACTTTAATGAGTCGCATATGAAGCTCAAATGAGCTCTCTTTGTAATAACTCTGATGAGCCACATACAAAGCTCAAATAAGCTCCTTCACTCTAGTGAATCACTAACTCAGCCCAGTCTAGTTTCAAATGCTTGGAAGCTCGAATGAGCTATGAAGTTTAAGTTTGAATAAACCAGAAATGGGCAGAGCTCGAATAGGTTATTGATAAATTTAGTTTGAATAAGTCTGGCTTGCAGCTGGGAAGAATCTATAAGATAACAATTTAAAGTCAACACAAGTGTATAAAAGCCTTGAGAACATCTTTTTATTAATTCCAGTACTAAGTAGCCCTTAGCCCAAGCTAAGCTAACAAAATAAAAGTGTCAAGATTACGTCTTTAAAAGGCTAGCACTCAAAATATTCTACCCTATTACAAGATTGAAGGATAGGATTAATAGCTCTGTCAAAAGGCTCCATAGCACATTTAGTTGCTTCAGTAGAAAATAGATCAATAGGAGTAGAAGGCTTAGCTTGATCCAGATCGGTCTCAACTGCCTTCTCTTCATCCAAAATAAGAAGACTTTGCAATTTGAACAGCCGATCCACTACAACTTGGGCTTGGCCCATCACTATAATGCTTTTAGCTTCTAGCTAGTCAATTTAAGTGTCTATGCCATGGTAGTAATACTTTAAAGCTTACCAACCAAGTCTTGCTTATATTCTTCACTTTTCTTACACTCAAGCAAGCGAGACTGCCAACAAACTTCCAAATAATTTTCACCCTCTCATGTGGCGTGGAAGACCTCAAACAAGGAATCCCAGCCTTCTCTGCATCCTTCTTCCCATGTCTTTTCAAGCTCTTCCTCTTGGGCTTCAACTAGCTCGACTACTTTCACCTCAGCCTTGGAAAAGCATCCAATATCTCATTGTACTCTTTTCTTAAGGGAAGTTAGTTACTCTTCTAGTTCTTAGAATTTCCTTACTTCCAACTTGAGCTAAGATAGCTCAGCTCTTAACTTCTTTCTCTCAACATCCAATTGCATCTATTCACTTTTCCATCAAGCTAATATGCGACCACTATTATACTAGCCTGCAAGAGACGGATGACATAAGGAAGAATTAAAGACTTGATGAAATAAGTTTGCTTTATACCTTAGAAAGATTGGAGGTGAATTAGGCTAGGAGATCATTGAAAGGTATCTCATCAACCATTTGGCGTTCTAATCCATTGGACAAGCCCTTCAAGAAATCCTAACCTAAGGAAAAAGAAGCATCATTTAGAACTAAGTTCCCTGCCATAAAGTATATGTTAGGGCATCCAAGTTGTAGATTAAGAGAGCTCGGCTCCTCCTGAGCTGACTCATGCTCAAGTTCTACCCTGATGGATATCACTTCAAAAGAAGCTGGTGATAGATGAGGTCATCTTTTGGGGCTAGGGCCTCAATCACCGGGTTGGATGGTGGCCGCTTTGATGAAGAACAGCTAGCCCTACCAGTGCGTTTTGCAGGTCGGTTATTCTTCCTCCGACATTGTTCTCATTCTACAGCAGTTGCCAAATGGAAAGCTTTAGTTGGCAGTCTTTCTACAAGAAAAGAACTTGTGATTTTTAATGGATTTCAAACAGACTGTCCAATTTTCGATGGATTTCTAATGGAATTCCTTTTGACAAAAAAACCCTCATTGCTAATCACTTTCTGTTACTTTTCTAATAGAAAATTCCATTAGAATACTTTTCGATGGAATTTCGATGATTGACGATGGATATTAGACTATTTGAACCAATTCCAATTTCATCAAATTTTAATGGAATAACGCATCGAAAAATATTCCAATTGAATTCTATCAAATTTACAATATATAATTTCAAATTTTTTAATCAATTTTTTTATTCTTTTCCAACATAATTCTATTGGATTTCCAACAATTAATTATTAAAATTAATATTTAATTTTAACACTATTCATCAGAAAATTCTTGGATTTTTGTCGAAAAGTCAAATTTTAAATATATTATTATTTTTAATTTTTGATGGAAATTCCACAGAATTCTGTTGGAAATTTAATTTTTTTAGATAATTTTATGAATTAATATTTGATTACACCTATAATATATTGATACGTCTTGTATATAAAACAACATACAAGTACAAAATAACAAAATTACAATCAAATGGAAACAAAAATTTCAAAAAAGTGTAATTTTATAAATGTAAGTCTTAAAAATTAATAATTATTATTTATAAAAACATTAAAAAAGGATCATATCTACTAACCAACAATTGCATCACTAAAGTCAAAATAGTTATCCTATTCAATGTCATGTTGCTGCTGGCCTTGCTCGTTGCCCCGCTATGGCGAAAATTGTTATTGGAAGGGCAGGGTGGGGTAGGGGCTAGTTAAAGGATACAAATGGAGCATCCCTCTGCATGATCAACTGAGCAAGCAAATCATGCATTGCATCTAACAGCGACAAAAACATGGTCTGTATATCCTGAATACTGAACTACAAATGGGCCTCCAAGCAGGCCTCCAATTAGGTTGTAATTGATGCACTTGGAGGTTCCTCTTTAGGCGTATTGGTGTAAGAGGGCCACTACTAGTAGCTTAGCCCATAAACTCGCCTCTTCTTGTTGGGGCCACCTATAGTCTGAGTCCACAATTCAACCTGAGACTGTTGGGTCTCTGCACTACTCCCAACAAGCTCTAGCTGAGACTAGGACCGTAGTGCCTGCTGGAAGCTCTCCTACAAGATAAAAAATAAATAAATGAATGCATTTAATGTAATTAAAATGAGATTATGTTATTCTAACAAACTTACAACAGCTCTCCTTGCCTTCTCATCTACATAGCTCCTATCAACCCGTCTCTGGTGAATACACAAAAATCTCCTCCATCATATTCATTAACTAATATACATTAATGATTGATATAGGTAGATATATGGAAATTCCCTTGAGGTAGTAAATATAATGGAGAGTAGAGAGTCTTATCTTCGATACAAACAAAATGAATAAAAAATGTTTCTTATTCTTTTGTTTCATAAAATTTACAATAACTCTCAATTGAGGATGTAGTATTTATAGGGAATGAAAGAAGTGATACAATTATGATGGGGTCTCTGATGCCAGAATAATCTTTCAAAGGGTCTTCCAAACTAGTTTGTGGTTTTATTTATTTCGGCCTTGTAGATCTTAGAAGTTGTTTAATTGAACTTATTCAAAAAACTTATAAAATTCTATATCATATAAAATATGTTTGTATCTCATAAAAAATCAAAATTTAAATTATTTAAAAAAAATAACTTATAAGATCCTAATAATATTTATTCAAAAAAGAACACTTGAATCTTATTGTAACGAAAATATTTAGTGTCTAAGAGCCATAAATGGGTATTTTTTAAAAGACTATTGCACGGAAAAGAGTTGGGCATAGTCTCCCCTATTAAAGAATTACCAATTCAAAATTTTTATCCCTAGAAAATTTTACCAATTCAAATTTTTTATCCCTAGAAAATTTTGACAGAGTTTCCCCTATAACTATAACAAATCAAATTTTATATAACCTACAGAACAAAAACATATATAATAGAACATTAATATAACTAAACTATTCAATATCACAACCCCTTATTACTTCATACACATGCAAGCACACAATAATCCAACAGTAACAAATGGGAAGGCTTCACCCCCCCCCCTTTCCCCCAATTCCCATCCTTCAACCTAAACCACCAATTATAAATTCTTTATCTAACGTAGACTTACTATTCATACAGGCGTAAAATTCCGTAATATTAAATATACAAATTCAACGAAAAAAAAAATTCATACAAATGCTTGGTATTTCATACTCACAAAACTCTCAACAATGTCGAATAGTATGTACATGTACACAATAAAGCAAATGAACTTAACTACTCAAATTGCTCATAAAACTCAAACTAGAATAAGGAGTGTAAAAATATTTAATTAGTTAGAGAAATGTATAGGTGCACAAGTACTTTAAAGAATATATAAAGATATAAATTTCAAGTCTCAAGTGTGTGTAAGGCTTTGTAGAAGCCCTCCTTTGTACAACTTTTCAATCCTAAACTCAAATTATATATTTGAGTTTATAAGACTCTGTAATGCTTTTTAATCCTAAACTTAATCCTAAGTTCAACCTTAAATTGTAACTATATAAACGTCAATTGAACTCAATCCTAAATTCAAATTTTATATTTAACTTTGCAAGGATTTGTAAGACTTTTCAATCCTAAACTCAAATTATAAAAATGTCAATTGAACTCAATCCCATACTCGATATATATTTGAATTTGTAAGATTTTTCAATTCTAAAACTCAATCCTAAACTAATCCTAAACTCAAATTATATAAATGTCAAACTCAATCCAAACTCAAATTAAACCCTAAAGTGAACTCCAAATCATATATCATTCAAATTTATACAAATTTTAGATGCAAACTCAAATCCAAGCTCAAGTTAAACCCTAAAGTGAACTCCAAATCATACATCATTCAAATTTATACAAATTTTAGATGCAAATTCAAATCCCAACTCACAAAATTAACAAAACAATAATTAAAATAAAAAAAATACAAATCAAATGACCTTGACAAAAACAGGCGACATGGGGCAATGAGCTGACTCCCGGTGGCGACTGGAACATTACATAATATCATTTATTAATATAACAAAGTGAAAAAAATAAACGAACCTAAAAACTTAAAAAATAAAAAACTAAAATGGGGGAAGGGAAAGGAATTCGATCTAATTTATTTATTTAACTTTTCGATGGATTTCCAAAGGATTTTTGATGAAAAAATCATTGGAAATAAAAATAAATTTTTAATATATATATATTTTTTAAATTTTTGACAGTTTTCCATCAAAAATTTCTTTAAAAATAAAATGATATTTTAAAATATATATTTTAAATTTCTAATGGTTTTCCATCGAAATTCCTAGAAAAAGTGATAGCCACTAATATTTTTTATTTAAATATTTTTTTCTTTTTTTCAATGAATGCCTGACTAACTGCTTCGTCGAAAAACTTTTCCTAAAGAATTCCTGATGAAATCCTACACAAATCTATAGAAAATTCTGACGAATTTTTTCCCATCAAAATTTTCCTTTGAAAAAGCATTTTTTTTTATATATAGTGAGAAAGTACCAAAAGGTTCTAAGAGCTCTTTAGCCTTGCGACTAAGGGGAAAATGGTAAAGGAATCCAAGCTCCTCAAAATAAAATAAATGCACTTGTGAACTATTTAACTATCCAAAAGTTGTCTCCATCCTAAAAGCTGGTAACAGCTGTGGGACAAGCTAGAGCTGCAATTTATCCATCTATATTGTGGGGAATACCCAAGACTTGGGAGAAGAGATGAAGAAAAAACTCTCTTTCCAATACTTGATAGAGGTAGGATATTTAGATGAAAAATGTACATCTTCTTGGGAAGTTAGATAGCAGATACCCTTTCCTTGAGATTTGGGGTGAAAAAGGTAATTGAATAAAGAGATAGTAAGCTCTATTTGAAGATGGCAACATTGGATAAGGAAACTCATCATCAGCCGAAAGGAATTGGGAGAGAACTAATTAAGAGGAATGCCTAAGCCTCTAGAGATCAATACAAATAATTCAAAAATAGGAAAATATAGGCCTCCACGCATTTGCTCTGAATAAAAACACAAGAATTTGGCAAGTTGTAGATAAGGACGATTGGATGACTAGGGTGCTACTATTCTATATTCTGGGGGTTGGACCACTAGGGCACTACTATTCTATATTCTAGGGGAATATCCATTTTCTTTCTAAGTCTTACACTCTTTATATGAGTCATCCGAGAATGATAGATTTCGTAAGGAACTAAGTATGTACTATAGGCAAGCATACCCTTCTCAGCCTCTCACATTAACTCATGAGGTAAGCTTAAGGAAGAATTATTAGAATTTTCTCTAAAAAGGTTATCAAATTGAAGGTATCTCTAGGATTTGGGCCATTGAACAAGAAATATCATTTTATGTATTGAAGAATAAAAGAGAGAAAGGAAAGGAAAATCCTAATAATCTTTGTGAGTACCAGTCACATAGCAAGAGAGAGAGAGAGAGAGAGAGAGAGAAGAAAAAGAAGAAGAAGAAGAAGAAGAAGAAGAAGAAGAGAAATAAATATATAAACAGAAAAAAGGATTAGGAAGAACTTGAACTCATCCTAGATCTTAGGAGAGTGAAAAAAGCTCTAAGAAGTGGAAGAAAATGATGTGCGGTAAAGATGAAATTGCAATGGAGAGATGCAATGAAGATTAGAAGAAGAAGTAAATGGAGTTTGATCTGGGCAAGAGGGGTATTTAAAAAAGGAAAGAATGAGGGGGCTCCATAGTCATCGCAGTCGTACATATAGCTTGGATGGGCATAGCACTTAATGAAAAAACCCATCAGCCATATACAAGCAGTTATTTCCTAGGAAACAGAAGCATTATCAAAATCACCCTTAGGCATATGGAAAGCCTTTTTTTACTTTGATTTTTGAAAATTAAATTCAGAGGCACCAATTAGCTCGACAAAAAATCTAGCTAGGAACAAAAAAAATTAATTTCAATTCAAAACAATGTTTTCAAACTAAAAAGGGGAAAACCATGATACCCCAAAGCTTTAGGACTGAGCTAGTCAAATACGAAGCTAAACCTAGTCCAACTATTCCAGAGCTAAGAGCTATTTTATTTGCTAGTCAAGTTACATCATATCAGCCCCAACCATCAATCGAGCTATGTTAGATCTTAATAGGCTAATTGTCAACTTATTTCATATTCAACAGTGGAAGCTTAGTTTTAAGCCACACTAAATTGGACACGAAAGTTGAAAGTTGAGCCGGTAGTCCTAATTTGGTAAGAAAGATATCTCGCTACCCTAAAGAATAACTAAGCCCATTAAAATAGGGATCAAGGTGGATGAAAAACCATACTTGGCCATATTTTACATTGCCATTTTTTAATGTAATTGCAGTTATGCTTAGAACCTGTGTAGTAGGGCATTTTCCCCTGAAAAATAGGATTTGAATTTATGTATAAGGATGAATGAGAAATAGAATAAAGTTGTTGACTTTCAAAAATTACTAATAGTATCTTTGTTCTTTCATTGATGCTATAATTTCTATTCTGCATCATTACTAATATGTGCAAAAGACATACAATTGGCATATCATATAGCCCAGCTACTTCTAGTGGAGATTTTGTTGTAGAGGCTTGAGTCGTGAGTGTAATTTATTTATATATTTTTATTCATTTTTTATTATCATAATTTTATTATTTATTTATTTTGCTTTTTATTTATTTATTTTTATGTGATGGATAGTTTTGAGATTAAGTTTGGAAAAGATGAGGGGTAAGTCTAAAAGAATAGGTAAAGGGAGTCATTCATGG
This sequence comes from Jacaranda mimosifolia, assembly GCA_018894105.1. Taxonomy (NCBI): domain Eukaryota; kingdom Viridiplantae; phylum Streptophyta; class Magnoliopsida; order Lamiales; family Bignoniaceae; genus Jacaranda; species Jacaranda mimosifolia. Next base: position 23,938,774 of record CM032129.1, read on the forward strand.
TTGGCTAACAGAGTAAGGACTCAACTCGACTGGGGTTGGGATGTTTCTGCCCATGAATAAGAGTAGTGAATGAAGTGCGGATCAAATCGAGGGTGGAGCAATTAGGCCCTAAGGATTTCCTAGGTGCCATACTCAGCATAGCCACCCTAGTGATCTATTGCAAGAGCTCTTGGTTGCCCAAGGTAGCTAGTCTTGAGGTTAGCTGCTAAGCAACTTGTTTTTTAGTGTCGTCAACCACCATTCCTAGGGTAGTCAATCTTGAACTTAGTTGCTCGAGCAATTGATCCTTTTATGTAGCCAACTTCATAGTTACTTTCATGGGCGGGATGTTATACATTGAAGTTCCGATCACCTTTGAGGTTTGCCAATCAGAAGGCTGATGTCCATTCATAGCAACTCTACTAAATGACCTTAAGGTCTACATATAGAGAGAATAAGATAAGGCTCGTTTCTCTTGGCTTTGGATGATAAATTTTGGGGGGTAATTATTCCCATCTGAAGAGGTATTAGGCAAATTTCAAACTCTAGGTCACTCACGACATTTATTAGTAACGTTAATATTGGGTTTATTATCTATCTGGATCTATTATAAAAGGATTTTGTGAAAAGTTTTAGGCTCTATGTTAGTACATTTCCTCTAAATTTATTTATGTATATTGTGTTATTTCAACATTAGCTTGTAGAGTTAGGTCTTTCGATAATTGCAAATAGTTTCTGTATTTTTTTCATGGTTAGGAGAGTTTTGAGAGAGTTCTTCTTTTCATTTTCTCCTAAAGTTAGATGTAGATTCCTTATGGGTGTTTTTTCCACTCAAAGGCCTTGGAAAAAGTCAAGCAACCATAAAAACGCCTAGGTAAGATGTGTGCCAAGGGTACCATGAGGTTGCTTGAGGGAAGTGTGCATCCCGAAGGACCTTAAGCTCATTTGCAGATCGTGCACTCCAAGTAACATCAAGATTATTTGAGGGTGGCGTGATAACCATGTACCGGAGGCTTAGTTGATTAGGTTTTCAAATTTCCTTTTACCTTTCGTGGTTTTTCCACCACATCTTAAGTAAATTACTCTCTTATTGAAGACCATGTACCGGGGCCATAATTGATTAGGTTTCCAAAGTTCCTTTAACCTTTTGTAGTTTTCTCCGCTACAAGGATATTGTCTCATAGCATCATTTTCTCTACTAATAGGAGATTATTGAACATTTACTTCAGCCATGCTAGTATCTGCATTTTGTTTCACTTGATCTTTTTCTGTGTATGTTTTTGTTATTTTCTATATATGTCTTTGATGGTAGAATCTTGAGCACTTAGGTACTTGGTCAAAACCATAAATTCCCTAAATTGAGTCAGTACTGGTCCTCCAAGTAACTTACGACCAAGAACATGCTATGATCGCAGGTCACTTAGGATCTTGAGAAAAAATTTAACATTCAGGCCAAAGACCTCTAGGGCTAGAGGTAAAAAAAACATTATATTTTTCTCACGCATGATTTTGATACGTTAGGTGGAATTGGCCAAGTTGGTGTTAACCAACCTCTAAGGCTAAAAGTGAATTATGTTCTTGAGAATACTTAAAATCTTGAGTGAAACTTTGAAACTCTAAGCAAAGTTGGTGTCAACCAACCTGTGGGGCTAGAAGTAAATTATATCTCATGGATGACTTTAGATCTCGAGTAAAACTTTAATACTCTGGCCAAAGTTAGTTTCAACCAACCTCTAAGGCTGAAAGTGAATTATGTTTCGATGAAACTTAAGATCTCGGGTGAAACTTTGATATTCCAACTAGAGTTGGTATCGAACAACCTCTAGGGCTAGAAGTGAATTATGTTCCAGAATATAGTTAGTATCTTGAGCAAAATATGATGCTTCTGTTGGAGTTAGTGTTGACCAATATCCAAGTCTACAAGTGAATTATGTTTTAGAGACTACTTAGGATCTCGAGTGAAATTTTAATGCTCCAATCAAAGTTGGTGTCGATCAATCTCTAAATCTAGAAGCGAGTTATGTTTTCAAACCACTTAGGATCTCGAGCAAAATTTTGATGCTTCAACTGGAATTAGTGTCAACTAACCTCTGAGGATGGAAGTGAGTTGTATTTTGAGGACCACTTAAGATGTCATGTGAAACTTTGATACTCTAGCCAGAGTTGATGTCAAACCAACCTCTAAGGTCATAAGTAAATTATGTTTTAGGGACCACCTAGAACATTGAGTGAAATATTCATGCTCAGCCAGAGTTGGTGTCAACCAACCTCTGGGGCCAAAAGTGAACTATGTTTTAAGGACCACTTACGATCTTAAGCGAAACTTTGATTCTTCAATTGAAGCTAGTGTTGACCAACCATCTGATAGTTAAAAATTGATAATATTTATTCTATGCTATTAAATATGTAATGGTAAATCGAAAACCATAACAAGTGTAGGAGTAATTAAATTGTCGCATATATGGAGTTATTTAATACTTATAGTCTAGAAAGAGAAGAAAAATCAACTAAAAACTTAGTAAAATAAATGTGACTATTATGCATAAATTTTTTTCAAGTTGGCAATGTTTGAAGCTCTAGGCAAGTTTCCACCATCCAAATGATGCAATTTGTATATTTCGACTTTGAAATTTTTGCTACCTAGTAGAGGCTTTCCTATTTCGCTTCTGACTTCCCCTTATAGAATCGCCTCCTTTGGGACCTCTTGAGATGATAGAAATAAAACCAACACTAAGTAAGCTATCAGCATCATGGAACTAAGGCTCTCTCCTATATCTTCATCTTATTTTAGGGAGACCGACATTAATGATCCGATGTAGCTTATCTTAGGGATCCTGCTTACTACTTTGTTTGTTGGTGCCCTATTCTTTCAAATATCCTTGCTGAATCATCTTCTCAATTTTATTTTTCAAGTGATGGCATTTTTCTATCATGTGCCCTTTGTCATGATAGAAACTACAATATTCTTCGACCTTTGTATCTTCATCGTCTTTCATTCTTTTAGGTATCCTTACTAAGCCTTGCTATTCAGCTATGACTTCTACTCTTACTACATTAAGGGGGTGTATCTAATGAACTCTTAGTGCATTAAGCTCTTCTTTTCTCTAGCTAGAGCTTGGCTCTTCCTCTTTCAATTTTCTTTTGTGGTTCTCTAGAGTAGTTGTCTCCTTGATACAAATGAACTTCTCAGCTTAGGACATAAGCTCTTCCAGTGTGGTCGGGTGTTTTCCAATCATAGACTCCTTGAACCTTTGATAACTTAGACTCTATTGGATTGACAGTAGTTCCTACTGATTGAGATAGTATATAAGTAATGTTGTATTAGCTACTTCGAGTCAATAATGATGCCAAAAGGTAGTTGGTTGAACTAGGTGAGAGCGCATTTTGTTAAGGTTGTGCAGAAGATTTTGTAGTGGGCCACCTTACTCAAGTCATATAGCTCTATTTTGGCAAGAATTTGGTCCAAATGCTCTTAGGGGTCTCTAGTTCCATTAAATTACATGGGACACCTTTAACGCCATATGGAAACAACTTGGCTAGACTAGCAAAGAAAAAATGACTATGCTTGGGGGGAGAGATTGTGATTGGATGGTACTTTTCAGACTTCTAAGTGTGCGTTTAGGCACAATGGTCCAAGGTATGGATTCAACAACGTTAGTCCACTGTGTAAAGTCAACACTAGAAGACTCTTGGTTGTCGATTTGTTAAGATAGGGGCATATAACTCTGCGCCTCTCATCTAGCCTCTGTTCAATGTGCTTAGAAGTCGAGGAGTGTTTCTCCACTTATGCGAGAGGCTAAGGGGGCTTAGATCAAAGACGGAATCAGGGGGCTGATAGGGGCAGTCATCTCCCCTCAAAATATTAAAACTTCATTTTTTATATTAAAAATTTTAAAATATTACACTTTTGCCATCCTTAAATTATAAATTTGCCCCTCCTCTTATTGAAAATATGTCCTTTGCTTCATTATACTTCTTTGTATATATGTGAAATAAAAAAATATATACCATATTTTTGATAATTTAGAATTTCACCCCCCATAAAGTAAAATTTTGGCTCCATCTCTGGCTTACATTATGGATGTTCTGCAGCATATTGAGGGATGCCTTGACAACAATTCTACTGGAGGTGTTTTTAAAGGCCAATAGGGCTTCTTGTGTGATTTATAAGATGGGACCTCTAGGGGATTATTTATGGGGTGCATGTAGAATCTCCATTCTCTAAGGTTTCATAGGTAGTTTCTCTGAGACCAGAGATGGTCATCTTCCTCCATTCTCCTCAAGTTCTTCCCTCAAAGGGGCCATCAGGGCTCTAGAGTTCTAGTATGTGATTGCTTTTAGGAATTTGTCTCATGTTCTATGGTCTTGAAATATGAAGTAAGATTTTGTGTTTTAGAGATGTGGAAATGAGAAATGGAGATATGTTTGATTATAGGATAAAATGTAATGATTATGTATGATTTAATGTGTTAATGTGATGTGAGGTTGTGTATGATTGTAAAATTTTTGTGAGATATGTTTGAGAGAATAAGATTGTAAGATTTTTTAAAAATTATATTTGTTTGAACGAATAAATTTTCTGAAAAAATATTAATTAATACAGTTAGTAATAATATTATAAAATGTTATCAAAAATTTTTGTAAATTAAAATTTTCTAAATTAAGCGAAATAATTTCCAATTGTTGTAAAATATTATAAATTATTGAATTTAATTTTTATTGTTTACAAAAATTTTGAAAAGATTCCAAAAAAAATTCTAAAAAAAAGTGCTAATAGATATTTTTCCCAAAAGTGCCCACAAATTACTCTCAAAGTAGTCCACCAGCAATGCAAATCAGTGTACCACCACCAACACTTCCGCTTCCTTTCTCAACCTCCGCCACCACAAATTACCAAATGCGATTGCCAACACCACATTTCTACACCTACCTAAAATCCTAACTGGGAAGCTCAAAAATCAACTCATCTACCAAATTCCTCCACCAGAAAAATGGGCTAACAGTAATTTACCCCCCTGTGTTATCCAAAATAGGCAAAATACCCCTCTGTATAAATAGAATGTACAAAAAACCTCCCTGAGATTTGAAAATTCATGCTCACCGTACCCTGTGAACTATTTGGAAGGATTTTCAGAGGTTTTAATATTGAAAGGACCAAAATGACCTTGCATAAGTTTAAACACCTTTCACCTCTCATTTTTCATATCATTTTGAAATCAAATAGCGAAAAAAATAAGAGCGAAAATCGTAAAATTAAAATTCTCAAAACCCTAGCTTGAATTTTCATGTTTCCCCCGTCACATTGAAATTTTTTTTACAATCCAAAGTGGATTTATAGAATATTGGAGGCGAAGACTGGTGTGGAGACGTGGTTGAAGGCGGAAGGACTAGATTTGGTGTTTTAACTCAAGTGCACGGTGCGCATTTATTTTCTCCTTCACATATGTTGCTTAGGGTACTTGTTTGGCCTTTTCTTTGTGAAATTTGTTTATATATGTATAGAATATTGTTTATAGATGTATTATTTGTCCGTTATGTGTGAAGTGGTGAAATATACTTTGCAACCCAACTTGAGTTTTTTCTCTTATGTGGATGTTATTTAGGTGATATGTGATGGCGTGGTTGGTTCTATTTATCCGTACTTGTCAATGTAGTGTTTCAATGTTAGTGGTCCCAATGGAACTCTTATGTCAGTGGTCCCAGTAGGAGTCAAACCTAAAAAAAGACTTACATTGACATAGTGCACAGTTCTTCCTATTTAAGTATTATATATATAATGTCCATTTAATTGTGGACTATATCAATGTTAACTGTCACTACTTAGGCTAATGGGTATGCATTATGGCACTAGGTAATTGAATATTTTATTTGTTGATGAATGCATATGACTGAATATCATGAATTAGAAATATGGAGTGGAAGGAAATTTGTGCATAAGACTAATATATAGATGAGGAAAATTAATACACATTCCGAAATTTGATTTGGACTTCTTGAACTTGGATACTCTGTAGGAGTTGTATGTGAAACATGGAGGTAAGAAAGGCATAGTCACTTTCTACTATAGAGTGCCTGGGTATTCACCTGAACTTGGGTTGAGGAAAATAACAAATGAGTCCCCAGATTATGGTATAACTCACTTGCAAATGGTGCACAGAGGCCTTACAGATTTTCTAGCTTTTCTGTATGTGGAGGAGGTAGCAGACCCAATCCAAATCATGGATGAACATGGGAATTTGATTACCTTGGATGAACTTCAGAAGATGAACTATAGAAAAGAAGAAACTGATAAGGATGACAAGATCAGATTATTGACACCGGGGATGGATTTTGAAGATGATTTTTGCAGTACACAGCCAGAAGAGGAAGAAAAACATGTTGCTATAATACATCATGAAGAAGAAACAGTTGCAACTGAACAACCAAGAACAAAACAAAATAAACATTCAAAAACACCTTCAGTACCAATATTTGAATAACCAATTGAAGAAACTGACCATGGAGAAGCATTTGCAGCTGAACAATATCCTGAAGCACTTGTAGGACAAACTGAAAATGAAGAAGCAAGTACAATCCAGCATGAGGAAAAAGCACTTGCAGCAAATGATTCAAAGGGAGCTAATTTTGATCATTATGAGGAAGAAACAGCAGTCCAGCATAAGGAGGAACCTCCAGTCCAGCATAAAGAAGAAGCACATGTAGTAAATGATTCAGAGGAAGCTAATTTTGATCATCATGATGAAGAACCTCCAGTCCAGCATGAAGAAAAAGCACCTGCAGTCCAGCATGGGGAAGGAGCTCATTTTGATCACCCTACAGAAGGAGCTTATTTTGATAAGGAGATTCATGTTGAAGCAAAACATTATACAAATCAATTTCTATATGATTTTCAAATTGATGAGGAACAGATGCATGGAGATGAAGAGACTTCATTATCTCATACTGAAGAAGAAGATGCAGACCATGATGAACCTGGTGATGTCTCACCAGATGCAAATACACAGGTTGATTCAAGTAGTGAACAACCTGAAAAGCAGTTTGATAAAGAATCAGAGAATGCACAACCCTAGATAGAAAAAGGTCATAAAAGGAAGCAAGCTAGTACTCCTTCAGATTCAGAGGAAGACATTAACCTTGATTCAGATACACCAAGACTTGTGCTTGAAGATTTGGAGGGGTCAAGTGATGATGATATCTTCTTGGAAAAGAATATGAGTAGAGGAGAGCTACTCAGAAAGTTGAGAAAAGTAATGAAATCAAAGAATCCCAAGAGGAAGAGGCCCCAAAGAGCTAATCAAGTTGAGAATGAAGAGTGGTACAGTGACCCTAGGGCAGATGATGAACTCATCAGTTTTGATGGTTCAGATGAAGAAGATCCAAAGCATCCATATTTCAGAGAGGGGCAAGAGATGAAAGACTTTAATATAGTGGTGGGGATGAAATTTGCTAATGCAAATGTATTTAGAGAGGCCTTGAGAGATTGAGTTGTAAGACAGGGCTTTGAGCTTGAATAGATTAGAAATGAAAAGGCTAGAATAACAGCTAAGTGCAAGAATAGCTCATGCACTTGGAGGATCCATGCCTCTCCAGTGATGCAAGGTGCAACTTTTCAAGTGAAGACAGTCAAAGGAACACATACATGTCCCAGAGTAGATTATAACAGCCTTGCCAAAGCAAGATATTTAGCAAAGAAAATGGAGAATACTATTAGGGATGATCCCAATATTTCAATTGAGAAGCTGAAAAACATCATTCAAAGAAAGGTGAATTTGAATGTGAGTACATGGAAAGTGATCATAGCCAAAAGACATGCATTACAGCAAATTAGAAGGGTGTGGATGGTCAACAATTTCAAAGGCTATGGGATTATTGTGCTATAGTTAGAGAGAAGAATCCTGGCAGTAAGATTTTGTTGAGGAAAGTTGAAGCTAGTGATCCACCTATCTTTGAGAAGATGTATTTCTCACTGGATGCCATGAAGAAGTCTTTTCAAGGGTGTAGACCAATTATTGGTCTAGATAGCTATTTTTTGAAAATTGCATATGGTGGGCAGTTTTTGGTTGCTGTAGGAAGGGATGGCAATGATAACATGGTGCCTATTGCCATGGCAGTGGTTCCAGTGGAGAACAGAGAGACATGAAGTTGGTTTTTGAAAGAGATGCTTGAGGATTTTGGGGATAGGAGATGTACTTTCACATTTGATAGACAAAAAGAACTTGTTGAAGCTTTGAGAGATGTGGCTCCAGATAGTGAACACAGATACTGCTTGAGATACATGTATGAAAACTTCAAGAAGAAGTTCAGTGGACTTAAGTTCAAGGAATTATTCTGGAAGGCAGTATCTATTGGTAGGAAAACAGAGTTTGAGCATTACATGAATTTGTTGGTAGCAGAAGATCCTAAAGTGAATGAGAATATTGAGACAGCAATGGAGTGGCTTAGGAAAGTTCCAGCTGAACAGTGGGCCATGTCATATTTTTCATCTTATTGCAAAAGTGATATTATAGTTAACAATCTTTCTGAATCTTTTAACAGCTATATCATTGATGTAAGGGACAAACCTATCATTAGCATGTTTGAAATTATCAGAAGCAAGCTGATGACTAGGATTCAGACCAAGAGAGCAAGGATGGAAAAATATGCTGGATGTATATGCCCAAACATACTCAAGAAGATCAATAAGTAGCAAATTATGACTAGGCATTGCATTGCTAGATGGTGTGGAGGCAAAGAGTTTGAAGTTGACAGTCCAAAAGATAGATATATTGTGGACTTAGAGAAAAAAGCTTGCACCTGTGGGATGTTTCGGCCGAATGCTTATCCTTGTTGCCATGCTTCTGCTGCAATTTCAGAGAGAAGGTTGAAATTAGAAGATTATGTAGATGATTGCTACAAAAAGGAGACTTACATGAAGGTATATAAGCACATGATTCGTGGGGTTCCTAGGCCTAGGGACTACATTAAAACTAACTTTGTATCTCTAAAGCCACCTAAAATCAAAGCTAAAGTTGGGAGACCAGCTAAGCTGAGAAGAAGAGGTCCTGATGAAATGCATAGGACTACTTCAAAAAGGAAAAAGCTTACACATACATACAAAAATTGTCTACAAAGAGGTCACAACAAAGCTTCTTGCAAGAACCCCACTCATCCAAAAGCTAGACTCTTTAAGGTTTAGATATTATACTTAAATTAACAATTGTATTTATTCCTAATGACTATTTGGTTTGATCAACTTACATTCATTTTACAGGCTACTGCTATCCTACATACTGCACAAGCTCCCTCATAGATGATGAACCAAGATTCTCAAGTCCCTCATCTTAGCCAGAATGATGCAAGGCAAAGTTCCACTGTTGAACACCCAACACAGCCTTCCATATCAGTAAGCTATTTTTTAAATTAGTAAATATCTTTGATATATTGGTCTCCTTGTTGCAAATCTTAGGTTTGAAATCATCATTTGGGTTGTTGCAGCTAATAAGAATGAAATTTGATGCTTGTTGATTTGGTTGTTGCTCTAAAATAGGGTTGTTGCCATGTTAGTTTAGTTGAAAAATATATGGTCAATATTTTCAATTTGATTTCTTGTGCTTTTTTTTTCCTGGTTGCAGAAACAAACCACTTATGGAGGAAAAGGTGAAACTTACCAAGGCCCTAGAAATGCAGCTTTATTGGGGAAAACAAGCCAAGGAAGAAAAGGTGCACCAAGAAAAAGTATGTCTTCTGTCTCAACTCAAAAAGGATATGATGCTTCAACTAGTGTGGCTGCAAGTGATCCTACCCCATCTAAGAGAAAGAAAAAACCAACTGTTATTAAGGTGTTGCAGAATATGAAAAAAAAGGGCAGTTGAGAGGAGAGCACAACATCTATAGATGTGGTGTGAGAGATTGTTAATGACATTTCATTTCTCAAACAATTATCTATTTTGTATGTATGTAACTGTAGGCATGTGATTCTAGGGAAAAGATGCCTTCTTTACCTTTTGTTGGGTTTGGAATATTTAAACAAATTTAACAGCTTTAATTATTTTGGGTGAGTGATTGGAATGTATTAAACAATGTCAATTGCACTTTATTGAATATAGTGGCTTGTCTTCTTTTGACCAATTTGGAGATTGTTAATCTTTGGACTACTTTTAACATTTTTTTTTTGTATGGTTTTGTTGGTTTCCTGTTCATTTGGTCTTGTTGGTTTTTGATTGGATAAGTTATTATACTTCTAAACTCTTGCAATTTTTTCCTTCCAGAAATAAGCAACTTACCCCCCTCTGATTTCAATCAAAAGGTATATAATAGCAATTTACCCCCCTGATTAACAATCGGCAATATAGAACCAAGAAAGGAAACTTAGCAAGATGAACTTCCTTAACATTGTAGAAACTAGACAAGCAAAACTAACACTTTTCATCTCGTTACTTCATTACTACTACAACAACCAAAAATGTGACTAAAACAGCTATTAAAAGCCAATAAACAGGAACATCATTTGAAGAATTCTCCTCTTTCCTAGATGCCGCTACCCATGACAGCCCAAAAACCACTTCTTCACCATCTACCAATTCGTCTTCCTCACCACCATAGCTTGCATCTATGCCAAAATCCTGGGGACAAATAACTGGAAAACCACTTGCAGACCATGTTGCTCGAAGTGGCAAACACCATTCAAATAAATTGCATCATTGGATAGCACAACAGTAATAAAGCCTACCAAACGAGCTTTTCCTCTCATTCATAACCACTCGAAGAGCAGCTCCTGCCAAGCATCTACATACTAGAGGCCTCCCATACCTCAAGTAAAATGAAGGCTTAGTGGGTCTGAATCTGTTCCTTGCACTGTTGGAAGAAGAAGTTGCCATTCTACAAAATAATCTTGGTTGAAACAGAAAAAATTAAATTTGGCGGTGGTGAAAATACATTTGATGTTTAGGTCCACAAGAAGGAAATGGGTTTTCACTTATTTGGGGAAGAAGGGGGTAAAATAGGCTTTTCACATGTTCAAAAGGATAACCAGTCGCATCCAGACGCGCGTGGCATACAACAATGCTCAAAAGGGTCCCGCTGCATGATTTATGAAAACTCAGGAAAGTATTTTGTGCATTGTTTTTTCACAGGGGGCCTTTTTGCCCATTTCTCTTATCCCAGAGGGGGTGCTTGCAATTTTCCCCCAGAAAAACCATCATCTCATGCAAACCCAAAACAAAGACAACTCTATGCAGTAAAACTAAAAGTCCCCATCCCATTCCCCACCGTATAGCTATTTATTTACATCAGTTGCATCAAGAAAAAGAAGAAAGAAACGTTTTGAGTTAAGAGATAGTAAGTAAAAGGGCCGGCGAATCCCCTAAAAAAAAAAAAAATGAGATAGAAAATTAAGATAGGAGAGAGATGCGGTCTGCTTCTCATTTACTAAAGAAATAATATGGGTTCGACAACCAAACACAATTTTCCTATTTCTCATGCAGATGCATGCTTTAGAGACGTGAGTTTTAAAAATTCTTTTGCAGGCAATTGCAGCCTCAGGCTTTGAATCTCGTACGCATATTCAATGTTTGTTGGATGAATCAAAAATATTTTCCAAAAGAAACACAAGTGATGTTGTCCGATTTGGATTGGAAAATCTCTTTAGTAGGTGTAAATGTGGTGGATCTTTAATTTAAGAATATATATATATATATATATATGTTTAGTCCAAATGTGATTCTCTTTCACTTTTTCCATCAAGAATAATGATATTTATAGTGTTAGGATTCAAACGTTGCGTTGTTATACACGAGATTTTATTTTAATGACTTGCATTACCTTTATTGTAATTTTACTGATATATCCTACCACACATTATTAGTATATCAAGATGAAAACAAAACCAAAAGGGAAGGAATATTATATGAGTATAATTTGGAGCCCTATACATAGCAAAAGTACAGATTCATTGATTAAAGTTTTTAATGACTCTTTAAATTCCATTGATTCAATGATTTAGATGGAGCGGTAATTTTTAACAAGATACAATAATGATAAAACCTAAATATAGCTAAGTGAATACTGTGTGTCATTTAAAAATGAACAGTTTAAAAGATTTTAATATTCAACTACTTAGATTTTTATGGATAAAAATATTATCTGAATAACAAAATCTCCATATATTATTATCCAAATAATTTACAGCCCATTTATTTTCATTTTCATTTTCATTTTCATTTGGAAATGAAAATTAAAAACAAACACTTTTTCATAACTTTTTTCACAAAAAGTACACATTTTCTTCTCTAAACTCTTTTTAAACATATCATATCATCCTACTATTACATCAATCAAATTCAAATTTGATTTGATATAAAGTATCCACTATTATTTTCAAATTAATAAAATATACATATATTTAAAAAAATAAATTTTTTTAAACATAAAAAAAATATAAACTAACCTATTTTTCAATCCTATAATTTATTCTAATTATTACTTTACAATATTTAATCTAAATATATCTCAATTTATATTCCCATTTCATAATTAATTTTCAATTTTTCAAAAAAAAATGAAAATTGAAAATGTCTCTAGATATAGAACCAATCGGGCTGTTAATCTCTTTCCTTTTATGATTAAAAAGCTTAAGCATTAATAGTGGCTAGAAACCCTGAATTGAATGCATCTGAAAGCCCTGCAAAAATGTAAACTCGCACTGCAGATTGACCCCCAAAAAATTCATTAATTACAGACAGATTCAATCATTAAGGTTTAGGTTACAAGTCAAACGTTTGATTTTAAGTTTTTTCTTTGACCGCTAAATCTAGTCAAAATAGATATGCATATACTAAGCTCGGTGCCCGTTTGATTTTGTTATCAAACACTATTTTCATTTTTTCCTAAAAATAAAAATAGAAAATTATCAACTACTCTTCTATTTTTACATACGTTTTCATTCTCAACATATTTTTTCAAATACACTCTTACACTCTCTTTCTCTATTTTCATATTTTATTTTTCTTACACTCATTTGCGTGACTTTTATAAAAATATCATAATATCCAAATACAATTCATTTTAATCCTACATAATCATTTCATTATAAACAAAATATTCAAGCAATATTTTATTTTCAAAATCACACTTATAACTAACTTTTTATTAATTTTTTTCACCAAAAAATAGAAATGCCTCTAAAAAACAAAATCGAATGACCTATGAGCGTCCATCTGTTTCATTTTCAAACTCTAATTTCATATTTTTTTTATTATTTAAAAATTAAAACACATTACTTTCTATACATTTTCACCCGACATCATTTTTATTTTCATTCTCAAAATATATTTCTCAATAACCTATATATCTTATTCTAATAACTTATATATCTTCTCTCTCTATTTCATTAATTTTATCTCTCTCAATATACATTAGTGCCCATTGGGCTTTATTTTCATTTTCAGTTTTCATTTCTATCATGTTCAAATTTTGAAAAAGTAATTAGTGAAAATAAGTTTGTATTTGCATAAATTATTAGAAAAATAACTATTATATTGGATTTCGTAAGTTGTAGGTGGAGAGAGATAGAAATAATGAAATAGAGAAATGAGATATATATATATATTATTGAAAAAAATATATAGGTTATTAAAAATATATTTTGAGAATAAAAATAAAAATAAAATCGAATGAAAATATACAAAAAATAATGTGTTTTAATTTTTAAATAATAAAAATCATAAAAAATAAGGTTTGCAATGAAACCAAGCGGACCGCGGACGCTTAAGATTATCAAACCCCACCGCCAAAAAGATCTTATGGACAAAAGCAAAAGTACGCGCTCGCGAGCGCGTCTGTTTTCTTGCGATGTCACTTTGCTGGCGGTGCTTGTCGACCACACCCAGTCACCCACACGCTTGGCTGAATATCAAAAGTATAGAGTTTTTAAATATATACTCATAGAAATATATACTCATAGAAAGCAAAAAGTAAAAAAAAACACATCCAGATAAGGAATATCAAATATATATATATATATATGCTCATGGAAAGCGAGGTATGCCAAATTATCCAGACAAGGAATTCGTTTTTCCTAGGATTTTCCATATTTATTTATGTTCTTGATATATATAGATAAATGGGCTCACTCCGTTCGGTGGTTATGGTGATTTTTACTTCCATTTTTTTTTTCTGTCTCTCTTTCTTTTTAGGTTTCAGATTTATGGCCATTCTTGTATCATGATTTCTTGTGATATTAATTGCTTTCTTGCTGATTAACTTGTGCAAAAATGGGATCTTTCTACACTCAACATACACGCATATGGCGCCTTTTTCTTGGATTTTGCATATGGTTTGCACCGATGTATAAATTTGGGTAGTATAAATAGTGAAAGATTGAAATTCATCTTTTACAACTGAAGTTAATATTGATGAAGTTGGGTGAGGGGGGCTGGAGATATGGTGATCCAAATTGGTCCTTCTGTTTTATCTTGTTTCTGGCTGCCAACTCTTTGCTTCCTATTTCAGTTTTATTAACTTTCAAACTTGGTGTTAGATATTTTCCAATTTGTTTAGGATTAGGTGCTTTATGTAAGCATAGAAGTAATATTAACATATAGTAACAGATATTGAATTATTAACTATGATTGTAGTGGTAGGAGGAAACATTAAGAAGGGGAAAAAAGAATTTAAAAAAAAAAAAAAAAAATTGAGCTGCCTCCATGTTAAGTGCTCCTGCAAACAAACATGACTAGGTGAATAGGGCATACAACCCTGCACAATTAGTTATAGGAAGAAATAGCTTTAGGATTCTACAACTCTCTGGTAATTCTTACTGCTTCCATTCAACTCTAATGACTACTTTGATTTAAGTAATAAAGATCAAGCTGAATTATTCTTATCAAACTAAAAAATAATGGTGGCAAATTTATAGATTGTCGGATTTATCCAAATAAATCTTGATTAAGCTCCAGGCTTATAAAGTTGCCAACGGGATGTTCCAAGCTGCTCGCATAATTGACAACTCCCTTTAATTCTTATGACACCAAAAACTGCTAATTACCTTTAAGGTTATATTCAACATATTCTGCTGTTTGCAAGTGAAACTCATGTTTTATTACTTAAGATCTTGTTTATTGCTGTATAGAGTACGCCAGTTTGAAGCGAAATTGACACCATAGTGTTTCTTGCCTCGAATCTTTAAATGTCCGAGTGCGGAAGTTATAACTGCTAAGGTTAACCTATTATTTTAATCCAAATGTTGAATAGATTCATATGCTCTTGATTTTTCCTGTATTTTCTTCTGCTCGCACTAAATTATAAAGCTAGTTTCCTCAGAATGACATCTGAAAATCACGAGAGCATAGCTGGATCCGCCGGATTCTACCACCAAACCCTAGAGGAGCTGGAGTCCTATTTGTTGGATCCATCTTATAATCTAGATCAGTACATTAGCTGTGACAGTGGTAGTCAGGGAACACAATTCTCTGCTCAGACATATGAAGAAAATTGCACTGTTGCATCGTCAAGAGCAAGTGGCAGCCACCCATTTTATGGTTCTCCCTCTACAGTCAGCTTCTCATCTAATGGAAGTGCCACTACCCAGCCAGATTGTTTATCAGACACTAATAATTCTGTTTACAATAACAATCTTTTGGCTGTAAGCAGGCCCTGCTCAGTAGACCATGTCAATGACCTAGAAAACAAGAAGTTAGAAGAACTAAAAACTGCTATGAAGCCTATTCTTGGACCTGGTTCTCAGATTGTGGGTGCACAGAGTACTCCCATTTTGGATTCACCTTATCAATTCTCAGTGGAGTCTGAGCTATCAAAACAGGCGACGGAGATTATCCGCAGAAAGAACTTAAAAGAGATGCTTGCTGCTTGTGCAAAAGCTGTAGCGGATAATGACCTATTAACTTCTGAGCGCTTCATGTCCGAATTACGCCTAATGGTTTCAGTTTTTGGGGAACCACTGCAGAGGTTAGGAGCTTACATGTTAGAGGGGTTGTTTGCTAGACTCGCCTCCTCAGGGAGCTCCATTTATAAAGCTTTAAGGTGCAAAGAGCCTACCAGTTCTGAGCTCCTGTCCTACATGCACTTACTCTATGAAGTCTGTCCATATTTCAAGTTTGGTTATTTGTCAGCAAATGGAGCCATTGCAGAGGCTATGAAAAATGAAAACAGGATACATATAGTTGATTTTCAGATAGCTCAGGGTAGCCAATGGTTCACTCTTATCCAAGCTCTTGCCGCTCGGCCAGGTGGACCCCCACATATCCACATCACTGGAATAGATGATTCTATGTCAGCTTATGCCCGAGGAGGTGGGCTTGATATCGTGGGCAACAGGCTATCAAGGCTTGCAAAATCATGTGGAGTACCATTTGAGTTTCATGCTGTGGCCATTTCTGGTTGTGATATTGAAAGTAAACATCTCAGGATTCAACCAGGGGAAGCACTGGCTGTGAATTTTGCACTAATGCTACACCACATGCCGGATGAGAGTGTTGACATTCAAAATCACCGGGACAGACTCTTGAAGATGGTAAAGAACTTGTCTCCCAAGGTTGTTACTCTAGTTGAGCAGGAATCAAACACCAATACCACCCCTTTCTTTCTCCGTTTCATTGAGACACTTGAGTATTACCTGGCTATATTTGAATCAATAGATGTGGCCTTAACCAGGGAAAATAAGGAACGTATCAATGTTGAGCAACATTGTCTAGCTCGGGATATTGTCAACATAATAGCTTGCGAAGGGGCCGAGAGAGTGGAACGTCATGAACTTCTTGGAAAGTGGAGGCTACGGTTTGCTATGGCTGGATTCACCCAATTTCCATTGAGCTCATTTGTCAATGCTACTATTAAGACTCTGCTGGAAAACTACTGCGAGAACTATAGACTTCGAGAGAGAGATGGATGTCTCTATCTTGGCTGGATGAATCGAGATTTAGTTGCCTCTTGTGCATGGGTGTAAATCCTCAAATATGCTAGCGAATTTTGATCCTAAGGTAGATCCTCCTACTGATGACTAAAAGATACGTTTGTTTTCTCAGTTTTGTGCTTGCTTATGTTTTATGATTTTGCTTTCTACTCTTGGGGTGGTCCCAGGGAAGCTCTGGAATCTGGAGAGCATAACAGCCGTAGAGAGTCTCAAGGAAATATATGGCCCTCAAGTTGGGGCAGCTAATGAGAGAGTAACCTGCGTATCTGATGTCCTGCAAATGAAACATCACCATCATACTTCAAACGTTATGTTGAGTTTCTCAGGAGTTGACATCTCAATTGTATGTAATGTTTCTATGATATTGGAAAAGGTTCTGGGAAAAATAGTTGCCAAAATTTCATTTAGCCAAGATTATGTCATATAGCGGGGGAGTACAGCAGTTGGGTTTCATAGAATTGGGGTTTCGAGGTTTATACACTTCATTTCCAACATACCCTTCATCATATCCAACCTCCCATCCCCCTCCATACATGCAGCTTTAAGAGAATTTCTGATTTATTTGCATAATACGTTTCCATGCAACATCGGTAATATTTGCTTTTCGTGTATTCTCTCACATAATAAAGTGCATGCTATTCTCACATAAAACACGCTGGCAAGGAAACCATAAAATTACATGAACTTACCACATATGAGATCAAGAATTTGAACTTATTGAACTCCGATGCATGTGTTTTATTAAAATGGGGGAAAAAACCCTACACGAATCTGTTGATATCGACACGCTCAGGGAAATGAAATGTATATGTTGCACACTAAACAGTTTAATGCATATGCATTTGTAAGGAGGCGACACCCTTTGCCTTGAGGATCATCCCCATCGCCTGATAAAACCAGAAGAGCTGAAAATTGTTTAAAAGCTTCAAAAAATTCAATGAGATTTTCATGGCCCTGTAAGTATTCTTCCAAGGTTCGGGGGGCATCGATTAGAAGGATGTATAGGTGGAATCTGAAAGCTATGATCTTCAACAAGATTTTCTCTATTTCCATACAGATGCAAACCACCGTTTACAACACTATAGCAGGCAGGGATTTGTGATTCTTGAACAACCATCGTGCTGGAATTATTTGGTGCAGTTTCAGCATCCAAGGTGTGCCCCTCAGCATTACTTTGATTATCAGCAACATGGCTAATTCCAACACCAAGATCAAGGCTAATTGAGCCACTCTCTTCTGTCCTTATCTTTGAATTTCCATTATACGAAACAGTTCCCGCAAATTCATTGTTGCTGTTCCTGGCAATGGGGACATCATGGTTGTGTTTGCCCTCATAAGATGTGATAACAGCTTTGGGGTCATGGGACGCCCTTTCCACATGCTTCCTCACTGGGCATCCCACATTTGTGCACTTGTAATAGCTCCTGCATTACATCATAGATGGAGGTAAAATGGATGATAACAACCTTGAATCAGACCAAATCAACCATAAATAAGGGGATTCACAGGCTACAGCCACAAAGACACACGCACACATGTATATAGTCTCTTTTTTTGGTTGTCCACTTCAATGCATGTTTTCGTGGAAAGAAAAGAGCAAGAAAAGCCTCAAAATACATTTGCTAGGGGTGGAAATCCTCCACCAAGTTACCCACAATTCAACATATTATCTTTCCCTAATTTGATGTCTTCATTTCTTCTTGGCCCATCCCAAAAAGGCATGCCATCTTTCCTTGAGCATATTTTCATTTGAATCATATCCTTCACTCAATAATTGAGTCGACCTAACAGGGTTTTCAAGATTAACCCCTAACCAGCCTTTCACAGATCTATTTTCATATGTTTCCAAAGATGTTGTTTCCCCTCCTCCCATCCCCCTCTCCCTCCTGTCAATGCCATTGCCAAATCATCACAGGTGCTGATCACAATTACACTTCAGTTTCTCCTCCACCACTCTCTGAAATCTTCTGGCCCTCTAGATCCAGAAATCCACCGCCATCCTTCTCTCTACACATATATTTTCAAGTGTGCTCTTGATTTACCTTAATGCCTCATTACCAGACCAGGAGGTAAAGTTGAAAAAATCAATTTACTACGGACAAGTTTGGTTGGTGGGATTACATGGGATTAGAGAAAATAATTCTTTCCAATCCAATGTTTGGTTTGTGAGATTATATACACACAGGCCCGTGATTTATCACTGGGCCCTTATATGTAAACTTAGCATGTGGTATTATTAATGCCACCCCCACCAATAGGATAAATTATTCCACCTTCTCATGAGATAGCTTATCATGAGATAACTAATCATGAGATAGATTTAAAATCCAACCAAACTTGCCCTATGAGTACTAGTTGTTAACCCATGATAAGATTTATACTATGATATATATAAGATCCATCTATATAGATATCATCATCTACATCCAAAAAGCCATATACTTTGGAAGAAGCTTGTACAGTTTGGGAAGGGGTTTTGATTGATCAAAAAGAGGAATCTACTTCAACCAATATGCCCTTAGGCACGGCCATACATAACATAGAAATCACACTTGGAAAGGGTGGGTGGACAATTAGTTAGAGCAGCGGGTGATGTAGCGAAACTGATTGCAAAAGAGGGGAAATCGGCCACATTAAAATTACCTTCTGGGGAGGTCCGTTTGATGTCCAAAAACTGCTCAGCAACAGTCGGACAAGTACCAAAATGTCTACCACTCTACTGCTGTCAGGCCATGATGACCAAATAACGATACACGGAACTCAAGGATATGATGTATGCATAGCCATTTCTTACGTACTTTAGGGTAAAAGTTGAAATTTCTTGAGCTTGAAGTTGAAATTTCTTGAACTTGTTCCAAATCAACCAAAGACTTCATGGTTGGAATGGTCAAAGTTATTATAACAAACACTAGAGTGTGCTCGGGTTGAAAGCACTTGGAATCTAAGGATTTCAAATCCATAATAGCAAGGTTGCACTTTGTTTGAATAACTTTGAGTTATTATAGATTTTCCTCAATAACGATTTTGAGCTACCTTTTCAACCATTAAGATGGACTGAAATATGAAACCCTCATAATACTGTAGTAATTTGAAATCCTTCCTTCAAATCCATTTCTATCCCAATGCAGCCCTAAATGAGTGGTTTCACTCTAAGACAATATGTCTGTATAAGCTGAAATGCAGAAACCAAATTTAGAAATACGAGTGGCTTTGTATTTCCTTACAATGTGCTACCTGAAGACATATAGCAAAACCACCAAGAATGTGATGCAGTAAAAAGATTATGATGGAATATGCGGGGTGTCAAAACCTCACATTAAGACATCAGCCAAATTTAGTTTTCTTTGTCTTATTAGGATAAAATAATGTGCGATCTACCTGAGCAATTGCCATTCCAGCCACTTTTGCCAATGTTGAAGAATACATGTCTCTACACCTTGGAGCTCAGGAAATTAGCAAATTAACACATAACTAAGTGAACACCACCAATTAGTAGGCAACAGTGAATATCCCTTTTCAACAAGGCCACATAAACAGAGTTGAGAAAAGCCAAATCAGTTTCCCACTATGCAATTTCATGACTTCTTTTTCTGTTTTTATGTTGCAGTTTCGAAATTAGTCCTCGTCAGAAATTAATTTCTCCTTCTATCATCATCTATCTCTAATTTATAGTGATATTATTTTCATTGGTTTTATTGATTGTGATATACCTTAGCTTTTTATGCTTTTCATCCCTCTAGTGGCTATTGATCTTGGCTTCAATCTTTCATCGTACATGATTACACATCAACTCATCACATACCTAGGATTTGGATTGCCACGGACCACTTTCTGCCCATACTTGCGCCACCGATATCCATCATCCAGTATATCAACCTCGCTGACAGTTTGAACAACAACTCGTGGCTCGCGAATGGGCTTAACGACTGGACTAAGGTCAAGACCATCTTCCATCTTCCTGCTCAGAATTCCAGCACTAAACTTATCGTGAACATAATAAATTAGATGTTCAATGGCATTTCTAAAACAGCCTTACCTCCGTTTGGAAAATAGATCATGTTCATCAATGTCATCATTAATTCCCTGCATTTGTGAACCTGAACCATCTAGACCCTCTTCATTTGCTTGCCGAGGGGACAATGCTCGAGGGACGTTTGGCTCCATGCTGTTTGCGTTCAACTTATCTTTAACAAAACAATGAAATTGAAATAAAAAGTCTAAATATCAAATATTAGAATGCAATAGCATGAAATTGTGCACAACAGATAGAGCTCTGCACTAGCTGAAGTATAGCTTAATCGGAATTGCTCGTCACTTGAGACTGTGAAGGTGCAAAGGTAGGCAAGGCAAGGGGCGGGCGACCAAAAGGCGAATGAGGCGACAATTAAGGAAAAAAAGTTAATATATATATATATATTACAACAAATTAAATTAAGTGAAATATATTAAGTATTAATGGATTAGCATATTAACATATTAAACATTTTTAGTATTAAAATAGCAAATTAATTAAATATATTAAGATTTAGTTTAAGTATTAATATATCAGTATTAATATATTAAACAAATTGAAAAACATGATTCAGAAAAATCAAAAGTGTTATCTGTATGAGAAAAGAACATTAAAAAAAAAACAAAATAAGAAACGAAAAGAGAATAGAGAAAAAAAGGAAGACAAAAGATAGAAGAGAAGAGAGAAGATAACTTGAAGTCAAGGTTGTTGGAATCAAGGTGTTGCAGGGAATGCCTTGGTTGTAGAAAAGGTTTGGATGCTTCTTAATTGTGCATTATTTATTACAAAAAGTCAAAGTTTTTTATAGGAGACTCATTTATTATTATTATTTTTTTAAATTGAACCAAAGGCGGCTGAGGTGTCCAAGGCGATAGAAGCGACCAAAGCAACAAAGGCGGTTGCCTCATCTTGCCTTATGGTGCTCGCGTGGCCTAGGGAGAAAGAGGCGACATGGTGTTGCCTCACCTCGCCGCTCGCCTGAGGCGAGTGAGGCGACTGCCTTTGATAACTATGGTGAGTTTGGCATGGCTAGATAATAGGCGAACCCACAGACCCTGGCAGACGACCCAACTTTTAGTACACAATCAAAATTTTTACAAAAATCAAGCACCATCAAATAGAAGTACAATTCCAGGCAACAAATTAATTAAACCATATACTTATAACCTTAAATTATTCCAAAGATAAAACACACAGTACTTTCATACATCTATTGAACGCTAAACTCTCATACTCCACAGAAACCCCATTAATACTAGTTAAAAAGCTTCAAACAACACTAGATATCTTCAAAAGGAGAAAAGAAAAACTAATTAACTAACATGCCCTTTGCATTTAAACATCAATTAGTAAACGAGCAGAGATTTCAATATGACCACTTTTTATGGGAGGTGAGGCTACAATCTTTAACTGAGAGAGAAAATTGAAAGATAGGAGTCAATTAAAGAGTTATTATTTTTGCCACAAAGCACAAGCGCACAAAGAGACCCACACAGCAGGAGTAATGTTTTACAGAAAGCAGCCAGGGGAAGCAAGTGATATGTTGGATGCATGGTCTCAGAAAGTGAAACCGAACATTGGGAAATTTCCAAGAGTCCCACAGTGAAATTCCTCATTTTTGATAGACCACAAAAAGAAGTAGGTTATATTATTTCACTGTATAACCTCTTCCCAAGACTTAGTTTTTATTTGTTTACAGTGGGATGGAGTTCTCAAAAGGTCAAAAAAGAATTTCAGAAATCCATAGAAGTCCTAATTTGATACACAATTGAAAGAAATTATTCTCATCTTTTACTTGATATTCTGTTCACAAGCCTTGTTTGAGATGATTTTAGCTTTCACAAGGTAGGATCATTTAACACAACTTGAACGCTTCCGCCAATAACCCAGCATGGGCCATAAAATGTAAGCAATATTTCATCCAAATCCTCCATTTATTATCAGCCTGTGTAATATGCTTACCAAAAATTTTGCATTTTAGTGCATTCAGATGTTCGAAGAAGAAATTATGAAGGGATCATGCTAGTTACCGTCTTGACCAGTGAATAACAAATCTTTGTCCATTTTCTCCTCTTGAATGGACATAAAAGCACCAGGATTGTGTCGACGGGCAGCTTGAGGTTTTGGATGATCATGTGAACCCTTGTAGACAATTTCTGTTATTTGTCCACCAGGAGAACGTTCAAAGATCTTTTTCACCTCGCAGTTAGGATATGTACATTTGTAATAATTACGCGGAAATTCACTTCCTTTGACCAGTTTTTGCCCATATTTTCTCCAGTTATACCCATCATCTGATGTTCTATCAGCTGTTACCGAAAAGATGCTATCTTTCTGGTCAGAAGATGACAATTGAATGCCGGGACTTGAATGTCCTCCTTGATTTAGTTCATCAGCAGTGGTACAAACTGGTACATCATGCATACCTACAGGTGCAGATATCCTCTGTTCCTGTGATCTTGATTGCTCATGTGCAACCAAAGCCGAAGGTGCAGGAGACTCTGAAAAGAGTTTATCTTGAATTTTACTGGCTGGTCCATTCTGGTTCAACCCTGTAAGAATCTTTGGCACAATAAAACAATTGGATATCACATCAGAAAAGTAGCTAAAGTATCAGAAGACACAGTTCGCTATCTTCACCTTGCTATTATAATAAGATGAAAAAGGAGCAAAACGATTAAGAACATGATGCTAAATTTTGTGAATTAAAAAGTACTTTCACTATGGTGTTTACATCACAATAATGAAGTCTGGAAATTTAATATGGTTAATTCACCAGCAATAAATATTGTTCTGGCAGACTAGACCAGGTGCCAACAAGGGATAACAAAAGATCTAGCGTCTTAAAATCTGCATGAGTTCACCATGTCATTCAGGAGTCATTTCTCAACCTAAAGAATTCAGATAACAAATTATTTTGTTGCCAAAATCATTTATATCCCTTGGAAGACCACATAGTAGTAAAAGAAGGCAAATCTGCAAATCATTTGCCTCATATTTTCTCTTTTTTACATAAAGTTAAATTTTATTGAAAAATCTAGATTTAATTATGTATTAGTAAGCGGAAACATAAAATCAAATCATTTGCCACTCACTATATTGCACTTGTTGGTGCCAATATTAACTAATTAAGTATGTCCTACGTTTTTTTTAGAAGAAACCACATAAATGAGAAAAACAACCTCTCACCAAGATGGAAGGTTGTAGACCATTACCGTTAGTGATGATAATCCTGATGCAGAAGTAGAACCAATGTGGAACTTAAACTCAAAGCTGCTGGATGCCCTTTCATCAACATTACTGCTACTGGTCCAAGTTTTCTCTAGTGACAGTGCTGCAATTTCACCAGAACCTTGCATGAATGGAGGCTTAGAAAAGGAACCTGTTGTTGGAGAAGGCTGTGCCTGTGAAATTGACAGAACCTCAATGATGGGGGTTTAATTCTCCTGACCACCAAAAACTAGCATAAAACAACTTTCTGCTCTGTCTTTTCCTTTTGTATTCGCAAGAGAGATAGAAATGGAATTTCTACCCTTTCCATCACAAAAAGGGAAAAATCAAATTTTATTCCAGGAAAACATAATGGTCGGTTATTTTTTACGCTCCAATAGCAGGGTGAAACCATTATTTGGCATACTGCCGTAACAACGAATGTCAGACATGGTTGTACAAGCATAATGGAATAAACGCATTTGATGCTTCATTCAGGAAGCTCATTTATTTTAAGAACAAAATCTTTTCCTTCAGGGAACAACAAGAAATGAAAAATGCCAAGCACCAACAAGAAAAAGAAAGATTCATTATGTGAAAAAACAACACTGAAACTTAATATTCTTCTTTCCAAATTAAAAAGTACAAAAGCCTTCAAGGTGCTCAATTAATTCCACTCACAGACCAATATAAAACATTCTAATGCAAGCATCAGAATCAAACGGTCCCAAAACCCACATAAGGCACTTCACATTAAATACTCTCCAAAGGAGCACTCAATGGAAAAGAGAAATCATTGAACAAACAGCAACATGACGAAAAGAACAAAACATCATATCAATAATGTATCTACTGATAGCACCAACAAATTTCAGAAATTCCCCACGACAAGCCCTCTGACGTCGACGTAACACCCAGTTTGGCCACTCAAACTCTAAAAATATCAGAAAGTTATATTTCACAAAATTTAGCACAGCTCGACTGGATATCATACTGCCAGATACTTCAAACTCATCTGTTAATAACTTAACCATCATAAAGCTTGAAATTCATTTTGGTCAACTTTAGAAACTCTATGGAGCAACAAACAGTGCCTTAACAAATAAACTATGTATCGGTTCGGAATCGAAAACTCTCAAGCAACTGAAGCATATAGCATGGCCGAGTATCTTCCATTAAATAAATGGAGAAAGCAGTAAGAAAGAATAAACAAAAAGCAATGTAATTTCAGTTATGGGGAAAACCCAACGCGACCTTGATATTAGAGAGAAGAACTGGGGATTCGAGAAAAGACGTTGGGCTGAGGCCAGGAGGAATACTGATACAAGGTGACCTAGAGATCGGGAGCTTCGCCGGTGACATGAGCTTGTACTTAGCTCCGCTGCTCGATCCGCCGGAGCTGCCGCCATCAGTTACGTGCTCGGGATCGGAGGTCACGTGATCTCCGCCATTATCGGAAGGGGAGTGTTGAGATGGGGAGTAAGAGTTAGGAAGTGACTGAGGATCTTCCATTAATGAGAAATTATGCGTCAGAGAGAGAGTCAAAGGATGTATTTTACTTTCACTTCAGTTACGGGAAGGGGGAGGGGTAGTTTGGGGATTTAGTATGGTACTGGACCAAGATCCGAGTGCGAGTGCGAGTGCGAGTGCGGTTACACGGTGTTTATTGCGAGTTCCGATGTGGGTTGTCGTCGATTTGTCGTCCTTACCGAGTTTTCTAGTGAGGTGATGACTTGGACCTTATTCAGCTTTTACTGCTAGGTGCAATGGGCCGGCACTCTGTAAAAATGCATTTTAGTTGTTATTAGAAATATTACACGCATAAGGTTGTCAATTGATCAAATTTGAATCGAATTAGTCATATTCAAATTCAAATTTGAATTTAATTATTAAAATATATATTCAAATTAGACTCAATATTTTATAGGATCTTTATTAATTAATACTATATCTAAATTCGATCTTTATCTGAAATTTGATAAAAAAATTCGACCCGATTTAATATTTTTTCTTTCATAGTTTCCTTTTGGATTATATAAAAATATTGTATTTATAAAGTAAATTTTCATTATATTTGAATTTTTAAAAACTTTTTATTATATATCAATCTAAAAACTAAGTATTTAAATACTAAACCCCTATTTCACATTATATTAATACATAAGTGAATTAATATACATTATTATATTTTTTATTTTATCAGCATGTCGAGGCTAAAAACTCAATATTAATAACATAATACAAATGTTAAAATAGATATTAGGTCAATAGAGTATATAGATTTTATTTTAAAATCTTTATTAATATTATATATAAAAGTATTAATTTAATAAAAAATTATTAAAGTTTGGATTCGAATTTTTAATGGATCGGATTGCTTAATTCCGTATCCGATCCAATTATTTTGAATTACGGATATTTATAATTGGATCTGATCCATGAGTTATTTTAATCGGATAAAAATCCTTAAATTTGAATCTAATTCAAATTAAATTTGGATTAAAATTTGATACATTAATAGCCCTATTAACTCGCATAATTTTGTTTCAAAATTTAATCTAACCAAGCCAATGATTTATACATCACCATAGTGTTAACTTCATATTAATTTAATTGCAGCAATACTCGGATCAATCACTTCGTTAATGGAAGAAGTTTTAATTTAATTTTATTGCTATTTTTATATTATTGTGATGGCAGATTTTTTGGACAGTAACTACAAGTCAAATTAAACATTCTATACTAACGAAGGACTCTTCTAATCGCACTCAAGATCAATGTTTAAAAAATCAGACCGTTCATTGAACCGAAAAACTTATTGGTTTACAGTTCACTCAGTCAATCGTTGATCGAATCGTAATTGAATTGCAATTAAATCGTGATATTATAATTACGCAATATGTATTTATATTATATATATTACTTAAAAATTAATAAAATGTCAAAATATAAAATATAATGAGTTTAAATGATATTGTTCAACTTCACGATTCATATTATAATATGATCATCACAATTTAAATCTCTTAACTGTAAAATCTAAATACATCAATAATTTAATGACATCGGAACCACTCTTCATCGTCTTCTCTATCCTCATCAAGGTTTTCATGAATTTGGTTGCTATTTCCAGCACTAGTACTAACACCAACAGCAACAACATGTTTAGTTTCTGACTTCATGGGAGTAGCAGATTTAAGAAATTGGGGCTTTTTCTTGTATACATTTCATTGAGTGTTTTAAATAGCTTCCTGAAATGTACTTTAGCATTAGGAGTATGTACTTAGGCAAAAAAAAAAAAAAAATGTTAATTTCGTCAAAAATTAAATGAAAAAAAAATAAATGAATTGGTCCAGTTCAATTAAACCATGAGTAGTTCACCAGTTCAGATGGTCCAACCATCGGTTTGAACGGTTTTCACAAAATAAAATGATTTTTTGTATTTTTTGATTTTCACATAAAACCAAACCAGTTGAACGGGCAGTTGACGGTTCTACCGGTCCGATCGATCAATTCAATTCGATTTTTTAAACAGTGCTCAAGATGTTGCTACCTTGATTATTCATCTCCTACTTTTTTTAATTTAAAAAAAAATCCATTCACTTACACGTAGTAAATTGAAAAATTATACTTACATCATGTTTAACTTTTAGAAATTTAAGGGCTGGTTTGTTTATTTTTTCAAATTCATTTTCACAATTTGAAAATTAATTATCAATAATTTCTCTCTTCTTTAATATTACTATCTCTTTCCACCTATAACCTGTAAACCCTACATAATCATTACTTTTTCAACATACTATCGAAATACAAACTTATTTTCAACTCACTTTTTCTAACTAACTAACTTTTTAAATTTTAAAAATATTAAAAATAAAAATTTAATTTGAAAACATAAACAAACCAGCCCAGTTTTAAATTTGCATCAATCATGTGGTTCACATAAATTTGCTTACTTTGTTCCTAAAATCAGGTTTGAATCGAACTTTTCTTAATTGCAAATATCTTACAAATTGTGTTTTTATTTAGTTTAATGATACCAATTTGTAATTGTGGCTTATTTACTATGCGGGATCAGTTTTGGATATTTTTTTATTCATATGGCAAGTTGCAAGAAGTTGAAACAAGTTTTGTTTTCCTGAATTGAAAAATCACTGGCTAAGGCTATTTTGGATCCTCTATTCAATTCCTTATTTCATCTTTCATTTCAATCTATTGTATTTATATCAAGTGTATCTGATTATAAATTAATTATTTTTATAAGAAAATATTTAATACACTTATCATATTTCATGAAATATAATAGGAGATGAAATAGGGAGTGGAATGGAGAATTTAAACCTGAGCTAAGGCACTACTCTTTATATTGATGCAATAAATTGAGTACTCAAAATAGGAACCAGATTCCATCCAACAAAAAACGAATTGAAACTAGTCTCTTTGACTCTTTCTTCAAATAACTGAAAATATTGCTACACCTTTTGATGGTACATAATATCGTTTTTGTTTTGAATAATTCAAAATTCACATTTTTTTTAATTAGGTTGGACCAAAATCATTTGATTTAGGACACATGTCAATTACATGCATACTTGAGATTGCTCTATTTGAAAACCTCCATATTTGAAAATTGGCATATAATATAAATACAAGACTGCGACATCTTTTAATATGCAATATGTAAGCAACCCCCATCTGTTCTTCTTTAACATACCTATATTGTTTCGGATCGTAATGTAAGTGTTGAAAGATTTTCACTATGCTATCCTTAGTGATTCTAATGCTTTCTTGATTTTTTAGAATATAGAAGTCTTAATTTATCTAATTTGAAATGATTATACGGCCTTTGATCATTCAAAAAATCAGTTCGAAAATTATATCATATTCAAAATCTATGTTGTCTACAATTTTCACATGTATACTTGCAACAAAAATAATTTTTTAAATATATATTCAAAATATACATACATATTTCACATGTGAATATACATACATATTTCACATGTTGTCTACAATTTTCACATGTATATCCAACAAAAAATTATTTTGAATATATAATATATATATATATATATATATATGTATGTATATATTGAAAAATAAGAAAATTTTGGGGATAAATGAAGGGTATGAGATAGCATTTTGGGAAAATCTATTTTAATATTTTATAGAAAAATGGATATATATTTAACTATATTTTCCCAAAATAAAAATTATTTTGTGAAAACATAACCAAACACTCCCTAAGTCATTTCCAATAGGTGGGGTTCTAAGTTTCTAACCTCGTGCCGAAAACTTCAGCTTATGCTTGTAAGTGTTGTTCAAATTCTTGAAAACAAAAATCAAACATTAATCCTAAAATTTAACTTTTTCTCCTCAAATTTTATTAAAAAATTCTCATAATTTCAAATCATTAAATCAATTAAAATTTTATGTATAGATATCTTTTAATCATTGTTTTGATAAAAATTCTATTTGTCAATTACTATACCATTACATATTAATAATATAGAATCTACAATAAAATTTATATACTTTGAAAATATTAAATATACTTTTATTTTCGATACATTCTCTAAATTTGTTAAAAAAATACTCGGAAAATATTTTTTTTTAGAATATCCAGAAATAAAATGAAACATTGCCTCAAATCTCTATGAGAATCAAATCTGTGTTATTTGTAGCAGAATGCAACATAGGGATTTTTATTTGTGTGGGTCCCACAAAACTAAACTTCTAACTTTTTCGAATCCAAGTAATTATGTGCAGTTGCCAGTTACCCAATACGTCCAAATTAATTGTGTCAAGTGTCAACGAATGCCGACTTTGCATTGGGGCCGTACCGTCTAATATTGTTCAAGTTTAACGTTGGAATATGGGAGAACTGCATATATCCCATGTGAAAATTCAAATTAGCTAATAATTCTCTATTAAAAATTAAATTGCTAATAATATTTCATATTCTAATAATAATAATTTATCGCATTCAAGTTGCGGCAGTGTATTAGACGCGCCTAAAAATGTGACTAGGCCTTCAATTCAGGTGGTGCAATTACTTGAATATCCTTTATCAGATGAAAAATAAAATCAGATTTGCCTAAGACCATTTCTTCCCAATCTAATCTCCTTTTGCCAAGACCCCCTAAATCTCCGTAACTTGTTGCTCCAATTTGTCCAAAAATGTCTTCATTGCACAACAATAGGTCAAAGAAGATATGCACTCTAAAAACATCACTGGATCCAAGGTATGCCTCCACTCCACTATGTGATTGTAATATGAAAGTTGCCATTAGAGTTGTGGAGTCTCACAAAAAAGAATTGAAAGGGAGGCCTTTTTACAGTTGCCTGCATCAGAGGTGTAGTTTATTTGATTGGTGTTCTCCAGATACTGCAACTTGGGCACCGATAGGAGTTCTTGTAACCTATACAACTGAATGCCCATGTTCTATACACATGGATCAGCTTTCTGGTTGGTTTGGTGATGTGAATGAAGTCGTGCATGAGGAGGTGCCAAATGTGTCAAAGGTTGTTTCCCAAAATCATGTCAACTATCCCCCCGTCCTTTAGATTTTCATAGATGCTTTGTTCTTCATTGTAGTTTTATTGTTGTTGAA
Source organism: Jacaranda mimosifolia (assembly GCA_018894105.1). Taxonomy (NCBI): domain Eukaryota; kingdom Viridiplantae; phylum Streptophyta; class Magnoliopsida; order Lamiales; family Bignoniaceae; genus Jacaranda; species Jacaranda mimosifolia. The sequence goes on from CM032129.1 coordinate 23,969,495, forward strand.
GAAATGGTAAAATGTGTAAGGGATTGTAAGTCTTGTTGACATTGTGTTCTATGTAATGGTATGAAATTCAATGGAATGAAAGACAATTTTTAGATAATAGAATGAGTACTTTTTGTGGTCCCAAATGAGTATGTAATGTGCAAATGTGAAATACAATAATCTTCTGGAGTGCAATTGCTTTTTTGTGCAATTGCAAGCAAATGACAACGTGCAATCTGGAGTGGATCAAATGTGCAATATGCTCAAATCAAAGCACAAGTGAAACCAATTGTCCTCAAATCAAATGACATTTAAACCTATAGTGGACCAAATGAGATACAAAGCAATACATGGAGTTTTAGGGGTGAAACAGGGGATACAAACCAATACAAAGTAACAGGGGATGCAAAAATCAAATGGGATCAAACCAATACAAAGCAAGTGAAAATGGAGTGAAACATCATAAAATCACCAATTTCAGCAATCAATCCATGAAACCAACAAACTTTTAGATAAATTAAAACCACAAATCTATTGCATCCATAACACAAAACATCCCAGCACACAGAGTCAAACCTAATTTTAAAACTCAGAGTATTCTAACATAACATAAATACAAAAACTTTGTTTAATTCAACAACCAATGAAAATATTCATCCATAAACTAAAAGTTTGTTTGATCCAACACCAACTACAAATATTCATCATCTTTTTCTCTCTGTTTAACCCTTTGCTTTATATTATCCAGTAATTAATCCAAGCTTGGTCTCTTCACCCTTTGAACCCCTAAAGTAGATGGATTTCCCACCCTTATAGCTAATTCAGAGGTACCCCTTAGTGCCGATCTTGGAACTGTACTAGCACATTCTCTTGCAACTAATTCTGGAAGTCCACATGCACTAGAACTCTCTCTTGTAGTCGATCTAGGAGTTGAACTGCCACCAACATCAGTTTTTTTTCCTAACAAGGCATTGTTCCTCCTACCTACGTACAGTATCCTTTTTTTCTCCTTAGTTATTCTATTTCAAGCAAAATTGAACTTCAACTATAAATTCTACATGCTTAAGAATAGTACAAAAATTTTAAATATAAACTATACTTACCTATGCTTGAGGAGCATTCTTTGGTGGCTGATGAGGTTTTGGTGAGGCTTGAGGAGGATCCATCAAACCTGAGGATTGTGAACCTTGCACAGATGAAAGTTTTGGACAATTACTGTGCACAACTACAGATGAAGCCCTTGCAGAAGCCTTGTATATGACCTAGAACATCAAGCATGTGCAATTGCAAACCCAAAAGTTGAGTGTGCAGTAGCATATGATATAGATGAAGCTGACCCTATTTGGTTTGTATTAGATGGTGTACTTTCCTGTCTCTCTTCACCTTTATTTCTTCTTTGCCCTCCATTAGTTCCCTGGCTTCCTTCTTTTTAACTTATTTGGGAAGTTTAGCTCATATTACCCTGCTATAGTTAGAACAAATAAATTGGCCATAAATATATAACAACAATGGATATAGTTATTTATCTATTAAAATAAAGATATTACATAATTTGATGGTTGCCTTGCTGATCTTCTTTGAGATCTCATTTGAGTGTTTCTTATCCTTTGACTGGAATCTGTCCGATCCAATGAAGATGGATGTGACATAACTTGTGAAGTAGGCTGAGTGATAGGCTCTAACATAAGGTGTGCTATACTATTATGCAGTCTCCCACTTGCTGTACCTTTTTTTTGCACACATAAACAAACAAATATGAAATAAGCATAAAATTCAATTTACATATAAAAAATTCCAACTTAATTACTAACCTTTAGCAATTTGGAGTTAGGATGAATTACATTTCTACAAGTCCTAATGTTGTGTCCAAGCTGTAAGCACCTTGAGTAAGTATGTGTGAGGCCCTTCCTTGTAGACTATGATTGCATCTCATCTTGGCATTTCCTCCTCATCTTCTTGGGCTTTCGCTTTTTTCTCTTGAAATTTGGTAGCTGCAATAGGGTATAATCTTGATAAAGTCATTTGGACCCCTAACTCCATTAATCATGTGGTCATATACTCTTAAATACATTTCTTTCTTAAAATATGCATCAACATAATCGTTAACATTATATCTTCTCTCTGACAGCATATGAATGTGGACAAGGATAACCATTCAATTAAAACATCCCACATGCACATGTACCCTTGTCCAAGATAACCAAATAATTGCCAATTGGAGTGAGGACTTCGAATTTATACTCTCCACACCATCTTGGAACATAGTTTCTTGAAATCTTGAAAAACTTTTCAAGTTTCCTCATGATATTAGGGCACACTGATCTTCTATATTTTTCCATTCCTTGTCTTTTCACTTGAATCCTTGTCATAAGCCTTTCTCTAATCCATTCAAACATAGATACAATTAGATTGTCCCTAACTGCAAGAATGTATCTATTTAATTATTTAAATAAGTTCTTAACAAGAATATCTGACTTATATCTTGTGGAGAAGTGGTATACATCCTCTGAAATGTTGGTGTGTCCAAATCAAGATTTCTTCTTAGTGTAAGCTTGTTGTTTGGATTACTCTCTCTAACTGTCTCACAATAATCCCAAAGCAGTTCATATTCTTTGCTATCTATCCCCATAGTTTATACATTGCAGTTCTCTTTGCCCTTAGCACCTTCCAAATGGTCACTCCAACACCAACGTTTCTTTTAATTTTAATTATCCCCTGCAGCTTGGTTAATCTTACATCTGGATCATTTTTAACAATTTTCTCAATTCTATTTGCTAAATATATGTAGTCAACAATAGAGTTATCACTACCTCTGGTGCATGTATGCTTTCTTTTCATGGTCTTCACTTGGAAAACATTTGAGCTTTGAACCTTTGAAGCATGGACCCTTCAATCATATCCCTTTGCACATTTTATTATCACTCTATTAATTTCATTTTTGTCATACTCCACTGGTCCACTTCACAACCTTTTCTGCCACACCAATCCTTCAGTACACCTCTATACTCTCTTTAACTCCATTGAACTTCAAGCCAACAATCAATTCAAAAGTTTTCATGTTTTTCCCTTTCTTGTAAAAAGGATGTTTTGGAATCTCTTCATCTCAACCCTCCAAACTGATTAAATAATCTTCTTCTTTAGGATTAGTATACTGAGCATCTTCTATTGCTGCAGTAGGTTTTTTCCTTCTATCCTAGCCTTCTGATAATTTTTTCCCTATTTTCTTCATCTTCTGAAGCAATTCTTTCTTAGATGTTTGCTTATGAAGAAGTCATCTACATCTAATCCTTCTATATCCTCAAAAACTTCACTAGGTGCATTTGATTCAATTTCTATTGGCTCTTCTTGTGATAAACCCTAGTAATCTAAGTCACTGGAGTCAAACATAAATTCTTGATCTTCTTGTTCATCTTCATTCTCCATATAAGTTGCTGCTCTTTTTCCTGTATCTTGACCCTTTGTACAATTGGAATGTGAAGGCCTTTGATTGGTTTTCTATCTTCTTGATTGTCTTGTATTTGGTACACTTGACCTTGATCTCATCTCTTCAAAGTTCCTCTTTAAACTATCCCCAACAAATTTTTCCTCTGTATTTTGGCTCTCTCCACCAAAAACTTCAATACTAATCCTTGGATCTTGGCTCTGATCACCTAGAATTCATGAACATTGTCAGTTTCAATCTCTATTTGCTCATGTTGATCACTCAATCCACATTCAGCTTGACCAATTAAGCCACTTTGTTGAGTTGTAGCTTCCATATATTGACTATATTTATCTTGCATAGGTTGCTCAAGTTGTTCAACTTGTTCACTAGCTTGCTCATACACTATCTCACTAGGCTGCTCGTGCCCTCCCTCACTAGGTTGCTTAGGTTGTTGAGCTTGTTCATTAGCTTTCTCATACACTACCTCAATTGACCTTTTATGATCCTCATGCACTGACTCGGCTTCTTGAAAAGCATCTTCATCCACTATATCCTGTGGTTGAACATCAACTTGAATATCACCATCTTCATTCACTTTGTTAGTACTTTGTGCACCATTTGCCTCCATTGAATAGCCTTGAGTTGTAGTCTCTTCAAAATTGTCATTGAAATTGATGTCCTTCAATAGATCAATTATGTTAGTTTTCAAAGACTCCCTCAACCTGTCATCCTACAATCTGTTAATGGCATCTTCATTGAAGACAATGTTCCCTTAAGTGTCAATAACATTAAAGGCTCTGCTTGACTGATATCCACATACAAAGTATATCTAGTCTTCCATTTGAAGTAGTGAATAAGGTCACATATTCCAAAATCTCTTCTGTAAAGCCTCAATCCATTTTCCGTTGACATGCCTGGGATGACATAATAGAAGCCACATTCACTGCTTTCTCATCAGTCTAAGTGCAGAGTTCATATAAGAAATCTTAGTTCAGGTAATTTAAATTCAACCTTGGGTGGTCATGCCTTGAACCTCCAATATATTTGGTTATAGGAGATCTCTCTAATCTATCTCCCACATACATGGTAAGGTAGATTAATGGCTCCATCATTAATCATCTATACATATTAACTTCAATCATGTTAGCAAAATGACAAAATGACACAAAAACATAGAAATGACCACATTCCCTAAAACATCATCTGCATTAAATAAGCCAACTACGAAAGGGCGTAAAACAAGCATTGGATTAGACTACTACAAAACAAAATTAACTCCATTATAAGGGACCACTAAAAACATATTAATAGACACAAAGAATAACAAACATGGGACACATTTACAAAAAATAAATAAACAACAAGACTTTTATGGCACCACTATGTCTTTTAACTCAAATATGGACCTTTCAATAACAGCTAATATACTACACAAGGGTATAAAATAAGCATTAGATCAGCCAACAACAAAAGAAAAAATAACTTCATTATAAGGGACCAGTAGAGATAGATTAATAACACAAAGAATAATAGACATGGGACCTACTTACAACAAATAAATAAACAATAAAAAAACTAGAAAACACAGCTGCTTCCACTGGCAGTTAATATTCTACATACATCATGTTCTTCACTAATAGTTACTAAATAACTCCTTCACTATGCACTAAGTCTTTTAACTCAAACAAGAACTTTACAACAGATAAATAAACAATAAGAAACTAGAAAAAGCATTTGCTTTCACTAACAGTTAATATACAACATCATATCCTTTACTAATAGTTAATAAATAACTCCTTGACATAGGTAAAAGATAAAGATGGATTGGGATCCAAATATTAAAACCAAATTAGGCAAAAATAAAACTAATCATTTCCTTCCCAAGGATCAAAATCATGCACTAAATGAGGATTAGAAAGGTAGAAAATTTACCTTTGATGAAAGGATTCAAAGGAATCAACTAGATTACTCCCAAGACTCTTCTAATGGATGATCTATAATCACCAACGATTTGATCCAATTGCTCCCCTTCCAAAGCTCCAAAAATCGGCAAAATTGGCACACTATTTCATCTCTAGAACAACAAGGTTGTGACTGAAAATCACTGAAAATTTTAGTCTCTAGATCATCTAAATGATCCACCGAAATCAACTACAAAATGGTTCACTAATGAACTTCTAAGTTCCCCAAGTGTTGAACCTCTAATTTAAGTCTACACACCTAGGATAAGCTCTCAGTCAACCTCACTTTTGCTAGAGAACAAGGGAAGATGGTGATGATAAGAGTGGTGATTTTTGGAGGAGGAGAGAGTGAGGAAAGAATTTTAGTGTGGCTATGCAACACATGAATTATACCACACTTTTGGAGGAAAAATCTGAGGAATGCGAACCAAGCATAAGTGGCTGGCCCCATGACATATTTATAGGAGGGGATGGAAGCTTTTGGATGCTTCCATCACACCCTCCATACATGTTGGCCAATTTGCCAACTTGTGTATGCATTTGCATTTAAATTAGCATTTACATTTTATTTCATTTCATGAAATGCTAATTGCCTTAATTCAAATGGACTCTTCCATTTGATTTTCCTCCAAAGCTTAAATTCTCAATTTAATTAAATTAACTCTTTAATTTAATTAATTTAACTTAACTCTTTAAGTTAACTAAAACTAACTTAACTCCTTAAGTTAAGTTGACTAATCAATTGTCACATAACATCAATTAAATTAACACTTTAATTTAATTAGCCTAATTTTACTCCTTAAATTATTTTTATTAATTTAATACTTAAATTAATTAAGCTAAAATGGCCAATTGAAATTAGTCAATCGTATCTCTCAAAAAACGCCTAGCATGAATTTTCAAACTCAGAAAATTCCTCCTATCAAATAAGAGCTTCCTTGGATGAAAATTAGTCAATGTACATGGACTCACAACTCATTATGATATTTTGAATATTGAAATATTCATATTAGTTTAAACTCTTTTAAACTAATAACTCTTTCAATTAATCTCTATTAATTGAAGAGTACCTAATCTTCATGGTTGATGTTTAGCAATAAGCCCATGGAGCCCAACTAATTGGATGAATGAATTATATCATGATGAACCATTATAGCTTACGCTTACCATGCAAATACAGTCCCTCCGTCTTTTATCTCCCAAAAGAAGCCTAGGCCAAGATATTTATCGGCTCCCTAATAGCCTCAATAACTATGTCTCTACATCCAATATTTGATTCTCCTTTATGACCTCAACTTTGAAAAACATCTTCTCCAAATTGTCATACTATTTTGCTCAAGAATTTCTTAGAATTGATCATTATAGAATACATAGGAGATACACTCATTCTTCACAACAACAAGGAAACAAATCCTATTTTGGATATCACAAACCTCTATGCCTAAGTAGCTCATGCCCAATCTCACCCCTGTATGACCCGCTACATGGTCGGGGAAAAGTTAAAGTATAAGGACCTAAACACAAGGTCGCTGTGGATCCTTAGGTCCATGGACTAATTATATACACTATCATAAGCTTGAAAACTTGCCACTACGACTATCTAGTGGATACTCTTGGCGAGCTTTCAGTGAACTTGTTCTCTATTAAGCACCCACTAACATGCATCTATGTCTAACATAGATTGCCCATGAAATGGAATAAATCTATCTTATCAAGATGTCCTTCAAAGACCTTTCGTGTTAGGGGTTTAGTCAGTAGATTTGCTATATTCTCTTTTGAGGTCACTTTCTCCACTCAAATATCGTATCTATCAATGATCTCACGGATTAAATGATAGCGCCTCAAAATGTGCTTGGATCGCTATGAGATCTTAGCTCTTTTGCTTGTGCAACGGCTCTATTGTTGTCACAGAAGGCAACAACTGGCTCTACAATGCTAGGCACTACATCCAACTCTTAGATAAAGTTTTTCATCCAAACACCTTCTTTTGCAATTTTTGAAGTTGCAATATATTCTGCCTCAGTGGTAGAGTCGACCATGGTGTCTTGTTTGGAACTCTTCCAACTCACCGAACCGCCATTGAGGCAAAATATAAATCTTAACGTGGATTTATGGTCATCTTCATCGGAGTGGAAACTAGAATCTAAAAATCCTTCAAGTTTCAAGTCTCCATTGCTGTAAACTAAAAATAAATCCTTAGTTTTTCTCAAGTACATAAGGATAGTTCTTACGGCTGTCCAGTGACTTTCACCAGGGTTAGATTGAAAGTGGCACTTAGAGAGTGTGCTACATCCACTTTGGTACATTGAATGCCATACATTATGCTTCATATAGCGGATGCATAAGGTATGTAGGATATTTTTTCTCTCTCGTCTTCAGTCTAGGGGGCCATAGACTTGGAAAGATGAAGACCATGTCCCATGGGAAGGAATGCCTTTTTAGATTCTTCCATACTAAACCTCTTTAGTATTTTGTCAATGTACATGGTTTAGGATAGCCCCAACATCCTCTTTGATCTATTTCTATAGATTTGCCTAATATGTAAGATGTTTCTCCCAAATCCTTTATGGAGAATTGTGAAGATAACTATTCTTTAGTATGCTCTCTCTCATTCCTAATGAGAAGAATGTTATTGACATAAAGCACAATAAACTGTATTGAGCTCCTACAAACCTTTTTATACACACAAAGCTCATACACATTTTTGACAAAGCCAAATGATTTGACTATCTTATCAAAACATACGCTCCAACTTCGGAATGATTACTTTAGTTCATAAATAGACATTTGGAGTTTGCAAACCTTTTTCTCACTTCCTTTGAATATAAAACCTTGTGGTTGCTCCATATAGATTTCTTCTTCAATATTTCCATTGAGAAAAGCGATTTTTACATCCATTTTCCATATATCATAATAGTAGTAAGCCGCTATAGCAAGCATAATCCTAATGAACTTAGGCATAGCAACCGGTAAAAATATTTCCTCAAAATCAATATTAGGTCTTTGCGTATAAACTTTTGCCACTAGTCTAGCCTTAAAGGTTGTCACCTCTCCGTCAACTCCTAGCTTTTGCTTGTAGATCCACTTGCAACCAACATGAACTATACCTTCTGGTAGATCTACCAAAGTTCATACTTTGTTGGAGTACAAGGAGTCCATTTCGAATTTCATTACCTCAAGCCAATGTCCCGAATCTATGTCTGACATAGCTCCTCATAGGTCTTCGGATCACTACATGTTTGCCCCATCTCATAAGCTCGAGATGCTCTATGATTTCTACTATTTGTGGGATCGTATGCTCATCTTGAACTCCATCAAATTCAATGGTAATGCCTTTTCTATCCAATAGAAACTCCTTTTCTAAACAGGTGGCATTTCTCAAAACAAACACATTTTGTTCTGAGAGATTATAGAAATAATAGCCCAAAAATTATTTTGGGTATTCTCAAACTTGCAAAAAGTGGATCTCGCATCCAACTTGTCTCCCACTAGTCTCTTAATGCATGCAAGAGACCCCCAAAGTCTTAAATAAGAATAGAAGGGTGGTTTGTCATACCACATCTCATGTGGTATCTTTGGCACCGACTTTGAAGGTACTATATTAGTAGCTTTGCCAATGTCATTAAGGTAAATTCCCAAAAGGAGATGGGCACATTGGTGAAGCTCATCATGGAACGTACCATATCCAACAAGGTACGATTTTTCAACTCAGCTACTTCATTATGTTGGGGTATGCCGGGTGGAGTGCATTATGAGAATATCATATTCTCTTTTAAATAATCCAAAAAATTGGTACTTAAGTATTCCTCTTCTTGATCTGATAGAAGAGTTTTAATCTAAGTCCTTGTTGCTTTTCTACTTCATTCCTACACTCTTTAAACTTTTCAAAAGCTTTGAATTTGTACTTCATAAAATACACATGTCCAAACCCAGTGTAATGATAGGTGAATGTAATAAAGTAAGAATAGCCTCCACTTGCACTAACTTTTAGTGACTCACAAACGTCCATATGGATCAAATCCAATGGACTTGTGGTTCGATCAATTTGTCCTACAAAAGGAGCTTTGGTCATTTTTCCTTCTAAACAAGATTTACAAGTAGGAAGATCCTCTATGCCACTAACATTTAGTGCTTTGAGGACTTCTATCTTGCTCATCCTATTCTTGAAAATATGTGCAAGTCTTGCAAGCCATAAAGTGGCATTCTTTTGGTTATCTAATTTCCTTTTACTTTGTTGAATGTGTATAAGTGATGGTTGGGAATCCAAAATGTATAATCCATTACTAAGTGTACCCATTGCAACTAAAGAACTATTCTTTATTACTTTTAATTTCCAATTTGAGATTGAAAAATCAAATCCGTAATTATCCAAAATGGGAATTAAAATAGTATTCTTCACAACAGTTGGTACCTAGTAACAAGGATCTAATATGATGAAGGAGTTCCCTAAGTTTAAATTTCTTTTGCTCCATTGCCAAGGCATAGGATCAAATCCTCATCACTTAGACTCCCTCTTCTTCCCACCCCCAATAACGAATTACAAAGGTATGAACCACATGAGGTATCAAATTCCCATGAGGAATAATTGGTAGTTAACTACACTTTAATAAAATACATACCCTTCCCAAAGGTTGCAAGATATTCCTTGCAATTTCACTTCCAATGGCCTGTCTTGCCACAATAGAAACAAGTGGCATCATTCTTATCCTTTTTTTTTTCTTCTTGACTCCTCCGAATAGTTTTAATGCCCCATTTGCCTTTGAAGAAAAACTTTTCTTCTTCTTAACTCCTTTCTTCTTTTGCCTTGGGCCTTTAAACTTGGAGGAGGAAATAAACATTAAGGGTTTGTTCTTTTTCATAGTCATCTCGGCTGTTACCAATATATTAACCAATTCATTGATCATGACTTCTTATTTGGACATATTAAAGTTCATCACAAATTGGTCAAATGAGTTGGGCAAGGATTGAAGGATCAAATCCACGTAGAGGTCATTGTCCGTAACTACCTCAAAAGTAGTAAGTTTCTCAATAAGCCTAATCATTTTAAGCCCCTGATCATGGACACTAGACCCCTCCGTCATCCTAGCCCAAAAGAGTTCCTTGGAGTACAAATACCTCTCATGTCTCATTTGTACACCATACAACTTTTATAGGTGTAAATATATCTTGGAAGCACTTTTCATATGCTCATGAGACTTTTGAAGCTCACTGGACATGGAGGCCATCATGAGGCAATGGTTTGGAGGTCATCCTCTACCTATTTAGTGAACATTTCATGTGTTTTTTGATCGATATCCTCGTATATGGTATCCGACGGACTTTGAGTTAAGACATATGTTCGTTTCTCGGAGTTAAGAATGATTTTGAGATTTCAAAGCCAATCATGGTAGTTCGGTCTGGTTAGTTTATTAGATTCCAATATGATGCTTAGTGGATTCTTAGCCATGTTTGAGATTTCGCAAATCTACAAAGGCAAAAAAAGAGAATATAAGGAGAATATAAGCAAGTGATTGAATTTGATATTATAAAACATGTTCATGGACTTACAAGCATGTTTTTCTCTCACAGTTTTATCAAATTCCTCACCCCCTAAATGAATTCGGGAAATCATATTTCCTAGTGAGAATCAAGGTCCAAAAAGGCATCATTTATGGACCCACGACTCGTGAGACATCCACAACTAATCCCAAGGTAAGAAACTTTTGCTAATTGCATCTCTATGCAACCCTTGATGTGTTTTGCCTCACTTTACATGTAGATCCATGACTCATGTGACATCTACACTACTAGGTGTTAAGTTGTATCTACTAATCAATCTTTAATTATAGACTCCACTATGTCATTCCACGACTCGTAAGACAATGCCATAGTGAGTTCTAAATTAAAGTGCATTGTATGCCGAAAAGTAAGCATAGCTTCCCCCTAATAAAGTATCCCACGACTCGTGAGCCAACACTAAATTAGGATAGCATCTCATGTCACCTCCTATTGGTAGAAGACTTGGATTAATTAAAACTCCTTTTAATTTATATCTAATTTTACTAATATTTTGAAAAAACTTCGACTCCCCTAAGTTGACGGTTTTTCTTGCTTTGAAAGATCTCATCAATATAATCATATCTTATTTAGGTTCTTTATATCCTAACCATGCATCTCATACATCAATAGGATAAAGAAAAATATAAATAAATAAATGCGCCTATATTGCTCCTAAGGTTGGATGACCTTGAGCCTTAACCAAGTAATGCACTTAGAACCATAAGTGCACTACTTAGTTGATTTTAAGTGGGTTGATTAAATTATGTCTATTACATAAATGTATCTTATACATTCATGGGTCTTTAAGCCTTCTTGATCCTCTTGGCCTCCTTTGTCTCCTTGCAACATTTATAAGAGAAAAGAAATCCTCACTCCTAGAATTCTACTCTCATAACATTTACAAGGTAGGAGATCAAGAGGCATGCAAGCCCCTATTTAGTACAACTCTTTTCAAACAACTTTGAAACAAGTAAAACCAATTAAAGGCTCATGTTCATCCCCATTCATTTATCATCGATTCAACAATTAAATGAACAATAAATAAAAATTAACATTCAATTCAATCAATTAAATGCTTATATCATAAACAATTAATAAATAGGCAAAAATAAGCGTAACTCTTTATGCATCTTATTTTTGCACTTAATTAAATATTAACTCAAACTTGACTTTTAAAGCTAGCAAGAATGTCCAACATTATATTAAATCACTTACACAACTTTTATGCATCAAAATCATGTGGAACAATGAAGATTAGATAGGCCAAACTAAAAAAAACACCAAAGTGGCGCCTAGGAAGCTTCTCAGTAGGCTGCCGCCTGGCCATGTGAGCGACAAGCGCGCGCACAACGTGCACACTGTACGCCCGTGGCCCAGCAACCTGCCAGTAGCTCTGTTGGCTAGGTGCCTTTGTCACCATTTGGTGTTATCTCATGTTTTTGCCTTCTCCAATCATTATGACACCTCCACATCATCATTCCACAAACATTTTGACAAATTTTTAGATTCTAAACAATTTAAAAGCTAGAAATTAAAGTGCTCAAACATGCTTCAAAAATCAAATCTAAGTGAGAATCAACATTCTCTAAAAATCTCCAATTAACTCCAATCCAATTTGATCCAAAAATAGCCAAAATACATTAAAGCTATAATTAACATGTATATCAACATATAACATCATCCAATACTAAATCAAAATTTAACATCACTTTGAATCAAAATCATGCCAACATATGAAATAGCACTTGAATCCATCAATTAAATTAAGTATCTGGAGATCTATAATCAACCTATCACATGAATCAATTCACTAAGATCCTTTTTTATGCATGAAAATGGCTTCGATAGCACTTGAAAGATGGTGATGTATTAGGATCCAAATATTAAAACCAAAATAGGAAAAAATAAAACCAATCATCTCCTTTCCAAGGATCAAAATCATACATTAAACGATGATTACAAAGGCGAAAAATTTACCTTTGATAAAAGGATTCAAAGGAATCAACTAGATCACTCCAAAAACTCTTCTAATGAATGAACTACAATCACCAACGGTTTGATCCAATTGCTCCCATTCCAAAACTCCAAAAATTGGCAAAATTCGCACACTATTTCACCTCTGGAATGGCAAGGTTTTGACTGAAAATCACTGAAAAATCCAATATCTAGGTCATCCAAATGATCCACCAAAATAAGCCACAAAAAATTCACTAATGAGCTTCTGAGTTCCCCAAGTGTTGAACCTTTAATGTTAAGTCCATACACCTAGATAAGCTCTCAATCAACCTTACTTTTTCTAGAGAAGAGAGAAAGATGGTAAGGATAACAGTGGCGGTTTTTGGAAGAGAATAGAGGAAGGAGAGAATTTTGATGTGGTTATTCAACACATGAATTATACCACACTTTTGGAGGGAAAATCTGAGGAATGCCAACAAAGCACAAGATACTTATAGGAGGGGATGAAATCTTTTGGATGCTTTCATCTCACCCTCCATGCATTTTGACCAACTTGCCAACTTGTGTGTGCATTTGCATCTGAATTAACATTTATATTTCATCTCTTGAAATGAAATGCTAATTAACTTAATTCAAATGGACTCTTCCATTTAATTTTCCTCCAAAACTTAAATTCTTAATTTAATTATTAATTCTTTAATTTATTTAATTTAACTTAACTCCTTAAGTTAATTAACTTAACTCTTTAAGTTAACTAGAACTAACTTAACTCCTTAAGTTAACTTGACTAATCAATTGTCACATGGCACTAATTAAATTAACGCTTTAATTTAATTGGCCTAATTTAACTTCCTAAATTATTTTGATTAATTTAATACTTAAATTAATCAAGTCAAAATGACCAACTGAAATTAGTCAACTGTATCTCTCCAAAAATGCCTAGCATGAATTTTTCCATCTCCTTAGAAAATTCCTCCTACAAATGAGAGCTTCCTTAGGCTTTTGTGTGTCACCCATTAGGTTCATCCATTCATTGAACATAGGCTCACAACTTATTGTGATATTTTGAATATTGAAATATTCACATTAGTTTAAACTTTTTTAAACTAATAACTCTTTCAATTAATCTCTATTAATTGAAGAGTATCCAATCTTCATGGTTGATATCTAGCAATAAGACCATGGAGCCCAACTAATTGGATGAATAAATTATATCATGATGAACCACTATAGCTTATGCTTACCATGGAAATATGGTCCCTCCATCTTCTATCTCCTGAAAGAGGCCTAGGGCAAGATATTTGTCGGCCCTTTGATAGCCTCAATAACTATGTCTATGCATCCAATGTTTCATTCCCCTTTATGACCTTATTTGGAAAATACCTTTTTCAAATTATCATACTACCTTGCGCCAAGATTTTTCGGAATCGATCATTATAGAATATATAGGAGATGTACTCGTTTTTTACAACAATAAGAAAATGAATCCCATCTTGCATCTCACAAACCTCTATGCTTAAGTAGCTCATGCCCAATCTCACCCCCGTATGACCGGGTGTCTAGTGGATCCACTTGAAGGGCCTTTAGTAAACTTGTTCTCTAACAAGCACACACTAACATGCATCCATGTCTAACATAGATTGCCTATGAAATAGGGCAATATCCAACCTGTTGAAATATGTATCGTTAGTGCAATTCTATCCAAATCTTAGATGCCTATTCTGATAAGATTCTATGACTTAGAATATTTAAAATCATGACCTCAGAGACTTATTTCATGATCACCATCATATATGTGACCAAGTCCTATAGTCTTGTATGATTTAAGGGCTTCAACCAAATACAAGTGAAGTATAAAAAAGCATAAGATAAAGATGACCATTTTATAAGAATATCATTCAATTAAGATTGTTTCACAAGTGGAGTAGTCTTACATGCCAATTCTAATTGGTTGTGGGGCACTATTCCAACAATGGGACTACTAAGTCTTTTAACTCAAATAGGGGACCCTTCACTAACATCATATCCTTTGCCAAAGCCATGAACCTTTGACTACCAGACATGGGACCACAAAACAAATATGTATTTTCCATTCAAAAGCACCTATAGTACAAAATATAGAACAAAATAAAAGCCTAAACATTAAATTGAGAGCTTATGCCCCCACACTACTACCATATGAAAACCATAGCCTAGCACCTGAAGCACTTTGTGGTTAGTTCAAATATATACAAACAAACAAAATATATACATGTAAGTATAACCATATAAACACAAGGAAACAAAAAGGAATAGCGACCTTTAACTAAAACTTCCGTTCTTCACCTCTTCAATAGTACTTCGTGGTCTAGTTGCTTTATTTCTCTAAATCGCGTGGACCATATTACTCTCGATAATGAGGAAATACCAACTCTTGATACGTACGGGTTTTTGATTATATGAAAAGTAGGGTTCTTGATTTGGGGATTTTAGGGTTTTTCTATGAGAGGAAGAGAGGATTTGGGGAGAGAATTGAAGAAATTGGGGGAATTGGTTTGCAGATGAACGTTGACCAAATATATTATATATAAGGGTATTATTATCCTCACAAGTTAAAAATTGCTATTAACTGACAGTTGAGGCACCTGAGTTATTGTTATTAGAATATGAGATGTTATTAGTCATTTAATTTTTAACAGGGGGTTATCAGCTAATTCGAATTTTTATGGGGGAATATATGCAATTCACCCGTTGAAATATTTATAAATACAGCACAATAATTTTTAACTGTGACATAATCAATAAGTTATATTTGGTAATTTTTTATTAATATTTCTTTAAAATTCTAAATTAATAATACTTTCTTACGTAAGTTTAGTTTAAACTCATTTTGTACTATTCACAATAAAATATTTTTCTTGTGCTTCCCCATGAAAAATAATGCTTTTGGGAACATTCTTTTGTATTTTTTTAAATATTTTTCTAATTAATTTTCAAATGTTTCTCATAGTTATTGCTAGTCA
This sequence comes from Jacaranda mimosifolia, assembly GCA_018894105.1. Classification (NCBI taxonomy): domain Eukaryota; kingdom Viridiplantae; phylum Streptophyta; class Magnoliopsida; order Lamiales; family Bignoniaceae; genus Jacaranda; species Jacaranda mimosifolia. The sequence continues at coordinate 23,985,355 of CM032129.1, forward strand.
TCTTTTGATAATTTTTAAAATTAATAATATTTTCAAATGCAAAGGTGCTTGTTTATGTTTTCAAACTCCCTTTTCATTTTTATTATGATTTGAACATTGAAAACTAATAATATTTTCAAAAACAAAGCTGCTTGTTTATGTTTTCAAACTCCCATTTCATTTTTATTAGGATTTGAACATTGAAAACTATCAGGTTATTCCCATTCTTACTGAAAATATATCTTATTTTCATTTTTAATTTTTCTTAAACATATTCTATCATCCTGTTATCATATCATCAAATTCAAATTTAATTTGAAATAAATTACCCATTTTTATTTTAAAATAATTCAAAAATATACATATATTTTAAAAAGTACGTCTTTTAGGCATAGAAAAATAAAAACCACATAAATTTTCAATTCTATGTCTACCTTAATCATTATTTCAAACAAGAAATTCTGTTACAATTTCATTTTTATTTCTAAAATTGGACAAATATTTTAACTTTTAAAATATTAAAAAAAAAAAGAAAATGAAAATATAAACGCCCTTTGAAGTTCTTGTAAACAATGAAGAAAAAAAAGACAGGTTTCAAATACAGAGCCAACAACATTTATCGCAACTTTTGATGATCGATCTGCCTAGCGTCATAAGGATGGAAATTCAAATGGAAATGGAAATGATCAGCCTAACTTGATGGTCCTTATCGTTTCGAATAAATTTGAATTTGAAAACTATGCCAATGAGCAGTCTATTAGCCATTTGTACTAAAGTGAAAAAATCTTTCTCCAAATCTATATTATATATACATAAATGTATATATTGATTAGGGATGAGAATAGGCTAGGCCGCCCGTCAGGGGCCTACGACCTAGCTTCTTTGAGGCCTAGCCGGCCTAGCCTATTTAATAAATAGACTAGATTTAGGCTTTTAAAAAAGTCTATTCAGTTAAAAAGGCTAGATATAAGCTTTTAAAAAGGTCTACAAAGCCTATCAAGCCGGCCTATATAATTTAATTATATTATAATATATATTTAAATATTTATAATACTTATATAATTGCTTTTATATTTTATATTAATTAATTTTACTAATTTTATATAGTTATATGTTGTGTTCTTAATTAATACATAACCATTTTATTTCAATTTTTTTCGTTTAACTTATAATAATGTTTGGTTATGTTTTTCTTTGTATTTAGATAAATGTATTATAATGGCCAATTATTTTTGCTTAATATAAATTATAGAATTCTTTGGCCTATCAAGGCTTAAGCCTATTAAAAGCTTGAACCTATATAAAATTTAAACCTAATTAGAATCTTAACTAAAATAGGCTTTTTCAGGCTAGACCTAGGCTTTAAAAAAATTTGAAAAGGCTAGGCCAAGCCTTAAGAAAACCTTATGTCAGGTAATATGTTAGGCTTAGACTTACAATTTATGCAACAGGCTTCGCCTATTTAAAGCAAAGCCTAGCCTAGCCTAGCCTATTTCCATCCCTAATATTGATGATGCAATTTTCTAGTGGAAGAGAGGTGGGTGCTGAGGGTTCCCTTCTGGTTGACCAAGAGAGTGGCCTCCCAGCCAAAAGATAGAGTGGCGCATCTTGAGTCCTGCAACCAAGAGGAAGCACACCAGGCTTGTCGAGATGGCCCTAAGCTAAAACCCTCCAATTCTTAAATCAGGTCAAATATATATAAGAGGGCAAAGAGGCTAAATGAAGGCAAAAATAGATATATGTTGGTACCTCAAATGCCTATTGACTGTGGGTATTTATAGTATGAGATTTAGTCTTCATAATGGAGGTTGAAATGATCATATGCTCTCTATGAATAGAATGATTTGACCAACCTATAGGGGCAGTCGGGGTTTATTATGACGCATCAATCAGTATGCTTTTGGCCAGTGGCAAGTACAACAATGAATCTTTCGCATTAAATATAGTGGATATTGGCTAACGATGCATTTAATGCAAACATGATGTTTGTTGGCTGCATTAAATGCGGAGGTAACATGCTAAGTAGGGTTTGTGTTGCATTAAATATCGCAGAACATGCTGGGTGAATGTCCACTCGAGCTCTAGGGTCGAGCGTGCATCTGATCTAGTTGCTGGATGCTTCCCTCAAACTTTAGGGAGATCAAATGTGAATATAATTGAGATACTGTTAGCAGTCAATTCATAGTATGTCAGTTTAGGCGATGCAAAGTTACCTTTTTGCCTCTCTGGTTGGATAAGGTCGACCTTGAGATATTTTGGCTAAAAGGGCTAATAATATAACATCGCTTGTCACGTGAAGCATTAGGTCGACAATAGGTTTTCTTAAGGCCTGTGTCTAGAAAGCCCTAGGAAAGCCCAAACTAGTCGCGGTCGGGTAGTCTTAACCTCACCCATATCATTCATATATATACAATCACTTTTTCTTGTAATGGAGAGGATTTAGGATCACATAATGTACATTAATAAATTAAATTTGATTTGTTAAAAAATAGTTTTATAGGTAGTCTATAATTTTCTTCTCTTACCAATGCATTTATAATCCACTATTCATAATTTGTTTCTTCTTCGTCATGCTCCCAACTCCTTATTCATGTTCTTAAAATAACCCACAACTATTTTATACATGTGGAGACTACATGCCATGGTACTTACTATGTATATATGAAAAAGCATATGTGACCTCAATGTATCAATTTAATTTAAATTCTAAATTTTTAAAATTTAATATTTTAACTACACAAAACAATATCATTGGTTGCTTAATGTTTAGCAGTAATTATAAAATTATTTGTTTTTCGATGTTACTCAAAATAACCAAATATCATAAAATAAGAAATACCTGTAAAGAAAATAAAAAAGAACACAACATTTAATGTAGTTTTGTAATGTGCTTATATCTACGAATGGAGATATGAGTTTTATTAACTCAAATCATGTGTCAAGGACTATTCAATTCCCGCAAATCTCATGTGAGCATTAACTACTTTGAATCTATTCTCCTTTTGATGAATCTCACATAAAAAATTGTTCGGAATAATTTCTCACCCTAAAGATTAAGAGAAAAAACATCAAAAATAATGTAAGAACAATTTTAGACTGAAAACATTATGGTTGGGCCTATGCCATGTGCCATGCCGCAAATAGTCTCGCGTTAGGGTGCATGAGGCGAGATTTTTTGCCAAATAGCGATGCTCAAGACGCCATGATGTAGCTTTTTTGCGCCTTGGTGCAATTAGCAATGCACCTTAGCACTTGCTTGGTGCCCGAGGTGCCCCTGCTGTGCACTCTGCTCACGTGAGCTGTAGCAAAGTAAAATGCGCCATGTCGCCATTTTCTCATCTCCATCACTTAAATTTCAAAGCACAACCACAAATTTATATCTTAACTTGAAATTCTCCTATCATCATCTTTGTCACCCCAAAGGGCAATCATTTGAGTTTGCAGATGTTGACCAAATCCAAGCAAAGCTTGAGTTTGATCCCTAGAATGGTATTCATCTATATATTTGCTAGATTGTTCTTAGTCCCAATCTTATCAATCAAAATGATACCATGAGGTACCATATTTTGGAAAAAATGAGATTTGACATTAATACGCTTTGTTCTCTCATGAGATGTCTCATCCTCCTACAAGTGTATAACATCCTAACAACCATAAAAGACCATAGTAATATCACATCTCATTTCCAAGTCACTAATCAACACCCTCTGCTAAATACCTTCTTTAATACCTTCAAGTAAAGACAAAATACATAGCTCATCATAGACCTTTTGGTAATCCAAATCCCTAGCATAGTCCACATCCACAAAGCCAATAAGTCTAGCTGTAGAGTTTAGTTGACTATATATGAAACATTTATCCATAGAACCTCTATGATACCTTATAACCAATTTCAATGCATGCCTGGCATACTCAGCTTGTGTATATACCTGCTCACAACACTAACAACATGTGAAATATTTGGCCTAGTGCACACCATGACATGCATTACACTACCAATTACACTCACATATGGTATTAGACATGTGCTCCACCTCTTCCGCAGTACTTGATGACAGTTCTGTTGAGAGCACAAAATGAGTTGAAAGAACTTGGACTTATCAATCCTAAAATACTCTAGTACTTTCTCAATGTATTTTTGTTGAGATAAGTACAAAACCCTGAGTGTCTATCTCGAATAATCTCCATGCCCAATATCCTCATTGCTTTACCCAAATCCTTCATCTCAAACTTATCACCCAACTGAACCTTTCACAAATTAATCTCGAACATGTTTCTAGAAGCAATCAATATTTTAGTAAATAAATGAAAAGACTGTCACTTCTTGTAATACACATAGCAATCACAAATGCTCCTAAATTATCCAATCTTGACAATAACAGCATCAAACTATTTAAACTACTATCTAGGAGACTCCTTCAAGCTATATAAAGATCTCGTCAGAAAACATGCTTGATTTTCTTTTTCCGAAATAATGAAGCCCTCTGGTGATGCATGTATGTATATGTTCATCCAACTCACCATGCAAGAACGCTATTTTGACATCTATTTGCTCCTATTTCATATCATATAAAGCCACCATATTAAGCAACACACAAATGAAAGTATGCTCGCCATTGGAGAGAACACTTTATGAAAGTTGACTCTCTCTTTCTATATCTTCGCACCGATTGTGCCTTATACCAAGCATCCTCAACCATGGAACTTCTTGTTTCCACTTAAAATACACTTGTATCTAATAATTTTATGTCCTTTAAGTATATTTACTAACTTTTATATGACATTCTTATGTAAGGATTCTACCTCTGCACTGTGACAACTATCCAATTATCAGAATCTGGATGTGAGATAGCTCTCTATATGTGACTGAATTATTACCCACAAACTTCTCGACGAACTCAAAGCATAAGTAACTAGATCTGAATACCCTAGCCGCTATGGTGGTCTAATTTGTCTCCTCCCTTTATTATGAACCAAATTATAGTTTCTAGTAATTCAATTCCTAGTTGCTATTTCAGTGGTAATGAGCTCTCATTAGCTTAATCTATTATGTTCTGTTTCACTTTTGAAATGCTTGGTGGGGTGTCAATCTCAAACTCTACATCTCCATAATGCCCTCTTAACTACTTTCACCTTACTCCTCATTCTTTAACATAATAGACTTACTTCTCCATAATGCCTTCTTAACTACTATCACCCTACTCCTCATTTTTTAACATTGTCGCTTATTAAAAGTCACATCTTTGCTGATCACAAACTTAGAGCCCTTATCATTAATACACCACAAATGATAACCCTACCATCTATATAGCCTATGAATATGCATTTTTTGGCCCTCAGCTTAAGCTTACTATCATAACCATGAGCATATGCTGGACACTCAAATACTCTTCAGAATCGAGTAGTCAGGGGGAAAACCTTACCGTACATCCATCAATGTTGAGCAATTTAAAGCAGTTGATGATGACCTATTTAACGAGTAGCAAGTTGTGTTGATAGCTTCAGCCTAAAAGTCCTTAGACAACCTGGTGTTAAAGAGCATCATGCAGCTCTCTCCAAAGGTATTTTATACTTTCTTTCTATGACCCCATTCTTCTGTGGTGTATACACTACTGTGCCATACCTCACAATCTCTTTCTTATCGTAGAACTCCTGGAACTCTGGGAATTCTTTGTTATAGAATTCCAAACTATTATCAGTCCTCAAGCATTTAACTTTCTTCCCAAACTGCTTCTCAATTAATGTCATCTACTATTTGAATTTGACAAATACAACATCTTTATGTCTCAATATGTACATCCAAATTCTTTGTGAGAAATTATCAGTGAATGTCAATATATACTTAGCACCACTCTTTGAGGAAACTTGATAAAACCTAAAGGTTTGATGGATTTAATCCAAAGTGCTCATAGTTCGGTGGTCTACTATGTTGAACTTTACCCTATGTTGCTTCATAAGAACACAGTGCTCACAAAAGGCCAACTCCTCAGTCTTTTGTCCACAAAGCAAACCCATTTGCTCAATTTGACATTCTCCTCTGACTCATATGCCTAAGTTCCATATGCCACAATCTCATAGTCCGATGATGAAATTGTAGCAATACCAGAAATCATACTACCCTACCAAATATGTTGGTCGTTCCTCTCTCCTCCTTTGTAATCAGCATAACATTCTTCAAAACTAGTATAACTCTATCTAGAGCTCTATATTGACAACCATTCTTATCCAACATACATAGAGAATCAAGTTCTTCTTCAAGCCAGGAACATGACGCATCTCTATCGATGTTCTCACAATTCCACCATGTATTCTGCTACTCATTGTGACAACTCCAAATACTCTGTGTAATGCATTATTTCCCATTAAAACTTTACCACTATCATATTTTCTATAGGTAGGAAACCAATTCTCCTATGGACATATATGATAAGAGCAACTATTGTCCAAAATTCACTTAGAACTCAAAAGGCCTTCAATAACATTGAGAACAAACGTTCCATCAATCTCATCCTCAACAATCGTAGCTACATCATCTCATTTATGATTAGAAGATTAACGTGAATCCTTCCCTTTTCCATGTTAATTTTGGGTAATTTTGTTTTAGTACCCTTTGTCTCTACAACTATTACATTTACTGCTAGCTTTAGGCTTGCCTTGCGACTTAGATTGGTTTTTATTTTTTTCTCTTCTCTTTTGGTCACCCTTCAACAATAAAACTTTCACCACTCTCACTTAAATAACTATATAGGACATTTTCCATCAAATCATTCAAATTCAATAAAACTTTCATATCTTCTATTGATATTGTATCTCTCTCATACAATAATATAGTCAGCAAGTGCTCATAAGATTCAGGCAGAGAACACAACAAAATTAATGCTTGATCTTCATTATCTACTCATATAATAACACCATCAAGGTCCAGTATCACTTTGTTAAATTAATCAATATGTTGTATAATTTATGTACCTTCTTTTATCCTGAAGGTGTGGAGTTACTGTTTCAAGCACAATTAATTGTAAATGACTTTGTCATGTAAAGATTATCTAGCTTTGACCATAAACCTACTGGTATATTTTCTACTACAACTTTTCTTAATACGTTGTCTGCTAGTGATAAAACTAAAGTATCGATAGCCTTCATGATGGACTCATCATTTTCCTCCTCAAAAAGTATCTTCGACAAGAAATCTCTTTCTTTTACCGCTCTCCGCAAACATTGCTAACACAAATATAAGTGTATCTTCATCTTTCGCTACCTAAAGTTGTTTTTCGCATTGAATTTCTCTACCTCGTATTTTATTGCAGACATCTTTGGTCAAGTTGGATCTGATATAAGTTGTTATTCAAAATGACCAAATTTCATAAAATTGAAAATACCCACAAAGAAAACCTAATAAGAACATAGGATAAAACATAATTCGACAATATACCTATGCCCATGAAGGGAGGTATGAGTTTTATTAAATCAAATCAAGTGCCAAGTACAATTCAAGTCCACAAATCTTATGGGAACACCCAACTCTTTGAATCTATTCTCCTTTTGATGAATCTCACATAAAAACTATTTAGAACAATTTCAAAACCCAAAACAATTGAGAGAAAAACATAAAAAAAGACACATAAAAATTACTTTGAGCCTAAAAACGATGGTTGAGCGAGTGCCACAACTGGTGCAATAGCCTTATGCTGGGGTGGGTGAGGTGAGATTTTCTGCCTAGATGGGCAGTGTTTATTACACTCGGGGTGCAGTCTCCTTGTGCCGTAGGACAAAAAATTGCTGGTCATGCATGCTAGGGCACACCTATTGTGCCCTCGTGCATAGAGGTGCCCCGGCACACAACACTTTACCCAAATAGGCTAAGGTGTGTTGCAATGCCCCATCTTGTTGTCATCCACATTTAATAACTGTTTAATACATTTTCTAAATTTATTCATATAAAACATAAATCTTATATCAATATGCATAGGAACGAGGTATTTTGATTATAGCTGTGTAATTTTGACCAAATTTTGAATTCTTAGAATTTATAAATTTTCTTAATTATATAGAAGGATTGTATTTGTTGCATTTTAAATGTGAATTTCTTAATTTTCTAAATTATCAAAATATACCAACTAACCAAATTTACTGACATTCTAGTATATCCTTTAAATTCATTCACGCGCATAATTTTATCTATAATATTGTAAAAAGAAAGGTTGTTTTGTGTTTAAAGTAGAAATTATTTTAACATTTAAAATAGTATGTCCTTTAATTATTCTATCAACTAAAATAGATGATGAAATTTAAAGGTGATACTGCTTGGAAGTGGAGCTAGAGTTCTTTTTAGAAATTAGTGAGTTATTTTTCCCTGGAATGCGGTATAAAGAGTTCTTAGTTCTTGATTTTTGTAAGTGATTTTTCATATTAGTTTGACTTTAAGGCTTAGTATTTATAGTATTTTTTTCTTAGTGGGCCCCAACTTACTAGGTTTTAGATGCATTTCTTGATAGACTTCATTGATTAGGCCTTTTTTTAGTCCATTTTTACTTTTTAACACTTGAGGACTTAGCCTTTCCCATCATCTAGCTCCCTTATTTTCAATTTGAAAAATTATTTTCATGTTAAAAATACAATATAAAGTTGTATTTTTAATTTTTATCTCATTTTAATTTATCAAAATAAGTCGATCAATGAATTTTTAACTTAATCATGTTTTTTTGTTGAAATTTGAATTTCCCAAGTTTTATCTAAGTTGAGTTTCAGCAGGTCTCGAAGTATGACAAATCTTTGGAGTACGTCTCATTGGTTTCTTCCTTATCGTCCAAAGACTATGTGAAATTTTGCCAAGTTGGAGAGAGAGGATGGAAAAGGCTTTTATGGGGAGTATTGAGATGAGTTCCCAAGGTAACTTCAACTACATCTCATCTTTTTCTTATTCTTTACTTTTTCTCATTCTTTCGCGATATTTTACTCAAATTCTTGGAGTCAGTAAAATTTTTTGAGGTCTTATCGAGTTGAGCCATATCAAAAGGTAGATTCTATTCTAAGTCAGAGTTCAATAGGAAGTCCAGTTCACAAAAGTTGGGGGAGATTGAGGCGGGAGTGTCATTGGCCACTCAATGGGCAACAAGTGCGGCTGTTATTAGTAGGGCGCCAACATCACACCTGAGTAGGTGCTTTCATGGCATTTGTATGTGCTATTGGGAGCCTAAATCAAGCACCAGCGAGGTACGTGCTTTGGGCAGCCCGGTACACTTGGTCTCGTTCGGGTTTGTGGGGGCCATCTCTTTCCCAGTGTCACCACATTCTCTAAGTATGTGAGCTCGCTACTGGGTGTGTCATCCAATCCAATGTTAGTCATGACATTAAGTCTTTAGAGTCAAAAGATTATCATCTTGTTCATGAATCATTCTCTTCATCAGAGTTTAATTCTGAGTTTAAAGTGGAGGATTCTTTCGACATGGGATGCAAGGATGCTCCTATCATTGACAGTAGTTTCATTTCGATTGAGAAGTTAGGAATTTAAGACATTGGATTTATGTCTTTGATGAGTTTGAGTTTCTTTTTCCTTCATCAAATGACAACACAGTATTACCTTCTAAATGATACTTCATCGTGTTTAGCAGTTATTTTATTAGTAGGTTCTCCTTACCATTGGGTCTTTTATATCTAGGTCAGTTCGTCCTTAACTTTTTGTGTATTTTGTGAGGTTTCCACAACACTTGGTTGATTTAAGTCTTCCATTCTCCTTAGACAATTTTTATTCTTTGTTTGGGGTATGCAAGGTTTCTAAGAAACCTTTCTTGCACATCTTTCCCAAACCTCGTGGTAGGCTTTTGAATAGTTTACCTTCTTCTCGAGGTCTTGGAAGGAGAGATGTTTTTTATGTGAGATGAGGGTTGGGGGTATTCCTTCTGAGTGGCGTAGTTCTTCATTATTAGTACATCTGTGCAAGGTTCTCATCGTGACATACACTAAATTTTGTTGAGGCAGGTTTGTTTAAGGTCTCCTTTGATATAAGTTACATATTTCCATTGGGTACTTAATTTATACTCTTTTTATTGATTGCTAGTGCATGTGCTTTTTTGTTGTTGCATATTTGTATCATGGTTGGCACTTTGTTTTTTCGCTTTATTTGTCTTTTATCTTAAAAGAAGGTTGACTTAGCTAGGATGTGGGCTAAGAGGGCAGATGGAGGTTCATATGAAAGGTATGTAGTGAAGCAGTACCGTAGGAAGGTGTCACTGGTTGGGGGACATCCTAGCCCCATTCAGTTTATGTTTAGCCACATTTGGCGGTTCATCAGGCTAGTACAACAAAAGAGCTTAAGTCGGTAATTTTTGAACTAGCTAGGAAGCACACCTAGGGATTAGTTGCTGGAGGTACTTGCCCCCAGTCATCTTGTCTTTTCCATTCCAGCGAGGGTAAAGAACTTTTTTGTTATGGCTTATGCCAAAGTTCCAGTGCTGACTCATACTGGGATATAGATTAGACCACCTTCAACATTGACAGCTTGCGATGCGGAGTGAGTATATATGATCAAGGAAAGTTAGAGATATACTTATCTTCTTAGTTGACTGAGCTTGTTGTTAGGGATTTCGCTTAGGTAAGTGTTGGTTTCACCGCTAAGTGCTTTTCGTATACCTGATTTTCTCATAGTTATGTGTAGTTCTTTATTCATCATGTTTCACGTTATTTTGGTTGTCCGTTTAGAACTTGGTCATGCAAATGTCTCACCTAGTAGATAGGATAGCGGCGATAATATCCTGACTTAAAGAAGAAGCTGCTAGATTTGCTCAAAAGCATTCATAGAAAGAAGAGGAATACATAAAGTTGCTAAAGGAGCATGAGCAATTGAAAGCATGCCATATAAAGAAAGTAAAGACTAGAAAAAGTTCCTAGAGTCTTCTGCAGAGTAGGTGCTCATCAGCATAGTTCCCGAGGATGAAGTCAAAGAAATTCAAGGGTTTAGAAGAATTCTTTGAGGCATTTGAGGTAAAGGTGGTAGAGATCTATAAGCAGACCATTCAAGGTTGTCATCACGTGCTTATCAAGGAACTAACCATTTTCATATTCAGAATGCTATGGACCATGACATTCTGATCAAGAGACAATCTTTACAAGATACTAATTAGTAGTCTTCATCAAGTAGTTTGTTATATGAATGGTTCACTTATCACCCTCCTATGCTTAAGCCAATGGGTAGATTGAAACTAGCAACATAATCTTAATCTATATGATTAAGAAAACTCTGGAAGATAAGCTAAGGAAATGACACAATTTCTCCAATAGTCCTTTAGGACTATCAGAATTCCAAATATTCTTCCACTTGCCTCATACCTTTTTGATTAACATATTAGAAAAGATGTTCCCTTTGGAGATACACGTTATTCATTAAGGTTTTCCAATAGAAAAATGTTTACCTCGAGGAGTACATAGAAGCTATCTCCATCAAATTAAACTCACTCGATGAAGATATGTTGATTGCTCTCAACAATATTCCAATAGAACAAAGTAAGAATTAATATTTGGTGGCATTCGATTATTAAATGATAAATAAAATAGTGACATTTAATTAAAAATATTGAGATAAATGTATTTCAAAGATATTTAACTAGTGCAATCGATTTTAATTTCTTAGAAAAATACAACTAATATGTAGTTATGATATCAGTAAAAAAGTGTCATCAAGTATCTACTGGCACTAACTAAGTCGTATTTTATTGTGTAATGACACACAAAAGTAATATAGTGATAGTCAAAGAAAATGTCACTATAATAAATATTTAGTGGCATTTGATTATAAATGTCAACAAAAATATAAATGGAATGCAGCACCCCACCCAAGAGGTGCCTGCTTCGGTCTGAGGTACTACTCATATCAATACAACAGTATCATAACACGACTAAATTGGACATAAGCGCAAAACCACTTCAACCAAATAAACTGCTAATATTACATTGCTTCTGATACATAATATTTACAACCCAACATCCCAACACATAATTAGCAAACTTTGAACAATAAATGGATACTAACATCATAAATTCACATGTATACAAAATATTTAAATAAGATATCGCGATTCAAGCTTACATACCCATGTTTTACATAACAAATCTAGTAGTCTTGAACATCTAACAGCTATTTACAAACCATTTACACATTCAAAATACAAGCACGCCTAAACCTTTTGTCACCCTTCACACCCTATCTGGGAAAAAGAATCAAGAACATAGGAGAGGTATAAGTCCTAACAACTTAGTGAGGAAATATATAGCCATTAATTTACATATAAGAAGAAGATAGCTAAGGTGCTTCAGAAAGAATCAAACACAAGTGATAACCAGCCAATAATGAATACGGTATACAAACAGTGGAGCTCAATAGATAATAAGAAACATAATTAAACGATGGAACTGTCGATGGGTCTCCAACCTTATGACTCATATAGATCGATATGAAATAATTCTCTTATTCCTCTATTTTTTGAGTGATCAGCTCGGATGGTTAGTCGGTATGATATGGCCGGTCACATGCTGATCCTGTGCTCGCATATAGCTACCTCCAACTACCTACAGGTTAAGATCATGGTAGGTACTACCTGGAAGACCAGTCACCGTCAGTCCATTTCACTCGGTCTTTTTTCGGTCCTAGTCTTGGGCCCAATTTCTCCCAAGGGCATCCCCAATAGGCATCCGTAAATGGTCAGTTTCCAATAGCGAATTCAAAATTTAAACAATGGTACCACTGTCAAATAATAATCAAATATAAAGAGTTTAGGAAAATAGTAAAACGATTGGTCGACAAGACCGTCTCAATAATAGATCAAAATAACGAACTCGAGAAGTAATAAAAATAATTGATCGGCAAGATCATTTCAATAATAATTCAGAACAAAGAATTAATCGATTGGCAAGACTGTATTAATGATATTTTAAAAAGGTCAACAAATCATTCATGGAACAAGCCAGCAAGGCTAGTGAAGAACATGAATTTATCAAACCCAACAAATGCTTTAAACATCATAACAATGGCAAACGAATAGAATACATATGAAAAAATCGAGATTCATGATTAACAAGCATAAACTTTTTCCCGGCAATAAAGGGGGTTATAACCTCACATGATATTCTATGCTAATGGTAGGAATCCTCTACTAGCCTGAAATGCCTGGAACCTCGTCACCTATTTTCAACAAGAATGCAATATAAGTATCGACACTACCCAATAGCATCTACTATCAATAATTATGATTATTCTAACATTTTAGTTATATCGTTTGTTTATTTCTTCGCGAGTTTTCATCCTATCTTGATGTCCGCATTGAGGTATTCAAATATAGTAACTTTCGTCCTTCTGACCACCTAAATCTAGATGCTCGGCTACTAACGAGCTCATTCAGACAATCAAAAGTACTATTCTATTATTGAGGTTTGAGTCTCTTTTCTTGAAATTTGCCTACTTAATTATAATGATCGATTACTATCTTAATTTATAATTTTGACTTTCTAAGCACGCCACTTGGGTCATACAATATTATTTACATATTTTATAAATTTCGATCCCTCATTCTAGTTTTATTATTAATACTCAGATCAATATTCTTAGCTCATAACTAATAAATTTAGCTTATACTTATAAATTTAGTACTTTCCTTTGTAATAGTTAATTTTTATTCTCATTTTATAGTTTCGATATTCTAATGTGTTGCTTTGACTTAATTAATAATGATAATTATGTCTTTATTCAATTTTCAGGTCTATTGTTTCACTTTTATAACTTGCAATTAAATTAATATTTTTAGTCCATATAATTTAACCACTGTCCACGAATTTAATATACTTTTTCATACAAGTAAAATTTTCATTACCAATTCATAAACTGGCTTCTCAATTGTATCAATTAATTTAATTAAATAATAATTAGTCTTTATTGTTGAATTCGGTCCACATGTCATTTTATAATTATATCATATCCAATTACTTTGATCTAACATTATAATTTGGTTCGATTAACTCAAATTTACATTGAAAATCAACCCAACAATTTACTCAAATCGAATCAGGAAACATTTAATTATTTAAACAAAAATTTACCAAATTGACCGAGTTTGAGGTCAATTCACAATCTGAAATAGCCCGTATGCATCTGGATCATTGTTCCTGAAGTTTTGCTTCTTGACCGCTGGAGTTGAAGCAGCTACCACCACTAGGTGCGCCTTGTTGTACCAGTCACAATCCTCTAATCAATTTCATGATCGAACATCCAGTTGCCATTTAATTGAAGAAAAATAATCGCTAGAGCTGTCGAAGCTCTCGTGCCTTCTTTCTCAAATTACTTTTTGATCGTGGTCCAATCGTGAAATTGAAGGCACCGTTGCGTTCTACTCTTTGAGCCAGTCAGAATACACCTTTAGTTTTGAAGTTTCGGCCACTGGAACCATCATGCTAGCCACCACCACTGTTAACTTCCGTTTAGCCGCCTATTGTAGCAAACTCATGGGGAATTTCTAAGAGAAATTGGTGCCGTTGCGTTCGTTGTGACGAGAGAAAGAGAATGGTGGTCTTATCTCCTTATTTCACCAGTGTTAATGAAAATGGGTTGGTGAAGAAGATAACAGTCTTGCTTGCTTGAAAATGGTGGTGTACGGTGGAGAAGATGATAGCACATTCTATTTATAATTTTCAATTTTTCCTATATTGCACTTTCACAAAAGTATTTTTTTTTTCTTTTTCAATTGAATCAAACAATTTTCTAACTTTTAATTGCACCATCTCACTTCCTAAGTGTCTTGCATTGGCCCCACTAACTTTCTAAATCTCTACGATTAAGTCCTTTTTAGTTGATTTTCTAACCCTCTAACTTCCTAATATTCAATTAAGGCCCTAGGAATTAAATGCAATTCTTTTGACCCCTTTTATTATCTTCCTCTTAAAATTAAAATTTAACTTAACTTATCAAATTCAAATTTTTTGATTTTTTTTTTGTGTGTTTACGAATTTAGGGGTGTTACATGAAAGACATTTAATTAGTGACACTAATTTTTCTTAAAAAAATGCCACTCATATTTATTTATTATGTCATTAGTAAAATGCCACAAAATATGTAGTGGCACTAATTTAGTGATATGCTATAGTATAATGCCATACAAGAATAATATGGTGATAATTGTAGAAAAAAATTCACTATAATACAATATTTAGTGACGTTTGATTAATAAATGACAAATAAAAATAGTAATATTTGATTGAAAATGCCAATATAAATATATATGTTAGGAATTTAAATACTGCCACTAATTTTTTCTTTAAAATGTCTTTCATATTTATTGTGGTATCATTTATAAAAGACGCCACAAATTATTTAGTGGCACTAATTTAATGTCATTTTACAATATAGTGACACATTAAAGTAATATAGTGATAGTAATAGAAAAAATACCACTATAATATAGTACTTAATGGAAATTGATTAATAAATATTACAAAAATATAGTTTCTTGAAAATATTAATGTAGCCTTTAACTAGTATCACTACTTTTCCTAAAATATATATATATATATCATAATTTAGTTATGATGTGACATGAAATAAATACTACAAAAGTAGATAAAGTATAGGTATATTAATAATTGTAGAATTTATAAATCTATAACTTAATGCATTGATTAAATTAACTACGTGATATAATTTTAATGTATCAATTAAGTTAACCATATTTTTAAAAAAGTATCAAAATTTATGTATTTGCCCATTTTTCTCTCATCACCTATACATTTTATTTTTTGAAATATTTTCTATCTCCAAATTTAATCTCACACCTTTTTCCAATATGTTATTTAATATAACAAGTTTGAGCATATATTCAGTAACTGAAATAGCATAAAACACACGGTAATAGATAATCAATCAATAGTATTTTAGCAAAACCTACTGTTGGTGGTTTTCCCACCTTGTCCTTCCACTTTCGCAAACATGGAAATCCTTATCCCTCCATTTTTGCATGATTGGCTCAAACAGATAACCAAACAGTAAATATGGCTAGTTGCATGCCTTATCCCCTCACATACAGCTACCTCCAACTGGCTATGAAGCCAGATGTACTTAGAAGGGTATCAACAAGAGATCGGTCACCGTCGATCCATTTCGCTCGATCCATATCTCAAAGCCGATCTCAGAGTCCATCCCCAAGGGTATCCAGTAATCAGTACAGTATAAGCATCTAACAACATTTCACTTAACACGTCATTTCACCATGATAAACAATAATCAGATAATCAACATCATACTCATTTCCAGATAACAATATGGTGATAACAGAAAATACACTTTGAAATCCATTTTCAGTTTTTTCAACACAATTGCTAGTTTCAGGTAAAATAACCTATCTCATAATCAACTAGGAGTCACGAGTAGTATAAAGGGACGATGTGTGGTAAAATTTTACAAACAATTTATTTTGTCAAAACTTATGGAAACATTATATTTGGATCCGGAATTCAACAATTTTAGACAGGTAGGAGTTCAAGTATGTGTAGTTCAAGAATCACGGAAGAGGAGCCCAAATAGACCATCAAGAGCATTGCAGAAATCACAAATCAATATGACATACACGAACGAGTATTTTCAACAAGGGAAGGATCGAGCAATAGTGATACGATTACTCATATATATATAAGATAGGAATTTATATCAGGCTTGATTAATAACAACTCAAGAATTATAGAGCAGCTCAAACATATTGTTAAATCCAACATATGAGTCGAAGAATGGCATAGAACAAACAAACAACAACTATTGAATCTCAACACAAATAGGATCAAACAACAAGGGTATAATAACGAATACATATGTTCTTTTCCTAGCTAAAAAATCTAGTATAAACTCACATAGTAATCACAGCAGGAGTTCTTTAATTGTTTAGACTGCTCACAACCTTATTTCCTGGTCAATCCAAAGACTTATACAAGATAATCTAAGTAGATTAACTCTCTATAAGTCGTGTATATGAATACAATTAGCTTTCTTATTGAACTGTAAGGCCTAATTTATTCTATTCTGGCATATTCCTTTAATCTCCACTTCATACTTAAATACTTAAGATAATTAAATGTGGTAATCCTTAACTAATTAGCCGATCAATAGATTACTGATATGATCTATATCATTGTGGTCTCATTTAGGGTCCCAATATTCAATAGGTATTTGTTACTATAACATGTAAGTTCAATTATATCTCATCTGAAATGACCTTAATCTTTTGATACATGATACTCTCAGGATTACGAGACTTTACTTACTTGAGCCCAATCATTCCCAATTTTATTATCTTAAAGTTCTAATCATTCCAATAGCTTTACATGCTCGGACGAACTAAATCCTCAAGTTACCCAGCCCACTTATAAATGTTTTACTTTATCTGATTCCATAAGTATGACCTTAGTTATCTTATTCTAAAACTTTGAGCTAGTAATTCTTGAGTGGGTGTCCCTAACAACATCCATTCATCACTTCACTTATTTCACAATTATGTAACAAAGGTCCAAGTTCCTAAATTAATTGGGTTCTCCGGGTCTATTGGGTCTAAGTCTGATAATTTATTTTCGTTCCAACATTCACATAACTTAATCTCTGAATTCGACATAATCCCACCTAGTTTATAACATGTCATGTTATTAGGTCCACGGATATAAATATAAATCTTTCTTAACTTACCATGCTTAAATCCTATAATTAATTCTTAGTTCAATATTTACAAAATTAAATCATCAACTTGAGTCAAACTATAATTTAATAATCTTAATTTAATAAAATTTAATTGTGATTGTAAAAATCAATTAAATTAATATTTGATATGAAATTTACCTAAATTAGATCAAATTAAGAATCAATTTCAAGTCAGGAATAGTCCAGATGGGTTTGGACTGCAATTCCTTATCTACTGTTTATTAGTCATCGGAGCGTCGTCGGAGTGTCGCCGCTAGCCGCTTCGCCGCCGTCGCCTGAGTATGAGCCAACCTGACTAAAAGATGTGCCTTGTCGAGCCCATGAGAACCCTCAACCAATTGAGCGATTCACCACCGTCTCACCAGCCAATTTGGCCGCCAACCGCCATGGAATCCTAACCCGCCATGTATGCCGCCCATCTCCAGTTGTCCTATAACTAATGGCCGAAACGCTAAATTGGTGATACCACTACCTTTCGCATGAGCTCCAGACCAAAAGCACTATGGTTTCAAACTATTTCCACTGCCAGGAATGGCGGAACTACCACCTCAATCGCTCATCACCATAAGCCCTCATTTTCGGCCAATTCTCTCAGTAGTTTTGGATGTTTTTCGGATTTGCTTGTCTCAGCAAGAGGGAGCTTTCTACAGAGTTAGTTTCAGGTTTTACGATTATTTTGTGGCCGTTTGCACGTCGGGTGGGGTTGAGGTCAGTTTTGTAAATTTAATTAAATTTCTCCTCAATTGCATATATATAAACGATTTTTTAGCCTCTTACAAACTGGCCTCGAAACTTTTTGACCGACTAAAATCTCACCCCCAAAGTTTTGGCCATCTTGAAATTTGGGCCCATACTTCAGTTTAGTCCTTACAGTTTTATTTGTTGCATATTGACCCCTGACATTATATTTCCAAATTTAATTATTTTACGTTCCTTAACCTTTTAACTTTTCAAAATTGACCTCTAAATTTTATAATTTTAGATAATCAAGTCATTCTCTCATTCACAATTTAATCCCTCGATTGAAAATATTTAATTCTAGATTTTAATTAAATCTAACCCTAAATTAATCTAGCCAAACTTATCAATTTTATATTTTATTTTATTTTAGGATCCCAAAATTCAAGGTATTACATTCTCCCCCCTTAATAGAATGTGGTCCCCAGATTCTCATCTAAAATTCAAATAGGATTGGAATGGACCTTTTTACTATCTTATCATTGTAAAGATAATTCTGTTGTGGGTTCCTATTTCTTTCAATCTCATTGATTTCGTAGAAAAGTGGAAATCCTCCTTATTGGAATTATTGTTGTGAGTTTCTCCATCTACTCACACTCACCTGAGCATTTCATTGTTCATCATGTGTTTGGAGTTGCCTTGTATATCCCATATCCAGCAAGATCATCTGTTTATATGCCTCAAGTCTTTCCAAGGTATGTGAAATCATTCCCTCATGACCCCATATTCATTTAGGGCATAGGCATATTTGATATTTTCTTAAGTTTCCCAAAGAAGGATAAAACTAGTGCTAAGATCAATCCATCTCGTTAATTCTCGAAATTTCCTATGCATCTCTATTCATTCAAACATTAGACCATTTTCAATTATTTGTATAAGTGGATCCATGACCTTAGGAAGATTTTATTTGACACAAATTAACAAAGCTTAAGAAACATTTATTCCTAACGTATTCTTTGATCCTCTTCAACTTATTGTGGCCTCGACTATGGCATGATCAAATTCTATTTCCTCCTATGCTTCGCAATATCTTAATTCCAAATAGAATTTCACAGTTGAAAATTGGATATATAATTTTATTCCTCTCGTTCTTTTAATTTGGATATTTATACTTAGATAACAGACTATAATCCATATTTTCCCAGGAAATTCCTTTAGTCCACAATGGTGTTTTATTTTAGTAGGGCAACCTAAAGCAACAAGTCATATATCCTTAATGCGATAATTTTGTTCTTACGATTTAAGTTTTCTTAGGGTACTTATGATCTCTTTCCTGTAATCTAATCTTTAGTGGGAACATAGACGCATAGAACAATTTTGTACATTCTATAAAAGGAATAATGACTAGCAAAAGCTAACCCTCTTCTTTATTTCATAGGATCTCTTCATACCTTTCCCCAGGTATTAAGATCGCCAATTCTTCTTATTTAAATGAATCAACATATTAACCACCTAACAAAAATCTTGAATACACCTGTGATATTAATAGGCAAAACCTAAGTACTTTGTATTTCTAACATATCTCCTGTCCATTTTCAATTGTCTACAAATCTTGGTTTTAGTAAGGTTACTTTGCTATTTCTCATGAGGTTATATACCTTTAAATGTACATTTTGCCAAATTGATACTCAGATTATTAACTTAACACATAATTGGCATTCTTGTAGGTATTCGTAACGCCAAGTGTAAATGTAGTATGACTCTTCTCTCGATTCCAAGTTCACTAAATGTCTTTAATAGGATCATCAGAAACTGATCCATTAAATCAAAATATCCTATATATCATATCCGCAAACATTATAGGAGCCTAGCCACCCAGATGATATTGTTTTAGTCCATAGTACCTATATTATGAATAAGAGGTAATTCCTAGTATACCTTTTCCCTATACTTCTAACTGAGAGCATTTTTAGCTTAGTTCAACCTTAAATAAACTATACACCTTTACACTGAGCTAGGTAATGTGCATGGGGCAAGGTATTATGATTCTATGTTCAATGAGGCTTGTTTAGTTCCTATCTCTGTCCCATCTCGCATTTTCAATCAATGTCCTTACATTTTAATTGCTAATCCTTTCATAAACTTTGGCGAACGAAATCCAAAGAATCACCCAAAATGTTTTCTATAGGGTTTTTTACGATACTTTTAAAGTTACTGATTTAGTTGCGTTGCGTTTATCACTAACCTACAAAAATATAGTTTCACTAGAATCAGATTCTATCCAAATATCTCTCTAATTCTATCCAGATTTTACTGACTTAGTAGCATTTATTAATAAACCACAAGAGCATCATGTCACCATAATTAGATTCTATGTTCGGTCTCCTTGCTTCAAAATCTATTCTTGAGATTGATATAAGGGGTTGGCACCATCGTCTATCTTTTCCTATGCATTTACAGCTAGAGTATCCTCTACATAGTGTTAAAACTTGTTAGTTTAGTTAATTGGTAATCGTCCGCCGTTATGTAGTTGGCATATGATTGTGCACTCAACTAGTAACTTCAGTTAACATTGGTTGTTGGCATGTTAAAATTTTAGCTTGTGAAAACATGCCTAATCAATTTAGCCAACGACATTAAATCTATAACATTTTCGAATAATGTCGAGGTTGACATATTATTGTAGAACATAGGATACTTGAACATGAGATAATATTTTCTAAAATTCAAGTCAGTCCACATAATCATGTTTATATACGAGTTTCCACACACACACACACACACACACATATATATATTTATCTAGTTCTTTAAAATACTAGAATTTTCTTTTTGAACTTGTTGGTCGTCAAATCAGTGCCATAATCGCTATTTCGTTCCTAAAGGTACGAGATATTAGGATGCAGTGGAAAACTTTGTCTAGTTGATTTGATACATCTAATTTGTTGATACACGAACCTGACCTATAGTTTTATCGGTGTATGTATAGATGAATCTCATTTCCAAATACGGATCTTTATCTTTCATTTTCAATCTTATATTTTTAGATTTCAATAATTGTTTAGGTCTCATCAGAATAACAACCTCATCCTTCATCAAATTCTTCTGGATCAAGATTCTATCAGCTACTCTTTTTATCCCATCATTTCCATTTAATTCCTCCAAATCCTTTCTCATGGACTTCTATATCCCTACTTGATATTGTCCTCCAAGATCCCAGCACTAACTATAGATACCTTTTGCATTCCTTAACAACTTCATTCTTATATACAATATTTCTCTTGTTTTGTTTATTGTCATCTTGTAATCATATCAATAAGCTTTCCTACTATTAATGAACTAATCTTCCCAGGCGTTTAAATCATACCCACATATACATATCAATCATCCTCATCTTAAAAGATTTTCTTATGGGAAATATTCCCTGTTTCCCTTTCAAATACCACAATGTAATTACATTGATCAATCTCATTGTTGAAATATCGATTCGTTTGAGATAACAATATTGTATGGATCTCAACCATATGAATAAATCAAAATACTAGCTATCCCAAAATGATCATTTGCTTCTCAAGTCCTATTATCACGAATATACCTACATAACAATGTAATACTAAAAGTATTATAACACCTGATGGTAAGGAAGTCATATGCTTGACATCTCAAGAGCAACGGACTAGATATTGGTTGGCCACTCCAACACCAACCCTTTACCCTTTTAATATCAAGCGATATCCCAGAAGTTCACATCCTAGTTAGATTCTCATATCAACCTTAGTCTTCATTAATCTCAATACTCTATATTCCAAGGAGATTCGAGTCATCAGCATACCACTTTCCCCAAATAACCATATCATTTAAGTCATAATACACTCTTATGTCTAAAGTATTGATCTAAAAAGATCTTTTACTCATCAAATCCTACTCAATCTAGAACAATCATCTTACGCAAAGTTTACAGTGCTCTTAAACAAGCTCGTACGCAATGCATGTTCCTAAGAGATTTTTCCTTTCAACATAAGAAGTCACATGCTTGATAGCTTAGGAGTTACGGATTATACATTGGTCAGCTGCCCAATCATAATCCTTCACATCCTTCGGACAAACATTATCCCAAAAATTCATGTCCTGATCAAATTTCAGAGTTACACTTAATGATCATTAACCAAAGCCTTCATATTTCAAGGATCATATCCTAGCGTAGCTTAGGTTTTCAAACCCAAGCTCTGATACCACCTCTATAGCGCCCTGACCAGGAGGTGTCTGCTCCCATCCGAGGCGCTACTTAAATATATACCACAAGCTTTCTGGATAAGAGATAACAAGTATTTCTAAACCTAAAACATTTAATTTCCACATATGATCTTCATCAACAGATGCACTTATAATAAGAATGTCGTAGATCATACTTAGCACTCCCAATCCATTCATCGCATTTATGTTAGTAGTTCAACAAATAAAACCATTATCTCCATACATCCATTGGTTTCATTTCCTCATATGCCATGTGGTTTAGTCTACCTTCGTCACTCATTCTTTTCTAGGGTAAAGAACGAAAGAAAACAATGCAAACAAAGTAAGTTCAAACGACTTAGTGAGTTATTAATGAAGGAGTAATGCCAGTTGCAGAGTGATAACAATTCCACAAGTACTAAATCAACAGAGCATAAAACACAGGGTAATAGATAATAAATCAATAGTATTTGAGCAAAACCTGATATTGGTGGTTCTCCTATCTTGTCCCTCCACTTTCGCAAACATGGAAATCTTTATCCCTCCATTTTTGAGTGATTGGCTTGGACAGATTACCAAATATTAAACATAGCTACCTACATGCCTCATCCTCTCACAGATAGCTACCTCCAATTGGCTTAATGTACTCAAAAGGGTATCAGCCAGAGATCGATCGCCATCGGTCCGTTCCGCTCGGTCCATCTCTCAAACCCGATCTTAGGGCCTATACCCAAGGTTATCCAGTAATTAGTACAGTATAAGCATCGAACAACATTTTACTTAACAAGTCATTTCGCCATGACAAACAATAATTAGATAATCAACATCAAACTCATTTTCAGATAACAATAATGACAATAACACAAAATACACATCAAAATTCATTTTCAATTTTTCTAACACAACTGTTAATTTCAAATAAAACAGCATGTCTCATAATCAACCAGGTGTCACAGGTAATGTAAATGGGTGATGAGTGGTAAAATTTCACAAACAATTTATTTTATCAAAACTCATGGAAACATTATATTTGGATCCAAAATTCAACAGTTTCAGACATGTAAGAAGTTCAAGAATATATAGTTCAAGAATCATGGAAGAAGATCCCTAATAGATTGTTAAGAGCATTGCAGGAATCAAAAATCAATATGACATAGGCAAAAGAGAATTTTCAACAAGGGAAGGATCGAGCAATAGTGTAACACCATAGAAATTTTTATGATTTCATTTATATGTATATTATCATTATTTGAATTTTTATGAATTTTATTTATTAATTATTTCACAAATTTGTGGTCAAATTATAATTTTTATATACCCAATTTCGTTTTAATTGAAACTGTTAGGACTCAATTGCGTAACTTAAGTTTCCTAGGGACTAAATTGCAAAATGGGAAATTTTGGATTTTTTTTAAAAATCAAACGAGCAGTAGCAGATTTCTTCCCATTTTTTTTCTTCACTTTTCTTCTTTCTCCTTTTTCTTTCTTTCTTCCTCCACGGCCAACCACCCACACCACCGGCGACACCTTTAACCTCCAAACCAACACCACAACTAAAATCTCCTTACCTCCAGCACTCTAACGACACCCATAGACAAGGCAGACGGCCACCGGAGAGGCGCGGTAAAGGAGACTGAGAGAAAAAGCTCATAGCGACAACTGGGTTTCAGGCTTCCCGGCGTCTGATAGTGAATCTGAATGTGGTTTTGGGTAGTTCACGATGAGGAGACTCGAATAGAAGCCTTACATGGGGGTGAAACACGGTGGCAATGGCTAAAATCAGTGGTGGAGATAGATGGTTTTGGAAACTTTAAGGCGATGGTTGACCCCTTTTTTGGTGGAGAAACAGAAAACCAAGGGTACCATTGGAAAAATCTCGGCGAGAAGCATCTTCTGGTGGTGGAGTTGAACTTTCCGATGATGGCGACCAGGCAGAATCGTCGCCTCACCATGGTGAACACATGCTACGGTCTGATTGTAGAGATTCTTCTTCATTAGTGAGATATTGGTATATAACGATATCATTGGTGTATGTAATTGCATGTTTATGTTTATACGTTTTGATCATCATAAAACCGTATTACTGTAGATTATGATGGAATTGGTCGATCAGAACACTCATGCATAAAAATAGAAGACCTTTTATCGATTAATTGGGCCTAGTGAATCCAAAATGGTATTATTTCATGTAAACTATAGGCTATATAGCATACTAAGTGTAGAAAATCCCAATTTTATGTAATTAGGATTTAATCGACAAAAGCTTGGATTTTTATTATAACTGGATTATTATGATCAATATCGAGTATCATTATGAAACTACATGTGTAAGTGAATCACGTATACATCTATATATCTAATACTAGTACTATGTCATGGCAGTAATATCGAATCAAACCCTAACCAATGTATTAATAAGATAATCGCTCTGATTTGGGGTTGTTGTTGGTATGACTCTAAGTGTTAGTGATTGTTAGGATTGAACATGGATTTTAATATAAGGTTATCTTTTGAATAGGTGACGGAGGATTTGACCCTAAGGACCAGTAGAGTCTGACTGCACTGTTGACGTGATTAACGTGAGGATCTACCGCTTTGGTACTTGTTTGAGTAAAGCAATGTTATTGTGATTGAGCCCTGTGAGGTTCAGTTGATCTGTTAACTATCATTGCTATCATTTTTTATGTTGGTTATCTGCTGAACCCTGTGAGGTTCTATCGCTTGACATCTGACTTGACCATTGTTTATCATTGATTTCTGAACCCTATAAGGTTCTATTGACTTGATTATCGATATCATTTATTGTTGCTATCTGAACCTATGAGGTTCTATTGTCTTGACTATCGTTATCGTTTATCGTTGATTTCTGAACCCTGTAAGGTTCTATTGACTTGATTATCGATATCGTTTATTGTTGCTATCTGAACCCTATGAGGTTCTATTGTCTTGACTATCGTTATCGTTTATTATTGATTTCTGAACCCTGTGAGGTTCTATTGACTTGATTATCGATATCGTTTATTGTTGCTATCTGAACCCTGTGAGGTTCTATTTCTTGACTATTGTTATCGTTTTTCATTGATTTCTGAACCTTGTGAAGTTCTATTGTTTTGACTATCGATACCGTTTATTATAATTAAACCTTGTGAGGTTCCAATGACTTGATTATCGTCTATGGAATATTGTTAATCATTGAACCTGAGAATCGTACTGCGTCAATCGTGTATCGAAATCATTTTGAATAATCGATTGTTACTATTCTCACCATGAACATTTCATCGTTTCATATGTTATTGTTTGAATTGAACCCGTACCATGTATTGTGGTTTGCCATGATGGCATTATTGGAATCGTATTGTAAAGTTCATTGTTCTGCCATGTTGGCAATCGATTGATTGATTGATCGAATTGAAAGATATGTGTACAAGAGAACTGTTGGGTCGAGTCCTTGCCAAGCTATTATGCTTAAGCTACTGTTATTGCCAAGCTGTTATGCTTAAGCTACTGTTATGGCCAAGTTGTTATGCTTGAGCTACTGTTATTGCCGAGCTGTCATGCTCGAGCTACTGAACTGTTATGGAGGCACAATGACGTTCCAATATGCATGTTGTATTTGGTTTATTGACTTGCATATGTGTTTGGGTTTGCTATTCTGGTAATTGTGTTCTGCTCATGGAGCAATAAGGTTGGAGTAGTATCCTAGTCTAGATCGGGCTGATGTTCCGGGCAAACGAGCCACATTTATACCTCCTGACTGTGATCGGTTGAGATGATCCCTCTCGACTGTAATTGGTTGAGATGTCCCTAAACCTCTCGAGCAGGATCGATTGAGATGAACAGGCCGTAGAGCCGACGGTCACAACTTCCGACCTAGCGATTGTTAGTAACTTGGTTTCTTTGATGTTTCCTTTTAGCAGGGACTTGTCGTTCTTATACTAAACTATCATTGATTATTTGTGTACCTTGATTTTTGATTGGTCATGTATTGCTTTACACTATCCTCACTGAGTCCTTTTGACTCACCCTCATGTATTACTTGTCTTTACTCAGGCAAGTATGAGACAGAAGGACATGAGGACTGACAAACCTGGTAGAGATGGTTGTATTGGAGCCTGTTTATGTATATGTATGTATGACTGCGCTTTGGGTTGTTTTGTTTAGAGATGTTGTAATATGTTATGACTACTGATATACTCGTGGTTTGTAAGTATGAATCTTGGTAATAGTGACGACCTTTTGGTTTGAATGCTGTTGAACTTCTCATTATGGTATTTAGCACTCTGATATAGCTTCCGCATTTGGATTAAGCATGCTGTAAGGTTGTGATGTTGTTGATGTTATTGTTGAGAATTTGTGAAAAATTTTATGGGCCTATTGATTTTATTAATGCATGCTTAAGGAATGAACTGGAATAGTACCTCAGCTCAGGTGTTATCCCAAGAGGAGGCGCTACAAATAGTGATACAATTACTAATATATATAAGATAGGAATTCATATCAGGCTTGATTAATAACAACTCAAGAGTCACATAACAGCTCAAACAGATTGCTAAATCTAACACACCAGTTGAAAAATGGCATAGAACAAACAAACAATAACTATTGAATCTAAACACAAACAGGATCAAACAACAAGGGTGTAATAACGAATACATATTTTCTTTCTCCAACAAAAAAATCTAGTACAACCTTACCTGGTAATCGCAGTAGAAGTTCTTTAATTGTTTGGACTGCTCACAACCTTATTTCCTGGTCATTCCAAGGACTTATATAAGATAATATGAGCTATAAGTGGATTAACTCTCTATAAGTCGTGTATATGAATATAATTAGCTTTCGTATTGAACTGTAAGGCCTAATTGATTATATTCTAGCTCATACTTAAATACTTAAGATAATTAAATGTGGTAATCCCTAACTAATCAGTTGTCAATAGGTTACTGATATGATCTATATCATTGTGGTCTCGTTTGGGATCCTAATATTCAATAGGTATTTATTGCTATAACATGTAAGTTCAATTATATCTCATCTCAAATGACCTTAATCTTTAGATATATGATACTCTAAGAATTACGAGACTTTACTTACTTGAGCCCAATCATTCCAAATTTTATTATCTTAAAGTTCTAATCATCTCAATAGCTTTACATACTCGGACCAACTCAATCCTCAAGTTACCCAGCCCAGCTATGAATATTTTACTTTATCTTATTCCATAAGCATGACCTTGGTTATCTTACTCTAAGACTTTGACTAGTAATTCTTGAGTAGCTGGCCCTAACAACCTCCATTCATCATTTCACTTATTTCACATGTACGTAACAAGGTCCAAGTTCCTAAATTAATTGGGTTCTCTGGATCTATCAGGTCCAAGTCTAATAATTTTTTTTTTCCAACAATCACATAACTTAATCTCTGAATTTGACATAATCCTACCCAGTTTATAACATGTCATGTTAATAGGTCCATGGATATAAATATAAATCTATCTTTCTTAACTTACCAAGCGTAAATCTTATAATTAATTCTCAGTTTAACATTTACAATGAATATAAATTACTAAATATGAAATATATCAATTGTGTAAAAGTATTACATAGCAATGAAATTTTAATTTTTTTACTTGTATATACACAATTTTTTACAAGTAGTTTATTTATTGAAGAGAAATAAAATGATTTTTTATAAAAAATATTATAAATAAGTAAAGATTCAACCAATCAAAATAAGCTTATCAAAGCACACTATATTATACATAAAAAATGAAAAAATTCTTTCTTTTATATACATAATTAAAAATGGGTAAATCAGGTGCTAATAAATTTAATGAATATTTTATATAGAAAAATATATAGGATTTCTTCATTCATTTGATAAGAAAATTGGAATAATTTTAACAACTTAATAAAATTATAATATTTTTAAATATTTCATTACATCACATTATTCAAATATGAAATATATATAATTTTTCTATTTAGATAAATCAAGATAGCTGCAACTAAAATAATAGTAAAATAAAAATTTAATATCAAAGATAAATTCTTATATGAACATACAAAAATATTTGAAAATAGTATTGAAAATAAATATATAAAATATAATTAACTGAAATAAAAAAGTACTCCATGCTAATACTTTTAAGTAATTCAAAAATTTCAATCCTAAGTTGGCCATAAGAACTTCATCTTTAAATAAAAATTGAGGAAATAATAAAGTAATAACATTGATAAAATATTTAAATATATTAGAAAAGTATCTAATTAATTTAAAATTAAAAAAATAATGTAAATATGTGTTTGAAAAAAAATATTAAAAATTTTCTACGAAATGAACTTTGAATTAATCAAAAAGAAAAAAGAAACATCATTATATTATTCTAATTGGGGGAAAAATTTGTACAATTAAAAATATAGAATTGTACCACAAATAATGTAGAAATAAAATATAAAAAGAATAATTGTAGAATAATAAAATTTATATGTAAAATAAATAAAATATTTATCTATTAATCTTGTGATAAATTAAATTTATAAGATAGAATTTTGTGATATGAGTACTTAATATGATGCTTATAAAATATTTTTTAAATTATAAACTTATTTAGCGAGATAAAAATATGATGATAGATATTTTTTGAATTATTTCATGACATAGAAATTTATATTGCAATTTTGGATAAATATAACATGATATTTTGGTTATAATAGATAAGTTGATTGTATTAAAATGAAATATAAAAGTAAATAAACAACCAATGAAAAATTTTCAATTGAATTAGAAAACTCAAAATTCTAAAAATTTGACATTTGGCCAGAATTGCAAAATTAAAATTAAAATGGCACAATTGTAGGTCCCATAATATTGTGCTATATATAATAGTATATATATATATATATATATATGTGAGTGAAGTAAGAGAGTGATAAATGAATGAGTGATGTGAAAGGTAAAGTGAGAAAATGAGGGATATGTGTAGTTTCTAGGGTGTAGGGTATTTTAAAATTATTTTGGGAGGAATTTTTTGGGAGAAAGCTTAGAGAATGGGTACCATTTTGGGATTATATTGGGAGTTAAAAAAATTATACTATCATACATAGCACAATGGTGCAGGACACATAATTATGCACATTTTATTCTAATCATGCAATTTTGGTCAAATGGCAAATTCTTAGAATTTTGAGTATTTTAATTTAATTAAAAAAATTTCATTTGATTATTATCTCTAACCGATATAATTGTATCTTATCTCTAATTTTCTTTCATCCAAAATTCAAAATATATTTAATAATATGTCATAATATTAAAGAGCTTGAAGTTGGAGAAATGAATAATTATAAATTAAATGATATGCAAGAGCTCAATTTATCAAAATCTTTAAAATTTAATTATTTTTACAACAATGTTTTTTAGATATGTAAAATATTTTTAGATAAAACTATATATAGAATATAAAAAATAATTTAACTTGAAGAATATTTTAAATAGAAAAAGTTACTTCCTGCAACAACTATAAACTCTAAACTTTATTTTTATATTATTAATTTAAATCATTTTAGTTTTTTAGCAATATAATAGAGAACCCATTTTCAATTATTTGAAATAAGTTCTCTTATATGGAACATATATGTAGTTGACATAATTGAAAATTTTTAAAAACTTGATAAATGACTACTTAAATAGTAAATAATATCAATTTTTATATTTTTTAATATTTTTAGTTAAGACATTTTATAATTATATGGTCTAATTTATTTTAGTATTGTTGCTTATAATAATTCATAAAAATATTTTTACATTGATTAATGATGTCAGATCAAAATAATTTGACTGAAAGTAAGTATTCGTTTAATTATTTATGCGTATTTATATATTTATAAAAGTAACTTATATATGAGAGAGTAATATTTTATCTTAAATTGAATATTGAAAATTTACTTATTATTTTATTCATGTACATAATATATATTATTTGATAATTTTAAAAATAATAAAATAACTACATATATAAATAAATATAAATAAATTTTATTGATCATAGTTATATAGAATATTAAGAGATATATTAGTTTATAAAAATTGCATGTTACAAGCTACATTCTGAATAGTTATCAAATAATAACCTAATGTAAGTTATTTTCATAGATAAAGTATAAAGAGGTTTACATATTTACTCTAATAAAAAACACTTAGCATTTAAAATCTCAATATCATGAAAATTGTAACAATAACTTTCGCGACATTAAAAATCATATAAAAAAACTTTATATTTAACAAAATTATTTGTTTACTTGTCATATGAAAGTACGTATGTATAAATATATATCTAATCTAAAAGCGTATTTAATTAAATACTCTACTCTACTTTTATTCTTTTTAATTCTTTCATTTATTTTTTTTAAATTTTATTATTTAATTTTTTTTTTTTCATAATTTATAAATTTAGAGTTAGCAATTCTTCATATTCCACAACTTACTTAAGTTATTTTTAAACTTAATATTATATTATTTAATTAGTAATAGATTTTTTTAAATACTAAAAATAATTATGATTCATTTTTAATTATATAAAGTAAAATAATTTATTTTAATATTAAATTTTTTTTGGTGCATTGCACCGAACATATGTAAGTATTTTGGTAAAATGTAAAAGAACAAGTCCTTAGTATTTCAATTGAATGTGATAGATCAGGTTTCAAAAATAAAATAATATCTTAAGAAAAAATGAGTGGATACATCAATCAAATATGAATATCCAAATATAAGCATAATAACCTATGTCGTGAACAATATGCATTGCAATTCATGATGCATTGGATAAAAAATCTTCACTTTACGAACAAAAAACAGAAGACACAGATGGAAATTTTGGAATGACCTAGCTAGGAAATAACGGAAGAGATCAGAAAATATTTGTGAGATACAATTTATAATAATAATTTAAAGAATTTGTACCATAAAAAAATATATTAATATATACATCAAATGTTATTTGTATTTTGGAAAGAAGGAATCACACTAAATGAGCCTAAAATCAAGCTACCCAACAAATGAAATTAAATGAAACAATAAATAAATTTGACTTATTTACATAAAACATTGTAATTATGGAAAGGTAATAGGATTAAGTAGTCTTAACATAAATATTTAAAATAATATATATGGCAAAATAGTGAAATTACATGTTTTTCACAGCATGTTCCATATAGGAAATTAAGACGTAAAACTATGGAGTTGGTTTCATTTTAAATAATGTAATATGATATGATTTACGATCTACGTACATACACTTAATGTCAATATGCATTGGCAAATATATAAAGCATTTCTTGGCAATTAGAATCAGAACTCGCTCTTTCCATTTCTTTTCAAAATTAACTCTCATTAATTACAGATAAATTTCTATATTTTTTTTTAGTTGCTGATTGCAAATGAAACTTTTTTATTTTTTTTTATTTTTGCACAATATTCAACTATCTCTGCAATCATATTGACATGCAGGATTACGGTTATATTCATATATTGGGGGGAAAAAATATAAGCTTTTTAATCAAACACCCCATTCTTACATAAATTATATATAATATGTAAGTATAGATATGAAGGCTAAAGTGGTTCTCTCTCTCTCTTCTCTCTTCTCTCTTCTCTCTTCTCTCTTCTCCTTCGGATGTAGAGGGGTACATATGATTGTGATCCTCCATGAACTTCTTGGTGATTAATTAAGGCTATAGTTAAGAGAGTTTAATAAAACACTAGAGAATTTAGAGTGGATTTCACACAAATTGATACAACTCATGTGATCTCTTCTTCATACAATAAATAACATAAATTTTTAGCAAACTCTCAAATCCATTGATAATAATAAAAATAAAATTATAATTGGATCATGGTCATGGATGATATATATTTATTTGTCAAATAAAAGTGAAATAGTGAAAATCTTTTTTCTCAAAATTAACAGCAATCCCACTCTTTTATGAAATTGAAAGGACATTCAACCATGCATTATATAGTTACAATGCTTAATATTCCTCCATATATACTAGAAATTGATTTTACCACTACAATAAGCGTAAGCACAATGCAAGAACCCAAATATAGTGAATGGATAAAGGTGCAAATATGTATTGAATCCATTTTGAGGATTTTTATTTTTTTTGTTTTCGAGGTTTTTAATATTTCTACTACATACTTTCAATTTTAGTATTTTCAAAGTAATAAAAAATAAATTTATTTAATTTTTTTATATAAATAAAATATCCTCAAATTACTTATGTGAAAATGTTGATTATAAAATAAGTAATGATATTGAATGGTCTTTAGCCTAATGGTATAAGTTTCACACATAAAGTGTGAAAATCAAGAGTTTGAATCATAACATACTCATGATGTGCATATAAATGAAAAAAAAAAAAAAGAAAGTAAGAAATGGTGATGTATTTGATTGGTATTTTTTTTTTTTTTTATCTATGATTTTTTCTAAAAGAATATGTAAGTTTTTATTAGTTTTTGATTGAATTGTAGGGTATATTATCTACTTTATATTCAATTTAATTAAATTATGGTATAATAACATGATGATATAGTAAGTGTGAAATGACGGAAAATAAGAATAAAAGACTTTATTATTGAAAAGAGAATAAAAGAAAAACATATCAGATTTCAAAGATAGAAAATGAGAAAATCTGTTTACCAAAATCATATTCAAATTTACTATAATTTTGCTTTCACAAAAGATTAAAATTGAATTTTTTATTTTTTGCCAAAAATAATATAAAACTCAATTTCCCGAAAATTCGGCGAGAGAAAGGATCCCAAGAAAACCTAATCCTGGTCCAAGAAGGTTACTTTCAGCTGACCAGAGTCCAAAAAGACAAAAAAAGGAAAACAAAACCTCCCCCACTATAAATACCTCGGCGTGCCCCGTTATTCTTTTTCCAAGACCCTTGCGTCGTCTGTGCTCTATATGCAAACGCGCCGTCTTTCTTCCTAGGTATCGATTGTATATATATGGTAAGATCTCATGGTTTTCTTCGTACTTGCGGCTTGATATTCTATTGTCTGCTGTTGCTGAATTTGTTCAATTTCGTTCGAGTACGTGCAGTAGGGTCCGAGAGATTGTTTCCCATGAAAATTGATGATATGAAAAAGAAGTAGGATATGATTTGAATTTTGTCGATTCATATTTGGGGGAGGAAGGGTAACTTATTTGATGGAATAATAATAATAATAATAATATATGGAGACTATTTTAGTTATCTGGGTTACAAAGCATGAAACTAAATTTATACCAAAAAGTACATAATTTATGCAATTTTCTTTTCTTTAATTCTTACTATGTTTCAATTGATCTGTTGTTTGCATATTTATGCATTTTAGTGTGAAAAACAGTATCTCATTTTAAGGGTTATTCTTACACATATTTGAACTCCTATATTTTTAATAATTCAATTGAAAATTTCTGAAAAATCTTTGATGGTAGATGCCTAGCATGGGTTCTGACATGGGAGACCGAGATATGGAGCCATTTGTGGAAGTTGACCCAACTGGTCGATATGGCCGTTATGGAGAGCTTCTGGGGTCGGGGGCTGTAAAGAAAGTGTATAGGGCATTTGACCAAGAAGAAGGAATTGAGGTGGCATGGAACCAAGTTAAGTTACGAAACTTCTGTGATGATGAAGCAATGGTCAATCGGCTGTATTCTGAGGTTCGGTTGCTGGGGAGTTTAAAAAACAAAAATATTATCGCTTTATACTCAGTTTGGCGGGATCAGGAGAGAAATACTCTGAATTTCATCACTGAGGTTTGTGCTTCGGGGAATTTGAGGGAATACAGGAAGAAGCACAAGCAGGTTTCTATGAAGGCTTTGAAGAAGTGGTCCAGGCAGATTCTCAAGGGCTTGGACTATTTGCACACTCATGATCCCTGCATCATTCATAGGGATCTTAATTGTAGCAATGTCTTCATCAATGGCAACATTGGTCAGGTAACCAGTCAAACAGCTCTTTCACATTTATCTTTCTCTCTTTTCACAACCTGAATAGTTAAATTTTCCTATCTCTGAGTTGGAGTGGTAGCTCAGGCTGAGACATAAAGGTCACTTAAACAACTGCACACAAATGAAATAAATTTAGCATTGATATATTTTAATTTCCTAGTACAGTATGTGCCTGTTACACATTGGCTGCAGCAATTTTTTATTTCGGGCTCTGCTTTAACAAAGCATCTTGTTAATCTGTTAACGTTCACAAAGACATATTATGTTGGAAGCACCCTTGCTCAGACATTCCCTTAGCTGTTGTCGAATATTCAGTCAGATTGTTTTGCTATATCTCAATTTCACGTATTGTTTCCTATTCCACCAGTAGTAATCTTTTCAATTCTGGTTTTGGTTTCTAAATTTTGTTTTCTCATCACATGTTTGAATTTCGATTTATAGGTGAAAATTGGTGATTTGGGCTTGGCAGCAATAGTTGGAAAAAATCACTCAGCGCATTCGTTACTTGGAACACCAGAGTTCATGGCACCTGAGCTATATGATGAGAACTATACAGAGCTGATAGATATATATTCATTCGGAATGTGCTTACTCGAGATGGTGACTCTTGAGTTACCATACAGTGAATGTGAGAATGTTGTCAAGATATACAAAAAGGTGACATCTGGGGTTAGGCCTCAAGCCATGAACAAGGTTAAGGACCCAGAAGTGAAAGCTTTTATTGAGAAATGTCTTGCTCAGCCAAGGGCCAGACCGTCAGCTGCTGATCTCCTCAAAGACCCGTTCTTTGACACAATTCTTGATGATGACGATGATGAAAATGCTGCTACTGATGATGAAAATGAAAATGCTAACAGGTGAATGTTGTAAATTTCAATTGGTCACCTGTGGTGATAGTTTTTGTATTTCTTTTATCCCTTTTTCCTGCAATGATCATGAGTTTTGAATGGTGACCTTTGAAATTTGATGGTACCATACTATTTTTTGTTGTTTGGTTTTGGTTAACTCCCCAAGCCATTGAAAAAGAGATGATCTGGGAATGCTTTTGCTTGGTGCTGGTGGTTTCTGTAAATGTAGCCATGCACTCGTCATTCATTTAGCAATAGATGAACTCTACATTGTGGATAAAGCAGCCACATGTTTGTTTTGACTGTCATTTCTTTCAAAGGATTATCATCACCTTGGAGAAAATTTAGGAGGATGATGATTATCCATATTACATGTACATATATATTATTCATATTCTTATGATGTACCGACTTTCATTTTGTATTCACTTTTAGGCAACCATCAATGGATATTTTTCTTGGATGATACATAAACTAATGATTAATTATATGTGAAATTAGTGCAATAGGTTGGCACTGGCCAAGAATGTCAAACTACTACTAGTCCTTTTGGTGGTTATAAATGAACCAAGTAATACGTTTCTATTCTGTGTTCTTTATTCTAATCGCATTTCATTTTCTATTTCATTTTATGAATATTTATTAAATGTATGTGATTCACATTCAAATATTTATTTTAAAAAATATTTTATATATTTAATATTCATTTATAATATGAAATAGGGAATAACATATAAGTTGAGAAAAAAATTATCAACTACATAATAAATTATAAAAAATAATTGTGATAATAACAATAATAGTAATAAAGTCAAAAGGGGCGTCCAATTGTTTAAAGGTGTAATAGGAGGAAGGAAAAACAATGTGTTGCACTTTAGAAGGTGGGTAATGAATGATTGGTTGGAGCCTGGAGGTTGGTTTGTAAATTGTAATTGTGTGTGTTTGGTATGAAGTATGAAAATTGAAGAGGAGGAAAAAACATGCATAACGTGCGGTGGAAGTGGGCTGTTTAATAACATAATAAAGTCATGAACGTAAATGATGAAACCAACTAAAGTTAAGAAAAAGTCGTTCAGCGCTTGCCGAGTTGTCGACCACAAATGATCACACTCTTTAGTCTGCAGTCCTGTTCTCTGTTCTCTTTCCAACAACAATAATTTTTTTATTTTGGAAGAGCCGTTCGCCGTTGAAAAAGATCTTCTGGTGCCAGCCAATGGGTGGGGTCCATTCCGTAAACGAAGTTGAAGCGACCTTTACCCAATTGCCCTCCACTACTTTTTTTTTTTTTTTAAAATGTTTGGAATTTCAATTTAAATTTTAAAATACAAGACAAGTTTCTTAACCGATCAATAATAAATCCAGCCGCATTCTTCCTTGGAGAATAAAAAAGAAAGTAGAACCAACCGAATAAAGCGAAGAGCCTTTTCTAGTGATGGTGATGGTGGTGGTGGTGAATCATGAACGGTGATAATGGCTTTAGTTGTTCCGCGCCACCCAGAGCATTCTTCTTTATTGAATCATTTAGTTAAAATCGAACTGAAGTTTTTTATTTTTCAAAAGCCATAACCGAAAATTTAATCAAACTAGGTTCAATTTGATTTGAATTTTAGCCCAAAAAATGGTTCGGTTTTGGTTCAAATGGAAACCGAACCAAGCAAATTTTTTTTTTTTTTTTTTTTGTACAAAAAAAAATGTGATAAAAGTTTGTTTAATAAAAAAGTTGAATTGAGTTACTTATTCTTTTAGTACCTAAAAATTTATTTGATAAAAGTATATTGATAAAAATTATTGGTTTTTAGGTGAAAATATTGAATTAGATTTTTTTTTTGTATATTGAAAATAATTGTTTTGATAAAATGATAATTTATCTATTTTAAATAAATATATTTAAAATATTGTAAATTTAAGAAGATAAATAAATATTTTAAGTATTTTATGTTATAAAAATTTTAGTACGCACATATTTTGTGAAAAATACAATTATAATCTTATTAAACCATCATTTCTAAAGGATAATTTTGGAATATTGATAAAATTTGTATCCAAACTCTCTTTTTTTTTTTATTTTTTTATGTTGAATTCTCCAATTTATCCTTCAAATTATATTGTCAATTTTTGTTGTTAGAATAATTAAAAGGACAAATTATATAAATGAACACAAATAACTTCTATTTTTGACATAAAATGATTTTTATTTTTATAATAATATAGATAAAATCTTTATTGACCAGCAGATACACATGAATAGCCGAATAAGATTCAATCCATTATCCTTTAGTTTGCAATTTAAATTGAAATTTCAATTTTACTCATCAACATATACTATAATATATAAGTTTAATAAATTAATTAAAAGAAAAATTTTAATTTTTTTTATATAACATTTTTTGCTCTTTAAATCATCATTATCTATAGTTTTATATGTAATGTCTATTAGTTCATATAATAAAAAAATTATGCAATTGTACCGTTTGAGTTTAGAAAAAATATCATTTTTTTCTCTGTAGATCATAACTATTCATGTTTTTATATGTTTCTTATATGTCATATATCAACATTTATACTATTTATAAAACGTAGGGTTTTTAATAACTATTTTGATATATTTAGTTATAAGATGATAAAATCAATTATATTTTATAAAATAAAGACAATATAGTTTTAGTTTCTCTTCTCCAATTTTACTTTTTTTTTTCTCAATTATTTGACCTTATCAATTTTTTTTATTTATTCCAAAAACTTAAAAATACATTAATATTTAAATTATTTAAAAATTATATTTATTTATCTTAGACTTAAAAAATTTAATAAAAAATATGAAGTAAAACTAAAACCAGTAGCCCTTAAATAATAAAATTTTATATATAAAAAAATGAAAAAACCAAAATGAAAAAACTGATTTTTTTCGGTTTTCGATTCGATTTTGGTTAACCAAATAAAAAAATAGAACTAAACCAAAAATTGATTTTTTTTAAAATACAAAACCAAAAATCAAACAGAACCTAATTCGATCCGATTCGGTTTGATTTTTTCGATTTTCAATTGGTTCGATTGGTTTTGATTTTTTTTTAACACCAATCGGGCTTTATAGATAAAACCAACGCACATCATCACTATTTACTAACAATTAATATAATAAATTAAAAAAAAATTGAAGAGTTTGATTTTCGCTTTACCACAGTGAGCAAAGTAATCATTATAGGCTAGAAGCAGAATCGTATGTATATATAATTATTTTTTCTTTTCAAATGCTAATTTTTATCGTGTAAAATTTATATCATCAATAAAAAGATCTACGATGCAGAGTGTGCATTTCAAAACGAATATGAGAAATAGAAAAAAGGAAAATCAAGTCAGTGCTTGATAATTCTTGTAGTATGCAATACGAGAAGTTCAATTCTAATTTTGGTGTTTTTATTCCATTTTTATGAACTTTTGAATTTTTCATACATGTTGATACGAGTATTAATAAGTACCCCATCTATCCTAAAAAATAAGTTAGTTTTGTGAGGTGCTAGGGATCCTAGCATTTTGTATTTGGGCCGAGTATGCGGATCACAACTAGACAACTTGATGGATCAACAAATGTTAAATTTGATTATGGTGAATGAGAAATTACACAATATTTGCCATATGATATTCATTTATAAATAATTCATACTAAATTTTTTTATAGGAATGCAATATTGAATTATTTAGGGCATCTTTTTTAAAAGTATCAAATCCCATTCTCTCTTTAGTAGTCAATTCTCATGCATCATTTTTCTAGTTTTAACTCTCCAATATAACTTTATCTTTTGAGTTCATTCCCCAATCACTTGGTTTGACCAAAATACCCCCAAATATCTTTTCTTCTTCTTCTTAATGCTTAGTTGTAACAACACCTCTCTCTCTCTCTCTCTCTCTCTCTGTTTTTCCTTTCTGCCGCTACTCACTCTAGTGAATGTGATGAAGACTTTTTTTTTTTTTTTTTTTTTACTTTTTAATTTTTTGGCATTCTCAAATTGTTGCAACAGGAAGAAGCCCAAGATTAGTAGCCTCATTTTTTGCATTTTATTGTGAGCTGGAGCTTCTATAATTTTGAGGAACAGTGGGAAGAGTGAGGTAAGTTTTCATCAAGTTGAGCTTAAAAAAAATATCTTCGAGTAGCCAAGTTGCTAAAACTCAGCTATTAGGAAATTGTGTCTATAATGGGGACTCTACAATTTGTCAATTTATGAAAGTATGAGTTTGATAGAGTTATTGTTTTAGATTGGGAAAAAATGATCTGGAATTAGTCCCCAATTCAACACTTTGCAATATTTTGCTCCACATCAAAATATATATGTCATTTTGAATGCTGATAAAGATGTTTTTAATATAGTTTGATTGCATATGTGCTAAAAGATGGTCATTGTTGATATGGTGGTTATCCTAAAAAATGAATCGAAAGGACGTGGAAGGAAAATCAACTATATGCATTAGTAAGTTCTTCATATTTTCATATTAGTATTGCATTAGTTCTTTGGTATACTTCTGAAGTGTTACAATTAGGACCTAGTTGTTATATGTTCTATTTCTTTTATAAGATACCATTTTTTTTAATGTATTATCATACTTAGTACTTCAATGCTTAATACCATATTAGAGCAATTTAGTACTTCCACACTAATATTGCAATATTTCTACTCAATCTGCATATTTTATTGCATATTTATACTTGTATTACCTTTTGTCACTACTTATTGAATAATATCATGATTGATTTTATTTCTCTTCAACTAGAAAAAAGTGGATGTAGAGAAGACAAAGAATTGAAAAAGTTGGATTAGAAAAAGACAGTGTGCACGTACTTTCATAGATGTTAATTTCATACTTATGTGAAGAACATGTTAAGTTTAAGTATTTGTATTGTAATGCATTATGAATTGGAGAAATTATATAAAATTATATATATATATATATATATATATATAATGTATGGTTTGTGATATATGGACTTGTTGTATTATTATTTTAGTGTGGAAGGAATTATGAATGAGTATTATTTTCAGCTATTGGGAAGATTTAAGTTTAGAGCTGTTGTTTAGATTTTCTTTTTCATTCTATCAGAAAGATAATACCTTATGTTGACAAATTAATACTTTATTTTGGTATATATATACTTGACTTCAATAGTATAATACCTTATATTTAGCATCTAGCACCAAATTAGAGGGAATCTATATTGGTTAGGAATACGAACTAGTAGTGGTAAAATGCTTTATTTGGAAGTCAGCACTGAAAGGAGATACAGGTTTCCTGGCTATATTAAAATGTTTACAATTGATACTGGATAACAGAAAAGCAATACCTAGTTTCAACAAAATAATAATCTATTTTTGCAGTAGAATACTTGATTTTAGAAGAACACTAACTCCTCTCCAGCATTTAGTACTGCAGTAAAGTGAATCGTACTGGTGAAACTACATATAAGACCATCCAAAAATACTAAAATCATATTTTCTTCATTTAATGGTTGGGATACGAACGTGTTAAAATGAATATGAACTACTAGTGTGAAACACCATTATAGATGGTAAAATGCTTCATTTGGAAGTCAACATTGTAAAGAGAAACATGTTTTCGTGGCTATACCAGCATAAAAGGTGTAAAATACTTAAGTTAAATGATTTTTAAAATATGTACAATTGATACTGGATAACCAAAAAACTAATACCTAGTTTAAGAAAAATAATAGTTCATTTTTGCAGTAGAATACTTGATTTCAAAATAAAAATACCTCATCTCAACATTTAGTACTGCATTAAAGTGATAAAATACTATCATGTATTAGAAAAGATACATTAAATAAAAAAAAATACCATTTTTGTAATCAGAACGATACCGTAAATTTGAAAACAAAATACCATATCTTTAGAAATTTATACTTGATCTTTGTAATATTATACTGAATTTACCATTGTTCTGT
This sequence comes from Jacaranda mimosifolia, assembly GCA_018894105.1. Classification (NCBI taxonomy): domain Eukaryota; kingdom Viridiplantae; phylum Streptophyta; class Magnoliopsida; order Lamiales; family Bignoniaceae; genus Jacaranda; species Jacaranda mimosifolia. The sequence goes on from CM032129.1 coordinate 24,026,760, forward strand.
ACTTCTTTTGCATGTTTTTGTACTTACTTTTAATTTGGTTGAGTTTACCTCAATTCGATGGATGGAACAATACATAAGACCCTCTAATATAATAAAATCATATTTTCTTCAAGTAATGGTCGTGATATCACGTGTTTAAATGATTGTGAACACAAATACACACATCCAACCACTTGAGTTCTTATTTATACATATATGAACATTCATATATGAGCTAGATGAACCATTTCAATACCACCATAAAAAATCAATGAATTTCTCATGAATATATCAGTACTCGGACTAATACATCATTGTTTGATAATCACGCAATGGCCAGATTAGGACGAATTCAACTTAATCCCTAATGTACTAAGAATGATACTGGAAATTTGCAAAAAAATATCTATTTTTGGCATTTTTGTACTTCAACTTTGTAGTTTTGTACTTACTTTGCATGTTTTTGTACTTGCTTTTCCTTTGGCCAAGTTTACTCTCAATTCGATGCGTGGAATAACACATAAGTAGCCTTAATACAATAAAATTATGTTTTCTTCAAGAAATGATCGTGATAGTATGTGTTCAAATGGTTGGGAATACAAATACCTACATCCAACCACTTGTGTTCTCATGCATATTAGCATATACTATTCATGCATGGGTGAAGTGAATCCTTTGGACACCATCATTGAAAACTAATCAACCTCTTGTGGATATATTAGTACTAGGACTAATACATTATTGTTTGATAATCATTCAATGGCGAGATTAGGATGAATTCAACTTGATCCCTAATGTACTAAGAATGGTATTAAAAACCTGCCAAAAAAAATACCTATTTTTGGCATTTCTGTACTTCAACTCTGCAGTTTTGTATTGAATTCACCTAAGTTCTATCTTATTTTGCGTATTTTGAACTTACTTTTGTACTCCTAGTTGTTTGTACCTAGTACCATCTTTTTCGATCTAAGTACTAGTTATGTAAATATGGATATCATATACATCTGCAAATGTACTGCATTTGAACCAACCTATACCATATATATCTTTATTGGTATTTATATATAAATAAATTTTCAAATTGCACCATAAATTGTAAACGCCATCCATTCTGATAATCCAAATATGCAAATAACAAATGTTATCTAGTAAAAATGTCTGAAATACTAAAACATTCACCTCAATAACCACATACAAAAAGTAAATTCGTCTAAATAATAATCATTTGAATATCATCATTTAGCTATAGGCTCCATTAAATGAAGCTCATCGATCAGAATTTTTGCAGCAATATGTACTCGATACGTGTTCATAGAATAGTTATTTGCATATTCCCAAAAATCTTTGGTGTTTTTTGCAAAACATTTTGCCCAAAGACATACATAAACTTCACAGTCCACGTCCTACTTTGTTGGCAACTAACACTTATTTGCACTTCGTTTTGTGGCATAACATACCCTAATGAATGTTAGAGGTATCCAATCATAAACTTAGCCTGCAAAAATATTTGTTATTTTTTTATTCAAATATTTGGATGAATGTATCATGAATATGAGCGAACTTACAAAAACTTTTGTCGTTGCTTTTGTTTGGGGAGACCAAGAAGGGTTCATTTGTATGAATTTTTTCTCAATCATGTCCACTATAAATATGAACTAATGAAAATGGCTGTTAATGGGGAATATAATAAATTGCATTTGTTCAACACATCTAAATTCAGCTCTTCCAGTATCTTGCGTGTGCTCAATTGACCAATAAATTCTAGATTTTCATCTTGCTTTATAGCACGTTTTTTGTTTGCTTTATCGAGTTTGCTCAGAATTTTCTCATGTCAACAATTAATATTATAGCTTGTTAAATCAAGTTACTTATATTTGAAAAATAAAATAAATATTACATACTTGCACTAATGTAGTCATACACTAAATATCATGATCACATTTTTCTCTGAATGAAAGGCTGCACAAGATCTTCATATAGTAATCAATTAAATCTAACCTCTACTCTTTCCCTTGAACAACAAATTGCAAACACATCTCCTCCAATTTTCAAATTAGGTCCCTCCCAAACAGTAACACTGCAAAAATAAATCATATTGTTACTCAAATAAAAAATTTATTATAAAAAATTGTGATTATTCAATATAATTACTCTAGTTTATCTCGATGGAAATATAAGTTAATAATTTCTCGCTCATTATCTGGTATCTCGGTCCACCCTCTACAATCTGCTCATCCTTGAAACTGATTGAAGTAGTTCTCATCATCTGATAAATTGGACTTTGCATATCAACTTCTGTCACCTTAGTATTTTGGACATCCTTAATCTTATCTTATCAACGATGCAATACACATATCGAATACTTAAGTCCAACTATTTGGTATATTTAATGCAATTCAACATCCCACTTACATCAAGTATATGAAGTATTTGAAACTTGTATACACATATATTCCTCTTCTTGCCACGGACTTTATGAGCAATCTGCTTCACTCTTGTCCTTCGTGGTGTGGTGCTAGGGGGTGTAGCAAAGTCCATTTCTTTTCTTTTTCTTTTTTTTTTTCGTCCTATCACCTCCTTCTTGCACATCTTTAATAATAAAAGATATGGTTAAATCCAAGGGTAGAACATCCCCTAATTTAGGATTTTCAAGATGCATTCCACCCTCATCACTTTCCTCTGGCTCTTTCTTTTCCTCTTCTTTTTCCTTCTCATCTTCTTCTTTCTGTTTCTCTTCCTTTTATTTTTCCTTATTTTATTCCTCTTCTTTTTTCTCTTCCTTTTCTTCTAGCTCTTTTTCTTTCACTTCATCTTTGACTTTCTCTTCCTCAGCCTTAACTCCAATAGTAAATACTTTATTCTCAAGATAGAAAAATCTTTCTCTCAATAATTCTGTCTCTCTCTCACTCTCTTTCTCATTCAACATTCTTTGTAAGCCATACACATCAATGATTGGTGCTCATGGCGTATTGGTAAAAACAATCTCTCCTCATGGGGGAATAGATAAATATGTAGAACCTGTTCAAACAAACTCTACAACTTAGTTAATAATTTTATATGTAACCAAACTATTATAACAAAAAAGATAAGGAATATAAGTTATAATTATATTTCTAGAAATCGTTTTGAATTTTTCTTCTACATCAGCAACATTCATGGAGATCTTATTCTCACGCCATCAAAGGAATCATTGATATAAAGGCAATGAATTTACCTTTCCTAAGTAAGGAATACTCATAAACCCAAGCCTGTCATTCAAAAAGGGAATTATGAAGTGCTGTAGTCACTTAGTAATAATAATAATAAATATTAATAGTAACAATACCAGTAATTTACCATCAAGCAAATATTGCATCCATCAAAGTATTTTTTTTTCTTGGACCTTTCCCAATTTCACCTCATAGATGCAACAAAATCTCATCATGTAGAAAATTAAACGCACCAATTCCCCATGCATAAAGGCCAATGGAAGATGAATCGTCTACGTACGACATAAAGAATCTACATATCGAATAGTTACTAGTTGGAAGCAAAATACTTTTGGAAATTAGTAGTAGATACATCCTAATAAAATTATCTATATCCTTATCACCATGTTTTTCTGCTAGCTCTTTCAACTTTTTACAAATCTCTATTCGAGTGACATTCTTTTTTTTCCCTTCAAATAATCATTTTATAGTTTTGGACTCTATCTTTATATCAAAATTCATAGGTTGAACAACGTGTTGCAACCCCGCAACAATAAAAATGTCCATTGCAATAAAAGAAAGCCTAATATCATTACCAAAAAACAAAAGAACAAGACCTAATGTCAAACTTCCTTAAGAGAGTTTCAAATCTAATAACACTATTATTACTCAATTTACTCCTTTTAAGATATGCCGAACATGGGGTTTTCTTTAGTGCTTCAGTGTGTCTGAAGCTCATCTTACCATCTAACTCCTTCATAACATTTTTAAGTATCCTGGAGAGCACCGGGAATATAGCTCAGAGTCTAGCCATTATTTCTATAGACAAGAAAGACATACATAACTACATAAATACTGCATTGGAGGCTTTGGTACTACAACTCACAATTTAAATAATGCAAGTTTGAATTTTTATACCAAAAAACTTGCATAGAATCAACTAATAAAGAAAGAAAAATGGATAACATAAAAAAGAAAAAGAGAGAGAGAAAACGAAAAAAAGTGAGAGAGAAAGAAAAGAAAAGAAATGAAAAAGAGAGAAAGAAGAAGGAGTAGACCCACCAATAGATAGAGTTTTATCTTTCCCACGCCTATGAATATATTACAATATCCATATATAGACTAAATAAATAAATAGGAGACTCAAATCCTACCCATACCCATTAAAAAAATTATAAGGGATAAAGGTTGTTGTCTATACCCATAAAATACTCAGTACCTAATACCCAATACCTAATAACCAATACCCATATCCCAATTTTCTCCATCTCAACTCAAAACTGTTTTATTCTCATACAACTTTAATCAATTACCATTTTTACCAAATCTAAACCCAAATCCATTAAAAATAATAGAACGAGTATTGGTAGAGTCTATATGCAAAACTTACCCACTTATCTTCTGCCCCAAAATTACGCGTTATTTAAATACCCAAATTCACTAATTAACCAAATTACCTATACCATACTTAGATATATACTAATGATTGTAGGATACTTGAAGTATATGCTTAAAATTTTAATACATCTAAAATAAATAACTTTTTTTAAACATTTGAATTTATTTATTTTTAAATATTTTAAAGATAAAATGTTATCTTTTATATGAAAAATTATGGTGCACTATTTGTTTTAGTTTTGTAAAATATCTTCTAGAATTATGTTTTATCAAATATATTCGCTTTGAAAAAAATGTGAACTTATTTTCAAAAGTAATTTGAAGACACCCTTGCCTTTTTCTATTTTTCCATTTTGATATGGCAAATTAACTCCCTAGGGGTAAAAAATTAAAAAAATGAATAAAGGTGCTGCAAGCAAATTTCTTTGTCTACAAAAATAAAATTACAAGACAAGAAAAAATCGTACAAATGAAATAAAAATTGAAATTTATCAAATGTGGATTCAATTTCTAATCTAATCTTCTGATTTTTCTCTTCCAAATATGATCTTGAATTTAATGAGTTCTGCGAAGAATGCCTTGAACATCGTAGATCTCTTTAAATTTGATTTGAAGAAAAATAACGTCAATACGTGGGCTTCACACCTTAATCTCAAATCAAATGCCAAAATATATGAGCTCCACAAAGAACGCCTTAAACATCGTGGATCTCCTTAAATTTAATTGAGAGAATTACTGAACTTCTTCAAAGCTCCTCTCACTTGCTGGAATTTATATTTTGTGTTGAATGAACTTTGGCCACCCTTTTTATATAGATGCTTGATAGGAGACTTTCAGATTGACTTGAATTTCTTTGATAGTTATCTCTTTGATAAGATAATATCAAATATCAAGAAATAATATAAGATACCAAGAAATAATATCATATATCAATAGATAATATCAAATATCTTCGATTTGATTGGCCCATGGAATATCTGATTTGAGCATAAAATAAATAATAGAGTATTAATTAAAATTAACTATTTATCTTTTGGAATTAAATTTAATAAATTTCAAAATATAAATAATTTTTTTTAAATTTATAACTAGCATATTATTTTACATGTGTCACTTCCCAATTGGTCAAAAATTGATATGTCTATAGGTGCCTAACTAAATAAATAATAAGTAAAGTAAAAGGCTAGTGAACCCAATTAATCAAGCCTATGAAAATGGGCTTCTAGACCAAAGCAGGCGGAAGCCCACTAAGCATTTAATCACTATAAATATTAGATCCCAAAGTAAGAAAAGGACGTACCTTGTTTGCATATCATTGGGAAATGCATTAACATAAATACAACAGTACGAAGTGGCAATACAAAAGTGTATAAACTATAAAAATGAGTCAAGGTGGCGTGTCCTACACTAGCACTTCCTTGCAATAATTCTATCAAAGGTGATCCTATTATAGGAATAACATTAGGTACACTTGTTATAATTTTCACCACCTAATACCAATTTGGTCCCGAGGTAAGGAATAACCAATTATGCTAAAAGATGTTGTCAATACTACCAAAACCCCACCTGTAACCTAAGTTAATTATGAGGTTTTTAATTCACCAATGAGATATACACGAAAAACATGTAGAATCATCACTAGGATCATCATATTTGCTACACGAAAGATTACTTGCAAAAATTTAGTGCTCTACCTCTATAAAATTCTTTTGGAGCGAAGAATTCCCTAAATTTTGCTGACCTCTAGAAAGGACCCTAACTCCATTTGCGAGCATCATCATCTTGGCACCGTATATGGAAAATGTCCATATAAGAAAAAGAAATGTAAAGAATGCATATGAGGACTACTGTTCAAGATTTCGATACTCCAATGGTACTTTGAGATGAAAACACGAAGCACGATCGACCAAAGATACCCTTGCTACTGATGATTAATTAGGTGCTTAGCATGTCTCCAATACTGGATGCCTGACTAAACCCCTATACCCTATCTGCAGGAGAACAAAGATTATGAGATGTCCAAGGCACAAACATGGGATATCTCCTCCAACCAGGGCCTCTTGGCCAAAAGAGAAAAGTGGATAACGTGGACTTTGGAGCTAAAGTAGAGCTTAAAGCTGTGGAGATCCTTACAGGCAACCACTTGAAGACTACCAAGCTCAGAGCTATCCTAAACACAGATTTCACGAAGAAGCTGGTTTGCTTCCTAAGGGAATCTCCCCTGAGGTTATCATACATTGCCTCAAAATAGATCAAGATGCACAACCAATAAAGTAAAAGAGAAAGAACTTTGGAGCAAAGCGAAATCAAATGATCTACTAGGGGTGGAAAAGCTGCTATAAGCTAACCATATCTGACTGGTCTAATACTCTAATTGGCTACCCAACATGGTACTAGTGCCTATATCTAATAGGAAATGGAGGATGTGTATCGACTTTACCTATTTGAGCAAGGCTTGCCTAAAGAATTCATTTTCGCTCTTGCTGATAGACACATTGGTAGATTTCATGGTGGAATATGCTGAGCTTCCAAGATGTATACTAAGGGTGTAACCCGATTAGTCTAATCCTAGAGAATTCGAAGAAGACAAGCTTCATAATAGCCTGTGGCATATATTGCTACAATGTGGTAGCTTTTAGGCTAAAAAATATAAGCGCAACCTAACAAAGGTTGGTGAACATTTCACATGTTCACAAAAAACAAGCCTGCACTCCACCTCCATAAAGTGTAAACATAAAGTAATATTTAGACAATGAGAGAAAAATAAGGAAAAAAAGAGGCAGAGCACCCCCATACATTGGTGATAAACATCGTGAAGAGAAGGGGATACCTAGAAAGATAGGGTCACTCAAATAGATGTGTACTCATAGGGGTATTGCAATACTCAAACCTTCTTTACAAAGTGAGATAGGCTTCAACCTCACAACATGATAGTTCGTGCACTTACGTCCAACCCACGCTTAGTTATCGTAAGATCTTAAATCTATTTCTTATATGAAGTAAAGTCATCACCACTCTAAGTCCTTAGCGCATGATATATGTAGTACTTTCTGAGAAAGGCAAGATTAATGGGCATATCCCTACCAATAATCCTTAAGAATCTCTAATATGAAACATCTAAACAAAGACTTTTTCTAAGTTATTCGTAAAGTGTGAAACACTGATAAACATCCATACTAGTTTTCAAAGCATAAATCTTATTCTAAGAAATCTTTTTATGTCCCTCGAGAACAAAAATTACGTTTTCCATTATTTGGTGATGAAACGACTTGTTTTACGAAGAAAACAAACACGTAGGACACTTGACAAAGTATCAATGCCCTAAAAAAGAATCGAATGCGTTACAACTGAGAGTCCAGTGCTCAGGCACCCAGACACCTAATGCTTAGTGCTTGGGCGCCCAAACACTCAGGCATCCGTCACTTAAAGTCTGAGCACCTAGGTGCTCCACCCTAACACTTGGGCAACTTCTTTGTATAAAAAAATTATTTTTGAAAAGTATTGATAAAATAAGATCTTCAAAACATTAATTATGACAAGATAAAAATTAAAATTGAACTTTATAATATGCTTCCAACATTAAAATAAAAATTTCAAATTAAAAATATAGGGCTTGATAATATAACATATTAAGTCCCTAAGGATAAAAACGTAAAAAGTGATTAAAAAGGTCCAACCTAATTAAAGGATAAGTAAATTAAAAGGTTAGAGGCACAATTGATTAAACCAACCAGATGGCCTTCTCGATCTTAATGGGCTGAATCTAAATAAGGGAAAAATACTATAAATACTAAGTCCCAAAATCAAATTAAACACAAAAAATCATTTGCAAAAAATCGAGAATTCAAACTCTCTGCATTGATTTTTAAATTTGTTGAATTTCGAAAGGAGTCGAACTCCTTTTAGAAGTAGTATAAATTTGTTTAACATACCAAAAGTTAAGTATATAAATTAACTAAATTAAATTTAAATGAATAAACCAAATGTGTGCATTAAATTAAACTTGGGAATTTCTTTTGTTTAGCTTACAAAAAATTGAATTAACTTTTTCAATATATGTCAGAAAACTATTTAGTCAATATATTAACAAATTACTCTAACATTCTCATATTATGTAGTTTTAGCATTTTGATTAATAATAGAAAATTTTGAAAAACATATCAAGTCAAACACAATCTAAAAACTAGGTCTAATAAGGTAGACTCATTTCATAGACCTAGTGGTTCCTTGATTTAATAGGATAGGATAGAGTATACAGTCTATTATTTAGCTCAATTGACTCATTTGCTGTCCTCAGACTTATATATATAAGTTTATAATTTAAACCATTGTGAATCATTGAGGTTTATGCATCAAATAGAATTTATAAAAATAATAATTAGAGGAATCTTCTGTATATTAGGGCCAGAAAGTGTTCTCTGCTGAGTCTTACTTAAGCCTAGCTAAACTAATATGAGTTGGACCTACTAATTGTAACACCCCAAATCGGGGATATGAAAATTTTTTGCCATATTTCAATATTTATAAATTGAATTAGAATATAAAGATTTTTAAAATAATAATAATAGCAGAATCTAGATGAGTCTTAGAAAATTGTACTTAAATTAATTTGGGCTTTAGTGTGGCGTTTAAAAAAACTTATGAGGACCAAAATTAATAAAATTAGGATTAAATTACATAATCAAAAACTGAGATGGAGCCAATGCTTAAGAAAAGAAAGCTGGAGGGTTTAACTAGAAAACAAGGGGGTGAATGTGAGGTACTGAGAAGGTAAGGGGCTCAATTGAACATTAGAAAAAAAATCTTGGGATCAATTTGGAATTAATGAAACCTTAAAAATGTATATAGCATCCACCCTCCATTTTTCCTAATCTCTACATGCAAACCCCCCTAACGCCTCACCCAAAATCCCTTACTGATGCTAGAAAATGGGAAACCGACCTAGCCATTCCCTCCGTCTCTTCACCATGAACACACACATACTAAGAACACCCAATTTCGTCTAGTGGAACGCCAAAAAATTGAAGCTTAAAAGTGAGCACGACGGTGGAGGCAGGTAGCTCGATTTCGGCAGCTGGAGCTCATAGGTGATGCATGGGTTTCTACAGGCTTAGTTAAAGGAACACACTAATATCTTCAATTTCTAGAACGAACTAACGAATGAGGATTAATAGGAGAAAAATAAGGCAGTGGTGTTGGATGGTGCTGTACGATTTTCCAATAAATTAGACGGCCAAATAAAGGCATTTTCCAAAATTGATAGGGGCATTTTACTCTTAACGTCAAGGGATGCGTTTTGGTGTGGCTAGATTCTAGTTTTGGTAGCAGCGCACGGCGGCAGTTTGGTGGCCGGCGTAGCGATCCGGCAGCTTCCAGGTAGCTTTTCGAGGCAACGAGTTGAACACATGTATGCCAGTCTCAGATTGTGATTTGGCTCTGAATTTTGTTTAATTTAGTAAAATACCATTTAAACGATTAAATATTTTCTTATTTGATTTGATTAAATTATTAAGTTGGTTTTCGATGTAAATTTAAGTTAACTTAGACCAAAATTATGATTATGAACTGAAATGATTGAATAGGATTTTAATCGTAAGTGATGTGTGGATTCGAACAGCTAATAAGAGACCAATTATTATTAATAAAGTTAATTGATGCATCAAGCAAGTTGAAATTGTGAAACAGTGAAGGCTTGACTATTAAGAAGACATACTAAATTTGTGGATGTGGACTAAATTTAATTAGTTATGGACCAAGAATATTAACTTAAATATTAATTATGAAAATGAAATATTTGCCCGAAATTGATAAACTATTTAATTGAAATTATTTAACCGCAACGGCATTTTTAGGAAGTCAAATTGTCATTTGATTCCAGATTAAAAGCCCCAATTGCCTAAACGAGACGAATGTATGACGAATCTAGTAAAATACCTAAAATTAGTCAAAGATCATTATAACATAATATGCCTGTAGGCAAATTGGATCGAAAATTAGATATGTAAGATGTTCTATGTGAAATAAGGAATTAATAGCATTAAAACACATAAGTAGTTCTAATTCTATTTAATAAAATACTATATGGTCATATTGGTGGTTGGATATGTTGTATTGAAATAGGTGGCGAGGATCCAGATCTCCCAAAGTAGTGAGGACCCATGATGTTGTCATCGAGACTTAAGGTAAGGTTATAACCATGCCTTTTCTAGGAAAAACATCATTCTATTGTTGATAAATTTTGACTCATTTGTTCGTATGTGTCTATTTGCACCTATTCTGATGTTTAGAACTTTGTGCCATGTGTGCCTATTCTCATCCTTTCTACACTACAACCTTGTTGGCCGATCCCATATTTATTAATTGATTTTCCTTTGGAAATGTTCTTGGTACGATCTTGCCGATCAGTTACCTTATTATGTTTCTGAGCTTATTGTTCTATATGTTATTTGCACTGCTTTGTTTAGAATTCTGATATGTTTATGATTAGTAAATTTTTTAAATTCATTTCTACTATTGGCATTATGTTATGTTACCTTGGGGACGCCCTTGAGAAGTTTGTTACCTATAGGGATGCCATGGGAATTTAGGTCCAAGACTAGGTCTAGAAAGACGATCGAGCGAAACGAACCGAAGATGACTAGTTTCTTAGCTAGTACCCACTCACGATCGTAACTCGTAGGTAGTTTGAGGTAGTTATATGCGAGTGGCAGGATTCGGCACGCAGCTGGCCATGCCACATGTCAGTTATGTTATGCTGAGCTGATTGCTCGAGGAGTGGAGAGATAAGAAATGTAATATGATATGTGTTGTTCCTAATATATTTTGTCATGATATGTTCTAGGGAGTAATAAGGCTAGATTTGACCAACAACTCTATCAAGTTTTAATTCCTTGTTAAGATTCGCCTTCGTTGCTATATGTATCAATTATTCGAATCCTTATTCTATTAATGCATTATTTTGTAACTTTTGATTGCCTCGGTCTTTTCATTTATTTACCTTAGTTATATATCGATTTTGTTGGTAGAACACTTTATTAGTTCTTCCTTCACCCTATAAGTTCAATGATAGTTATATGCCTCACTAAGTGATTACTAGTACTTATGCCTCTTTCGTGTTCTCATTTCTTTTTCCTAATTAGGTTGTGACAGGTAGTAGGTGAAGCGCCGTATGCTATATCAGTAAATATCAATTTTGTTACTGGTTTTCAAATGTACAGGATCTGGACTTGTTATGTAAAGTATTACGTATGTAAGTTGAAGCCTATGACGCCTAAGGTAGATGCTTATGCTCATATGGGTTTGATATTAGTGAGAATCGTGGACTTAGATCTATTATGTACTTTTGGCATGTGTAAGTAAACTTGGCATTTTGGCATGTATTTGTTTGGGTTGTTAACACTTCGTATGATGGTTTTATAGCCCTTGTGGGAAAATATATAGTGGAATGTAATAGTAAGTTGGAACGAATGATTTTTGAGTTGTTATGAAATTATTTAAATTAAATATTTTAGGTGTGCGTATTTTGTATTAAGTTAATGTAAAAAAGATTGGAGTAGCACCTCGGCCTGAAGTAGGCACCTCCCGGGCTAAGTGCTACAAAGGTGGTATCAGTGCCTAGCTTGTCGAGAACCTAGGTGAATGTGGGAATAATCATTGAATTAGAATTGATAAGTCTAATGGGGATTAAGTTTGATTTATGGAACTAAATAGGAGATGAACTTTTGGATTGTACTCGACATGAAGGAAGTAAAAGGTTATGACCAAGATGGCCAATTAATGCATAACCTCTTACTTTTGGTGTGTCGAGCATATGATCTATTAGTTGTTGGAGAGGGTAATGCTGTATGAAATTATGGTATTATGTGGACAATATCAGTTAAGATTGAATTTGATGAGCAAGTCAGTATTTTGGTATTAGTTTGATCTATATTAATTCTGCCTTTTAAGAACATTTCGACTTTCAATTCTTGAAACTCCTAAGCTTGCCGAGGAAGGAGCAAAAGAGAGAAAGCCACCATCAAACTTGCGAACCCCAGGCTTTTAAATAAAACCCCCTCTTGCCCTGCCTAAGAGCGGTAATAGGTAGGAAAGCTAATTTTTTCCTGCTTATGTCATGGTGAGAAAGTCCATCCATCCTTTATCATGTGTGTCTTTCATAGGAAAAGAGTTATTCTGGAAATCAATATTGTGCAAGCAATATTCATGGAAGTAAGGATTGCTGTAGGAAGAAATACATTTGGGAAGTGAATGATTACTAGAGATGAGGGATGTTTTACCTACGTATATGGCTAAAAGTTAGATGTATGTTTATATTAACAAGGGATAGTATGATAATGAAGCTGAATCATACGCTTCCAAGGAGACATCAGGTTGAAAAGAAAATATTAGACATGAGACGAAATCTAAGAAGAACCATATTGTAAATTTATGGATGAAGTGTAATGTTAGCCATGGAATATAAAGCTTATGGAGTAAGTTTTGAGAACTGAGCGGAAGATTAGTGTGTTGACGATGAAAGTTGATTTGTGTAACTGCAGAATGAAAATAGATGGTGGAAAAAAAAGAGAAAAGAGGGAAGATTCTCTATGAGATATGAAGTTGTAAGAAATCCCGTTGTAAATTCGAAGAATAATGTAACACCTACCACAGAATATAGGTGACTTATGCAATGTGTACGGGAAATGGAAGGGAAGAAATAACAAATGAAGACATTATAATCGTTGAAGAGTGAGTCAGAAAGGTTAAATAATAACAACAAGATAAATGGTGATATTGGTACAATAGAAAGAAAGTATGGATAAGGGGCAAAAATCAATGTTTAGCAAGATATGTTGCCCTGATTAAACTTGAAAAAATATGATAAGTGGACGAAGAGTATGAACCAGTATCTCAAAAATAGGAAACAGCACCATGAACCTTACCAATGGAAATCCAGAAATGATGAGTTATGAAAATGAAGAAATATTTGAAGACGAATAGGTACATCACTAGAACAACTAGTGTATGACCTATTATACTAGTGGTGTTAAGCATGTGACTCTTTGAATTTTGAAAAGGTGAAATTTAGAGAAATATATCACGTATAGAATGTCACTTAGGTTGCATTTGATAACTAAAATGTCACTTAGGTTGATTAATAATTGAGGAGTTTGTAAGGTGTGAATTTAATGAAGTAGTTACTTGGAAAATGAGTGTGCGAATAATGAAAACTAGTCTGTGTAGTTGCAAAATGAAGGTAAATGAAAAGAGTTGAAGTTTTGAATACCTGAAATGAAGAAAGATGGTTTTGAAGAAAGCAAACTAATAATGAACTGGATGTATAGAAGAGATAATATCAATAGAAATCATGAGAGATAGATTGAAAAAGAAGATATGAAATGTAGATTTAAAAGGATAGACTGAATAAAAAGATACTTGAAGGAGTCTCGAATCTAGGCTGAACTAGAACACCAAAAGATGATTGGACACTGGGAATTTGTTTAGACAAGTAACAGTAATTCTGATAGGCCTTGAAGCCATAGTTTACTAGTTAAGTAAAATAGGAGGACATCATGAAATCTGTGAAGTTAAGCTATCAAGAACACATTAGTGATAGAGGCAAGAGGCGGAAAACAATACAGATGAGAAAGAGAATAGAGAAAGGAAATGAGAAAATAGGAATGTGCCACATAATATTTGTTGGAATTAGAGATTTGGGAGACAAGGCGATTGGGTACATAAGTATATATAAATGTATCTAACGAGATCGCTTTTGGGGCAATAATTGTAGATGCCAAAATCAGTATACACTGAGTAACAACTATCTTAGGCCTAGTCGTGTTCTTCTTGTCAAAGGCCAGGTCAGGTTATCCGTTAGCTTAGCAACCATCTCATAAACACCATATGCAAAAAACGAAAAATAGGAAAAAAGAGGAATATCTGATGTTAATGCTAACGTGAGAACTGATTGAGTTCTATAATCTTGTGTTTAGAAAATTATGTATACATTGTGATATTTGTGCGATAAGAATTGACAAAGATTGGATACTAATTAATAAACATCTCATTAAACATTACAGATAAGTGCGACGTAAACTACTGAAAAGCTTTGCAATCTACTGAATGACGCACAAAAACCAATCCGAATGTATTCGTTCAGTTGGGAAAATCTACAAGAGGATGTTTCAAAACGAAGAACTCCAATAAGTGTTGAGGAAGTAACACGAGACCCACTAGTGTATCCAGCAGTGAGATGAGAGATCATAGAATAGATGGTTGCAATGTGGCAGCAATTCATGCAATCGCATCAGTAAAAAGGTCAGATGAATAATTCTAAGAGAAGTGAAGATCCTCTAGAGTTTGAAACTTTAGCATACTTCCTTAAGTCCCACCCCTTAATGTTTATGGGTGAATCAGATCGCCAAAAGGTAGAAGCTTGTATATGAGAGATTGAACATATTTTTCAAATGTTAGGCTACCCAAATGATTACAAGTTTATGTTTGCCAACATCTGTTGAAAGGAGCACCTATTCAATGGTGGGCCGTCGTGAGCTAATGATGGGATTATAAGAGAATACCCCATACTTGGAAAACTATGTAAGGGAATTTATGGATTTATTCATACCATAAGAAGTGGGAGATTCTTGGAGACAAGAATTTGAGGGTCTTACCTAAGGTGATATGACAGTATGGTAGTATGAAGCTAGATTCAACAAATTAATTCGACGTATACTATGTGTGTTGAGAGAGGAATGTGGTAAGACCAAGAAATTCGTTAATGGACTAAGACTTGAAATACATCAGATCCTCACGCCTTATGAGCAATCTAAGTTTGAGAAAGCTTTAAATAGAGCATTATAGGTGGAGCAAGAACCCAATGAAATGTACAAGGATGCAAAAAGGATTAAGCAAGGAGAAATCGTAAGTTTAAAGCTCAAGGTGGTGAAAAGGATAATGTTGGAAGTAAACGACATAAGGTCCAAATTAGGACATCTGCCAGTCGCCCGTGTTCTACTAGAAATAACCTTCGAATACCTTAGTTATCATCGACATGAGCCTATAGCTTCTGTGGACCTTTGCGATAACGAGATCATATGTTAGAAGAGGCATAGAAAATACATGCGGTGTGATAACGATCAATATTATGTTTGGGATTGTCCTAAAAACATCCTAAAAACAAGCAGTCAACTTCAAGTGCTCAAAAGGATAAGGGAAAACAGGTAGTTGTCTAAGTGCTTGAACATTAGAAGAAGATCTTATCCCATGTATTCTTGGCTTCATCTCTCATGTGGAATCTAAGAAGCAGCAGATGTACCATTCATGACTATATCTAGTATATATAGCTTTTGTCAATATGTAGCTAGCTGTATGGAAATGTCTGACTTGTTATGAAACCTCAGGCATGTTAAGTTTGAACTTAGCTATTCTCTAATGTAAATATCAAGTAAATATGAGTTTGTGGTGTTAATGATCATTTGTTGCAATAGTAGCATTTGTACAATCTTAAATAGCAGCATATACTCTATCAATATAAAATGGAGAACCTTTTAAGTGTAGTAATGATATCTGACACTGTGCATGAGTTTTATCCAATTAGATTATAAGCATAAAGTACGTAATGATTTTGTAGGATCATTGAAGAGGTTTAGAACTCCTTTTCTTCATAAGCTCAATCGTGGAGATCAAGGAAAGCTTTAAGTAATGACGGACAATGAACCATTGATTATGGAGTTATTAGTCAACTTAGATACATGAGGTGGCACCGCATGCCTTAGTAAGAATGAATATGTTGGGAATGAGTGGATATTAGGAAACGATATTGTGAACTTCTCCGAACATCAGAAGAGAACTTGGGGATTAGATTCTTTTAAGGGGGCAGGATTATAACACCCCAAATTGGGGATATGGAATTTTTTTGCTAGATTTCAAAATTTATAAATTGAATTAGAATATAAAGGTTTTTAAAATAAACAACAACAACAACAACAACAACAACAAAATCTAGATGGGTTTAGGAAAATCATACTTAAATTAATTTGGGCTTTAGTATGACATTTAAAAAAAAAATGAGGAACAAAATTAATAAAATGAGGATTTAATTGCATAACTGAAAACTGAGTGGGAACGCTAGAACGTTTAACTGAAAAACCATGGGGTGAATGTGAGCCATTGAGAAGTTAAGGGGCTTAATCAAAAACTAGAAAAACATTTCCTGGGGTTAATATAGAATTAATGAAACCTAAAAAATATATATAGCTTCCACCATCGATTTTGCCTAAGTTGCACATGCGAACCCCCCAACCCCTTACCGAAAATCCCTCATCGGTGCTGGAAAATGGGAAACAAACCTACCTATTCCTTCCATCTCTTTACTATGAACACACATACTAAGAACACCCAGCCTGATCGATGGAATGCAAGAAAATCAAAGCTCGAAAGTAAGCACGGTGATGACGACGAGTAGCTCGATTCTGGTAGCTAAAGCTCCCAGGTGATGCATGGGTTTCTACAAGCTTAATTAAAGGAACAAGCCAGTATCTTCAATTTCAAAAATAGACCATCGAATGAGGAATCATTTGAGAAAAATAAGGTGGCGGTGTTGGGTGGCACTAGATGGTTTTTCGGCAAATTAGACGTTCAAACGAAGGCATTTTACAAAATTGATATGGTGTTTACACATAACGTTGAGGCACGCATCTTGGTGCAGCTAGATTTCAGTTCCGACGGCAGCGCATATTGGCAATCCAGCAGTTTCCAGGCAGCTTCTTTGGGGTGAGAAGCTGAACACATGCATGCCAGTCTCGGACTATGATTTGGCAATGAATTTTGTTTAATTTGATAAAATTTTATTTAAACAATTAAATATTTCTTGATTTGATTCAATTAAATTATTAAGTTGGTTTTTGATGTAAATTTAAGTTAATTAAGCCAAAATTATGATTGTGGAATGAAATGATTGAATGAGAGTTGAATTGTAAGTGGTGTGAATCCAAATCACTAATAAGAGACCAATTATTATTAATTAAGCTAATTGAGGGATCTGGGAAGTCGAAATTGTGAAATGGTGAAGGCTTGAATACTCTGAAGACATACTAAATTCGTGGATGTGGACTAAATTTAATTAGTTATGGACCAAGAATATTAGTTTAAATATTAATTATGAAAATAAATATCGGCCTAAAACTGATAAACTATTTAACTGAAATTATTTAAACGCAATGACATGTTTAGGAATTTAAATTGTCATTTGATTTTGGAATAAAACCTTTAATCACCTAAAGGAGATGAATGTATGACGAATATGGTAAAATACCTAAAATTAGTTAAGGATCATTGTAGCATAATACGCCTGTATGCAAATTGAATCTAAAACTAGATAAGGAAGATGTTCTGCATGAAATAAGGAATTAATAGCATTAAAACACGTAAATAGTTCTAATTCTATTAAAAAAAATAATATATGGTCATATTGGTAATTATATGCATTGTATTGAAATAGGTGGCGAGGGTCCAGATCTCTCGTAGTAGTAGAGGGCTCATAGTATTGTCATGAGACTTATGGTGAGGTTATAGACATGTTTTTTTTGGAAAAAAGATCATTCTATTGTTCATAAATCTCGACTTGTTTGTTCGTATGTGTCTATTTGTACTCATTCTGATGCTTAGAACTTTATGCTTTGTTTGTATATTCTTGTTCCTTATACTCCTTGGCCTTGCCGGCTGATCTCATATTTGTTAATTAATTCTCATTTGGAGATATTCTTTGTATGGTCTTGCCGACCAGTTTTCTTATTGTGTTTCTGAGCTTATTGTTCTACATGTCATTAGAACGGCCTTGCCGATCGATATATTATGTGATTTGCACAGCTTATTTTAGCCTTCTAAGATGTTCATGGTAAGTGACTTTTTAAAATTCATTTATGCTGTTGGCATTATGTTATGTTACCATGGGCACACGCTCTTGGAAAGTTCAATACCCGTAGGAACACCACGGGAAGTTGGGCTCGAGATTAGGTTCGAAAAGATAACCAGGCAGAACAGATCGATGGTGACTAGTCTTTCGGCTAGTGCCCACTCACTATCCTAACTCACAGGTAGTTGGAGGTAGCTGTCTACAAGTGGTTGGATCCAGCATGCGGCCGGCCATGCGATATGTCAGTTATGTTATGCCGAGCTGATTGGTCATGGAATGGATAGATAAGGTAGGTACTATGATATGTTTTGTTCCTATTATGTTCTGGGGAGTAATAAGGTTGGATTTGACCAATAGCTCTGTCGAGTTTTGAAATTGACTATATTATGTAATTTTTTATTATGATTCATCTTCATTGTTATATGTATCAATTATTCGAATCCCTTTCTGTCAATTCATTATTTTGTAAATTTTTGATTGCATCGGTCTTTTCATTTACTCACCTCAGTTATATATCGATTTTGTTGGTAGAACCTTTTATCAGTTCTTCCTTCACCCTATAAGTTCGATGATAGTTATATACCTCACTAAGTCACTAGGACTTATGCCTCTTTCGTGTTCTTGTTTCTTTTTCCCAACTATGTTGTGATAGGTAGCAAGTGGAGTTCCGTAGGCTATATCAGTGTATGTAGATTTTGTTAATGGTTTTCAAATGTATAGGATCTAGACTTGTTATGTAAAATATTGCATATGTAAGTTGAAGTATATGACGCCTCAGGTAGATACTTATGCTCATGTGGGTTTGATATTGGTGACAATAGTGGACTTAGATCTATTATGTACTTTGGGCATGTGTAAGTAAACTTAGCATTTCGGCATGTACTTGTTCGGGTTGTTAAGACTTTGGTGTTAGTAATTGTATGATGGTTTTATAGCCCTTGTGGGATAAAATATAGTAGAATGTAATAGTAAGTTGGAATAAATGATTTTTGTGTTGTTATGAAATTATTTAAATAAAATATTTTGGGAGTGCGTATTTTGTTTTAAATTAATGTGAATAAATTTGGAGTAGCATCTCGACCCAAAGCAGGCATCTTCTGAGCAAGGTGCTAAATTAATAGTCCAATAACATGGCTGACGCCAAATAGGACCTTCCTTTGTTAAAAATCAAAAGAGAAATTGTTATGTAACCAAAGAAAAAGGAGAAATTTTTATCTACCAAATACAAGTTATATAAGGTTTTTATACCATTCTTGGCCTTTTGTTTTTCCCTTTAGTTTGAGATTTTGCGGCATCCTGAGGGCTCTCTGGACAAATGGAAAAAATGAACACACAATCATATGTATTTAGGGCTAATTTGGTTGGGATGATAAGATAGAAATAATATTTTTATCTTATTTTATCATTCGTTTGGTTGAAAAGTTAAAAATGTTAAATAAAAAGTGCAAGAATTCCTAATCTTCCTCTGCTTAAAAACAAAGAAATTAATCCTATGCTTGGATTTATGATTTTACTAAGAGCAAGAATTAAAAAAGGAAAGCTCTTTTTTAGACAATACAAGTATTATTTTTAAATGACTTTTTAATGCAAGGGTATGATTGGTATGTAGGAATGAAGTGGGAATGAAATGAGCATTCCCAATTTTATTTCTAATCCTGTGATTGGTATAATTTAAGAATGGGAATCTTTATTCCCATAGGAATCCCTATTCCAAAACATATGGGTTTAGCCATTCCTTTTCTCCCCCATAGGTTTAGCTATTCTCAATCTATTAGGAATGAACTTATTTTTGTATTTGACAAAATTATCCTATAATATTTAATAACAGAATTCTACACCATCATAAAAACATTCGTATATATCTTCTTGTCTACAAAGATTTCTCCCATAATTTTCAAACTCCAATAAAAGAAAAATTAACCAGGTATCGCATCCTTTTATTTTTAACCATTAAAAATTAATTTTACTTTTCAAAATATAAATAAATCATTGTCTTTGTCATATACTTTTACGGAATAAAAAAATTAAAGATTGCATAAAAGGAAGAGAATTAGGAAAAAAAAACAATTTATCAATAAAATATTTTATTTTAATAATTTTTGTACAAAGAATAATTTGGTCATTTAAAATACCTTTATTTCATTCCTACCCATCATTACTAAATACCAATTATGATATTGGAATCAAATAAAAAATGACGATTCCATTCCTTTATCATACCAAGTATAGGATAACTTATACAAACATCATTCCTTTCCAATATTCATTCCATTCATAAAGTCATTCCATTTCTACTTAATTCCATTTATGCATGCCAATCATCACTTAAGTGATTATCACTAAAAATAAGAAACAAATGAAATAGATGTGTGTATCAATAAATACCTTCATAATTGTATTAACACAATTATTTTCTTAATTCCTTCAAAATTAAATGGAGAATAATATTTTTCTTGACATTTCACATACTAAAATTCAAATTCAAATCAACTTAGAGATATACAACATGCGAATATTTTATTGTAATTTTATAGGTTTTCTTCTTGTCAATTAGAAATAATTCTGTACATTTTAGAAAAATATGTTTCACTTATTCTATTCAGAAGAGGCCAACAATAACGTATTCTTATTAGAAGTGGAGAAAAAAATGATTTTTCTTCATTTGGAGTAGGGATGGCAACGGGACAGGTTGGGTCAGGTTTTCACTTAATCCAAACCTGCCCCACATATGTTTTATAGTCTCCCAATCCACCTCTATCTGCCCCATGGATTTTAGGAGTAAAAACCCGCATCCTACCCGCATATAATTATAAATTTTATTAAATACTATGTACTATATAATTAACAAAATACTATAATTTAATTAGCCCATCATATAATTTACTTTTAAAAGGTGCATTCTTTTAAACTAAAATCAATATGAAAATTTTAATTCAAGTCAAAGTTGCACAATAGTACAAATTAATTTAACTAAATTAAATAATAAAAAAGGTTAAAATTCCACAGATTACATACTAAGTTGTGATAAAAGAATAAATACTATCAAATACCGAGTTATGAGACTACAAAAATTACATTTAAAATAAGATATTTTTTTTATGTATTTTTTGTTAAAATTTTAAATATGTATAAATAATATATAGAAAAATATTTTGGATTGGGGTGGGGCAAGTTTTCCATAAACCCGAACCCAACCCGCCCCGTTGCGGGGTGAATTTTCTACTCGCTTCAATTGGATAGGGTAAGATTGGATACCCACATATCGGATTCAAAATGTCATCCCTAATTTCGAGGAATAGCTATTCCAAATTTAGTTGAATTAATTGAAATCCATAACTAAAAAGAGAACTTCCTAACCCAATTTTAATTATCGCATAAACACGTACAAACATACCCCTAAAAAGATATTGTGTAATATATATACTATATATATATATATATATTTAATGCATTGATCATATATATAAAAACAGAAATAGTTGAGTCGCATGTGGCCCAACGTATAAGTCTCTCACATAATATGGGAGGTTAGAAGTTCGAACCCGAATAGGCTCCTGATGTGCGTGCATATTTATGTATATATATAAACAGAAACATGTTAATCTATAATTTATGTTTAATATATATGTATATATATATATTAATTAAATGCATAAATATGCTTGTATGTACTAAAAATATTGATTTAACTCAAATTCGAAAACTACAACGACATTGTACAGCAGAGGCATTAAATAATGGCGCGCACATACTATTATGGTGATATATATAATAACATTTTTTAAAGGGTGAATTATGTCTATGGCAAAATTATAAAAAGATCCTTGCTATTTTAAAAATTAGAATAACCTCCCTTAAATGAAAATTTTAGTGGTAATGCAGACGAAAATTAAAGTCCAAAATCCCCTAATAGCAAAAAAATTGAAAAAAATAGTGAAAATTAATGAAATGGTTAAGATCCTAAATGCCCCTCTATGTACTATGGCATCTTAAATTTTTGAATTGTATTTAAATAGTATACTTATTCAAAATAATTTATTTACATAATAAAATTTATTTAATAATGTTAAATAAGAAATATATATATTAATTGATTCATATTAAATAATATTAAAGTAATACGCAAATTTAAAATAATTTAATTATATTTAATTGAATTATTTATTAAAATAATATAATTATATTTAATTGAATTATTTATTAAAATAATAATCATATCTAAAATAGATATATTTAAAATAATTAAATTATTTATTCAAATAATAAGTCTATCTAAAATAATTAATTAAATTTAGTTAAATTTATTAATTAATTAAAAACACAATAAAATAAAAAATTAAAAGACTATATTAATTAAGAATAAATAAGTAAAAAAATTTAAATATATAGGGTTTAACTAAATTATTTTATTAACTAAAAAGTATGTAATTTTTTAAAGAAAAATCCCTTTCCCTTCTCTCCCCCATACTTCTTCCACTAGCCATGACCATGGTTGACTGTTATTGCCTGTGCTAAATTACGTCTACTACTACCCGAGATTTAGTGGAATTACAAAAAGGTCATCACTTTTTAAAAAAAATTACAATAACCCCCTTGAACTATGTACCATCTAATAATTTACTCCAGCAGCTAGATAACATTAGGGCTTTTCCACTTCGCCATTAAAAATAGTATGTAAAATTTCAATATTGCCCTTTGAATTAATGCCCTATTAAATGAAAGTATGAAAATATCCTAAAGCCACAATGAAAAAATATAAATTCAAAAATATGTAAAATATTTATATATATATACACATACATATATAATATAATATCATATATAATGTATAATATATAATATACTTATGTAAATATAAGATATAATGTGTTATGTAGGGAAAATTGCAAATTTGGTCCACCAACTCTACCCTCTTTCGATTTTTGTCCATTTTGATACGGGGTTAGCACATTTGGTCCATTGGCCTGTAAATTTTCAGATATTTGGTATATTTTTTTGCAATTTTGGTCCATCGGGCTGATTAATTTGAAATTGAGCCCGCCAGAAGTCTAGTTAGCAGCAAATGGGCTCCAATTTTGAGCATTTTATGCCATTTGGCATGAATCGACCACGTCACCCAAGTCTTTTTTCTTCCCCCCCCAATCATTTTTTGTTTCCCCTATTTTCATATATCATCTTCCTCTCCTCACTCCTGAAAACTAATTCCTCCATTCTTGTCATCTTCCCCTTTTCTTCTCATCATCTTTCCCTTTTCTTCTTGTCACTACTGCAAGCTTTTCTCCTCATATTTTCCTTATCTATTTTCCATTTTTTGTGATTTTTCCTAGAATGCCTTCCCCCTCATGCTCATTAGCTTATGTAAGGCCCCTGGAATGCATGTGCGGTGAGAGATGCTTGGTGAAGACCTCATTGACTGATCAAAACTCTGGTGGAAGATTTGTTTCTTGCCCAAGATATAATGTGAGTGACAACTTTTTCATGGGGTTAGGGTTTATGGTTTCAATGTCTTCTTCAGTATTAATAGGTGTGGGTTTAGAGGAATGGGTTTTGTAAGTGACAACTTGTAACAATTATTCCTTTTTTTTTTTTATTAAGAGGAATGGGTGTAGGTTCTTTGAATGGGTCGACCCACCCATGTGTGCAAGATCCAAAAGCATTATTCCAGGTCTTTTGTGCAAAATCAATGAGTTGATGACTGAGAATCCGAAATTGAAGATGTCTAGATAAGATTGGAAGATGACTTGCAAGATTGTATTTTGTGGGATGTTTACTGCATTGGCGTTTCTTGTGGTCATATTTGTAGCAATTCTAGTGTAATGACTTGATGGGTTAATCTTTGGAGCAATTGTAATGGAATGTTAAGTTTAAGTATTTTATGATCTTCCCCCTCCCCTTTCTTTGTTTTTATTGTATTTAGATGGTATTTTATTGAAGACTAGTTTTAATTGTATTATGTATGCAGTGTCAACTTTTATTGAAGACTAGTGATGGAATTGAACAAAGTGACCAAATGATTGGTGCCATGTTTGCTGCAAAAAATGAAATTGACCAAGTGCACTTGTGTGTTCGTGTTGCTTTTGAAATTCCTAAGATATAGTCATACAATATAATAGAACACTAAATAGTCAATGTAAAAATGTATAAACTGCACTTTAGAACACTAAAATAATATTAAGCTTAATCCTCAAAATACTCATTACTTGAAAGAAGTATTAAATATTCATACATTTAGTTTGTCATGACCACAACAAAACCTAACTCCAATCCCTGCCAAAAACTAAGTATCCAAAAGCAACAACCACCAGAAGCAACCAGAATCCAAGAACCTCACTCCAATCCTAGCCAAAAAACAACATTCACCATCAGAAGTAACAAGTATCCAAAACCACAACCAAGTATTAACAGCCATGCAAAAATATCAATTTACAAACAATGAAACAAAATAAAATCTTCAAATGCTGTAAGCATTTTCCCTTGTTTTTCTTTCCCAGTACTTTCTTGTTCCCATTCAGACTATCCATAGCTTGTGTTAGGTTGGTGAGCTGTATAGCTCCCCTTTTTCCTTAGGCAGTGGCGAGGTTGCAACCACTTTGTGACATTTGTAGCTATTGAAACATGGAAGGTCCAGGTACCTTCTTTGTTTTATCAGGAGCACTTTGATTGATTTGCTATAAAAAGATTCGCCAAATTAGTGACAAGACAAATGAATAACCAAGGAATGTTGAAATTTATCTTTATACCTTTGTCTTGCCTTTGTCTCTTGGGGACCTTCTAGGCACACTAGTTTCTTCTTCACCCTGCCTCACCTATAAAGTAACACAGGCAAGTCAAGTTATTGAACTTAAATATACAACCACCATAAGACTAAATTCACCTAGTTATATTAATATGCCTTTGTTTGACCTCTTGGAGATCTTCTTGTAGCACTAGTGGGGATCCTCTTCCTAGCCTGTCAAATGCTACATATAATCTTTAATGAAAAACCCAAAGATCATAATATTATGTTAACCTTATCTTGCTACTAATTTCTACATTTTTTGAAAGTTCACTGGAGGAACCAACATTTCCTGTGACCTATGAAGCAACATACCTATGAAGCAACATATGGACCATTAATACACATTAAGTGAATTACTATACAATGGCATGAGTTTGTTGAAACAATAATAAAATTAAGGTCATACCTTCAAATTACT
This sequence comes from Jacaranda mimosifolia, assembly GCA_018894105.1. Lineage (NCBI taxonomy): Eukaryota > Viridiplantae > Streptophyta > Magnoliopsida > Lamiales > Bignoniaceae > Jacaranda > Jacaranda mimosifolia. The sequence continues at coordinate 24,052,412 of CM032129.1, forward strand.
TGCAGAGGCTTGAGAATCTTGAGTAGCAGGTAGTTTTTCCATTTCTTGGGCATCAGTTGTCAAATCTGTAACATCTTCATCCAAAGGATTTGTCTTCAATGGATACTTTCTTTGGTTGTGACCAACCTGCTTGCAGAAACTACACTTGAGGCATTTCACTCTCTTTTTCAAGCTTGTTGGTTGGTATTCAACTCCAGGCCTCCCTTTACTCCTTTTCTTTCCCTTCTCCACAAGCTTCTCAAAGCCTTTTCTTCTTGATTTAGTGGGCCTCCCTTTGGTCTTTGTGAATTTTGGAGGAAGATGGGGTATGTAAATGGTTTTCCCCCCACAAGTCTTGACCATTAATACCTATAATGGAACTTTCATAAACCTTTTTGTAACATTCAACACTATGGCACTGAGATACATAAAATTTAGAATCCTTCCTTTGATTGCATATTGCACAACAAGCATCAAGGCAAGGAATCCCTGTTAAATCCCATTTCCTATAGTTGCAGCTCCATGATTCTAAATCAACATAAAATTGCCCTCCATATATATTTGTGATTTGATAATGCTTATCATCAGACTTCCTAGGGATGCAATCTCCTAACTTTTTCACATTTTCATTCAAGATTTTCATGATGGAATGACAAAGATCATCTCTCCAATATTTGGTTTTATCCCTATTCTTTTGCAACCTACTCATCATGTACTCTCTTATCCACTCAAGCATAGTCAATATTGACTTTTCTCTAGCATAAAGAATGGAACTATTGAAAGATTCACTAAAGTTATTCAAAACTACATCACATTTTAACATTGGAGTGAAATGAGATTTACTCCATTGTGAGGGTGGTTTGTCACTAAACCATTCAACAACTACAGGATCAAGGTCAGCTATATCTTGTATGTGCATCTTAAACTGTCCAAAAGTTGTACTATTGGCTGCTTTCCACAACATATCCTCAAACTACAACCTCTTAAACCCAGCACTCATGAAGTTTTTCCACATATGCCTAACACAAAATCTATGCTCAGACTCTAGAAAAACCTCATCCAAGGCTTGTATTAAGTCTTTCTGTTTATCAGACATGAATGTAAATTCTTGTGACTGAGTTATGTGAAGACCTTGTTTTTGTGACTGAGTTATGTGAAGACCTTGTTTCAGTAAGGTTAAGAACTAAGACCATGTATCTCCTGCTTCCTTGTTCGCCACAGCATATGCCACTAGATATGGTTTGTTATTTGGGTTAATACCAACATCTGTAAGCAAAACTCCTTTGTGAGGTCCACTTAGATGACACCTGTCTACACCCAAAATTGGTCTGCAACCTGATAAAACCCAGTTTTCAATGCCCCAAAGCAGCAATAGAAGTGTGTGAAGGTATACTCCTCACTACTGTCATCTATCCCTTGAGTAACAGTAGAACTTGGGTTGGTCCTTCTCAATTTAGCTGTATAGTCCTAAAGTTAAGCATATTGAGCTTTGGGATCCCTCTCAATCATTGGAAGTGCTTTTTTCTTGGCTCTATAAGCTTGATGCCAAGAGATACTCACCCTTATATCCATTTCTAACTTCTGTCTAAACCCCTTAGTCCTCCTAATTGGATCAGTTTTCATTTTATTAACAAATCTCTCAGAAAGGTAAGTGGATGTAACATTAGAAACATCATATGTTGGCTAATATGTATATGTGGGGAAATACGTGTTTATCTGAAAAGTAGACTCATCCTTCACTCTATATGTATCAATTTTCCACCCACATCCCTCAGACTCATATTTGGCATACACTATCTTCTTCTCATTTTTTTTTATTTTGACGTTTCTCGTGCTTTGGACTACTTTAGCATGCACAACCTTTCTAAAATCTATCTTGTTCCTAAATTTCATGCCAAGTTAAAATTTTGGAAGGAGTTTTTGGTTATAATTAAAAGAAGGTGCATGGGGGCCATGAGCTTCCCCATCAGACTCCACATTACTGTCCAATCTTACATCGTTGTCACCAATAATGTCTTCTTCACTAACATTATCACTAATATTTTTATCCCTTTCCCATCCCTCTCATTAACATTTAGTTCCTCTAGCCTAACCCATTCCTCATTTGGATCTATAAATTGGTCAAAAAGCATATAATCATCTATCCCTTCACTGTCATCACCAGATTGGTATAAAGGGTCACTCCCACTTAAACTCCTATCATCATCACTACTCCAAGTCAGAGGTAAGCTAACATACTCAAACCTAGTCCCTAACTAACTCGCATTATTTAAGTTATGTTTGGCTTTGAGATTGGATTTGGGTTGCAGACTGTAATGGGATTGGGTTTGGGTTTGGGTTTGGGTTTGGGACTATCTATATGTTTGGGTTTGGGCCTGTCCATGTGTTTGGGCTTGGAGCTGTGTTTGTGTTTGTGTTTCTCTTTGTGTTTGGCTTTGTACTTGTGTTTGAGTTTAGGTTTGGGTTTATCTTTCTGATTGTGTTTGTGTTTGGGTTTGGGTTTGCATATCAACTTGGGACTGAACTTGTATCTGGGATTGACATTGTGTTTGGGCTTGGGATTGGGATAGGCCATGGGGCTGGGAATATGTTTCCACATATATTTTTACCTCTCTAGATTTAATACAAAATTCACCAATTGATTTGAGATCTACATCACTACTAATCAGCTTGAATTCACCATCTATTTTGGAATAGAACTTCTTTCACACTATCACATAGGTAATTAAGATTCCTAAAATTCAAAATTTTTAGCAAAAAGTTATCAAACTTAGCCACTTTTCCATTCTTGTACACACAAGAAGGGGCAAAATCACAATATCCCCCATAAAATATATAAAAAGTGGTTTTCCTTGAATTTGTCTCTATATAGTACACAAAGAAGACAAAAAAGGAAAAAATTATTTAAATATACAATTACTACACATAAACTATAAAAAATTCCCAAATACACAACATTCACTTTTACGATCTAACATATATAAGCCCCACATGCATCATAAAGTGTAATCCCTATTCTACAGTCAAATTAAACAACAAACAAGAATCAAATCTTTTGTGGTCCCAACATAAACAATAAACAACTCAAATCAAGGTACTTTTCAACTAAAGTCCCCACATACGTATCGGTCAAAAGCAAAATGTGGTCCCTTTACAAAAAACAAAAAAAGTACAAACAAGAATGTTTCCACTTTCCAACTAAAAAAGTATCTATGGACCCCTAAACCTTTAAACACAAGAAATACAACATAAAATAAATGAGTTTTTAACGCTTAGCATATGCAAGAGGTGGAAAATGAGTGTCTTTCAGAGGACAATCCAACATTTTCTCAGCAGCAGCATGAATACAAATTTTAGCCAACCTTCGAATGAGCATGAAGAATCTCCACAGTCTATTAGATTTCTGGGTTTATCAATGTAGGTTTTCGCCTTTTATGCTAAGATTATACTCCTTTTCGTGCTTAGATTTGTCTTTAGTTGGTGAGATTGAGAGCTTTTTTGGGCGATTTTGAAATGGATTGAGGGTCTAGGGTTTTTCTTTTTGTTAGTTTTCAGACGTCTGAATTTGTGTTTCAAATCTTTCAATTTTTGAAGTAGTATTTCTTGCATTTTTCAAATAATTTTAGCATTTTTAGTTTTTTAGGTTTTTCTTATTTTATGTTTCAAATTTTAAAATTCAATAACTTAGATATTTTAATTCAACATATGATGTGGCATAGCAGGCTTGGGTGAGGTGGTCAATTTATGCCAAATGGCATAAAATGCCCAAAATTGGAGCCCGTTTGCTGGTAATTGGACTTCTGGCGGGCTCAATTTCAAATTAATTTGCATGATGAACTAAAATTGAGAAAAATTGTACCAAATGTGCGAACATTTATAGGCTAATGGACTAAATGTGCTAACCCCATATCAAAATGGACTAAAAGTGAAAGAGGGTATAATTGGTGGACCAAATTTGCAATTTTCCCGTGTTATCTATATACACACCCATCTCTACTCCACTTCTCGACCCCTACTGCCTTGCTAGATTTAGCAGTGGCGACCGTGGGCACTGACTTTATTGGGGTTGTTGTTTCTACGACAACTACTATAGCCTCCATGGCAACATCAGGCAACCATTGCCATACTAGTTGCAACGGCCACGCAGCTACGATAGCCCAAGAAGCCCATGGCAATAGTGTGTTATATACACACACACCCCACTCCATCCCACCCCGACCCCCATTGCCCTACAAGATCTAGCCATGGCAACTGCTGCCGTACTAGTTGCCATGTCCACTTATTTATTCACCTTGTTAATCTAGATAATTAATTACTTTAGTTTGAAAATTGTTCAATTTCTACTACTTGGAAATTTTGACCAAAGCCACTTCTCAATAAGTAAGGGCCTGGGCAGATGTATGCTAATAGAGAAAATTGTGTAGAAAAAGAGTTTTCATTCATGAAAACAAGAAATTTACAAAGGCCCTAGCAACTATTACAAAATAACATCAGAGGACCTATTTGTTAGGAGTGGGCTTGGGAAGATGCTTACTATTGAGGAGCCTAGCTGCTAGCTTCTTGCTATGGCTGGCAATGCAGCAAGCTCATCGATGATTGGGAAAATAAAGTTGTTTTCACCCATTCTCTCTTCTTTTTCCTCACCTCTAGCTCCGTCACCTTCCTCCTTAAGGTAAAGCTAAACGTTCTTGTCTAGTCCAATATCCATTGACTCACATTAAATTCAACCCTGAGGCTTCTTAACTAGTTAAAGGCTTCTTGAAGCCCTTCTTCATGTCTTCTAACCAAGGTAATGCAAGAGTCCTTATTCCATAACCTTCATCTTCATGGTTGATAATCTCGATTTGTAAAAGAGTAGAGCCCCTCACATCTATTCTTAATTATAGCATGATAGTCGTGCTTGTATGCCTCATGGGCCCTCATGTTCTACCTTTCGACATTAGGCTCAAGATGACTTATTCCAGTGTCTGAGCTTATTCTTCCGCCAGGCACCTATGGAGGTTGGGCACCAACTCATCATCCTCATTTGGAGGGATTCAGCAGCAACAAATTTCTGTAGGGGGCTTCAACCGAGAGTTGGAAAATAAATTAATCATGTATGCTTATGTGAGTGCATTAAGTTCAATAACTTAAATTAAATAACAAATTATACTAATCAAGTAACACATAAATTGATACATAAAATATAGAATATTGTATTAAATATTAATGCATAAAATATACAATACTATATTAAATTAGATATGGCAAGAATTTATACACCATAAAATAGTAGCAATTGAAAAGAGGTAATATAGAAAAAGCTTAATGAAATGCTAAAACGAAAGATGAAAAATGGTAGATAGAGGCCAGTGTACCTAGACCTGGCAAATAGGTACCCATGGGTGACCTAATGATGGCTAATGACGGGTTGGGTAAATTTATCAATGGTTAAAATTACCCGTATTTTATTGGGTATAAGATAGTGGACCCATTACCTCTGAGGATGGGTAATGGGTAACCTGTGGGTACCCCACAATACTTTTTTTTTTCTTTTTTCAATATTTAAAGGTAAATTAATATCTATCTTACAACTTACATGATGCTATTCAAATAATAACTTTATAAAACTAAAAAAAGAGACTACAAATTTCAAATATTACATTGCACAAGTGCTTAAAGTACATTAATAATGTTGGGGGTTTAAAAATTACAACTTAAATAGTCAAAATCCACCAAATTTAAGGTACATTGCATTGAAAAGTTTAAATTTAAATTTCATTACATGCCAAAAGTTTTTGGAACTAAAATTTAAACATTACTCAAACATTGTTGTCCTTGTAGAAGATGTTACAACCAAATTTAAATATCCACAACAAGTTGTTCATCACTTTGCACTTTATTACCCACAAAGAAGTATATGTTCAGTAACAAAACATTTAAAAGAAATAGATAATATTACAAAAGAAGTAAAACACCTTAGCCAGCTTACTATCAACATCATAGCAACACAACCAAGTTCTACCACAAATTAAAGCTTGAGCATTTTCTTGTAAAAGAGAACTTCGATACTTGGTAATCACTTCGACCCCAATGCTAAAAGCTGAATTGGAATCAACCATGGTTATTGGTATGCTTAATATATCACGAGCCATGTAACACCCCTAAAATTTGGTGTCTTAGAAAATAAGTTTTGAAAATTAAAATATTAAGTTTGACAAATTTTGGGGCTCGAAAAATAGATGAAAATGACTTAATTGCAAAAATTTCAGAAGTTTTGGGGTCAATCCAAAATTTGAGAAAAACTAATTGGACTAACTTTGAAAAGTTTGGGGTTTTCATGGTATATATTTTTGGTCAAATAGGTCAAAATGAGGCATTATATTAAAATGGGACCAAAAAGAGAAGTTTTGAAGTGTTGGAGGACCTAACTGAAAATTTGATTTAAGTTTTGCGGTGAAACTGTAATTTTCAAAAGATTGCATTTTAAATCTTGGTCAACTCCTTCTTCTTTATTTTCATTTTCCTCCCCACATACAACAATCTCTCCATTCACTGACAATTTTTTCCTACGAGCTTGAAATAGCCAAACCAAACCTACCATTTGCTTCTCCTTATTCATGCGAACACACCATGCCCGAATATCCCAAAATCGATTGATAGAGCCACTCGAAATTTTAGCTTGGATAAGACGAGCGGCGGAGCTCGACGGTGCGACGTCACCAACAACGAAAATAAATTTCTCGATAGTGGGTATTGTGGCCCTCAACTCAAGGACCTCACTAGTAGCTTCAATTTTCAATTTCGTCTACTGACGGCAACGAAATTGAAGAAAAACTTCACGATGGTGAGCAACAACACTGGGTGATTGGAGCTTCAATTGAGGCCCTTATCGGTGGCAATTGGGAAAATTGACCTGGGCGTTTGCTTCGTTAAGCTAAAATGGATCTTGTGGTGGTGGCGTTGAGCTTATCCGGTGACGGTTCTGGGACAGAATCTTCTCCTCATTGCGGTGATCACGGTGGTGCATTCAGTTTGTGATTTTGGGGTCTTGATTGGACATTTTGGGGTAATGATCTATATTAGGTTTAGGGTTTTTGTATCATTTTGATCCATTTAGAACTCTTATATCTTTGGATGAATGATTCTAAAAGTGTATCTAGTATCGAGAACATCACATACATGGATGTTATTTAGATTCCTAAACCTGGATTTATATTAAATTATTAAATTTTAGGATTTATTAAGTTAGTTGAGTTGGAAATAAATTTAGAAATTAAGACCTAAGTGGAAATAATCAGGACAATTAAGATATCTGGACCGTTTATTGATTTAAGATAACGATATAATGTTAAATATGTAATTGAGAATTGGTTTATGTTATGTTGTATGGCTTGATATGAAAATCGGGATTATTTTGGCAATAACGGCTTTATTAGTCATTTTGGGCCAATAGTACCATTTAAGCCCTAAAATCATTATATTAACGGTTAATTAGTGATTTTGGGCTATTAATGGTTGAATTGTGACTATTAGGGTTGAATGTGAATTTTTGATTGTGAACATATTATTTTGGTTAGGTGACGACGAAATGGGTCCCACAGATTAGTAGGCGGCGACAACTTTTTTGAGACTATGGAGGTGAGGGTCTATCAACCTGGCACTTCTTTCAATTATTTGTTATTATGATCAACACTATAAGGGTTTTGTTTGTTTCTATACCGTATTGAATCGTGATTCTTGAAATCTATGAATTTATTCAGAATCTGCTTGTTTTCTATTAGTTGAACTGCATACCCCTGCGAGGGTTATTTCCTGATCATGCTCTGATTGATTCTGTTATCTGTTCATTCTGGCACCTAGAAACTTCGTCTGTCTGTTATCTGTTTGATCTGTTATTCGACTGTCTGTTATCTATTCGATCCATTATCCGACTATCTATTATCTATTCGATATGTCATCCAACTGTTTGTTATCTGATCGATCTTTTATTTAACTATATGTTATGTTGATCCCGACTGTTGAGCTTGGGACAATCTGTTATGTTGATCCCGACTGTTGAGCTTGGGACGATCTGTTATGTTGATCCCAGCTGTTGAGCTTGGGATGATCTGTTATGTTGATGTTGATCCTAGCTATTAATCTCAGGACGATCTATTATGTTGATTGATTGACTGACTAATTGATTGTCTGACCAATTGACTAACTACTTGACTGATTGATTGTCTAACTAATTGCCTAGTTGACTGACTGACTAATTGACCAACTACCTGGCTGGTAAAAGGAGACCTGATATGCCTATCATGTTTTGATTCGTTGGATGGCATATGAGATTTGGGTTTGTTTTGTTTTGACTTCCCCAATTGTTTGCGTCCTGCTCATGGAGCAATAAGGACAATGTGGTTTCTTGGTTTAAGTTGGGCTATTGTCTGGGCTAAACAAGCCGTTTGCATTTCCTCTCAAACTGTGATCGGTTGAGACAAACCATTCCTCCCGAGCAGAATCGGTTGAGATGATACCTGGCCTTTCGAGCCCATAGTTATAACCCCGATGTAGTACTTACTTGAACTCTTAAATCTATTAATGCTTGTTTACTGACTTGTAATTGCCTGTTTCTTGATACATTCATGTACTGTATGTTGTTTGACGATCTGTTGGGTTGATTCTTCCTCGAAAAATCCCCATTTTTGTTCTCATGTTTATCCCTCACTAAGTCTTTGGACTTACACTCCTTCCCCTCGTATTCCTTGGATTTTCTCAGGTAGGTTTTTAAGTGAAGGATATGGACTCCTGAGTTGGGCTAGAGAAATACTTTTATAATAGATCAGGTGCTTGTGTATGTTATTGAGCTCTCTTGAATGTTAGCTTTGGTTTTGAGACGATGTGATATGTCAAGACTGATGTGGAGGACTTTAGGTCTGTACATGTTATGTTAGATATAAGAAGTTGAATCATGGAATGTATTTAAATGCTTGTCGTGATGTTTAAGCTTGAAATTTCCGCTACCGTTGATAAGTTAAGTTGAAACGTTTTGGGCCTGTTGCTTGTTTATGGATTAAGATTTAAGTTTGAATTGAGTGGCACCTCAGCTAAGGGTGATCCCGAATGGGGCGTTATAGGTGGTATTAGGGCCTAGGTTTGTTGATGACCTAGCCGTTTGGGTATCATTGGGATTTGTGACTGACCATTTGTTTATATTAGTTTGAGTATGAATTTTAGGTATTTTGCGTATTAGGAAATTCCTTTGTGCTTTGAGGTTTAAGTTGAATTTGATTAGCTGAAACTAGTAAAATGACTTTGAGTGCTGCAAGAATGTTCCTGGGATCTTATCGTTTATTTTAGAATGATTAAGATTTGTGTACTTTGAGATCAATATAGTTTTGTATTAATTCTTCTCCTTTTTTTATTGTTGGAGGCTTGGAAAAATCGATAAGAGTGATGGCGTCACTAAAATTTACCCCAACGTATTCTCCTTGTCAAGAACATTTGGAAGAGGATACCTCGGAATGGAGACGCCCAATAAATGTTGCAGAAAGGACACGAGAACTAAAGATACATTCAACTGTAAAGTGAGAAGTTATAAAGCAGATAGTGCAATACAACAACAACTTCTACAATCACATCAGCAACAAGGTCAGGTAGATAGCCCCAAGAGAAACCAAGAGGCATTGGAATTTGGGACTTGGGCATATCGCTTTAGGTTCCACCCCCTAATGTTTATGGGTGAATTGGACCACCAAAAAGCCCAAGCTTGGATTAGGGAGATTGAAGATATCTTCCAAATGATAGATTACCCGAATGACCTCAAACTTATGTCTGTTGTTTGTCTATTAGGAGGAGCTGCAGGTTAATAGTGGACTTTGATAAGTTAACAATGGGAATATAGGGAAGTCCTTCGTACCTGGGATAATTTCGTGTGGGAATTTATGGATAGATTCATCCCACAAGAGGTAAAAGATGCTGGAAAACAAGAATTTGAGAATCTTACCTAAAAAGATATGACCTTATGGCAATATGAAGCAAGATTCAATAGGTTGTAGTGGTATGCACCGCAGATATAGAGGAAAGAAGAGTATAAGACTGAGGAATTTGTTAAAGGATTGAGATCGGAGATACAACAAATCCTTATGCCCTGTGAGCAGTCTAACTTCAAAGAAGTCTTTGCGAGAGCCTTGCCCATAGAACAAGAACTCCTTGAAGTATCTACCAATGAAAAGAATGGTAAGTGAGGAAAAGTTTCTGGACCAAAAATTGCTGCAAGTAAGGTGAGTGAGTTCAATAGGAAATGATTGAAGGTCCAATCGGGAACGCCAAGAATGAAATGTGGATTTTGTAAAGGCTTCAATCATGAGGAATCTAATTGCTGGAAGAAACTAGAAAGGTGTATGGGATGCGGCAACAAACAACATCTGTTACGAGACTGCCCTAGAAACAAACGGTCAATCTTGTGTAAAAAAAAGGAAAAGAAAACAAATCGCGGAAGGTTCTGTCTAAGTTCTTGACTATCAGAAAAGAATCTGACATTGCATATTTTGGCTTCATAACCCAGACAGAGTTTTAAGAGAAGTAGACGTATGGGTTACGTCTGTATCTAGTGTGTTTAAGTTTTGTGAATCTGTATCTAGTTGCTTGGGAATGTATGATAGGTTATGAAGTTTTGGCATGTTAAGTTTGAATTTGACTACTCCTTTATGTGAATATCATGTAAGTGTGAACTTGTAATGTTGTTAGTTGTTTATTGTCGTAATGGTTTTACTATCTTTTATATAAAGGCATGTACTCTGATTAGATCTAAGATGGAGGATATATTAAGTACTAAATTGACATGTGATTGAGGCATCAAGGAACAAGAATGTTAAGTGCCCTGTGTTAATTGAAGCTCATATTGAAGATGAAAATATGGGGACCAGATTCTTTTAAAGGGGGAGGATTGTAACACCACTAAAATTTGGTATCTTATAAGAAAGGTTTTGAAAGCTAAAATCTTAAATTTGACAAATATTAGGGCTTGAAAAATATATGAAAATGACTTAATTGCAGATATTTTTGAAGTTTCTGGGTCAATTCAAAATTTGAGAAAACCTAATTGGACTAACTTTGAAATGTTTGTGGTTTGCATGATATATATTTTTGGTCAAATAGGTCAAAATGAGGCACCATATTAATATGGGACCAAAAAAAGAAGCTTTGAAGTGTTGGAGGACCTAACTGAAAATTTCATTTAAGTTGTGGGGTGAAATTGCAATTTTCAAAAGATTGCATTTTAAATCTCGGTCAACTCCTCATTCTTCTTCATTTTCATTTTTTTCCCCGCACGTAGCAATCTCTCCATTCACCGATGATTTTTTTCGGTGAGCTCAAAATATCAAAACCAAACCTGCTATTTGCTTCTCCTCATTCACGCGAACATACCTATGCCTGAATCTCCCAAAATCAACTGATAGAGCCACCAAAAATTTTAGCTTGGAGAAGATGAGCGACGGAGCTCGACGACGCAATGTCACTGAAAATGGAAACAAATTTCTCTGTAGTAGGTTTTGTAGCCCTCAACTCAAGGACCTCACTGGTAGCTTCAATTTTCGATTTCGGCCACCGACAGTGACGACATTAAAGAAAAACTTCATAGAGGGGGTTGCGCTGGGCGATCGAAGCTGCAATCGCGGCCCTTCCCTGTGGCAATTGGAAAAATTAACCTGAGCATTTGCTTAGTTAAGCTAAAATATGTCTTGTGGTGGTGGCGTTGAGCTTATCAAGCGGTGTAGTGGCGGCTCCGGGACAGAATCTTCTCCTCATCGCGATGATCGCGGTAGTGCATTCGATTCATGATTTTGGGGTCTCAATTGGACGTTTTGGGGTAATGATCGGTATTGGGTTTAGGATTTTTATGTCATTTTATTCTATTTATAGCTCTTATATCTTTAGATGAATGATTCTAAAAGTGTATCTAGTGTCGATAACATCACATACATGGATGTTATTTGGATTCCTGGACTCGAATTTGTATTGAATTATTATATTTTGGGATTTATTAAGTTAGTTGAGTTAGAAAACCCTAAATTTAGAAATTGAGACCTAAGTGGAAATAACCGGGATAATTAAGATATCTGGACCGTTTATTGATTTAAGGTAAAGATATAAGGTTAAATATGTAATTAAGGACTAGTTTATGTTCCATTGTATGGGTTGATATGAAAACTGGGATTATTTTGGCAATAATGGCTTTATTAGCCATTTTGGGTCAATTGTACCATTTAAGCCCTAAAATTATTATATTAACGGTTAATTAGCGATTTTAGGCTATTAATGGTTTAATTGCGACTATTAGGGTTGAATGTGAATTTTGACTGTGAACATATTATTTTGGTTAGGTGATGACGAAGTGGGTCCCGCAGTAGGCAGCGATAGCTTTTCGGAGACTATGGAAGTGAGGGTCTACCAACTTAGCACTTCTTTCAGTTATCTGTTACTGTGATAAAACTTATAAGGGTTTTTTGTTTCTATACCATACTGAATCATGTTTCTTGAAATCTATGAGTTTATTCAGAATCTGCTTGTTTTCTGTCAATTGACATGTATACCCCTATGAGGGTTATTTCCTGATCATGCTTTGATTGATTTTATTATCTGTTCATTTTGGCGCCCAAAACCTTTGATTGTTTGTTATCTATTTGATCTATTATTCAACTGTTTGTTATCTATTCGATTTGTTTTGTTATCCGATTGTCTATTATTTGTTCGATATGTTATCCGACTATTTGTTATCTATTTGATTTTTTATTTGACTGTATGTTATGTTGATCCTAGCTGTTGAGCTTGGGATAATCCGTTATGTTGATCCCAACTGTCTGACTGATTGACTGATTAATTGACTGATTGATTTTCTAATTGATTGCCTGTCTGCCTAACTGACTGGTTGGTACAAGGAGAATCTAATATGCCTATCATGTTCTGATTCAATGGATGGCATATTATAGTTGGGTTTGTTTTGTTTCAATTGTTCCCCAATTGTTTTCGTCCTGCTCGTGGAGCAATAAGGACTACGTAGCCTCCTAGTTTAAGTCGGGCTGTTGTCCGAGCTGAACGAGCCATCTGCATTTCCTCCCAACTGCGGCTGATTGAGACGGACCATTCCTCCAGAGCAGAATTAGTTGAGACGATATCGGGCCTTTCGAGCCGACAGTTACAACCCCCATTTATTACCTACTTGAACTCTTGAATCCGTTAATGCTTGTTTACTGACTTGTAATTGTTTATTTCTTGATATGTTCTTGTACTGTATGTTGTTTGACGATCTGTTGGGTTGATTCTTCCTTAACAAATCCCTATTTTGGTTCTCATGTTTATCCCTCACTAAGTCTTTGGACTTATCCCTCTATTCCTTTGACTTTTTCAGATAGGTTTAAGTGAAGGATATGGACTCCTAGTTGGGCTGGGGAAATATTTTTGTAATAGATCAGGTGCTTGTGTATATTATTGAGCTCTCTTGAATGTTAACTTTAGTTTTGAGATAATGTGATATGTCAGGACTGGTGTGGAGGAGTTTAGGTCTGTACATATTATGTTAGATGTAAGAAGTTGAATCATGGAACATCTTTAAGTGCTTGTCGTGATGTTTAAGTTTCAAATTTTCGCTGCTTTTGGTAAGTTTAGTTGAAATGTTTTGGGCCTATTGCTTGTTTATGGATTAAGATTTAAGTCTAAATTGAGTGGCATCTCAGCCAAGGGCAATCTCGAATGGGGGCGTTACAAGCCATCATACCAAATATTAGTACCTTGTATATTCATAAGTAAAAATTCCATTTGAATGAAGAAAATTGATATAAAAAAAATAAGAAATATGAAAGCTACCAAATGAAATTATACCTAAAAGTTCAAAAATATCACTCCAATACTCTAAAACATCCAAATGTGTATTATCTTTTCTATCACGCCTCTTTTCCTCCAAATATGTATCAAATTCTAATTTGATAATATTAGGACTATCTTCTAAATAAAAATCCTACACAAATACCATACAATATTTTAGATAATATAAATAAACAATTATTTAATAACATATTACCTTGTTAAATACTTACAAGGATCTCATCTCAAAAACATGATGTTGAAGATTTTTGTGCGGAAGAGGCAACATCTCTAGCAAGAACTTGTTGTCGAACTTCATTGAACTTGATCTCATATTCTTGGAAAAGTTTCTTCATTTCTCTAATAACTAGTTTTGTCTTAGCCTCATAATTTTCCCTATACTCACAAATGCCAAGCTCAACTCTCATATCCCAACTAAGATTGTTCAACTCTATTTCAATCCTTTTGTAGTAAAATTTTACAAGATATCGAATAACACCCATAGCTAACATAAGACTATACGACTCTCAATACTTATCAAACTTTGGCACCATTTCTTTAGCTAGCTTATGAACAACCAAATCCCCACTCTTTAAAGCCACAAATAAATGAATATGAATTTTCCACACACAAGAAAAGTATAAATTAGCAGTAGGATACTTAGAACCCAACATTAGAGTAGTGATTTCATTAAATGATTTTAAAAATATAGTAATCTTTTCCACCCTTTTCCACTCCTCAATGATTGGTAGTGTCTTTCTAACCTGGCTTTTCTATGGCAAATTGAGTGAAAACATCACGATGCTTAAGGGCTTTTTCAGGCAGTGACATCTAACCTCAATCCTGATTGACAAGACACGCCACAAGTCCTACAACAATTCCTAAATTTTAATTTTTTGCTCTAGACCCCTTTACATATTTCACACTTTCTCTGATCTTATGAAGAGCATCTTAAGCTATTTCTGAACCATCTTGAATAATGAGGTTCAAGAATGAGCTGAACATCGAATATGAAAAAACAATCTACCACACAACAAATTGCTCCTCAATTGCAATTTTAACCTATCTTGTATGTTATCATTGGATGAAGCATTATCCAAGGTAAGAGAGAAAATCTTATTTTCAATTTTCCAACTTTTCAAGAATTCCAATTTTTTTTCAGTTATAAGAAAACCATTATGAGGAGGTGAGATATAATAAAAGTTGAGAATCTAATTATGAAGCACCCAATTCTCATCAATAAAATGCGCAGTAAGAGACAAATAACCCTCACCAGTAATAGATGACCAAACATCGAAAGTAAGACAAATTCTACCAGGAGCTTTAGCCAATAAACTTTTAATCCTCTCTTTTTCTCTCCTATAAATTTTAAGAACATCCACCTTTGTAGTGTTCCTAGTATAATCCTTTACATTTGGATTTAAGTAACAAAAGACATCCCTTATCCCAATATGCTCAACAAAAGAAAAAAGGATAGTTATGCTTAATGATTGCCATTGCCAGTTTTTAACGGAAAACTTCTTGAGAAATCTTCCCTTTTTTCAACTTAGTATTATAACTCTCAATTACTTCATAAGCATTCTTATTTTGTAATGCTACACATCCACCTTCAAAAACATGCTTATTCAAATGAGTTGTTCCATGTATATTGGTCCTATTACCTATGGCATATGTAGTAAAATTGCAATGATTACATCTTTCCCTCCATTTCTTAGTTTTAGAGCCTTCATACTTTTCAAAGAGTGCCCAAATATATCTCAGTTTCTATCCCACTACCAACTGTGCTTGGTTTACTGTTGAGATAGTAACATCATTCCTATTTACGTCAATTCTATAAATATTTACGAATGAAGTCATGCTGGAACAAAATAAATGTGAAAATTTTAGTTAGAATAAAGTTATAAAAAGAACCTAGGTATATTTATTTTGCTACATATGCGTAAACAGTGGGGAATTGGGTCTAATATTTACCTTTTCTAGATAGTTGCATCAGAAATGAAGGTATACCGCAATTGGAAAGTATAAACTATTAAAGTGTAAATAAGACTTGTGTGACTATATTTAGGTGTAATGATGAAGCAGCTCCTAGATTAAAGAATTCAATCTACATGTTGTATTTTTGCCAAAAGGTCAGAATATCAGAACAACATAAAGCATTACAAACAAAAATGATATGACATAGCAAGGATAGAAAGTTTGTGTTCTTCTGAACATTAAATAGCAAATACAAGCCAAAAAGTAGTGGCCAAACTAAAATCTAGAAATAACTAATATTATGATCTTGGACCATTTCAAGACAGAGAACTCTCTAAATTTTTTGACTTTGACTAGAGTGACATTCATATTTAAACATATAAATTGGGACAATAAGTTCACCACCACACTCAGCAAGCCTCAAAGTCATATTAAACAATCAAACTTGGTTGCTAACTATGGATAAAATGGCATGCCAACCCTCAATACACCTTCCTCAAACATAAAAGCAAAAATATATAAAGCATGTGGGTATGTGGACCAGATCTAAGCAAAATAACAAGAAAATTAGAAAAGTAAAATAATTGAATAGCCCGGCACAATATTGGCACGATGGTGGTAAGAAACTGAGTTTGGTTGATGGCTGATTGGTTGAGGAGCGAGAGAGTGAGGCTGGAGGCAGCAAGGCGGCTATTTGAGACCTCAAACTTGGGGAGGGGAAGCTTTTTGTTTGATATTCACTATGTTTTTTTTATCTAGGGTTAGAGATTATTACTCTATTGGTTTGTTATAACATTTTATTTGTGATAATTAAAAATCAAATTTTAAATTAAAAATTAAGAATATATATATAAATATATATGGGATACCCATGGGTTGGGTAAAAAAACGGCGGGTAAATTTATTCGTATTTTATTTGGTGAACAAAATGAAGCACATTACTTGCATTTTTTTAAGTACTTGTGGGAACCCGTAGGTATGGTATGATTTTACCAGGTCTATGTGTACCACACAATGTCCTTAAGACTTTATTTGTCCTTCTTATAGTGTTTCAAAGTTCTTGACGAATACTCTCCCAATATACAATAATCTTCCAAACAAAGTAAGCACTCCAATTGTTTGGACTCTAGGATTTTTTGACTTTTTATGCATGTGCAAAGTGTGCAGTGAGTGTAGCATATAGTGATCACATGAATGCTTTGAATGTATTGCTTTCTATAATTGGTGGCTTTTTAACACTTTTATTTATCGTTATGCAAATTAATTATGTTGATGAGATATAATTCTTTATCAAGGACCATGATTCTTTGTTTTAAGGGCACAACTAAAAGATAAAATCATGTAAATTACTCTTTTAATTAGAGTCACATATCTACTAAAGAGTTAGGAGCTCAAATCATACTTCTAGCTCATGAGGTAACTTTTTATAGGGGTGTGTTTATCGAGTTACACTAAAAATAAACTTTATTATTTTATTTTACACACCCACACCCTTTTCTCAAGGTGGGATAGGCTCAATCTATCCATTATAATTTCCTTAATTATTTCTCACTTGAATTTCAATTTTCTTATTCACTTTTTTAATTTTAGCATATTTATATGCCAAAATTTCCACAATTCCCCACACGAGATATAAAAATTATCTCGCTAGACATGCATATAAATGCAAAAAGAGTTTCTACTTAAAATGATATTGCATCAGGAGAGATAACTTTTGGCTTTGAAATTTTCCTAATGAGAACTATCAAATATACTCGCCAATTAGTGAATGTGGTGTCTTGAATTGTTCAACTTTTGTGTATACCAAGTCAATAGAACTACACATAGTATCTCTTAATAGTTAATGCGTGGTTTTAATTGTTGTGTTCATTTAGGTCCTCGCCAATGCATATATTTCATGAGAACTCTTTAAGAATTCAACCATAAAATTCACGTAGGACCAACCAAATCTATACTTATATAGATGGCTTCTTATTAATAGATTCCTCTATACCCCTACTCAAAGTATCGAGATATAAGAGCCATTAAAAGTGAAGCTTAACCTAACCTCTTATATGTTGCACCGTCTGCTCATCATAGGAATAGGAATGAGAGCTTTTGCCCCCTATAGTACTTCTACGTTGAGTCACAATTTCATAACAAGTTTTTCCCTCAGAACCTATTTCTTGAGATCTCCAATTACATAACTAAGGTTCCCGTTATGGTGACTTAGTTATTCTATTGGCTTAAGTCTTATTCCCGTCAAAGATTTATCAAGTTGCTCTTTAATTAAACCTTTAGTTAACGGATCCACAATGTTATCTTAGACTTCACATAATCTATTTAGATAACCCCACTAAAGAGCAAATGTCTAGCGTTATTATGCCTGTGACATATGTATCGAGACTTAGCATTATATATGCTATTCCATACCTTTCCAATCGCTAATTGACTATCGCAATGTATGCAAATAATTGGCATAGGTTTTAGCCAATTTGGAAGGTCTCTTCTGGAAACTGGCATAGCCATTCTGCTTTCTTGCCTGCTTTATCCAATGATAAACTCATATTCCATCATTGATTTGGCTATGTAGGTTTGTTTCGAGGATTTCCATGAAATGGTTGCTCCTCATAACACAAACATATATCCATTTGTGGATTTAGATTTGTTAGAATCTGATATTCAATTTGCATCATTGTATCTCTCAATTACAGTTGGACATCTAGTATAGTGCAATCTATATGTCTTGGTATACTTTAAGTATCTCAGAACTCTCGCTAAAGCGATCAAATGCTCTTGACCTAGATTGCTTGTAGATCTACTTAACTTACCAATGACATATGCTATATCCAATCTCATGAATTCATGATATACATGAGGCTCCCAACTATGCTTGCATACTCCAATTGAGCCTTTGCGTCACCCTTATTCTTGGCGAGCCGTTATTTATGTCTATAGGAGTCCTCACTGGGCTATACTCTGCACTAAAAAACTTTGGTAGTACTTTCTCAATATAGTGAGACCAAGTTATTGGCCAGCCTATCAGACGTTTTAATGATCTTTATTCCAAGGATTACGGTTGCTACTCCCATATCTTTCATGTCAAGACTGTTACTCAGCAACTTTTTTGTTTCCTTGATCACATTATTTTTACTCCCAATAATGAGCGTGTTGCTACATAAAGACATATAATGATGTATTTAATTGTACTACCTTTAATATAGACACATTTATCACACTCATTGATCTTGAAGCTATTTGCTAACATGACTTGATCAAACTTTAAATGCTATTGTTTATGTGCTTGCTTTAAGCTATACAATGACTTAACAAGCTTACACATTTTTTCTCTTGGCTAGGAACCACAAACCATTCGGATTGTTCCATATAAATTTCTTCATCAAGGTCCCCATTTAAAAATACTATTTTCATGTCCATTTGATGAATTTCAAGATTATTAATGGCTGCAAAACCTATTAATAACCTTATGAATATTATTCTTGTTAGAGGCAAGTAGTGTCAAAGTAATTGAGACCTTTTTTCTGTCTATATCCCTTGACAACCAATATCTCTTTCTATCTATCAATTGAGGCATCAACTTTCATCTTCCTTTTGAAAATCCATTTGCACCCTAAAGGTTTACTTCCAGGAAGAAGATCCACGAATTCTCAAGTATGATTTTGCATAATGGAATCAATCTAGCTATTTATGGCTTTTTGGTATAAAGGAGCTTCTGGTGTATTCATTGGCTCAGTAAACATGTTTGACTCACTTTCTACATATAAGTTAAGAAGTTTGGTCTAAATAACTTAGAAGTCCTAGCTCTCTTGCTACGGCTAGGTTCTCTCCCCCATCTCTATCTCTGTCTCTGTCTCTGTCTCTCTCTCTTTTCTAGATTTCTCGTGGTCTTTTTAAGGAAACACATTCTTCTTCCTATTTCCAAAAAAAATATTTCTTCAAAGAAACTCTCATTCCTTATCTCAATTATTATGTTGACATAAATGTTGTTCACATCAAATTTATAAATAAGAAACCTACACGCTGCACTATGTTGAGCATATCCAATCAAAATTCTATCAACTATATTAGGTCTATTTTGATCATCTTCAGAGGTGGAATTGCCACATTTGCTAGACACCTCATCTGGTAGGCTTTGGTAGAAAGGTAGAAGACCTTTCCACACTTCATATCGTGTTGTCTATAACTTTTTGTGGGATAATTTATTTAACAAATGGTTCAAAGTTAGTACTATCTCCCCCCACATGTTATGAGATGCACCAGCATTTATGAACATTGCTCATCATTTCTTTTAATGTTATATTCTTACGTTCTGCAATATCATTTGATTTTGGTGCATACAGGGCTATTACTTCATGGATTATTCTATATTTAGCACAGTATTCCTCAAATAGGTGAATGTATTCCTCATCTTTATCGCCTTTGAAGTACTTTTATTTTTCTACCAAGTTGATTTTCAACTTCATTTTTATATTGTTTAAATGCTTCTAAAGCTTCATATATCTTTGTTTGTAAGCAAATAAATATAGCAATATCTCATGCGATCATCGATAAAAGCTTAAAAAATACTATTTACCACCTCTAGATTACACTATATTTAGGTCACAAATATCAGTGTGTATCAAACTTAGTGATTCAGTACTTTTCTCAATTGATTTAAAAGGAATCTTTACCATTTTTGCCTCAATACAAACCTCATACTTTTATATTGCATCAAAGTTTAACTTTGGTAGCAAGCCATTTTAAGTAAGTTTAGTTAATCTACCAAAATTCACATGTCCTAATCTATGATGCCATAGATTAAAGAACTCAAGGAAATAAGCAGAACTTACTTTATTATTTACTTCAACATTTGGTACAACTTCGAGCATGATGGTCATTACATTTAATTTAGAAAGACCATTGCATAAGTAGCCCTTGCCTACAAACATGCCATTCTTAGTAACACAAATTTATTGGATTCAGAGACAAGCTTAAAGCTGTTTTTGCTAAATATAGGGACCAATACTAGATTCTTTCTAATCTTCGGCACATGAAGCACAATGTTCAAGATTAGCTCTTTCCTAGAGGTCATCTTTAGTGTGACTTTACTAACTCCATGTACTTTTGAGCTTGATGAATTTCCCATGTACAATATTTTCCCATCTGTACTTTGGTAAGTTGTAAACATCTTTCGATCAATATAGACATGTCAAGTGGCCCCAGTATCTACCCACCATTGCTTAGAATTTTCTATCTAGTTTATTTTTGACACAACAACTGACAGATTTAGCTCTGTCATATGCTTGGGCAACCTTGTTCTTCTTATTTGACCCACCTTGATAGTGGTTCCGACAATTCTTAGCATGATGTCCCTATTTTCCACAGACATAGCAAGTTCTTTCAAACATTTTTCTTTTCTTTTTCTCACCTCCTTGTGTGGATGTTTAATATTTTCGCCTCTTTCTTTTTGAAGAACCTTGTTCTACCACATTTGATTTTACCTCATGAGAACTACTACCACCTTTCTTTCGGGGGTTGGTTCTTTTCTTTTATCCTCAGTCTCATGATCAATTTTTCAAGAGTCATATCCTTTCGCTTATGTATAAGATAATTCTTGAAGTCCTTCCAAGCAGGAGATAACTTTTCCACTAGAGTCTCTACTTGAAAAGATTCTCCAAGAATCATTCGTTCAGTAGCCAACTCATGAAAGATGATCTAGTAGTCATTAACTTGCGACATCACGGACTTGGAATCTATAATTAGAAACTCCAAGAACTTTCCAACCACAAACTTCTTCGTTCTGACATCCTTAGTTTTATATTTCTTTTCAAGGGATTTCGACAATGCTTCTCCAGTTGGTGTGTTACTATAAACATTGTACAAGGCATTCTCAAATCCATTGAGGACATCATTCTTGCAAAGGAAATCAGAATGCCTCTAAGCATCAATAGCAACCACAGTTTGCATGTCTAGGTTCTCACCCGGTGTTGGTGGATCTTCAAGCAAATAGCTATCCAAGTTCAATGCTATGAGATAGAATAACATCTTTTGTTGCCATCTCTTAGAATCCTTTTCTATGTCCAAGTGGAATAAGAGCCATTCCCAAAGTGCTACTAATGCATCTGGCATTGGACTTTGTAGGAATGAAGTGCCATAAGTGGTGTTATCCCAGATGCCATAGCACTGGATGATTAGATTGTGAGTCATACCCTCATTTAAACTACTAATAAGATAATCATTATTTGAAGCTATGATAAGAACTGCAGGTATATAAATAATTTTAAATGCTTAGGGCCTTGATAAACAATAACAATTACTCAATTCCAAATTGTAATTAATTTAAACTTATAAATAAGAATCTTTTTTTTTCTTTTTTTTTTCTTTAAACTAATTTATGGAGTTTAACTTAGAACGAAATCTGCTTGTCTTTTAACAACTATCTAATTTTCTTAAGTAGAATTAAATTCTATTTTCCAAACACAAACTTCCAGTAAGTTTTAGATTTAAGTATGACAAGAAATTGAATCTATTTTTTTAAGTAAAACAAATTATGTTCTAATTACAGATTAAGCACCAACATTTAGAGGTACATAACCTATTTCAAAGATTTAGAACCTATTTTCTTAGAATCAAGGAAAAATAATATGATTTTCCACAACCAAAACAACAGTAGTTGTGAAACAAAATATCAATGCTTATTTCCTTAGAATGAAAGACAAAAATGAAGAGTATAGTTGCTTAACTAACCAATTAAATATCAACACATATTTTATTAGAAAATGCAAACCAGAATCTGTTTTCTTTTTAGGTGAATGGAGCAAAACATATAATGCTAAGGTATCAAACGATTTCCAATATACACCGATGTAAATTTCATGATATACACTTAGATATATAGTTCTCATAAGGCATGAAAACATAATTGAACATCTGTACATGAAAGTTTATTTCGCAAGCATATGAACCGGAATAAAGTCTTAAGTTTTTGGAAAATTAATTAACCGTGTATGCTTGTGCAAGTGTATTAAGTTCAATAACTTAAATCAAATAATAAATTATACATGTTAAGTAACACATAAATTAATACATAAAGTATATAATACTGTATTAAATTAAACAATAAGGCAAGAACTTGTACAGCATAAAATAGTAAGGAACAGAAAAGAGATAATATAGAAAGCCTACTGAAATGCCGAAATGAAATATGCAAAAAGATAGATAAAGGCTTGTGCACCACACAGCGTCCTTAAGACTTTATTCCTGCCTCTCATGGTGCTATAAGGTTCTTGACGAATAGTCTCCAAAGATATAAATAATCTTCCAGACAAAGCAAGCACTCCAATTATTTGGACTCCAAAATACGTTGACTTAGAAACTCCTTTTATGTAAGTGCAAAGTGTGCAATGAGTGTAGAATATAGTGATCACACGAATACTTAAAATTTATCTTGTTTCTATAGTTGGTGGGTTCTAGACACTCCTATTTATAATTATGCAATACAATTATATTGACGAGACATAATTCTTTATTAAATATTATGATTCTTTTATTTAAAAACACAACTAAAAAATAAAATCACGTAATTCACTTTTTTAATTAAGATTCACATCTCCACTAAAAGTTGGGAGCCCAAATATCACAACTCTAGCTCATGGGCTAACTTTTCTATAGAGCTGTGATTATCAAGTTACACCAAAAAACAAACTTTATTTATTTTATTTTATACACTGTAAGCGCAAATTCTTTTCAGTAAATAAAATTATAAGACAAGAAAAATCTATACAAGTAAAATGAAATTTAGACTTATCAATTGTGGATTCAATATCTGATCTAATCCTCTTATTCTTCCAATACCTTGAACGTTATGGATCTCCTTGAACTTGATTGGAAGAAAATAATGTCAATTCAAGGGTTTCGCACTTTAATCTCAAATCAAACACCAAAATATATGACCTTTGCGAAGAACGCCGAACGCCATAGATCTCCTTGAATTTGATTTGAAGAAAATAATGCCAATTCGAGGGCTTCACACCTTAATCTTGAATCAAATGCCAAAATATATGAGCTCCATGAAAAACGTCCTGAACGCCATGGATCTCCTTGAATTGCTTGAGCGAATTTTTGGACTCCTTCAAAGTTTCTCTCACTTGCTAGGATTTGTATTGTGTGTGCAATGTGCCTTGATCACTCCTTTTATATAGATACTTGATGGGAGACATCCAGATTGACTTGAACTTCTTTGATGGTTATCTCTTCAATAAGATAATATCAAATATTAAGAGATAATATCAAGTATCAAGACATAATATCAAATATCAAGAGACATTATTAAATATCTTTGATTTGATTGGTATCTACTTCATCTTTGACACTTATTAGTATTTGATTTGAGCATAAAATAAATATTAGAATATTAATTAAGATTAACTATTTGTCTTTTTAAATTAAATAAAATAAATTTTAAGAAATAAATAGAAATTTTAAATTACATATTATTTTACATGTGTCACTTATCCACTGGGTAAAATTAATATGTTCACAAATACCCCTACTTCAAGGCTTGGAGAAAGACGTGTCAATCATCCACGAAAGAGGCAAAGCTTAAAGTATTTGAGAATTTTTTTCTTTTCTTTCATTTTTTCAAATACGTCTATGACAAGAACATCCTCCAAGCATTCCACTAACTACACTGCCATCAAGAATTATTATCTCTTTTTGGGATCTCTATAAACTTTGCAGATTGCCAACACATGGAGATTTTTATAATAAAGTCCTCCCATCTGCTTGCGTACCCCAATAAAGAGATCAAATCACAACATAGTTCAAAGTAAACATCATTTTGAGGGGGTTAATGTACACTGTTTATACTCATGCGGGCTAGGAGTAACATGTAGTTTAGGCTCGTACGTAAAGGGGCATATTTAATTTGAATAGACATTTCATACTTGCGTTAAGGAGTCAACTTAAGTTTGACTTAATAGACAATTTATACTCTTATCAAGGAATACATAAGAGACTTTAACTTAAAGATTTTAGATAGTTTATGCTCATATCCAGGAGCATTATTGATAGTTTAAGCTCTTATCAAGGATCACATAAGGAGACTTTGAATATTTAGATAGGTTATACTTATATCTAGGTGCCTTATTGACAGTTAAAGCTCTAATCAAGAAGCACATGGTAAGACTTTATTTCAAAGATTTCAAATAGTTTATGCTCGTATTTAGGAGCATTATTGATAGTTTATGCTCTTATCAAGGAGCATTTGAGATCTAAATAGTCAGGCTCTACACTTGAAGACTTGAAGATTTGAGTCTTTGATTTCAAAACTTGAAGACTTGAGTTTTGGATTTAGAGATTTGGAGACTTGAGTCTTGAATCTAGAGACTTAGAGACTTGAGTAATGGATTTGGAGACTTGGAGACTAGAGCTTTGACTTGAATACTTGGAGACTTAAGTTGTGGATTTGGAGGCTTGGAGACTTTAGTCTGGAATTAGAGATTTACTTGAGTCTTAGATTTGGAGATTTGAAGATTTGGATCTTAGATTTAGAATCTTGAAAACT
Source organism: Jacaranda mimosifolia (assembly GCA_018894105.1). Taxonomy (NCBI): domain Eukaryota; kingdom Viridiplantae; phylum Streptophyta; class Magnoliopsida; order Lamiales; family Bignoniaceae; genus Jacaranda; species Jacaranda mimosifolia. The sequence goes on from CM032129.1 coordinate 24,077,733, forward strand.
TGAATCCTGAATTTGAAGACTTGGAGACTTGAATTTTGAATTTGTAGACTTTAGTCTTGAATTTGAAGACTTAGAGATTTAAGTTGTGGATTTGCATACTTGGAGACTTAAATCTTGAATTTGAATCATGATCGTGGATTTGGAGACTTTAATTTGAGAAGTTTAGATAGCTTTTGCTTGTATGTAGGAGCATTATTAACAATTTAGGCTCCTATCAAGGAGCATTTAGAATTTGAAGACTTGAAGATTTGAGTCTTTGATTTGGAGACTTAAAAATTTGAGTCTTAGACTTGGAGACTTAGAGACTTGAACCTTGACTTGAAGACTTGGAGATTTGGGTCGTAGATTTAGAGATTTGGAGACTTTAGCTTTGACTTGAATACTTGGAGACTGAGTTGTGGATTTGGAGACTTGAGTCATGGAATTGGAGATTTAGAGATTTGAGTCTTAGATTTGGAGAATTGAAGATTTGGATCTTAGATTTAGAGTCTTGAAGACTGATCTTGAATTTGAAGACTTTGAGACTTGAATTTTGACTTTGAACCATGAGCGTGGATTGGAGACTTTAATTTGAGAAGTTTAGATAGTTTATACTCATATCTAGGAGTATTATTGATAGTTTAAGCTTTTATTAAAGAGCATTATTGATAGTTTAGGCTCTTATCAATGAGCATTTGAAATTTGAAGATGAAGGTTAATTGCCCCCAACATCTTCATCATCATCGGTATCACGTGAGTTTTCTTGTTCCTCAAAATCCATGCTCATTTAAATATTATGTGTACGAGTTGTCAAATCATCAAAAGTTTTTGGTTTAATTCCTTGAAGTATATAAAAAAGACTCCGACACATTCCTTAGATACACTTCTCAATGGTTGAAGCCTCTGACAATTGATCTTTGCAGTTAAGATTCTAATGCATTCCTTAGATGATCGGCTCTTCTTTCCACTGGCGAGAGTTGGTGAATTTAATCATGCTGACTATCCTTCAAGTGCTATAGAAGCAATTGAAGAACTTTTATTCCAGCTGCCCCCAACTATCGATGGAGCCTACTTCCAAGTTAGTATACCAATCAAAAGCATTACCCTTTAATGATCGAACAAACTACTTGACCAAATAATCACTATATATCCCAGCATTATTTCAAGTCTTGATGAAATGAGCCACATGCTGCTTTAGGTTGCCCTTGCCATCAAATTGTTCAAACTTTGGGAGTTCGTATCCAATTAGCATTTTCAAATCATCAATCCTTTGAGTATAAGGCTTAGAATAAATCATAAATAATTTAGAACTTCCCTCAAGCTTGTCTTTGATAGTCCTCATGATAAACTCCTTCTATGGGTTGATGGAAATTAGTCTATCAGTGAAACCTTGTAGTTCTTTTGTTGTAGTCTTTTCATTTTCGGCCGGTTGTCTCCTTGTAGATATTTAGCCTTCATCCTAAGCCTCAATTTATTTCTCCACCATGCATCTGGCATCAAGATTATCCAATTTACTCATCAATTTGGAGATTTGAAAGTCTCACCCTTGAACATACTTCTTGAGTCCTTTAATAGCCCTTGTCAAATTTGCAATTTATTCCTCCAAGGTTGTAGCACTTGCCACCATCACTGTCGCCATGCTCGAGGAATTCGATGTTAAGTGGAGAATGCATGATATGGATTCTTCCTTTGAGTCTCTACCATCTTCATTCATATCAATAACATGTGGCAACACCTTTTCCATAGCAAGCGAAAGAGCCACCTCTGAAGATAATTGCAACTTCTTGGATATACTTCTTGTGATGATGCCAACACTTTTTGCTCATGCACATGAGGAATTTGAGGTAGTAATTTTCAATGCAGTAGCCTTATTGGTGGCCATTTGATACTTCAATATTGATAAAGGAAAGAGATGAGAGATAGAGATTACCCCACTGGGCATGCCAAAAATTTGTAAGCACAAATTTCTTTATCTGTAATAAATAAAATTACAAGACAAGAAAAATCTATACAAATAAAATGAAATTCAAACTTATCAAATTGTAGATTCAATCTTTAATCTAATTCTCTGGTTATTTCCTTTCAAATATGATCTTGAAATTTGATGAGTTCCGCGATGAATATCTTGAACATTGTGGATCTTCTTGGATTTGATTTGAAATAACACTAATGTGAGGGTTTTACACTTTAATCTCGAATCAAACACTAAAAATGTATGAGCTCCATAAAGAATTCCTTGAACATGGTGGATCTCCTTCAATTTGATTTGAAGAAAATAACGCAAATTCAAGGATTCGCACTTTAATCTCAAATCAAACACCAAAATACATTAGCTTCGTGAAGAGTGCCATGAACGCCGTGGATCTCCTTAAATTTGATTTGAAGAAAATAATGCCAATTGGAGGGCTTTGTATCTTAATCTCGAATCAAATGCTAAAATATATGAGCCCTGCGAAAAACACCTTGAATGTCATGCATCTCCTTGAATTGCTAGATTCCTTCAAAGTTTCTCTCACTTGCTAGGATTTGTGTTGTGTGTGGAATGAGCTTTGATCACCCCATTTATATAGATACTTGGTGGAAGACTTTCATATTGATTTGAAATTCTTTAATGGTTATCTCTTTGATAAGATAATATCAAATAATAAAAGATAATATCAAATATATTTGATTTGATTAGTATTAATATCAAATATCATTGATTTCATTGGTATGCACTTCACCTTTGATACTTGTTAATATTTGATTTGAGCATAAAATAAATACTAGGATATTAATTAAAATCAACTATTTATATTTTGAAATTAAATTTAATAAATTCTAAGAAACAAATAGAAATTTTAAATTAATATCTAGTATATTACTTTCAATGTGTCACTTCTATTGGAAATTGGTCTTCTTTGGCCAAATATTTAAGTGAGCTCAAAGTATTAATTTCTAAGAAATTGGTGATCATCATAAACTACTCCGCAGGTAGATGACGATAATGTGATTAATTGACCAAAACCAACTTCAAGTGAATGAGAAATTAATTATCAAAGTCAGCTACTTAATGGTTTACTAAGGAAACTAGTAAAGAAGCTAAAGGAATGGGATGAGTGAAACTCCAACCCACATTGAAAGTTGAATAAAAGGTGGACTAAAATATATATCTCAAGTCTGGAGGTAAGGGTTGGGCCCCTTGCGAGTACCACAAGTCTTTGGAAGGTAGATGACCTACATGATAGTATGTTCAATCTAACCCACATGTGCATGCCCCACCGCTCGTTTGGCCAGCTCGGCTGGGCTAGGCCTGGGCTTGGCTTGGCTTGGCATGGCGTGGTCATGGGCTTGGGCTTAGGCTTAGATTAAATTAAATTGGGCCTTTAGTCCAATTTTAAATTTTTGGATCAAATTTAATCTGAATTTTATTTGGCCCAACAGAAAGAGCAAAACCTTCAAACTTTTACCAGATTTTATTTCTGGAATTGATTTTAGTTTATGGAAAAGCTGAAAACATGATTCCATACCTCCAGCAGATGCACCTAGACTGCACCCTTCAAACTTTTGCTCTGGAAACTAGTTGCTGAATTGGAAAAGCAACAACCATTTTGACCACCTTTCAATTGCTTCTTAGCTTTATACATCATTCCCAAAACTACAACATACATTAAAGCATTTTATACTACTTTTCTACATTGTCCAATAACAAAAGAGCATTTAGTACGTTTCAGTTCGAAGTGATTAAACAATTTGTAGTGTTGCTACTGTTTGATAAGTCGTTGTATCTTAGGAGATGATATCCAGTTTGCCGTTAGCACCAGTGCGAGGCCAATTCATCTTAAAGACAGAAAGCTCCACTGTCGCCTCGACTACTTCCTGTTTTCTAATCATAGAAATTTCTTACTACCAAATCAATAATTTTAAGATGAATTATCCATTTTTGTGATCATGGCATCCAACCAAGTTACTATTCCTCCAACTGATATTGCTGCTCCAATCACTGCATTTGTTCCTGCTCACAGAGAGAGACCAGAAAAATTCATTGGACTCGACTTTAAGAGGTGGTAGCTGAAAATGTTGTTTTATCTAATGACTTTGAGCCTAGTTAGATTCTTGAAAGAAGATACAACTGCTTTACTTGAGGAAGATACTAATGTCAAGAAACAGGCAACTTTGGATGCTTAGAATCAAAGTGATTTCCTGTGCCGAAACTATATTTTGAATGGATCAAATGACTCACTATATAATGTTAATAGCCCTACTAAAATAGCTAAAGAGTTGTGGGAGTCTCTTGATAAGAAATACTAGGCAGAGGATGCCGGTTTGAAGAAATTTATGGTGGCCAAATTTTTAGACTATAAGATGGTGGATTCCAAATCCGTCATAAGCTAAGTCTAAGAACTATAGATTATTCTACATGAGATTTATGTTGAAAACATGATTTTGAGTGAATCCTTTCAAGTAGCTGTAATAATTGAAAAGTTACTGCAATCATGGAAGGATTTCACGAACTATCTCAAACACAAAAGAAAGGAGATGGGTCTTGAAAATTTGTTTGTCTGATTGAGGATTGATGAGGACAATCGAATATCTGATGTTAAGGTAGGCAAGAACAAAATGGAGGGAAAAGGAAACTTGGTTGAACCAAGTGCAAATACAAGCAAAAAGAGGAAGCACCAAGGGGTCGATCACAATAACAAAGACAAGAAGCCTATGAGTTTTAAAAAAAATTGCTATAACTATGGAAAGCCAAACCATAAGGCCAAAGATTATCGACTTCCTAAGAAGAATAAACCAAATCAAGCCTATATGACTGAGGAAAAGTCTACACCATTAGACTTATCTGAACTGAATCTCTCGACAGTGGTTTTTGAAGCCAATATCATTGATAATCCGAGAAACTGGTGGATTGATATTGGTGCCACTTGGCATATTTGTTTTGAAAAGTACATGTTCTCTATGTATACTCCTGTCACTAAAAGGAAATTGTATATGGGAAATTCAAGGGCAAGGTTGTTCTCAAGATGACTTCTAGAAAAGAACTGATGCTGAATGAAGCTCTTCATGTGCCAGACATTTGCAAGAACTTAATGTTCGGGTCGTTGTCAATAAAAAATGATTTTAAGCTTGTATTTGAGTCAAACAAGTTTGTGCTTTTTAAGAATGACTTGTTTCTAGGTAGAGACTATGTGCAGAATGGGCTATTCAAATTCAATGTAATGCATGTACTGAAAAATGTACAAGTGAATGAAAATAAAGCCTCTGGTTCTACTTACTTTATTGAGTGTTGTGATTTATGACATGTTAGATTAGGACATGTTAATTTCAACAATTTGTGCAGATTAGTGAATTTGGAATTATTGCCTTCATTTCAAATTGACACAACTCATAAGTGTGAAATATGTGTTGAAGCTAAAATGACTAAAGCTCCTTTTAACTTGGTTAAAAGGAGCATGACACCTCTAGATATATATGACTTGAAGTTTGTGCAAACTAGAGGTGGGAAAAAGCACTTCATTGCTTTTATTGATGATTGCACAATATTTTGCTATGTATTCCTTTTATGAAGCAAATATTAAGCACTAGAAACATTCAAGTGCTATAAAACTGATGTTGAAAATCAACTTAGCAAACAAATTAAAGCTATTCGAAGTGATAGAGATGGTGAATATAGAACATTGTTTGAAGAATTCTGCTCAAATTCTAGCATTATTCATCAAACGACGGCTCCTTACTCACCTCAATCAAATGGAGTTGTTGAATGCAAAAATTGAACTCTTTAGGAAATCATGAATGCTATGTTGATTAATTTTGGGTTACCTCAAAACATATAGGGGGAAGCTATTCTTTCGTCTAACCACATCTTGAACAAAATACCCTACAAAGAGAAAGATGAAACCCTTTATGAATTATGGAAAGGTCACAAGTCTTCCTACAAATATGTGAAAGTGTGGGGTTACTTGGCTAAAGTGGAGGTACCTAAGCCACAATTATTAAGAATAGGGCCGAAAATTGTTGATTACATTTTCAATGGATAGGCACTCAGTTCTTGGTGCATAAATTAGCAATTCCTGATATAAATGAAGGAATGATCATTGAATCCAGGAATGTTGTACTTTTCAAAAATATCTTTCCCTATAAAGATAAGGAAGAATCAAGTTCTCGCAAAAGAACTTTGGAATCAACAAGTGGGTCTCAAACGAATGAAGAACCAAGACGCAGCAAGAGGGTCCAAAAGGAAAAGACGTTTGGCCCAAACTTCCTAACTTATATGTTAGAAAATGAACCACAGACAATTAGTGAAGCATTGTCCAGTCCAAAAGCACCTTTTTGGAAAGAAGCTATCAACAGCGAAATAGAGTCGTCAAGCATAATTACACATAGGAACTCATTGATCTCCCAGCAGGCCACAAATCGTTGGCTGTTAGTGGATTCTTCAAAGGAAATATAAAGTCGATGGCCCTATAGACAAATACAAACCTAGGTTGTTAGCAAAAGGGTTCAAATAAAATGAATGACTTGATTTCTTCGATACATACTCACCAGTGACAAGAATCACATCCATCAGGGTGTTTATTGTAATAGTAGCCCTGAATAACCTTGAAATACATTAAATGGATGTGAAAACAGGCTTCCCGAATGGTGAGTTAGATGAAGAAATCTAAATAGAACAACCTGAAGGATTTGTTGTTCCTGGACAAGAAAAGAAAGTGTACAGACTTGTTAAGTCATTTATGGGCTTAAACAAGCTCCAAAACAATGGCATGAAAAATTTGACAAAATAATTTTGTCAAATGGTTTTCAAACAAATGAGTGTGATAAATGTGTATACATTAAAGCACTCAAAGTGAATTTGTTATGGCTTGCCTGTATGTTGACGATATGCTGATAATGGGTAGTAATCAAGATATCATCTTGACTACCAAGAAAATGCTAATGAAGCATTTTGACATGAAAGATATAGGTGTAGCGGATGTCATACTAGGGATTAAGATAATTAGAACATCTGACAAATTGATTCCAACTCAAGCCCATTATGTTGAGAAAATTCTCAAAATATTTAATGTGTGTGACAACATTCCTGTAAAAACGCCCATGGAGTCTAGTCAACATCTGAGCAAAAATACTGTTGAATCCATATCTCAAGTAGAATATTCCAGAATAATAGGTATTTTGATATTTCTAACAAACTGTACTCGCCCCGACATTGCGTGCTTGGTAAATAAATTAAGTAAATAAATTAAGTGGATTTATGAGCAATCTTGGTAATGATAACTGGAAAACACTGAGAAAGGTACTTGGATTTTTTAAGTACACAATGGATTATGGGTTACACTACGCCAAATATTCAACTGTATTAGAAGGATACGATAATGCTAACTGGATATCGGATTTAAAAGCCACCAAATGCACAAGTGGGTATGCTTTCACCTTAGGTGGTGCTGCTGTGTCCTAAAAGTCCTCTAGCAGACGTTTATAGCTCGTTCTACGATGGAGTCTAAATTTATTGCTTTAGACAAAGTAGGAGAAGAAGCAAAATGACTCCAAAATTTCCTAGAGGATATTCCTTATTAGTCTAAACTGATTTCTGCCATCATAATTCATTGTGATAATCAATCAGCAATCGAAAGGGCTAAAAGCAGCATGTACAATGGTAAATCTCCTCACACTAGACGACGACATAATATCTTAAGGCAATGGATCTTCGATAGGGTAATCTCACTTGACTATGTGAAATTCAAGGAGAATTTAGCGGATCTGTTGACAAAAGGCCTACCCAGAGATCAAATAAAATGCCTATCGAGAGGAATGGGACTAAAACCCATAAGTTTAAGAACTAACATAGCGGACACCCAACCATGATGATTGGAGATCCTAAGAACTTGGTTCAATAGGACAACTAAGGTATGAAGGTTCATGTGAGCACTTCAACCTACTCCTATGACATAGAAGTGCTGTCTGCCATATGGGTACGAAGTTGAGGTTCGACTCTTAATGATTCCCAAAGCTAGAATAGTGGAGTATGGCAAGGTACTCTTTGAGGGAGATCACCTATATAAGTGTAAAGATGGGTAGCTTCATTGTAAACACTTATGAATCCAAGATAGGTGTCCATGGCCAAAACGGACAAAGCCGAAAAGAACTAAAAAGCATAAGAACAACTCTTGTTTGAGTACCATTGTCTTGGTTTACACCAACGGCTGAACAATTCAAGGCATCATGTTCACTGATTAGCCAAGTGAACCCGATAGTTGTTTACTAAGAAAGGTTCAAGGCCACAAGCTACCCATCCTAATGCAATAGTTGTTTGCATGAACTCTCTCGTGCCTACATTAGCATATGCATCATCAGTTGCGTTAATTTCCATTCAGGTTGGGGACTGTTGGAAATTGGTCTTCTTTGACCAAATATTTAAGTAAGCTAAAAGTATTAATTTCTAAGAAATTGGTGATCATCGTAAACTACGCTACTGGTAGATGACGATAATGTGATTAATTGGCCAAAACCAATTTCAAGTGAATGACAAATTAATGGTCAAAGTGAGCTACTTGATAGTTAACTAAGAAGACTAGTAAAGAAGCCAAAGGAATAGGAGGAATGGAACTCCATCCCATATTGAAAGATGAATAAAAACTGGACTAAAATATATATCTCAATTACGGAGGTAAGGGTTGGGCTCCTTAGGGGTACTACAAGTGTTTGGAGGGGAAATGACCAATATGGTAATGGGTTCAAGCGCGCCGCCGCCGCCTACCCTTCTGGCCAACTCGGCTGAGCTGGGCCTGGGCCTGTGCTTGGGCTTGGGCTTGGGCTTGGCATGCCGTGGCATGGTCGTGGGCTTGGACTTGAGCTTGGATTAAGTTAAATTGGGCTTTTAGTCCAATATTAACTTTTTGAACCAAATTTAATTTGAATTTTACTTGGCCCAATAGAAAGAACAAAACCTTCAAACTTCTGCTAGATTTTATTTCTGGAATTGATTTCAGTTTATGGGAAAGCTGAAAACATGATTCCATACCTCCAACAGATGCACCTAGATTGCACCTTTCAAACTTTTGCTTTTGAAACTAGTTGCTGAATTGGAAAAGCAACAGCCATTTTGACCACCTTTCAGTTGCTCCTTGGCTCTATACATCATTCTTGAAACTACATCATACATACAAGCATTTTATACTACTTTTCTGCATTGTCCAATAACAAAAGAGCATTTAGTATGCTTGAGTTTGAACTGATCAAATAGTTTGTAGTGCTACTATTGTTTGATAAGTCGTTGTAACTTGGGAGACGATATCCAGTTTGCCATTAGCACCAGTGCAAGGCCAATTCTTCTTAAAGACAGAGAGCTCCACTCTCGCCTCGACTACTTGCTATTTTCTTATCACATAAATTTCCTACTACCAGATCAATAACAATGTGGGATAGACCCAATCTATACACTATAATATCCTTAATTATTTCTCAATTTAATTTCAATTTTCTTATTCACTTTTTTAATTTCAACATATAAATATGCCGAAATTTTCACACTGAGTAACAAGGGAAACAATCTCTTAGATGAAGATAACAACAATAATCTTGCAGCACTAACCAAGCAACTAACCTTAGATGAAGCAATGATTTTGCCGCATCAATAAAGCAAACTGCAATTGGGGCAAAAATCATGGGAAGAGATTATGGAGATTAAAATGAGAAAATTATCTTTACTGAAAATAATTTATTTCTGTTGTATATAAACTCATTTACATTATTCTGTTGAAAGTAAGAAAAATAGAGTTTAGTTCTCATATTTCTACATGGTATCAGAGCACGATTAATCGAAAAGGGGTTTATACAAGTTCCTGGAGTAGATTATGATGAGACTTCGCTGTCCAGTGGTCAAACCAACAACCATTCATTTGGTAATTGCTCTTTCTCCCTCACATAATTGGAACATGAGGCAGTTAGATGTTAAAAATCCCTTCTTACATGGGCATTTGAAGGAAATAGTCTACATGGAGCAACCTCATCGCTTTATAGGTGCTTCTTTGTCTGATCATGTTTGCCGATTGAAAAAGTCCATATATGGTCTCAAACAAGCACCTCGTGCTTGGTTTGATCGTCTATCCAGATTTTTGCTTCATCTTGGTTTTGTTGCAGCACTGCAGATTCATCACTATTTATCCTCCACACTAATGACATCATTCTATTACTACTAGTATATGTTGATAGTGTTCTAGTTACAGGTAACAATGAGGTTTTTATTGAGAATCTTCTTCTACAACTCAGTGATGAATTTTCTATAAAAAACCTTGGACCATTGCATTACTTCGAGGAGGTGATCAATTTTAATGGTGGCATATTTCTTACTCAGCAAAAATATATGAACGATTTACTAGCCAAGGCAAAAATATTGGAGTATAAAGCTTATGCAACACCACAAGTTCTTCGTGAGAAGTCCGACTCTTCAGATCATAGTCCTGTTGATCCTACTGTATCTCGTAGTATTGTTGGTGCTCTACAATACTTGACATTTAGACATCCTAACGTACTCTGATGTAAATCGTATATGCCAACATTTTAGTAACCCTACCTTGTCCAACTTAAAGGCAGTGAAGCGAATAACCGGCTATCTCAAAGGTACACAAAATTGGATTCTTCGTTATATCTCAAAAAAGCTCTCTTTCTCTCCATGGTTTTAGTGATGTTGACTGGGCTAGTTGTCCTACAACAAGAAGAAGTACTACTGGTTATTGCATTTTTGTTGGTGCAAATTGCATCTCTTGGTGTTCTAAAAAGCAACCAACAGTTTCTCGTTCAAGCACTGAAGCTGAATATATGCCGATGGCTTTTGCTGCTGTAGAACTAAATTGGCTAAGCTATCTTTTTCGTGACATCAAGCTCTCTCTTCCTCAGAATCCACAACTATTTTGTGACAATATCAGTGCTCTTCATATGACTGTTAACCCAATGTTTTATGCTTGTTCCAAGCATATTGAGATTGATTATCATTTTGTTTGTGAAAAGTTGGCAATGAGGACTCTCACTACTCAGTACACTTCCACAACTTCTAAATTAGCAGATGTTTTTACGGAGCCCCTACCTAAAAGTACTTTCTTCTTGCTCCGCACCAAGTCGGGTGTTCATTCACATTCCCCCTCCAGCTTGAGGGGGGCATAACAAGGGAAACAATCTCTTAGATGAAGATAACAACAATAATCCTGCAGCACCAATCAAGCAACTGACCTTAGATGAAGATAACGGCAATGATTCTGCAGCATCAATCAAGCAAACTGCAATTGGGGTAAAAATCATGGGAAGAGATTATGGAGATTAAAATGAGAAAATTATCTTTACTTAAAATAATTTATTTTATGTTGTATACGAACTCATGTACATTATTCTGTTGAAAGCAAGAGAAACAGAGTTTAATTCTTATATTTCTACAAGTTCCCCCTGAGCTTGTGAGCTCTCTTCTAGGTACTCCTTTCGGTCGTCTAGCGTAATCATATAAGGGGGAACAGACGCTAAATGCGGACTGAACACATTGCAAAAAGATGCCGCGCGAATTTTCAGCAGGAAAAATAATGAAGATATTAAAGACTGAGCTGGAACGTGTATGTTATGAGATTATGGGGGTAAACAAAGTGTTTCAATGGCGTCCGACCCCGAGAGCCTCATTGCCATTTTCACATCGCGAGGGAATAGACGGGGGCTGGCTAGCTGTTTTGTAGTGTGTGTATATATATGTACGTAGTTGTATTTTCTGTATCTGTAATCAGCCATGTGGTGTTTTTGTGATTTATTATGAAAAATGCGATCGAGGGGGGGAAACACTCATTTTTTAGCACATGGGAAATTATTCAATTTTGCAATTTACAGGGTGACATATATATATATATATATATATATATGATGCAATTTGCCCTTTCAATATGTGTCTGTGTATAAATTATAACTACTAGCTAGTACAAAGATGGAAATATATATTTATTCCACTTGATCAACCATATACTTAAACAAACCATACAAATTGCAAGAAATAGAAAAGTCTGCTTTATTCTGGCTTGAATCCATCTATTGTCAAACGATGGAGTGAGAAAGATTTCCAGATAAAATCCTATTATATCTAAATTGATCTTTTATTATGTTGTCAGATACTTCCATTTAGTTTGTAGCTAGTAATCACCTCAGGTTCAGGGTCAGGTGCAGGTGTAGGTGCATGTGCGTGCTAAGACTGATTATAAGCTGACTTTCTTTAATGGCTTACCATTAATTTCATTAATAATTAAATTATGAGTAACTTTTAATTCTCAGCTTCTGGTTGATGTTACGTTAGCTCATGAATCAGGATAAAAGAATGCTTGCATGTTTGTCTTATAGCATTATGCTGCAGATGTGCACTTTGGGATTCAAGAAAATAATTGTTAATCAATCAATAAATCATATATAATAATACCAGCATTTTATTTTATTATATTTTAATTCAATAATTTAAATTTTATTTTAATATCTACATAATTTAGTCACACAGTCCACTCATCAACTACCCTTGAAACACAACCCACTTGAAGAACTATTTCACAAATTACGGAAAACTGAATTTGACTAAATTGGATTTTTTTTTATCTTAATTTTGTTGTTTTATTTTATAATTCACCTTATTTTAATTGACCGGTGAAAATAAGCTGACCACCCACTAATTTTGGATGATGCTGATAGCAAAGAATTCCTTTCTTTTTCCAAAAAAGGAAAAGGTTAAAAAGTGTTTTTCTTATTTTGCTCTCTCTTGAAATGTAATTGTCAAGTACTTAAAGAGTTAATTTTCAATGTTGGGCTCATCTCAATCCAATTTTAGGTATTATATCAGTTGATGGAAATAAGAATTGGTAAGAGATCTTTTGGCATTAAGGTTGATTAATGAAGTGGGATTTCAGTACAAAAGAATCATTATTGGGTTAGAAGGCCAACACAAGGAAAAAAGCATAATTAGTAACAGATGGAACTCCAATTTTTCTTATTAGTGTTGTTTAGCTGGAACATATTTCTTTATGCATGTTGTGTTAGCCATTGTACGAATATCTACTCCTGTCAATGGGCAGTTAAAATTCTTTATTATGTTTTTATTTTATTTAATAGATATATGATATATGAATTAAATATTTTTTATAAAAATAATTGATTGAAAATTAAATTTACTTGGCATATATATACATCAAATTGAAATATGAGATGAAATAGATAATGTAATAAAAAATCTAAACTAGGCCATAGGTAGGATATTATGCTATCCAAACTCATATCCTAAAATATTCAAACAAAAATACATCATATTCTATATCCTATAAAACCCAAAATAATAAGATGGCCCCAACTCTACCCTACCCTATCTAATCCAAGACCTATTAGGTTTAATTTATTGGACTTATATTTTTAATATATAGCTAATTTTTTTTAGGGCTGTCAATGGATCGGATTTTAATCTGAATCCAATTCAAAATTTAGAATTTTTATCTGATTAAAATATTCGATGGATCAAATTCGATTATAAATATTCAAAATTCGAAATAAGTGGATCGGATATGGAATTAAGCAATTCAATCCATTAAAGATCCGAATCTGAACCTTAATATTTTTTATTAAATTAATACTCTTATATATAATATTAATAAATATTTTAAAATAAAATTTATGTATTATATTGACCTTATATCTATATTAACGTCTATATTATATTATTAATATTGAGTTTTTAACCTAAAAAATAAGAGGGATATTGATAAAATGTCAAATATAATAACATATAATAGTTCATCTATATATTAATATAATGTGAAAAGGGAGTTTAGTATTCAAATATTTAATTTTTGGACTAATATATAATAAAACATTGTTAAAAATTCAAATATGACACATATTTACTTTATAAATACAATATTTTTATAAAATGTAAAAGGAAAAAAAATAATAATAATAATAAATCGGGTCGAATTTTTTAATCGGGTTTCGGATATCAATCGGATTCGAATGTTGTACTGATTAACAAAGATCCTATAGGATTTTGGGTCGAATTTGGATATGAATTTTGTAATCGAATTTGGATTCGAATATGACAGATCCGATCCAAATCCGACCCGTTGACAGCCCTAATTTTTTTAATATATACTAAAAAATTATTTGACATATGATACACAAAAAATTTCTTATATTTAATTTAGTTAATCTTTAGATTTGATTTTGTATATACTAAAAAATCAGAAGTAAAAAAAAAAAAGAAAACATTTTTTTCTCTCTCTCTTCTCCTTCATATTATGTTGTTTCTAGTTATTTTCTCTAAGTATGTTGCTTCTTTTTTCTCTTTAATTTTATTCTTTCTGTTCTTATTTAATAGTGTTATTTCATATAATATATCCAAGCAAATATATGTAAATAGTTAAAAAGATATACTATTTACATAAAAATTAATATTTTTTTAATTTTTTATATATATAAAAAGTATCATTAGTATATATTTAATTTTGATATAAATAATTTTTAGGTTAATAGATTAAATTTGAGTATATAGTAATGGTAATTTTTTACATGAGTATTTTATGAGTATAGACCCTATCCAAACTCATTACAATATCTTTAATAAGTATGGGTAAGGGTATGGATTTTTGTATGACTTTTGGGATCTGAATAGGTTAATACCCTACCTCTTGATAGGTCTAAATATATGATAGCTAACAACCTTTATTTTCCATGCCACCAAAATCTCAATCTTACAATAATTACGAAATTATATTGGTAAATAATACTAAAATGACAAGACGTTTTCCAATAATTTCAAAAATTTCAACTAAAATTATTGTAACCTAAAGTACTAAGTAGAAATTTGATAGTTTGATTATGAAATAAGATTGTCAATTATCTGAAAGAAAAGGGAAATTTTCTATATCTGTAGTATATATAAAAGTATAAATATAGATAGTGTCTGTTTTTTTTTTTTTTTAATATGCACCCGATCTAGTTAGGTTATAACATTTATTGGGCATGACTTATTGGTAAACTAGCCCAAATTTATAAAATTTCTACACATTTAATTGGTTTTATAAAGAACAACAACTTAATAGAAAATTTTACTTAATTGGATACTAATGCAGTACGAAAATGGAGTTGCGGCCCTTTCCGAAAATCAACAAAGTGAAATAGGTTTTTGTTTATAGATAGTGTTTGTATAAAGCTAGAGCTCAAGTTTTTTATGAAAGATTATATACCCTTTTGGATATGAGAATTGGTATTTATATTGATTAAGTTCTTTAGTGGACTTCGATCCACTTAGATTAGGGTGCCCATCTTGATGGACTTAATTTGTTAGGCTCACTACTCCTTTTTTATTTATATATTTAGTTTGTTAGGTCTTTTTATTTACTTTTTAATTTTTTTGTCCATATGGTCTTTTTTTTTTTTTTCATTTCATCAAGCCCCCTCCTACATCCACTTAATTGGAAATTTATACATTAAAAGTATATCAAAAAATTAATTTTATTTTTCCTTACCCATAATTAATTATATTAAATTTTGTTAATTTATTTTTAATCCAACTTTGAAAACATTCGAACAATTTAACAGCAAAGTAATTTGGAGACTCTTTTATCTCCTTGATCGGTTGTTTCCAAGAAATAAGTCTTGCTTGGGATTTCAGAACCACTTTACGGTTTTAGATCTTTCTATTTTCTTAAATAGTTTTCACTCCCTTTTCGTGGCTGTGGGTTACCAAATGAGATCTTTTTTCACTTTTTCCTAGCCAAATTGTAAGTTCTTGAGTGGTTTACCATCTCCAAAGGGACTTACAAAATTGCTTTTCTTCATGAGAGATGAGGATTGAGGTCCTCCGTATTTGGAGTAGTTCATTGTTGTTGATGCGTCTACAGAAGGTTCATCACAAACTTCACTAGTGCCTTGAGGAGGGAGGATTTTTTGCCTCTCTTTTTGACATTACATATATGTTTCTTGAGGGTAATTAGTTAATTTTTTGGCATCTTGCTTGCTTGTGCTCTTTTTATTACATTCATGCCTTATCCTTAGCACTTGTGTTATTTTTGTTGATTATTACTTGCACTATTAAGCTTAACTCAATTTGTTTGCACTCACCATGAAAAAAGATCAACTTGACAAAGATTCATGCTAGAAGAGCGAATGCAAGCTCTTGCAACAAGCGTGCAGTGAAGCAGTGTTATGGGATTAATCCCTAATATTGTAGCATCCAAGCCCCTTATGGAGGAATTCTAAGGAGCCTCATGCTCCACCTCATTCTGCTGCACCTCATGCTGATGCAAGTCATAGTTTCGAGCTAGTGATTTCAGGACTAGCTAAGAAGCATGCTCGAGAATCTATTGCTGGGGCGACTTGCCCAAGATCATCTTGTCCCTTTCATGCTGGTGAGGGCAAGAGTTTATTCCATTATGGTTTCTATAGGAGTTGCAATACCAACTCTCATTGGGATATCGACAAGATTGTTTTTGCTATTGATGGCTCACAGAGCGGAGTCGACAAGTATGATTATAGGAAGTTGGAGATATCTTTATCTTCACTGCTGATGGAGTTTGTCACAAGATATCTAACTCAAGTAAGTACTTTTCATTTTACTTAGTTTATTTAGCTTGCATAGTATATTTACATTTATGTGCAGTCGTTTGACTATTTTGTTTGTCAGTTTTTAGATATGTCTAGAACATGGTTATGTAGATATCCTGTCAAGCAAAGAAAACTGTAGCTACAATCGCCAAGTTTAAGGAGAAAGCAATAGGACTCACCAAGCAGCATCCCAAAAAGGCTAAAGAGTTCATGAAGCTAGTGAAGGAACACAAGCAATTAAAAGAGTGATATGCTAGAGAAGTAAAGATTGGGAGAAAATTTTTAGAGTCTTTCATTAGAAAGGCACTTATGTTTACTGCACACAAGTGTTGGAGTTGAGTTCTTAGAGGCAGTTGAGGTAGAGGCTATCTTAATTTATGAGTAAACTATCCATAGTTGTCGCCTCACGGTTAGTAAGACTGAGTGATACCCTCTAAGAGACTTGCTGCTACTTGAACCCATCAGTCCATTTAACCTCTTCACTGAGATAGTTACTGGAACATCCGAGGTAGGTGAGGAGGTTAACTGGAGCATCGAGGCTAGCACTGAGGATCCAAGTGTCATAGCTGTATAGTAATGGAGTAGGAGTTAAGCTAGGAGTTAGTCTTTTGTCCTTTCCTTTTGTAGATCGAGCATCTCTTCATCTTTAACTTGTTTTGGTAGCTTGTAGTTGGTTTCTTTTTTGATGGCCAAGTGTAGGCTAGACGTTGATTTGTGTCTGCACATTCTAGTAATGTTGGACTTTGCATTTTCTACAGAAATTTGAACAACTTTGCATTTTTTTTTTGTACTTAGTCATTTAGATGATTTTATTCATCATGTTTCTCCTTGACGTGTATTATTTATATGTTGTTGCATTTCTATTCTTTTTTGCTTTTTCAGCTTCTTCTTAGGACTTCATTGCAATGAGAAATAGCTTAAAGTTCCCTTAGCGGATTTTGTGAAAGACTTGGGGTGTGATTGCTTGTGTTTTCATTTTTCCTTTCTCATTTTTTGGAGGAAATAGTAAGTTTTTTTTGTTTGTGAGGTGAAAAAAAAAATGAGGTAGTGATTGTTTGTAAGATAAAAGTGTAATGATTACAATTGATGTGACAAGTGAGAGAAAATGAGGTGGTGATTGTTTGTGAGAATTTTTTGTAAGGGAAAGTTGTGAGGTGGTGGTTGTTTGTGAGATTTTTTTGAGTGAAATTTGTGGAGTGGTGAATGGTTGTGAGAATTTTTGTGAGAAAGAGATGGTGATTGGTTATAAGTTATTTTAATGTAAGCAAATTTATATATTATTTATATATACAATGAAGTAGATTAAATTAACATTAATTTATTATTATCTAAAATATTCCGTATATTATAATGAAGTTTAATATGGAATAAATTTATTATTTTATTTCATTAAAATTTGTAAAATTTATGTGAGAATTTAATAATTTATATATTGAATATATAAAAATAATATGTTCATGTAAATTCGATAAACACATATTAAGTATTTAATAATAATGTAAAGATTGCATATATACCAAATATTTTTTAAATATATTTAATATATTCCTATAATTTCCATTAAATATTAATTAATTATTTATTATATATATTAAAAATAAATTCTTTATGTATATCAATTAAAAGTATATGTTAAATATCATAACATATATTAAATATTACATATAATGGACATTTTCATTAACTATATTAAATATTAAATATTTAATACATATTTGTTAAATATTTATTTTAAAATTTTACTATAAGTTATCCGTTAACATGTTGTTATTTAGTTATTAAAATATATATATATATACATATTAAATATATATTCTTAATGCATATTCATGAAATATATATAAAATGTTTAATCATATATTAAATATTAAATGTGTACTATAAATTATTTAACTATATTTAAAATACTATTATTTTTTAAATTGTCAAACAATAGTTCTTATATCTTTATAAAAATGAAATTTAATATATTCGTATTATTATTTATAATATAATATATATATATATAAGTGTCAGAATTTTTTATTGATCTTGTATTACATTCTTCCACCATACTTATTAATTTTTTTATTTCAAAAAAGGTTATAATGATATTGTTATTACAGATACAAAATTATGTATTAATATATAAATCGAGTACTAGTGGAAATTTCCAATCTCATTAAGTTTGTTGAAGATACATGCTTTGCGGATTAGTAAGGTAGAAGAATTCACATAACTACATAGTTAACATGCAATATTACGTAAAAAGTTCAAGCGCACCTTAAAGTATGGATACAAGTTTGTGTTGTGTCGTATGTAGTCCGAAACCAAATTAAACTCTGGAGGTCGTATGTACTCGGGTGCTAGTCTACATATCGCATCACACACAAGCTTCACGTGGCAGTGGAATGCTGAAATATCTCAACACTATTTCTGTGGCGGTGGTGCATGGCAACCGTTTAAATAAATACAATAATGTTCTCTTCAATCACGAGCCGACTACGTTGGTGTTCAGCAATTAGTCCACGGTCTTTTATCTTACCATAGAGGGTATGAAATGTATGTTTGCTCATCTTCAATTATTCAAAGAATCGGCATTCGTGTCCCTAGAACATATCAGTCAACCAATCTATGTCTCGATACCGTGAATCCTTGAATGGTACTCTTAATTGGTTCGCAAATGAGCGGGGCGATGCCTTGTACAAGTACAAAATACCCCCGAATGAACGGTTTATATTTCTTTGAGCATTGATAGTATTTTCATTATGCACATCATCGAACACATCGCCAATGACATCGTCCACTACATTATTAGGCACACCTCCAATGTTTTCGCCGTCCATTCCTACCAAATTTTTAGGAAATCCCATTAAATATTTTACAATATCTATGGAGGTAGGTAGTTAATGACTATTACTTAAAAAAAGTTAAGCAAACCAAATAAAGACAGAGGATATTATGGATAAAACAAGAACGTACATACTAAAACATGAATAAATAAAAATGATATCATAACAAAGGTTATAAGTCATTCGTGCAGACAAACATGATAATAGCATAACATATGGGCATATAATGTATGCAGAAAGACAATCACGGAAGCTTCTCCAAGTAACCACGCCTACAGTCGGGGGGAAGGGCAAGAAAATTCCTACAATGGGTAAGGTCCTCCAATTTCGTCAGTGCCATATAGAATAAGTCATCAGGCAGGTCGAGAATTTCGATCAATTTTTGAACACACATCTCCACTGTCGTCACAAATGTGGGATCACTTTGTGAGGCAATGGCCTCATTAGCTCGGGTGAAAGAGTGCATGGCAGATATAACCACCGGATCATGACCCTTTTTTCAATGCGAGGAAATGGAGGTGGAGGAAGTCAGCCTAGGACGAGGGTGGGGGACCTGGGACATCAGAGGTGATGAATACCCGGTGTCATCAAAATCATCTCCTATGTCTTGGGTAGCCTCAGAACCAGCCCCTAAAAAGTCATCCTCTCGATTGCATCGTTCACCCCGAGGCAATGTGCCTTCGGTTGATGCCCTCGCCATTCGACCAGTGGCAGTAGTGGGCACATAAATAGTTGTAAGCTCTCTGTAGTGGTGCAATGGCTTTGAGTGAAGCGATGCGTCTCTAGGATGAGCCTACATTTGGAGAGAAAGTTTAGTAATGGTGATGTTAACTTAAAAGTGTACGAATAATCTCTTTGAGCAACGGTGAAATATATGCAAACAAACACACATACTGCTATCCACCGCGCCCAACACTCATCTGAGGCCGTCGAGACCATGTTTTCGTCATCCCACCCAAAGCTCGTATCCGCAGTAAGTAATGTGTGGTACCTCTTCCACTTCTCTTTCAACCTCTGACTTTTTCCTTGCAATTGCCTGACTGAATATGTGTACCCTTGGCATGCCATTTCCATCTTTACCATCATGTCAATCCAGTGAGAAGGGGTGAATTTCGCTCCGTACACTCCACCCTTTAACACTTCATCATACATAAGCATGATGAAGGCCGTTTCGTTTTGCCTAGTTACAAGAAAAAATGGTTTCAGCGATCAATATCATTAGTTGCTAAAAGTAAAAAAATGGTTGCTAAAACTTATAGTGACCAAAACAACGATGGTCGCAGGTGGTCACAATAGAGTAGCTACTAAAAGTGCTCAGTGACGAGTTATTAACTTGGACGCTGAAAATACATGTTCAGTGACCATCCAATAATGGTTAGTAAAGATGGAGAAATCAACATGTTTTTTACTCGCTAATGTAAAAATTCGTGGTCACTATATCATTGACATGGTTGTTTTAGGTACGCATACAATGACCATATCTTTTGGTTGGTAAAAATTAATTTTTTAGCAACCAAATTATTGGTTGCAATAACTTTTAGATAGTTGCAATAGTTGTGTTATTTAACATGTTTTAGCGACCACATTGCGATGATCAAATATAATTGCTAAAGAGTATGTTTTAGAGACATAATAATTGGTTGCGACAATTTTAATATTGTCGCAAGACTTATTGCATTTTTTATGATTTAGTGACCAAAAGTGTAGCTACTAATCGCAATAGCTATTAGATAGTTGCAATAGTTGTGTTATTTAACATGTTTTAGCAACCACATTGCGACGATCAAATATAATTGCTAAAGAGTATGTTTTAGAGACATAATAATTGGTTGCAACAATTTTAATATTGTTACAAGACTTATTGCATTTTTTATGATTTAGTGACCAAAAGTGTAGCTACCAGTCGCTAATATATTACCTATTAGAAACCAAATGCCAATTGGAGAAATATTTTCAATTGGTTGTTAATGTGTATATTTTAGCAACCAAATAGTGGCTGCAAAAGTAGCTTGAAATGATTGCTAATATGAATTTTTAAGCCAATAAATAATTGCCAAACAATTTGAATCGGAATAGATTCAGGATATATTATTATAAACAAAAATAGGATGATAAGTGACGAGTACTTATGCTAGATAAAAATAAGGAAGTACTTACTTCCCTTACAATATTTTCGAAATAAAGAAAAATTGTTAACTAATCTCCCCTAGAGGAAAATAAGAAGAAAGACAAAAAGAAAAGAGATTAAATTACAGATTGCAACCCTCCTCAAGCACTTGCAAGAGACACCCTAGAGACTAGGAACAAATCTTCATTTATGTAGCAAAATCCATCCCATCCATGCATCAACAAAATCTGTAGATGCAACAAAATTCCAAAAAAAGAGTTCAATAGCCTATCTTAAGAGAATATAGAACAGAAGCAACATGGCACTAGAAAAATAATTCTAAACTGAGGTAATAGTTCGCCAGAAAAAACTACAATAATTGATTACTATATTAACTCCTATATATGCTAGTTTGAAAACTACATAATCATATATGCCAGTTCGAAACATATTTGCTACTAAAAAATAGCTACTTAACTCTACATATCTACTTAAAATCAAATATATGCCAATTTGAAACATATTTGCTACTAAAAAATAGCATATGGGGAACCATTTGATATATGTAAGTGCTTGAATAAAATGAGAACATTCCCAAGGACACGACATTTTCAACAACAAGAAAGTGGAATCTTTTGAAGGCATTCCCACTCCAGATATTTCTGCAGCGAAAAACATGATACAAAATTTTGAAATATATGCCAATTGATGTAGCATCTACCCATGTCACAAATTCAAATCATCTATCCCTTTCTAAACCTGTCTTTGCCTGTCTACTTCCAAGAGTAAAGATATAAGGTGAAAAGATTTGCCATTCAACACCAATGTGCATCATTTATTTTGGACAGACATAGAGAGAGGGGGAGGAGGAGGAGGAGGAGACAGGCCTGCTAAGCACCCTAAGTTGTCAATTCAACGATTCTACAAATGCAAAACCCAGATTGCAAATAAGATTTAAATGAACAAAGAACTACACCTTCTCCATGGAACTAGAGCAAGACATAAGGAATAAAAGATAAAATATTGAAGCAGAAAGCATAACACACTTAAGGTAAATAGGTAATCATATTTGCAAATAAAGAATTTTACAAGTAATAATTTGAGGCAAAAGTTTCAATCTCAAACAATGTCCACACTGGACTCCCTTACAACTGGCCGATATAGTCTCATGCAGGTTACAACATACACAAAGGAAAGTTCACAAACCTGAATGAACAATTCCCATATTGATCCTGTGCCAGTATGTTTATACATCCAGAATCTCTTCCATCACTTTGCTCTGGTTTTTTCTTCCTTACTATGCTCAAGAGCATCATGCCAAACCAAAAGCATCTGACAATATACATTGACACATTGAGAACAATCCATGTAAAACTCATTTAAGCTCTGAACACGTTGCAAACAAACTTGGACTGCGTCATGTATTCTAACAAAGTACCATTCTCTACTTATCAGTACCATTCTCTACTTATCAGATCGACCATCCCAAATCTTGTTAGGGTCATCAACACATCTCGATTTGGATTGGAAATCGCAATCTGAAACTTAAACCCAACTCTTAATAATAGTAAATGAATCTTAATGATAATTGTGAATTCTTCGTCTCTTACCTGAATTTTCCATGACTTGTGTTGCTGATGTAAGTTTTTTAAAGCTTGGACGGCAGTGGAGTCTAAATAAGTGGTGGCTGAAAGAAGTATCAACGAGTAAGTGTCTTACTGGAGATGCAATTTTGAAGCAGAAAACTGTTTTCAGTTTCACTATCAAGTCTGTGGTGTTCACAAGTTAGAGAATCTGATTTTTTGGCGAATTCAACTAAAGGACTACCTAAAAATGAACAGATCAAAAGCTAAAATACTTAAATAAACTAGATCACGACTTGCGGGCCATCTCAAGTATTACAAAATAAACTCTTGTAACTTCAGGTCCACATCTTGAAGATCCATCAGGTTCAATTTCATATTCATGGAGCCTAGTGATAGAAAGATGGATGGCTTGAGAGATTATTAGAATAAAACATACAACAGAAATTCAGAATAATCCTAAGTTTCCACAACTTGCATAGACAACTATGTCTCAAATATTTCTTATATGTTAAGTTGGCGAAGAACAAAAAGCTAATGGAGAAAATGGCTATTATCCAACAACAACATTGAGAAAAGGTCATCAAGATGAATGAACAAACTTTCTATGCCTGCTACATGTACAAAATTACGGCCCCACTTGGATAGTATCTTACTTTGGTCACTACTCGCTGTAGAAAACAAAATTTCTCCAATTCCTTATAGACTGACTACATTTACAGTAATACAGTATTGACCAACCATAAGAAGACATAAGCAACCATAAAAGGATCAGATTGCTGAAATTTGTACATAATAATGAATGTACTTAATGAATAAATACAGGTAAAAGAAATTTCTATCAAAAACAGAACATTTGAATGCACTTCAAGCAGAAGGGAGATAGGGCAACACATACAGTCAAGCTAATCAACCCCCCATACTCAACAACTTTCAGGGTTAAGTTCCCTTGGTAGTCTTTTATGTACATGCCTATAGATCACTTCAAAGTGAAGAATATTATTTACCTAACCTGGCAGAAACCCCAAAGTAAGAAACACTTTTTGTCTTTGTCGATATTATAACCTAAAAATAAAAGGAAAACAAACTGACTGAAAGATTAAATATAACAATAGAAGAGAACAGAAACTTGAAAGATACGTCAAAAGCCTCAAACGACAAGTTATCCGAGGCAGAAAATCTACTTAACATCTTGGGGAGTGAACTCAATGTTTCACAATAGAGGTTGGAAAGCACTAAATCTGACCTTAAGGCTACTGTATCAGCTATGTCTAATACATCAGAAAATTAAAATTCCAAAATGTATACAGAACAAAAGAAAGAGACCATTGAATTCTTTTCAAATATTAGACCAGTCTTATGTTAAATATTAGCACACCAAGGCACATAAAAAATCACACAGAGCACCAAAATTAAAGAATTTGGCATCCATACATATAATGATTAATCAAAAAGCAGTTTCAGACATTAAGGAACTACATATACATTTTCAAACACCATTGAATAACACATAGAAGTAAGATCTTGTAAAATTACCAGACCAAGAAAAGAATTAGCTAATCCAATGCTTAAAAACATAGAACTGAATATTGATAACTAGAGTTACTAAGCAGAATCCATAAATCGTACACAAGGATTTAGCTTACAAAATTTTTTTTCTAGAGAATTGACAAAATGAAACTAAGCAGAATCCATAAATAGTCCCCAAATAGCAAGACATGCCATCACATGGTATACATATAGGACCTAAACATTGAAACTGATTTTTTTCTTTTTTATCCAAAATATTCAGGCTGCTGATACTATTGGGACTTAATAGGAAATTACTTAGAAACTCCAATGGGACTTCATTTTAGTAAGCCAAATAAATTGAATTTCGAGTTGCTTAGACTTTGAACACATATTCCAAGTGTTACTAATGCAATTCATACTAGTTTGGATTTTGAACTTTAAAACACAAACTCAATTCACCTAAGACTTTCAACTTATATTCCAATGTGTTACTAGTTCAATTCATTCAATAAACACAGGTTCCATTTCAGTTCCACTATGCAGTCAAACCAGGCTTTACAATGAAAATCAATTATAGCATATAATCTCATCACACAGTGGTGTTTGGAAGAGTAGTTTGGCCCAGAAAAATTCATGCATGCCTATAGTTTTTCTCAATCTGAAATTTTTTCTTTAAATTTTTGGTTCTGGAGAAAAAGGAGTTTTTGGATGATTAACGAATAAATTTACAGAAACTGTATGATGAGAGAAATCGAGATTTCATAGTCGCAATAGTTTCACTTTTTTTTCAAGGTTTTGAAAAGCTTCTAAATAATTTCACCATTTCGCTGTGAGTTTGGTTTCATTTTTTTAGCTTAATTTTTTTCTTTGAAATTTATGCTTTTCAAATATTTTACTTATGCTTTTCGTTGAAGGAAAAACATGTTTAGTTATTTAATTATTTATTGTTTAAATATAGTTTGGACGTCAACAAGTAAGCTCTTGCTGCCCAGACAAGTTCCAATTAATTCCCTAATTCTTGAAAAGAAAAATATTTTTAGTTTAGTATGTACAGAATTTAGTTTGGCAGCTTATAGTTTTCCACTATTTTTTTTCTGTTTTGGAATTTGGAATATTAATGGAAGTGTATACAACCTTTTCTTCTCTCTCACACAGGATAAAGTGAGAGGGTATATGAAATTGTTTATTAACTGATTTATGAATGCATAAACTTTTTATGAATGCATGCTCTCATTTAATTCTCATTAGTCACACCTAAATTTATTTTGCTTAGTGACCACTGAAGGGCTCCTTTATGTATTTCATACAAGTAGTAAAATTATGAGGTTTGAATTTTTTCTTAATTCTCTTATCTTATGGGAGAAGTCTAAATGTGTTTACAAAATATGACTTTTAGCTTTTTTCATTTCCTACATTTTCTGCCAAATATTTTACAAATTGCATGTAAACTGCAGTACTTAAATTTAGGAATAAATCTAAATTTAAGAATTATTAATAACTATGATGAAATGAATTTAGAATTAATAATAATAATTAAATAAATAACTAAAAGTAGTTGCTAAAAACTTTTTATCTATAATTATGAAGAAACGTATATAATTATACTTCTATACCATTGTAAAAGCGAAGTCTATTTTCTTTCCAAACCGAAAGTTACTTCATCCATTTTTACAAAACTATCTTTCAATTAGCTATTTATTTTAAATATCTTTACTTTTATTATACTGAAGGAAAATCTATACAAAACTTACGTAACATTCAAAAAGTATTTATGTGCATGGGAACTGCGTGCGATGATTGCTAGTTTGGTACAAAATGAATTCTGGTGAATAATTAAACTACGAAAATCAGCCTAAAATGCAAGTTATAGGACTGGAATCTAGAATTAGATACAAATAAAAAAGAATTGATAAAAAGAAAGGACAAATGCATATTTCCTCACACTAGGAAAACATTGATCCTAAAACTAAATTAAGTATAAAGTAGAAGGGATGCTCTCTATCTTAAAATATATAAATTGATACATGCTTTAGTACAAAGAGAATGACTAAATGTAAACAAAGCACACTAAGATTGAGCATTCCCAAATATATCACTATGTTATTTAATGAACTCTAGATATATTAAACATAAGGAATTACCTCAATTTTGGTTCTTATGCATGTACAAGCTTTTGAGGTCCCTATTTTCGAGACAATGTCACCTTGTTTGATTCCAAATAAGTCCTTATCAAGAAAAAAAATAGTTAGGAAAAAGTGGAAGAATGATTAATCAGAATATAGATTTATTGTCTAGTTGTCAAAAACTCAAAAGTAATATTATAGAAATATTTAAAACATACGATATTCTTAGTGATGAAGAACTCAAACTTCAGAATTTCCAAATAAAACCATTGAAAGCAGTGCAAAAGCAATCAATCTGCCTACTGATTAAACTTTTTCTATGTAAACAAAATTAACTTTATATATAGGTGGTAGAGTGCTAGAGACCTCACTACACTATTTTCCCAATGGGCAAAGAGTCAGATCTAGTTCCAAGTTCTAAAGGCATTTCCATGTGTATAATGACGTAATCTCTTCAATTATGGCACAAGCTCAAGCCATTAGTACACTAAGTCGGTAAGAAATTAATAAAGCCTACCAAAATGGATGAAATATAATGGAAAGCATATATTAGTTAGGAGCAGCAACCAGATAATCCATATCTTACATTCTGCTAACTTTTCGAATCATATACTTGTCTTATTCTATTTGCAAACCCCCATATAGGCCATACACCTTCTCTGCTCCTCTTGAGTTCTAATATTAATTTTGTCGTAGAAATTAGCACAAATGGATATACACAATTTTCTCCTAAATGATGTCAATCATTCAACATCTCAATAATGCCGACAAACACACCATAAGGATAAAAAAACAGTCTACCCAATAATCAGTTTAGGGAAAATTTAAAAATTCAATCAAAAAGGAGAAAATATATTAACCCACATGGAAACCCAAAATTTGAGAACATCATAAAGGGGATAACATAAAATTTGTCTGGCAACTGCACCTTTAGCATAAATAATTTGCACAATAATGGATGCTAAATTACCTTTTCTTCTGCAAATTTTTTCACAGAGAGAGGTTTTTTCTGTTATGCTTTCCAATCCTCACACCATGAACTCCTTAGGTTGGCGGAAAATGGTAATATTAGAGTTTGAATATAGTTTTCGCGTGAGAAAATAGGGTATGAGAATTGAGGATAACGAATAGAGGATAAATAGGGATGAAGGATGAATATAGTCAGATTAGGAAAGAATTATTTAGATGAGGAGATGAGGATTCAAATTTGGGAAGAAGTACTCAAATTAGGGACTGAGTGAAGAAGTATTTGGGTCGCTTGAAAGGCTAGTCTCCTCTTTTGCGCTTAATCGAGAACTCAAACCTGTAGGCCTCTCAATTTGTTTTTTACTCTGCGGTTTAGAGGAACAGAAGCTGGGCATATGGGGCTGAAATTGGAAGAACTGAAATCTGCCCCTTCCTTGGCAGATTTGTAGTGCTAAGTGTTTCTGAATGATTAATGTGAAAAACAAATTAAAACACGATTCTTTTGAAAATAGTTTTCTGATTGGGTTGACTAATGAGAGACAAGAATATTAATAAGTTGTTCATATATATTAAATATATTTTTAGATAATATGTCTTTTCATATATGCATTTTTTTTTAATCTACTAAGTTCTAATAATCAAGCTTTTGTATTAAAATAATATATTTAATTAGAATTGTAAGTTTTAGCTATTTAAATGGTTACCAAATATGCCCAACAAAAATTTGTACTCTCTTGGAAAAACTTTTTAAAGTTTAAATTTGCTTAAATATATTGAATAACAAAACTTTGACATAAGATTATTTCTATGATAAAAATTAAGGGCGTAAGATGAGTATTCGAGCCGACTCGAGCTCAAGCTCGAACTTTACTTTAGTTGTTCGAAAGTTCATGAGTCAGCTTATGAACTTTTTTCGATTTCAAAATATTTTTTATTAACTAAATAATTAATATATATTTATAATTTACTTTTTTCTAATTTTAAACACTTATTGTATTTTATTAAATAATTATAATATATTAATAATTTAATATTTTATTAATAGTCATAATATGTTATAATTTAAATAATTACAATGATTATTATAATATATATTATAATTTAATATATATTTTATTAATAATTATATTTAAATTATTATTAAATAATTATGATATATTAATAATTTAATATTTTTATTTAATTTAAAATTTCTTGGTGAGTTGAGCTCAAGCTCTTTTTTCTTAGTTCAAGCTCAAGCTTTCAATTTTTGTCGAGCTTGACTCTTTTACTATCCTAATAAAAACATGTTATGAATTATGAAGAGAAAATTTCATAAATTTTGACTTTTTTTTTTCTTAAAGTGCATTAAGTTCAAAATAGAAAATTTAGAACATTCACTTTTCATAATGTCTCTGAGAAGAAATGATGCTAGTTTTTTAAGTCCTTTAGTAGAAGTCAAGTTTTCAAAATACATCAATATTTTACTATGATTTTTTCTTTTGAAATTTAGTATTTTATTTTTAATACATATATGCGTTCATTATAAATATCTATGATAAACTATGTTTGTCTAACATTAATATATTTAAACGAATGCAAATTTTATTTTTGAAAATTTTAAAATAATGCAAAACTTAATATTATGCTGGACCTAATACAATAAAAAATATATTTAAAACTTAGTATAGCATCTAGTTTGATATTGTTTAAAATTGAGAGTTACAATTATGAGGTATTCAAAAAAAGTTTAATAAGCTATGTCTTAAACAATAATCTTTTGTTACTTTGAAAAAAATCACTTATAATCAAGATGATTTTTTGTACCACACTTAGAAACCTATTTACTTTACAATTTAGACAACAATAGAATCATGGACGGATCCAAAACTAAGACTGTAAGGAAGCAAAAATTATAAAACATAAATGTTCAAACACAAATTTTATAACTTACAAATTCGAAATGCATGTTGTCA
Source organism: Jacaranda mimosifolia (assembly GCA_018894105.1). Lineage (NCBI taxonomy): Eukaryota > Viridiplantae > Streptophyta > Magnoliopsida > Lamiales > Bignoniaceae > Jacaranda > Jacaranda mimosifolia. The sequence continues at coordinate 24,107,367 of CM032129.1, forward strand.
TCTAAGTTGAGGACGACTTTTTGATATCATAATAATTATTAATGATTGAATCAATATCTAAATTTTTAACAATATCTTTTTCAATATAATTAATTAAACAATTAGCTAAAAAGTCATTTTTCATCTATTTTCAAAGTCTATTTTTGACAAATACGTTCTCAAACAAATAAAATAAAAGTGTCCTAATAGGTCTAAGCCTAATGTAATTGTAAATTATTTGATTGTAAATATGGGCATAAAACTTCTATTATTTGATTGTAATAGGTAGGGTTGTAAATGGATATTCGAAAATTCGTTTACCGTTCGCATCCGAATCCGTTTATAGGGCTATTATCTGTATCCGTTTAAAGTGGATATTATCCGTATCTGATTAGCAGACATCCGACTGTAAACGGATACGAATGTGGTAAATGCCTATCCGATCCGTTTAATATCCGCTCTGAATACATATCCGCTGGATATATCCGTTTATATATTTGATTATCCGTAATTTAATTAAATTCGCTATCCGTATCCGATAAATAATATTTAAAAAATTATTATATATAATATATGCTACTTTTATGTATTTTAATATATAAATAATATTTTAAAAAATTATCATATATAATATCCTATTATACATAATAAATTATTTTTATTTTTTCAATATGAAATTTCATAATATATATATATATATAAATGAATATATATGTATAAATTAGTAATTAAAAAATTAATAAAGAAATTAGACGATAATGATGATAATTAAATAATATTACATCAAAAAAATTGAAAAATCAATATGTAAATGATAAAATTAATCAATATAAAATTATTGTTGCTTTACTTTATAACTAATTTATATTGGTGTCATTGAATTAATATTAATTAATCATAAAGTGAATCAATAATTATAAAAAAAATAACTAGATCAAGAATAATTAACTTTATAATTCTAAAATAAAATAGTAAAATACGTAAATTATTAACTAGCTAAGGGGACATTAAGATTTGAGAGATTGTTTGGGTAAGCTTATAAGCTTCTTAAAACATCTTATAACACATTTGAGATCTTACAAGATATCAAAAAGTGTTTATTAAATTTTTTTAAAGGAAACTTATAAGCTCTTAAAATAAGATGTTAAAAGTTTATAATCTTTTTTTATAAAAGTTAGGACAATTCCTAACTTATTTTTATGATATTAACAAACTCCCTTAATTTTAAGCATATTAATTATAAAATTGTTATTATTAATACCTTATAGGCTGCAAAATTTTATTTTATCTAAACACTTTCAGAACTAATTTTCAAAAAAAATCTAGCAACTTATAAGATCAGAAAATATCTTATAAGATGTAAGAACTTATATAAGATCTTTTAAATAAGTTTAGGTATACACTCTCTAAGAAGGTGTTTGACTAAACTTATTTAAAACGTCTTATAAGCTCCTATATGTTATAAGATGTTTTTTAATTTCCTGTATTTTGTAAGATATTTTTCGAACTTATAAGATGCTAGATTTAAAAATAAAAAAAAAAGTTCTCAAAGTATTTGAATTATAAGATCTTAGAGCTTATAAGGTATTAGTAATAATAATTTTATAATTAATATGATTAAAATTAAGAGAGCTTGTTAAGATTTTAAAAATAAGATAAGAACTCCTTACTTTCTTAAAAAGTGCTTATAAGTTTTTAACATCTTATTTTAAAAAATTTATAAGTTATTTTCTTAAAAAAATTACGAAACACTAACATCTTATAAAATATTTTGAGAAGCTTATAAACTCATGTAAACAATTTTTAAATATTTTACAATATCTAACTATATACATGTAATATAAGATGAAAATATCATTTCATAATTTTATTTTTTGTAGAGTTGTACTATTATTAATTTAGAAAAGTAATAAAATTTATCTAAATATAAAACTTAAACTCTAAATTCTAAAATCTCATAATTTTATAAATTTTAAACCCCAAAATATTAATAATAGAGAATATTTTTATTGATTAACATTGTTATATCTACATATCTAAAATTAAATGTCAATATTCAATAGCCATCGTAAAAACTAATTTTTTAAATTTACATTAAAATATAATATGCAAAAATATTAAATATCAAAATATGAATCAGAGTCATATATAACAAATTGATGAATAATTAAAATTTAAAAATTAAAAAATTAATTACTACAATAAAATAAAAATTATCAAAATAAAATATAAAAAAATGTAAAAATAAAAAATATAATCAAATCACTATTCACTAAACCCTACCTCCCATTTTACATTTCAATTTCACCTCCCTCTTTCACTCTACAGCAGCCACATGGTACTCCTTTTCCCTTCTCTCAATTTTTTTTTTTTTTTTTTGATTTTGATGTAGTTACCTCTCGCTGGCGCTTTTGCCGGCGAGAAGCTGCTGGGAGGCGACAGGGCTGGCCTCTCTGTCGGCCAGCCCCATTTTGTTTGTTGGCTCATGGGGGTTGCGAGGTCAGCAGCTTCAGCGACCAGCAAATCTGGAACCAGCAACTTCTGGTTCCAGAAGCTATTTCCAGTTTCTGGAACCAAAAGTTGGAGCACTCCAGAAGTTGGAAACAACTTATGGAACCAGCAAATTTGGAACCAGGCTGGTTCTAGACTCTTAACCCCCCCCCCCCCCCCCTTTTCTATTTTTACTTTTTTATAATTAAATTATATTGATGTTTTATTTAATTGTGCATGTTTGAAATTTTACATTTTTGGGCATTGTCAAAGGTAAATTATTTTAGTGTTAAAGTTATAATTATATAAATTGTGATTATGAATTATGTAGTATTTTAGTGTAAATTATTTTTGGGCAATGTTTGATTATTATTTTTATTGTTCAACAGGTTTTTGAAAAAGAAATTGTTGAATTATGTCACATACTCCAAATCTTCCAGTTACTAGTGCTTCTACATCATCTACTACAAGTTCAAGTATAGGTATAAATCCTACTATTGAACATGTTGATAATGTTGATTCTACACCATGTTACACTCAACAAATAGAAGTTAAGCGTAGAAAATTAAAATCTGCCATATGGGAGCACTATACTAGGGAATCAGTGAGGGGTAAGGGCAATGTTACTGCCACTTGCATCTATTGCAAAAGAAAATTTGATGGCTCTAATAAAAGTGGAACAATTCATTTGAAAAATCATGTTCAAAATTGCCCTCTTAAGAATAAATCAAGTGACATTCGATAGGCATTTATTGATAAATCTAGCAGTAGTCTTGACCCTACCCCTAAGATGACAACACAGAAGTTTAATTCTACAGTTGAGAGAGCTTTATTTGCTCAAATGATTGACAATACATAAGTCTGTTTCAATGGTTGCTTTTAGTGTACTTTCTCTTTACTTTTTTTTTTATTTTAATTTTTGAGATTATTTGTAAAGTATGTTATAAGTTCTTATAGAGTGTTTTTCCCCCCTTTAATAGATAATCTCTTAATCTTTATCAATAATATTTTTTTATTATTATGTTTTGCAGTGTTAAACAGATGAGAAGTTCAAGCATGGTCGTGTTGTTTGATTATATGAAGATTTTTCTTGTATTGAAATGAACCTTTATTTTGTTCCTTTTGTATTATTGTATTATATATTGAAAATTGTTATTTCTTTTGATTCTTGAGGAGATTTGTATGTTTGTTTGATCTTAAGAGTATGCTAATTTTATTGGTTGTGTTTTTTTTTTTCTTCTAGATTTTATTATGTTATTTATTTGATTATTTTTTAAATAAAATTTATTAGAAAAAAATATGCATTTTATTATAAGTTAACGGATTCGGATATTCGGATATTTATAAACGGATATTCGAAATAATTATAATCGGATACGGATATATCCGAATTCGAATAATATCCGGCGGATACGGATACGGATATGGATATTGTAAAACTTAAACGGATACGGATACGAATATAGTATATCCGATCCGTTTAATATCCATTTACAGCCCTAGTAATAGGTCTAAGCCTAATGTAATTGGATAGACATGTGGTCTATTATTTGGTAAATTGACACACTTCGTGAAATCTCATACTTTAGATGTTGATCATTAAGAGCTATACTTGGTATGTAGGTTTCTACTTAAAAAGAAATTTACTAGAAACCACCTATATGTACTAGTGTAAGTTAATATAAAAAAAGCTATATTCAGCATTAAAAAAATAATAATAAAAGACAAATAATAAGAATCAATGAAGTAATCTTGAGAAATATATTTAGTCACTTATTATTCATTAATGCTATTAAACATTTGAGTTTATACACATAATTGTTGACTGGTAATATAGTGGAATGAACCATATTATACAATACAAATTAGGAGTGCAAACGAGTCGAGCCAGCTCGTGAGCCTCACAAATCAAACTCGAGCTAACTCGACTCGAGTTCGAAATCGTTTGAGCTCCCGTTGAGCTAAATTGAGCTCAAGCTCTATTTCGAGTCAATCTTGAGCTATCTGTATCTAGACTTGAGGCTCACGAGTCAGTATGTAATTAAATATTATTTTTATTTTATTAATAAATAATATTATATTACTATTTTTTATTTCCAGTTTGAACTCAAACTTGAGCATGCAATTTTTCACAATTTATTTGGCAATTCATGCTTTATCAAGCATATTCGAGCCGAGTTCGAGCTCAAAAATTTTGTCCAAACTCGACTCGACTCAGCTCGATTGCACCCCTAATATGAATATGTCTAATCTAATTTTTAATGTTAAATGCATTATCTTGCGAAGTTATACATACTATATATATATATATATTTTTACCACTATACCGTGAGAAAACAACATTTATCAGCGTACCATTTCAACATATACTATAAAATGAAATTCAAGTAATGATAGCAAATAGAAAAAATTATTAAATATCTATTTAAATAAATCTGTATATCAAATTATTCAAGAAATTATAGTTTAGTTGGAAAAAAAAAATCCCCTTAACTTTTCATTCCCAAAAATCGTATCATTATCTTTTACCCAATTCTTGGAAGAAATTGCCCTTGAAGTTTTTAGTTATAAAACTTTTCATTTATTAATATTCAATTTTAAAAAATTATTTTCTTCGAACTGTATTTATTTATTAATAGTAAATTTATTTATTAAAATTAAATTATGAAACTTTACAAAATTTAATTTTCTTGTTTAATTCATTTAGTTTGAAAACTAAAGTGTATCTAAAACTACAATTTATATTTCTAAAAAATTTAGATAATATTTTTCTCTACAAATTTACTTAATAAAATTAAAATTTTATTGATAAAAATGAATTTAAACAATCTAAAAAATATTTCTATTAAAAATTTCAACACATCAAATTTAACTTGAAAATTTGACTAAAACTATGTTTATTACTATAAAAGTATTTGATGAGGGTTCGATCGGCTGGGTATTAAATCAACTTCGAATTCGGGTAGGACTCGACCTGTTGGGTCTATGTTCTTATTTAGGTGAGGTGAATCCTGCAATCACAGTAAACGTTAGGCTAATCGAGGAGCCCTCGGCTTAGGCCCTCCAACGCTCAAGTTAGTAGAGGTCGAGCAGAAATATCGAGCAGCGGAGTAAGGGCTTTGAGTATATGTGAGTGCGTACCTCAAAAAGGCTGGAGTGAGGGTATTTATATCATTCTCCCTTTGGGGAATTGTCTGGGATTCCCCTGGTACACCCAGGGGCCTTTACCCTTGTGCTAGGGGTGACTAGTCATTTCCTCTACATGTATATTTCTAGATAACTATCCTTCCAGGTTTTAAGGACATGATAGTACACTGTAGCAGTGCCTGTTGTGTCAGGCGGTGAGGGGATGGCATGCGCCATTAATACGGAGGGGTGTCGCCCGTCAGTGCATTTAATGCGGTGGCAGAGTACTGTATTGTCTCGATCTCGCTGGTCAACCAAGTCGACCTCGCGCTGTTCTGTTCATGGGGCACCGTCAGACGAATGGTCGATTGAGGTTGATTATGCATATGGGCCTCGGGTGCCAGATTGGGCCTAGTGCTGCGCCTTTGGGCCAACTTGGTTTAGGCCTAAGTATTTGGGCCACCCCATATCAGTATTTATATAAAAGATTACCTAGGTTATTAAAATTATAAAACGAGAAAATGAAAGCTTTTTCAAATTCATATGCAGCAAACCAAAAGAAGTGAAAACGATTGTATTTCGCGGTAAGTAGTTGTATTTCCGCCAATTTTGTCTTTCTTTTTTCTTTTTGGCGGCAAGTCATGACTATGCAGGAAACAAGAAAAATCATGTATGTTAATCATGGTTTATAGGAATCCTTGCATAAATTCTCTTCTCCCGTTCTAATCTGTTAATCTGTTTTCATTTGTCTATCTAAGTTCTTTTTTGTTTGCCAGGTATAAATTTCTCTGCAATATCTCTTCCTGTGTGCTCGCTTAGTCTCTTCCCTAATTCAAATTTTCTTCTAATCTCTATCTTCAAACTTGTTTTTTGTATAGATCTTACGAAAGGAGTATAGAGACGACATAGAAGGGTAGCAAGGTGATCTCTTTATTACCATTCAGTTTGTAATTTGGTGTGATGATATATATATATATATATAGTAGTATGAAATTCGAGTTTTCAATTGCTTTATCCTATAAGTATGCCTTGCATGCATTGTAATAGTGTGGTAGTTGTGATCCTTTAATCTATTTTCATAATTTGATTGTACAGATTTACTCCATTAAGTAATGGTCATTGTTTTCAAACACCACAGACATGAGAGTTGTAGATATCACTTTTTTGCCCAGGTTGTAGATATCGCTATTTCTGTTATGGGAAGATCTTCTGCCTTGGAATTTTGTACTCTTGCTTTGTTTCTTTAGTACACAAATACATGGCTGCTGGTTTTTGGGCAGCTTCGTGATGTTAGTCTGCTTGAGTTGATCAACTGAATTTGGGCGCTAACTGGTTGGATGGTTGAAACTCTAGTTTAATCAGATTTTGCTTGATTTATCTTGTAGTATGTGTTTCTGTTAGTGGTATGTTTGATGGGGTTCTTTATGTCACATACTCTGATATGCTGTTTGTTCTGGCATGTCTTATGCAGGTTGAACCCTGTGAAAGGCCAACATTAAGCAAAGGTTATTTACTTCCTGAAGGTATTTACCACTTATGGATTTCTACTTCAATAGTTGTTGCAAATTTCTTTCATGTACACATACTCAACGCCCTGCATAACTAGCATATATACTTAGAACTATCATGTGTATACTTGGAATAACTGAAAGTTCAATGATCATACTACTAACAGCCTCCCTTGAGTTTGAGATGTTGTCTCCTTAAGGTCGAGTTCATGGTGACCAAATAGTTTTCTTGTATAAATACTAGCATTATTAATTGAAATACTAATGGAGAGTTCTTCTCTAAAGTCTTGCAATGAAAATCACTTATCTATTGCATTTAAGGATTAGTATTTTTCAGTTTTAAAAAAAAATTGGAGGTATGCGTATCAATCCCTTTTCTTGGTACCTGTGTGTCTATTCCATTTGTCGTTTTTTATATCTTGGATGTAGATATGAAGTTATTATGATCCCTCTGTGATTGTATGTGTGAGAATGAGATTTTAATTGAAATTAGTATATTCTATTTTTAAGTCATCCGCTATCCAATTTCAAAGGGAAACTGGAATTGCCTAACGACTGCGTCACGGTTTAACTAGTTGGACCAACCAGTAATGGTCCTTCTTCTCAATTATTTGTTGTGAATTTGTATATTGATGTTGTATCTTACTACAATGGATTTCCTCTTATAGCTGTTGAATTTATGTGGCTAACCTGATTTATGTAAAATACATAATTAGACAAAAAAATATAGTATTATTATATGCTAATGGTGCTCATTTTTGTAATGTAGTGGATATCAGTGGACTACTACTTAAATTCAATCCCTACTACAATTAGAATAAGGATAAAATGGAATAAGAGGATTGAGAATAGCCTATGCTAAACTCATATCAATTCTGTTGATGAAAAAATAGATATTTGATTTATGACTTCAGAAGCCTCGTTCTGCATTAAGATGACTAGTTAAAACTTTGTTCTTGTCAATTTATCTCATGCTATAATTGCATGGTGTAGGGCCCATATCAACACATAGACATGCATGCCCTAGAAGAGTTTTAAGTTCCTTTATACCTAAATGCTTTTATATGTCAACAATATCACCATAGCATGTCAACAGCACTTGTCCTCTTTCCTAGTCAAACAGATCTAAATTTGAAAAGGCAATCTCCTACAGAGAACAACTCTACCATTGTAGAGTGTAGATTAAGTCACCTTAGTGCGGTCTTTCTTTCCTTTTGCACCACTAAGTTGGATAATTCAGGGATGGAACAGAAATTTTGTGGTTGTCCTTGAAAATCAGGTTGGATGTAATGTGGTGTGATTTTGTTGACTACCCTAAGAGATTGCAAAAAGAAATTAATTTATAGATGTATAGTTGTATAGAGCATTTGAATATGCATATGCACAGTTTCAATCTGCGCTGACTCTGTTAGGTAAAACCAACAACCTATCTAAAGTAGATTCCATATTGAACCACTTCGATTTCTAGAGAAAACCTGTCAAATATATTCTGTTATAATTTTTGCTATTGCCGTGTCAAAATCATATTCCAGAATATCATTTTTTTTATTGCCACCAATCCCTTCTTCTCTAAAAGACACTATACCTCCAAAGTTCTCCATGTTTTATGATATTTGTTATTAGCAGCATAAAACACTGGCTAATTTGGAAAAGCATCTGAAATATTATAATGTGTTGTAAGCGGAGCCATAAAAATATACTGTATTGTGCATATACTGTAATGTGCATATACTTTTCAATGTTACAGTTTTGATAAGCTTTTTGAAGAAGTGATTTATCCAAAAGGTGATCCTGATGCTGTTTCCATAATTAAGAGAGATGTAGATTTCCTATTGCCAGACACATATGTCAATGACGCAATCATAGAATTTTACATCAAGTACGTGCCTTTGCAAATATAGATTTCTTCTTTTTCAACTTTGAGCTGTGAATTACTTTGCATAAGCATGTATTCTGTATTTAACATATGCTCAAGTGTTTTATGTAATTTAGATAATGTCTCTCATTTGTTTGGATTACTCCAACCTTCTTCTCATTGATGGGTGGCACTTATATTTCTCAAGCCACACAGAACTAATCAGAGCTTGGCTCACATCGAGCGGAACTTGACTATGGATTAAAGAGAAGAAATAGTTAGACCGTAATTTTAGATTGAATTTCACATCTATCTCCAGTATTTATTATGATCCACTTATATAGCTCGAGCTCATGATGGATCTTTTTTGCATCACACTACGGTTTTTAGATTAATTTTTTGTCGGTGGAAGTTACATATATAAATATTTAACATTTTTTAAACGCTACACGTGAAAATTAAATATATTAATCTAGCTCCTACTTTCTTGAATAGTTTAGTCTTCACTACTAAAATATTTTGGAGGCATGTTACTAACTTGGTAAAAGAGCTCAAGACATATTGATTTTCCCTTTTTGGTAGTAAAGATATTCTTTTGATATCTTCCACAATCTCCATCTTAATAATTTTTTGATATCTTTCCATGATCCTCTTTCTTAGAGCAATCTAAATGCTCATTTTCAATGATTGCAGTCATAGATTATTAACATAAGTTTGTTGGTTATGGTTGCAGCAATTTGCCAAAGCAGGTATGCATGCAGTAAGAATTTGAATATGATACTTCCCCAAGATTTGGGGAAGGGTTACAAGTCCAATGCAAGAAGCCTGACACTGACTTGAGTTCTGCTCATGATTTGTAAGAGTTCTGGAGGGAAATTTTAAATATATGCATTCTTAACCCCCTTTTATGACTCTGTTGAAATCTTAAAAAATAATAGAATTCTAGATTTAGTTAAAGTGATTGTCTGTATGATATAACTTTTGCTTTGATTTCTATATGATTACTTCATGAAGTCTATATGGTTAGAATCATTTCAGCAATATATGATCCCAGTTCTCTTCTCCTCCAAAAGATTTTCCCAAATAGTAAGAATTTCTTTCCAATCTCTCACAATAAGAATTGTCGAATTAAGCCTCTTTGTTGTTTTCTGCTTCATTTTGACTTTTGTTTATGTATTTCTGGTAAAATTGATACTTAATGGGAAGATTTAGTTCCTGGGATTTAATTTGTTTTGATTTCAATTTAGGTGAACCTGCACTATTCAACCTCGATTCCTACTCTTTGTTGGGTGCACAGGGTATTTGTGAGTAATTATTAGAGTTAGAAGTCGATCATTGTACTGGAAACAATACAAGATTGCTTAAAAGTTGTCTCGATTTTAATGAAATGGGGACTCGAACTAACAGTAGATAAGGGGCAACAAAATGTGGTACTATTTTGTTGCTTACTTTATTTGTTTTATCTAAGGATGATCAGTAGCTTTTGTTTGCTGATAGATCATGTCCAGAAATACTCCAGAATTTTGCTTCTGCCACGTCTACATGATGCTCAATTTTTTGGCTTCTACTATAGTTTTTGCTGCTTGTTAAAGAATCCTATGATACTGTCCACAAAACTAGGGAGCTCTACATTGTTGATGCTTTCCGTGGCCTGGTGGGTGGGAAGTGATAGGGTTCGTCTGGCCGGTAGAAGAGATGGAGTGCCCTTTAATGCTCCAGATGCTATAGCCATTGATCCAATAACTGGAGAAGTTTATTTTATAGATATTGGCACCATCTTTTTCAAAACCAAGTAATAATCCTTAACATTCCATAGTAAACTTGTTTTTGGGTGTTCTTTAAGTTGATCCAACTGAGTGGATATTTGCAGTAACATGACAGATATTTCTCAGTAGAGATACCAGTGGAAGATTACTGAAGTATGACCTCAAGACAAGGCGGAGAACGGTGATTTTGATAAGGCTGACTGTGCCGAACGAGGTAGTTGTCAGTAGGGATGGCTCATTTGTACTAGTGGCAGAATACATAGCTTGCATAATAACAAGGTTTTGTCTGAATAGCCCCAAGGCTAATACTTCAAAGATTTTTGCTGAACTTCTAGGGAACCTAGATAATATCAAGAGAACAAGATCAAGGGATTTTTGGGTGCTTGTTAACATACAGAAACTGCAGCCTAAGCTGATTAGTTTTCCTTTTGGACAAAAGATTAGCCTACATGATCAAATTCTGGAGACAGTAAATTTCTATGCAGAATATAATGCCACTTATATCACTGAGGTCCAAGAACATCTTAGCTCATTATACGTGGCATCATTGTATTCTAATTGTGTTGGTGTTTACAGAGGGCTCTAGTGTTGAGAGCTGCAAAAGCTCAATATTTATTGCTCGAATCAGTACAATCCTACTTCATTGCTCACTATGTATCTTTAACACTCAAATTTTGGTAGAGAAATCAAGGGCATTGCTAGAATCAATACAAATCTACTTTATTAGTGGCTCTGACTTGTAGATAATTGAATAGACATTTATTCTTTGGTTTTAGTTTATTACAGGCTGCCTCATTTTGCTTTAGAGTTGAATAACTCCAAGTGCAAACTTCTTAGGTGAAATAAGTAGAGCAGGGAGAGAAATAACTGCAAATTTTCTTTTGTATATAACTTTGACATTCTCAGGGGTTAGTAGAAGTACATTACTAACAAGGCATGATCTCAACTTATACAATTTATTAGGGGCATATGCAGAGTTGTGATAATCTACTCAAAGTAGAAACCTTTTCCCATTGTTCCGTGGAATCAACGTGTATACAATTTTTGGATGCTAGGACATTGTTAAGTGGGAAGTGATCTAGGCCAGTTACACTTGTAAATTTTGGTCTTTTAATGGATCTTTTTAGTGTTTGAAAAAAAAAAAGGAAAAATACTAAAGCGGCGCACAAGTTTTGGACAACTATGAATTAACTCCACTTGTTATCTTCAAAATGATTCGGCTTCAGAATCCACTACAGGAAAACTAAGCTACTCAATTTAACATATTTTGAATTGAAAACAACCAAATTTAAAGTAAAACATTATTTACTCAATTAAATATGATAATTATTTTTTTTGTATACTTAAATTAACCTTTTAAATCAAATTTACCTCAAGATCAATTTAACAATTTAAACTCAATTTAAACTTTTCTTTTAATTATTTTCAAGAAATAGTTAGAAGCCCATTTGATTGCCATGAGTACCTTTTTAGCAACCATGTAAGATTACTTGTTGTAAGTATTTTTTAAGTGAATAGATAATATTGGTTGCTATGAGTTTAAAGAACTAATTAGAGACATCCTTAATTAGCAACCAAATAAATTGGTTACTGATGTCAACTTAAAAGACTTATAGTAACCATTTAAAAGACTTATAGTAACATATAGAATTTTGTTGTCAAATTGGTTAATATTCATATATAGCGATCATACAAAATTTTGCTAAAAACTCCAATTTTAGTCACTATACTATCAGTCAAGGCTGGCCAAATTACAACAACCATTTATAGCTACCAAGTATCGATTGGTTGCAAAAAAGTTTTTGTAACTTAACTTTAGCAGCCAAATTTAATTTGGCTGCTAAAGTTGTATATTTAGCAACTATTTCATTGTGGTCATTGAGAATTTAGTCGCTAAAACCATATTTTCTTGTCGCGGCATCGTCACCGTGGCTATGTTAACTATGCTGTGAACTTGATTCCATCTACGTGCAAGGAGATATTCTTTATTGCAGTTCCATGCAATGGAAAAATGAAAAATACTGCGGCAGCTCACTAATATTGTTTTTAAATAACATGACAAAATACGAACAACACTACCATAATAAGGAATTAATAAACGGCTCATAACATAATAGTTAACCATATGACCTTTGACAAACAATTGGTCTTTATAGCGTATAATGTAATAATGCCCTATTGTGGTGACATATTAACCTTTGTTGCCTAATCATATTTCTATATCATTTTCTTAAGTGAGTCGAACTTCCATATATATCAAGTATATTGTAATATATTAAATATTACACATATACTACTAATTTACAAATAATTTTCAATATTACATATGCACTAAATAGTTGAAGATAGTAATATGTTTATTTGATTATTAAATAGTCCATAAATATATTTATTATTTATTTATATAAGTTAAAATACTATAATATACATATATATTATATGTATATATTGACATATATTAAATATTACACATTTAATAATAATTTACAAATAATTTTCAATATTACATATGTACTAAATATTCTTGAAGTGAGTTGAAGATAGTAATATGTTTATTTGATTATTAAATAGTCCATAAATATATTTATTATTTATTTATACATGTTAAATATAATATAATAAGTTAAAACACTATAATATATATATATTATATGTATATATTTTGACATATATTAAATATTACACATTTAATAATAATTTACAAATTAATTTCAATATTACATGTGTACTAAATATTCTTGAAGTGTGTTGAAGATAGTAATATATTTATTTGATTTTTGAATAGTCAATAAATATATTTATTATTTATTTATACATATTAAATATAATATAATAAGTTAAAATACTATAATATACATATATATATATAGATTATATATTGACATATATTAAATATTACACATTTAATAATAATTTACAAATTAATTTCAATATTACATGTGTACTAAATATTCTTGAAGTGTGTTGAAGATAGTAATATATTTATTTGAGTTTTTAATATTCAATAAATATATTTATTATTTCTTTATACATATTAAATATAATATAATAACTTAAAATACTATAATACATATATATATATATATATATACAGTGGCATATATTAAATATTACACATATAATACTAATTTACAAAATATTTCCAATATTACATATGTACTAGATATCCTTGAAGTGTGTTGAAGATAGTACTACATTTATTTGATTTTTAAATAGTCAATAAATATATTAAATATTTCTTTATACATATTAAATATAATATAATAAGTTAAAATACTATAATACATATATATTATATATAGTGGCACATATTAAATATTACACATATAATACTAATTTACAAAATATTTCCAATATTGCATATGTACTAGATATCCTTGAAGTGTGTTGAAGATAGTACTATATTTATTTGATTTTTATATAGTCAATATATATATTTAATATTTCTTTATACATATTAAATATAATATAATAAGTTAAAATACTATAATATATATATATATATTACAAGTATGTTGTAATATATTAAATCTTACACATATAATACTAATTTACAAAAAAAATTCAATGTTACATATGTACAAAATACTCTTGGGTTGTGTTAAAGATAGTAACATATTTGTGTGATTTTTAAATAGTCATTTAATATATTTGTTATTTCTTTATACATATTAAATATAATATAATAAGTTAAAATACTATAATATATATACATATATATTTGTGAAATTTTTAAATAGTCATTTAATATATTTATTATTTCTTCATACATATTAAATATAATATAACACTGTAAAGTATGCATATATCATTTCGTTGAAAGACAATATATATTTATTTTACTCCATACCATTTAAATTGCAATCATATTATTGAAATTTACAAATCTGTAAACATATTGCCTTACTAAATCTCTATCAATATCATACACTACAACTTTTTCCTCAGCTGGCATTTACTCTAAAGAAAGTAAAATATTATGGCAACTGTCCGAGTACATTTACATGTAACATCTACTTGTCCAATATAGTGGCTAAAATTGTTTATCACATTATATTTTTAAATGTCCGGTTTGGGTTATAGTGGAACACAAATATATAATTGTGTCCACTTATGTTAAAAACCCAAATCGATATTAATATTTGTCACCCCCACTTAGGTTGACTACAATTATAATTTGTAGCCAACAATGCACAATATGCATCAACCTAATGCAATACATGGCTAAGGACCGAACGCAAACGGGACCGTGTAACAATGCAAGGACATGAATGACATGGACATGAATGAAATGCAAACCAGATAAAACAATAACTAATATACCCAATCACATGGGATACAGACCATGAAGCCGCATATTATAGATATATCAACCAAGACATATCTAGCGTATATCAGGCCAGTAGGAATCATTATCCCCCAATCTGCACGTATGTCCTAAAGGTGACCATAGGGAAATGACTTACTTCCCCACTCATGGCCGGGATACCCCAATCGTGGCCCCTCGTCTAATGTAGTGTATGCATGGAACAATAATTAAATTAGATTAGGAACATAATATATACTAACTAGATCCAATTTGCCACCAATATACAACTAAAAAAAACAACAACATGACTACAACTTAAGTATGGTACACCTAAGAACCGGAACATATAAGCAAAGCTAGTTAACATTAGGAAAGGAAAATGACAGAATAATTTATAAGCAGCATATAACATCTCACAAATAAAAAGTACAAACATATATAACAAATGTAAGGGGAAAATGTACTTTTTGCAGTCAACATACCTTAAAATGAACAAATACACGATTGCAAAAGGCATAGCATATCAGAACCTCTCAGATCGAGTCCACATGGGATGTCATAGTTCACAAATTGCAAGGTCAAAAGAAAAAACAGTTGCTCAGTTTTGCTCATCTTTTAACACAAAACCTCAAACCAAATGATTTAAGTACACGAATGTACTAATATATCATGTGGTATAAAGAGAAAAATAAAAACTCATAACATTGAAAATACCAACAGCCCCTCTTTCCCCACCCAATACAATGAAGTGGACAAGCAAGATCCCAATTTCCCACAACATGTAGAAACTTCATGCCAACAACAAATGATATGCTAAACAAGTGTACCTCAAACCATACATTTCAATGAATCTCAGTTTTCATACCATATACACGTCAACATAAAATTTCCCATCATATGATGGAATAACATGTATCAGCTCATTCACCTAGGTACCTAAATCGATAATAAAGCTCAATGCCCCCCCCACACACACACCCGTATAACTGCTGCAAACAAATACCCAAGTATATGCCTAAGTTTTTTTCCCCCATATACACAAACACATAACCAACATACTATATATTACTCCAAGTATGGTGAAAACAATTCCCTAATCCACAATTTACAAATTTCCATACCTTATGCACACACACAGAACCATTCCTAACAGAAAACAAAGATTAAGAAATATTGTAAGGATTAGCTTAGTCAATGCCCATAACACACTAATCAAACACCTTATCACCCCAACTTACACCAACTTTCACATACATAAACTGCTGGAATTTGTCTAATTCCTAACCAGGACCGTTCACAATAGCTAACTGACATGTAATGTTTCCAAACATAAACATAGAGGGAAGGATAGAAGCAACATTTCAGACCATCATGTTCAAGCCCTTTAACACAAAACCAATCTGTTCATTATTCTACTCAGAAAAACCAAAATGCTGTCAGTGAAGCAAATTCTGCCCAAAAGAACAAACATAGTTCATATGAAAATCACATAGGCTATGTTTGCATGGGTGAGAAGTAAAAAAAGCTCATCCACATAACTCAACTAAAAACAGAAAATAGATGAACAATAATTTAAATTAGCCTTCGCTGCCTCACGGTATAAACAGAAAACATCTTCCTCAACATAAATCAACATGAAAACAGAAAACTTAGGCCAATCAACACGAAAATAGAAAACATCTTCCTCAACATAAATCAATGTGAAAACAAAAAACTTAGGCTAATCAACACGAAAACAGAAAACATCTTCCTTAGCATAAATTAACACAAAAATAGAAAACTTCGGCTAATCAACACGAAAACAGAAAACATCTTCCTCAACATAAATCAACACGAAAACAGAAAACATCCTCCACAACATAAATCGACATGAAAATAGAAAACTTAGGCCAAGTTCAGTGAGTCGATCTCCATAATACATAACATCAGCCAACCAGATTTCAAAACAAAATCAGTAGAGGACAAACGAAATACCTTCAAGCATTTTGGGGGAGGGGCAGAGCAGGGATGAGGCGACAGAGGATGCCGGTGAACTATACAAACAGTTGATGGAATGTCGTGTGTGTGTGCAATGTGGTGAAAGGGTATGTGTGTGACCCATGGTGTATGTATATACACAAAGACCGACGCAAATGGACAAACAACATGTTGTATGATTGAAGCCCTAGAACCTATTTTGTGCAATAAACAGTGGGAGTGACAAGCCCTCTTAATCCGATTTCAAGATTCCCCCTAGATTTTTGACCTTTTTTTCAGAGAATCTCTCTCAATGTGCCATTATATTCCATCTTTTCAGAGGAAAAATTGAATAATCATTAGAGGGTAGGCGAGACCAAGAGAGGGCCGAGAAGAATCACACTAAGAAGAGACAAATGGAGCCCACAAGATTCCTTAACTTTTGATCAATCAGAAAGCAATATTCAGAGACCGTGAGAGAGGCGAGTAGAGAGCACAAGAGAAGGGCTGTTGTCTCAGACTTTTCTGAACCGAGGGCTGAGAGGGAGAAGCGAAAAGAAAGGTCAGTGAGAGAGCCCTTTGTTTTTTTTTCTCACATTTCAGATGCCGAGGGAGAGAGATGAGGGATGGGACAACACGTGAAGGGGGAAGCGTTTCTGTGGAGTGGGAAATTTTTTCCACAAACAATCACACATTTCCCTTAAAAATACATTTTTGAGGGCTTGCTTGTGAGAATTTTCTCACAAGCAAGCACAACCTTAGTTCTTCTTCTTCTTTTTCTTTTTCTTCTTTTTCTTTAGTTCTTTGGGAGCCCCCCTTAAAGGATCTTATTGTGAAATTTCTGCTTGAAGTACACCCTATTAGGAGTCTTAGTCTGACATTGATAATTTTTCCCTCTTTAGGGTCTTAGTGTGATGTTGGGGATTTGTGCTGCTCTGAGAATCTTATTGCGATGTTGCACGCCACACCCTCTTTAGAGGTATTAAGACAGTTGTTTCAACTACAACTCCCTTGCTGATTTTACAGCAACCTTAATTTCTATGACCCCTTTTGGGGTATTATGGAGGTCTTGATTGATGCGCGCACCCTTGGGGGTCTTATAGCAGTCTTTGATTGTTGCACACTCTCTTGGAGGTCATATTAAAGTCTTTAATGTTTGCCACCAGCCCCCTTGGGGTCTTATAGTAGTCTTTTTGAATTTTTCACGCACCCTCTTAAAGATCATATGATGGTCTTTATGATGCATACCCCTTTGAGGGTCTTATAGCAAGTCTTTTATCATGTACCCTCTTGAGGGTCTTATAGTGGTGTTGTTGTCGTTCACCACATGCCCATTAAGGTTCTTATAATATTGCTAATGTTGTTTGCTAATTGCCCTTTTGAATCTTACAATAATGCCAAAATAGCGCACTCATACGTTTTTACATGGAGTTATTGTTGATGTTTCTGTTTCTTAATCAATGTTGTGCACTCGTTGTTGTTTGTTTGTTTTGTGTGCATGCCCCTTGGGTATTACCACAAATGAGGTGTTCCTACAAATTATAATCATGCAGTGAAAGAGTACATACATTTTATAAAGAAATGTCTAAAAGTTTTCATTAAGATAATCAAACAAAACAAACATCGTCTCTCAAGTTACGACAATCTTTTAATCATATTACAATTGGAAAAATGTCTAAGTAACTAGAAATAAAAACTTGAAACTAAAAGGGAAATCCTAACTATTGGAATAACTTAGAAGAAAAAGAAACTTCAAAGCGCCTCATGGGGCGTGTTTATTCAAACTAAGGGGGGTATTTCCTCTTTCTATTGTAGGGCTAAGTTGCTGGAATTTTATCCTCTTCCTAGAGGGTTTCTTCAAGTGCAATATTTCATTTTGTTGACTTATCCCCTTAGGGATTGTTCTCCTACAAGGGTACTGTAACAATATTGGCTTTTAGTCCAAAGCTTTGTCTTTATCCTTTAGGATGCCTTTGTGATAGCCTTTCATGTCATCTAAGTTAGCAGCAAGAACCTTTGTTCCTTTTAGGATGTTGATGTAACTTACTCTGATAGTGTGTTGGTCGCCAATAGCTTCTCTTACCCCGCCGGGAGTAAGGAACTTTATCTTTATGTGCTAGGTTAAACTATAGCTCGAAAAAGGTTCAGGTTCTACCTCCCCACTAAAATGTTATAAGCAGGCTAGGCTTTACTATTTGGAATTTCACTATCTTCATGAACCTTGCGGGGATGAGTGCCTAAAGAAATGAGGAAAGAGACTTCTCCGAGAGCTTCCACCATCTCACTAGTGAATCCTACCAATGCAGTGTTGATCTTCTACAATTGGGCATTATCTGAGTCAAGCTGGAGGACTACATTGTAAAAGATTATATTTGCCAAGCTTTTACTATCCATCAAAATCTTTTTCACCTAGAAATTAGCAAGGGAAGTGGGATCACCAAAGCATCATTATGATCACCTCACTTAGTCTTCAAATCTTCTTTTCCAAATGTAATGCTAGGAAACGAAAGACGTACTTTGTATATACCTAGCATTGGCTCCACAAAGTGGACTTGTGTCTACTACTCGCGCAAGTGCCTCTCTTGAATTAGAAAAGTCACATACTTTGGATCCTCCTAAGATTATTGAAATTGCACATTCAGTGGTCAAGTTATCTATGTTGTGTTAAAGCTATCTTTCCCTCAGCTTCGATATTAGCTAGGTGAGCATCTACAATCTCCTTTATTTCATGGCCCTGACTACTCCTTGGGATTTTCTTGCATTCGGGCTACATATTCTTTTAGGTAAATTATGGTATTCCTTAATAGTGTGTCTACAATCGTGATAGAAACTGCATGAGTTCTCGACCTTCTACCTTTTAGGGTTGTCCATCATTTTTGGAATATGTTGGATTAGGCCTTGTTGCTCAACAACTAGGATGTTTGTCCTTTATATAGTAAGGGGAGTTTGCCTAAATAATATTTTGGGAAGACTCCACTGGTGATCTTCCAATTTCTCACTATTGTTACTTCCTTCTTCTCGTAACTTGCGCTTGTTGGCATCTAAAGGGACTATCACCTCCTAAATTCAAATGTACTTATTCACTCAGGCAAGGAATTCTTCTAGGATGGCAGGTGGCTTCCCTACTATAGACTCTTGAAATTTTCAATACTTTAGGTTTTGTTGAATAATATTAGATAAGAGCTCTTATCCAATGCACGGGATTTCATGCAACGCTTAGACAAATTGATCGATATAGTTCCTTAAGGACTCTCCATCGTTTTGCTTAATGATGAATAAATAAACATCCATCTTGGGGTACTTGCAGTTGATGAAATGGTTGTGGAGGAAATGTTTGCCAGTTGCCCCTAGCTAGTGATAGATCCTATAAGTAATTGATTAAACCACATTAGAGCATGTTAGGTGAAAGTTGTGCAAACACTTTGTAGTAAGCAACTCCACTCAAGTCGTAGAGCTTTACTCCCATTAGGAAGTTGTTAAGGTACTCATAGGGTTAGTTATCCATAAAACTCTGGCAACTGGCGATCTTCGTGACAGAGGAGAGCGACTCCACCAAAATAGCTGGGCAACATGGGTTACGTCCTTGGAGAGGAACAACTAAGGCAAGATATTAACTTTCTGCTCCTCTTGAGTGCTAAGGGATTATTGAATGAGTTGGAACTTCAACAAAAATAGGCAATCTTTGTGATTATTCAGCTCAAGAAGAAGACTGCATGTCTACGTATTGAGGTGAAAGAGGGGTGGGACCCCATTCTTCATTCGATCTGAATCTATCTTCTTTGGGGATGATGAGACTTCCTTTATTTGGTAATAAAATTAGGGTTGCTCAAAAGGATGGTGTTCTCCAGCATGCTAAGCCACTATTTTAGCTGCATCTTGTGCGCAAGTGTTCTCCACTAGCTTCATCAATGTTTCTTAAGTTATGTGCAACATTGGTCTCCAAGGTTAGAACTTGTTGCATAAGCGTCTCCTCTAGTTGTCACGTGCTAGATCCAGTATTCAATGGGACTGGGCTTTTGGTGTGTCATTTTCTACATTCCCTCCTTAGTGCAACTTGAGCGCTAGAGTCTTAACCTCTAGGTCTCATCTGCATCCTTCAGAAGGGAGTTTTCCATAGACATGCTAAAGTAATGCTATATAGAAATAAAGTCAGGATCCTTTCTAAAAATCAGCAAGTGAACTGGGCTTCTGCTTCTAAAATGCACTCATGTACAGTTAGAGCTTGAGTTAGATGACTTTTTTGATTTTGGGAGCTAGTGTTCATATTGATTAAGTCCTTTGATGGACTCAACCTACTTGAGTTTGGGTACCCATCTTGGTAGGCTTGATTTGTTAGTTTCGCTGGGTCTTTTTTTATTTAGTTAGTTAGTTAGTTTTTTTATTTTTTTTGAGAATAGATTAACTTCATTAACTAAGCAAAGAAATTGGACAAACTATCAGGAATAACATTCCAAATACAAAGACTAGCATGAATATTAGAAACTCTTGCTAAAGAATAAGCCTCTAAATTAGCTTGTCTTCTAACCTAAAAACATTGAGATATCAGTCCTGTGAGTAAGAATATCTCTGCAATCTTGAATGATCAAACTAAACTCAGAAAAACTATTGCCCTCTCTCTTCAGAGTATAAACAACCTCTTAAGAATCAAAATAAATAGACCCAGTTGAGAAAAGATTATTTTCTAGCCAAATAAAAGTTGATCTTAAGACCAAAGCTTCCACTAGCATAGCCTGAAATTGCCTTCAGAAATTGTCTTTCACTATCCTCTATAATAGCCCCCAAACCCCCTTCTACCCTCACTCTCAAAGATTGCCCCATCACCAAAGCACATCTAGATATCTACAAGCACTTCAACTATGGGGCCGATTGTTATTGTTGTTGAAGGAGAAGAAGACAAACTGGTCCAACCATACTACGTAGCAACAGAGTTCCACTTATGAAGAAAATGGATTGTCGTATAGTAAAGCATGTGGACAAAAACTACGTTGTTGCACCAAATTAATTTATTTCATTGCCACCAAATTTTCCATATAATTACACAAAATTGCAACTTCTTCTCACTGGATGACTAATTTAAGATATATATCTCACGATGTTTAAAAGAAAAATTATAAGGCCTCACACCATATTTCTCTAGCAAACAGGCAATATAACAACACATGATCCAAAATCTCAACATCACCATACTGAGGACAATGGTCAATAATATTCAAACCCATCCTTTTTAGCATATCTTTGGTTGGTAGTAAATCTCTAAGAGCTCTCCATGGAAAATCTTTTATCTTTGGTTGAACTTTTAAGTTCCAAACCCAACACCAAACATCTCCATGAACTGTAAACGCATCTCTTTACAACATCCTAGAGCAAACATAATAAGTTGATTTAATCGAGTAAATACCATTCTTCTCATATTGCCAAATCATCTAATCATTTCTATTCCCCATACTCAATAGAACATTAATAATGCCTTTATGTCTTGGATACTCAACAAATTGGACAACTCCTCAAAATTCCATTGCAAACCTGATTCATCAATTAACTCACTCACTTTCATATTTACATCAATATAATTATTCTAGTTCTCAATCAAAAACCCATTCTCCTTAGGAACCTACGGATCTACCCCAACTTTTATATTTTCATCATTTTACACCCTCCAATGACAACCATCTTTTAACACCTCACTAGAATGCAAGACACTCTTCCATGTAAAACTTGGATTAGAACATAAATGAACTTTAAGAAAATCCCCATTGGGAAAATATTTAGCTTTGAGAATGTGAAATAGAAGAGTGTTGGTGTTAGAAATCTATCTCCATCCTTGCTTCCCTAGCATTGCAATGTTAAAACAATGAAGGTTCCTAACACCTATGCCCCCATTTTTCTTACTCATACACATCCTATCCCAATATAACAAATGAATATTTTCTCCCTATCCTTTTTAGTACCCCATTCAAAAAGAGTTCATTATTCTCTATAATTCCTCACATAAAAAAATTGGAATTAAAAAGACGCTCATGCAATAGGAAATAATAGCTTGGGCTGCCGATTTAATTAAAATTTCCTTCCCTGCTCTAGTAAAAAACTCACTACTCTAATTATTCAACATTTTTCACAAGTTCTCTCTCAATAAATTAAAATTAGCCCTCTTATGCCTCCCAACCAAGGATGGTAACCCCAAATATCTTCCTTGATTTGTAGAATTATCAATCTCTAGGATATCAAACAACCTAACTCTTTTCATCACCCATATTAGGACTATACATAACCCAAATTGTTGGAAATTCACAGCTCGCCTAGACACAAACTCATACTCCTTAAGAATACCCTTTATATTCCTACATCTCCTCATCTGCTCCAAAGAAAAAGATAGAATCATCAGGAAAAAACAAATGAGATACCCTAGGACATTACCTATCTGCTATATACCCATGAATAAGCCTTTGAACTTCTGGCTTTTGAAATAGAATAAAGAGACCCCTAGCACATATAGGAAATAAATAAGGGAAAATAGTATCACCTTATCTAAGGCCATTAATAGGCTTAATAAGACCAACCTCACTACCATTAAGTACTACATAACAGTTCACATTAGTAACACAGATCATCAACTATTTAAAATTAGAACCTAAAGCCCTCATGACAGCTTCTAAGAGACCTCAATTGACTCTATCATAAGCTTTAGTAATATCTATCTTAAGAGCAGCCACTCTTTTCTTCTTATTCATCCCATGAATAAGCTCAAAAGCCACCAAAATATTATTCGTAATAAGTCCATCTAGAACAAAAGCATACTAACTATCGAAAGTGACCTATGGCAAAACTTGTTTTAACCTATTTCCTGACACTATTGATATAATTTTATACAGAACATTGCACAAAGCAATAGGCTTAAAATCCTTCAGCAACTCAGGATTATCATTTTTAGGGATAAGAACAATATGGATGTCTGTAAGAGAATTGGGGAAAGTAACTCTATAAAGCTACTCTTTATAGCAATTAAAAATATCAGTCCCAATCATGTGCTAGAATTTCTAAAAGAAAATTGGGTTAAGACCATCCAGACCTGGTGATTTATCAAGATGCATTTGAAGTAATGCAACCTAAGACTCTTTTTTAGGAAAAGGGCCAACAAAGCACAATTATCTTCACAAGTAACTCTGTCAATACAAACCTGATCACTATCTCATAATCTACATCAATTGTACCATATATAGAAGAAAAATACTGCATAATCAAGCTCCTCACACCATCAACATCCCTTATCCACTCACCCATATTATTTTTAAGGCCCAAAATTCTATTATGTTTCCTTCTTGCATTAACCTGAGAATGAAAAAAATTAGAATTTTTGTCCCTATCTTACATGCAAACATCTTGGACCGTTGCTTCCACCTTATCTCATGTTGCTCAAGGATGACATTGAATTCTTCCCTCAAATAGCTATACTTCATATCTTGAACTGAATCTGCAACATATCTTTGTTCCTCTAAAATTTGAAGCGACAACTTCTTCCTTCTCATCCTATCCTTATTTTTCTTAGTCCCCTAATCCTCTAAACCACTGCTACAATTATCTTCATCATCACACATTGTATCTTCATCATCACACACTTATTGCTATTATTTTCCTATCCATTTCTAACTAGCTAAGAAATATCATTCTCCATCAATCAAGAATTCTCAAATCTAAAGCACTTCCGTCACCACTTTTCATGTTCTCCAATCAACTCCATGAGAATTTGAGCATGATAAAAAATGGAGCAATTAAAGTACTAAGAACACCATTAAGGAAAAAATTAAGCCAACAAAAATTTGCCACCATTTTATCTAGTCTTTCATGGACACAATGATCTATCCCTCTTCCCCTTTCCCAAGTGAATTGATAACCTAAACAAGGAACATCAAAAAGATTACAATCTGCTAAAGCTTGTCTAAAACCATTTATTAAATAATTCGGATGTTCCTCTCATCTAATCTTCTCATCCAAAGAAAGAACATCATTAACATCCCCTCATTAACACCCACAACTTATCACTCCTAGTTGCAAGAGCGTGACACAATTTCTAAGAACTTCTTCTCAGTATCCTTTTGGAAAACCATAGCAACCTCTAAACCCTTTTCTCCTCATCTTTCATGCTCATGTCAATAAAATCTTAAGAAAAAGACACAACATCCAATTTTATACTTCCTTTCCACAATACTGCTAAACTATCTCCCATTCCCAATCTATCCACTTGAAACAACAATCAAACTATATTTCTTTTAACCTCCTTCATATGAACCTATGCACCAACAATTCTGTCAAAAAAATCACATCAAGCTTTATTCTCAAAGACAAGTCTTTGATAACACAAATTGTACGAGGGTTGCCAAGTCCCTAATAATTCCAACTTACGAGCTTCATGGCTGTCGATCGGCCTGCCTTGTACAACACTCCGCTAATGAATTTTCTGAAAATAAAGAAGTTGTTATCTAAATCCCATTGCTCAGGAATAGAAGAAACTGGTTTTTGTAATTTTTTTATTTTTTTACCTTTATCGAATTAAATTGGGTCTTTCTCCTATCTAGCATCATTAACTCCTATAAACAGATCCATCATGTCATGCTCCATGTCCTTATGCCCCTCCTCGTCATCATCCATAATTGTCATATCTCTAGTTGCATAAAACACAACCCCATGATTACGAGCATTTGAATTTGAAAGCAAATAAACATCTGATCCCTTTTTTCATGCTAAGGACATCACAAGGGATTTACTATCCTCATCCTTCAGTCAACTTCTAACTTGAGGAAGACTCCAGTGAGAGCCAACTCTTATGCTATCGTCCCATTCTTGCCTTATTTCTTCCTACTTTTTTTGAATTCTAAAAAAAAAATGTCAACGTGTCTGAGAGAACCACTCAGATAGAAAAAAATTGAAAGTCATTCATAATTAAATAGTGCATAAAAAGTAGCCTCATTGGAATTCACTAACTCTTTCTTTCTCTTTAGTGGTTTTCTAGTATCCACTACATCCCTAATCCTCATGAAATCTTGATTGCCATTAGTTACAACCCTTGCATCATACATAAAAAGTGTTCCAATGGAATTTCAAAACAACTTTGCTATTGTTGTTGACATAAACTCAGATGGTAGATCATGAGCCTATATCTAGAAGTCAATAGGATACAAAGGAACACTTAATGGCAATTATCCTTCCTTCAGTTGGTGCACCACTAACAAGTGTTTATTGAGCATTGAAAATGAACCCTCCAAAACCTTAACAATATCTACTTCATAGAAGAAACAAAATAGAAATCTCTTCTCCTCTAAATACGTAATGTTCATTTCCCTTAATGGACGCCACAGTTAGCCAATTTATTCCTCATAGAATTGAAATTTACCATACTCATTCTAAGGGATTTTCCAATCAGACAAAACTTATTGGAATTTTATTTCACCCCTTCCAATGAATCCATCCTCCATTCCTTCTCTTTCTCCTCCGTTATAGATAAATTCGCTAATTAATGTTCCACGATGAATGAAATTAGACTGTGATGATGAACTAACAAACATTAGAAAAGAACAAAATGCCACTGAGAGCTTACTATAACTTGCATTGGTGAACTACTTATTTATTTACTTAGGCCTTTTATTTGCTTTTTTTATTTTTTTTTTGCCTTTGTGATCTTATTTTTCCATATCAGGTATTTATAGAAAATAATAACTTCATTAAAAGTACACAATGTAACAAATCATTTAACTAATTATTAAACTTTCAAACAAACATAAAAAATTTATGGAAAAAAAAGAGAAAAGAAAGAAAAATAAGTTCATCATATTAGTTCGAGCCTTGTCATCTTTCATGGTTCATTGAATTTTCTAATTTAAACCAATATGTTGTTGTAGTGTTTATTATAAATTAACTATGTTTCTAAAACAAAAAGAAAACAAGAAAAATTTAAAAGTTATTTCCTAAAAGTTACATCTTTTCTTTTGAAATATGTCTTCAAATGGAAATGTAATTCTTCAATGGGATATGTAGAATTCTATAGATATGCTTCTTGAAAATGTAAGCGAGAAAAGGAAAACTTCAACAACTCTTATTAGAAACTATACTTCTTGTAATGTCCTCTTTAAAATTTTACAACTACTCTGAGTGCTTTTATCAAATAATGTGACTATGGAAAAAATCGAGTTCATGAAAATTCTTGTTCGAGTGCATGTCAAGGATTTTTGAAGATTCATTGTATCTCGGGAGTAGACATCAAATATCTATGTATACTTAAGTAATGGGAGTTCTACTCTAAAGTGAGTGCAGTATCACTACAAGAAAATATGGTTTTAGCGACTAAATTCTCAATAATCACAATGAAATAGTTGCTAAATATACAACTTTAGCAACCAAAATTAATCTGGTTGCTAAAGTTAAGTTACAAAAAAAAATTTGTGACCAACCAACACCTGGTAGCTATAAATGGTTGCTATAATTTGGCCAACCTTAACCGATAGTATAACGACTAAAATTGGAGTATTTAGTGAAAAAATTTATGGTCGCTATTTATGAATATTAATTGTGACCAATTTAACAAAAAAAATTCTAAATGGTTACTATAAGTCTTTTAAGTTGACATTAGTAACCAATTTATTTGGTTGCTAATTAAAGATGTCTTTAATTAGCTCTTTAAACTCACAGCAACCAATATTATGTGGTCACTTAAAAAATACTTACAACAAGTAACTTTACATGGTTGCTGAAAAGGTATTCATAGCAATCAAATGAACTTCTAACTATTTCTTGGAAATAATTAAAACAAAAGTTTGAATTGAATAAAAGGGTTAAATTGATCATAAGGTAAATTTGATTTAAAAGATTAATTTAAGTATAAAAATAATAATTATCATATTTAATTGAGTAAATAATATTTTACTTTGAATTTGACGATTTTCAATTCAAAATATGTTTTATTTAAAATATGTTAAATAATATGTCTACTCTCAGCAAAAATTTTCTTTCCTTATTTAGCAAAACCCACCGCGTTTTCTTGCTATTTTGACACCTTCTCCTCGCCGTCGTCTCTGGTGGCTAACAGAGACCTTTCTACATATGCTACCTACCAACCTAGCCCCTTTCGCCGTGCAACCCACACCTCCATCTTCGTCACCTTCTCTCTCCTTCTATGATGTAGTTCGTTGACACCGCAAAGACCCACTTTTTGCTTTCACCAATTATTCCTCCAATTTTCTTGATTCCTAGACTCCCAAGGCTAAGACAATCTCCTCCATTAATGGTAAGACAAAAATCTCATTCTCCGTGGAAGAAATTGCAGAGTTACTGAGCCATTACAACATGCCCTAATAGGTAAATTCTCTTTTGGTCTTCCCAAATGCATTTATGAGAACTAATCTATGAGAACTTGCCACGTTATTGTTCTCATTTTCATCGCCTTGGCCATGATGCTCAATCTTGTTATGTTAATGGTAGTATCCCTAGACCAACTCAAAGTCGAATTTTCAAAAGGAAGAAGATTGTAGAGAATGAAGAAAATGGGAAGAAACGGATACAATGGTTAAGAAAAAGTAGAGAGAATTTAGTGAGGTGTCTCAAAAAGAGAAGCAGAACATTCCTACAGTATCAAATCTAATGAAGGTAAGTAATTCTTTTGCTATCTTGGATGACTGTAGTGATAATTGTGTTGATACTTATGCCCATAATAAGTAGAACATTGAAGATAATCTGCATAATGGCTCTATTGAACATGTTGGATCTATTAAAATTTTTGTTTTTGATAGTTTTGAGCAAAATAAAGAGTCTATGGTAGTTCAGGATAGTTGGAACCCTGCTATTATAATGAATGATGGTCCTGTTGTGTATCAAAACCCTACGTGAGTATTGCTGCTCCTGTTGTGAATATTGCTAATGTTGGTTTTGCTAGAAATGGTTATTCAATTGATGTTAATCTTAAGCATGTTGCTGACACACTCTGATGTGAATATTGGAAGGGATTTGGGTAATTATATAGCTACAAATCAGTTAGCTTCTGTTCATAACAGTAGTTCCCTAGAATCAAACTTGAATGATGATTTAGTTGTAGAGGTTGATCTCAATATCTTGTTTAATGAAGAAAATAAATCCAGCTTTCCTCTTCAAAAGCTTCCACCTTCATCTAAATATCACAACAAAACTACCCACTCAGCCAAACATAAATAAAAGACCAAAATCCATCAACCTGCCACATACCCAAACACATAGCTTGTTCCTTGGGGAGAGGATGCAAATATGAATATAGAGCTAATGCAAGAATTACCTTTTGCTAAATTTGTAGCTCAAAATGCTCAGTCCAATCTACCAAGGTACGAGCAACCATTTTGGCTCTGATGTGATCTCAAGGCAGTGCTATGTCATGATGAATGAAAATGGAATTATTTTTTAGGAAGGAATGGCCACTGATTTTTAATGGTTAGTGATCTTTATACAAGAGTTTATTCACCACTATAATTTTATTTGGGCAAAGTAAATTTAAACTTGCAAGATGTTATGTACTGTATCCATCTTTGTTTATGCTTCCTATAATGCTACACACGGCTCTTTGGTTGGTGTTTCTTTTTATTGATCAACTAGTACTGGTTCTGTGTGCCCAAATTTTCATATATTATATTAATCATTCTCTTGCACTGCCCCCTTTGAGGAGTTTTAGGGATTTTCTTTACTCATGACATAGTTCTCTTTTAGGATGATAGTCTACATAGATGCTCTATGTTAGTGGATTCTCAAAATGACAATTGTGGAAGTAAAGATATATGAGTGATTATAAAATCCTGACGTAAAAGTCAATGGTTATCATGATGCTCAAAACGAAGCTGACCCTGAAATAGATTTTGACTGTGATCGTAGACACAATGTAAAGTTAAGTGAAAGTAGTTGCGATGCCGCTAATGATCTTTATGACTATAAGGTTCTCTCTCCCTTTCCCTCCCTACTGTGTGCCTGCCTATGTATGCATTTGTAGTGAATTTAAAACTGAGTTGTATGATACAGGGTAATTTGATGGAAAGACATATGCGGGTTTTGCTATTACTTTTGTCACTTCCTAAATTCATTTCCGAAAAACTTCTAAAAGTGATTGTTAATTTTCTAGTAAAAAGAAACTTTTTGTATTAAGAGATCCTCAATTTGCTTGTAGTTGCTATGGCTTTACTGATTTGTACATATTAAGAGGCTATAGCTGATGTTTACTCTTTAATCACTAATTCTTTAAGATTGTAATTCAAGATAATTTAGTGAGAAAGCATAAAATTATAATTACACCTTTTAGTTTTATTTTAAGCCCTCGTAAAAGAATGTAATAGAAAAATTTTGTCCAGCAATCATGATGATCTAGTGTCTTCATCTTTTCATTTCTTGAAAAATTGTGAGACTTTAACTACAATTAAAGACAACATCAAAGTTAAAACTTAGAATGATGGAGCAAATACAAATCTTTAATAATGCTTGTCGTTGGAGTACTTGGAAATATCTTTGAAATTTTCTTTATCTTGTCACTTGAGGTCAATGTTCGACAAAGATAGACTTGTCAATGTGTCAATTTTTGACAAATAGATCAATGACAATAACCTTTTTTGTACCTGGAATATGGTTGAATCTACATGTTTTCCCATAAAATTGATTGTAGCTTCTGCAATCTTTTTCCCTTTGACTTTTTTCATGTATGATGATTCATATTGCTTCAATGACTCGTACCTTTCTCTAGAACTAATTACAAAAGTTTCTTCTGGTGTATTTGCAAATACCAGGCCATTGGAAATGATGATTCAGGAAATGGATCTTCCATGAACAATCGTTCTAGAGGAACAAAATTAGATCCAGCATCAGACACTAGGGCTCGTAGTGATTTTTATATTTTAGTTAATGAGTGATTCGACCAATTAAAGGCACATGAAAATATGACGGATGCTTCTATAGAAACACTTGGTATTAAGTTTCAACAATCTATGGGAGAAATTTTGCATCTATGGATCAAGAGCCCTATCAATCTGTTCTTGGACCTGAACTATTGCCTGATAAGCCAATGCCCAAACTTACCAATACCAATATTGCTAGTGCCAAGAAGTCAACATTTTGGGGGAAGAAAATGTGAGTTTTTCCTCCTTACTTCTCCCGATTTAATGAGAATCATTTTATACATGGTAATCTCTTAAGAACCATAACAGCATGGAAGAGACGGTAAACTCTTAAGTCAACATTATGGTTCTATGTCTTTTTCCCTTGTGGTTGATTCTTGCCATTATGATCCAATACTCACATGCACACCCACCCACCCATACATTGGTTTATTACCTATGTATTATCCATGGGCTTGGAAATTTCAGAATTTGGTTACTTTGTTGTGATGCAATTTGCTTGTTTGCTTATTGTGTGGCTCAAGACTTTGATTTTGTTTGCTTCTAGACAATACTTGCTTTGCAGTACTTGTTTGTAGGAATGGAGATTTGTTCTTGGTCTTTGGGGCGTCTCTTATAAGTGCTTGAGGAAGGTTACAATATGATGTAATCTAATCTCTTTTCTTTTTGTCATTTTTCTTATTTTCCTCTAAGGGAGATTAGTTAGAAATTTTTCTTTATTCCAAAAATATTGTAAGGGAAGTAAGTACTTCCTGATTTTTATTTAGCGCAAGTACTCTTCACTTGTAATCCCATTTTTGGTTTATAATATATCCTGAATCAATTCCAACTCAAATTGTTTGGCAATTATTTATTGGCTTAAAAGTACATATTAGCAATAATTTCAAGCTACTTCTGCAGCCACTATTTGGTTGCTAAAATATACACATTAGCAACCAATTGAAATTATTTCTCCAATCAGCATTTGGTTTCTAATAAGTACTATATTAGCGACTACTAGCTACACTTTTGGTCACTAAATCATAAAAATACAATAAGTCTTGCAACAATATTAAAATTATTGCAACCAATTATTTTGCCACTAAAACATACTCTTTAGCAATTATGTTATATCGTCGCAATGTGGTCACTAAAAAATGTTAAATAAAACAACTATTGCTACTATCTAATAGAGTCATTGGAACCAATGGTTTGGTTGCTAAAGAATCAATTTTTACCAACCAAAAGATGTGGTTATTGTATGTGTACCTACAACAACCATGTAAATGTATAGCGACTACGAACTTTTACATTAGCGAGTAAAAAATATGTCTCTGATTTTTCCATCTTTACTAACCATTATTGGATGGTCGCTAAACATGTATTTTCAGCGTCCAAGTTAGTAACTCGTCACTGAGCACTTTTAGTAGCTACTCTATTGTGACCACCTACGACCATCGTTATTTTGTTCACTATAAGTTTTAACAACTATTTCTTTACTTTTAGTGACTAATGACAATGATCGCTGAAACCATTTTTTCTTGTAGTTTATTTTATGTCCCTTGAGCCAGATTTTTATTTATATTCCTTTCTACTTAATTTATTTTACTTATAGTTTCTTTAATATTTTAGTGTATGTATTTTAATCAATATTTCCAACAATTCTAGATTAGAATTCCACTCACATACTAAAACAATTTGCTAGTAAAATTCATTGAAAGTGCCTTGGTTATATTTAACTCCACTGGAAAAAAAAAATGAATTGCCACCATAATTCCTATAGATGGTTAAAACAGAGCTATTACTGGTTGGCATCACAATCAAATCGATTTGATACACATCTATCATTTAAACTTCCATGTGTAAAAATTGATTTGTATCTTGTGTAACTACATTATGTATAATTTTATGGATATGGTAAAGGATTACAAGAAATTAATTATGCTTAGTAGTAGAATTTACCTTTATCTTAATGTGGGTAAGTTGATATGGTAACAATTGTTGTCTTTTGAGATATCTGTTGCTTATGTAATTAATAATATTGAGAGATCACAAATTATTCACTAGTAAAAGGTGTTAATTCTAGAGATTTAAAGGATTAACTTTATCATATAGTGACTATTTTATTGCAAAATATTTAAATTGATTAAAATCATTTTTTAGTGTAAAAATTGTTCCCTTCATAATATTAATTTGAATATTTCTTTTTGTATTTGGCATAAGCGAATGAGTTGTATAGAGCTTTATGCACATGCCCAACAACTAATTTTGTGGAGAAATTCATCACTTTGCATGTTAATATTTTACGACAAATGTTGTCTAAGAAATTTAAGAAGTCACTTTATGAATTTTGGAAATGTCATAAACCAAATCTAAAATATTTTAGAATGTGGGAATGCCTAGCCAAAGTAAATTCTAGGGGGAAAAAAAAAGATAAGTAGGGAAAAAGTAAGTTGATATGTTGTTTCGTTGATATTTTCTAAATGTGTTTGTTAGATATTTTTTAAATAGTCCTACTTAGAATTTTTATTACAAAAATTTGATATTGTTGTATATATAAATATAATTGTAGAATCTAGAAGTGTTGTTTGGTTCAAGAATATATTGCCTGTGATAATTTGGTCAGGCTATTGTGTAGAATGGTTTTGTAATTACTGATTTTGATAAATGTATTTATTAAGGGGATTTAGTTGTTTGATTAATATAACTGTACTAAGTGAAACTAAGTCTTCATCATTCAAAAAATTAAATATGAAGAAGTTAGGTAAATCTTGGTTGTTCGAAAAATAAAGTTCTATCAAAAGATTTCAAGTAAGTTTACTAAATTTTGTTTACTAAAATAAAGTTAAATTATTAATCCGTTTGAAAAGATTTCAAGTAAGTTTACTAAATTTCGTTGTAAATTAGTAAAAGTATCTTATGTTCGTTTTATCAAAATTGAAAAATCAATGATGATCTAGTTGCTCAATTAAAATATTCCAAAATTTATAGGAGTCTTGATATATTTATAAAACTCCACTAAATTGGATATCCCAAAAGTATCTTATGTCTCATGGTAATGTTATTTTGAGTATCCCGCTATTTGAGAAGGAACAGTGATGTTATATGGGTTTTTTGATTGATCAGATAAAACTAAAGTTGCCATCAATTATGTTTTTACATTGATGGAGCAATGGTGCTTTGGAGATTTTCCAAGAAAATGTTCAGTTATCCGTGGAAGCCGGAATGGTACACTTGATACTAGTGGCTAACATGCAAAATGGTTTAAAGGGTTGTTAACAAAATCTTGCTTTAGTGGAAAATCCATTGTTAGCAATTTCTGTTCATCGTGATAGCTATAAAAAAGAGAGAAGCTTATGTTTAAGAAAGAAAATATTAAGGTATCTCATTAAAAATTGAGTTATTTGAATAAAGGGGCTTGCGAGGAGGCAAGTTCAATAATTTGTTAAAGGGGATAGAGCGAAATCCAGTAAATGAATCATTGACAATAGCAACCGAACCTTACTCATTGGAGATCCCGATATGAAGGTTTAATGGGTGAAAACAAGTTATATTAGTGGTTGAACAACACTTCATAAATATTTTTATCTATCCCGAGAAGTAATATAAGTGTTGTACTACAACAATAAAGGTTGAGCAAACTGATTTTAATGAGTTCATAGCCAAATATTAGGATATTGTGTTGTGGAATACCCTCAAAGAGCTTACCTATGCGAGTGTGGTTGTGGAGTCATAACTATGATACAAGATAATAGTGCATGACCATTAATGTGCTAACCTAATAGAATTTGAGAATCCCATACAATGTTTGTAGCTAGCTTGCTGAAATTTGTAACAGAGAGTTCTAGTTCAAGACTTATAGTCACTATGAATTCTTCAAATCAAAGCTTGCTATCACTAAGTGAAAGTTCAAGTCTACAAGACACTTTTACCCACTGAATAGTAAAAAGCCACCTTATTATTGTTTTCTTTGTTTTGGAACATGTAGGGGAATGTTAATTATAAATTAATTATGTATCTCAAAAAAAAGAAAACACGAAAAAATTGAAAAGTTATTTCCAAAAAGTTACATCTTTTTTTTTTTTTTTTTTTGAAACGTGTCTCTCAAATAGGAATATAACTCTTCAAAGGGGTATATAGAATTATATAAATATACTTCTTGAAAATTTGAAAGAGAGAGAAGGAAAATTTCCAACAACTTGTATTACAAAATATACTTAGATATATTTTTAATGTCCTCTTTATAGTTTTACAAATACTTTGTAATTTTATCAAATAAGGTGACTATCTGAAAAATAAGTTCATGAAAATTCTTGTTCGCATGCACGTCAAAGATTTTTGAAAGTTTATTATATTTCGGGAGTAGACATCGAATCCTATGTGCACTTAAGCAAGGGCAAATTTTATTCTAAAGTGAGTGTAGTATTTTGTGTGTCTTGAATCAAATTTTTATTTCTTTTTTATGTTTCTTAGATGTGGGCGGAGTCCTTTTCGAAAACTAGTAGTGTCAATTCATCTTCTCAAAAATGCGTGCAGAAAGACCTGCTCTTCTCAACAGTTTTTTCCACTCTGAGATTTTTGCGAATGATTTCTTGTATCCCATTTCTCTCCAGACTTAGTATATGTAGATTTTAGTCTTAATGACTTAGGTTCATTAAGGCTTTTAAACCCTCTTTATGGGCATAGCTTGTTCTTTGGTTATTTGGCCAATTTACTTAACTGATTAATTTTAGGGTCCATTTGTTATTTTAAGTCAATTTACTAAAATTCCCTGAAGTACAATTTAAGACACATCATCAAGCCCCCTATTCTGTGGAAAAAAAATTATTTTACGCATGAAATATATTATAAGTTTAATTTATTAAATTTTTTTTAATGTTAAGTTTGAGTAATTATTCTTGGCTCAAAGTTTGTAAATTCTCAACAGTTGTATAATTTAAGATCAAGTAGGTCTCAAAGTCTTTGATTCTTCTAAGAGCCGCTTCATAGAGACGATCTTGTTGGCACTAGGGAGTTTGTGAAAATAGAGAGTTCCATCTCGGCTAGGAAGGGAAAAAGAGAAGATAACTCTATGAG
Organism: Jacaranda mimosifolia; assembly: GCA_018894105.1. Taxonomy (NCBI): domain Eukaryota; kingdom Viridiplantae; phylum Streptophyta; class Magnoliopsida; order Lamiales; family Bignoniaceae; genus Jacaranda; species Jacaranda mimosifolia. The sequence goes on from CM032129.1 coordinate 24,143,294, forward strand.
GAGTGCTAAGATGAGTCCTCAAGATAAGGTCTTTTATATATCTTGAACTCTTTGATTTATTTCTTTCTTCTTGGTTTTTTCATTTGTATATTCTATCACAAATCCTTCTAATTTAGCGAGAGCTTTGAGGCCTTAGTTGAGTCAAAGAATGTCTAAGTCTAGTTCTCAGTTAAGTTCAGCAAAGGAAACTTCAGCCAATCAGTCAAATAGCAGCAGAGGAGGAGTCGATATGAGGGTCCTTTTGCCAACCGAGCGCCTTCGCATAAGGATGGTGCCGGGCACCTAACGCAGCAACTTAGGCAATGCCTAATTGACATGCCCATGAAACTGCTTTCTTGGGCATCCACCAAGCACCCATTTGGAGCCCAACGCGTGCCAGTCTAGGGTGCCTGTATGGTGCTCACCAATCACTAGCCTCCAGCACTTGTGATGGACCATCCTCTAACGTCCTGGTGCTCATGGGCTGGTTTGTGCTTGTGGGGTCATTCTCTGCATGGTGTTGCAGTGTATCTTCTCCTCTTGAGATACAGTTAGTTTAGGCCTTAAAAAGTTTTGAGGAATCTCCTAATGAGAACGAAACCAAGGAGTCATTTTCATCATCTAGTTCTAGTTCAAAGAAGAGGGTTCTTCTGATAATGAGTCTAAAGGTGTTCCCAAGGATAATAATTTCTCAAAAGAAATAGAAATTAGGTGTTTACTCAAGCCGGAGGAGTTAAAAATTTTAGATGTAAGATTTGTGTTTCTGACGAATTCAAGTTTGTTCTTCCGTTCCTCAAGACAACATAATGTCACCTCATAAGGAATGCTTCATGATCTTCAGTAGTTATTTTACTTGTGAGTTTTTCTTTCCTCCTGACTCTCTTTTGCTATATGTAGTACGAAGCTATGATGTGTGTCTAAGCTAACTCATACCTAACTTTTTTGTGTTCTTTGCAAGGTTTAGACAGTGTTTGAGTGAGTTGGGTTTACTAATATCTTTAGATAGCTATCACACCTTGATTGCAGTAGGTAAAGTGCCAGAGAAACTATCTCCCATTTTTTTCCCTAAACCAAATAATAAGTTTCTATGTGGATTACCTTTGTTTAAAGGTCCTTGGAAAAATATATTCTTCTTTGTTCAAGACAAGGGTTGGGTCATTCCTCGCGAGTGGAATAGCTCTCCTACTTTGATTCATCCTAATAAAGTTCATTGTGAGCTTCACGCAAATTTTGCTGAAGCGAGGTTGTTTGGTTCTCTTTTTGACATTACTTATATGTTTCTTGTTGGTACTTTGCATATTTTTTTAATGACTTATGTCTTTTGCTTGCGCTTGTGTATGCACTTTTACATGTTTCCACGCATCACTTGTATTTTGGCTTGGTTTTCCATCCCTTTGTTGGAAGGAAAAAAAATTGACTTCGCTTGGATTCGTGCCCAAGAATAGAAAGAAGAGCACTTGAGAATATATTTCAGAGTAGCATTGCATAGAGACATCATCGAGTGGGCATTGCCCTAGCTCCTCAAGTTGGTGGCCTAATGAGATGCACTCCACCAGCTTAATGACAGGCACTTCTATTGCAGGCGGTGAGGTCAAGGCATTACCTTCTAGTCCTACTGGGAAGAGTGCTTGTGAATCCACTACTTGCCCGCATTTACTTGTCCTTTCCATGCTGGTGAAAGTAATAGAGATTTCAATTATGATTTGTGGTGGAGTTTTTTGGTGGACTCCTACTGAGTTGTTGAAGAGATTGCTTCTAGTGTCGATCTCATCGATGTGTGGTGTGAGAGTATGATCAAGAGATACTCTTTTGTTCCCAATTAGCTGCGATAGTTACTGGTGATTTTACCCAGGTTTGAGTTCACTTTGTTATTTTGATTACTTCTCTTCTTTGTTGCTTCACAATGATTTTATTTTTTTTACTTGGAACATTTTGCATTCAATTTCAATGCAAGTATGGAACTTGGTTGAGTAGATGTCCAGTCAGGTAAAAGGAGCTTTGTCTATGCTGAAACACCTTAAGGAAGAGACTGTCGAGGTAGTTAAGGATGTAGCCAATAAGAGGAAGAGTTGGCCCAATTACTCAAGGAGCATGAGCACTTTAAGGCAAAGTATGTGAAAGAAGTAAAGAATGGAGAGAAACTTATAAGTTTTGATGCTGGGATGACTTTCATTAATGCTACTGATAAGGCACCTGTCAAGGATCTTAAAGGTTGTGATAAATGATTTGAAGCAATGGTAATCTACGAGCGTACTATTCAGATTTGTTGCTACATTTAGAGTGAGATAGGGCGACACCTGAGGAGGACTTGTTGATGCTAGATCTATCCTAGTCAACCTTGGTATTAGAGAATCTAAGAAGGTAGGTCCTAAAGTTAGAGCAGAGATTATTGCAAGGAAGCAAACGGAAGCAGATTCGCAGAAATTGAGAGACTTAGTTTGGGGTACCAGTAGTAAAATTTTACGTCTAGAAATTTGTTTAGCACTTCCCTTTTCGTATTAATGTTTACTTTTGGAGGCCAAATGTTGGTCGATCACCTTTGTATTTTTCTTGTTTGATTTTAATGAAATTTCTTTATTTTTGTTTACTTTGAGTTCATGCAAATACATAATTAACTGTATAGCTTATTGACTTAGCATACTTGTGCTTCGAGAATTGAAAAATGAGATATACAAAGACATTATCACAAATATTAGAAAAAAAATGCATCATGAGCACCCGCATAAGGCATCAGATTCGGACACCAGCATAAGGCCCCAAAATTAGGTGCCCTTGGGCAATAAGCTAGCCACATGCAAGTCGGCTGGCCGACTGCTACCAAGGTCACTCGATGCCAGGGTATCCATTGGGTGCCCAACACTGGGTCGTTATTTTTTTTTACTCTTGTTTGTACTATTTTCTATTGGCTTTGTTGGTGATGCAATGTCTTCAACGGTCATACAAGGACTTAGAGAATTTTAAGTAATGACAAAGTACCATGGGTACTTTAGCGTGTTCATGAAGTTGGAGTGAATGTGCATATAGCATGTGATGAAGCTATCTTGATGAGGTGTGGAGCGCCCCTTAGTGTTGGCATCAATTTGCCTAGTGTAAAGTAGAGTCTTCTAAAAGAAGAAAGTTGATTTTGCACTCACGTTAAGTATAGCTTGAGTGATGAGATGAGGACAAGCATACTTATGAGCCTTGTGGGAGAATTCATAGTAAGTGCACGATGACGTGCAGAGTTGTAGGACTTAAAGATTTTTCTTTCAATATTTGTTAAGTGTTGAGACGTCACCACCTTCCTCTTTGTGAGGATTTTAGGTGGCTTTCTTTGCTCGATGATGTAAGTTTCTTCCAAGATATTCCTTAGCGAGTATCTCTAAAGCAATTGCCACATACTTCTGAAGGGAGTCGATAGTGGGTGCTTTTAGAAAGTGCCACATACTCCCAAAATAAGCTAATAGTGGGCTCTTTTAGAGGATGTCATGTACTATCAAAGGGAGTCAATAGTGGGTTTTTCTATAGGGTGACTACCAGCTACCTCCCTAGGGGCCGATAGTAAGATTACATCGGATACCACCTATCCCAAGAAAGCCTTTATAGCGGGATTATGCCCAATGACTGCGACATACTCTTTGTAACCCTTGAAGAGCCTTGTAGTGGACTTATGTTTAAAAGTTGCTTTCCAAATACTCCTTAATGTTGCAAAGTCCAAAGTCAAAGAAAAGGTATAATAATATAAAGAGTATGAGAAAGTTCGCATTCATTAGAAAAATATCGACAAGAAACTAATGTCATCCCCATGTGGGTAGCCTTATTCAACTGTTGGAATAGTGCCCCGCAAGCCAATTAGATTGGCATTGTAAACAATTTCACTTATGATACAATCTTGATTTAGTGATGTTTCCTAAATGGCCATCTTCATCTTATGCGTATATTTACTTCACTGGCATTTGTTTGAAGCCCTTAGATCACACAAGACTATAGGACTTGGGCACGCACTTGGTGATGATAATGAAACAAGCCTTACACGATCGTGATCTTAAAAACTTCAAGGTCATAGAATTTTATGAGAATAAGGGCATCTAAGATCCGAATAGACTTGCACTGACAATGCATTAATCCAAAGAGTTGGATATTGCTCTTTTTCATAAGCAATGACATATGAGATAAGGGTGCTTGTTAGAGAACAAGGCACTGAAGACCCACATGAAGAATCTACTAGATAGTCATAGTGGCAAGTTCTCCAACTTATACTAGTGCATATAATTAGTCCTTTGACCTAAGGATCCATTGTAACCTTGTGTTTAGATCCTCATGCTTTGACTATTCCTTAGCCACATAGTAGGTTGTTCAGGTGGAGATTGGGTATGAGCTACTTAGACATGGAGATTTATGTGATCCAAGATGGGATCCGACTCCTCATCATTGTGAAATGCGAGTTCATCTCTTATGTATTCTATAATGATCAATTCCATGAAATCCTTGCGCAAGATAGTATGACAATTTGGAAAATGAGTTTTCTAAAGATGAGGTCATAAAGGGAATTGAACATTAAGAATAGAGACATAGTATCGAGGCTATTAAGGAGATGACAAATATCTTGCCCTAGGCCTCTTTTGGGAGATAGGAGATGGAAGGACCATATTTACATGGTACGTGTAGAGCTAGAATGGTTCTCCAAAAGTATTCATTTCGGCCAACTAATTGGCCTCCATGGACTTGAGGTGAGACATCGACCATGGAGATTTTGTACTCTTCAATTAGTGAAAATTAATTGAATTGAGTCAATTAGTTTAAAGGAGTTTAAACTAAAGTGAATATTTGATATTGCAAAGTCACAAAGAGTTATGAGTCTATATCCAATGAATGATAGAACTTAATGAGTTACACACAAAAGTCAATTGCATATCCTATGTGATGAAGGGGAATTTTCTAAGAGTTAGAAAATTTCCCACGTGACCGATTTAGAGGTGTCAGATTGGCACAAATGTTGTGGTCATTTTTGGCTTGATCAATTTAATTGTTCAATTGATCTAATTAATTTAAAGAGTTAAACTAAGTACCAATAATTAAGAAGTCAATTATTTGATGCCACATAACTATCAATTGGTCAAGTTAACTTAAGGAGTTAAGCTAACAATTGCTAACTTAAAGTATTATGCTAATTGACTTAAAGAGTTAAGTCAAGATAATTAATTAAATTAAAGGAGTTTAATTTAATTAAAATGAAGAATTAATTTTGGAGGAAAAATTCAAATAAAATGTTCATTTGGTGTGAATTAGAATTTATATGGATGACATTTAATGAGATGAAATGAAGATTCTAAATGAAATTCAAATTCAAATTGAATGCCAACTTGCAATGCCAAGTTGGCAGTCACCCCTTGAGGAAGGTGTGATACCACCTTGGCATCACATTATCCTCACTCTATATATAGATATATATATATATAGAGAGAGAGAGAGAGAGGGCGGAAATCTAGCAACAAATGTAAAGAATTAGATTCCCTCCACTTTTCCCTCCAATCTTCAAGTGTTGCATCATGTGTTGAAGCTTCAGGTTCTTTTCTTTGCCTACCTCCAAATTAAGACTTCATCATTGTGTATCTCCGCTATATTCTCCAGCTAATATTGAGAAGAATAGGTTATTGCATTGGTGTGTGGATCTTAACATTAGAGGCAAGACAATAGGATTGCTTGCCTTCAGAGATCCAATTTTTGGTTGCGACTTGGAGGCAGTTCTGGGTGACCTTTCTAAGTTCTGATTGAGCTAAATTTTGGACTGTAGATCCAGCAAGGTGTTGTGGAGTTCCAGTAAAATTTTCAATAAAAAAAAAAAAATTGGTTGGGGAAAACTAGTCGCTACTTTGCTGCGCTGTTAGAAGGCAATTTTGAAGAGTCAAAAGCTTTCTTCTAGCTTCCTTGGTTTTTGAGCGAAACAAGGTAATCCTCATACCAAATCTGAATCAATGGCATGTTTAGATCCTTGTTATTATGTGTAGCCTAGTTATTTTGCATTTTTTATGCTTTGATTATTGGATGCTATCGCTATATGTGACTTCATCAATTATAAAAGAGATTGAAAGTCAGGGTGGGAAATAAACTAAAGTAAACACTTATTGTTGGAAGGTGTTATTAGCAACATATTTCAGTTGTCACCAGGAGCGTCTTAGGGGTGTTTGTACATGCTCTGCTTGCAGCTCATTCACCTCCTATCTGAAGTCTGGATCTATGAAGGCTCTAAGTCTGGTAGTCCTCAAAGGATCTCTATGGTAAATCTCTGTGCTCCTGAGCTCCTCGTATGCTTTAACTTCTTGTTCCTTGGATTTCCTCTTCTTCCTTTAGGTCTCAACAAGTGCGAGGTTTCTTAGGCAAACTTCCTCCATTATTTGTAGTAAATGAGGGTCTTCGCAATCATTACTTATCCTCTCGTGCTGAGAGGTCACATAAGTGCTGGTGGCTCTCTTTATAGATCTCTTCTGCATCCTCAGCATTCTTTCTTCTTCATTTGAGCTTCCCATAGATGGCGCTAAAACAATGCTACTCGAAAGCGGAGTAAGGTCTATTTTGAAAAACAACAAAGTGTCGATTTGTCTTCTTAGGAACGTGTTCAGAGAAATCTGCTTCTCTCGAGAGTTCTTCCATTCTAAGAATTTTTTCGAATGATTTCTCGTGTCTGATTTCTCTCCAGTACTTAGTATTTATAGATTTTAGTATTGATAGACTTAGACCCATTAGGGTTTTTCTACGCCTTCTATGGGTTTAGTTTGTCCTATGGGCTCTCTAGCCATTTACTTGACTGATTGATTTTGGAGTTCATGTTATATTTTTAGCCAATGTACCAAAATATCCTCAAGCCCAAATCTAATCACATCATGTTTCTTTTTCTATTTAATTTATTGTTTCTTTAATATTTTAGTATGTGTTTTAATCAATATTTCAAACATTTTTGCTGGGTATGGATGTAATTTTTGAGTTGATTCTTTGATATTGATATGTGATATACATATATGAAAAAAAGAGAATCTTAGTAAATTTGTGTCTCTTTTTTCTTTTTTTGATGTCCATTTTGATGCAAATTGAAACTATGGATTACGGGGAATTAATTTTGAATACAGTACTAAAATGTTATTTTGATATTAAAAATAAAAATTTATGACAGTAAGACTTAAATATTATTCAATTTTAATTTTTGAAAATGAGATAATCTATTATCATCAAGTGATAGGTTTCTTGTACTTTTAAGTTGGAAACCGCAAAAGTTAAAATATTACTCATTTTTTGTGCTATTTTTTTAATTCAAATGCAACAAACCAATAGAAATTCTAAAACAATTATTACTTTAATTCAATGATATTACGCAATAAATAATTCAATTAATCTTGTTGTTTGTGTTCTTTTTAGCCTATTTTGAGATTTATTCAAAAATAACTATTTCATCAAAAGAAAAAATATTACGACACAAAAAAGAGTACTTTTCATTCTCAATTTTGTGGATTTTGATTAAGTATTACAATTAAGAAAAAGAGGTCTTGTGTTTTTAAGCTATTGATACAATTTTAGAATCTTAACCCATGTTAGCGCTATAATATTATTTTTAATTTGAAATTAAATTTTGAGCAATAGCGTATTTGTTGTGTAAACACAAATTATAAACCACAGACTATAACAAAATTATAAATCAGTTTATAACCACAGGGCAATGTTTGTAAAACCAATATTATGAATATTTCATAAAATGACAAACAATAGTACAGATATTCCAATTATTCAATTGCAGTTCAGTTTAAAACCACATAAACTAATAGCAAACAACTAATTTCGAATAGCAATAGAAACATAGAAATCAGTATTATAAATAGTGAACTTATCTCAAAGTTCTGTATTGTAATAGAACTTAAATTGAATCACCAGAATATGGTTTGCCTTGCAGAAATTATCGCCCCTACCAGTGCAAAGGGTGCAACAAAACTTCCTCCAGAATAAGACAGTCCAAAAGCCTTTTTGTGCACTCCACAAAGCTTCACCTCAACCACCACTCAGTTGCCAGAAAATTGACAAGCAACCTTATAATCTGAGAAAGATAGATATCAGAGAGAGAAAAGAGATTTTCTTGATGTATCTTTTTCTGTCTACAACAACAGGCTTATATAGGCAAGAGGGAGGAGCTAGAAAATTGTCCAAGTTCGTTCTGGTCCAAATTCATTTTGGAATAGATGTATAAACATGTCCAGATTCATTCTGGACCAGATACAATGAATCAGTAACTCTCAAAATATTTGTGGCAGTTTCTGTAACTGTAGAAATGATTCAGTAGCCTTTTGACCTTTTGAATTTTAAATCTGATTTTTAAAATTCAAATTCCAAATGAAATTGAAATTTTTAGCAAAAAGATTAACTTGAGACCCGAGATAATTTTCCCGAACGCCAATTTCCATTGCTCGAGCCCTAACCGGACCGAGCCACGGGCGAGCGGGCAGCAGCGCCAGCGGCGCGCGTGGGAGCACCTTCATGAGTCCATCAATTGATACTTTACCAAGTATCAGTACTTGAACCACATATAAAGTGCATACCTATTGGGAAAACTTTCAATGTACGATAACTAGTGATGTATCCAACAAAGAACCTTTTATACTCCCACTTATTCCCCCAGAATCAGTCTTAAATGCAATGTGGAATTCCCCCACATTCATAATATTTTGTCCTTTTTGTTTCCCTCTTTATATTTACACAGCACCTATGGATTCCAATCAATTGGCATCCATCCATAAGTTTTAATCACTTCTTAAACATGTAAGTGGTCACAAATCTCAATGATTTCATGCCAATTACAAAAATCCCCCACAAATTCATAGTGTTGGACTATCAGGTTTATCGTAACTTGATTTCAGTAATGGTACCTTCTGATTTGAACCACCACCTAAGTTATCCAACTTATGCCACCACAAGGACAAATGGAATAAAACTTTGAATTTGGCCCTTGAATGTGGCGGCGTCCATTGGTAACAACAAGCTACATGGCTATGTAGTGATCTTTAGGTTAGACACGTTACAACTATATGTCTTGATCTTGTATCATGAATGTTTTTAAGGAATAACCCTTTTTCTCTAGTCACGCTCAAACGACTTCATTCACTTAGTTGGGCATCTCTAGGGATGCACTGCTTGCATCTCGTTAATATAACTTGACCCCATTCAGAGTTTGAACTCTTACTTTACTATTAGTAAACAACACCTTCCAGGTATGCCAGGGGACAGACTCAGATACAAAAATATTAGTCAAGTTGAGGTGCACTTTAACACACTCAACAACTTGTTTATACCACATTGAACCTTCCTTATGGGATCTCCACTTTGTAGGTTGGGTTGCCACTATAGGTGCATCACTAATGGGTTTTCAATCCCATCCCCAACCTGGGTTTTTAAACTAAGGACAACTCAAGTCCTCTGGTTAAAGGATCAGCCATATTATCTTTAGATCCAACAAAACCAATGGCCACAACCCGATCAAACACAAGCTCTCTTATAGATTTTAGTCTAACTTGGATGTGTTTCTTGGTCTTTTGATTATACTTTGAACTTCTGATCTTTGTAATTATGGTTTGACTATCACAATGCACTGCAATCGCAGAAAAAGGCTTAGTAACCATGGGTAACTGAACCATCAGCCCATGTAGCCACTCAGCCTCTGTTCCAGTTGTGTTCAAAGTGCACAACTCTGCCTCAAATGTAGATCCAGTTACCAAAGTCTGTTTAGTAGACTTCCAAAAGACAGCACCTCCACCCAAGGTAAATGCATACCCTGTACACCCATTAAAACAGAAGTTTTTGGCTATCTAGCTAGCATCACTATATCCCTCAAGTACAGCAAAGAATCTGCCATAATGTAGAGCCAGTGATATCGTGCCCTTAAGATACCAAATTACCTTATCCAAAGCCTCCCAATTGGTTCTATTGGGATAAGTTGTATGTCTCATCAGCTTTGAGACTATGAATGAGATATCCGGCCTCGTGCTATTTGTAAGATATTGCAAGCTCCCAATAATCTGAGAATACCTCAATTGAGATACAGGAATACCACTTTCATTCTTGAAAAGAGCCACAGATCATATGGTATCTTAGCGATTCTACAATCCTTATAGCCAAATTTCTTAAATAATTTTCTCAACATAATAAGATTCAGAAATAGTTATGCCCTCAGTTGACTGAATCAACTTGAGTCCAAGAATTACATTAGCTTCACCCATATCCTTCATTTCAAACTTACTTTTCAAGTACGATTTTGTCTCATTAATAATCTCAATGGTAGAACCAGTTAATAAAATGTCATCCACATATAAGCATAGTACAATATAATCATCCCCTTTAACCTTACAGTAGACGCACTTATCATTATCATTTACGTTGAAACCAAATGATAAAATAGTTTATCAAATTTTTCATGCTACTGCTTAGGCACTTGTTTCAATCCATAGAGGGATTTAACAAGCTTACAGACCTTTTGCTCATTACTAAAAGCTACAAATCCCTTATGCTGATCTATATAAATCTTTTTCTCGAGATCACCATATAGAAGGTTGTTTTCACATCCATCTAGTGAATCAGGAAATCATATACAGAAGCCAGTGCTATAGAACCTAAATTGTAGTCAACCGAGCAACCGAGGAATAGATATCAAAGAAGTCTATTCCTTCTTTTTGTCTAAATCCTTTGGCAACTAATCTAGTATTAAACTTATCTATGGTTCCATCAGACTTATGTTTCTTTTTAAAGATCCATTTGTATCCAATCGTAGTACACCCTGGAGGTAGATCAACTAATTCCCATGTCCTATTATAGATAATGAAATCTATCTCACTTTTGATAGCTACATTCTAATGCTTAGTTTCAGATGAAGCCATAGCATCCTTGAAGGTCACAAGATCATCCTCAATATAATAAGAGATGAAAGCACTTCCAAAATTCTAGATGACCATAGCTCTCTTACTCCGTCTAAGTTCATTGGTTATTCAGCTCCAATGGACGTTGAACCAAAACTACTTAGATTAACCCCCACATTCAACATGTTTTCCACATGTTCAGGAATAGAAGTTGATGTAAGAGCTGAATCTAAAAAAACATCCTAAGGTATCCCTGTTTTCATGAGAAACACGTCATCAAAGAATGTGGCATCACGAAATTCCACTATTATGTTAACCTCTATACCTGGGATTTTGGACTTAATTACCAAAAATCTCAAAGCATAGCTTTTTTCCACATAGCCTAAGAAGATCACATCAACAGTTTTAGGACCAAGCTTTTTCTCGTGTTATGGGACTAGAACTTTTGCAAGACAACCCCAAATACTTTAAGCTAATTTTTCTACCTTCTCAAAATTCAAATAGAGTACACTTTTTATGTTTCAGAGGGACTCTATTCAGAATATGGCAAATTGTATTCAAAGCTTCTCTCCACATATATTTAGGCAATTCAGAATTCAAAAGTAGAATGTTGATCATGTCTTCAAAGGTTCTATTCTTTCATTCTGCTACCCCATTAGATGAGTGAGAGTAAGGAAGAGTCTCTTCATGAATAATACCGAAGTTTCAGCAATATTCATCAAAATGATTCGACTCATCCTTTCCACCTCTATCTGATCTTAATCTTTTAAGTTTCTTACTAGTTTGATTTTTAGCTTCTTTTTTTAAATGATAAGTTTTTCAAGTTCTTCATCCTTATGATTTAACAAATAAACATAATGTTATCTACTACAATCATCTATAAACGTAATGAAGTATCTTTTTTTTTTTTTTTTTTACTTGGAATAGGTTCAGGATGTATTAGCAAACAAAATAGGAATTACAAGTCAAGAGTATTTGAGGAAATCCATAAGCAAGAAAGTACTTACTTCCCTTACAACATTACCTAAAAGAGGAAAATAAAATTGATAGCTAATCATCTAGAAAAGAGGATTGAAAATACAATAAAATCCCAACTTTTCTAGCACTGGAGAGTGGTGCCCAATTAGCCCACCAATTCGACCCACCACGTCAACTACCTTGCCAAAATAAGCATGTGACAGCAACAATTGCTTCGTAGAGAGCTGCAATTGAGACCTAATTCCCACAAAATTTTAAATTGCAACAACATAAGACCAAACAACAGGGATCGAAGCCACTAGAGTGCAAAATTCACTTTTAAGATTGCAAAGATCCCCAAGGTGCATGGTTCGAGGCCCATTTCGGAAAAATCCTACAAATAAAAGTGTGTTCCAGCAAAATCTCAGGTTTTGCTTCAGTATCGAACCCCTGTTCAAGCAAAAATTTTATTAAGTCCGTGGATCGAGTCCTCCTTCTTGCATGATACCAACAAATTCCAATGCCCGGGACAAATTCCCTTAGCAGAGCGGAAGAAATTTTCAACTAATTGTCGACCACACAAAATCAGAAGCTCCTTCAAATCAACATCAAATGCCCCATCAATTCTGGAAGGAAGACCCCAAGAAACTTAATGAGTCATTCCAATCATAGAAGCTCAAGCATTCCAAAACAAAGCCTTCTTTAAAAAAGATTTCCTTAAAAATCTTATCATCCTTTCTGAACAAAAATGCTACTGAAAACTTGTACCAAGGACAATAAATAGAAACTATCACAGCTAATAGCATTAAATCCTACATAAACTTTAGCAATCCAAGATCATCATTAAAGAGTACAACAAAAGAATCAACAACAATTCTGCCAAAGCCCAAGTCAACTAAAGGGCAATCTTAAGCAAAGCATCCTTCTGAACCAAAAAAGAAAAAAGAACAAAAAAAACAACCACCCACCTCATAAATCTAAACTAAAACACTTAAACAAAGCTGCTACAGTTGCAAAAACACCAGAATTGTATCACTTTCTACCAAAATTTTGAATATTCACAAACTGCCCCATGACCGACATTGCAGCAAAATAAGAGAAAATTGATACAGCAACAAACGGATATAATCATGGATCAAAAATAGCATTCTAGGGATCCCATGTGCTTATCCGTGAAACCAGTAAATCTGAATACCAACTGAATCAAAAGTAAGCTCATCAAGATCAAGTTCTAAACCAGAGAAGACCACAAAAACATCCCAATTATGTATGTTGTAGTAGCAACTCCTTCAGCAAAATATTGAGCCAAGTATTACTCAGCAAGAATCAACCAACAACACAATAAATTGCTAATATGAACAAACACCAACAAGCTATGAGAAACTGAAACAGCAAAATTCAAAAAATCCTCCAGAAGTGAGAAAATTGAACTAAGGCAGAACCAGAATTGCTGCCAAGAGAATCCATTTAGAGCTAGAGAACCAGGCCCTGCTACTACTGAACCAAAACTCACCTCAGTAAGAACCAGTGCAAATACACAGGAAACATCCCAACTTTTGACTTGAAGCAGCAACTCTAAATTCAAAGTACTGAGCTAAGAATAACTCAGCTAACATCAACAAACAACATTTCAAAGCAAAAGAAGGTGACAATATTGCCAAAGTAACCAACAGAATCCATGAATGCCACAAAAAAAGAATTGTAAAGAAACAGAACCATAAATTACAAATAAGTAGGGACAAAAAGCATCTAAAATGAAGTATCTTTTTTGATCTTTTGTTAAGATCCCATTAAACTCAAAAATATATGTGTGCACAAGTTCAAGTAATTCAGAATTCCCTTCAACTGATTGGTAAGGTTTTCTTATTTGTTTAACCTCAGCACATATTTGACATTTGTGACTACGTTTAATATCATGTTTAGGTATTAAATTTAAGTTCATCATGTGTTTAAACAAAACCATCAGACAAATAGCCCTTTCCAATAAACAAACCAAAGTGTTGAATTACAACTTTATTAAATTTAAAAGTAAGCATTCCCTAACTGTTACAGAACCACTAATAATGTTTCTCCATATAGTTAGGACGTGATGCACTCTCAGCAGAGATAGTATGCACCCCGAAGGAAACTTCAGATCCACGCTCCTATCCCAAGCACTTTGGCAGCACTGGAGTTCCCCATTGTTATGGATTTTCTATCAACTGGTTGATAAGACACAAATAGCAATTTATCAGCATACACAAAAGGTTTGTAAATAGTACAAACTTTAAGTTTTAAAGTTACATATCCATCAACGGTCGCCTCTGGACTTTGCTAGTCTCCCCAACAACCATGTGGACCACTGCAGGGGCAGCTGAGTTGGGTTTGGCTTTAGCTCTCTTAGATGGACAGCCTTTAGACCAATGGCCTACCTGCCCACAATTCCAACATGGTTTGTTTGCTTTTGGTTTCTTAACTTAGGTTTTCCTTTACCTGTGGTTTTAGAGTTACAGTTCATTTGGTTCATTTTATTGAATCTTTTCTTTCCTTCAATAATCACATTTGCCTTAGATTGGTGCTCAACCAGAACTCCATGAGTTTGATTCAGTGTTCTTTTTCAATGCTTATTGCAATCATGAGATCATCCAACGACAGCTTTCTTTTTATGCTTGAGTGTTATTCCAAAATTCTCCTAAGACTTGGGAAATTTATCCACTATAGACATGACCAGAAATTTCTCAGGACGTTTCATCTTAGCGTCAACAAGAGCATGCTCAAAGTTGATTAGTTCATGCATCTATTCGATTACATGCTTTCCCTCAATCATCTGATATTTCATGAACTTTGAAACATAATAACTCTCAAGCCCTTGATCTTCAGTGTTATATTTCCACTCCAACTCATCCCGCAACAACTTAATGGTGTACGAGTCAGAGCAGTATACATCGAAGAGAACATTTGATAGTGACGACAAAATGATCCCTCGACCTAACTGATCTTTCTCAGTCCACTCAGCTATTTCAATTGTTTTGGGGTCAATATCAGTTGGTTCAGGTCTAGTCACCTGAATCACTGACATAAGACCTTTTATTGTGAACTACATTTTCATTCGTTGTTTTCAGTTTGAAAAATTGACCTCCAAACTTTTCTAGCAAGCCACAAAGGTCAACTTTAGAGGATAGCAAAGAACCAAAACCAGAACCACTTGCAAATGAAGATTCCATTTTCAAATAAGCAGTTAAACAAACACTAAACATATAATTTCTTCAAGATTTTTGTGAAAACACAGATTATAAACCACAAATTATAACAAAATTATAAATCAATTTATAATCACATAGTAGTGTTTGTAAAACCAATATTATGTATATTTTAGAAAACAACAAACAATAGTACATATATTCCAATCATTCAATTGCAATCCAGTTTAAAACAACATAAACCAACAACAAACAACCAATTTGGAATAACAATAAAAATACAGAAATCAGTATTATAAATCGTGAACTTATCTCAAAGTTTTGTATCGTAACAGAACTTAAACTGAATCACCAGAATGTGATTTGCCTTGAAGAAATTATCGCATCTACTAGTGCAAAGGGTGCAACGAAACTTCCTCCTCGATAAGACTATCCAGAAGCTTTTTGGTGCATTCCAGAAAGCTTCATCTCGACCACCATTGAGTTGCTAAAAAATTGACAAGCAACCCTATAATGTGAGAAAGACAGATATCAGAGAGAGATAAGAGATTTTCTTGATGTGTCTTTTTTTGTCTGCAACAGCAGGCTTATATAGATAAGAGGGAGGAGCCAGAAGGTTATCCAGGTTCATTCTGGAATAGATGTATAAACATGTCCAGATTCATTCTGAACTAGATAAAAATGAACCAGTAACTCTAGAAATGTTTCTGGCAGTTTTTGTAACTGCAAAAATGGTTCTGCAGTCTTCTTTAAATCTGATTTTTAAAATTCAAATTCCAAATGAAATTGGAATTTTCAGCAAAAAGATCTGTAACTACAGAAACGATTCTGCAGCCTTTTGACCTTTCAAATTTTAAAATCTGATTTTTAAAATTCAAATTTCAAATGAAATTGAAATTTTCAGCAAGAAGATTAATCCGAGATAATTCGCCCATCGCCATCGTCGGGATGAGCGAGCGGCGGCAACGCGCACATGTTGGCACATCTTCATGAGCCCCTCAATTGATACTTTACCAAGCATCAATACTTGAACCACATAGAAGGTGCATACCCAATAAAAAAACTTCCAATGTGGGATAAGTGGTCTTGTATCAGACAAAGAGCCTTTTATACTCCCACTTATTCCCCATAATCAGTCTCAAATCCAATGTGGGATTTCCCCACTTTCATAATATTTTGCCCTTCTGTTTCCCTCTTCATATTTACACAACACCTATGGATTCCAACCAAATTGGTATCATCCATAAGTTTTAATCACTTCTTAAACATGTAATTAGTCACAAATCCCAATTGATTTGATGCCGATTACAACAATATTAAGATCCTAAAGATAGAAGTAAAACATTAAACTTATGTTAATTATCTATAATATATCTATATTGCATAAAATAAAAAATAAGAAATCTCATCTCAACAAAAAGGCAACTTTCACATTAGTACTCAAATTGTTATTTGTAAAAAATATCTCTATAAGTAATATATAAATTTCAGTGGTTTAAGGATTAACTTAAAATTTTACCTACTACATATAACTAACAAGTCATATGTCTTGCTACAAAAGATTAGGGTATCAATTACGATCAATCCGTAGCTGATGTTGAAAATACATAGCTTTGGCTATAAAACTGTTTTAGTTAAACTCGAAATTGATGCTCTCGTAACTAACCCTCACTACAACCAATCTTTAGTTGATGGTCATTCTTATATATATATATATATATATATATTAATATTCCTAATGATAATACATAACTAATTTGTTGTGCTTTACGAATTTAATAATTATTAATTTCTTTTAATTATAATTAAAAAATTAAATTTGCTACTTAAATGTAGCTATAATTTTCAAAGCAATTTTTTTGTAGCATATGCTTAATTTTTTGGTGGTGTCTCCAGGCTATCCAAAACTCCATTTTCACTTATGGTCCCTTTCCCCACGAATCGTAAATCTTTTCCCCGCTATTGAATTTCTTTCGTCTCAAATCAAATCAGAAAGCTTTTTGAAATTGCTACCTCAGTACCTCTACTCCATCGTTATTTCAAGGTAACATTCAATTAGAAAACGAAGATATGAAGTATGACACTGTATAACAGTCCACTATTTTCGTAAGTTTGTTGCAGTCATAATTATTATTTTAAGCATATATTTTTAGAATTTGCAAGGATTTCTTCTAACATTTTTCTCCTTTGTTTTCTATACTCCGTAGAATATTTAGGGATTTACATACCATATTTTTGCTGACTTTTGCTTTTATATTTCTTAGAGTTGGTTTGTTTGGTGTGTTTGAATTAGGTATAAAACGTATATTAGGATAAATAATGGATTATTGTATATCCTATTTAATATTTGTTTGTATATTTTAAATTATTTGATATCAAACTTTGATTGTTTGCTTGACATAATTATCCCATTTAATAAACTACAACTTATTTACAACTTAGGTTGAAAAACATATCACCCCCCAAGATTTTAATACACAAGCTAAATTTGACCTTAAATGCATATCGGGCCCTAACTGTATCAAAGGTTTTTAAGAATGAGCCAAACATCGGAATTGAGTTGGATTGTATATTTATCATGCAATATCAAAACAAGCAAACGAGCTCTTAGAATATGCAGTATTTTTAAATTTATATTTCTTCCTCTTTCTTTGACTTTCTTCAACGAGATGTCAAACTTTCATTATTTATTTATTTTTTAAAAATTTTACTGAATAGTATTTTCATCCTTCAATCTTGTGTAAATAATCTAAATTCATGTGCACAAGGACGATTTGCCATGATGACTAGTTAAAAAAGAAACTCCTTTTATACTTATTAATGATAATTTTTTATATTGCTATACCAAATTTTGATATACCAACTTTACATCTGTAAATCAAAATTTTTATATTACTACGCCAAGTTTCGATATATCAATAATTTCATCCAATATAGCACAAATGGAAGTAAAGCTTAAATGTTATATTTAGAATTTCATATTCTAATCTTACTCAAAATAACTTCTTTCCACAATCCACATTCTTTTCGCATTCCTATGTGAATACAACAACCTGCCGAAAATTCCATGGATAGAAAACTCCTGCGCGAAAGTTAAACATGCATCTCATTAGGGATTTAGCATTGTCCATAAAAATAAAAATGAAATTGTGATCATCAAGAAGGAAAATAATTACAACGGATTGTTAAAACTATGTACTTGTAAGTAATGTACTGAAAATCTTATTGTTTTGGCATATTAATTATTTTGCATATTCTTTTGTTGTCATTCAAGTCTTTATCAAGAGTCAAGACCATGCAATATGGTTTTCCTCTTTGAATTCCTTAATTGCTCTATATAAAGCCAAACAATATATATGTCTTACAACAACACACTTATAGCTGGTATATATTATTTCTTAAACAAACTTCTCTTAACTATTCAAATTTTATCAAGCTAGCTATATATGTTTTTTTTTTTTTTTTTTTTGTTCTTATTAATTCCTAGCTAGTTTTATACTTTTTGAGATAATAAATTTGTTTTGCCACAGTGTAAGGTTTTCTTGCCTTCGGATGGTTGGTTGGTGAAAAGATACTCTGTACTTATTAGTTGATGAGATTTATAATGGTGAGATCGAAAATGGAGAGTAATAATAATTTTGGAGTATAGTTAATTTTGTTTACTATTTCTTTCTAGCTTTTGAACTCTTTACATCAGAATTGTTTGTCACAATACAAAATTTAGATCCAGTAATATTAATATTGAATATTATGCAATGTGGTTAATATTAAAATTATATACTATATAAAAAAATTGAGTATTGTATTGTTCATCAAAATAATTATTATCCATATAATTAACATCGATACTATGATATTTAAATTTATGCACGCAGGTTAATGTGCCATAGTGACGACTAATAATATATAAATCAAGTAATTTAAAATATTTTAGTACCTTTATTTTTCAAAATATTTTTTTAAGTTATTTCTCAATATGTAGTGAAGAAATTGTTAAGAGGATAAACAAAAACCAAAGTATTATTTAACCTTATTTTGAAGTTTTTCGTTTTAGGTTATTATCCAGCAAGTCAGGTTCCCAATGTTTTCTTGAACTTTAAAATCTTAAAATCATGATAGAGGCAATTGGTCACAATATTACATCAATATATTAATAATTAATTCCACGCAACTATCACTAACTAATAATTATAGCTACTTAATTATGAAATAACAACAATGCTCACATGCATCTATAAGAATATATCCAATGCATGTTTAGTGCTAAATTATTAATTTGAAATTGAAACTTATCGTCTTCAGCAATAATGCAATGAACCATTTATTAATTATTATAGAAAGTAATTATTAGAGATGGATATTTTAATTTGTAAATTAAATAAGATAATGCCCAAACAAGAAAACGCGACATAAAATGAAGAAACAAATAATGAATAACTTGTTGTTAGCCCGTGCATTGCACCGGACAATAAGTTTAAAATTTTATTTTATTTAAGTTTAACTATAATTTAGATATTAATACTTTTTTTATAAATTTTACAAATATAATACTTAAAAAAATTAAATTTTTTATTGATATAATGTAATTGATGATGTAAATGAGACATAATAATATTTTATATGAATATAATTTATGTATCATCAAATCAAATCCCACTCATTAATATATTTTTAGACAGAAATTAATGCCCAAATGTTAAATTATTTTATAAATTTAATAAATTGTTCATAAATAGAGTTGAAGATAAGATAAAGAAAATAGCTTTCACATTGACTTAGTTTGACGAAATTAAAGAAGTCAACGTTGAAAAATGGACTTAGGTGATAAAAGATAAAATATTTCAATTTGCCATAAATTTGAGATTTCAATTTTTTTTTTTTTTATAAATTATCTTAGTTCATTACCATAAAAATTAAAACATTAAAAAAGATATGAGCATTACACATACATATATCTTCAAGAGAAGAAATTAAATTTTGACATACCAAGGAAATGATTGTTTAGGGTTGCAGAAAAAAGAAGACAACTATTTTTTATATTTTTTAAATAGTAAATCATATGTTAAGAATATTCTAATACACATATTTTTAAAGATTTTTAGGTTAGATATAGGAATTTTCCTAGCTATGATTTAATTTAATTAAAATATTAAATTATGGAATAAGAGATAACTCACGAAATAATATATTATAACATACTTAAAATTAACTTATAATAAATTCTATATTACTATAATACTCATATATATATATATAAAGTTTATATATGCAAAATACATATGAAGCAAGACATATTAATTAAATCGTAAATACACACACACACACACATATATATATATGATATGGGACAGCTCAGCGGCCCAGCCCAATAACACTCAACTAGGGTAGAAGCCTTAAGCTCAGCTCGTTTTGGACCGAGCAAACGTTCCACCAGCCCAATAATGCTCAACTAGGACAAGAGCCTTAAGCCCAATTTGTTTTGGGACCGAGCAGACATTCGACCACCACTCGGCCTCTGGATCCCTACTCGTTGTGGCGAATATTAACTTTCCTGATCGACCCAGTTATGGTCAATAGCCTCCTTTAGGTGGCCTCAATCCTTCGACCAGAATGATGTAGCTTCGACCAAAATGGTATAGCTTCGACCAAAACGAGCCTGTGACCAAGATCTTATGTGACATTCCCGTTGGTGGGCTCGTCTCGACCAGAGGGGTCGAGGGAAGGCAACACTTAGGCCACATTAAATGCCTTGCCAGGCACCATGCTGTTGCATTAACGGCCTGTGCCACTAACAGTACCACCTTTTGCAGCCGTGTCAGGCTAAGGAGCACCTCGAATGTACCACCTTGTCGTAGGCAGCTGGAGGCAGTGCAACCTGGAACAGTACACAAGCGGGATAAGACGGAAAAGTCCTCAGGCAAGGACAATGGCCCTCTTTACATAACGAGGGCATCAAGGACATATCAACCACCATGAGAAGGCTATAAATACCCCATCACAACCCATCAATAAGGTATGTTATTTCTTATCTAATGTCCCCACTCCACTGCTCATATCTTTAGTCGATCCTTACTGACTTGAGCGTCGAAGTGCTGCCCTCGACTAGCCTGACATTTTCTATTGATTGCCGGACTCGACCCTGATTCACTAAAGGCTCATCCCCTGACCCCCCCTCCTTTGGTCAATTTCATTTGTTTTCAGCCCAAAACACTAATATACGATATTCACCCTCATCATTTGGCGCCATCTGTGGGAACTTTAGAGACCTCAATCAAGAAAATGGTTAACACTAGGCGAGCTACTTAGAAGAGAGATGAGAACATGAGGTTGCCAACCCTTCCTTCTCGACCTCAACCAGAACCAGGTTTGCCAGAATTTACGCCCAATCGGAACAGGTGGTCACCCTAACCATGCCACAATTAATGCAACTTATAAGCTAGCAAATATCTACTGAAATCTATACCCAACTATCAGATGCCCTGAATCAGCACACAGTCCCACCTGGGCCGACAACCAATGCAACCCCCCAGCCCACTCACCGCGAAGAAAGGCCTGCCAGAGAAAAGAGGGGTTAACCAGAGGCTCAGGATAGCCCACTCAATGAGACGACAGCCCCGGGCGGTTCCCCGAGAGAGGAAATTCGACAACACCCCTATGAAGAAGTTACAGATTTCGTCGACCATGGCATTTGAAGCATTCGAACCCAGCAGCACGATAGGGTCGAGCGCGGGAGGCAACCGACTAATAAGAATCTCACCCAGGCCGATCGAGAAGAATGGGAAGAAATCTCCCACCAAGTTTAACAACTCAATAGGCGACTCGATGAGATCTCAAGAAGAAATACTGAACGGAACCATGAAGGATTCCAGAGGTCTCGACAAGAGAAAGAGTTGTCGTTCATTCAGGATATCATCAACGAGCACATCGTTGTTGATGCCAAGGTCCCTACAGGACTACCTAGGTACGACGGCTCGTCGACCTAAATGAACATCTACTGTAATTTGAACACATGATGTAGTTGTACAGGCACAATGTGTACTTTCACGCGAAGATGCTTATGACCACTTTGTAAGGCATTGCACTTAACTGGTTTGTCAAGCTAGAGCTAGTATCTATTTACTCATAGAACTAGTTGTGCGATAAATTTCTGCACCAATTTGCCAGCCAAAAGAAGGTGAAGCTCCCCCATACTCATTTGCATACAGTTAAACAAAATAAAGAAGAGTCGCTTCGAGATTTTTCACCAGGTTTAACACTGAAGTTTTGAAGATTGTAGTTTATGGATCGAGTTTCTTATTAATGTGCTTTTCTTGGGCCTGCAACACAAAGAATTCACCAATGCATTAGTGCACGAGTGGCCAAAATCAATGGAAGAACTACTCGATCTCGTAGAGAGGTATATGACTTAGAAGGATATGAACAGATTGAAATATAGTAATCCTGAGGTTGAGAAGAGAAAAAACAAAGAGAAGGACGACCGCCAGAACAAAGAGGGACATCGATCCCCCATCAAGAATTTCCACAATTACACTCCACTTAATCTTCCAAGACAAGAGGTATTATTTGCCATCCAACATGACAACCTCTTGAAAAAGCCGAGAAAGCTGACTGAAACAGAAGCAATGAAGAAATCTAAGAAATACTGTTACTTTCACAAACAGAGGGGCCATGACACAGAGGACTGGTTCAACCTCCATGATGAGATTGAGAGGTTGATCCGCCAAAGTCCCTGAAAAATTTTGTCGACGAGAGCGCAAGACAAGAGACAGGCAAAACTGATCGAACTCCCCGTAGAGAAAGGTTGGCTAGCCTGAGGAGGGAAGACAAAGAAAGAAACCGCTCATAATCCCCACCCACCCATCAGAGGAGTCATTGAAACCATTGCAGGAGGACCAACTGGGGGGGATTCAAAGTCAGCCAAGAGGCAGTACCAGCGCATGCTAGCGTCAACCAAAACCTCTTCGGTCAAAACTATTTTTTAGTTGTCTACCAGTGCAGAGCCAATTTCTTTTTCAGATGTAGACCTATCGCACATCAAAAGTCATAAAGTGGACAACAAACTGGATTGCCCTTTGGTCGTATCTACAGAAATTGCTAACTTCGAGGTTAGGAATATCCTAGTCGACAATAGCAGTTTAGATAATATCATATTCTTGTCGACCGTGGAAAGGATGAAATTGGGAAAGTTGAAGTTTGAGCCAGTCAGAAACTACTGGTCGGATTCGGGGGAACAGAAATCATACCTGAGGGATTCATCAACCTCTCTATGTCATTCGGGGAAGCTCCCCGGAGGAGAACCCTCAGGATTAATTACCTAGTCGTTAACGCTCCTTTTGCATACAATGTCATAATCGAACGACTGGCTTTGAGTGACTTTCGCACCGTTGTTTCGACCTATCACTTAAAAGGTCAATTTTTTTACCACCATAGGCACATACAAGCTCTTGTGTAATGTCAAGGAAGCATAACGCTGTTACACAATCTCAGTCGAGGCCACAAAGCAAAAAAGTCAACTAAAGCTGAGATCCTTGTGGGACACCCCAGTAGCAAATCCTAAGAAAGGTTAGTCAAGCAAGAAGAGAAAGCTCGAAGAAACCAGAGTGGAGCCCGTTAGTGAGTTTAAGACAATCGAGCTGGAGCTTGAAAATCCCAACAAGACCACCAAAATTAGTACTAATTTGGGGGATAGCATGGAATGCCTCATGGTCGATTTCCTTAGATAAAACATTGAAGTTTGACCTCCAGGGAATCGACCCCAGCATCATAGTCCATCGTCTCAACATAGACCCTTTATATAAACCAGTGAAGCAGAAGACCAGGACCTTCAATGCTGAGCAATGCCAGATCATCGAAAAGGAGGTCAGCAAGCTCTTAGAAGCATGATACATTATAGAAATTCAATATCCACGCTGGCTTTGTAATGTAGTCCTTGTCCTTAAGAATGAGGGCAAATAGCGTATGTGTAACGATTTCACTGATTTAAATAAAGCTTGCCCTAAAGATCCTTACCCCTTCCCTTTATAGACTTATTAGTTGATTCTACTGCTGGTTGTGAGTTATTGAGTATGATAGATGCATTCCAATGATATTACCAAATTTTTATGGCTCCCGAGGACAGGGATAAGATATCTTTTGTCCTCTCCAATAGGGTATACTATTTTCTGGTCATGCCTTTTGGGCTTAAAAATGTAGGCACAACGTACCAGAGGCTAGTGAACTTTATGTTCAAGAATAAGATCGAAAAATTCATGGAGGTCTATATAGATGACATGATTGTTAAAACTGAAAAAGAACATAATCATCTGACCAACCTCAACCACACATTTTCAATACTTAGAGCATTTGGCATAAAGCTAAACCCCAACAAGTATACATTCGGGGTGCGATGAGGCAAATTCCTTGGATACGTGGTCAGTCAACAGGGCATTAAGTCAAACCCGCAAAAACTTCAAGCAGTTTTGGACATCACGCTCCCTCAAACAGTTAGAGACGTACAGTGCCTGGTCGGAAAGACTATAGCTCTGGGAAGGTTTATTACCCAATTAGCTGACAAATAGCTTACCATTTTTTAGGGTTCTAAGAAATACAAAAAAGTTAGGTTATCAATGGCCAAAGCAATGCGACTAGGCCCTGATCAACCTGAAACATTATCTCTCCTCTGCACCTATGTTGGCCAAGCCTGAACTGGGGGAGATTTTGCAACTATACTTAGCAGTCTCATCCGATTCTATAAGTTTCATCTTGGTGTCGACCAGAGATGGTTCTCATCGACCCGTCTACTATAATAGTAAAGCACTACAAGATCCCGGGCACAACTATCTTGAGATTGAAAAATTCACCCTTGCCATGGCCACAGCAGCTCAAAAATTGAGACCATACTTTCAATCTCACTCTATTGTCATCCTAACGAACCAACATTTGATGAAAGTACCATCAAAACTGGATGCATCAGGACAACCAACCAAATAAGCAATTGAGTTGGGTGAATTCGACATCACATTCCAACCCCGAAGCGCTATAAAAGCATAAGTTTTAGCAAACTTTATTGTCGAGAGACTTGACCTACCCGACCAGAACGACAACAACTGCCTTGTATGGATACTGCACGTTGACAGGTCGACTACCTTCTCCAAATGAGGGATTGGCATCTCGATGTGCTCGCCACATGTAGAGGAATATGATTTTGCAATCAAGCTCGACTACCTAGTAACTAACAACGAAGCAGAGTATGAAGCCCTCATCGCTAGCATAAGGGTGGCAGTAGACCATGGTGTCGAGTAGCTGGTGACCATCGCTGACTCCCAACTAGTCGTAGAGCAGGTCGAAGGGAACTTTGAAGCTAAAGAGTTTACAATGAGCAAATACCTAGCCAAGGTGAAGAGGCTACAACAGCAATTCAAAAAGTTTTCCTTTAGCTAGGTTCCTCGATCAGAGAACGAGCATGCTGATGCAATGTCGAAGTTTACAAGCTCGACAAAAGGGATGAGGGACAAGACGATAACTTTCCTGGTCGTATCGAAGCCCAAAATAGGTGCCCTTGATAAGTATTTGGTGGGGCAGATCGAAGCTCATCTCTCCTGACAGGATCCCATAAAAGCGTACTTGAGAGATGGAACAACCCCCAAAGATAAAAGGGAAATGCGTAGGCTTAAGGGTCAAGCAACTAAATTCGCACTCGACGAGCATAGTCAGCTTTACAAGAGGTCGATATTAGGACCCCTACTGAGGTGCCTAACTCCATCCCAAGCCAACGACGTCTTGCACAAAGTTCACACAAGTATTTATGGCAATCACTCTGAAGGGCGATCATTGGTGTATAAGATCATTAGATACGGATACTTCTGGTCGATGCTACTAAAAGACGCCACTGACTTCGCCAAAAGGTGCCAACCTTTCCAGCTCCACTCAAAACCCCATATCAACCTACTTCATTAATAGTAAATGTACAAATCATGTGGCCGTTCGACCAGTAGGGAATTGATATAGTCGAGCCTTTTCCAAAAATGGCCGATTAAAGAAAATCTATGATCGTCATCGTCGGGTACTTTACAAAGTGGGTCAAAGCAGAGGTTATACCTAAATTAATTGATGTCGCCATTAAGAGTTTTATATGGAAGAATATTATCTACTATTTTAATCTACCCAAAGTCTTGATATCAGACAATAGAACACAATTTCAGAGCAGAAATACAAGAGCTTGGTGTGAAAACCTCAAGATTTCACTTTAGTAGGGAATCCCCAAGCTAACGGTCAGACGAAGGTCACAAATAGAACCGTGCTCGACCATCTCAAGGCTCGACTGGAAGGAACTAGCGCAAGTTGGGCAGATGACCTCCCAAGGGTGTTGTGGGCATATAGAACAACCCCTGAATAGCCACAGGTCATAGCCCTTATAGCTTGGTTTATGGATTAAAGGCAGTCATCCCAACGTAATTAATTCAACATACAGCTCGAGTGATCCATTTTAACCTGATTAGAAACACTTCAGAACTGGAATTCGATCTGGTGACCATAGACTAGCTACGACAGCAAGCTTACACCACGATGCAGAGATACAGGTCAAAGATGGTGGAGCACTACAACAAGGGAGTCCGACCGAGAACTTTCAAAGTAGGCGACTTTGTCTTCAAGAAAGTGTCAAATAATGTGGGAAAGCTTAACCCAAAATGGGAGGACCCATACTCGGTGGTCAAGGTAGCAAAACATAATGCATATCATATTGTAGACATGTATAGTAATGAGCTCTCTCGACCATGGAACACGATAAACTTAAAGAAATACTATGTGTAACGATGCTGAAAGCCCCCATTGTACTACAACACCTCTCTAAAAGCAATAAAACTAAGCCCATTTGCACAACACTCTACTCATGTTGCAACATAGAGACTTCTAGCCCAAATTAACAAACGACTCAATCGTTCGGAGTCAACCCTGTAGTCAACACCCAAATTAACAAACGACCCAATCGTTTGGAGTCGATCCCGTAGTCAACACCCAAATTAATGAATGACTCAATTGTTTGGAGTCGACCCTGTAGTCGGCATCGATTTCAAACTGCAAGATAGAGGCTCCTAGCCTAATTTAATGAACGACTCAATCGCTCGGAGTCGACCTTGTAGTCGGCATCGATTTCAAACCGCAAGATAGAGGCTTATAGCCCAAATTAATGAACAACTCAATCATCCACAGTCAACCCCATAGTCGACTAGAGATCGACTTCTAGCCGAGATATTTAGGCTTTTCAGCCACAGTAAACAAACGAATAAATCACTCACAATCTACCCCGTAGTCAACCAGAAGGTTTCTAGCCGAGACATTTAGGCTCATTAGCCACGGTAATTAAACGGGTTAATCGTTCACGCTCGACCTTTCAAATGACCAAGAACCCGATTCAACTGTAAAATCAAAAATATGTAACTCATGCACTAAAAATGTTAATCATATCTTGACGACAATGGTCAACTACGGATTCAAAATAACTCAATCTGTCACGAAGGCTTAAGATCAATTTCAACATAAACTGATTGACCACAACGTTATTCATTTTGCTATCAGAGGTACGATTTAAATTGCCCCAAAAGTCGACAATAGATATCTCAAACACCCTAACTTGATATAAACATCTTGGATCAATTCCATTACTCTTGCATCGATTTTTAAACCGACCATGAACTTGTTTAATTCTTTTATTAAAGGATTGCGTTACCTGATTTTTCTTACAAGGTTGAGTTGTTTATGTTGTTATTTATTATCAATCGGCACTCAACCTCAACAAAAGCACAAAAATAAAAGAACAATAAATTTCATGTTAATGCATCCAAATCAAACAATTATATCACCCAAAAATAGCAATTTGAGTACATCCATTTAGAAAGTTGGACAATTAAAAAAGTTAGAAAAGAACTCCTTGCAGGGCGACTAAGCACATAAAGCCCGTGACTTCAAGGATTACTCGATCTAACCCCTTCAACTCGAGCGAGGATATCATCATCCTGCTTCAGACGCCGAGAGGGCCCTGCTTCCTTGATCAAGAAAGGATACGGGCTGAGGGGAAAATACTTAGCCACGTTAACTTTGCCATCCTAGATGTCGAAGGTAAAATTGTTGGCAAAGTCGAATTCAGTGGTCACCGCCTCAACCCTGGCTTGATGGGCAGGAACAACAACGGGCGCAGCAAGTGGCTCCTCAGTTGGATCAGCCTCGTCGGGGTGGGCATTATCAGGTGGAGCAGGCTCATCAAGATACGCGCGTAGCTGCTCGTCGAGTGTATAACCTAAGCACTCCTTGTCCTCTGCACGGAATGAGTAACCAAGAAACTCCAGCTGTTTGACGGCTTTATCGAAGGCATCCTTAGCATCATCGAGAGATAATACGACACTAGCATCCATGAAGGCAGAGGTCAGCATAAATTGCTGAATAGCCTTCCGTCGAATGTTGGGTAGTATCCTACCAAACTCGTGCCGAGCAAATTGAAGCGTAGCCTCATACTCCTGGGCTCGACTATTATCATAGTAAGATTATGCTGCCACTTGGGTCTTCTTCAGGAGCTCCTTGGCTGTACTCCTCCCGGTCACAGCTGTCATTAGCTTAGTATCTTCTGCCTTGAGCTACGCATCCCTCTCCTCTAACTGCTTAGTCAGTCGCTCGACCTCCATCTAGGCAGATTCAAGCGCTTCCTTCGTCATTTCTATCTCCTTGTATCCCTCCCGTATCTGGTCCACCTGATCGAGGGCTAATTTTGACCTCCAGAATATATGGTAGCCTAGCTGACCGACCTGTAAAGACAACATTCTTAGCAATATAAGCAAAACACCGTGAATCATTCAACGAAAAGTATAACTCAATTGAAATCTTTACCATATTAGCGTGATAAGCCAAAGCCTTCATCACCACGCCCTGGCTCTTCTCCATCATCTTGCATTGGTCGAACGCGAACAGAGTAGCCATCAAAACCTTCATCGGTAAGGGCCATGTCTCCTCCGCCGTCATTATAGACATAGAGTCATGGACTGCCAGTTCAGTCCCCAATCGCAACGAGGGCAATTCGGTCAGGTAGAAGAGCACCCCGTTATCTCGATGCTCGAAGAGGTTGAACCCATTTACTGCCTTGGCCTTCCCTTTGCCTTTTTCGGCCACCATCCTCTTTGGGGTGGCCTTGCCTGTTCAATCGTAAGCCTTTTCCCTCAACCAGTGGAGCCGCCACTCAGCAGAATCGTAGGTCTAATTAGAGTAGCAGCAGCGATAGGAACAACAGAAATAAGCTACGACGCTGCTGGTGTGATCGCTTATCCCTGCGTCCCTGTGGCACTCTCGGTTCCTCTCTGCGCAAGCAATAGCTTGGGCTTGGTCTGACTCATTATCTCTTCTCGATATACAGGACAAAAAAAACAAAACATATAAAACTCGACTAAACGGTAGACATAATAGCTAAAAGAAACAAATTTAACTATCTACCTAATCGAGCATCCGCGGGCAAGTCGAGCTGGGCGGGCGACAAGCCCACCAGTAAAATTTTTTTCTCCTCAGTGTAACTAGATGCCTCCATCTGACCAAACTCAACCAGATCCTGTACAAAAGTGTTTGGCCAAGCTAGAGTTTGGTTCCCCGGCATTTCGACGTGCCCTCGCATCCACCCTAGGGATATTGAAGTAGCCCACTCCCCCAGGAGCCCAAACATAAAAATACCTAGTTTTCCATTTTTGGCAAAAAAATTTCGGCGAGATCGGGTGGTCAGTTAATAAAAGCTCGACTTCTCGATACTCCCCGAATTACGGGACATGGGGAGGTGAAAGAGGTTGCTGAAATTAGCAAAAGTAGGAGGTTGGTTGTGGACGTACATTAAAACTACAAAACTGTATATGGTCAAAAAATAGTTAGGGAGAAGTTGGGTGATGCAGACCTAAAGACCCCTCAGCAGGTCGATTATTGGCTTGGCAAGAGGGAATCTAAGCCCATATCTAAGATCATCCTCAAACACAGTACTGTAACTAGTGGGTGGTCGACTCCTATCCCCAAGCCCCGGGACAATCAGCTCATAACCTTGGGGAATGTGATATAGCTGCCTAAGGATATTAAGGTCCGCCTCGTTCACCTCTGACCTAATCTCACTATAGTGATCGGGGTTAGACAACCGACCACGAGATACTGGGGGTTCACTCGGCCCAACCTCGGCCCCAGTGGCAACCCGTTCATTGCTAGAACTACTAGAGGTCGAGCTATCACTCAACGAGCTATCAGAGTCGCTATTCGAATCACCACCACTACTGGTAGGGGCCCTATCCAACTTGGTCCCCTTAATATCGCTTCCCTGGTTACTCTCATCACTGCTAAAAACCCTCAGCATCATTGTTGTTTTGTTGCGTTTAAGATTAAAGAGCAAAGCACACTCAAAGATATTAAAATGCTTACATGGTTTGGCTGTCTAGAAGTGGAATGCAGAATGCAGTAAATCGATGTGCTCAACCTCACGCAAAGCTATAAATGTAAAAATGAAAATTCTTATCACGCCTATTTATAGGCCCTAATGCGCGGAACCCTAAATGGTAGCAATTATTACACTGCCACCGCTTGGCGCTTCACATGACCCAACATAACATATGCATTAAATGCGTTAAAACCCTGGTCGACCTTGCAGAACCTTAGTCGACTGTAGGAAACCCCGATCATTTTGTCGAACTCTAGTTGATCTTTTCCAACTGCTAGTCAGCAAGTCAGCTACTCTCCATTCCTTCTCATCGACATGCTCGATCAGGACTCAGGAGTAGGTGGGACTCATTATATGGGATGGCCCAACAAGCCCAGCCTAATAACACTCAACTAGGGCATAAGCCTTAAGCCCAGCTCATTTTAGATTAAGCAGACGTTCGACCAGCCAAATAACACTTAACTAGGACAGGAGCCTAAAGCCCAACTCATTTTGGGACCAAGCAGATGTTCAACCACCACTCGGCCTCTAGATCCCTACTCGTTTTGGTGAATATTAGCTTTCCTAATCGACCCAGTTAGGATCGATAGCCTCTTTTAAGTGGCCTCAGTCCTTCGACCAGAATGATGTAGCTTCGACCAGAATGGTGTAGCTTCGACCAGAATGAGCCTAGTGACCAAGATCCTATGTGGCATTCTCGTTGGTGGGCTCGTCTCGACCAGAGGGGTCGAGGGAAGGCGACAACCCTTCGACTACATTAAATACCTTGCTAGGTGCCATGCTGCCGCATTAATGGCGCATGCCACAAACAGTACCACCTTTTGCAGCCGTGTCAAGCTAGGGAGCGCCTCTAGTGTACCACCTTGTCCTAGGCAGTTGGAGGCAGCGCTACCTAGAACAATACATAAGCAGGATAAGACGGGAAAGTCCTCAGGCAAGGACAATGGCCCTCCTTACATAATGGGGGCATCAAGGACATATCAACCACCATGAGAAAGCTATAAATACCCCATCACAACCCTTCAGCAAGGTATGTCATTTCTTATCTAGTGCCCCAACTCCACTGCTTATATCTTTAGTCAATCCTTACTGACTTGAGCGTTGGAGTGTCTTAGCCGATGGCACCTCGGCTAGCTTGACGTTTCTTGTTGATTGTAGGACTCGATCGTGATTCACTAGAAGCTCATCCCTCGACCCCCTCTTTGGTCAATTTCATTTACTTTCAACTCAAAACACTAATATACGATATTCACCATCATCAATACACAAATATATATATACATATATGTATATGTTCTTTCATAATTATATTAAAAAACATAAATATCAGACAATACCATAAGGAGTTCGAAAAATTATAAATTCGTAAAAGAGAGTTATAAAAATTATTATAAAAAGTTGCTTATATGTTAATATGTGCACACACACACATTGAGTATTTACTAAAATTAAACATGTAGTTATAGAAATGAAATAGTATAGGTTTTTATATTAATATTAAAATAAATATTGACAAGAAATCAAATATAAAAATATTTTGACATGAAAAAATGGATAAAATTAACTTATCCACATCACTAGCACATAAAAGAAATACTTAAATTAAGACTCAATATTTTTTTCTAAATTATCATGATTCAGAAATATAAAAATAAAAAATATTAGAAAACAATATAAATGTTATAAAATATTTGCATTATTTAAGAAAAATAATTTAATTCACAAAGAGAATGATTTTGTAGATGTGGAAAAGAAAAGATAAATATTAGTTTATTTTGAAGTAGTAAATTGTATGTCTGAATAATTTTTAATATAAATGTTTTTAGAATTTTTAGCTTAAGCATGACATATCAATTAAATTGCATTGACAAATAGACTTATATATAGAGTTGGTTATATGTATTTATCCATGATTATTTAAAAAGTTAAATTTTGAGAATGCAAATGACAAATATTAGAAGAAACTATTAGAAAATATTTAAGAAAAGAAGTACAAAAATTATATATTAAAATAAGGATTTATAACAATTATATATTAATATGTGTATATATATTGAATATCTACCAAAATCAAATATGGGGTTACAAAAAATGAACTAATATAATCTTTTTACATTAATATTAAAATAAATATTGATAGAATATTATTATATATATATATATGTTGATATAGGCAAAAAGAATAAAATTAATAATATAAGAATGATGTACAAAAATTATATATTAATATAGGGAGTTATAAAAATTAATATAGAAGGTTACATGTATATTATACATGGAAATATGTTGATATATAGAAAACATAAATATGGAAATATATTATAAGGAGTTACATATATTATATATGGAATACATTTACATGACAATTATGAATAGAACTAACTTATTCATATCATTGCCACATAAAAAAATATACTTAAAATAAACTTGAACATTATTTTACTTTATATATATATAAGATTAGACATGGAGAACTTGAAAGGATAATGAGATAGCCAAGTCACGGTTCTAATTTCCAAATAAATACTATTTTAGAAATTAACTTCTACATGTAGTACAAGTGGTGATAAATCTCTGCTTTCCATCATATAAATCAAAAAACAAAAAGTTATAGTTAAAAGATAAGTAATAATATGAGTATTATACAAGTGAAATAATTACATAGAATTACCAATACGAACTAATTTTTTATATAGATATTTATACACGTACAATGGGTATCAGCCGTTAGATTTGAACTCTTACCTCACATTTTATGGGTAAAATTGGGCAAGACCAAATTTAAAAGAATTCATTCTGAATACAATAAATTCTATTCGAAAATAATTAAATGTATTGTTTCTATTATTTTGTTTTTATGAACCATATATTTAAAAATTTATTAAGTAGTATTTTAATAGTAAATAAATTTTTGTCAAATGCAAAAAGTTATAGAATTTTTTTTTTTATAAGACAAAAAGCTAAATTTCTATGATAGGATTGAATGTGATTAATAAGTATAGGATTCATTAGCTAGCAAATATATTAATACTTTGTTTGTTTGCTTGAATTACAAATTTGGATATCCTAATTTTAATATAGTCAGTTGTTTGGATGCTTAGAATTGTAACTTATGATAATTGTGAAATATCAATTTCATCTCCAATCTTGTTTTAATAATTGAATTATTTTCATTAAAAAGGTTTAAATATATGTAGTATTGTAATGAGTAAGTCTCTATTTTTAAAAATTTTTATCAAATATTATTACCTAAAAAAGAGTTTATTTTATTTTGAAAAAATAATTTATTTTCAAATTTTATAAAACCATTGACTTATTTCGCAAATTAAACTATTTCATATTTAATATGTTGGTGGATATTAGTTTGTAATTTACAAAATAAATTCATATTAAGCGTAAATTTATATTTAAAAACTATTATTTATTTTTCTATTTACAAAAAAAAAAAAAAAAAAGGTTTCCTTTTGAAATCTTGTTATCATGGAAGAAATAATTTTCATATAAAAAAAATCATATGTGTTAGATAAATGTTATATAAAAGAATATTAAAAAAAATAAATTTAATTGTGCAAATAATTTAGAATTTTGTTAAAAAACTTGGTTCTGTAAATTAAGTCTTAGTGATATATACATATTTGTTAATTAAGTCTAGCTTATATGTAGGGATAATTTCGTCATTTGGTACATTAATCTCAACGTTTCTAATCCTAAGATTATTAATCACACCAAGAAGGCTGAGATTCATAATCCTAATACTTTATGATAAAATACTGGACTTTTTTTCAATCATGGGCTTTAATTGTGACAACCAAACAATTAATTATACTAGATTATATACCTATCCTACCAAGCAAACGAGCCCCAATTAAATAACAAAGTTTTATGAGGAACTGTTGAGTGTCTGCTGGTGTAATAGCATAATTAATCTCACATATAAAGTACGAGTTCGAGGGGTCGAACCTAGATCTGTCAATGGGTAGGGTTTTACCCTACTCAAATCCATGACAATAGTACAATACTCATATCCATACTTAATAAATTGACATGAGACGCGGACCCTATCTAGACCCATTAAGAAAAATAGAATTGGTAAGGGTAGGGTCTATACCCATAAAATACTCAAATACCCAATATCCAAAAAATATCCAATATCAAATATCAATGTTTCAATTCCCTCTTTCCCAACTTTAATCTTTTTTACTCATAAAACTTTATTTAGTTGCCATTTTCGTTAAACCTAAACCTAAAAATATATTAAAAATAATTGATTTCGGATTACAAATATTTATAATCAGATATGATCAATCAGATATTTTAATCAGATAAAAATTCTAAAATTCAGATTGAATTCAAATTGAATTTGAATTAAAATCCGACCTATTGACAGGCTAACCTCAAAATTACTCATTATTCAAATATTCAAATTTAACTAGTTAACCCAAATTACTTATATCAAAGTTAAATTTATAATGATAATCATGGCATACTTGAAGTGTATATTTAAATTTTTAATATATATATATATATATATATAATTAAAAAATTTAAAAAAATTGAATTTATTTATTTTTAGTAGTTTTGGATAGTGGAGAAAGAAAAAATTTTATATTTTGGTGCTACATATTCAAATTTTTAGTAACATAAAATTAAATTTTTTTCTACTATTTACATATATTTGATTGAATATATTACATGAAATAATAATATTTCAAAAAAGAAAATAAAAAGAATAAAGTTAAAGAAAGAAAAAATAATAGTTTAGAGGAAAAATAGAGAAAAAAATAATATAGGGAAGAGAGAAAAAAAGTGATACATACTCTTGTCGTTCTTATTTGTTTAATATGCCAAAAATTAAATATATAAACGAACTAAATTAAATTAAACGACTAAAATTAAATTTATACTCATTTTTTAATTTAAAAAAATTGAGTTAATTTTTTTAAAATATGCCAAAAAAATTAGCCAATATTAATACTCTAGCATTTAAATACTAGGTAGTTTTAGCATTTTAATTGACACTAAGAAAATTTGAAAAAGATGAAAAAATTAATCAAATCAAAACACAATCTAAAAATTGGGTCTAATAAACTAGACTCATAGACCCAAAGGGTCTTGGGTTTGATAGGGTACGCTATAATTGTGGGGCTATTATTTAGGTATTTTAGGGTATGGATCTAATTGAGTTTATGAGTTGAGTAAGATAGGATAAATATATATTCTAATTATTTGGATATATTGGCTATGAGTTTGGGGAGGGCCATACTCCACCCATCGACAGGCTTAGTCGAATCTAACAAACTTCTTCGCCCATGTGTATAAATTTAAAAATAAAAAATAAAAAAATTTACAAGGCACTAAATGTAGATATTTGTACCTCGTCTATTTGTAGATGAAAAGTTACTAATGCCGACGTTTCAAAAGATTGATAATAAAATTAATAGATTACTAAAAAATAATTCCATTCTTCAGTGAGCTATTGATTAGTTTGGGTCACCATCTTATGAATATAAAAGTATTTTGTATGATAATATCCTTTTCTCTATTATCATAAATTAGTATTTGGGTGTTAAACATTATAATGTTCAATCTCAAAAAAAATAATATATATATATATATAGATACAACTTAATTAGATTTACCAAAGAAATTAATTCAAATTTATATATAATGTATCGTGTAATTGTAATTATGTTGATAAGTTTAAATTTATATAAAACATAAAACTGTTCTTAAGAATATAGAGAAAATTTATTTCCATTATTGGATATGATTGACCATTGTATCTTTTAAGGATGCGATCCTAACAAAAAAACTGGTGGGAGATCATTTGTATCTATTAAGTTTGGGGGGCTACAAGCTCTTTTATTCAAAATTTTAATCTTGTCAGAATTTTCTCTTTACACATAATTATAAAGCATTATCTAGGAGAAATGGCTTAGTTAAATTGCTGTAACAACTTAAAAGGCTACCTATAATTCAGAAGCATATGTTTAATATGATTTCTAATTTAGAAGTATTAATTACGTAGGATGTTATGTACCTTTTACCTATGAGAAAATACAAGAATGTTAATTTCCAAAATTTAAGAATTTATTTAATCAATTAACTTGGCATTATCAAAACTTTAAAAAGAATTTACAAAAACACAAATTCCATGGAGTAGGATAGGAGTTAAAAGAACTTCCACTGTCAGTGACAATAAAGCAAAACAACAACTACAACAATAACAATTAATTATAACAACAACAACAACAACAACAATAATAATAATAATAATGTATTCCTCAATTGTATTTATATTCTCTTGTCTCTTTTATCTCTTTATATGTATTATTTTATATATGGCATGCAACATTTGTCTTTGGTAATAATTTCAAGTGGTCCGCATGGGATTGGCCAAAGATAAGTGAGAAAAAAAAACTCTCTCTGTCTCTCTCTCATCTGACATGGAAAAATACTAAAATAGTAAGTTTGAATAGCCATTTATCACAAGTGGAAGCAGTAAGTTATATTCATCCATAGTTTTCTAAATAACCAAAATGGTTAGAGAGAGAAGAAAAAAAAAAAAAAAAAAAAAGAAAGAAGAAGAAGAAATCTAAAAACGATATTTTATTGGTCAAAAATTTAGGAGAACTTTCAAGATTATATCACCTCCTTATAAGAAATATATTTTTGTAGAATTTTTTAAAATTACTATTATTTAGTGACTACTATACAAATCTTTAGCAAAATTAATGGGAGGTTTATTTAGTACCCATTAATTAAAATGTTAAAATAGAACATATAAATTGAAAATATTCCTACATAAATTGTATTAAGGTAAATAACCTAGACGTACTCATAAAACTCATCATCTACCTTAGATTTTCAAATATTCTTGAACCAAGATTTTTGGCCAACAATCCCATATACACATACCTACGTACAGATATCACCTCTTTCTCTTTACCTAAAAATTTAATAAAATATATTTATATGTAAGCTAAAGGAATTCCATTTCTTTTGATTTTGTTTAAAAAAGGAGTGGAATAACCAAGAAAAAGAAAGCAAGAGAAGGACCCTTGGACAGAGGGGGAGAGAGAGAGAGGGTAGAGAGACAGAGGATGAGCATACCCTCTGTTTTCATTTATGTATATTCCTCTCGTTAGATCTTGGTTTCATCAATTTTCCTATCTATTTCTACCCTTATCAGTGGTGAGTCTTCATTAAAATTGAAATAAACATTGATGATTTATTGTATTTTTCTAATTGTGGGCCTATCTGATCTACATGAATTATGGATTTTCAGGGTATCGTTTATTGAATCTTAATTGATGAATCAGGGATCCAATGGTTTTAAATTAAATCCAGCATTTCCTACTTAATATTTGATCAGTGACTGCTACTGGATTCCTGCCAGATTTTTGGATAAGGTATAATTTTTTTGATTTTTTTTTTGGGTTTCTTGTTTTGTTGGATTTTTATTTGCACTTGGATCTGTTAGATTTATCTTTCACTGATTTATTTTCTGTACCTCTGTGATTGTTGCCAATAGTCATCTGCAATCTGTGCGATTAACTTATGTTTTTATTAGTGGGCTTGATCATCTCATTTTTCAATTGATTCATGCATTTGGCAGGATCATAAAATTCACTTAGATTCTATCAACACTTAGTTGTAATCTAATATTGTGGTCAAGATTGCTTTCTTTAATTTCCTTTATTTCTCTTCATTTAAAAAGTTTTGCTTGGTTTTGATGGAGGATTGTGGGTCAATTTATGTGAAACTGCAGGAAAGATGGAGATTGATCAAGGTAAACTCTTTGTTGGTGGGATTTCTTGGGACACAAATGAGGAACGTCTTAAAGAATATTTTGGAGCATATGGAGAGGTGGTGGAGGCAGTGATCATGAGAGATCGAACCACAGGCCGTGCTCGTGGCTTCGGCTTTGTAGTCTTTGCCGACCCTGCAGTTGCTGAAAGAGTGGTTAAGGAGAAGCACATGATTGATGGACGAACTGTAAGTTGGTTGGACAAGTCATCTCAACATCACAATGCATTCAAAAATGCTGCCTTTTGCATCGTCAAAAATAGTTATTCTTGAAGTTAAAAGGATACCTTGCTCTGTCTGTGAGTTAAATCAACTGATTATTGATTTGCTTTTCTTCAAAATGAGGTGAAATTGTTAAGTTCCGCTGTTGCTAGAAATGGACGTCGATACAATAAATTTACTCCTTGGATTTCCTTGGTTTGAATTTCAAGATTTTTATGTTCATTATTGGATTCACATCTCTTACAATCAATAGAATCCTCTTTTGTTTTATCTGCATTGTCTGATTGCATGACCTATTCATTGTCTTTCATCTTTCAGGTGGAAGCAAAGAAAGCTGTTCCAAGGGATGACCAAAACTTGATAAATAGAAACAGCGGCAGCATTCAGGGATCACCAGGCCCTGGACGCACTAAAAAGATTTTTGTAGGAGGATTAGCATCTACAGTCACTGAGAGTGACTTTAAAAATTACTTCAATCAGTTTGGCACCATAACAGATGTCGTTGTGATGTACGACCACAACACTCAAAGGCCTAGAGGTTTCGGGTTTATAACATATGATTCAGAGGATGCAGTAGATAGGGTGTTGCACAAAACCTTTCATGAACTCAATGGTAAGATGGTTGAGGTAAAGCGAGCAGTTCCAAAAGAATTGTCCCCGGGGCCCAGCCGAGGCCCACTTGTTGGTTACAACTATGGTTTTAGCAGAGGGAACAATTTCTTCAGTAGCTACCCCCAGGGATACAATCTAAGCTCACTTGGGGGCTATGGCGTCAGGATGGATGGAAGATATAATGCATTAGCTAGTGCCCGTGCTGGATTTTCTCCTTTTGGTTCTCCTGCTTATGGAATGGGTATGAATATGGAGCAGGGTTTGAATCCTGGTTTCGGTGGGGGTTCTAACTTTAGCAGTAATGTAGGTTATGGCCGTGTGCTGAACCCCTATTTTGGCAGTAATCAGAGCAGGTACAATACTCCTATTGGTTATAATACAAGTAGCAGCCGGGGTGATTCCTTTTTCAACTCATCATCCAGAAATGTGTGGGGAAATGGTGGCGTTAATACTTCAGCAAATAACGCAAGCTCTGGTTCGTACTTTGGTTCTGGAAGTGGTGGTTTTGGAGTGTTTGGAAGTAATGGAGCAAATTGGGGCACTTCTCCTATTGCTGCCTCACTTGGAGGAAATTCTTCTGGCTACAGTGGGGGAAATGTTGGTTATAGAGGTGGAGAAAATAGCTATGCACTGGGAGGAGGAGGATTTGGAAGAAACAATGGAACAGGTGTAGCCACAACATCTTCGTTTTCTGCCTCAAGTGGTGGTTATGAGGGATCTTATGGGGAATTTTACCGCAGTAGCTATGTTTATGGTGATCCAACTTGGCAAACTACATCTTCTGAGCTGGATAATCCTGGTTCATTTGGTTATGTACTTAGAAATTCAGAAGATGCCGCTGCTAAAGATTCTGAGGATTATGGGGTGGACTATGATATTCCAAATAGACAATCCAATAGAGGTATTACCTTCTGTCCTTGCACTAAAAGTTGCAAACGCTCTTATTTCCAGAAGCCGAAAATTGTTAGCTATGGTGTAGGTTTTTCCTAGAAAAGACGGACCTGGATGATTGAGATGAAATATTCTCCTTGCAAATGTTTGTGTAGGCCTGTTAACATAGATAATAAGATCATATATCTTAAAAGAAGCATAATTCTATGAAAGTGTGGTTTAGTTAATATTATTACTTTTTCCGTATATACCATAGAAATTCAAGAATAGAACTTGTAAACTTTTCCTTTTTCTAGTTTGTCTACATTAGGCAGTGTTTGTTTTTATTTTCAATTCCACTTTTTCATTTTCCCATAATAAAACCAAGTACTTTCCACAAAATACACCTTTTCCCCACAATATTATCAAGAATTCCAATCATTTGAATGGAAGTATATGTTTTTATCTCTTTCAATTGTTGTTTTTTGTAAGTCTTGCATTTTTCAATTATTATACTACTGTAAAAATAATTTGTAATTTATAAAAATTTGATATGACACTGCATGAAAAGAAATCTATGGTAAAATTTGTCTTCCCACAAAATAATTCCAAACATACTTTCATCCTTAGCAGGTTCTCCAAGCCCACTGCCAAAAAAGTTTTCACCAAAGTTATTCTCCCAAAACACCCCCAAACAAACCCAAACACTCCGATAGAAGTTGTAGAATTAATTGTCATACTATGGTACAATATGAACCTATTGGCTGTAAGTTGTTGAATCTTACTCCTTAATGCAATCTTTGTTGCCATTTTTCAAGAACATAAAATTGAGCTGAATACTAAGACGATCTTGAAGAAATGATATTTCTTTACTGTTTAAGTTTTTCTGCTTGAGGTATCTCGAGATATTTGATCTCCAATGGGACCTCAGAAGAACAATGTCAATAATTGCCCCCCAAAACTAAAGGATGTTAAATTAGAGACAGGGATTCCGGGAATTTCAAGATGTTCTCAACCAAGTGAAATACTGCCACAAGTATATAAATGGGTCTGATGTACTTTCAAATAAAGGCTTATATACATCCTTTATTGCATACATGTACTAATTTTCTTATTCCTGTTAGTAATGGAAACCAGACTGTAACTTTTAATTAATCATCCACCGAGACTCTGAGCATAAGTATAATAGACTTGTGATGGTCAAGTAGAGCAGTGTCTTTCCCATCTTATTCTGTAATGAACTTCAGGCATGATCTGACATCTCATGCGCTTTTTTCACCTTTCAACTATGAAGAGTAGATTAGGGCATCATCTTCCCCACTGTTAAGTTATATCCAATTTTAGTCCCGATTTCACTATCTCATGGCTTCTTTTCTACCTTTCACTTCTTTTCTGCCTTTCACTCCGAATATATAAAATTTCAGTGTTTTTTTTTTTTTATACATATATTTTATTTTATTTTATATTTATTAATATGTTTCTGCCTAAGATTATGATTTATGCAGATCTGATGAATAAAGATTCATCTATATTTCTTTGGACTGAATTATTATAACCTTTGCATCCTTACAAACAAATTTGATTTAGATAATGTAACATAATTTCATATAATTTTCTATAACTTAAGAAATCTGTGTTTTACATATGAAAATCTCATCCTTTGGAATATTACCTATATGCTATTGTTAGCTTATGCATTGTTTGATTAAAGTTTTTCATTTCTAGTCTATCTCAATCAAAAGGGCCCGTTTGTTTTCATTTTCAAACCCCATTTTCATTTTCTCCTCAAAATGAAAATAGAGAATTATCACTATCTATACTATTTTCTCAAACATTTTCATTTTCAAAACATTTTTTATTATATTCTCTCTCCATTTTCATCCATTTTTCAACCCCTATCATTACCTTAATCATTTTTTATCTTCCCAATACTTCTCAAACACCATTCACAACAAAATTATTATAAATTTAAATTCAAATTCAAATTATAATATTATTTTTTCAAACAATCACACATCACATCCTCAATTCAAATTCAGAAACTACATAACTTTTAATAGAAAAATACCCAACATCCAAATACATTTCATTTTCACACCTATATAAACCTATAATTTTCTACAACACATCCAAATAAAACTTCATTTTCAAATTCAACTATTCTAATTAACTTTTCACTATGCATTTTCACCAGAAAATGAAAATGGCTCCAGAAAATGAAACCAAACGGGCTGTAAGTTACTCACTGAAGGCACTTATAAAGAAGTTCTCTTTAGAGTGTTGAAGTGCATTTATGCACCGAGAGAATAAAAGCTTTCCCTTTTAATGACAAATAGATGACATGACATGTGATGCACGTGCTCTTAGGATTTGAAGTATTCGCTAGAGATTTCAACAAACAACTAGAAAAGGAGATTAAATTTTACTAGTTTTGTTATAACTCTGAGAGCACTGGGTTTTGCAATTTTCCGAACATGCGTAAAAAGATTCTGAGAATTACTAACACAGGGGTTGATAGAATAGAATTAAGCAGGGCTAGTTTGTGCGCAGAGATGTCTAATCCAGTATTTCTCTCAGTATTTGTTCTTTTTTTCTTTTTCCCCATTGGATGGATCGAGGCATATGTGCTTTATGTTGCAGGATTAGACAGTGTGGTCTGCATCAAAGTAGATGCA
Organism: Jacaranda mimosifolia; assembly: GCA_018894105.1. Lineage (NCBI taxonomy): Eukaryota > Viridiplantae > Streptophyta > Magnoliopsida > Lamiales > Bignoniaceae > Jacaranda > Jacaranda mimosifolia. Next base: position 24,185,886 of record CM032129.1, read on the forward strand.
ATTGCATTCAACAAATCACTAGAAAAATAGATAAAAAAAATTTAATTGTTTTATTATATTTGTCGGAGCACTACGGGGTTGCTATTTTCCAATTTTGTCTTGAAAGGTTTTGAAACTACTAGCTCAGGAGTTGATAGCATAGATTTAGGCAGGGATAGTTTATGAGCATATTAGTCTAATGCAGTAATTCGATCAGTAGTTTTCTTCCATAGGATGGATTGATCCACACGCACACACATATATTTGTACAATTGAGAAGCACTGGGGCCTGTTTCAAAGTAGAGAAAATTCTGTCAACACACTGTTGTTATCTTGTGGAAAGTCATGCAAATGCTCATAGGCTTAAACAAATTAGAGTTGATATACCTACAATTTAATATGTGGATTATTCATTCAGATCCTTTTAAATATTTTCATAGAATTTTGAAACTTTAATTTCTCTCTGTTTTCATATTCAAAGCTGTTATGTGCAATGTCCACTACAGCAACCGAATATGATAGCCTAACTTGTCTCCATGACTTTCTTCAGGAATTGCTGCTTAGCAAATTTCAGTGTTCTGAAGATGATGTAGGAGAGGAAATTTTACAAACAGTGGACTGTGAATTTCATTCGTATCCCTCATAATTATATATCTCAGCTTATAATGATGTCACTATACAGAGCTAACAGGGTCTGGTGCAAAGTATACATTCTCAGGAGAGCAGTTTCAAGGGTTTTTGCAAAGGTTTGAGGTTTGGTTTTTAGTATAACTTAGGTTTGTTATCAGCGTTTTGATGGAGATGTAAATCAGACTGCGGGATATACAGTGGAAGATACATTCTAGCTTTATTTGTTGTGCGACTCTTCCAACACAAGACGGTACTACTGGTACAACATTGAAAAGGTAGAGAGATATTTTTGTATTCTTTGTTCTTTCTTTCCCTGTCTGTCGGCTCTAAATACTGGCAAAGTTTTTCCCTTTTTGTCTGGGATTTGTATCTCTCTCAGACTGCATGTGAGTTTCTGTTTGATCTAGTGGCGTGAAATATAAGAGGGATACCCTCTTAGGGTCCCCTCGAATAAAAATATTGAATAGCATCATTATTCATTTTACTGGAGGTTCTGTTTCTGAAAGCTTACAATTTCTTTTGTGTATGAAATAGATGTAGCTAGAAATAGCTAGAAAAAGACTACTATATTTTATATAAACATATATATATGGGTGTGTGTGTGTTGGGGGGGGGGGGGGGGGTTCCCCAGGGCTTCCTTTTCCTTTGTATGCCTAATACTTTTAAGTTTTAACTCTCAGATGCTTGCATACACATGCTTGATTAATGTTGCTGGTCTCATTGTGTAATAATTTGAGGGGTGTAACACAAGCAGGAGGAGCCAAAGAGGTAAACCGAAAATTGCTTCTCTTGGCGTTTGTTTTACTTAGTCTGAATTGTAGATAAGGAAGAGCTCCGAACAAAAGCTCAGGTAATTGGGCTGATTTGGTGGAAGACATTGCTAGTTAGAAGGTTTGGCTGGGACGGCACATCTGTTGAAAGTAATGCAGGTGCCCAAGGGGTAAAAAATCTCATAATTTTCAATACGAATATGAGGTGTTAATTTGAAACTATAGAATTGAGGAGCCTTTTGGTGTATCCTATATGGAAATTAAGAGAGTAGGAGTGGTGGGATGATTTGTACTGATTTTAGATATTGTTCTCTCCTAGAAAGTGCACATAAATGGAGTGTGATGCAGCTTGCAAGCATGAAGTTCAGAGATTTCCTTCTAGTTTCAGTATGTGAGAATGATGGAGCAATTGGTACTTGTTGCCCTAGCAGCGGACAGCACATGAATGTTGATCTTTTCTGTGGATGTGGATGTTGATGGGTGTTATAGAAAGGATGTTGGATTTGAATTTTTCAAATAAGGAAGGTAAAATCTTTTACTATTCCAGCTAGGTAGGTGCAGTCGAAATGATTAGGTACGGTCCTTACAAAGTCTGCTTCCTTTGTTAATGTGAAAACTTTGTTGGTGGACGATCTATAAATACCACTATAAGCGATTATAGGACCTGAGGGGATGCTGTCAAACTCATCTAAATTTTATTTGTTCAAAAAAAAAAAAAAAAGGAAAAAGAGGAAGTGGAAGAGGAAGAGGGTGGTGTGTATGTTGTCATATTGTAAAGGAGAAAAAGGCGTGGAGATTTTCCTAAATGGACCTGGGGAAGGAATGTCTTTCTTGGTAAATAATTGGTCACAAACAGCTTCATTTCATAACATCTTCGCCAATTATAGAGAAAGTGGAGAGAATCCATTGCCATTGCCATTGGTTGCGGCCTTAAGTTGATTGAGGCGGAGGCGGTAGGCCGTAGGCGGGGGTGCTGTTTGTTTTTCCCTACTTTGCTGTGCCTTTGATTCCCACATTAGTTAATTCTTTGACCCAGTTTTCTCTTTTCGTCTTAAATATTTAGCAAATCGTATACTTTCCTACCCCTACCCCTACTCCTTTTTCTTTAAACATTATAATTATTATATTCTATATGAGGATCAAGATAAGATAACTCTTTGGAAAATTAATAAACAAATGGAATTTATATATCATAACCCGTAATCTTTTTCCAAAACAAGAATTGATTCAAATCAAAATTTAAATTTTAACATCACTTTTAAACAATGAAACATTATATGTTGATTTTTTTATACATAAAAGTAATCTGAATTCTAATTAATAACTTCCAAACCTCCCAAGTCCCACCCCCACAAAACGAAAGGACCAAAAAGTTGGAGTAAATTTTTAGATGAGCTAGTATGATTGTATTTTCTGTCTATATTTTAAATTTTAATCATTTTTAAAATTGAAAAAATTATACTTGATTTTTCTGTATAAATAAAAATGTAACTAAATTAGCTGTATAACAAATGAGTAGGATAAGTATTTGGGTGTAAATTTACTTAATTTATGATTTTTTTATGTGTGAAGATGTTTTCTCAAAAAGAATATAATGTATATTTTAATAGTCTTTGATATCTAATAGAGTGGCATGGTATGTCTGCTTGAATTGTAGAAAGAAAAAATATTTTTAATGACATGATGATAAAATAAATACAGTTTAAGACTTTAAATAATAAAAATTAAAAAAAATACCTTTTGTAAAAGCAAAATTCCAAGCATACACGTGCACAGCACTGTGAGCGGTCGTCTTATTGAATATGAAAGAACAATAATGAACCTGATTTGCAAAATTGCAATAAGTGAATAGAGCGGATTTTAATTCGAATTTGATTTAATTATTTAAAAATTTTAATCGATAAAATATTCAACGGATATGATTCGATTAAAAAAGTTCGTAATTTGAAATAAATAAAACGAATATGAATATGGCTCAATCCGATCTATTAATAATCCGAATTTCATTATATTTAGTATTATACATATATAGCATTATATATATGTATATACAGGGTCCGATAATAATGCCAATTAGGGATAGCAGTGTGGCGGGTTTGGGGTGGGTTAGGTTGACCCCATACCCCATCCTGCCCCAAAAAGACCCCACCCCATCTCGTCCCGTCAGGTTGGCGGGTTTAACCCGCCACTCTGGAAAAAATTAGAAAAATTAGAATCAGGCAATGAAAGCATCATATCAGAACCACCTGATAGTAATTAAAATTTAAATTTCAGGTACAAAAATGAAAAATATATGCAAACAAGATATGATTCTAGAAACAAAATAGGAGATAAGAATAGAATTAAAAATATTTAGACTTGATTTTCAATTTGAAAAATATAAAATAAATTATATATAATATTTATTACTACTACTACTACTACTACTACTACTACTACATATAATATTTATGTGGGGCGGGGTGGCAGGGCGAGTTTGGTGCTGTTAGGTAAACCCCATACCCCGCCCCAAATAATTCGGGTTTATGAAAATCGCACCCATACTCTGACCCATACCCTGTTTAGCCACCCTAGGGTTCGAATTTTGACCCGCCCCATTGTCATTCCTAATGCCAATGTAGATATTTGGATGAAAGAAATAATGAATTCCTATGTAATATATCAAATTAGGTGTTTTTTTATATAAATTATTGGATTTTGAGCTTATTTACATCATAATTGCATTACTTTTTCTCTATTTTTATAACAAAAAATGATGCAGGAAGAATAATTAATAGGAGCCCAATGCAATAATATGGTAAGAATGCAAATGCAAATCTCAATTTGATTAAAATGAGTTGTTTTTTTATAAAACGTTGAGTTTATAGTTAGTTGATTGAATAATCAAGTACAACTATATATTTGTAATGCTAAATAAGTATTATTAACAGCAACGAAACCTAAAATATAATGATTTGGTGAATGAATGTGATTAAGTTAAATTCTATTATTACTTTTAAGTGATCAATAAACTTAAAAAATTATTCATTAATCTGTTATGTATTTCTTTTAAAATAATTATTTTGAATTTGAATTCTACTATATTTTAAAAAAAATAATAAATATATAATAATTTTTAAAATATTCAAATTTAATTTTTTTTTATATTCGATGAATATTCGACTTTTATTTGAATCCAAATATGATTATACCAACTACAAATTCAATAGATCTTGAATCGAATTTGAATATGCTATATTACTTTTGGATATGGACTTATATCCAATATGATTTGATGTGAATCCGATATTGGCAGCCATAGCAAAAACTAATCATTACCAAAAAAGGCCAGACATTGTTCTTGTGGGCCAGGCCAACTACAGCGCCAATTTCGAATAACGGTCCAAAAACCAGGGGCTCGGCTCGCTCGGCCAATCAAACCCTGATGCGCCAATGGGCCCCAGTTGCCCCTGCCATTGCCATATCTGTTTTTGTCATTTGTCCAAAAGGCCGAAAAGGCGTATGTCCTTTGACTGCTTCCTCCAACAATTCACTACTCTGCCGATAATTATTATTACCATTTATGTTAGGCAAACACAAGGTATTTTAAAATTCTTTAACTATGATGTTGGATTACATGCCATCAAGAATTGTGAGTTTTAGTTTCTATATAGACATTGATTTATAATTAGCAACCATGCTTTCCCATCAACACATCCATTTCCAGAAAAAATGTTTGCTGGCGCATGAATTTGGAATTTTAATTAAGCGTTTATTAGTTTAATCTTTATAATCACTTCTATTCAAAACTGGTCATTTTTTATGTGTTCTTTTTAAATAAAACAATTATTGATTTTTCAACTATTCTCTACAATTAAAAAAGAGTCGTTACTATTTTTTCAATTGCCTTTTATGAAATTCTAAATCCCAACAGGTGTATTTGTCAGTGTAATAAATGACCACCTAACTATTCATTTATCATAAAAATTGACTCATTTTGATGTCATATAAAATTTTGTCCAAATGATAAGAATGAGGTCTTGAATTCCATTTCTACCACAACTTTGAATATTAAACTATACTATCCATAATATATTTTGGGGGTTAGAGGACTCGTCATATTCAAACTGAAGTCTTTTGAAATTCAATGGCATTTGGTTGCCAAAATATTCTCACTAAATGAGATCTCTCTGGGCATTCGATACTTTCCTATCATCTTCCATCGTATTTCTTTCATCTCTTTGTGAAGGTTCTTCCCTTCCGGATATATGTGCTTCGCTCAGACTAATATGAAGTATAACTCTTTGCTCTCAATGAATATCCTTACTTTGAAGTGGCCCACTTTTTCTAACTTCATTACAATAAACCTGATTATCCTTTTGTAAAAGGATAGTCGGATTTCTTTACCTCTTTTTTTGTTTTTTGTTTTTTTTAATGTACCACATAGCCTCCATCGTTGTTGGCATAGGGTTGGTAAATCATTCCATCATCATCTACCTAATAGAGCAAATTGTGTGGGTGCACTTCCTCCTCCTCTATCTAAACAAGTCGAGGTTATAGGGGCGGCTCATCCCCCCATTATTTTCCACAATATTCTCTTTCTCTGCCGTTGATAACTTGAATGTCATTTACTCATTTTCATAGAGTGCACCAATTAATGTATGTTAGAATTTAACTTGGGAAAAGAAGTAAATACTTCTCAATCAACTTAAATTAATACAATTGCTTCTGTTAGGGTGTTGGGGTTAACCTAGTAAAACTCTTCAATACTTAAGCTAAAAAATAGTCAATGATCAAAGTAAGTTTAGAAGGAATAAGTCATAATATTGTTTATTAAAAAGAAATGCCCACACCTAATTTACCTTCCACATTTTTATAAATATTTAAAGGTTGGGTTTTAGCGAGAGTCAACCTCCTTCCATCCATATCCTTAGTCGAATTCCATGCTCTAGAAGTCCTATTAGAATCAGGACTCTAGATCTTGCCCGTCGAGCCGCGCATAAAGGCCATGAAGGGTTCTTTCCTGGGCCAAACGTGTTTCCCACTTCAAACTAGTTTCTTAATACCAATTCCTACAGACCTCAGTCCATCATTGTCTTAATTTAGGCTAGGGCCTTGCACGAATATCGGTTGTATTTTCACTTTGCCATTATGAGAATGCAGTAGATCCATTATATTTTCACTGTACCACTTTGAGGAGAGAATGCACTGGTCAAATAGGGTTGGGGGGTTTGCTACAAAGCGGGTAAAATGTTGCTTTCCCTGCCTCCCTCCTTGTTGGATTCTTTTTATATTTCCAATGTGAAAAGTAGAAAAGGAAGGCCCAGTTTTTTTCTTCTTTTTCCCTTTCTTATTTTTGGCTTATTAGTCAGTCTCCCACCAGCTTTAGAGTTCAACAGGGTAAAAAAAAAAAAAAAAAAGTGAATATATCTGGCTTTATTAATTATTACCAAACATTTGATACTCGGAAACTGAAATCAGACAAGAAGATAATGACCCCAAGAGCCTACACATACTGTTAAACGTCGATTCATATGATTAACAGTAAACATGACAAAACAAGTAGTGAGCTGCAGGAATTTTCCGCAGATTGAGCCGAAAAGTTGAAGTTTTACAATCAGTATCCGTGTCTCTCACTGCCATTGGAAAGCCGCCCTGAATATACTATGTTTCGATTAAAAAATGTAGGAAGGAAAATATAAAAGTGCATAAATTAAGACATAAAGTTGCATTGCATTATTTAAAGCATGGGAAAGAGTTTTTTTTTTTTTTTTTTTTTTGGCTTCTCCCTTAAAATCCTAAGTTTAAGAAAGCACTGGAAAATGACCACCTAGGGACCCAAACCATCAAAATAGCTCACAGATACAATCGAAATTCCAAGTACAGTGGCATAGTTTGGCATATTCTACATACAATGAAAAGGTAAATTATAGCACAATAATATCAAAATTATCACTAATAATATATATTAAATGATATATAATAGTCACAACATTGTTATAGTAATTTTTGTTCTTACTCTCTCTCTGTCTCTCTCTCTCTCTCTCTCTCTCTCTCTCTCTATATATATATATATATATATTACTAATTATCAACTATGACAACTTATATGTAATTCTTTCATTGTTGATGTTCAATAGTAATATTTTTATACAATTTTTATTGCTATTATACATATGAAAGTTAGTATTGGTGATAAAATGAAAAAAGTTTTAACTTAGTGATAATTTTTCTTGAAACATTATATGATGATCTTATATGGTGAATGAACTTTAAAGAACAGCCAACCTCATTTTTGAACAAATATCTGATCCATCTACCAGATGAAAACATAATGGTCTAATGATCCATGACTGAGCAAGCCATCAGAAATATCAAGCTGAGGAAATTCAGGCCAAGGACAAATTTGTTCTTTTAGGGTCTAAAGTTTAAAGTTATGATCCTCTTGTGATTAAAATACAACAATGAACAAGTGACTTAAAGGATACAAACCAAGTTATGATACTTCGTAAAGAATCCAGATACATTGATTTTGTAAGATGTGCTAGGACAAACAAAACCAAATTGTAGCACTTTAGCTAATACAAATTCAAATTCTTCACCATTAAATAGTTATTGTCCCATTATCTATTACTGAATGCAAGTCAATACCGGTAAAGGAGAAGGATTAAATGCAACAACCTCAAATATAATTTGTGAGCAACTCAGGTGGCACAGGGCTCATAACACATAAAAACTAAAATGTTTTTCATTACCTAAAATGTTTGCAGATACAATACTCAAACACCAGGTTATATGATAATATGCTTGATGTTATTGCTAGCATCAGTTTCAACCTAATTACTAGTGTCACCTGTGTACTATCTGAGCCTTTGAATAAATGCTCAGAAGAAAGCTCTACTCCCATAGAACACTCGAGAACCTGAATTCTTAGATGCCGGTGATTTCTGATCCGAGCTTGAATTTCCAGAGCTGGTTGGGCCGCTTTCAAGGTCCACGGGAAGCTTCATTTTGGCTAATGACACGGTAAATTGCTGCATGCTTTTCATGTACATATCCACTATTTCCTGCTGAACCACCTTTGGCTCAGGTTCAATGTTTACCGTGGCAACAAAAGGCTTTCCTAATGTATTACTGGACAGCCCAACTGGTGCATTACTCTCAGGATCTAAACCATTTGCACTTTTTTCCTTTGGATTATCCTTAGGAGGTGAAACATGTTCCTTCTTTGAAGATTCTGAAACTTTGGAGGTCTCAAGAGACTGAGAACTCACAGGAAGTGAAGCAGATGAAGTTCCATCAGTTGATACACAGCTTGGAGGAGAATCTATCGGCGGAGATGACATTAAACTTTTCGCGCCCATTGGGAGAACTTCCCCAAGTTGGTTCCCAACATCTGAACTTTGCTGATTTTCAGCATCAAGACTGATAATGCTTGCTGAACTCTGCGAGTCCAAATTAGTAAAGGGCATCCCAAAATACTCTTCGACCATGTGATTATTTTCGTTTACAACCTTGAGATCAGGGAACTCAATCTTGTCCAATTCACTAAGAGGAGACATGGCAGATTCTGTGTCCAGCACAACTGAGTCGGCCACAACAGCCACGGGAGGTGGAGGAATTGGAATAACTTCCAGGGGTGTCCCAACATACGAAACTGATAACTGAACAAATCCTGCTGGGGAGTGGAAGAGATCAGTTGAGGAGAGAGCAAACTCCTTTTCCAACTTCCCATTGTGCAGAAGCACTTCAGAAACAGGCACCAAAGCAAACCCAAGCAGCTGATCTTCAAGATAATTTCTCACCCTGCTTAGCATCCATATCTCACATTTAAGAGACGAATCAGCTTTACGCACATTAAGACAAAGATTCTCATTGAAGAATGGATTTCTACCACCACCATTAATGATTTTGGTGGACACTGTAGTTTCAGGATCGCTTGTCAGACAAAGTTTAGCATAAACATCTTGCTTTTGGTAAATGCAAATGTTGTGGATGTCCCTAGCTTGGTGTATGTATACATCCAAAACACCAAGGAAATCCTCTAAGTTACCTATTGCTGTTTCATTTCCTCGAAAAGTGATTTCCATTGAGCTTTGTACAAAATTATTGGCATTTTGCTTCTCAGACTCAGCGACAGAATCAGAAGAGCTCTTCAGCGGCGACACGACTGATTGAGGAGAATCCATTAGTGTGATGGAGAAGTTAACCTGCATAAATAACCAAAATTTCAGAAACCAGCCCCAAAATCAGGTGGTAAGATAGGGATCTAAGGGCAACAAAGCCACAGCTCACAAATTGAAAGGCATATCTGATAAAACACAACCAAAATCAGAAAGAAAGCAAGCCGACAAGTCTCATAGTGGGTACTGAATAATAAGATCCATGCTGTCTAATATTAAAGAAAATTCTTCAGGTGTTGAAATTGCATGAAACATGAATTAAGAACCAACAAGCACAACAACGACAATGAACTAAACTGACACTCTGAAGTTAAGAATGCAAACAGTGTCAGTTATTTCTGAGCACATCAAAACATTAATACTTCAAAAGTCATAGAAAGGGAGTAGGAGGATAAAATAATAACACACCAGGTGCCAACCTAAGGAATAACAAGTAAACACATCAATCAAAAGCAAAGACAGAGCAGAAAAGAAGGGATGTATTTTCCCCAAGATTTACACAACCCATGTTCAACTAAAAGGGCAAACACCCGAATTCTGAGCATCGCCAGAACTCAACAAAAGTTCAAATAAGGATTTCACGCCAATAAAGCTACAACCTTATAACCAGAGGATATCTCTCCAACAGGACTTCAAAAATTAGCAACTTTAATTCAACCAAACAAAAAAAGAAAAAAAGAAAGAGAGGCAAAAGAAAAAAGTCTTAAAAATTGATCTTAAGTTTCATGTCTTGCCCTAATTAACACCAAAGTCAAACGATTTTCGGACAGGAGCTGAGGCTGAAGTACACCAAATAACGATTAAAGATGGGCCTTTTTTTAGCAAATCGAGAAGGCAGAGTGCTCGAGAGTTAGGACATAGGACACTGCGTGCCAACTGCCAAGAATAGAATCTGGTAAGAAGAAATAATGGGATTTGAAAACACTCTCTGTCGGGAAACCCTTTCGTCTTTGGGCCCTAATATCGATTTTCGAGGGCTACAGCCTGCAAAGGAAATAATATAAATAATCCCTTCCCTGCACCAAAGAATTAAAGATAAACATTTAATTAAGAAAAGAATTCATAAATGGAGTTTAATCATTATTGTAATCTTGCATTATAAGTCATTAGGACACGAATCAGATAGTAAAACGTCAGTAATGAAACTTTAATTTTTTTAGCAAGATATATAATGAGGTTCTATGGTCTCCAAATCTTAATGTTGCATTGGACTGACAGACTCGTTTGACTCTTATTAATAAATAAATAAATTATCTGGTGATTGTGTGTGTTTACCTGATTCTAATTAATTTAATCATGCCAGCATTTGCAGATGTGACATTATAATTTGTTACTAAACATGATTTTACTAAAAATAGTTAGGTATTTGACATGCATGTACAATATTAAATTCTCATAGGGAAAAAAGTTGATAATCAAATTCTATGCCATGGGATTGGAGTTGACTATTTCTCGATACACTTTCTCTTCAATTGCACTTAATACACATTTAGATGATTCACATGTCATAAAATAATTAATTTAATGGTAAATATGACTTTTCATTAACCACAATCTTAACTCTAAGCTAGATTCAACTATTTAAACAATAACAACTTTTTAATTAAAGAAACTCAATAGTTATTCCTCAAACCTCTCCAACTTCCAATCGCTCGAACCAAAAAAATATACTTGAGATTTTCATTGGTTGCTCTGGCATGAAGTAAAAATTAGGAAGAAAAATGGATGTGCGTGTGTGGAGTTCATGATCTCAATTGTGACTGCAATCCACATTTGGCCGTAGTAATTATCTGAAGACAAGCATCAATGAATCTAAGTTACAATATATATGTAGAGTGTAGACCTCACGTAAATATATAAGAAGCATTTACATATGCATTTTTAATGCCCAGTACAGTAGTTTTATGGAGGTCTTAACTAGGCTCTAATTATACACTGTCCTAAATTAGGTAAAATTAACTAGGATACATATATATAGATAGCATCACATTATTTTAAATGTATCAGGAGGCTCTATATTGATGTATTGTTTTCATTTCCAGAATTCTCTCTTAATTATTTCTACATTCTACTAGTCTCACTAATTTTTTCTTTCACCTTATCATCTGATTAAGCCTTGTCATTGAATGTGTGTGGAGATTCGATCCATAGCAAATAAGACATTCACTTCGATTCCATGCATAGCCTATGTCTTTACGAAATATCATCATGGTTCAAATATTTGTTGAAAAAAAATATTTATGTGTGGGGAGATGATGGAGTGGTCATATATAGCCAAACTACAAAGGAGTTGCGGGCTTGCAGCAGCATGCACTGGAGTAGGAGTAGGAGTAGGAGTAGGAGTTGGATATTTATTTATTTATTTTCGGTTGGATATATTACAGATAATTAATTGAGATATGTTATTTGCAGAAAGATGGCGAGAGAATTTGCTTAATTTTTTTGGTTCAAATGATCGAAAAGTTGGATAGATTTGAGGAATAACTATTCAGTTTTCTTAATTAAACATTTCTTATTGCTTAAATAGTTGAATTTAACTTGAGTTAAATATTATGGTTAATGAAAAGCCACATTTACTATTAGATTTTTTTTATTTTTTATGATATGTCAATCATCTAAGTATGTATTAGATACAATTGAAGAGAAAGTGTATTGAAATGGGGTCAAATTCCATGCCATGTAATTGAAGAAAAAGTGTATTAGAAAGGAGTCATATTCCATGCATGTAACCAACTCACAAAATGTTCTTTATCTTTTCCCAAGTACAGACAGTTCGCATGTGAAGTAAATGCTTGTAAACAAATTTACATTTTTTGGCCGATTGGCATGATTTACTCAAGACTAAGAGGATTATTTAATTATGCAAAAACATTTAAATAGAATGGAAAGAGTATACATTTATATGAGTATATAATGACAAAGAACTATCATAATATATTATATTTAAAAATGACAATAGGGTTGGGTAAAAAATTGAATCCTCTCCATTTAGAAAATTAATGAATGGGTTTCTAACTATATCTAGAATTCTAATTTGAGGACTTGAATCTACACAGAATCTGACACAATATATATAATGTGAATAGGGAAGGCTTTTCAATTAATTCAGAGTCAAATGTTTTTGGATAGAAAATAAGAATTCAATTCTAAAACCCACAAAAAAGAGTTAGAATCATTGGCTGAAAATCCTTCAAAACTCAAGTTAGTATTACACTTGTGAGAGATATATAGAGAAAATATTTGAATAATAAAAATAACATACTCTACAATGTCAAACTATGAGTATTTAAAATGATGTGAAAAAGGATTGATTGGACCCAAATAATTTTATTTATTGGGCCTAATCCACAAAAATCCTATAGTCCCATTCGAGTAGTGAATTGGGATTTAATTATTAGCTCATTATTTTGACTCACATCAATTTATATATGTTTTTATATATAAAAAAATGTCTATGTAACAATATACTTACATAATATATATATATATATATATAATATTCTTATAAGCCAAAGTAATAATATTTTATCAATTAATAATTTATGCATTCAATATATATAAAAGTAACATATATATTAAAACTTTTGATTTTTAAAAAATTAAAACATATATATAATTTTATAAATAATTAGTTGTTTGCAATCAACCGTATTTACAAAATTATGATTACATTTTTTAAAAAAATATATTTTTGATAATTCAAAAATTAGAAAATGTGTCTAACGCTCTACTTCCATTATCATTTGTAAACTAAGGGCGCGTTTGATGCGGAATGTGCATAATAGTAGTTGCTCGTACTCGTTAATTGAACCAATTCTAGGAGATTAAGTGCAACACATCATGTTGGGGAGAACTAAAGTTCGATGAACGCCAAATGAATAAGACAATTTCTGTTTTCTGGTTTTGATATCGGGGTGGAGTCTCACATTCTTACAGAGGGCATAAATGGAATGGTGCATGAAGAAATAAAGCTAGTAAGGACTTTTCGGCATAGTGGCAAATTTAGAATTGGGGTGCGATTAAGCAATTAATTAATCGCATCCACACAACTGCTACTTGAATAGTGGTTAACATGGTCTACAGTAGCGGTCTTCTTCAAATTTGCAGGCTGGCCCACACATTTAGTCTTCCACATCAAACAATCGATTGCTGTACATTAGGCTCCAATATTTTGCTATTAGGGGACATCAAACACGGTCTTACTGTTGAGATAGTATTTGCCAAAGTGCAACAAAGGCGAAATCAATTGGACTCCATTCTCTTTAGGGCTTCAAGCTAGTAAGGACTTTTCGGCATAGTGGCAAATTTAGAACTGGGGTGCGATTAAGCGATTAATTAATCGCACCCACACAACTGCTACTTGAATAGTGGTTAACATGGTCTATAGTAGCGGTCTTCTTCAAATTTGCAGGCTGGCCCACACATTTAGTCTTCCACATCAAACAATCGATTGCTATACATTAGGCTCCAATATTTTGCTATTAGGGGACATCAAACACGGTCTTACTGTTGAGATAGTATTTGCCAAAGTGCAACAAAGGCGAAATCAATTGGACTCCATTCTCTTTAGGGCTTCAATAATGGGCCAATTTGTAATTGGAAGTTCGGCCCAACTTTGTTCATGGGTCCAAAAATGAGATCTGAGCAGCTGACCTCTTTTTGTCATTTTACAACTATGTTCAAAATTTTTAAACGCTCCTCAGGCTCATTGCCCAACGGTCACATGCTCAATTCTAACGTCTCTCTCCCAAACAACATTTAAATTTCAAATCAAACCCTTCCCCCCACCCAGTCCCCCCACCCTGTCTCTCACACACAATACACATCCCCGGTGCACCTTATTTCTTCTCTTTCAGTCAGATCTCTCTCATGCAAATTTATAGCTCAAAGAAAGTAATTTGATCAAATTATATAGAAGTTCTCTGTTGAATTCAATCATGGCGAAGCCCAATTCAGAATTCTCTGAAAACAGCAGATTCTTTGGAGGTATTTCTGCCTCAGTGCCATTCAAGAATTTGCTCCCAAAGGCAAAGCAGAAGGCGGGTTTAACCCGCCGCTTCAAACTCAGATCAGACGGGGAGAACATAGCTCCGAACGATCCTAATATTCAAATCCGCGATCCTCCACTTTCTGCCTCAATTTCATTCCCCAAAAAGTCGCCCTCAAAAGTCAAAATTAGTCCTCAAAAGGAAGAACTCACCACATCCGTGGTCCAGGAAAAAGTACCTGAAGCTCCATATCCACCAGTGAAGGTACTGTGATGTAACTCTCTTCATTTCAGTTTTCTGAAACCCTAGTTGTGAAATTTTTTGAATCTTAAATATTAAGCTTTTCGTATTAGACGAAGATCGTCTTGTAATGTTATAGAACTGTTTTGTTATTGCAATCCTACGTAGAGAATATTGTCAAAATTTACTTTCGCTGGAGATGTCAAGGGTGTAATAATTTGAATTTTGTGGTTTCTGGTACGTGGATAGGTTGTGGTGAGGATTAGGCCAGATCATGGTCTTGGAATTGGAGATACTTCCGTCAGAAAAGTTTCTAAGGATTCGTTATCTGTTGCTGAAAGAAAATATACATTTGATTCTGTGTTTGATACAGATTCAACTCAGGTTTGGAATTTTGACAGAATTCTTCATGACTTCACATATAGAACTGCAATGCATTTCATTGAAGTTTCTGTTCTTGTCTAGTATTCAAGGTTTTTCTTTTGTGGTTTACTTAGAAAAACATCCGCTTCACTCTTGACCTATAAAGTTGTGGTTGTGTATTTTAGGGGGACGTATACCAACTAGTAGGTGCTCCATTGGTTAAGGATACATTGTGTGGTTATAATACATCAATTGTGGCTTACGGACAGGTGCATTTTAGTCAGATCTTACTCTAAATTTCATGCAATTTTGTAAATGAGCTTTCTTGAAATTTGAGGTATCTTTTGTTTTGCCAACACCAGACTGGGAGTGGGAAGACTTACACAATGTGGGGACCCCCAAGTGCCATGGTCGAGGGTCCATCAGTCAGTGGTCTTCAGGGTATTGTGCCACGCATTTTCCAGGATCTTTTCTCGGAGATTCAAAAGGTAGATTATTTTTCTGAGTTGATATTTTTGAGAGGGTAATATGACAATTGTGAGTTTTTATAATTGCTTCTATTAATCACACAGGACCAGGGGAATTCTAATGGAAAACAGATAAATTATCAGTGTCGGTGCTCATTCCTTGAGGTGATTCCTTTTTCCTGAGCACCATGGCTCTTCGTTTTATTTTACTCCAGGGCCTAATCATGGATGGTTCCTTGCTGCAGGTGTATGATGACAAAATTGGTGATCTACTTGATCCGACACAACGAGACTTGGAGGTGTAATTTAATCTCCTTCGAGAAAATCAGTGAAAATGTCATTAATTTTTCTGTAGATGGTCCATCAATGTTTGTCATGCACCGTTTATGTTTAACTTATTCTTGTCTCAATTATCCCAGATAAAAGACGACACCAAAAATGGATTTTATGTAGAGAATTTGACTGAGGAGTATGTAACCTGCTATGAGGATGTCACTCAAATTCTGATTAAGGTAGCAAATAGGGAGAGTGTGAACATCGTAATGCTCCTAACATTTTTTTCTTTTATCATCTTTGGGATTACGCTGAATACACTTTATTCTGCAGGGCCTGTCAAATAGAAAGGTTGGAACAACAAGAATTAACTCCAAGAGCTCAAGATCCCATATCATGTTCACATTCATAATTGAGTCTTGGTGCAAGGTAGTATCGGAATGGACTATAATGTTAAGTAACTATAGAAATTTCATTTCTTTAAATCCCTTAAACCCCCAACCCCACAAAAAAAAAGAAGTGAAAAGAAACTAGAAAATCACATTATCATGCTTGTTGAACCTGTTCATATGAAGAATCATAAAAAAATTAAATGAAATTTTTGTGAAAATTTTATCCTATATAAATTTCTAAATTTGTTTTAGCCTGGTATCCATTGCTTACTGAACCAAATCTCGTTGCTCCTTTTGAAAATTATCTTGCAGGAGTCCTCATCAAAATGCTTTGGTAGTTCAAAGATTAGTAGAATCAGTTTGGTTGACCTGGCTGGATTTGAGAAAAATGTACTTGATGATGCTAGTAAACAGCATGTGAAAGAAGGAAAATATATTAAGAAGACTACATCGCAACTTGGGTATGTCCTTGAACATCTTTGTAATTTAGTCTGAGCCTCTGCCTTTTTTCAACTTCTTTTCTCTTCCTAGGCACAAAGTATTTTTGGTTGCCTTGGGGTTATTGTTGTTGTCTCCTGCTTGCACATCTTCTGCCTGTAGGTCTTTCATTAGATGGCTTTAGCATGGATCTTTAGATGAGACGTGATTGCTAAAATTAATGGAAATCTATTTGACATTAATCCGGATTTAATATGGTTTTCAGAATGTTGGGATCATGGCTGAACTTACCAAATATAAAATCATATACCAGATGGATGACATGGTGAAGTAACAAGTTTGCAATTAAGTTTCTATTATTATGCTATTCTGCCGTCCTAATAGTTCTATCAGATGTAATTACGGAGAAATGCATTTTGAAGTATTTAATTTGCTGCATACATCAGATTACTAGTAGTTAATTGCATAACCTGTAATTCGTTTAGGCGCTTGGTAAACATCCTTGCAGAAGGAAGTCAATCTGGGAAATCAGAAGAAGTTCCATATAGAAGTTCTCGCCTGACTCATCTGCTGAGAGAATCATTTGGTGGCAATGCTAAACTCTCCATTATATGCACCATTTCTCCAGACAACAAGTAATTAACTTCTCTGATATTTTATTTATTGATGTAAGTGAATTGTAGATGTTAAATTTGGTCTCGAGAAAAGAAACGCCCTTGATGCTGATAAATTCAGCTGAAAACGTTATTTAGTTTTTAAGCTCAGACAACCATATTATAAATTCGCT
Organism: Jacaranda mimosifolia; assembly: GCA_018894105.1. Taxonomy (NCBI): domain Eukaryota; kingdom Viridiplantae; phylum Streptophyta; class Magnoliopsida; order Lamiales; family Bignoniaceae; genus Jacaranda; species Jacaranda mimosifolia. The sequence goes on from CM032129.1 coordinate 24,203,375, forward strand.
CTGATTTTCTTCGGGTTACTCTCACTGTATCATGATTATTATTAGTAGTAGTACCTTTATTCTCATAGATTGCACATCTTTTTTGTCTTTTTACAAGCAGGAGTAATAGTGAAACTCTAAGCACCCTCAGATTTGGACTGCGGGCAAAACTCATGAAGAATGAACCTGTAGTGAATGAAATAACAGAAGATGATGTTAATGACCTGAGTGATCAGATTCGGCAGTTGAAGGTATGGTTGCCTATTCCTAGCAGAAGAGCTTTGTAAAGCTTCTTTAAGCTCTAGCATCTTGAATGTTGTTGACTGAATGCAGGAAGAACTCATGAGAGCGAAGTCCAGTGCATGCAACTCTCTCAGCAGCAATCATGGATATTTCAGAGAGGGAAATGTGCGTGAGAGCTTGAATCAGTTGAGGCTAAGCCTCAATCGTTCACTCATCTTACCCTGCATAGACAATGATTCTGAAGAAAATTTGTGCATCTATGAGGATGATGTAAAAGAATTAAAGCTTCACATTGATAATATATGTAGCTCTCAGGAAGATAACTTAAAAGATGATTCTGAGCATGGAGAGAGTACCCTCTTATACTCTGCTGAAGGCTGTGAGACAGAATTTACTTGTGAGCATTATTTAAGCTGTTCGGAGGAGAGTGAAGATGAAGAAATTAATTCAAGTGAAACTCAAAAAGAAATGCCATGCCTAAACAACATGGCATCAGCGGATGAACCTGATAAAGTTTCTAAAAACTCAATCGCTGCTATAGATGCTCCGTCAAGGAATAGCTTGTCGATCAGTGGGTACCATCAGTCTACATTTCTTCAAGATCCTGTGTTGTCCGAGTCTCCTAAAATTAAAAATTCTCAAAGGAGAAGCTTAGTTTTTGCATCAAATCATATCCCCATTCAGGACGAAGGGGTGCAAACTTCCAAAAATCTGGATGTGATAAGGCAGTCACAACAACCAGACAACATTAAATCCTCCTTGAGATCCAGTAGAATATTTGCAGGCCATACTGAGTCCTTGGCAGCAAGCCTTCACAGAGGATTACAGATCATCGACTATCACCAGAGGAACTCAGCACCTGCTCGATCATCTGTCTCTTTCTCTTTTGAACATTTGGCACTCAAACCATGTCTGTCACCTGACAAGACCAATGCTTCTGTTCAAACCTCAGTGGAAGAAGGGCGATCTTCAGATCAGCCGTCTGCAACCTTTGTTTGCATGAAATGTCAAGGCAGAGATAGCAATGAGGTTGAGAATAGCTTTAAGGTGGATGGATCAGCAAGTTCAAATGGATTGGCCACGGAAGGGCTGAAGGTTTGTTTAAAAGTTGCTTGGTTCTGAATCTCAATTATGCCCTGAGTTTCGAAATCCACAAAGTTGTTTCTTTGTTTAACATCTCCAATTTGTCTTGCTGTTTTAGGATACGGAGAAAGATTTAGCTTTGGCTATTCCTAGAGAGAAGGAGCTCGATACAATTTGTAAGGACCAAGCAGCTCAAATCGAATATCTAAACAAAATGGTATGAGATTTTCTGATTAACTGATGTAAATTATGGGATATGCTTTTCCAAAGATACAAGTTAATTTTCTGATTTTCTGCAGCTAGAGCAATGCAAGTGCATGATTGATCAGACTGATACCAATGTATGTCTCAGCTCCTCAAATTTCAGTGACATGAAGAATCAACTGCAACCAATCAATGAGGAAGAACATGAGAAAATCCATCCAACAAACACTGAAAATAAGGTTAGCAACTTCTTGCTGGGCACTTGAGATAATCTATTCCTATCATTTGTACCCTTATATATGCTCTGCTGTTATTCTTTGCAGCTTCTGAGTAGGAGAAGTGATGAAAATCCTGAACCAGAATTTATAAAGGAAAAATGTGAAATTAAAGAAGTCCAGGACCTGAGTATCATGAAAAAATCCTTCACTCTGGAAGGCAGGGAAGCACTTCTCAGTGAAATAGAAATTCTTAGAAACAAACTGCAGTTCTACACTGATGCACCCACAAGAAGATCATCTGATAAACTCAGATCTTCTTTGCTGTCACAATCAATCCAGTTGAGAAAGAGTTATGCTCAAGGTAATAGTGGGGAAGAGTTCGAGAAGGAGAGACAGAAGTGGACGGAAATGGAGAGTGATTGGATTTCACTTACAGATGAACTGAGAATTGAAATTGAGGCTAATCGTCAACGAGCAGAAAGAGTGCAGATGGAGTTGACATTAGAAAAAAAGTGCACAGAAGAGCTGGATGATGCCCTCAAGAGATCTGTTGTGAATCATGCGAGAATGATTGAGCATTACGTAGAACTGCAGGAGAAGTACAATGACATAGTAGCAAAACATCGAGCCATTATGGAGGGGGTAGCAGAGGTGAAAAGAGCAGCTTCCAAAGCAGGAGCAAAAGGTCGTCATGGCTCTCGTTTTGCAAAGGCTCTTTCAGCAGAGCTTTCTGCTTTGAGGGTGGAAAGGGAACGGGAAAGGGAGTTACTAAAGAAGGAGAACCAAAGTCTTAAAATTCAACTCAAAGACACAGCAGAAGCTGTGCATGCTGCAGGCGAACTTCTTGTTAGGTTGAGAGAAGCAGAAGAAGCAGCTTCACTGGCTGAGGTACAATTTTACACCATATTAGCTTTTGACCAGTGAATTGAAAATACAGCCAGATCGAGTTTTTCTAACTTAATTTCAACCTATGCACAGGGGAAGAATACAATGATTCAAGAAGAGAATGAAAAGTTAAAGAAGCAAATTGAGAAACTAAAGAGAAAGCACAAGATGGAGATGATTACCATGAAACAGTATCTTGCAGAAAGCAGATTGCCTGAGGCTGCATTAGGACCACCACTATATCGAGATGACTCAGATGTAGTTCATCATGATACATTGCAAGATGATGATCAGGCTTGGAGGGCAGAATTCGGGGCCATATATCAAGAACACTACTAAATGAGAACTGAAATTGGAGACCCTACTCGGGTCACCTGGAATCACATAGCTATACCAATCTTTTCATAAGCAATAGGAGTACTTTTCCTATGTTAACTTATTGTTGGTTTTCCACACTTCCTTACATGTTTGAAGTTTATTAATTAAATATTTTTTTTCCGTATAATATAGACATAATATTCTTTATATTTATTTAATTGAATTTCATTTCATGTTATAAAACTATCTTGGTGTATTGTTGGCACTTATGCAATTTGATTAGAACAGTATATGCCTATCTTCTTCTTCTTCTTGGTGTATTGTTGGCACTTATGCAATTTGATTAGAACAGTATATGCCTATCTTCTTCTTCTTCTTCTTTTCCATTTTTTTTGTAAATTTCATTAATTAAAAGAGATTATCTAGAAGGGCATAACCAATCACAGGAAACACTAATAGGCAAAACCTCTGGGAACACACACCAATCCAATTAGCGGACTTACCCCCCAAGCAAGCTAGATTATGGGCTGCTCTATTAGCGGACCTATTCACAAAACAAAATCTCCAAGAAAGCCGAAGTTTCCAAGAGTTAAACTTTGCTGCCCAATCGACTACAACAGAAGGATTCTTCACCATCTCCACAAGCCTACAACAGTATCTTTAAAAAATAACTGACTTCAATTTCTGTTCACTGACCAAAACAGTTGCTTCCCTCAGAGCCCTTGTTTCCGCTGCTAGAGCATCTTGGCAAAACATTTTCAACACCTTGGCCAAAATAACTAATCCTCTGCAGTTCCTCAAAATCACAGAAATGAAGGCCTCTCCATCTTTAAACGCGGCATCCGTATTGACCTTGATCCAACCAAGGGGCGGTGGGAAATACCTTCGGTAGAGGGGCAGCGCTTAAAACTCATTTTTGCTTGTTGGGCCCTCCGGTGACAGAGGCAAACTCGGTACATAGCTACAGGTGTGAATACGAGGAATTCGACCCTAAGTTCAGATGATGGAAAAAGTCGAGACGAGGGGTTCACCAGTTCCGCAACCCAATCCACAATAGAGCACGGTGATGGGGCAGCAAAGGAACAGATGTTATCGGGGATATGAAATAGCTGAGATAATCTACATCTTGTAGGGAGCAGATTATGGAGCACCCGCAAAGGAATGTTTTGAATCTCTCATGAATGGGAGCCAGCCAAACTTTCAGCCATGGAATGGGATCACCTGATGACAAATCAGAGAACTTAATAAGATTAAGATATGCTGATTTTGTGTCAAAATTGCCTGCCTTTGGAGGCAGTTCAGATGATTCTCCTATCCTCAGAGGGAGGACAAATTGGTATTCTGAGATCTTCATCAAAAAATTGCTTTAGCTGGGAAATGCTCCATTCGCCAACAATAGGATCGATGAAATTTTTTACTAACATAGATTCAAGCTTGGCCGAAGAAGACTGGTTCAGGGGACCGGGATATGAGAGTCAGTAGAAGGGACCAAGTAAAGATTGTGGAGTTGGTAGACATCGTGTTGGAAATTGGTCTGCTTTAACCAAATTTTTAAGTGTGCTCAAGATATTAATTTTCAAGAAATTGGGGATCATCGTAAACTAAGCCATAGGTAGATAACGACAATGTGTTTAATTGGCCAAAACCAATTTCGAGTAAATCAGAAATTAATGATCTAAGTGAGCTACTTGAAAGTTGAATAAAAAGACTAGAATGAGTCAAAGGAATGAGAGAAATGAAACTCCATCCCATATTGTAAAAGGTGGTCTTGAATATATGTCTCAAGTGTGGAGGAAAGGGATGGGCCCCTTGTGGGTACCACAAGTGTCTGGAGGGAGATGACTTACATGGTAGTGTGTTCAATCCAACCCACATGCGCGTGCCGCCACTGCTGCCACTTGTCCGTCTGGATGGGCTGGGCTGGGCCTGGGCATGGCTTGGCGTGGTCGTGGCCTTGGGCTTGGGCTAAATTGGGCCTTCAGTCCAATATTAACTTTGTGGACTAAATCTGGCCCAACAGAAATCCTTCAAACTTTTGAAATTAATTTTAACTTATCCAGAAAACGAGTGACATTAATGGTCAGGTTATCTTTCTGAAAATTGGATAACAACAGAATAAATCCTCTAATGGATGTATTTGGACTGCACGTATCTCCAGCAAATGAATTTGGACTGCGTCCTTCCAACTTCCTATATTAATGATAGGTGCTTTGGAAATTTGTAACAACAATAATGTCATTAATGACCATCCTTTCAGCTACTACTTTGGATCTATAAAAGATCAATCTCGTATTGCATCTAAGAAGGAATATGACAAGTCATACACAACATCTTTCATACAACATTATGAGCATAGTCCCGAGAGTTCAGTATCAAGAGATCAGATGATTTGTAGTGCTGCTATCATTTGAATTAATCATTGTATATTGGGAGACGATAGCTAGTTGTCGTTAGCACCAGTGCAGGGCTAATTCATCTTAAAGATAGAGAGCCCAACTCTCGCCTCGACTAGTTAGATTATAATAATGTGTCCGGTACGCCTTGGATTCGGATGAAAATCCAATCAATTGACAACCCTATATCCTATATCACATGTTGGGAAAATGAGTGGATATTGCAGTAGGTTGTAACATTTATAATAATGTGTTGTTCTACGTTTATGACTTCAATGTGCATGGACAATAATATCTTGTTCCATTGATATATTATGATTATTTTCTTCGATTGAAATTGCCACAACTTGATAAACATTTGGAGAATTATGAATTAAATTAGTCTAATTTCATTTTTAAGATATGATGTTGAATATCGTTCATCAAAAGGTAATCATATAAATTTCTTAAGATCTTTGCATATAATTTTATCTCTATAAATTTTATAAGTTTTATCATAATTGCTTCTAATAAATTTGATTCTTTTAGTATTTTCTATTCTTAAGCTCATTTTCTGTTTTGGCAAAAAACAACTGAAAGTTATCATCCCTATTTTCATTTGGAAATTAATCCTTAAAGACCATGATATACCATGCCTTATATTCGAAAAGTATAACTTCATCCTTGTAGACACAAGTTGTAACACCCCTAGAACTACTTGATTGGTGAAACTATCCTCCACAATATTTATTTATTTTTGAAAGTTTTGGAGTCAAATTGCAATTTGAGAAAAACTTGATTGATTAACATTTAGAATTTTTGTGGATCAAAGTGAGATTATTTTGGGTCAACCGGGCTAATGTTAGGCACTAAGGAAGTTTGGGGACTGAATTGAAGATAGAAGAATTCTGGGGGATTGAATTGGAGGCTGGGTAGAAGCTTTGGGGGTCAATTTTGGATTTTAGAAAGTTATTCTTTATATATCTTTTACCCCTCCCCTATTTTTTCATTTTCTTCACCAAGCTCCACTCATCACCCTTTCCGGCGATCATCTCCGGCATCCCTCGGATTGCCAAACCAAACCAACCAAAACCTTTATCTCGACAACAGTGACCTAACCATACCACATATAGGGCCTTTACCTTAGCGAACCATCGAAAATGTGGAGTTGAAAATTGGGTAGTGATGGTGAGTCATGGGCAATGAGCACCTGTGGGAACAGGAGCCTGGGTGGCGTTTTTGGTAGATCTTAGCTTGAGGAACACTATGGTGCCTTTAATTTGAAGATTGGCTCGACGATGGTGGCAGATTTGAAGGTAGACAATGACGGCGGAGGTGGTAGCGCTGAAGCTTCAAGGCATTAATTGAGGATCAATTTGGTGGTGAAGCTTGAAATTGATTAGGGCATTATGTTAGTTGAACTGAAAGGTGTCGAATGGTGGTGGTGGTGACCATTTCTGTTGGCGGCAGCACGGCACCGATGTTGAGGCAGTTTCTTTGCCTCATTGCGGAAATCATGGTGGTGTCATTGGTTTGTGATTTCGAGGTTCCGTTTAAAACATCTTGGGTAATAACTGGAGTTGGGATTGATATTTTGTACTGTTTATTTTCCTACCAAATCTTATATATTGTCAAGAAGCTGAAGGATTTGATATGGGAATTAGGATATAGACAATGCGTGTGTATTTGTATATGCCTAGTGGGCTTAAATTTGTCTTATTATATGATAACTTTGGGATAATTGAGATAATTAAGAGATTAAACCCTAAAATTATGGATCTGAGACCTAAATGGTAAAATTGGGTTATTAAGGATAATTGAATTGATATTATTAACTTGGTATATGTTGCAAGGTTAATTATGTAACTAAAGACCTGGCTATATCCCTTTATTAAGACCATCATAATTAGCATTTTCTTTATCGAGGATATCGATTGAATCCTTACCACCGATTTAGTCGATTAATTATTGATTTTAGACTATTATTCGTATAATTGTGGTTATAAGGTTTGATGAGGATTTTGACAGTGGACCTATTCTTTTGGTTAGGTGCCGTGGAGTTAGGTCCCGCGGACCAGTAGGTTGTGACTGCTTTTCTAAGACTTTTGAGGTGAGGGTCTATTGTTTTGGTATTTGTTCTGTATAAGCCTATTCATTATAATTGACTCTTGATTATTGGATTTTGTGACTTGTTTGAACTCTTGATCACTATTTGTTTATCAATTTGTATACCCCTGTGAGGGTTTGTTTCCTTGTCGGCGTACTTGAAGCCGTTTTGTATATTACATGCTCGGTCTTGTTGGCATTTGTGTTCATCTTTTGCTTGTTATATATGGGAATAAATAATGGGACGTTAATCTCTGCTGTGTGTAGGGATAAGATGTAAGCCCGAAACTTTTGGTTAAATAATGGGATGTTAATCCTTGCTGTGTGTTGGGATAAGCCGTAAGCCTGAAACTCTTGGTTAAATAACGGGACATTAATCTCTGTTGTGTGTTGGGATAAGCCGTAAGCTCGAAACTCTTGGTTAAATAACGGGACGTTAATCCCTGCTGTGTGCATGGGTTAAGCTGTAAGCCTGGAACTCATGGTATAAGAAGAATCTGATATGCATGATATGTTTTGGTTTATTTGAATTGTATATTATGCTTGGGTTTGCTTGCTCCCATTTGTACTCTGATCAAGGAGTAATAAGGATGGTGTGGTTTCCCTAGTTTACATCAAGCTAATGTTTGGGCCGAATGAGCCGATGGTAACTACTCTCGATCTAGTATTTACTCGTAGCTAGAAACTTGTTAATGTCTTTGCTTTGGCATATTCGTGTTTTCCTTATGTTATCATGCCAATTGTTATTCTGTTGAATTACTATTTTTTTGACAGATCCATGTGTTTATTTTGTCCTATCCCTCACTGAGTCCTTATGACTCACACTTTTATGTTATATTTTATTTTCCCAGATAGGATTTGATGTTGGACATGGACTTCAGACTTGGACTGGAGGATCTATTTTGTAATAAATTAGCTGTTTATAAGTGATTATGGGTTTACTTGGATATTATATTATGACTTAGAGATGTTGTGATATGTTAAGTTTGAATCCAAGATTTGTGGTATGTATATATTATTTTGAACGTTATGTGATGACTTTTGGTATGTATATAGTGCTTTTGTTGAGGTGTGTTTAAGTTGAAGCACGTTGTTGTTGTTGGTGAATTTTGAAATTTTATGGGCTTATGGGAAGTGTTATACGTTATGATTTAAGTTTGAATCGGAATGACATTTCGGCTTAGGAGTTATCCCAAGAGGGGATGCTACACAAATTTTTATCTAATTTCATATCAAATGAAGTAAAAGAAAATATGTAGCTCAATACTCAAATATAGCCTCTTTTGAAAGAGAAATAAACAACTTATGCAATTCATTTGACGTTTAAACCAAAGTAAGTCTAATTTTTTCCATTGCCACAATGAAATGTACGAGGCTTTTTTAAATCTTACAGCATGGAAACAAATGTAATTTTATCAATTCATGAGTCTTCAAGTACGCAGAATCATAAATTCTCAAACTTAATAAATAAATGAGATTAATTAAAATTTAAAATTTTAGCATGTGAAAATATTTACCCTCAAATACGATATTTATTGAAAAATCACAGAGTACATATTTATTGAAAAATTACTAACATTTTGATTAATAAGAACTATAAATTGGTGAATATTGACAATTGAATTGTTTACGAATTAACTATATTTCATTTAAAGTTATATTGAAAGAGAGGTGCTACCTTACTAATTTTTATATTTTTTTCTCCCTCAATGATTTAATTGACTTTCTCAATTTTCTTGGACTTTTTAATTTTATCTATATATATGGCTCTATAATACTCAGTGCGATATGTTTCCTCTTCATTTTATCTCGTCTTTATTGTCAAAATAAATATACTATACTAATATTATTAGAAACATATGCCGATGTGTCTAAAAATGTCATTGTAATTTTTATAAATAGCAACATATAATGATTTTCTCTCACTTTTGTCTCTTCTTAGTTAAGCCAAAAATAGAGAAAGTTAAATTCTGGTCAATTTTAAACATTTAAATATCAGTGTGTAAAATAAAAATATTTTATTATTTTTAACCTTTTTTTTTGTTAAAAAAATATGAAAATTATTTCTTTAAAAGTTTGCTAGTTAATAAATCAGTAAAAGTTGGATTACGAATTAAGTTGGCTATTAATATACTATATGCCTGAATTTAATAAATTTTTTAATTGAAAAAACTTGATTTAATTAATTATAGTGATTATTTTCTATGAGTCTAATTAAAAATGAACATAATTTGATTGTTATTACCATTAAACCATGTGTATTAAATATGATAATTTTAATATATGTAATTACATTTGATAAATAGAAAATTTATTTAATTAATTTTAGTGTAATTATTATTTTATATAATCCTAATTAAAAATATATCTAATTTGTAACAAATGTGATAAATACAATGATATACATTTGATGTATTTACATTATTCAAGATGAAAGACTTGATTAATTATAATTATTATTTTTTGTGAGTCTAAATACAATGTATATACATTATTTAAGTTGAAAAACTTGATGTAATTAATTATACTTGATGAGGGTGAAATCCGTTTTGAGCTGGATTAGATGGTAAATTTGGAAGTGTTTGACCTTGATGGTCGATATATGAAGGTAATTGGGCTGAGTCCTGCAATCATGAGCAAACATCAGGCTAGCGAGGTGCCCTCGGCTAAGGCACTCCAACGTTCAAGTTAGTATAGAGTCGACCAGATGTAACAAGCAGCGGAGTGAGGGCTTTTTGGTATAGAATGACATACCTTTTGAGAGGCTGGAGTGGGGGTATTTATAGCCTTCTCCCTGTGGGATTTGTCCGAGATGCCCTTAACATGCAGGGAGGATCCTTGTCCTTGCATAAGGGACATTAGGTTATCTTTCATTCCTATACTATTCCAGGTGGCTGCATTTCCAGGTTTCACGGGCAGGCTAGTATACTGTAGATGCGCTTCCTACCCAGTGCGGCAGCATGGGTGGTACTGGGGTGACATGCATCATTAATGCGGAGGCATGCTGCCTGTCAGGGCATTTAATGCGGCAGAGTTGATTCTGCGCCGAGTCGACCTCCTGGTCTGTGGCAGGGTCGACCTTATGACGGGTTGGCGTGCGGTGTGAGAGGTAGACACGCGCTGTGGTCGAGGGGGCGACCAACGGCTTTGTCCGTGACCCAATCGAGTGCTCGCCCGCCAGAGTACGACGTCGATCGGTATGGTCAATTTAGGTCACCTGACGTCGGTAGCACCATTGGGCCTTGGGTATGAGATGGGACTGGCGCTACATCCTTGGGTTTGTGGTTTTTGGGCCGAGCACATTAGGCTATCCTATATCATGAGTCCCCCCACTTTTGGATGCTGAACAAGAGAATCATTGAGAGGCATTGGGGAGTAGTTGTTGTTGTGTGGTTACGTGGGTTCGTCGATGAGGGTTTTTGAAAATCGACCTCAATTTTGCGTATGTAATGAGCGATTACATCATTCCGGGCATAGCACCGAACGACGGTTACAACATTATTATAACCGCTTGGATTCCCGCACTGTATGCCTATAAATATGCATGGTTAAAGTACTCATTTTTACTTTTACTGCCTTCACGTTTGGTCGAGCCTTGAGCCAATTGCATTTGCTGATACCATATTGTGCTTTTTGTTCACCGAGAAAGAGTAAGTCTCTTCCTTCACTTTCCTTAGCATTGTTCCTTTGCTGTAGCCATGTTGCATTTGTCCGATTCTGAGGGTAGTCATGGGGGGGGGGGGGGAACAACGAGGCTATTCACTTTGATAGGCCTAGGGGTTCATCAGAGGAGTCGAGTAGCTCATCGAGCTGTAACAGCTCGAGTTCCAGTAGCTCGAGCAGTGATCGTGGGGGTGATAGAGCTGGGCCAAGTTAGGCTTCTCCGTCACGTGGTCGATTATTTACCCCTGATCATTATAGTGAAATAGTGTCTACGATCACCCCCGCTGATCTGAGGCACATTAGGCAGTTGTATCATGTTCTCGCTGAGTATGAGCTTTTAACACCTGGGCCTTCTGGTCGGATGCATCGACCCCCAGTTGCTTGTATAAGTGTGTTTGAGGATGCCTTTAGGTGTAGTCTTAGGTTCCCCTTAGGTGGTCCTGTAGTCGACCTGCTTAGGGATTTAGAAGTGTGTATAACCCAACTGTTGCCAAACTATTTTTTTATTATTTACAGCTTTATCGTCTTAATGCATATATTCGACCAGCTTGCCAATTTTGACAACTTCTCCAATCTTTTTCATCTTTCGATGTCCCGCAAGTCGGGTAGCATCGACTAATCGGGCTTCTATTATCTCACTGCTCGACCTCGCCGTAAATTTCTTGTCACCCCGGCCTCTTCCTATGGGCAAGAGTGGAAAAAATGTTACTTATATGTTCGAGTCTCTAGGGGTTTCAATATCCCGAGGGGCTGGTGGATGGGGCATGTCGAGATGCCAGGTAACCTAACTCCAACCTGGCCCAATACCTTTGTTCAGGTTCTGGTCGAGTTTGGTCAGGTGGAGGCCTTGGTATTTATCGAGGAGAGAAGTTTGGTGCTAGCTGGGTTATCGCCAACCCAGCTGGGCTTACCAGTGGACGATCTACTAGGTAGATTGTGCTGTCGATTATTCATTATTTTTCTATTTTTCTATTTGGTTTTAACCCTTTATTGTTATGTTGCTTGGTAGATCGCGATAAAATTATGAACCAATCAAGAGCTGAAGCTTTGGCGAGGGTTGAGAGGAACGAGCAGCATCTTCTGGCTTGTCGAGGGGTGACTGTGGTCGCGGCACCCCAGCTTGAGACGATGAAACTTTCTCCATCACTTACTCCGTTTCCTGCTCAGCCCGTAGCGACTACAGGTAGAGTCCAGCGGGTTGGGGAAAAAGAGCTATGATTGAGCAGGCACGACCTGCTCCTAAGAGGACAGCTGTTGAGAAAGGCAAGGGGAAAGCCACTGGGTCGGGCCAACCCTCTGGTTATGACCTGTTTGGCTAGAACGGGGATGATGTTCTCTTCAATTTGCCAAAATTACCATCCCCGAAGTTCAGAACAAAGTCGAGCATGGCTATTCATAACTCTTTGTCGATGGAGACAGTGGGCCTGACTGGAGTTGCTCTGCTAAAGGTGGTGATAGCCCGTTCGCATCCGACTAGAAAAAGCTGATGGGGTTGAGCCAGGATGCCGTTCTCAGGGCTCTAGCCAATCACTCCAATATGATAAGGCTCTGGTCGATTTTGTCGTATTGTCGAGCTTTATTCCCTGGTCGAGTGTTGTTTTCTTATTAGTGATGCTGTCTTTCAGGTGGGCCAGCTGGGCTACCATTTCCATAGGAGGTTAGAGTTGGCCCTTGCTGACCGAGGGCACTTGCAAGAGGGCAGGGACGTGGAAACTCTAAAGGCTCAGTCCGAGTCTTCCCAAACCAGGGTCGAGGAGTTGGCTGAGGAGGTCGAGGAGCTTAACAATCAGCTCCGAATGAAGGATAATCAGTTGTTTACCTCTGTCCAGGAGAGTACCACAATGGATGAGCTGCTGAAGCGGGCTAGGATGGATGCGCATCTTGATTATGAGTCCGGTTGGTCAGCCAATCGAAGGGCGGCGCTCGATGAGGCTCGAGCTGAATTCTACAGGAAACTGCCGCTAATGCGGCGAGATGTAGTGCAGCAGTTTATGCTATACTCGGTATTCTAGGACGCGAGCGTTGTGTTCTCATTGGACAACACCTGGATTGCATTTGAGAAGGCCCTTAAGCAATTGTAATTTCTGAGCTATTCTTTTTGGCCAGAGGATAGGGAACGCCTTAACCATCTCCTTGACGAGCAGCTGCAACTTTACCTTGAGGACGAGGAGGTCATCGCTGAAGAGGGAGGTACAGAGGCTCCTGTGGTTGAAGGAGTTGTAGAGGCTTCACCTGCCGCGCCCTTGACCGAGGTGCACAGAAAGGCGGCCAAGAAGCTGGATGAGATCACCAAGGAATTTGCCTTCGCCAGCAAGTTTGTATTTGAAGTTCGAGATGGCATGGTCGATGTTGCTGCGTACCTTCTTCTATTGGACGGGTGCTTTCTGACAGCCGCTGTTCCTGTTGCTGTTGTGATGCCCGAGCCGAGGGCAAGCGGTCCCATAGTGGTTCCTATTCCGATTCCTTTGAGTGATGAGCTCAAAGAAGCTATTGAGAAGGGTGCTCGAGGGGGGCACGACGAGGGCGACGGGTTGAGCTGATGCTTCTGCACTGGTGTATTTTCATTCCAGTTGATGTACCTATTCGGATATTTGTAATCGAGATTTTTGAAATGAATGAAGTAGTTCTTTTGCTGTTCGTACACGTTTGTTTAGTTGAATAACATGCGTTCTTTTATCACTCTTTAAAAACAATGAAGGCTGTAGTCTAGTGTTTGTGTTGTTAAATTTTGGTAAAATTAGTTCAAGATCGCCGTCGAATGAACCATGATTACCTAATCTAATGCATATTTTAATTCACGTTATGTATGTCCAATTTATTGACTCCGAGGTTGGCTGCAATCTATCACATCGATTGCTTAGTTGAACGAGATAATTAACGATAAACTCGTATAATTGGTCGACTGTGGGGTCGATATTAAAGATTTAGGGTTTAGAGTGGTGGCTGGGGGCCTGCCTGGTCGACTACGGGGTCAACTGTTTGGTCTTGGCTGTGAAACCTTGACTTGGCAGCTAGAAGCCTACTTGGTCGACTACGGGGTCGACAATTTGGTCTTGGCTATGAAGCATTGACTTGGCGGCTTGAATCCTACTTGGTCGACTATGGGGTCGACGAAAAGTAATCAACTTATGCAAGTAGGTATTCACAAGAATTTCCATAAACTTTCATTTCTGCGAGGAAATAAAATGGAGGCCCGTAGCCTTTTTGAACATAGAATTTCTTCAGATTTACAGCGTCCCAAGGTCGTAGTAGTTTGTTGCCTCGTGTATCTGCTAGTTGGTATGCATTGTGTTTCGACCCTTTGACCACAGAGTAAGGTCCCTCCTATTTTGGTTCGAGTTTTCTCACATTTCTCGACACTTTGACTTTCTTGAGGACTAGGTCACCGACTTTAAAACTACGGGGTCGAACTGCCTTGTTGTAACGTTCTATCATTTTTAATCGGTATCGCTGCATTGTTTTGTAGGCTGTGTGGCGTAGCTCATCGATGGTGATTAGGTCATGGGTCCTTTCTGTTGTGTTTCTGACCAGGTTATAATGAATCACTTAGGGTGTGTGTTGCACCAATTCTGATGGAATTACTGCCTCGGAGCCGTAGACCAAACTGTAGGGGTTGCGGCCCGTGGCAATTCGAGGTGTGGTTCTGTATGCCCATAGCACCCCTAGGTGTTCGTTTACCCAGCTTGTCCCTATTCCTGCTATTCGAGTTTTGAGGTGGTCGAGAGTTGTTCTGTTCGTGACCTCCGTCTGACTATTAGCCTGGGGGTTTCCTACTGACGTAAAGTGACTGTTGGTAGATTCCCAAAGCGTCGCACTATTTTCTCGTGCTCTTACTTTGAAATTGAGTTCGGTTGTCCAAAATCAGGACTTTGGGCAAACCGAAGCTACAGATTATGTTTTTCCAAATGAAGCTCTTGATGGCCGCGTCGGTGATTTTTGGAACTGCTTCCACTTCGACCCATTTAGTGAAGTACTCGACCGCTACGTTGATAAATTTTCGTTGGCCGAATGTTTTTGGGAGAGATTCGACTATGTCGATTCCCCACTGGTCGAATAGCCACGTAATCTGGATGTTTACCATTGACGTGGGTGGTTGGTGCGGTATGTTCGAGTGGATCTGTAACGACGGGCACTTTCTAGCCAACTCAACTGAGTTTTTTAATAAGTTGGACCGAAAATAACCATATCGAACAACTTTGTAGGCCAAGGACCGACCTCCAGAATGATTGCCACAGATACCGGTATGAATCTGGTGAAGCATTTCATTTGCCTTTCCGGGTGTTAGGCATTTAAGTGGTGGTCCTAATATCGACCTCCTGTAGAGTTGTCCATGTTCGTCGATGGCGAATTTGGCTGCCTGTCCTCTAAGTCTGTGGGCTTTCTTTTCGTCGTTGGGAATTGTCCCTTGGCTTAGACAGAGCTTGATTGGGTTCTGCCAGGAGGTCGCTGCCTCTTCGATGCTCCCGACGAGGTTCTGGTCGTTGGTATGGATATATGGTTTGCTGGCTACCAAGAACATTATAGTTCTTTATCTGGTTCCCCTCATCAAGCTAACGAACTTTGAGAGTACGTCTGCTCGCTCATTTTTCATTTGGGGAACCTGGCTCAGGGTGAAACTCCTGAATGACCTCTGTAATTGTTTCACCTCGGCTAAGTACTGGCTTATTTTGGCCTCCTTGGCTTCGAAGTTTACTTCGAATTGCTCAGCGACTAGTTGGGAGTCAGTGATCGCTACTAGCTGCTCGTCGCCCTGAGTTGCTGCTATGTTCATTTCGACGATGTGAGCTTCGTACTTTGCTTCGTTGTTGGTGACTGGGAAGTCAAGCTTTATTGCAAAATTATACTCTTTTGCGAGTAGGGAGCGGATAGAAACACCAATTTCGCCTCTCGATGTGGTTGCTGAACCGTCGATGTGTAAAGTCCAAACGGAGGATTCCTGACCGAGCTAGTCTGGGAGGTCGAGTTTATAAGCAACAAAATCAGCTAGGACCTGTGCTTTTATGTCCGTTCGCGGTTGGAATGTGATGTCGAACTCCCCAAGCTCGATGACCCATTTAGTGAGTCGACTTGACGCGTCTGGTTTCAACAATACTTATTTCAATGGCTGATTGGTTAGGACTACGATAGCATGAGATTGAAAGTAAGCTCATAACTTTCGTGCTGCTGTAACTAGGGCGAGAGCAAACTTCTCGATCTCTAGGTAAATTGTGTTCAGGCCCAGAGGGGTATTGAATTTCTACAATATATCCTGCCTCTAGTAGCTTGTTGACCTCCTCTTCAATGATTTGAGACCTCTCAGCATTGAAGGTTATATCTTCTACCTCACTGGCTTGTGGGAAGGGTCTATGTTGAGACGATGGACAATAACATTTGGGTCGATTCCTTGGAGGTCGAAATCTTTCCATGCGAACATATTGATATTTCTTTGAAGGAAATCGACCATGAGGCATTCCAGACGGTTGCCCAAATCACTTTCGACCCGAGTAGTCTTGTCAGGGTTTTTAGGTTCTAGCTCTATCATTTTGAACTCCCCAGCGGGCTCGACCCAGGTGTCTTCCAGCTTCCTCTTCTTAGATGAAGATACCTCCTCAAGTTTCGCTACAGGGGCATCTCCTGAGGGCTTCAGCTGAGGTCGCTTCTTTTGTTTGTTGGACTCGACTGAAATGGTATAGCAACGCCATGCATCCTTAAGATTACACAAAAGTTCCCCTACTCCTACTGGGGTTGGGAATTTGATCTTCATATGGTAGGTCGAGACAATGGCCCTGAAGTCGTTCAGGGCAGGTCGTCCAATGATGACTTTGTAAGGGAATAGAACGACGATTACTAGGTAGTTG
The DNA here is from genome assembly GCA_018894105.1 of Jacaranda mimosifolia. Lineage (NCBI taxonomy): Eukaryota > Viridiplantae > Streptophyta > Magnoliopsida > Lamiales > Bignoniaceae > Jacaranda > Jacaranda mimosifolia. Next base: position 24,220,283 of record CM032129.1, read on the forward strand.
ATCATCATGGTTCTGCTGCGGGGGCCCTGTCCAATAGATGTGGATAGGTTAATAGATCCCTCCGGGATGATCTCAGACCCCCCAAATCCAACCAGCGATGTTCAGACTGGCTTAAACTTTAATTGCCCCAAATTCATCCTGTTCGGGGTGGACAAAAATATGATGTTCACATAACTGCCATTGTCGACCAAGATCTTCCTCACTTTGAAATTAGCTATTTCAAGTGTTACCACCATGGGGCAATCTATCTTTCGGTCGTCTTCTGTTTTCCAGATGATCGAGGTCAAACTCGGTGAAGGAGATTGGTTCTGCGCTGGTTGAAAGTTGGAAAATCATTTCGACCTTGGCTGATTTGGTCGACTCCAGTTACCTTTGGGTCTGTTTTCTAGCAGACCTTGAGTCCCCCCATGGGACCTCCCGCAATCATGTCGATGACTCCTCGAATGGGCGGGTGGGGCTTCTGGACTGGTCTCTTTCCTTTATCTTCTCTCCTTGGGCTAGATGACTTTTCTCTATGGGGAGTCCGATCAGGTTTGCCCTCTTTTCGCCTGGCATGCTCGTTGATGTATTTTTTCAGATGACCCCTGCTAATCAGTCTTTCGATCTTATCATGCAAATTGGAATAGTCTTCTGTGTCGTGCCTTTTTTGCTTATAGAAGTGGTAGTATTTCTTCAATTTTTTCATGGCTTCTATCTCAGTCAGTTTCCTGGGCCTTTTGAGAAGATTGTCGTGCTGGATAGCAAATAGCACCTCCTTCCTTGGGAGGTTAAGTGAAGTGTAATCATGGAAGCATTTGATAGGGGATCGACGTCCCTCTCTTAGCTGGCGGTTGTCTTTCTCCTTGCTCTTCTTCTTCTCGACTTCAAGATTGCCATATTTCAGTTTATTCACCTTATCTTGGGTCATGTATCTTTCTGCGAGGTCGAGGAGCTCCTTCATCGACCTAGGCTGTTCGCGCACCAATACATTGGCACAAGGATGTGTCTGAGGCCCAAGAATAATATGTCGATCAGGAACTCGATCTGTGGGTTGTCGATCTTCAACACTTCCGTGTTAAATCTGGTAAAAAAGTCTCGGAGGGATTCCCCTTCATTTTATGTCACCATGTGTAAATGGGTGTGTGGGAGTTTTGCTTTCTTCCTGTTCGCAAACTGGTGTAAAACCTTTTCGCACAATTGGTCGTACGAGTATATCGACGCCGACTCCAGCTTAACGAACCAGTCCAGTGCTATCCCCTGAAAGGTGGTTACTAACATCTTGGCATGGATGTAATCGCTGTGCCAGTGGAGCTGCATCATGTGCTTGTTTGGGCCCGACGAGCCATCATATCATGGTAGGCCAGGCAGAATTTTAGCATTGACGGCAATGCGTTCGTTGATATATCCTAGACGAATGGTGAATCTATCTCCCTCGGAACCTTGGTGGTCCCTCTTGATTGTAGTATTTCTCTGTATTTCTCAGCGATATCTCTTCCAATCGCTGATTTAATTGTTAGACTTGGTGGGATACTTCCTCCCATTCTTCCCTGTCTGCTTGGGATGCGTTTCTGTTTGGGTGAGGTCTCGAGCAATCGATCCTATCGTGCTATGGTGCTCGAATGGGTCGAACGCCGTGATCAACAGAATCTGCAACCTCCTCGTGGGGCATGGGTTGGGCCACTTCCCTTGGAAAATGGCCTGGACTTACTTTGCACCTCGAGGGAGGCCTTCTGGACTCTAGTCGATCCTAGTTTTCTCTAGGCGATCTCTTCTTCGGGGCTGCAGGTTGCGGCGTTGCATGGGCCGCCGACTCTGGTTATACGGTGTGCCAATTCAAGCCGTTGAAAGTTGAGCTGAAATCTGGGCAGATATCTGCTCATTCATGAGCTGCATCAATTGAGGCATGGTCAGGGTGACCACCTGTTTTGGCTGGCGCTCGACCCTGGCGCGCCAACTTCTTGCTGAGGTCGAGGAAGGGGAGAGCTAGACCTCCCGTTTTCTTCACTTCCTGAGGGGGCTCGCCTGGTGTTCACCATTTTCTATAAAGAACTAAAGTCTTCCCACAGACGGCGCCAAATGATGAGAGTGAAATCCATTTTGAGCTGGATTAAATGGTAAATTTGGAAGTGTTCGACCTCGGTGGTCGATATATGAAGGTAATTGGGTTGTGTCTTGCAATCACGAGCAAATGTCAGGCTAGTCGAGGTGCCCTCAGCTAAGGTACTCCGACGCTCAAGTTAGTATAGAGTCGACCAGATGTAACAAGCAGCGGAGTGAGGGCTTTTTGGTATAGAATGACATACCTTTTGAGAGGTTGGAGTGGGGGTATTTATAGCCTTCTCCCCGTGGTATTTGTCGGAGATACCCTTGACATGCAGAGAGAATCCTTGTCCTTGCATAAGGGGCATTAGGTCATCTCTCATTCCTGTACTATTCCAGGTGGCTGCATTTCCAGGTTTCATAGGTAGGCTAGTACACTATAGACGCGCCTCCTGCCTAGTACGGCAGCATGGGTGGTATTGGGGTGGCATGCGTCATTAATGCGGGGCATGCTGCATATCAGGGCATTTAATGCGGCAGAGTTGATTTTGTGCCGAGTCGACCTCCATGGTTGGTGGCAGGGTCGACCTTATGATAGGTTGGCGCACGGCGTGAAAGGTGGACGAGCGCCGTTGTCGAGGGGGCAACCAGCGGCCTTGTCCGTGATCCAGTCGAGTGCCCGCCCACCAGAGTACGATGTCGATCTGTATGGTTGATTTGGGTCACCTGACGTCGGTAGCACCATTGGGCCCTGGGTATGAGAGGGGCGTGATGCTATATCCTTGGGTCTGTGGTCTTCAGGCCGAGCCCATTGGGCCGTCCCATATCAATACTTATTAAAAAATAAATTTAATTTGATTGTAATTACCATTAAACCATGTATATTAAACATGATGGTATTATTAGAAAGGAATATTTTTGTCATCACATAAAAGGGAAAAAAAAAAAACCACTATACCTATTCATACTTTTATAGGTAGTATAGGGAAATGGAGTAGATATTTTTTTTGGGGGGGGGGGGGGGGGGAGGGTGGGGTTGGGGTGTTGAATAATAATAAATATGTAAATCTTGTAAAATTGTACTAGAAAACTAGTTCAAGTAGGTTTATTCTCTATTTTAATAAGGAATTGAGTGTGGACGTTCATCCTTTAATTTGCCACTTTGTTATCAAGGACTTTCCACATACACGATGGAAAATTTGAAATTATCACCGAGGATTCATAATATTTTCTCATGTTAACAACACATCACTTTGAAACAATTACTTCAACTTTATCACATAAGCAATTATATGAACCAATACAACATTATCATCTCTGTGTGCACAACAATGGTGAATAGAAATATCAAAAGTAATCAATATTCATCTACTATAACAACCTGAATGGCATACAATGACACTGAAAAGCAAGAATCCCTAGACATTCAACATTTGAAAATTTTTGGGCTAACCATAAAGTCAAAAGTAAATGATACAAGTGCAATAGGCAAATGATGCAATCGATCCTATCACAGCACAAGAGAGAATCATAAACAAAGAGAGCTTGACGAAATGTGAAAAATACAAATAAGTTGCATTTTCAGAATGAAGTAATACTGCTAAAACTCTTGGTAAAACTGCATTAACTGTCTTTAAACAAGTTATTTAGTCTATCAGGTGGTTTCTCAAAGAATCCAAATGTATTTCACATCTCTGACCATCATATGTACTACTGAGTACTTTCTTTCATCAAAAGACTCAAGCTCTATATTCCTTATGTTAAGCGAAAAAACAAAACTTGTTATGTGTTCCTTTGTATCATATCCATCTTTCCTACTCCTTCTGGCTCTATGATATGTCTGATATATATGTACTTGCAGCACAACTGCAATTAGTCAGCAAGCTCAGTAAAATGGTATAGCAGCAGAAAGAAACTCTATCTTGTTATCTAAACATGTTGCCTTCACTCTACAAACTGTATGATCTTTGTATCCAAGTCTTGAAACTATGTGATTGCCGAAATGCTGTTAGCCACTACATCTGCAAAGGGACTGTCCGGAAGATCAAGTCCTTGACCACTGTGAATACAAAAAAGAAAAGAAAAGAATTAAACAAACAAACCTCAATTTTGCACATCTTGCAAGGTATTAGTAAATAAGGCAAAACTTGAAGGCTGAGTGGTAGTGGTCCAGTGGCATAAGTTTTTTATATAATATGGGATGTTAGGAGTTCGAAGCCTAATGAACTCCTAATGTGCGTGTGTATTTTATTAAAAAAGTTTAACGAACTCCTGATGTGCGTGCTCATATTATTTTAACAAAAAAAATAAAAATGCAAGACTTCAAGGGCACTCTTAACAATTAGGACAGTTTGGTTTCTATATGAATTGAATTTCCTGAACTTAAATAATCGATGTGATAGCAACTTCATTGATAAGTTTTAAACTTTGTTGGATATGGTGCCCTCCACTTCTAAACACCTTAACCAACCTCACCAATATCAATCGCTACCATCCCCAATAATCCTAATTCCCAATCCTCCCGGAACGTACCATTTCCCCCGCCACCACCAGTGATGTCGCAAGAATTGATGTCAGTATATTTATCAATGGTCAAGAGATTGATTAGAAATAGGAGTTCAGGTGAGTGTTTATTGGGCCCATAGGCAGAAATCAATGTTGGGTTCAAAAGGTTGAGTGGTAGAGACATACGAAGTATATGTGACTATTAGATGTCATTCCTTTTCCTTTAAGCAATAAATGGGGGGTATTTATAGTGAATGGTTGGGTTAGCTTGATATTGTTGGGTCTACGTGGCCATCATCTAGGGTGCATGCATGGATGAGAGGAAGGGCCAGGATCATCTATTGTTACGGGTATGGGTTGGGTGACTAGATCGACCCGTTTATGAGGGGCGTGGACCCTCAAGTAATTTTAAGAAATGGGTAAATTGCACAGCGCCCCCTGTGATATTTCAAATTGGTTCATAACCTCCTGTAAAAAAAAAATACAAAAAGTTCCTTGTGTTTTCTAAAATCATGCAACTAGCACCCTACGAGTGTTGGTGTAATTCACGCGCTCGGGTATGCGATTGGCTATGCTTTTTTATGCATAAAAAGACAGTTTTACCTTCTTTTATCAGCCGTTAGACTGTTTTTAAGAAATTAATGTCCCAAACTAAATCATATTATTTTTTTAGAAAAATATTAAAAGATATATATATAATATTATATTATATGTAATATAAAAATATATGTATAATGTATAAAATACATATATATAAATGTAATGTAAGGCCCCCCTCCCCCTACCCTACCCCACTTGCTGCCATGGTTGTTGCTAGACTGATAGCCAGCCTCAGCAGCTTAATTGTCGGAGGCCCAAAAAAAAAAGGAGAAAAAATGAAAGAAAAATGGCGATCAACGGCCGCCATGGCTAGTGGTTAGGTCAGGCCAGATCCAGATTTGGCCACTATTCGCCATTGCAGCTGCCATGGCAGCCTACTTGGGTATAGGGAAGAAGGGTGGGGGATGGGGGCGGGGTGGTTTGGGTGGGTGGGGTAGGGGATTATATTATATATAGATATGTTAAATATAATTATATATATATGCATATATATATATACATATTATGATAAATTTATATATATGAACATATATGTATGTAAGTATAAATAAAAAATATATTATATATTTTTACAAGTAATAATATTATTTGATTTGAAAATGAAGAAAATGTATATATATATTTATATTATATGTATAAATAAAATATATGTATAAATGAAGAAAAAATATATTTATATATATAATGAAGAAATTATATATGTATATATTACGTGTATTATTTATTTTTCTGGTAAAAAAATATATGTTTATATTATAGATGTACATATATTTTACATGTAACTATAAATAAAAAATATATTATATTTTTAAAATTTTTAAAAATATTGTTTAATTTTAAAAGAATGAAAGAAAATATTTATATGGATATATATGATATGTATAAATAAATAATATATAATATATTTATAGATAAATTTATATATTTACATATATTATATAAGTGTAAATAAAAAATATATTATATATACTTTTTTTAAATATTAGACATTATCTAATTTGGAATAAATAAAAGAATTTATATATATAATAAAAGAATTTTTATATCTCTCTCTCTCTCTATATATATATTATATAAATAAAACAATATATGTATATAATTATTCATAAACTTATATATATATATATTATATATATAAATATATAAGTATAAATAGAAACATATTATATATAATTTTCATAAATATAAAATACTATTTAATTTAAAATAAAAAAATTAACTTAAGGGCAATTATGTCTTTTCAATACTCAATTGACATTAAATAAGAAGAGGATATCATAGGGGGCACTGTGCAATTTACCCTTTAAGAAATTGACAAAGTGTGAGGGGTACTTTGATCATTGGAAATTCCTCTCATCATTAATCTCCCCAACTTACTTAGTTATGATTGAAACTCATAAACGAGGAAGTTGATCAGAGCTGTTGAGTCCCAACAGTCTTTTCTTGTAGGACGTTAGATCTTGTCACATCTTTCGAGGTCTTCATCTTTATAAATAGGTTACTTTTGCCTCCCATTTTCCCTTCATTCTCTGCCCTCTCGCATTGAACTTCACATCGAAAACCTCAACCTTGCGACCTTAAAGTTCAACTCCCTTCCAGAGATAGCATCTAGCAAGTAGGTGCTTTATCTTTTTCTTAGCTATTGACTTTGTTATTTTTCTTCATTTTTTGTTCATTAATTGCCATATTTTCCCTATCATGGCTACTAGCTCATCATCCTTCTTTTCATCGAGTAGAAACGGTCGGTGTTCTCAATCTAGCTCATTGTTCTCCGACCACATCAGTTGAGGTGGTGGACCTCTTGCGCCCCAATTCTTTGTAGATCCCAATGACCTTAGTGATCCCTTAAACGCTCCTAGCAAAATAGGTCCTAAGGTCTTCTTGTATGTACATAGTAGATTTTTTATTCCAGATAGTTATTAGATCATAATGCTGCAAGCCTAGCAAAAGATGTATGAACCTCCTCCAAATTATCTAGCCTTTCATATTCCAGTATTAGAGGTTGGATTAATCTTCCAAGCTTTACTGGCTCTTGGCATAACAAGTGGTTCTACATAGAAGCCCCCCTCATAACCTTTGAAATGTTTCTTGTGAACGGCGAGATGACAAGCCGACCTTCTCTTCTGACGATGAACTTTCATGGGAGGAGGGATTCATCAACAAATGATTAACCATTCGTTAGTTCGACTTTCACGACTTCTTGAATGAAGAAACGCTTAAACTTGTCGACCTCACACTTGTTGGGCTTCGACCTCGGAGGACACTTGGTAATCTTTATATTCTTCTTCTCCACCTTCAGTATCTTCTAACTTTATTCTTACTTTATCTCTTTTTGCAGCGATGATAGCCCTCGAGGCAATGACCGCCAACTTGATGAAACAGAAGAAAGCCGAGGTCGCAGCTGCTAAGAAGCGTAAGAGGGTGAATGGACTTCTGTAGTTGTCTCGGATGAGAGCTCGGAACCTGTCTTGCCCTCTAAAGACCCATCTTGGTTTCTACAGGCACAACTTCTCAACATGCTCAAACAGCACTGGCTCCTACTCCTCTGAGGTCGATCCTGACGACCAATGATGAGATTGTCCCTCTATACGACACCACAATCGACTTATTTGAAGGAGAGGGTCTGTCTTTTGTACCACTAGAAGAGTTTGCGCCATAAGCTATTAAAAGGAAAGAAAGAGTCGGAGGTGAGACCCCAAAGTCAGCCTAGATAGTCATTCGACACGCTCTAGTGGTCAAAATATCCACATCAAACATCGACGAGGCGCCAATACATCCACTGGGCCCGAGGCAATCTCTATTCCCTCTGCTCTATCTATTCCTCCAGTGGATGGTGATGCGATGGAGAGAGCTTGCAGGCTAACTCAAATGTTTGAGGTGCTGCGTCTTTCTGCATATCACAAAGCCTTTCTTCCACGACCCATAGTCAACACCTCTTCCATTTTGACAAGTGAAGTAAGAGGTGGGTTGTATAACATGTAGAACAACTATATACGAGAGGAGGATCAGGGCCTGCTGCTATCTAGTCCATACTGCTTTATTGAGGAGCATCTGGCTCATAATCTAATGCAGGTACTCCGATCTTAAAAGGTTTAATTTATATCTTCACTTTTGCTTTACTATTTTAGCTCATTCCTTGATCTCATACTCAACCTTGCTTATGCCTTGTAGGCCACAACATTTGCTTGTGCATTGGCTGTGCAGTGCATGTTCTTTCACCACCGTCGTGTGGTCGTAGAAGCTCAAGCTAACAACCTAAACGCCGAACTGACGAAGCTTAGGGATGAGGTCTCTACTTTTCCTTCGATACTTGAAGAGAGTACAAGAGCTAAAGATGCTGTCCTTGTGGAAAAAAGACACCAAGATCTCTAATTTGGAGAAAGAGATTTGCCAACTTAAATTTGACCTGGCGACGTCCTAAAAGAAAGTATCTGACCTGTTTTCACAGCTGGGTACCAAAAAGAGACAACAATTTGAAGCAAGTTGGAAAAAGGGCCTCGGCGAGTATTCTCAGTTGTTGTCATTCAAGGAGAAACTTCGCAAAACTCACCATGCTGGGGTTCAAGACTTCATGCGGTCTTAAGCCTTCACATTAGCAGTTGCCCACAAAGCCAGCATTGAAGGTCTCGATAACTTCTAGAAATGTCAGTTTTAGCTTAAGAAATTGGGCAAGCTAAAAAAAGGTTTTGACGTCGACCTGCTCGATCCTATCAAGACAGAAGATCTTGAGAGCTATCCAGATGTTTTCCCAATCTGTCCAAAGAGGAATTTGGTTATGTATTCTAAGAGTTAGCTAACCCCGGAGGCGAGGCATCCAATTTAGAGTTAGGACCTTTAAAGACCTCCTTCCTACCTCCTAGTCCTTAGGCTGGGTTTTGAGGAAGTACTTTTGTCTATCTTTTGATGGTTCGTGTGCCTCAACCAAGCTATAAGCTCTATGTGGTAATCTATTGTTAACTAGTCGGGTGGTTAATTTTAATTATTTTGTATATTTTGCTTATGTTGGGATCTAGTTTCAGACCTAGTGCACGAGTTTTGTAAGTAACAAAGATTTGTAATTGGTGGTCTTCCGTAGACCTCTTTCTCTTTTATAAATGAAATTTCACATCACTTAATGCACAACTTTTATTTGTGATCTTTTCAAGGTTGATCCTTTCTTAACACGCTTTTCAATTTAGTACGCACGATCTGCCATTGCACTTGGTTAATTAATCATAAATTTGCAATTTTTACCATTTGTTGTCAGGCGCCTTGGTGCATTTAAGAAGCTATGACCTAGCATTAAGATTTGGTCATTTTTCGTGCGGTCTTTCTCAGACCTTATTTTAGAGGCATTTTGATGGTCTACTTGTTGGTAATTTTCAACCTCTTTTGTTGATCGCTTGACTTTTTCCAAGCCTAACTAACTTAGTTGAGATATTTCTTAGATCTGGTTAATTTAATTGGTCCTGCGATCTTTCTCATATCTAATTAACCTAGTTGGTTGCGTAATCTTTTTATGATCACTCTACGGCCTATAATTCTACATGGCCTTTCTTTGAGTCGTACCTCCTCCTGCACTTGGGTATCCAATGACAAAACAAACACAAGGGATGGTAGTGACATATATAATTTGAAAGGAAGCTGTGTGAAAATATAAGTACCAAAACAAACATGCCATGCCAAAAATAAAGACACAACTCTTAAACTAGGAACCTTCATGCGTAGAATTTCTTTAAATTCTCTATTCCCTACGATCGAGGGAGTTCCTTCCCATCGAGGGTCTGTAACCTATATGACCCATTCTTGGCTACTTTCACGACTTTGAATGGCCTTTCCAAGTTTGGATCTAACTTATCGACATGTTTGGAAACTTCGACTTTCTTCAAAACCAAATCCCCGATCTCCAGACTTCTCACCGTCACCTTCTAGTCATAATTCTTTGGCATCTACCTTTTCTGTAAAAAGATGTGCCGCTCTGCTGCAGCCCTGGCTTCTTCAATAACATCAAGGTCAAAGGCTGGTCCCTTGACGTTGTCTTGGTGATCGAACTTTTTCACTCTAAAAGTTTCTACTTTGATTTTTGTGGGGATAACTACCTCTGATCTGTAGACTATGTAGAAAGGTGTTTCTCTAGTTGATATCCTAGGGGTCATTTTATAGGCGCACAACACTCCTAGAAGCCCATCAACCCATGTTCCTTTTGCACCATCTAACCTCTTTTTCAAGTTATTCGATGGAGTTTTGTTGGTCTTCTCAGTTTGCTCATTAGCTTGTAGGGTGTCCTACAGATGTGACATTTTGTTGTATCTTCATTTCCTTGCACCATTCTAAGATTTCCCTTCCCTAAAACTGAGCGCCATTGTCTGAAATGAGGATCCTTGGGATTCCAAAATGACATACTATGTTTCGCCAAAAGAAGTTCATGACCTTTGTCTCTGATATCTTGACCACAGCTTCCGCTTCGACCCACTTACTGAAATATTCAACTGCAACAATGACATATTTATTTTGACCTCTCGCAGGAGGCAAATATCGCAAAATGTCTATGCTCCACATGTCAAAAGGGTATGAGATTTTTATTGGCGTCATTTCAACACTTGGTCTATGAATCAAGTTAGTATACAACTGGCATTCCTTGCACTTTTTAGCAAATTCGGTAGCATCCTAAACTAGTGTGGGCAAAAAATATCCTTGTCTAATAAATTTTTGAGCCATTGCATGACCTCCTGAATGGTTCCCACAACTTTCTTAATGTATTTCCCTAAAAATATATTCCACTTAGTCTGCGTCCAGACACTTTAAAAGCGGTCCACTGAATGACCGCTTGTATAGTTCTTCTTTCCATATTATGAACCTTGTGCCTATCTTTGCACTCGCCTCATCGCTACTGGATTTGTTGGAAGATCTCTATCTTTTAAGTAAAATATAATTTTTTTCTTCCACCTATCTCGCTCAAGATTAGCCAACGTGGTGACCATGACCTCTTTCCCAGAGGTTTTTTGGTCGTAAATAATAGGTTCCTCTGATGTAATTATTGTGACCTTCTTTGTTCTGAGCCCACTAATCATGTTAGCAAACTCAGATAATGAGTCATCCCATTCGTTCTTTGTCCTTGTTATATGCAACATTTGAAAACTTTCAATTTGCTCTGCAAGATCTCTTACCTTTCCTAGGTACCTCCTTATTATTTTCTCTTTAGCCGTATATGTTCTATTAAATTGGTTGGCTATTAGTTGCGAGTCTGTATATATGATGAGATCTTTAACTTGCAACTCTATCGCTATCTTCAGCGCAGCTACAATGGCTACATATTCTACTTCGTTATTAGTCACATGGAACTGGAGCTTCAGGGTAAAATCTAATTCATCCCTCATTGGGTTTCTAAATCATATTCTAGCTCCACACCTCCGAGCTATCGATGACCTATCAACATATACTAGCCATCGACTGATCAAGGGAGAGTTCACCTCTATGGGTCAGTCTGTCTTTTTTTTCCCTACTCCACTAAGAAATCAGCCAATACTTGTGCCTTTATAGATGTTCTGCTCTAAAACACCCCAAAAAATTCACTTAATTCCACGGCTCATTTCACTAACCTTCCTAATAAGTCGGGCTTCTGTAGTATTTCCTTTGAAGGTTGGTTAGTCAAAACCACTATGTAATGAGCCTGAAAGGAAGGTCTCAATTTTCTTACTGTTGTGATCAGCGTCAGCGTGAATTTCTCAATCTCATTATATCTCTTCTCCACCCCTTGCAAGACGTTACTGATGTAATACACATGCTTATGATGTTTCCCTATGGCCTTTGCTATCACCAAACTCACGACCTTATCCGTCACAAACATGTATAAATACAGGGTTTCACTTGCTTTGGGTTTCTCTAGAGGGACGAGGAGCTGAGATACTTTTTTAGATCTTGAAATCCTTGCTCGCATTCCTCTGCCCATACAAAATTTCTGAGATTACTCAACATTTTAAAGAAGGGCAAGCTTATTTCGCCATGCATACTATGAACCTTGCTAACGCCACTATACGACCTATTAGTTGCTGGACCTCTCTAGCATTACTGGGCGATGGCATTCGTAGTATTACCTCTATCTTCTCCAAGTTAGCTTCTATTCCCTGCTCAGTGACCATGTATCCTAGGAACTTTCCTCCCCTAACTCCAAAGGTGCACTTGGCAAAATTCAACTTCAGCCCATATTGGAGCATAATATTGAAAGCTTCCCTCAGGTGTTCTATGTGTTCCTCTTGCTTCATGCTCTTGACCAATATATCATCTACATACACCTCTATGGTTCGACTTATCTGGTCTTTGAATATTTTATTGACCAGTCACTGATAAGTCGCACCTACATTCTTTAACCCAAAAGGCATAACTCTATAGCAGTATACTTCGTTCTCAACCGCAAATGTCATTTTGTCCATGTCTTTGAGGGCTATGTATATCTGATGGTAGCCCTTATATGCATCCATCATGCTTAGGAGAGCACACCCGACTGTAGAATCTACCAATGCATCTATCCTGGGTAGGGCTGGGCAACGGGTTGGGACGATCGGCTACCGGGTATTTTGGCAAAATTTTGGGCCAGAAAATGAACCCAAATTGTGGGTTCAAAATTTGGCCAAATTTTGGGCGGGATTGGCCTTTTTTTTTTTTTTAATATAAATTGTGTTTTTGATAATATAAATTTTGAAATGTGAATTTGTTGGTACATATAAAACTAATTGAAATTAACTTAACTCTCCAACTCCAAGTAAATTACAATTGACAAGCACAATTTGCTATACATATTGGAGAGAAATAAAAAATTACTCAAATCAAATATTCAAATTGCTCAACTCCAAATTCTAAAGTGAAAAAAAATAAAAATTCCACAAACCATTATATAAATTATAATTTACAAGTTACAACACCAAGGCATCAATTCAACTTTCAACTAAACAATTCAAATTCTTAACATCAAGTATTCAAGTCATCCATTTCACTTTTCAAAGTCAATATCCTTTCAACTATCCAAAATTCAAATCACATAAACAACTTAAGCATGATAATTGATATCAAATTATCAACATTTACAAACAATCTCTAATGCATTCCCCCATTCCGCTCAACTGCTTATGCATCAAGGGTGGATGTATTGGCCCCCATTTGTGTCAACTCTACAAAAGTAGCAACAAGATTAAAAAGCAATTAATAAAAAGATATAACATTAAAAAATAAAAAGAATTAAATTAGTTAAGTTACCTTGCTCATGATTTTCTAGCTCACACAAATCTTCCTCCACATTAATTGGTTTCGAAGCCGAGCGAAACCAATCTTGGGCACAAATAAGAGCTTGAGCTACTTTAGGGGATAAAGAACTCCTAAATGCATCAAGCACATGCCTTCCAGTGCTAAAAGTAGCCTCTGAAGCAAATATGGAGACTGACACTGGTAATATATCACGGGCCATCCTAGAAAGTATAGGAAATCGATGAGCTGACACTTTTCACCATTTCAATATGTCAAAACCATATCCACCCTCTTCACACTCTTCTTGCAAATATTTCTCCAACTCAGTCTTCCCTTGTTTACCTTTCTTTCTATTTTTCATCTTGTCAAACTCATTAAACAGATCATAAGCTCCTTCATCCTCCTCACTCAAAGTGTACCTAGCACTAGAACTTTCACAACTTGTTTTAGAACTAGGGCTTGTTGGAAGTAAACGGGCATACATTCTTTGATACTCTTTGAATAAATCATCAAATTCATTCTTGACGGCTTCTTTCATGTCCCTACTAGATGGAATATCACATGTTCCAAAATTTGGATACATTCTATCAAATGTGAACTCAATGAACTCCATTTTCAATGTAGGATCAAGGATCACTGCATAATATAAAATTTTATTGATCTTTGTAATTGATCCCCAATATTTGTCATATTTTTCTTTCATTTTTTTGGCCATCTCCTTCAATTCAATGTCACCACTCTCTATCCACCTCGAAAGAAGCCTATCAATTGCACTTATTTCTTTGAATACGGTGTTTGATGTGACATACAAAGAGCTAGAAATTTTCAAAGTGAGATGAAAAAAATGCCTAAAAAAATTTCAACAACAATTTTGCCCTTTCCCAATCAAAATGTGAAGGAACTCCATCATCGAGATCAATATTAAATGCACGATCACTGTCCTTATATTCTTCAAAGGCCTTTCTAAGAGACAAAGCGGCATCTAACATCAAATAGGTAGAGTTCCATCTAGTAGGTACATCAAGTGACAACATCTTATTTGTTTCTAATTTTTCAAGTTTTGCACAATGCTTGAATTTTTTGTACCTTGCCGCAGACGCTCTTATATATCTAACAGCCCATCTAATACGAGTAATAGCCATGCTCTCATCCTTTCCTTTCAAACCATCCTGCACAACAAGATTAACGATATGTGCAATACACCTCATGTGCATATATTTACCACCCAAAATCATATTATCTGATCGACCATCAAATTAAGCAATAGCACCATCATTTGCTAAAGCATTATCCACAGTGACAGTAAAGATCTTATCAACACCCCAATCATTCAAGCATGCAGCAACATCCTTACCCGTATCCTCACTTTTATGGCCAGAAATAGGACAAAAATTCAAAATCTTCTTCACAAAATTCCAATCATTATCAATAAAATGCACAGTAAGACACATATAATTCACTTTTTGAATAGAGGTCCATGTGTCAGTGGTGATGCAAACCCTCTGTGCATGTGTGGCAATGAAGGACTTCAACCTAGATTTTTCATTCATGTACATCTTGAAAATATTTCTAGTTATAGTCCTTCGGGATGGCATAGAAAATTGAGGACATGTAATTGACATAAAATGTCGAAACCCTTCTTTCTCAACTGTCCTAAATGGCATCTCATCAACAATAAACTATTGGCATAATGCATCTCTAATTTTTTCTTGATCAAATTCCCATAAAACCCCTCAACTCTTTTGACCCTTTCCAATAAGTTGATAATTCAAATTTTTTTGTCTAGTTGTAACTTCATGAGGTTTCTTCTTGCATGATTGATAATGCCTATCAAGCCCTTTAGTTCCATGTAAATTAGGATCTGCCCTAATACATGTTCCACAATATTTACATCTTCCCTTTTGACATTTATCATTTTCACAAAAGAATTTAATAAAGTGTTCCCACCATGGTGACCTAGATGCAATTTATTTTTTGACTTTTTTCTTTGAAGGTTCCTTTTCCTCATCTACATTCTCATCAACAAAAGAATCTTCGGTAGGACCCTCTAAACCTTGAGTTATAAAATCATTATCATCATTCATACCATACTCTAAGTCATCTAACAAATTCAATTCCTCATCAATTGGATTAGAAAAACTCACCTCCTTAGCCTTTCTTTTTGTTTTTGGATTACTACTTTCCATTTCACTTTCCGAGGGGATACATTAATTCGGTAATTTGGATGAGTCCCTACAATGCAATTAACAAAAAAATAATTTTTCTATACTTGATACTTATTTTTATTATATATCAATTTAAAAAATTAATAGATAATAAACATAAAAATTAAAAAATAAGATAACAAATTGAAAGATTAAATTCATTCATAAAAATAGAGGAAAAATTAAAATAAAAGAAAATCATTCATTCATATAAAAACTAAATCCTCCACCCAACCAATAAACTAAAAAATTAAATAATTAACAAATGCATAGATAATAGATAATAGTAGATCCTAATATATATGAATATACAAAATTTTTACAAGAAAAGTGAAAGACTAAACAAATCTAAATTTTATCAAGAAAACCCTAAACTAAAAATTTTATTACATAACAAATAAATACAAATAATATTAAATATTCTACCTAATACGTACCTAGAGTGGCGGGCGTCGGGCGGTGGTGGTCGGCGGTGGAAACCCGAAGAGAAGAGGAGTCACAGTGGGGGGGGAGGGAAAAAGAAAATAGAAGCGGGGGTGCACTGAAGTGCTTAAAACTCTGCCTCTGTTTTAAGCTTTTGATTTTTTAAAGTCATTTTTTGGTTTTTTTTTTTATAATAAATTTCAATTGGGTACTCGGTACCCGACCGGGCCCGGATTCATTACCTGAATCTGGCCCGATTGCAGAGAACCAGGTACCCGGTTAAACTCGGTTGATCGGGTTTCAATTGTTGACTACCCGATTGGGTCAGGTCGGGTACCCGAAACCCGGACCGGAATGCCCACCCCTAATCCTGGGTAATGGATATGAGTCCTTAGGACAAGATTTGTTTAAATCGGTATAATCCTTGCACATTTTCCATTTTTCTTCTGTCTTTGGGACCACCACGACGTTAGACAACCACTTAGTGCACTGCACTTCCACTATGAAACCCGCTTCTAGTAACTTTGTAACCTCTTCCTCAATAACTATGTTTCTTTTGGCTTTGAAATTACGCTTCTTTTGTTGGACTAGTCGGGCGTTTGGATCTACATTCAAATTGTAGACCATGACCTTGGGGTCTATCCCCTTGAAATCTGCAGGTCTCCATGCAAAGATGTCCACATTTTCGCTGAGGAATTCCGCCATCAACATCTTTGATTGGGGACTCATTTGGGCACCTATTTGGGTGGTCTTGGGGTTGTAGCTCTATCTGTTTGTGGTCAAATGGTTCCATTTTTCTCTTTTTATTGTCCTCTTGATCGATATATGCAGGAAGCTCTGGTTGTCCACCCACCTCTATTGTTATCGCCTTATTCTCCTTTTTCTATGGCTTTGTCAAAGACACATTATAACATACCCGTGCTGCCTTTTGGTCACAACGTACCTCGCCTATTCTTGCTTTAGTTGGGAATTTCATCTTCAGATGATAGGTGGACATGACCGCCATAAAAAGGTTAAGGCATGGTCGACCTAGTATGACATTATAGATAAATGGGCAGTCAACTACCAGGTACTTCAGCATAAAGGTCCTTCTCTTGGGCTCTACTCCCAAAGAGGTAAGGAGGTCAACTGTTCCCAACAACATGATTTCTAATCCGCCAAAACCCATCAAAAGCATGTTGATTGGTCGTATGGTCGTGACAAATCCCTGTTCTTCAGTGTGCTAATGAATATTATATCCAATGAATTACCATTATCCACCAACACCTTTTGTATTGAAAAATTTACTATATAAACCATGATTACCATGGGATCATCGTGGAGCTGTATTACCTCTTTTAGGTCGTTGTGATCAAAAGTTAAGGTTCCTCATCCTTTTCTAGGATGAATATGTGTGGGTTCCTTCAGTCCATATAAGCAAACTTCTTTTGGGCATTTTGAGAATCTCCATAGGTAGGCTCTCCAGCTATCATATTTATGATACCTTTCTTAGGAAAGTTATCATCATCACACGAAATGTGGCTTTTGTCAATGTTCTAATGCCTTCCCGGCTTACAATACATCTTAGAAGGGCTATGCAAATAGCTTCTCGAGGGATCTCTATGGTGTTTCTCGCCGTGGGGTCTCTCCTTAGAATTCCTATGCGGATGTTACACAAACTTTTTTAAATACCCCTATTGGATCAGCCTTTCAATCTCGTCTCTCAAATGGTGGCAATCCTCAGTGTCATGCCTTTTGTCACGATGAAAAACACAGTACTACTTCGAATTTCTCTTGTTATGAGTATCTCTTTGCTTTGTTGGGCACCTTATGACGTCCAATGAGGCTATTGCAAACATAGCCTGTACCCTTGTAGTTTACAGGGCGTGTAGTGGTCAAACTTTGGTTGGGGTAGGGACCTCTGGCAAACTTTCTCAGACCAAGGCTTCCCTATTTCCTTTTTCCTCTATGTCCTTACTCCCCCCACGTTCTTCAACCATTCCTCATACTTCATTACATTCATTTCTCCCTCGTGCACATATCTTTCTGCTATCTCCATGAGGGTCTCGACATTGGGAAATAGCTCTCTTGCCAGGGCCGGCGCTAATAGACCTTTTTTTAGACCGTGAATCAGTATACTAACCATCATATCAACATTGAGGTCGGGCACTTCCAATACTTCATTGTTGAAATAACTCATGAAGGCACAAAGAGACTCATCTTTTTTTTGCCTTACGGTAAACAACTTTGTGGCTTGTCTTTTCGACTTTTTTTTACTGGTAAAGTGATATAGAAATTTTCGACACAGCTTATTGTAAGTCACCACCATTCCCTTCGGCAATGAGGTGAACCATTCTTGTGCCCGACCGTATAAGGTGGTGATGAACACCCTGCAATTGATGGTATCAGATAATCCATATAGTTGCATCACGTGTTCAAAAACCATCAAGTGCTCTTGAGGGTCTGAATTCCCCTAATATCTCGGCAAGTCGGAGAGTTTGAAACCCATTGTCACTGTTTTTGACAAGATCTCAGTGGTAAAGGAAGAGCCTCTTTTTTGTAGAGTAGATCTCTGTTGTTTCCCTTTCTTAATTTTTTCCAATTTCCTGCTTAGCTGCTCTACTTGATCATTGATCTCCTGCACCTCAGTACATGCATGTTCTTTGGAGTGACGTTCAAATGATCTTACTCCCTTATTCTTCTGTGTACTTGTCGCTTCTTCCTCCAATGAATCCTTTTCACTTTTGATCACATCAGTCCTTTTATACCGTTCGGATGGCTCCTCTCAAAATAATTGCCTAGGGAATGGAGGTTGGGGCACCGGAGGTACACTTTCTAGTCTACAATTGACAACTTTGTTCATTACAACTACTATCAAAGTTTGCAACTCAGATCGTGTAATTCCAATCACTAGCTCAGAGAGAGGCTCAAGAAGGGTTTGTTGTAAAGAGGGTGAATTGGTTCGTATCTCCAGCATCTCCATATTCTTACTTAGTGTAGCCGCCATAAACCTAACTTAGCATAAAACTCCAAACACTCAATTCGATTTCCCACAGAGGGCGCCTACTGATATCTCAAGAATTGACGTCAATATATTTATTAATAGTTGAGATGTCGACCAGAGATAGGAGCTTGAGTGAGTGTTTATTGGGCCCATAGGCAGAATCAATGTTGGGTTCTAAAGGTCGAGTGGTAGAGACATACCACGTATATGTGATTATCAGATGTCATTCCTTTTTCTTTAAGCAATAAATATGAGGGTATTTCTAGTGGATGGTTGGGTTGACTTGATATTGTTGGGTCTACGTGGCCATCATCTAGGGTGCAGTGTGGACGAAAGGGATGGCCAGGATCATCTATTATTATGGTTACAATTCAGGTGACCGGATTGACCCGTTTGTGAGAGACGCGGACACTTGGGTAATTTTAAGAAATTGACAAAGTGTGAGGGGTACTTTGGTCATTTGGAAATTCCCCTCATCAACCAGTACTCTTCGAACGCGACTGCTATACATCACCACTCTCCAATTCTCCTTTTTTATCTCATTTCAACTGATGTTCCATTTTAGATTAATGCCACGACATTTTGATAATTAATGCATTATTGGTGGCATTCCATCCCCATCCGGTTATTTCCTAGCTATGACTTGGAGTTATGCATGACCTCAATATTATCATGTTGAAACCTCGAGCTCCATTAATTTCGATGATTTCTTAGGGTTTGGGTGATTCATTGAACTGATGTAGTCAGATTGTAGATCATGAGGATGGGCCACCATACAGGGAAAAGCTTTTGTACGTTGCAGTGAATTAAGTTGTATTGCTTGCATGGATAGCTCCTGCTAATTTGGACAATCAAAAATCTTAAGCAATTCTTGAATATACTTTCATATGTGCAACTCCTTTTTCTTTCAACATATATAGTTGTAAGTTTTCTTGTTAATTTTTATTAATTTCATTGTACTTTTTGCTCGTTTTACTAATTTTGTTGTTACTTCATTTAGAATATTACTTACACACTTAAATGATAGTACTATATAAATAACTAATACCCAGTTTCCAATCAAAGACATAATCTAAAAATTTATTAACACAAATTAAACTAAAAGATACAACTCAAATTTAACTTTAGTAATTAATCCTAGCTAGCTACACATTAACATCGCAACCTTTGCATGCACCGCCGGCTTTTGTCACAATGACAAAATTGTGATTTCTTTCTTCGCCTCCCGTACCTCGAGCACCATTGGTATAGTAATAAACACTGATCGATGAATTCCAATTCCACCAATATGCTTGACGATGGTGTCCATCTCAATTTGGAATGTCCGTTCACCATTTAGCAGCATAAGACTTATCGTAACTTCATGGTGTGCATTGTTCGGGCCATAGCCCACGGCTACTTGTCGAGCTCCCACCAGTTCATTTAGCATCTATTGTGGGAATACACGGTCAATCAAATTGTATTGTAGCAACCTAATTGTTAATTCTCCAGGCCTATCTTTTTTGAACCAATATGTAAAGCATTTCTGTGGAAAGTTCTGCTGAACATATTCAAAATCTTAATGGATAGGCAAGAAAAATTTATTTGGAGGATTGTCTGAAAAAGAAGGAAGCCTCAGGTTGAATTTATAGGAAGAAGGAAAGAAAACAAATCTATTAAACACTACTTTTATTTATCTAATTAATCCCTTTACCAGTACCGAATTGTCCAATAGTGGAGTGTTTCAATTACGATAGCAAGTACCATATTTTATTGGACTAAATTACAATAATTAATTGGTCTCAAAATATTGATGTAATTTACATATTTAAAAATCTATCTCTATATTGTATAGTAGTTATAAAATTAAACTATATATAACGGAACATGCAAACTGGTTTTTGTTCAGAAAAGAAAAAAAAGAACTAGATTTACAAAATTTTATAAATTCTTAATACTAATTTATTGAGAACATGAAGTGCATTCATTGTCCTATATATAAAGTATTATAGCTTTAATAGTATGCTCTTCAATGAATTGACAAAATTTTTGTCTTTTTAATTAGCGATTTCAGCCTAGAGCTCTAGTTAAGACGAAATTGTATGGACAAAAAAAATCTATTAGTCAATTTTTTTATAGACACAAAATGGTATATTGATATGTAAAAATATTATTAATTGAATTTTAAGAAGACATAAGCAGTAAGCATGATAACTATAAATATATATATATAAGAAAAGACAAACTATATGAAGAGGTTTATTGAGGAGATGCTATAGGAGCAACATTAATTTATCCAAACTCAATATTTAGAAGCAATCTATATATCTTGTCTTTATCCATTAATTCTTCCTAGAAAAGAAGAAAGTTGAAAGATTCTTTCACGAAAGATATATAAAGACAAAATAAAACGACTAGGGTTTTTAATGAACGAAGCAATAGTTCAGGAGCCTTTTTGAACAAAAAAGAGTAGTTTCTCAAAATGAGTAACTTAGAAGAATCTTTTAGAAATTGGAATAGTGAAATTAAATAAAAAGAGTCGGTCTATTAAGTATGTAAATGGAAAAAAAAATGTCATTTTACCTAAATTTTTACTATAAATTAACTAAATTTATGGGGCAAAAAGAAAAAAAAAGTTGCAGATTGATCATGAAAAGACTTGTCCACTTATCACCATTGAATTTGACTAGGTATGACTTTCTTAAAATGGTTATCAAAACAAGATAATATTTGCTTGATTCCATCAATTGGAAGCCTCAGTCACAAGGTAAAGAAAATCTTTAAAGACTCTGTCATCTTTAGAGATTTCAAATGATGCATGCCGATAGTGTTGAGATATGGGAGGTATACTTTTCTACTATTCCCACCTGCCATGTGATGGAAAAGTTGATAACAAAATAAATGGAAAAGAACTGAGACAAAAACAATTATTTGTGGAGAATGACTTTCATTATTTTCGGTAGGAGGGAGGCCTGAGCTTTATATAGAGCCAACTAAGCCTCTAGAAACTTCAGTTTAACAATTCTGTAACATACTAACTGAATTGGTTGAGAAATGAAGAAAAAACCAAACAGCACTAAACGAAAAGACAAAAACTAAATTCTAAAGCATGAAAATGACATCGTGTGAGAGAGAATACCATATAGTCTAATATTCACCAGGTGTTTCTTTTTTTTTTTTTTTTCAAAATTTTACAAGATCAGTGAGAACATTAAACCATCAGGAACTTTATTTGGAGCATGTAGGTTGGCACCAACAATGACTTCCTCAGGAGAAGAAACTGGTCGTGAGAGGTTTTTTCGGGATGTTAGCAACTTGACTAGCAACAGACACATAATTCACTTGAAGCTTGCCTTCAACCACCATTTCTCTAATAAAGTGAAGATCCAACTCAACATGCTTTGTCCTAGCATGATGAACATGATTAGCAGCCATGGCAACAGTATTCGTGTTGTCGCACCAAACAATCGGAACACTTGGTACCTGATGTCTAGCTCAGATAATAGAGATTCAACCCAAATCACTTCAGCAGCAGTGTTTACTAGATTCCGATAATCAGTAATATGACATAAGAGATCAAAATTCACTTCCCCAATTACTTTGCACTTTCTTTAGTTGACAGCCAAATCTTCTTTCAACGAACTTATGAAAGGCGAGAACCGTAGCATACACTTCAGACTTTTGAGATAGGAAATAAATCCAAGTGTATCTAGAATAAGCATCAATAAATGATAAATAATACCGATGGCCATAAGAAAGAACTAGGGCTGGCCCCCAAATATCCATTTCAACTAACTGTAGAGGTGTTGAATAAGCTGTAGTACAAGGAGTGAAATGAAGCTTATGACTTTTTCCCAATTGGCATGCCACACAAAGAGAGCTTTTATTAATTGGAGTTGGCAGGTTACATGATTTAAGAGTCTTAACCAGTATATCAACTGAAGGGTGGCCCAATCTACGGTGCCATACATCGAATAATGAATTCTTAGTGATTGTGTAACACAATAAGTTTCTATTTTGTAATAAATCCTTATCCACAAGAGATCTTTGATCATTACTTTTCAACGACCAGTAGGGTAAGCAGTTAGAGACATTTGTGTGTGCAAGTTGAAGCTTGTAAAGCCCCTTTTTTTCAAGTCCCTGGAGCAGTACCCGACGTGTTGCTAGGTCCTTCACAAAGCAGTAATTTGGGTAAAATTCAAACATTACATGGTTGTCTTTAGTAAATTGTGAGACTGATAGAAGATTCTTTGTTATGCAAGGCATATGTAAGAGATTTCGAAGGACTAATACTTTGGATCTTGTGAGAAGAGCAGACTGAACAATATTTGAAATGCATAAGCCATTACCATTACCAACTAACACCCTACTCACACCTGTGTAATTGGATGAGCTTGCCGAATTTGAGAGGCTATTAGTGAGATGGTTTGTAGCTCCTGAATCAGGATACATGAACTATCAACAATAATATTTGGAGTGGCTGTGGGAACATTACCAAGTGACAAAGCTATAGCAACAGGTGTTGAGGTATCATGAGTTGTAGCTAATGGGTGAGAACTTGTTGTAGAGATATATGCTTGAGTAGGGAAATTGATGTTCTGTCCAGTAAAATTATTAGGCATATGTTGTTGCACATTTGGAGAGACTGGAGCATATATAAGAGGCATCTGAGCGGCAGGAGGATTATTCGGCAAGGTGCTGTAGATAGGAATTTGTTGTTGATAATTATGAGGTTGAATAATTAGAGAGAAGGGGGACGACTGTTGAAAGACACAACTGTTAGCTGTGAAAGTGTTTGTGCTAGGTGAGCTATTAGATCCATATGAAGCACCAAAGAATGATGGATCAAACCAAAAATAACACCGATTAACTATGTGCCCTATCTTGCCATAAGGTTGGCATTACAATCTTGAACCACCAACATACCTGCCACGACCTTATCCATTATAGAACTATTGATTTGGACGAAATGGTCGAAAAGAGGTTGTTGTTGCCGACTAGTAATGTGGAACATTGGAACCTCATGAATTGGAATTATTCCATTGTTGTAGCTGAGTATTTGAATTAGAAATCCAGCTTTGTGGTGCTGAAGATTGAGTGTTTGGCTACTGCACCGCCACATTTGCACTAAAGTTGAGATGGAAGAGATTGTTCTTTTGCCTAGCTTCGGAGTCAAGAAGCACATTGGTTTGGCTTGCTGTAATCATTGCTATCACTGGTTCATACTCTGGTGGTAGTCTTGTGAGTATGGTGGAAATATGCATCTCGTCTGAGATAAGTTGACCACAACTTGCTAAGCTATTGCATACAAATTTGATCTGAGATAGATATTCTCTCGTGGATTGATTGTGCTTTTGTTGTGACTTCAACATACAGTGTAGATGCATTATTTTTGTGGTAAACTGAGTGGAAAACATATTCAGCAGAGTGCTCCATATCAAAGATAAAGTGACCAAAGCCAGCCGAATGCTAGGATTTATTGATGCTAACATCCAAGAAGCCAATGCACTATCATGCTGAACTTAAGTAGCATGTTCTAGATTTTCTATCTTGTTTCCATTCTCATTAATCAAAATTTGGTAGGCACAAGTATTGATCCATCAAGATATTTGTGTAAACAGTAGCTACGTACAACAAGAAAAACTTGTTGTTGCCATAGCAGATAATTAGATTCATCCAACTGCAAGGTAATCAACTTGTTTGAGAAAGGTTTAGCAGACTTAACAACCGTGGGAATTGAACCAGATCCAATAATCAGAGTGACATCATAAGCTCCATTATTACAGTGAGTAGTAGCAGCCATTAGAGAGTTTACAAAGTTGCATAAACTAGATCGGAGTAGAAAAAAAACGTAGCAAATCAGTAGCAGAGAGACACGATCAAGGTAAAAAATGGAGATTGCGTGTAAAGTCGTGAGTAAGCATGAGATTCTAAACAACGCCGTGAGGCATTGGCTCTGATGCCATGATGGAAAAGCTGATAATAGAATAAAGGGAAGAGAACTGAGACGAAAATAATTATTGGTGGAGAATGACTTTCATTATTTTCGGTAGAGGGGAGGCCTGAGCTTTATATAGGGCCAGCTAAGCCTCTAGAAACTTCAGTCTAACAATTTTGTAATAGACTAACTGAACTGGTTGAGAAATGAAGAAAAAACCAGAAAGCACCAAATGGAAAGACGAAAATTGAATTCTAAAGAATATATGAAAACGACATCGTGTGAGAGAGATGACCTTATAGTCTAATACCATGCAATTAATTATTAGTGAGGAGGAGCAAGAGATGTGCTGCTATCTTTTTAGGCAGAGAAGATGCCTTCTAAAAATGGTAACAAAAAACCTACCTCATTCATTAATATATATCTATCTTAACATCGTTGTTAGATTAAGAATTAAGCGTTCATGTTTTCTTATAGAAACTTTATTGGGGGTTCTTTAAATTGAAATCTACATTAATTGTAGCTAGTCTAAAAATTAACTTCGTGTAGTTCCCAAAAAAAAAAAAGAAGAAGAAGAAGAAGAAAAAAAAAAACTCAGATGCCACCAAGCAAATACAATAATTAAATGCAATTAACAACAAAAATACACCCATGCACCCTTTTCAGTGATTAGCAACCAAATGTTGACTAAATGGAAAGAGCCAACAAGTAATATGTGAAATGTTGAAACTCGAAGTTGGTTCAAGCATAGGTTAAAAAATCGGATCGGATAGGCCGGTCAGCTGGCGAATCTGTCCGATTTTCTCAAAAAATTGAAAAACTAAATAAAGTATCATATTTTGTTAAAATAATTCAGATCGGCCAGTTGGACCGGTGAACCGCTCATAGTTCAATTGAACCGGAGTGGTTTTTTTATTTAATTTTTAGTGAAATTAATTTTTTTTAATTTTTTTTTGTTTAAGTACAAAGTTTGAAGGTTAAGGTACACCTCACAAGCTATTTAAAAGTCAAAAAAAGCCTTAGTTTAGAGTTTAGAGTTTAGACTTTAGAATTAACTCACACACTCTCAACTTTAAACTTTAGACTTGAAATATTTAAATTGATTTGATCGTTTATAATATGATTTGTGATGTTAGACAATATCATTTAAGCTCTTTATGTTTTATATTTTGGCATTTTATTATTTTTAAATAACATATATAATATAACTATATATATTTCGTAATTATGATGTCACGGTTCAATTGTAGTTCAATTACGGTCCGACCAACGGTTGAACCAGTGAATCGTGAACCGATAAGATTTTCGGTTCAATGAACGGTTCGATTTTTCGAACACTGGGTTCAAGTTAACAAATATCAAGTTACAAAAATTACAACATTTGTTTCTTTAAATTATTTTTTAATTATTTTGAACAATAATATTATTTTTTTAAACATTTATCATCATTATATTATATTATATTATATTATATTATATTATATTAATATATACTTTTAACTTAGTTTTATTTAATTAATTATAGTGCATAATAATATTAGTAAAATAATATTATTATCATTTTATTTCAATAACTTGACATCTGCTAAATCTCACTAAGTTTTAAATGGGACAATTGATACTTTCTAAGTCCTAAAATATTTTAAATAAGACAAATTGATACTTCTTAAATCTCAACAAATTTTAAATGGAACAAATTGTGCTCATTAAACCTCAATATATATGTTATCAAGAATAATGAATTTAACAAACTATAAAGGGATAGGAATAGCATTTAAATTGTCACTATTAATAATTAGTGGTATACATATATGATAACAACCTAATGACAATGAAAATCTTGTCAAAAATTATAGTAATAATTTTATTGTCACTATATTGTCACTGTAGGGATGTAACAAATTATCAATAATAACAATTTAAAATATTAGTTTTTGTTACTATTGAGTCATATTTTTACAAAACAAAAATTATTGTCACTTAAAAAATGTATGCATACAAAGATAATATGCCACTATGACCAATAAAAGAAAAATCACAAGATAATATTGCTTTTATTTTATTCTCCAACTCAAATTCATTTTTCTATCCAAATATTTATTTAATTTTCTTTTCCTTTATCAATATTTTACTTCATCTTAAGGTGGTCCTGGATTCCATATTTTTCATTACTTATCTTGATTAGTCATTATTTTAGTTAGTGGAAACTAGTAAGGTTCATACAGCCTCTGCATGCATAGCAGAATGAAGGGATCCGTATGAACTTAAGTCCAATTAAAGTGTACCGATGATGTGCAAAATACACTACAAGGTTAAAAAAACCAAGATAGGGTAACATCTCTTAATTTCTCCAAATCCGATGATGATGTCAGCTGATTTGATTTCTGCAGCTGTTTTGCTTGCAGCTGCAGAGCAATCTGGCATCTTGAATCCTATCAGGCAAGAAAAGAATCAGATGATTACGGGTGTATTGAAAGCCCTTTAATCTTCAGCCATTATCAATAATCTTTGCTGAAACTAACATGAAAAGGTCACATGCATGGAGATTTGGTCCTAATTCTATTGTTCTTGGAATCTCGACATATCTCAATGTTAGACTACGTGCCCTTATTCTTCACATGGATGGAGACTTGGTCCTTTTATTATCCTTGGAATCTCAGCGTATCTCGAGATGTTAGACTACGTATGCAGGCTATAAGGGTGGGCAAAGGCTACTGAGTTTGAATAAATAAATTCAAGTAACCTCGTCAGTCTTTTCTGGATCAGAAATGATAACTTCTGTAGTATCAAGAAGTTAGTTTTAATTTTACATTTTAATTTCTCTGGTATCTTCTCAAGAAGAAATATTTTTAAGCTAATTAATTCTTATTATTAAGTTTACACCAATTCAAAATCTTTATTACTCACATAAAAAATTTAATATTTAACGTGTAAAATATTAAAATCATCATTGAACATTTGTTAATTTCAAATATAAATATACATTAAAAACTCAATTCAACAATTTTTTTAATATAAAAATTTCAAGAATAACTTGATCTAGAAATGATAGAATCAGTATTTGCTTAGAGTTAATTGCTTGACTTTTTTTTTTTTTAATAAAAAAGTGGGCGGAATAAGTTTTCTGGGTTGAAAATTTTTTATTCATTTTTTAATATAAAATATTTATTTTATTAACGTTTGTGTAGTTAAAAAAGAAAATTATTGGTTCCACCAAACAATTAAAGTAATTAATATACGACTCAGGACAAAGCACTATTCCAGTGATTGGCTATTGGCACGCAAATTAATTTGTTGAATAAAAAGTTAGAGCCAACAAGTAAAATACAAAATTTATCCCACTTAAATAAATTCAAAATTGCCCATATTATGCCCAGTGACTTGTAGCTCGAGTGACATCAGTCTCCCCTTATTATGTGGGAAGTCTTGTGTTCGACTTCAAGTGGGCGCATTGTGTGTTCTTTATGTGTATTGTTTGTAGTTTATACTTTGATTGTTTGGTTTGAGAATAGAAAAAATATTAATTTGTTGATAGGATGATAAATCATCATTTGTAATACTCTCTCTTAAAAAAAATAAAATTATCCATACTATTTATGTAAGCTAAAAATGTCCATCTCGCTTGCAAAAATAAAAGTTTGCCCTATCTCAATCTCTAAATGTTGGATCACATAGTAAATTAACTGTATATAGTTGAGGCTACACAAGATTAAGAGCCGGATTGGTTGTGTTTTTATTCTCATTTTCTGTTTTTTATCGTTTTAAAATGTGTTTTCATTTTATCATTATTTTGCATGTGGAAATGAAAGTGTGATTGGATAAGTATTGTGAAAATTTTGAAAAAGTCATGTAGATTGAAAATCATGTTATAATGTAATAGTGTTAATTATTATATTGTTTAATTGATTGTGAACCCCGTTGTCTTAATAAGATAGAAAAAAGAAGTAATTATTTAATAAGTTAGTGGATGATGATATGATGAAAAATTAGTATTAAACTTTATGTTGATCCCATTGTCTTGAATGATAAAAAAAGAAATTAAGATTTAATTAATTAATCTACTCTATAGAAGATTGCCCATAATAATATACTAGTCCACTCTATAGAAAATTTAAGATTAAGAAGTACCTAAAGTTTGAAAGGATATTTGTGTTACCACAAAAAATTTGCCATGTAAATAGTCTTTCACCTTTTAATGAGATTAGCAGTACCCAAAAATTTAAAAAGAATGTTAAATTCTATTATAAATCACTTAAGCAAGTCATCATTTTGTGTTTTTGGAATTGACACGATATCATTTATATAAATTTAAAAAGAATGTTAAATTCTATTATAAATCATTTAAACAAGTCATCATTTTGTGTTTTTGGAATTGACACGATATCATTTATATATATCTAACATAAAACTCGAGTTATGTCAGTAATTTTAAATACATATAATATATATTATAATTTTACATATATATTAAAGTGATAAATTAAATATTATAATTACATATGTAAAAGTTCAAATAAGTAACTTAATTTATACTAATGACAGTAAAAAATAACATTGAAATAAATCATGCTATATTTTCACGTGTGCGTTGCCATGGATGCAGAGAAACCAATAGATATGATAAAGTCACAAATAATTCTAGCTATTGTTGGTTTAGAAGAGATCAATAAGAAAAGCTGCAGTAGTTAATCTACACACGTCCTATAGGAACAAAGAGGAGAAAAAACCATTTTTAATAAGGTGTCCTAGTTACATCTTGATTTCTTGACGTTTGACATAATTATACAAAACCCTCATTATTTTGAAAATGATATATACCTCCTAATGTCTAACATCGTCCAACAAAATAGTCCATTACTTACTTGACGCTAGGTTTTGACGATATGCTGTTAATAACAAGTATGTAAAGTTTCGATATTATCCTTATGTTAATTGAGTTCATCCTCTACCATTTTGATATTTTGGTGGATTAAAATACCCTCAAGAGTTGTATTATAAGATATTTAAAATTTTTAAGCTTGTTGACGCTGCATGAAAATAGAGTTGTGATCATTTTCAAAAGTTGGCTACTTTGAAAGGTTTTTTGCTCCAGAACTCATTTGCATAAAATTAGAGCTTGGGATTTTTCAATAAATGATTTATTTTGTCCGTTTTTATTTTGAAAATTGATATTGATTGAGACTAAATATTTAGTGAGTTTTAATGCACTTGGGTATAGGTGCCCGTCTTGGTGGGCTCATTGGTCTTTTTTATTTAATTTTATTTTGTTTAATTGGACCCTTTTACTTGTTTTTTCACTTTTTATCCTAGGGTGTTCTTTTTCCACACCTTCAAACCCTCAACTTCCGGTATGAAAATTTTTACTTACATATTGAAAGTATAATATAAAATTTTATGAATTAATCTATACTATTATATATAGCATAACTTTGTGGGACCCATAATGTGGCACCCCCTCTCGGGATAGCCCACAAGTTGGGATGCCACCCAGTTTAGTCTTAAATTGAACCCACAATACAGTCATTAGGCCCATCAGAAAAATTTTCGAAACTTATTAGAGATAGCAACAAGCTTCATCCTAAACAATCCTCAACAAAAGTACAGTTTACATGTATTAACTGATTCCATAGCATTCATCATTCCATACATACCACAAACCTTAATTTCATCCTGACGTATCACAACATCACTGAGTGTAAAACTTAACTTACGATTGAACCCATAAACAGTTACAAACACTTGTTCTATTATCAGAAACAGAAGCGGATTTCATCTTCAGAAAACCTCATTGAAAGTACTATATACAAACCATATTGGTAGACCTTCATAGGGGTACAACAAATATTGAATAAGCTTGTACAAAGCAAATACCAATTGGTAGACCCTCACATCCGTAGCCTCAGAAAATGCAACTATAGTCAGCTGTCTACTGATCAACGGGACCCACTTCCATGTCACCTAATCCAAAAGAATAGGTTCACAGTCAAAATCCCCATTCAACTATAATAATCCTTAATAATTATAATTATATCATTAACAGTCTAAAATCACTAATTGCTTGGTTAATACGGTAGTTTTAGGGTTCAATCGATACTATCGGTATGAAACATGCTAATTAAACCGATCTCAATAAAAGAACAATATCAGGTCCTTAATCATCCAGTTGATCTTGCCACAATATACTAAATCAATAATAACGGTCCAATATTCCTTAATAATCCCAACTTTTATTCTTAGGTTCCAAATCCAAAAAATTAGGCTTTTAATCCTTTAATAAACTCAAGTAACCCAAAATTATCATATGATAATACAAATTTGAGCCTACTAAGCTATATTATAATCCATGCATAGGGAGTATATACACAAATCATATACCAATTTCTTCATTTCTTAACATAATACAAGGTTTGGTATGAAATAATGGTACAAGCTTAAATCTAAACTCTCTGGTCATTACCCAACTCTTTGTATCAAGACGTTGAAATCTCAAACTAATTACACCGCTATGATCGTTGTGGCAAGCTGAAGATACTGTCTCAACTCTGCTGCCGCATCATCGCCGCCGGAGTTAGTCCCCACTACCACCAACTAATGCCTTTTAGTGAGAGCAACCCAACGCCCCATTCAATTTCATGTTTCGCCACCTGAAAGATATCTAATTGCAACTCTAAACCTAGCACCACCACTCGCCACCGTGAGGTTTTTTGCTCAATCCCTCATCCTCCGCCGTGCCAAACTGAAATCCAAAGCCACCATGCTGACCCTCAAGCTGAGTTCTTCCAGAAACACTACCCAGAAACCCATCTCCGCTGCTGCTCTACCGTCCTTGTCACATGCTGCCGTGAGCTCACTGTGGTCTTCAATTTTTTGGCATTTCACCGGTGGGTTTAGGGAGAAAAGGCATGGCCGTGTTCCTGGAAGTGAAGGGGAAGGCTTTGGCTAGTTTGGGTTTTGGAAATAGGTTGTCGCTGGTGGAAGTGAAGGTGGTTCTCGGTGAAGAAGAAATAAGGAAATTTTGGGGGGAGGGGGGGTGGAAATGAAATTGAAATATTCATAGGGGTGACTTTTGGAAATTCTCAATTGGCCATCAAAACTTTCTTCCAGCTTACAATTAAGTCTTCCAAGGTTTCCTTAATCTTCAATTTGGTCCCAAGACTAATTTAGTGCCTTAAATTCACCCATTTGACCTAAAATAATTCCATGCAAACCCCAAAAATTCCTAAAATGTGGTCTAATCAAGTCTACTCAAACTATGACTCCACCCTTAAACTTTTGATCTTCATGCAATTAAGTCCTTTTTTAATTACTTTTTGAGCCCTAAAATCGGACCAACCGATATCTTAATTTCTAAATCCTTATTTTCTCAAATATCCAATTTTAGGGGTGTTATACATAATTATGCAATTTTAATTCTAATTGTGCAATTTTGGTCAAATATCAAATTCTTACAATTTTGAGTTTTTTAAATAGGAAGCAATGATTCAAGTCGGTGAGGTAAGTTCCGAGAGAGCTACGCTCCGGGTATTCCCACCATTTCTTCTTATAGGTTATTCTTTTTTCTCCTCCTTTCGTCTTACCTAATAGGGGATTAGGATTTTATGTGACGGAATAGAAGTGATTATCTATGGCTTGTAGACAGGCGTAGCGCTTTATGATTCCCCTTGGTTACTTCATGCACTTTCCCTTAAGTTCAGGCTTTTCCTTCATGCACGGGGAGAGGTTTCTTGGCGATGTAAGTAATTGACTTTCTAGACCTTTCACCCTCAGAGATGTAGCTAAAAGTCTGGGGGTTATAAAGGATTAACTGGGTGGGAGCTCTCTTTGAATATGTTAGAGGCTTACACTTCGTCCAGCTTCAAATTGAAGTCTTGATTCACAAATCTCCGAGTAAGCAACCCTTTTCTAATAAGAAAGGGACTCGTGCTCGCTGCTTTTCTCATCTATGGCCATGATTAAAATAGAATCGGAAACAGAGATCAGGATGGAATCGCCTTTCATTCAATGCTTCTGATTCAACTTCTAGACAACCAAGCAAGGAAGTATGCGCGAAGATAGGGTTAGCCCCTGCGGCAAGCATTATCCGGGAATGATTATGTAGGAACTGGAAGAAGGTTGGCATGACACGTCTAAAATCCCCCACAATCAATGCACAATGCTTCAGGCGAAGAGATAGCAGTTTTCGCTTTAGCAGCTTGAACCCTTCGATCAAGGAATACCTTAAATCAACTAAGTAGCTAACCTCTTATGGGCGACACATGTGCTACAATGGCCGGAACAAAGGGTCTTGATCCCGCAAGGGTGAGCTAGCCTTAAAAACCCATCCTCAGTTCGGATTGCAGGCTGCAACTCACCTACATAAAGCTGAAATCTTTAGTAATCGCCAGTCAGCCATATGACGGTGAATTCGTTCCTGAGCCTTGTACACACCGCTCGTCACACTATGGGAGCTGGCCATGCCCGAAGTCGTTACCTTAACCGCAAGGAGGGGGATGCCGAAGGCAGGGCTAGTGACTGGAGTGAAGTCGTAACAAGGTAGCTGTATTGGAAGGTGAGGAGTTGTTATTCCTTGAATGACTATCTCTCCTTTCTCTTCTCTTTTCCCTCCTTGGACTTTCAAAGGGCAGATGGCCGCATTCTCATAGTCTTGACATCCCCTATGAAAGGACAGTTGGAAGTTCGGGTGCTATGTATGGCAGATCTGTTGACTAGTCCCCTATCAAGAGCTTTAGGAGGCCCAACCAGAACCAGCCCGTGAGCCCAAAAAGCGTGAGGGCTGGGGCATGCTGGGGGCCTACAAAGGCTCGATTAAAGAGAGATGAAAACAAGAGATCTGCTCTTTGATGAACCCTATCTCTTCTTCTTGCTTCTGGGTTCTTGAGAATGGTCTAAGGTTGGTTCTAAGCATGTGTTAAGCATGCCACTAGCGTTCATCCTGAGCTAGGATCAAACTCTTCTTTTGACTAGGACCTGCAGTTGTAGAACCTCGTGAACCAGGCGTACTACTTTCCAACCTTCTGTAAACTTTCTTCTCTTACGATATTTCTAGATAGATGAAAAGAGCTGGCGATCTTCACTCGTCCATCACTCACTCCCACTTGAAGTTAAGAGGTAGTAGGAGCATGAGATGAGGGCTCACACAGATACGAATGTTAACTACTAAGGAAGAAAAAACCCCATGAATTGAGTTCTTATTCTTATGGGGAAGAGTGAACACTATGACTGGCGGGCCCCCCTCCTTATTTGGGTTCACACCTGATAATCGTATCATAAAAAAGACATTGACTGGACTTCAGAGCATTCTCATTGAATCACTAAGGGGGAGCTTAAGCAAGAAAGTCACATTGGGTTTAGGGATAGCTCGAACTGATAACTTCCACCATGTGAAGCCTCCAACGAAGGGGCACACTAAGCCATTGGTACAAAGAACACAAATGAAAGGATAAAAAAAGGTCGATTGACAAAAAGGAAATAATTTAGCTTGGCAAGCTAAATTGCCAAGGGATGCGCGCACTAGCTAGAAAGCCCATTTTTGCCTCCCTTCCTCACTAGGATCAACTAAAGAACCAACAAGTGCCTCGAGCCTACACTGGCTTTGAGGGAGAGTCGGTTCAGTTGAAAATTTTTCATTAGTTGTTTATTTACTTTTGCATTTCATTTTAATACTATCAACTTATCTATTGTAAATAAAATATTATGTTGTGTTTATCCAGAATTGCAACATAGATTTCTATCTCATACAATAATTCAAAAAATATCTATAATCATAATTTTGTCTCACTAAATAAGTTTATAATTTAAAAAATATTCTATAATTTAGTATTCTTACAAAAAAATTCTATCTTATAAATTGAAGTTTTCACAAGATTAAAGATAAATATTTTATTTATTTTATATATAAATTTTATTATTTTACAATTATTCTTTTTACATTTTATTTGTACATTATGCGTTGTACAATTTTATGTTTTTAATTGTAAGACTTATTTCCCCAATTAGCATAATATAATGATATTTCTTTTTTTAATTAATTTAAAGTTATTTAATAGAAAATTTTTAATATATATTTTTTAAAAAACACCTCTATATTGTTTTTGTATTGTTTTTATTCTAAATTAATTAGATACTTTTCTAGTATATTTAAATATTTTATTAATTTTATTACTTTATTATTTCCTCCATATTTATTTAAAATTAAAGTTCTTGCAGCCAACTTAGGATCGCCATTTTTGTATTACTTAAAAGTATCAGCATGCAGTATTTTTTTTTCTTTCAATTAATTATATTTTATATATTTATTTTCAATTCTATGTTAAAATATTTTGTATGTTCATATAAGAATTTATCTTTGATATCGAATTTTTATTTTACTAGTATTTTAGTTGCAGCTCTGTCGATTTATCTCAATAAAAAGAAATTATATATACATATTTGAATAATGTACCTCGAATAATGTGATGTTATGAAAT
The DNA here is from genome assembly GCA_018894105.1 of Jacaranda mimosifolia. NCBI lineage: Eukaryota > Viridiplantae > Streptophyta > Magnoliopsida > Lamiales > Bignoniaceae > Jacaranda > Jacaranda mimosifolia. The sequence continues at coordinate 24,255,617 of CM032129.1, forward strand.
ATTTTAAGATATTATAATTTTATTAAGTTGTTGAAATTATTCCAATTTTCCTATCAAATGAATGAAGAAATACTACATATTTTTCTATTAAAAAATTCATTAAATTTATTAGCACTTGATTTACCCATTTATAATTATGTGCATATAAGAAAGGATTTTTTTTTTCATTTTTTTTGTATAATATCATGTGCTTTGATAAGTTTATTTTGATTGACTGAATCTTTACTTATTTATAATATTTTTTTTATAAGAAATTCATTTTAGTTCTCTTCAAAAAATATAAGAAAGATAGAGAAAACCGAGAGTGAGAGAAACCTTGTCTTGGTGCTAAACTTTAGCAATGTAAGCAACAATTCTTTTTTCTTCTTTTTTTTGGAAAATTGGGCCAATAATTTTGATGAAGAACTTTGTGCATAAAAATATTTTATTTAAACAGAGATTTCATTTAAATTATATGTCATTATGCTTGTATGAATATTATATTCCCTTAATTTAATAATTGCTGCTATTAGAGTTTTGAATTTCAAATTTTAGGATTAAAAGTTGTATACTAATTCGTCGGTCAAATTTGTTAATTTTATTTCAAACTTTTTCTGAATAAACTTTAATGTGTCTAAAACATTGTTAAAATTTTTTAGGTCTTAACTGTTTTTATTGAATTTTATAAAAATAGGAAAATATACCCTGCCAGATCAAGTGGCAGATCTGGGCAAGTTCAGTTTATAATTTCTTTTGTCCATCTAAATGATAGTATTTCAAAGTGATAAATTTTATTAAGAAACTTTGATGTGTTAATAATATTATTGGAAAGTTTTATGAATTCAAGCCATGTAGTTATTTTTCTAAGATTCATCAAGTTTAATTGCCTGAGTACATATTGAGTTTGGATTATTTTTAATTTGAGGGATATATTACCATGATAATGGAAGTGTTTTGATTTTTTTATTTTTGTACATTAACTTGAAATAATTTAGAAAAAGAACAAATAAAATATTAGAACCTTATATTATTTATTTTAGTTCTTGAAAATTATGAAAATTTACTACTGCAAAATTATACTCCCAAGCTTCTAAGTTCTTGAAAATAACCACAAGGGAATGCCCTACTCCTAGAACAACTTGAATTTGGAAAAATTGTTGCTAAGGTAATGATGTTTCTCTAGTCTTCAATGCTATATGAGTATTACAAGTTGTGTCTAGTTTTTATACTAATTAAAAAAAAAAAAATTATTCAATCATTAGGATTATTTATTTCTTGAAATCTTTGAAGGCCGAGTGCTAAGTGGAAAATCTAGTACTGTATTGAATTTTTAAATCTTTATTGATGCTTGTATGTTCATGATTGTGTGATGAGTATTTTTGATGAGGGTAATAAGTATGACTTCAATTAAGGTTTATTACAATAAGTTTAGGAAGAATTACTCATGTATTTAGGTTGTTCTAGGCATTATCATAAAAATGTTATATGGGTATTCTAGAATAAGTGTGAAAGCTTATGCTCTTGGTTGAAGGGCTCATTAGAAGAAATTGGTTTAGTTATTATCATTACTTAGGTGGTTATTCAAGTTAGCTCGAGGATATCATTGACCAGAGAAATGCAAAACATTATGAGTGCACATATAAAATTCTCTTATTTTGTTTCACGATACAAGAAAAGATGTCCTTTTATGATCTCATTTTTAGTTAATAATATTTTTAGAGTAGCAGTTAAATACGATGATTAACACTGAGATTGAATTTATTGTTTCTGATTCCAACTTAGACTGAGTGTGCAAGGGACTTTGCCGGGCAGCAGCGGGCTCGCCGGTTGAACCCCAAGCCCCTTTGACCAATCCCTCTAGCATACAACAAAAGTTGTTTGTGGCTGAGGTGTGTCGTAGGATTTCCCGAGAACTTAGGTTCGTGCACTGTTTGGTAAGGTCGTGCCTTACTTGGAGCAATAAGGGACTATTATGGTAGGAGTCATAAGGTTATCTGGCTACAGCAAGCACTGGTTTGATTGTTGTATTTAAGTGTTGGCCTATTGAAAATGTTTATTGTTCTATTCCAGTTTTATTACTACTACTACATAATTTTTTTTCACTTGTTGCTCTCCAATGATTATTACTAAATATTATTGTGATCATTCTATGTTTATGAACTCACATTTCACATACTTGGCATTTATTTAGTGTTTTATTCACACTACTATATTTTAAATTTTCTTTTGGCAAACTTAGACCTTAACCCCAGTGAGAAGGTGGATGTTACGTTTGATGGGAATCGGAGTTGAAAGCTTTTCTTTTTCTAATGAGGAATTAGCAATAGTTTTATTATCATTACTATATTGGTAGATTAGTTCTTTTTCTTTTAATGAGCTTATAGTTGGAGACGATGTACTGGTTATATTGAGTTTCTTATATTTCAAGATTTATTTGAATTATTAGAAATGTCTGGAGTTTTGTTTATGAGATCATGATTTTGACTGGCGACTCATTTATTAGGATTGAGTTTCGCGCCTTGAAACAAGACCTTATGATTAAGTTTTGGGGCATGACACCCAACATTTTTGTTTTACTTATGCGATTAATTTGGTTGACAAAATTTAAAACTTAATCAATTATTTTATGAAAAATTTAAGTGTATTACAGACCATATTGAAGAAATAATATCTCACAATATATAATATAATTTTGAGTATTTGAAACAAAGACTAGTATATTGGTAAATTGTATATTGTAGATATAATAGTCAATCAAAGACATGTGATGGCTATAATTCATTAATATATCATTTAAATAATTTTATAATGTATACTTAATATTTATTTGATTATTTAGTCTATCACTCATTTCTCTCATATTTCATCAATCATTTCTCATCTCTTCCTACAATATAAAAGGAGACATAGAATCTAATGATTTTTTATCTAAATTATTCTTAACATCCTAAAATAAATTTTATTATTTACATGAAACAATTTTTTTTAATGTGAAAAGTATGTATGGATCTTAGTCTAAAAATTAAAGAATTGGTATTAATGTAAAACTAAGTTAATTCCTTGATTTTTCTTTAAATAAAAAGTGGGTGAAATGATTTTTTGGGCTAAAATTTTTCATGGATGTTTAAAACAAAAAACACTGGTTATCTTAAAATGGAAAATATAAGGAAGAAAGTATTGGCTCCACCAAACAAATAAAGTAATTAAATTAAACTAACAACAAAATCACACTAATCACTATTGTTGGTGATTGACACCCAAATTTGTTGAATATACATATAGTAAAATAATACTAATATTATTTTATTTTATTTTATTTTTTAAATTTATTAAGTTATCAATATATCTTAAATTGTGTTAATGCAAAGACAATAAACTCGCAAACTTTCAAACATCTATATTTAAGTTCAAGTTCGACTTATCAAAAAAATTAAAAATTAAAAATAAATTGAGTTCAGACTAGGTGGTGCGCACAATCGTGTGTGGTTAATTTGTCACTTTTGATCCTCTATTTCAATACATATTTCATCCCATATTCTACTTTTTATATATATGCCAAGCATACTAAATGTTTTTATATAAAAACAATCAATTATAGATCATCAAATACAACAAATATTTATATATAAAATATGAGATGAAACACGCATTAAATTAGATTATGTAAATAAAAAATTGATAGTATATATAATTTGTTCATATTAATTTACTATTGTAACAGTAAATGTGTAACACCCCTAAAAATATAATTGATGAAATTTTATTATTTTTATTATTATTTAAAAAAAAAAAGTTTGGGGGTCAAAACGCTTATTTAGACTTTATTGAAGAACATTTGAATGTTTCGGGGGGGTCAAAAATGGGATTATTCTTGATCAACTAGGCTAATCTAATGCACTCACTTTTAGAGAGACCTAATTGAAAGCTGAAAGAAACTATGGGGGGCCAATATGTAATTTCTAGAAATTTCACTTTATATACTATTCCTCCATCCTCCCCCATTTTCTTTAATTTCTGCCTGCACACTCTCTGTCTCATCTCCAGCAATTTTCTTCCTGCGACGGCAACACCCTAAACTAAACCTACCACCAGCATCCTCTTATCACGAAAGTCACAACCATACCACATGCACCCAGAATTGATCGACGAGGCACCGAAAATTTGAGCTAAAAAATTAGGCTGCGGTGGAGTTGACGGGCACTATGGCTCGGGCAGCGAAAGCTGGGGTTTAGAAGGTTGGTCTTAAAGAGATCAGTTCAAAGAACCACCTAGTAGCGTCAATTCCACCTACCGACCACCGACAACGGCTGAATTTAGCTAAAGAAGAGACGGTGGCAACGGCGGAGTAGCACATTTCGAGCTTCGATTGACATTTAATTTGGTGGGGAAACCAGAAATTAACATGGGCATTTCATTGTACTCGTCGAGACATACTGATTGGTGGTGGTGATTGGCGATTTCAGTGGCAGACGGCTGCATGGGGTGGCCTTGAGATAAATTTTTCATCTCGTTGCGGTGGTCGCATGCGTGGTATTAATTTTTGGTGATTGAGTTCTGAAGTTAGGATTTTTGATAAATTGTTGGAATTGGGGTTATTACCGATTAAATTGTATTATTCTCAATTTACTTAGCAAATCTTTTATTGTTAATGATGAAAGAACATGAAATGGGACCAAATAATAGATATATGATGCTTAGTGGATCTGAATTTGTAATATAATATGTAAATCTTGATTAATAAGCTAAACTAGGTAATTAAAATCCTAATTTCATGTATGTGAGGCCTAATTGATAAATTGGATTATCAATAATAGATTTGATCGTTGTAATTCTATAATTGATTATATGTAACGTTGCAAGGACTGATGTAATATAGGAATCTAAATTGATTCATTAACGGAGCAAATATGACCTTCGTAAATATTATAACGTTAATGACATAATTAGCCTGTTACCCTATAATATTTTCGAAATCAAGCCTTAAAATATTTTATTAACTGTAAAATAGCTGATATTAGAATATAAATGGCTTAATTATTGTTTAAAAGGTCAAAACAAGTGTTTTGATGTTAAGTACGTTTATTTGAATAGGTGATGAGGAGTCGAGATTCGACGGACAGTAAGGCAGGAATAGCTTTCTCCTTGAAAATTAAGGTGAGGGTTAGTCTTTCCTTCTCTGGGAAGTGAATGATCCGTAATGCTTGTATACTTGCATCTATTTGACTGTATTCATTTTGGTGCTGAGAACATCTATTGTGACATCTGTTTCAATCCCGTATACCCTACAACCTTGCTGGCTTTCCCGATATAAGTTGTTACTTAGGTCTTACTGACCAAATTTCATTTTGTACTTCTGTTTGATTCGTCCTATACATTGTTTATATGGCCTTGCCGGCCAGTGTTCACAAATATGTTAGTAAACGGTTATTTGAATACATTTTATCTATTGGCATTATATTTAACCGTCTTGAGGATGCTTTTGGTCGAGTTACCGCGCGTAGGAACGCCATAGGGCGGGATGGACCATGGGCTAGGTTTGAAAAGACGATCAGGCAACATGGGCTGACGGTAGCTGGTCTCCCGGCTAGTACCTACCTAAAATCTTGACTTGCAAATTTATTGGAGGTATCTGCGAGTGGCGGGATTTGGCATGTGGACTGGCCATGCCATACTGAGTCAAGTGCTTGGGTACCGAGCCGAGTGCTTAGGTAGTAGAGTAATAAGGGAAGTATGTTATGATTATTATACTCCGTGTTACTATTTGTTACTATCTATTACGATTTATTATAGTTTGTTACCGTTCGTTACTATTTGTATTTTATGGAGCAATAAGGATGGAATTGCCAGTAGTCTGTTAAATTTGGTATCATATGTGTTATGTTATTGTTGCTTCTAATTGTAAGGTCTTACTCGTTATTGAATCTGTTTTGAGTTACTGCTCCTTCAACAGTTTTTCTCTGACTGTTTGTCCTATTTCCTTTCACTAAGTCTTTAGGACTTAGCCCCTTTTGTTATCCTTTATTCTCTTCCCAGACAGGACTGCATGGAGGCTTGCCCGTGGAAGGACTTATTTTGTAATAGATTAGGTATTATGTATGTAAATGTAGACTACACCTACTCGTGACCTTAAGACTTAAGAACGTATTGAAAAGTCTGAAGTTTGACTATAAGACTTTTGGTATGTATATATTGCAGTCTTTGTAGTGTTCTTCTGGGATTAGGGTTAAGCAGTTATCTTTTGAGACTTGTTAAAATTTGGCTTTTGGTTATATCTTGAATTATGACTTAAGATTGAACTTGTCGCACCTTAGTTTAGGGATCACCTAGGTGGGGCGCCACAGACTTGTAAAGGAGTATCATTGGGATTTGTGACTAGCCTCCGGGATAGAAGGTTAGTTAAGATATGAACTTTTGGGTATAGTGTTTGACACTTGGAGGTAGGAGATTATGCCTGAGACAGCCGACCAGTTTGTAATCTTTACTTCCAAAAATCGAGCATTGAACTCTAGATAGAAAATTGAACCTTGGGTACTCTATATATGTTGAAAAGTTTTTATGTGATTAAAAGAGTTGGTAATGAACTTGACTAGTATAGTATTAATGAAATAAATTTATGTACTGTAGGATGACAAGTGAACATAGGGAAAGAAAGGAACCTATGAAAGAGGAATTCAAGGAATCTCTATAAGAGAGGATTAAGGTTTTAGAACAAAATAAAGCAAGATTACTGGAACAATGCCAACGCCATGAGGATCGACTTTATGACCTGCAGGAGGCTTTGGGGGAAAGGCGAGTGGAGACCTATCATTTGAAAATGATGGTTCAGTAAATGCTATACAAAATGATGTGATTAATTTGGAACATTCAAGTTTTTAAAATTTAACTGTCAAGGTTAATCAAAATTTTGAGATTAATAGAATCTAGTTGAACCAACCGTTCGAATTATGTTGATGCCGCTAGCTAATCAAATTTTCTTTTAGTTATTTTTATTGTTTGTTATTAATGAGAGGAAAAAAGGACTCCTATTGCAAATTGTGTGAGATAAAGTTGATGATGTAAGAAGTCTTAAAGATACAAATAACTATCAGTAAAAGGTGCAATGGCCTTTGCTACTTCAACTTTATTTTAACATATACATAGGACTTGTACATATTTCTAAAATATGCAAAAATGTATTTTTATGCGCCAGTGCGTCATTTAATTTATGCTTATTCCAAAATGCAGTTATAAATGCTTAATAATAATTGATATTTTATAAATTATTAATTCTTATTTTTCCATTTATATACACTCAAATGAGGAGTTTGTTAGCATACTTTATGTGTGAGATTCACGCCAAATAACATCTCAGCATAATTTATTAATACTTATGTATTTTGATTTTATAATCCTCAACTAATACCTACATTATAATTTTTAGGTTTCAAATAAAAGTATTTTTGAGAAAAATATTTGACATATCAAATTCATTTATGAAACTGAAGTGTAATACAAGACATATATATGATTTGCTTATCAATCATTATTCCATAAAAAGATAGAGTATATTTCAAGTATTTGTATATGCATAAATTATATGTATTCTTTTGACTATTGTGTTAATTAACTATGTTACTAATAAAATTTATTAGCAAGAAATTGCAATAACTTAAAAATAATAAAAATTGATTTTTTTATTAAGTTGTTTTACACTTTTTACTCAATCAGTTATGTTATACTTAAATAAGTATAATTTAATTTTTTTTGAAAAAGTTAGAAAAGTATAGTCTATTTTTAATTTCTAATAATTCAATATTCCCGATAAGGCCATCTGGAAGCTTGAAACAACTCCTACTGTAGATTGGAATTGCCTGGGTAACTGATTTGAGAAGAACTTCCTTACCAGCTTGAGACTACATTTTTTTCAGCCATCCACTAATACGGCTCCAAACCTTCTCCCTAATGTATGCGAAAATTTCCATTTTTGACTTTCTAGCAACTGATGGGAGGCCCGGATATTTTATCCTGATTGCTTACAATGCTCATGCCAAGGATCCTCTGAACTCTACTCTGGTCGGCCTAGCTCCCTCGTATTCTTGCTAAATACGATTGCTGACTTTTCAACATTGACTTGCTAACCCAAAGCTAATTCATACAAGTGTAATAATGCCGGATACAGCCTGCCGCCATCTCTATTGCTTGACAAAATAACAAGGTGTTGTCTGCAAAGAGAAGACGAGAGATTTTTGGAGCATTGCGGCAAATTGAGATATTTGTTGTAATCATACCTTCAGTTTTCTTTCTGTGAATTAAGGATGAAAGAGATTCAACACAAAACAAAAAAAGGGTATGGAGTGGAGACAATGGTTGAGGATGGAAGAAACCAAATTTATCTCCGTTTAATACAACACCTTTTGATTGCTCAGTTAACTCTCCCTTCGATAGATCATCAATCTGATTTTGTAGTTGTTGAATTTTTCACTTCACTAACATGTTCTTATTTGTGTTCCACTTAATCAAACCAATCCTACAACTTCCGACCGCGTCTCCAATATCTTTGTTTGCCAGTGCCGAATGAGATGTCAACCACGCTTATTCAATAACTCTCTCACAATTTGCATTCTTAATCCACATAACCTTGATGTGCTTTGACTTTCGGTGAACAACAGGCTAAACATGTGCTTTGACTTTAATTAGAATCAGATTATGGTCAGAATTAATACTATCGAGATATCTGACTTGGTGGTAGCAGAACTTATCAATCCAGTTAGTGGATGTATATACTCTATCTAGTCTTTTATGAACTGTAAATAGGGATACACGTTTATTACTCTAGGTATATCGGAAACCAGAAAATTCGAGATCAACAAGATCCACATCTGCTAATGCATTTCTGAACATGTGAGCTTGGGTAAAGGAAATTTCCTCTCTTCCCTTTTTTTTTTTTATTTTTTATTTTTTATTTTATGGAGATAAGACTTCATTGAAGTCACCAAGACAAATCCAAGGGAGGCTTGATTGTAACTTAAGCTGTTTGAAAAGATTCCAAGAAATATAGCAGCGTGAAACATCCAGTTCGCCATAGAATCTTGTAAGTTGAACCATTGAGAAGAACCGTGATATCTTTGCTCCACCAGAGGGCCAACCCTCCAGAACGACCCCAAGCATCCACAGAAGTCCTAAACAAAACAAATTTATCATGAATTTTCTCCATTTTCTTTGATTTTAATTTAGTCTCCGAGACGAAGACTGAGTGGAGATAGTGAATACGAGAATTAATTCACCAAATTTCAGCTAAGGCCAATCATTGCGACCAACGGGATTGTGAGGCAGCCGCCACCATTGAAACTATATCTTCCAGATCGCCTTGTGGTTCCTCACAAAAGTACTTTTTAAACACCTTTCTTCATTTGGATTGTAATGCACCATTGAACATAAGTTCCCATCGCCAATCTTACCCTCTTCAATTTATGCGATTACTATTTGACTCAATATTGACATGCGGTGGAACCTCAACCAGATGAAGAGTGGATTCTCCAAAGCTTTTCCCAATTTGGCTTCTGCTATCTATAATGTTTAAGATGGTGTTGGGCTCAAATCTAATTTGTGGCTTATTTTTGGGCTTCATATAATTAATAATGTCCTTTAGAGGCTCGAGATTAACAACTTTACTAGGGCCAGTCTGATAAGGTATATATGTTGAGTGGATTTGCGAATGGGCTCCTTATTATAGTTATGGGGCTCCTCAACTCCTAGTCCATTTTCACGAGATAAATCGTTTTATTGGTAAAACTTCCCATGAGTATTTATTATGAAAAGTATATGTACAAGATTCCAACATTATATGAATTATAGTGTTTTAATGAGATAATTTTGAAAAATTATAGTGTGAAGAGATGTCGAATTAGAAGTGAATAAGTATCTAAAGACCATTTTGGTTCTCTTTATTCTTATAACTTGAAAATTGAAGAATTGAAAAAAAAAATATATATATATATATATATCAAATATGCATTTTCTTTAATACACTCTCTAGCAAGAAAGAGCCAGTTTTTTTTTTTTTTGGGGGGGGGGGGGTTCCGTAAAGGATATTTATGCGGAATTTTCATGTATAGCGAATGATAAAATTCAATCTATGTCTTTAATATATAAAAGAAATTGTATAGACAAAAATTACATTAATCAAAATCTATTTATAGACACATAAATTGTAAATTAATATAAAAAGATATATTAAAAGAATAAAAGTTTGAAAAGATATAAATTACATACATCATAACTTCTGAATATCAAGATATAAATTATGGAAAAGATTGATTTAAGAGATATTATAGAAGTACGATTAGAGGATTAATAATTTCATAGACGGGGAAGCACAAACACCAACTATAACCAGAAAACAATGCCTAGGAAAAGAAAAAAGAAAAAAGAAAAAAAATCTAGCCAACCTTTCCTGATCACTGCAATTATTGAGTGGATACTTTTTTTCTATCAACATTAGTAGAGCCGCTACTCAGAAATTCAGGCAGATATTTTTTTATCAACATTAGTATGCAGTACGTCATTTTACGAAAAATATGGTACATTGGGGTAGACTTAATCAGTACGCTCTTTTGGTATGCGATACATTTATATAATTTATTTGGTACGTTCTCAATGTAAACTTTTCAAAAAAAGTTAGAAAATCATATAAAAATTTGCATAAAATTTAAATAGAACTATCCTCATATATTTTGTCTTGCATTAAAATTTTGAGAGGAGAGCATGATTTAGTTGCATTCAATTTTTTGTCTTTTTTCATGTCAATATACTTCTGATTAATACTTTGTCTATCTGTCTCCTGGCTCCCCAGCACCTGAAGGAAGAAACAGGAAGCATTTATTAGTCTCTTTTTATATTTATCTTTTCATTGATTCCTCTATATAATGAAACCTTTTGTATTCTAAAATTAAAATATAATTAAATGATTTTTAGCAGCTATGCAAAAATAAGAATATATATAAATTTATATTATTACTATTATAATAACTTTTTCACTTTTTTATTTTATGAATATGAGAATTCTATAAAACATATTAAAAAGGATAAAAAAAAATCTGGTATACTAATAAACTTTAATTAAATTTTTTTATGTATCTTTTTTTAACTTTCAATAATTCGATTCGTAAATTTTAGATTACCAATTTGAGTACTATAGAGTACTGATTCATAAACGTACCACGAATTGGTTCAAAGGTTTAGGATCTAACTATAGTTGTGAGATATGCTTTGTCTCAAGTTCAAGGGCCTTTTTCATGTTCTTCTGTTCTTGTCATCCTGAACATCCTAAAGGATTCCGATCTTGTTATCAATGAAAGAAATCCACATGATAAGAAGCTGCAAGAGGGAGGATAAACAAGATGAAATCAACTAGTCAATCGAAAAGTTTTAGCAGTTTGTTAAGATAAGTGCCGACTAAATGAAATGGCGTCAGTCCATATCTGTCAAGTTTAAAGCAAATAACTAAAATTTATGTCTACAGCAAGTTGACTGCCAATAGCTTATTGGCTTGAAGCTCCAACTTGATATCTATTGGGTTCGAGTAGTAATACATCGGAGAGCCAAATCTTTCTTGATATTTCTTACATTGGAAGAAAAAGAGAAGATGTCAGATATATAGTGGAGCTATCCATGAACAACTGCATATTGAAGTTTCTGTTTAGGAGTAGCTGCTGGCAAGTGTAGACACAAAGCTAAGATATTCTTAAGACAACCCAAACTTCCGAAAAACATGCTGGGAACATCTTTCTTTAAGAAAACAATAACAGGAAACTAGAAAAATTCAAAGTTATCATAACTTGAGCCACGTCTATAATGATAAGATCTACAGGCAAATTAAAACATCATAACCTAACTAATAGACCCTGCATGAAGCACAATTTCTAGGAAAAGAAAATTACAAAGCAAAAAGTATACCTTCCGACAAGCTTTGATTTTTCACGATAAGGTTTCACAAGATGAAACAACCTTATTTTTTTCCCTTCCTATTACTTGACATCTATAACAAACACTAATTATATAAATTATAATAGATAAATGACATTAAATAAATCACCATCATAATATAAAAACAATCATAAAGATTGCAATCAATATGTTACATTAATAATGAGTTTTTACATAAATTCACATTACATAACATTAAATTAAAATAATTAATCATCATTGTCGTCGTCATCATCATCATCATCATCATCATCATCATCATCACCATCATCATGTGCACCGTCGTCGTCGTCGTCGTCCTCATTCTCATCCCCATCCTCAACCTCCAACTCTTCATCATCACCTATCACTTGATTGATTTCTAAATTTATTTCTTCACAAGGTCCCTCAATATCAAGTAAGTCACCAGTTGGATCAGTTCCAACGACTGCATTGACTGTGGTAGGTGGTTTTTGTAAAGCTATCTCCATAGTATGACGTTTATCCACCCTACTTCTTGGTCATATTTTGATCACAAACCGTGAGTGGACTTTATCTCTTTTAGCACTAGGATAAGGAATATAATACACTTGAGATGCATGTTGAGCAATGATAAAAGGATCAAACTTCGGATATTTTTCATTTTATTTGATCTCAATGATATCATACTTTTTGGTTTATCTTGATACCATGGTTAGACACTAAATCGAACCAATGATAGTTAAAGAGGAAAACTTTCTTTTCAGGTACACCTAGATACTCTAGTAGGATTATTTCCTTCAGTTTTTCATAAAATTCTAATGATCCTTCACCTTCGAGACATACTCCAGAATTGCAAGTCTTTTTATACTTTGCAACGAATCTGTATGAAATACGTATTTGTTAACAAAAAAATGACGCCATGTCTTGACTTGTCTCATAGGACCCCATGCTATATCCTTCAAATATTGATTTTGTACCATATTTTCTTGAGTGTGCACCATCTAGGAGGTGCCTCCTACTGTTCAATCATTTCCTTATAAAATGCAACTCTATTCCCTCTAAACATATGATTTGTAGGCAATAACTAATGATGACAATCAAACCATGACAATTTTCCACCATTCTTCAATATAAATGACTTAGTTCGCTCTATACAAATTGAACATGCTAATTTTCCTACAGTCATCCAACCTGATAGCATGCCAAAAGCAAGAAAATCATTAATCGTCTACATAAGAGCTACCTTCAGTTGAAAGTTCTATTTTTTAGAAATGTCATAAGTGTCTACGCTCTCTTCCCATAACAACTTCAACTCCTCAATTAGAAGTCGTAAATAGACATCAATTCTGCTCTTAGAATTATGTGGACTAGGTATTATACAAGTCAAGAACATGTAAGGAGTTGTCATGCACAATTTGGGAGGCAAGTTTATGGAGTTACAATAACCGGTCAATCTGAATATGGTGTAGCAGATTGACTAAAGGGGTTAAATCCATTTGCACATAATCCAAGACTAACATTTCTTGGCTCATATGCAAAATCCAAATGAGTTTCATCGAAATACTTTCAAGTAAACTCATCAGAAAGATGGCATAAAATACTAGAACTTCTTTTGTTTTCAAAGTGCTACTTCATATGCTCGGTTGATTTCAAAGATGCATATACTCTTTTGGCCGAGGAATTAGGAGTAAGTAATGCATCCTTTTGTAAGGAATTCACTTTTCCATTTGATGACCTCTTACGGTTTGTTTAAAACAAGGATGATTGCAAAACTTACATTCATTCATACTTGCATTAATTGCGTAAAACAATATACAACCATTGATACAACAATCGATCTTCATAGAACTTAACCCCAATTTTAAAACCAATTTCTTTGCTTGTTAAAAGTTATTTGGGACACAGTTTTTTGAAGGATTTGAGGATTTAATAAGTTCTGCCATTTGATCAAAACATCCTTGAGACATATTATAGTCAAATTTTAAGCAAATCATTTGCCGAGCATGGTCAACTGACAATGAGTTTCACAACCTGACCACAACGGTTATTTGGCAGCAGCCTACATGTCATAAAAGGCTTAAGGATCTATGTTTGGAGGCTCCTCTCTATTCGGAGTAATGCCTTCCTCATGATTAATTTCAGTATAAAAACTAGTTCCCATAGCATCATAAATCATGTTTTCATATCTATTGTTCACGGCGTCACCACAAAAATGAGCATTACTAGGAGCTCCCTTATGCACATTGAAATCCAGAGGTTCAGTTTCTCCATATGTAGTCCAATATCAATAATTAGGTTGAAACCCATATTTCAATAAATGTACATGTGCTTCATCAGGTGTCAAAATTTTCAGATTCTTACATTTTGAACAAGGACACCTTATTCCTCCATCTTTCCAACATTAAGGTTGGACGATGCATAATCAATAAAAAATTTTACCCCAACAACAAACTCTCTTGTATAGTCTTTTCGATTTGGCAAGAGCTTATTATACATCCAACTATGTTCAGCATGAATATCCATGTTCTGTAAATGAGTAAATTCATTAAAAGCGATCTCAATTTGAATGATGCAAAAGTAATTTTAGTATAAATATTTTGATTTTGATAAAACTATTTGATTATTTACTTTATTAATGTATGTTTGTTGGAAAGTAATTGCTTATAGTATGGTATACTATAGTATAGTATTGTTGTTGTTGTTGTTGTTGTTGTTCTTCTTCTTCTTCTTCTTCTTCTTCTTCTTCTTCTTCTTATTATTATTATTATTATTATTATTATTTAGAGATGAATACATTTGGCAAATAAAAAAAATGAAGACTAATCGACAAAAAGATGAAAGGATGACCTAACAATTGAAGTGGGTAAACAAATTATTTGGGGTATGTTTGATTTGGGATATTAATATCTGCTGTGGCTTTCAATATAGGATAATCTTTGGTTTGATATGAAAGATGAGATTTGCGGGCCGGCCCGTAATTTATCCAAAGCCCGCACTGTAGATGAGATTAATAGCTATTGAAGTAATGTGTTTGAGGGTGAGATTATGTAATCTCAACCCTCTTTGAAATTTGATTAGGATGTAAATATTAAAATTATTCCTTCAATTCATGAATTATTCCATTTATGTAGTTCACGATTCCTTTAGCAATAATTTTTCACCAAGGACTATTTTGTCATCACAAAGATAATAATGTGTATCAAGCACCTCCCTAAAATAAGATATTCAAATTGCCCAAAAAAGAAGACTCAATAGAATGAGTAGCATCATTTCAATTGAAAATAATTAATAATATTCGTAAATACATAATGACACATTAACACTTTCCTTTATACCTATCATCATCATGCAAGTAATTAAAAACCAATCAGCAACAAATGAGAAGGCTTCACCCCTTCTCCCAACATCCCATCCTCCTTCCTAATTTCACAAATTCTAAACTTTTCTAATGTGTTGTACTGAAAAAATTTATAAAATCAAAATAAGGTATGCAAACTTACCTCTAAATGCTCTACTAAACTCAACACTCACAAAAGATATCCACCACAGTCGAGATAGCCTACATCATTATGCACATGTTAAAAATCTAATACAATTCAATATATAGTAGAGCATTTGGGAGTTCCCCAAGTCTAACTTGATTATGCCTTGGACCTTGGCCGCAACTTTTGCTCCATTTTCTAAGCGTAGGATCATATCCCCTTCATTGAGACTCATTTATCTTTCTAACCCTTGTAAAGAATTAGAAAGGTAAGAACCACATGCGATATCAAATACCCATGAGGAAGAATTTGTCGTCAAGTGCACTTCAATAAAGTACACAACCTTCTAAAAGGTTGCAAGAAATTCCTTGCAACTTTTTTTCTAATGTCCTTTTACACCACAATAGAAACAAGTAGCATCGATTTTAGCCTCTTTGTTATTTTTAATTTCCTTTGAACATTTCAAGGATTGCTCCCCTTTGGAGGAAGAACTTTTCTTCCCTTTACCTCCATTTCTAGCACCCCAAGGGCCCATAGACTTGGAGGAGAAAGAAAGTGTAAGAGGTTTGTCTCCCTTCATAATCTTCTCGACGATCACCAATATATCAACTAATTCATTAATCTTTACTTCTTGCATCGACATGTAGAAGTTCATAATGAATTGGTCAAATAAACTAGGCAATGATTAAAGGATCAAATCCAAAGAAAGCTCATTGTCCATGACAATGCCTAATTGACCAAGCTTCTCAATGAGACCGATCATTTTAAGCTTGTGTTCATGGACACTAGTGCCTTTATTCATTCTAGATCTAAAGAGCTCCTTACTCAAAACGAACCTTTTATGTTTAGTATGAATGCCATACAACTCTTGTAGGTGCAAATAGATCTCATGTGCTCGTGAGACTTTTGAAGCTCTTTAGACATAGAAGCCATCATAAGGCATCTTGTTTATAGATCATCATCCATAAACTTCATGAACTATTCACGTGCCTCATGTGTGGTATCATTTCCAATGATGTCCGGCGGACTTTAATGAAGTACATAAGTCCTCTTTTTGGAATTAAGAATAACTTTGAGGTTTCTCAACCAATCGTGAAGGTTTGGCCCGTTGAGTTTATTGGTTTCCAAAATAATGTTGAGTGGATTTTTAGCTATTTTGTTTAGAAGATTTCAAAAATCTACAAGAGGAGAAAAGAAGAGTATAAGAATATGATTGAATATTGATATTAGAAAAAATATGTTCATGGTCTTTCAAGCATGTTTTCCTCCCACTATTTTATCAAATCCTTCACCCCCTAGAAGAATTCGGGAAATCACATTTTCTAGTGAGAATCAAGACCCTAAGAACTTGCAAGTGGACCCTCGTTTTGAGTGTTATCTACAAACAATCGAAAGGTAAGCAACACTTGCTAATTGCATCTCATGCAACTTTTGATATGTTTTGCCTCACTTTTCATGTGGACACCTCCCTTTGAGTGCATCTACATTACTAAGTATTAAGTTGAACCTACCAATCAAATTTTGATTCGAGACCGCTCCACAACATCCTCCGCTTTGAGTGCCAATGTGTGGGAAGCCTCAAATCAAAGGTGCATCGTATGTCAAGTATATGCTTACAACTTTCCTCCTAAATGTGACCCCTGCTTCGAGTGCCATCACACAAATTCAGTAGCGTCATCATGGTGTATACTATTAGTAGAATGCATGGATTAATTAAAACTCCTTTTAATTTGTATCCATTTTGACTTAATATTTGAAAGCACTTAGACTTTCTAAGTTGAGGGATTTTCTTGCTTGCAAAGATCTCATCATTTTATCTTCTTATTTAGGTTTTTTATACCCTAATCATGCATCTCATACATCAAGAGGATATAGAAAGCATAAATAAGTAAATGTATTTAGCATGCTTCTAGGGTGGGATGACCATAAGTCTAACCAAGTAGTGCACTTAAAGCTATAGGCGCACCACTTAGTTGATTTTAAGTGGGTTGATTAAATCTAACTATTACATGAGTGTATCCCATACATTCATGGGTCTCCATGCCTTCAATGGTCTTCTTCGCTCCTTGTAACATTTACATGAGAAAGAAATCCTCACTCCTAGTGATTCTGCTCTCATAACACTTACAAGATAGAAATTGAGAGGCATGCAAGCCCCTATTTAATACAACCATTTTCAACAACTTGAAACAAATAAAATCAATATTAAAGGCTCATGATCATCCCCATTCATTCATTATCCATTCAACACTTATATGAACAAAAAATAAATCAAGAATTGACATTCAATTCCAATAATTAAATGCTAATCATATTAACAAATATTTGGCCAAATAAAAACAAGCATAACACTTATGCATCATATTTTTGCTACAATTGAAAATTAACTTTAACATGTTTTAAAAGCAATCATAAAGTGTCCAACACAATTTAGAGAACTTGCACAACACTTGTGCATCCATGTAGCATGATTTAGTTCATTTTTTGTCACAAAAGAACATAAAAACTCATCAAAACTCACCCAAAACCGAAATCGGCCACTGTTGCCTAGCCTTGGCACCTAGGTGTGCTTGTTGCTAGGCCAGTGCCCACCCAGGGCTAGCATATTGCCTTGTTTCAAGGTATGGACCAAGTTAACTCATTTTTGGCTCAATTTTTGTGCACCAATAATCTTAGGGCACCTTCTAAACACTAAATCACACATTATGGATGAATTTCCAGACCTAAAATACCTTTTGAAAAATGGAAATTCAAGTTCTCAATCATGCTTTCAAAAACAAGTTTAAGTAAGAATCACATTCTTCAAAAATCTCCAATTATTTCCAATCAAATTGGATCCAAAAATGACCGAAACAACTTAAGGCCAAATTCAACATTCTATATCAACATATAACATCAATCAATGCCAAATGAAAATTCAGCATTAGCAATAATGAATTAAAACATACTCATCACATGAATTAACACTTAAAACACATAATAGCATGCTTTTAATTCATCAATCAATGAGCCAAATACAACATTATCCAAACACTCCAATCCATCATATGAATCAAGAATCTGGTGGTTTTGATCAATTTATCACATGAACCAATCATTCAAACAAAATCCAAATCTATGCATGAATTAGGCTATGATACCACGTGTAGGTAAGTATAGCACTAGGATCCATAATAAATTCAATAAAAACTAAATAAAACTGGGCTACATGTATCTACAGGGATCTAAACATGTATATAATTCATATTTGGTTGAGGAAATACTTGATAAAATCAAAAATCAAGGGAGAAGCAAGAACACTCTTCAATACTTGAAGTTGTCTCTTCACTGGTGCAGCAGGAACAAATCCAGATTTCCCCATGCTAAATCCTTATTTTGAGCTAAACATTTTACATGAATCTCTCAACACCTTGAAGATAATATAGTAAAAAAAATCATCCTGATCAGAACACTTTAAGGTCGCTAGAAAATTACACAAAGTGGTTGCCATAACTGTTTCAGCAGGAGCAAGAGCAACCCAAGCATTTTGCCTCTAACGTCAAAGACCACACACCAATGCAAACACCTTTTCTCTACAAAACATAGTTGGAGCAATTTTTTGAGAAATGTAGTAGTGAAGGTTGGGAATTAAGGAGGGAAGTTGGAGAGAATTTGGAGGATCTAACAACTAGCAAGTCTGTTGTGTAGTTTGTTGGGAGAAACTTCCACACACTATATTTCTTAGCTTTTGGTAGCCCCCTCCTTTATATCTATATATAGAGGGAGGATGGTGTGATTCCAAGGTGGCATCACACCTTCCTCAAGGTAGGGGCACCACCTAAGTAAGTGACATGGCAAGATTTAATAGGTTGTATGTGAATTTGAATTTAATTTGGAATCTGCATTTCATTTCATGATATGTCTTCCAATTAAATTCTAATTCCACAACAAATAAACTCTTCATTTGAATTCTCCCTCCAAAATTAATTCTCCAATTTAATTAAATTAAACACTTTAATTTAATTAATTATCCTTTGACTTAAATCTTAAGTCAAAATGCTTAACTCTTTAAGCTAGTCAAAATTAATTTAACTCTTAAATTAATTTGACCAATTTAAAACTTAAATTGATGAAGCCAAAATGACACCAACTTTCGCCCCTCCTCAATTCGGTCATGAAGTAAATTTTCTAACTCTTAGAAAATTCTCCTTAATTTATTAGGAATTGCAATTGCCTTTTGTATGTGACCCATTAGATTCTACCATTCATTGGACATGGGCTCACAACTATTGTGACTAATGGAATATCAAATATCACATTAGTTTAAACTTATTTACACTAAGCGACTTAATTTAATTAATCTTATTAATTGAAGAGTACTCAATCTCCATGGTCGATGTCCAACCTCAAGCCCATGGAGCCTAACTAATTGGCTAGAATGAATGCTCTTGGAGAACCATTCTAGCACTACGCGTACCATACAAATAAGGTATTTCCATCTCCTATCTCCATGAAATAGGCCTAGGGTAAGATATTTGTCGACTTTCTAATAGCCTCAATACTATGCTTCTATTCTCAATGTTTGATTTCCTTTATGACTTTATCTTTGGAAAACTCTTTTCCAAATTGTCATGCCACCTTACGCAAGGATTCTTGGAACCGATCATTATAGAATACATAGGAGATGAACTCTCCCTTCACAACAAGGAGGAGTCAGATCCCATCTTGGATCTCATAAACCTCTATGTCTAAGTAGCCTCTGCCCAATCACCACCAAAATGCCCATTAAAAGTGGCCAATGAAGAGTCAAAGCATAAGGACCTAAACACAAGGTTACCATGGGTCCTCAAATTAAAGGACTAATTATATGCACTAGCGTAGGCTAGAGAACTTGCCACTATGACTATCTAGTGGATTCTCCAGGTGGGTCTTCAATAAACTTGTTCTCTAACGAGCACCTACTAACATGCTCCCATATCTCATATGGCATTGCTTATGGAACAAAGTAATATCCAACTCATGGATTTATGCATCGTTAGCGCAAATCTATCCGGATCTTAGATGCCCTATCTCATGAGATCCTACAACTTGAAAGATTTAAGATCACGATCGTATAAGACTTATTCCATGATCACCGCCTAATGCGTGACCAAGTCCCGTAGTCATGTGTGATCTAAGGGCTTCAACCAAATGCTAGTCAAGTAAACATAAACATAAGGTGAAGATGGCCATTTTATTGAATATCATTCAACCAAGATTGTCTTATAATGGAATAGTTTACATGGCTAATCTAATTGGCTTGTAGGACACTATTCCAACATCAAGGACTTTCACACTACCATACCTCTTCCTATCCCGTTACTGTGTGACAATAAGGTTGCCATCCACATCACCAAAAACCCGATCTTTCATGAAAGAACCAAGCACTTGGACATCGATTGCCATCTAGTTCGGGACTAGTTCAAATGTCGTTTCATTATCCCTCGACATGTCTCCACTACACTCCAACTCACCGACATCTTTACGAAGGCTCTCTCCACTTCGCATTTCCTGTAGATTTTGTCAAAGTTGGGTTTGCATGATGTCCACCAAGTGCCAACTTGAGGGGGGGACATAATGTGTACATACGCGTGTCATTCAGTCATGTATTTATAACCGATTAGCTATGTTTTTATTAGAGTTTGTTAGGTCTTTCCTTCCTGCCTCTTATCTGTATATATATCCCCATTTTCCCATAACTCTGGATCATCTTGTACAACATATTTTTGGGCAAATACAGATTGATTTCTGTCTACAAATCTACTTTACATACAAATGAGTTCTCTTTTATTTGCATAGGATGAACCAAAAGGAAGAAAAAAATGACTAGAGGAGATAAAAACATTATTATTACACCTTTCAATAAGCCGAATACTATTTTTAAGGCGAGAAAGAAGTTTCGTTAGACTATAACCAGCTCTCCCTTTACTTTGGCTTTTGGTCAGGTATCATTTAGCTTGTAGAGCCCTTCCATATTTCTCAAAGTAGATCATTGGTAGAGATGCAATTGAAACGGGATTGCAGTTCTACGATTTTCAATTCTAGTTTCTCAAGAGATCCACCGTAGAATACTTGATCTTCTCCAGTAGCTTCATATGAATTAGGACCAAAGATATAAAGGAAAGGCTCACCATGGAAATACCTACAGGTATTTCCATGTTTGCAGACCCCTTCGTTGAAGTAATGACAACTCTTAACTGGACAGTCTATTATGTTTGGAGAATTTCTATTGCCCTTGATTCTCATATTGTTGAATGCAACTTCTTGGCCACAGAAATCATTAGGAAATTCAAATGATCCTATCTTAGCTATATCTAGTGGATCCTCCAATCCCCTTAACTGGTTTTTTGAACTGTATTCTAAATCTGGATATGGTATGAATTTTAGAGCAATACTATTACCTAATTGAGGATCCAAATAAGTAGTTCTGATCTAAAATGAAGATGGGGTGGAGAAATGGCACGGTGAAGCCAGTGAAAATATGGTAAAGTGCAAGAGAGGATTTGATAAAGCAAGAGAAATTATTGGCATTGAAGGGAAAATAAGTGCAGTTTTAGCCTTTTTATGAGGTTGAGGATGGAGCTATCTAGGGCTAGAGCTAAATGAATCATTTCCTCATTGGGAATTTCTTGTAAGTACATATATCCGATGATCTTCCTTGCAAGATGTGGTTTCAACTGTTTGATTCTATCATGCACAATCTTTGCAGTTTCAAATGAATCCATCTTGTATTTTCATTGCACAGAATACGTTCAAACAAAATTAGCCTAAAAAAACAAAACAAACTAAAATTCTTTATATCCTTAAATAACTTAGAAAAATTATTTTCCCTACTATATCTATAATAGTCACTCGACATACAACACAAATAACAATGAAATAGAAGTTGCAAATAATTTTTGCTGGAAAAAGCCATTTTCTCCTTCATTAGCAACAATGGTGTAGACTTTTTCTTTCTAGATTGGAGGAGGATTGTTTGAAATAACAAGAGAAAAGAGGTTTTATATGCCATAAATTGTGAGGAAAACTATGAAAAAGTGTAAAGCTGTGCAAGAAACACTAGGTAGAACTATATCAAAATTGGCAGAATTGAAAGGAAATAAGGATATGAAATTTTTTACTAAAATCCCACCGCAGAGAGATAACTTTGGTCTTCTCCATTTACAAAGCCACAAAAAAAAATCCAGCTATTCAATTATAAACAAGTTGTTCAAAACAAATACTTCCATTTATCACATAAAACAAAAGAGCCCCTTGACAAACAATCTACCAAAAACTTCACTTAAACCATAAAATACTAAATTCTTTGCAATTGGTCGACAAGTCAAAAACATAAACATCCAAAACAAACAGTACCGGATTCAGCCTAAACTCAAAAACATTGAAATAGATGACAAGAGTTTGAGAAATACTACACTATCTCTATCTCTATCTCTATCTCCATCTCCATGTTGTGAAAAAATCTTGTTGTCTCACTCTCACCCTTACTATATATCCATTTCGCTTCTATCACTTTCACTAATTTTTTCTTCTCACTCTCCAACTCTATCTGTTCGCGAAATAAAAATGACTACAACAAACACATTTTAAAGCAGTGCTTTGTGCTCTCACTTCAATACCTCCAACTTATTTATTTACTCTAAATTTCTTGTCTCTTAACACTTATATTATTCAGCAATTGTTTCATCATCATGCTGAAAAGAAAATATGTTAAATTTCCAGACTCCAGCTACTCTTAATTAAGTATTAATATCAGATAAATAAAGATATAAACATGAAAATTTCCTAAAATTATGATATGGATAATGGATTGGTTGATGACATCTTCAAGTGTCTTTTCTTCAACTAACAAATTCGGGCTCTATATGAGTTATCCTCCTGTAAAGCTTTTAATTGGTAAAAAAAACCCTATCATTTTTAAATTAGCAATTTACTCATACATATTTTTTAAAAATGAGCAATTAACAGCCTTCTTGAATGGTGCGTTCTGCACGCACCAAACTTGCAAAATTTCTTGGAGTTTGGACAACTTTGTGTTAATGAAATGACAAAGTTAGCCTTGTAACATTGTACAAAAACAAACTCATCTTTTTCATTTCATTCTTACACATCACTTTCGGCATTATACTTTATTTTTTCCTCGGAAGACACCGAAGTGAAGGCAAGAATGTCTTCTTCAAACAACATCAACTTAAGGAGAGCTTCAAGAAGTGTTTTAGATATCAAAGTACCTGTCCACTCCCCTATATGAATGCAATAAAAAGGCTACAATAAAGGTTGCTGAAAATGATAGAAAGCCCTCAAAAGGCAAGCTCTGCTATTGTTGTAATTTTCATGAATGTGAATACCTTCGATAGGTGAAGATTGAAAAGGCAAGTTGGTCTCCTGAAGGAATTCTGATCATATATTCATCTAGCAAGAAAATGGTTTATGAAGATGACTTTGAAATTGGAGAGTGTAGTGAAGTACTGAGGTTATTTCAAGGGTTTCAAGGGCTCAATCAAGTGAGGGAAATTACATTCACATCTCTTGGTTTATTGTTGTTATCTTTCTTATGATTATTGTTATGTTATTGATTAAGAATTAGGGCAGATGGAAGAAATGAACTACTTTATTGTGTTGTTGCCTTTTTCTTTTTAGTTATTGAAATGAAACTTTTATTCATGAGTGTGTGAATTTATTTTACTTATGTGAAAATGGACTTATTAGCAAGTAATCTTGAGTAATAAGTTTAGGTGGAATGAATAAATGAGGGTGGCTAACTGAAGCTCAATGTTGAGCCAAATAAAATAAAATGAAAAAAAGAAGATAAACCTCTAAAGCAAAGCTGCAATATAAGGATAAAGTTACAAAAATAAGCAATACATAGAGGAAAAGAGAAAAGACAAGAAAAATTCCTGAAGTGCAAAGGCCAAACCACAAGTGCAATTCCCAAACTAACACAAATAAATAAAAATATAGTGTGGTCTATCTTGAAACCACTGCAACGCCCAAACCAATACAAAAACAAGAATAAGAAATGCATCAAAGGTCCACATTGCATCTATACCCAACTGCATAAATGTTGTACAAAAGCTGTCAAAATAGAGAAGACAAGAAAACCAATGAAGCTGTCAAAAAATTGAATAACCTGACAGAAAATAGATAAGTTGCCAAGCATTACTTCTAACTACCAAAAATATTAACTTTTATACCAACCAACTACATTTCTAGTCAAAATACTTGTGGCTTCATACCAAAATAATACCAAAAGCCAGAATCTACAATTGTATACTATTTTCTAATTTACCAATTAAACATGATAACCAAATGGCCAGAAGTATACCCCACATGCACCAAAACAACCTACCCCATATGCACCAAAACAACCTACCCCAAAAGTCATATTAAAACCCACAAAAGTGACACCACAGCACACGTATCAACACGAATAATTCAGTTTTTCTTGTTCTTTTCTTGAAGCCTTTTTAACTTATTTCTAATATTCTGCAGAACCTCAAAGATCTTAGGTTTTTTCATCCTTGGAGCTCTTGTAGCTTGAGCAGCTCCTGTGTTCACCTCTATCTCATACGAAGTTGAAGCTTTTCTTTTGCCCAATAAAGTCTCATTTCTTGGTCCTTCATATAATCTTCCTCGACTTTTTTTCCCCAAATTGAGCATCCTGCTTACACAAATAATAAAAACCAGCATATTAGTGATTAAGATATTGAGATCTAATAGTAGTGATTGAGATCAATGAAGCAAACACATGAATAAGCAACTAAAGCAACTAGTGACTGAGATCTATGAGTAAATGTAACAATCTACTCTTATTTGATTAGTCACAGTAGCAGTGCTTGAAACTTAGGTTTGTTGTGTTGTAGCTTGGTTTGGTTGAGATGTTTCAACTTGGCATGACTATGTTGAAGCTCCAATTGGTTCTTTTTACCTGCTGCAAGGTAATAATTTTATGCAAAAAGTTAATTTTAGGGATACATACAACAAAGTACATAAGTAAAAATTGTATAACTTAATTTAATGACTAAGTTACTCTTTGGATTATTGGTTCTCTTACACCACTCACTCTTCTTTTTTCTTCTTTAATTCTAGCCTATAGAATAATATACATAATTAAATATGTTTATTTATGAAATATTTTATGTTACACAGTTAAAATAAAGTTACTTTAGTTGCAAGATTCCTTTTTGCAGCAGCAATATTGGAATTAGGTTGTCTACAACACTTGGTTGTCCAGATCCAAAGTTATTTCCCTACATTTAAGATGTTCAATAATTATACAGTTTAGGTAAAGGATGAAAAATTAGATATTTAAATTAACTTACAACTTTATGTAATGTTGAGTTTGGATGTATTGGATTTTTGCATGTTCCCTTATTATGCTCTAGCTGCAAACATTTCTTGCAATAATGTGAGAAACTTTTTCTTGTTGAGACTGTTGCTTGCAACTCATCTGCGGTCTTCCTTCTCATTTTTCTAGGCCTGCCCCTCTTTCTTGTGTAATCTGGTGCACTCAAGGGTTCATAGGTGGTCTTTATATAATCAACACTCCTAGGAACAACATGTATCATGTTTGAATACACCCTCAGATATGTCTCTTTCTTAAAGCAATCAACTACATAATCATCAATTTTGTGCCTTCTCTCACATATGGCAGCATAAGCATGGCAACAGGGGAAACCATTCAATTGAAATAATCCACAAGTGCATGTGCTCTTGTTCAAATCAACTACATACCTTTCAAAAATTCCAAACTCTACTTCAAATTCATCCCTCCCATGGTACCTAGGAACACAAAATCTTGACTGCCTGTGGGCTTTGTTCAACTTTCTCATAATTTTAGGACATATTGTCCCATCATACTTCTCTATGCCCTCTCTCTTCAACTATATTCTTGATGCCAATCTTTCCTTAATCTATTCAAAAGTAGAGATAATTGACTTAACTCTAGCTTGTCGTATGCAGCTGTTGAAAGATTCACACAAGTTGTTGACCAAGATATCAGACCAACACATGCTCCTGAAGTGAGATCTAGCCCAATGATATGTTGGTATCTTCCTAAGCTACTCTGCAGCTGTCTCATAACAATCATCAAATTTAGGATCAAGATCTTCTATTTTCTTTATCCATCTTGAAAACTCATTTTTGTTTCCAGTGCATGCAGCTTTCTAAAATGAATCCGTAAGCTCAAATTGCCATATTTGCTCTAAAATTGGCATATAAATGCCTCAACCAAAATCTATGTTCACATCTAGGGGCAATCTTCAAGTACATCAATGAGACCCTTTTGTCTGTCTGAAATAAAGGTCTATTTCTCCTCATCAACTCCACCAATATCTAAGAACAACTCATCTAAAAACCAACTCCAAGTGTCCCTATTTTCAACCCTCACCACAGTTATTGCTATTGGCCACATATTGTCATTTCGATCCCTTCCAACTGCAGCTAGAAGTTGTCCTCCATGATATGTCTTTAAGAAACAGCCATCAAGCCCTTGATGGGCCTGCAACCATCCAAAAATCCTCTTTTCATAGCTTCCAAGCTGAAATACATTCTGTTAAAAGTAGGGATTCTTTATCTTCCTATCTCTTCAAAATTAATTTACTGCCTAGATTTGTCGCCCTCACAGTCTCACAATAATCCCATAGAAGCCTATAGTCCAAGCAGTCATTCCCTTTGACTTTTCTATTGTTGTTTCTTTTCCCTCAAAACTATCCAATAATTTACATTCAAGCTACACTTCATGTAGATCTTATTTTGCAAATTCTCAATGCCAATATTATGGTTGTCCCTAATTATTTTTTCTGTCCTCTTTGCAATGTACTTGTAATTGGCTAATCTGTTGTCAAACTGTTTTGCAAATTCTTGATGCATGTATCCTCCAATCACATGCCTCATCTTGGCAAACTGCTGTGATTCTGTGCCTTTCATTATTTAAGAAGAGAAGCTTGTACCCATGCCTCACACTCCAATCCCTCAGCACCTCTCTAAACTCCTTACCATCTTGAAACTTATCCCCAACTTTTAGCTTATAGCTCTTATATCAATGCACCCTGGCTTGTAGAAAGGAAACTTGGGGACATCCTCATTTGAGCCATCTAAATTAGCAATTCATCTACTTTAATACCTAAACTATACTACTCTTCATCTTGTATATTGTCTTTCAAAGCTAATCATGTGCCCTTTTTTGTAGTCATCATAACCTTCTTCTTAATATTCTTCAATTTTTCAATCAATTCAGTCTTGCTTGGCACTCTTTCATAAAAGATGTCTTCATCACTTGAATTCTCCAAGTCCTCTAACACTTCTGAG
This sequence comes from Jacaranda mimosifolia, assembly GCA_018894105.1. Taxonomy (NCBI): domain Eukaryota; kingdom Viridiplantae; phylum Streptophyta; class Magnoliopsida; order Lamiales; family Bignoniaceae; genus Jacaranda; species Jacaranda mimosifolia. Next base: position 24,283,330 of record CM032129.1, read on the forward strand.
GGTGTATCTAAGCTTTGATGTTCATCATCCTTCCCCTCATTCTCTTACTCATATGGTATGTAATCTGAGTCATCATACTCAAATTCTTGATAATTGTCAGTTTCTTCTTCACAAATGCTTTTACCCTTGTCTTTAACAATTGGCTCATTTGACCCCTCCATGTTAACATCACTTATAACAACATCCCCACATTGTGAATCAAGAGTAAAATCTAAATTATCATCCCCCCAGAGTTCATTAAAATTAAATGTTACATTATTATGGCCCTCATCTCCACCTAAATCATCAGCACATGTGTTCTCATTAACTCTTTCATATAGTTCATTTATGTTAGGAGCTACTTGATCATCTAAGTTTTGTTCATCCAAAAAAGTGACATCATCATCATCATTCTGCCCTAAGTCATCATTTCTCTCTTTAGAACCTAGACTCACAGTTGCACCCTCATCATCATTCCCCCTCTCAGAACCCAAACCTACATCACCATAATCTTAATCATCACCCTCACCCTTACCCACACCCTGATCTGATTTATCACCCACATTTGTTGCGTCACCATCAGACCCTTCATTCATTTCACTATTCAAATTCTGATGACTTTGAATAATATGACCCTGAGTGTTTATAACTACAATTGGTGTGGTTGTTTCTTCAACATAAATAGTTATAACATGAGAGTTCTTTAAAGCAGCTTTCATTTCATTAAGACTATCGCCATCACATATTAATCTACAGCCATTTTCAAGAGACTGCCCAGGTAGTGTGTAGTAAAAGCATGTATTCATTCTTTTGCCCCCCATATATTTCACACAGCCAGTAAAACTCTATCTTGTTCTTCATGGTGCTCAATTTAAAATTACAGAATACAAGTTTCTTACCTCTTTTATACATGACAACAGGGTCACTCACAAATCTTCCACCCACCCACATTTCAAAAAGATGGTCCTTCATTTCTATACAAAAACAAAAAGAGATATACTGTGAGAATAGTTTGTTATCACTACAAGTTTATCACTGCAATATATACTCTACTATATCTAGGTCATATGTCATGTCATCACTAGATCATTATCATTACAACATATCTTGTTCAAAAACCAATTTTTTAGCATTTACAACTATTACAGCAATATTACATCAATTTCAGACATAGAGCAGCATCAATTTAATCTAAAAAGTGAAGCATTAGAAATTTAGACCAAAGATCAAAGCAGAGCATCAATTCTACAATACCAAAGTAACAGGAGTTTGAGTAGCAATTTCAAACTTCAAAACACATAAACTTAAAAGAGTTCAAAAAATATGGCCAAGTGTTCGATAAACCATGATATACATAAATCAAACCCTAATAGGATCAATTTTAGACTAACAAACTTAAATCAAACTACTTTTCATCACAATAAATAGATAATAACACAAATAACAGTAAAAAATTTGAAAAGCCCTAAACTCATGAAATAAAAAATAAAATAAAATAAAATGTGCTGTCATTGCTTACCTTAAATGCTCCTTCACTAGCCCTTCTTAAAAGCTTCAAAACCAGGCCCAATGTATGTGCACGTTGTCGTCATTGCAAAACGGACAACCTAGAATATATCCACACGTTTTCTTTGATCATAAATGGCCTTTCCTTCAAAATTGTTCGGATGAAACCACAAAACAAAAACTAGGATGCGATATTATCAAACAGACGAGCACAAAAAAAAAGAGGAAATGAGGATTTTTTGAATGCAAAGAGGATTCTAGGGTTTACGCACTATACAGAGAGGGTAGTAGGGAAGAGATTATTTTTTTTTTTTTTAATATGCCCAAATTCTTTATATCTTAGTATTTAACTAAGGGTATTTTAGATATTTGATTATTCAAAAAATGGCACTTTTAAATTGGCCGAATGAGTATTATTAATGCAGATACAGGGGGTAGTGAGAAAATTAATTATTCATAGGGTTTTTTTGCCAATTAAACACTTTACAAGGGAGTAAATTGTATAAAGCTGAGAACAAAAAAAAAACCACCATATTGCACTAAATCAACCTAACAACCCCAAATATCTTACATAACCCAGATAAACCCTACCAATCAAAACATAGCAACAATAACAACTATGATTCTGCAAATGTTCCTCCAATTCAGTTTGCAATCCTTAATCTCACATTCCCAGCCTCCAATTTATTTATTTTTCAAATGAGACCTGGGATTATACTTTTTGACCTTGCACACTTGGGTGGGTCAACCCATTCAAAGAAACCACACTCATTCCTCTATAAATGACAATCAACACAAATCTTAGGTAAAAATCAATATGTCAAACGAAAATCAAAATACCCATTGACAAAACTTTATACTTGGGCAAGAAATAAATCTTCTACCAGAGTTTTGCTCAGTCCAAGAAATCTAACCAAGCATTTATGACCACATAAGCATTTATGGGGCCTCAACGATACTGAAGAAGTTGAAGATAAAACTGCCATTGTGTGAAAAATATAGAAGAATGAGATGTTATCGTTCGAGAAAAAAGATGAATGAAGAGATAAAAAAAATATTAGAGAGAAGGAGAGATGAAGAGAAATGATTTTTAGCAATTTAAGAAGGGAAAAAAGTAAAAAAAAAAAAAAAAAAAGAACACATTTTTAATTATTCTAGCACTTTCAGTTTTTTCACATCCACTTCAGCATTTTTTTTGGCGTGCTTTTTGGGTTTTTTTTTTCTCTCAGCATTTTTTCTTTTGGTTTTAGCTATTTAGGTGATGTGGCAGATTACATGGATGGTGATGTGGAGCTTGGTGACAAATGTCGCCCAATCCCCAAAATTTAGGCCCAATTGATTCTGACTAGGCAATTATTGGGCTCAATTGAAAATGTTTAAGCCCAATGGACCAAATCTGGGAAAAATTGGATTAAATGTGCTAACCCCGTATCAAAATAGAGTGAAATTGAAATAGGTAATAGTTAGGGGACTAAAATTACAAATTGTCCTTCTCATTTTTATAATTATTAAAATTATCTTTTTAACTTTAAGAGAAAAGCATTACTAAAATCAGAGTTTTGTATATATTCAAATAATTCAGCAGTAGATTTTTATTTTTACACAATGTTAGTCCTCTCACTGAACGATATGGGCACATTAATGTTGAAATTATACAAGGGCTGTCCCGTTGATTTATTTGAAAGCTAATTTGAATCTTTATACATTCAAGTACATGGATGGCATGTAAAAAGATGTTGATAATAGAAACATCAACTTAAAAACTAATCCGATGACCCAACTGGGACTTGATTGTGCATTTCAGTTCAGTTCGATACATTCTATTGTCAACATTATATGGAAAAAGAACTCTTCTTTCATAGGCATGCCAACATATTCATGTTTTTTTTTTCAAAATATTAGTTATATTGCTAAAATTGATTATAAGGGTAATTTGATAAATTAACTAAAAATAGTTTATTGATTTAACATTAATTCACTAAGTAAAAGGACCGAAGAACCTAAAAGACAAGTTAAGCCCATAAAGATGGGCAAAAAAATTCTAATGGGCATAAGCCCATCAAGACTAAAATCTATAAATACTGAGCCTCAAAACGAAGTTAGGGGGAAAAAGTTCATTCACAAAAAACTACAAGCTTGAAGAACTTTCGAGAAAGAAAAGATCTCTCTATGTGCGTTCAAGAGAAAAATAAACTAAGACACTACTATCTTCCAAAAATGATCTTGCTCCATTCCATGTAGTATTATTTTAGCCTTGTCTGTGGGAATTCAAAAAAGGAAGTAGGAACACTAAGAATGCAAATGAGATCTATGCAGAAAGTCCCCAGTACTCGCATGACCTCTTGATGTGGGAAAAAGAGTGATAACCTCCAAGACCCGCACTCATCACTAATAAAGAGCGAGGACGACCCCATGCCCACCGAGCCTCAAAGCAAGAAGATGAAGGCTTAGGAATTAGATTTTGGAGTGCAAGAACAACTTAAAAGTATAGAGACCTATCCTGGAGATCCTTTGAAGACTATTAAGATTGGAACCTTGCCAGACCCAATTTTCAAGAAAGAGTTGATACGCTTCTTGAGAGACAACCACGGCATATTTGCTTAGAGCGTGATGAATTTGTAGGGAATCTCCTCATATATCATTATGCACCACCTCAGAGTGTATCTGAAACTGCGGTGCAATAGAAAAGAAGAAACTTAGGAGCGAAATGCAATCAAATAATCAAAGAGTAGATAAGCTGCCACAAGCAAAGTACATCCAACTAGTATAATACCCAAAGTGGCTAGCTAACATAGTACTAGTTCCCAAGTCTAATGGAAAGTGAAAGAAGTGCATCGATTTTACTGATCTCAATAGGGCCTGCCTAAATGACCTATTCCCTCCCTTTATATTAATGCATTAGTAGATTCCATTACAGAGTGAGATACTAAGTTTCTTGGATGCCTATCAAGGATACAACTAAGTTTGCTTGGCCCTAAAGGATTAGGAGAATGCGAGCATCATAATCGCAAATGGAATGCTACAGTGTAATGCTATTTGGACTTAAGAACATAGGTGTTATTTACCAAAGGCTAGGCAATCACATGTTCGAAGGAATGAACGAAGGAAACATGAAAGTTTACATTAACAATATGGTGGTGAAAAGCAGCGAGCGAGGTAACCACCTCCCAACCTTAGAGAATGCTTCAACATCTTAAAGAGATTCAACTTGCAACTCAACTTAACGAAGTGCGCTTTTCGGATGTATGGAGGCAAGGTCCTAGGATACGTGGTATCCATGTGTGGGATTGAAGCTAATGTCGATAAGATCAAATCAATATTAATGATGCCATCCCATGCAATATCAAGGATGTGCAAATTTAATAGGGTGCCTAGCCGCATTGAATCATTTCATCTCTTGGTCTGTTGATGAATGACTGCCTTCTCAAGATCCTAAGGGGAGCCAAAGCTTTCGAATAGATCAATGAATATAACAGAGCCTTCTTATAGTTAAAGGAGTACCTAATGTCGCCACTATTATTGAAGAAGCCAAGAATGGGTGAAAGTTTATAATTATATCTAGTCGCAATAGATGTTGAGGCCAGTGTTGCATTGTGCATGAATAGGGAAGAGAACACCAACAAGCATATTACATCAGCTATCTCCAGCAAAGTCCCAAAACACGATCTGTCCCTATCGAGAAACTAGCTTTGGTAGTAGTGATGGCCGCCTAAAATCTCTATTCGTCTTTTCAAACTTACCTAATTATGGAACTTACCAACTACCCTTTGAGAAAGATACTCAGCAGCATAAAAGCTTTGGCTAGGCTCGAACGGAGCTGAGTCAGTATGGGATCGAGTGCTAGACCTAACTTACTATCAAAGCACAAATATTAGTAGATTTCCTAGTGGAAGGAACCAGAGAAAATATAGAAAGCTCCCTTCCTACTTAGGTCTTTCACGTGGATGGATTGGCTACAGGAGCTGGGAGTGAAACGAGAATAGCCTTGGAGAGCCCCCATGGTGTGAGGATGGAGTATGCAGTAAGACTTTCTTTCTTTGCCTTAAACAATGAAGCTGAATATAAAGCATTAACCATAGGGATGAAACTAGCCCACACAGCTAGAGCACGACGCTTAGCCACTTGTAGCAACTCCCAAGTGGTGAATCAAGTTGCCAGGAACTATAAAGCTAAAGAGGATAGCATTGTTGAATATCTAAACTAAGCAAAAATAATACAACAAATGTTTGAGGAATTCACCTTCATACATATTTCATGCGAAGAAAATGTGGATGATGATTGGTTAGCCAAAATTGGCAGCTTAATAACCAGTGTGAAGAGTTGGTGAATCACATTCTTAACTCTAGATACTATGGACCAATAACCTCTTGGAGATAGAATTGAACTTACCCCTAAGATAATGGATATAAATGCCAGCGCTAACACGTGGAAGACTCCCATCGTGAAGTACTTGCAAGATGACTATCTATCCAATAACCCAAAATAGCTCGCCAAGTAAAGGTGCCAGCAACCCGATTTGTCTTGTGGATGGAGACTTGTACAAGAGAGGCTTCTCGCAACCCTACCTAAAATGCCTACCACCGAAAAGGGTAGAATATATGCTCAGGGAGCTCTACGAAGGCTTCTATAAGAATCACTTCAGAGCTACATCACTGGCTTCTATTTCATTTTTTTTTTTTTTTATTTTCTAATTTTATCTATTCTTAAATATTAATAAATTAAAATAGGAGTAATAAGTTCTCGTCATTGCTCCACAATAGAAAAAATCTTAATGGAACCACACAATATATTAATTTGGGACTTTTTTCCTTCCATTTTGTAGAGATATCTGCACTATAACAGTATTGAAATCACTAAGCATCATAATTTAAAAATTCACATGTTTTTTCAAGTTTTGCTTAACATTCTCCAATTTTTATATCTTTTTTATTTTTAACTTCTTAAAACAGTATTATTTTTCAACTTTATATTAATTCAATTAAACAATACAGATAAATCAAGAAAAATGTATTATTCAAGCAAATAAGTAAATAAATAATTTAGTTATACACATAATTTATTATAAAATTTGCTTGAGTCATTTAATTTGTCAACCTCTTAATATAGAGAATCCTTATCTATCAATATATACATGCTTTGCATTTTATATGACCTAAAAGAAGCTCACTGGACAATTCAATATCACAATAGTGCTTTGACAACTCTTAGCAGACGATTTTTGTAGCGCCCCAGCCAGGAGGTGTCTGCTCCCGTCCAAGCCGCTACCAAAAATATACCACAACCTCTCTAGATAAAAGATAATAAATCTTTCAAAACCTAAATATATAATTTCCATGAGTAACATCCATTAATAGTTAAACTTTGTTACCAAAATATCATAGATCACACTTAACATTTTCAAAACCTATCTGTCATGTCTATATCAGTAACTCAACAGTCTACAATCTGTACATCTATACATTCATTGGGTTTAATACCTCATGTGTCACATGATCTAGTCTATCCTCATCACTCCTTCTTATCTAGGGTAAAGAACGAAAAGAAAAAATACAACAACGAAAGTCCAAATGACTTAGTGAGTTATTAAAGAATGAGCAACATAAGTATATAGAGTAGTAACAAACAAGCATGGAATCACCAATAACAATCACGACTATAGTAGATATACGAGGTACTAATCATGTAAAGGAATACAACTGACTAGATAAATTAATTGATAATAAATAAATAACATTTTTGCAAAACCAATTGTTGTTGGTTCTCCTACTTTGTCACTCCACTTTTAAAAACACAAAAAATCCTTATTCCTCCAAGTCCTCGAGTGATTGGCTCAGTAAAGTAATCATGTATTAGACATGGCTAAATGCATGCCTTATCCTGCTCATAGACAATTTTCTCCAGCTGGCTATGAGACAGAATTATAACAATAGGGTATCGGTCGGAAACCATCCATCGTAGATCTGTTCCGTCCGATAATTTTTAAATATTGATCCCAGGGCCCATCCCTAAGGTATCAACAAACTTGTGTATCCATAGTATAATATGCCCAGCTAATGCAGTAAAAATGTCCAACAGTAATGCAATAAGCATATCTACTCGCTATGAGGAATGAACAAGTAATCAATTAATATCGAGCCTATCTCAAGCACTGTTTAAAAAATTGGACCGGACCGGCCAGTCGGACCAATCAGACCGTCAACAGGCCGGCGAACCGGTTCGATTTTCTCAAAAAAATGAAAAAATGAAAAAAAAGCCATATTTTGTAAAAATCAGTCAGACATGGCAGTCGAACTGATGAACTGGTGAATCGTTCATGGTTCAATTGAACCAAACCGGTTTTTCCATTTAATTTTTAATAAAATTAATTTTTTTTTAATTTTTTTGGTCTAAGTACAAAGTTTGAAGGTTAAGGTACACTTCACAAGCTATCTAAAAGACAAAAAAAGCCTTAGTTTAGAGTTTAGAATTAACTTACATACTCTCAACTTTAAACTTTAGACTTGATATATTTAAGTTGTTGTGATCATTTATAATATGAATTGTGAAATTTGTTGTAATTGTAGACAATATCATTTAAAGTCTTTATGTTTTATATTTTGGCATTTTATTAATTTTTAAGTAATATATATCGCAATTATGACGTTACGGTTCAATTACGGTCCGACCAATGATTGAACCAGTAAGTTTTTTGGTTCAATGAACGGTCCGATTTTTCGAACACTGATTTCAAGGTAATAGTCATTATGATAATAGAAAATACATTTTGAAATCCCTTTTTCAGTTTTCCCAACACAATTGCCAATTTCAAGTAAAACAACGTATATCACAATCAACTAAGAACCATAATCAAGATAAAAGGGCGATGTGTGGTAAAATTCCAACTTTTTCGTTTGGGTGGTCCACTTAAGTCACTCATTTAATATTTCTTCATTTATCTTATCAAGTCACTCATTCTTTCTTAATCTTTCTTAACTTATAATCTTTCTTAATTCTTCATTTAATATTACGTCATTCATTCTTATCTTGCCAAATGTTACATATTCAAATATTATTTATTTATTTATTGAAATTTTACTTGAATCTAGTTATAATTTAAGTCAAAAGCCTAACTAAAAGTGATAGGATTCCCTATAACCATCCCCATTCCTTATGATTATTTGACTTAACTATTTTAATTTAACTTGATATAGTAAGATTCACTATTTGATTTACCCAATCTGAATCACAAAAATCGCTTATATTAGTTAGACAGACCTAAAAGCTTTAGAGTATAAAGTTCTAGCTCAGTTAACATCACTGACTCAAACAACTCATATTCAATTGTATCTATTGTCATAAAAATTAATCCAATTCAAGTCGAATAATATCTAACTTTAAGTAATACTAATTTCTCAACGACATAAAGCTCTTCGTATTATAAGACTCAACTTGATTTCTCGCAAATCATTCTTACATTAAATTTTTTATATCCATTAATATCACATTTTACAGGCTTAAATCAATTTAAATTCTTAAATCAATAAACCTATTTTATAAGTACTTGTGCTAATTGACCTTATTTCACAAGGATGATCTTGAAATATACTTAATCATCATAACTTAAGGTTTTAATTCAATTTAATTAGAAGTTACCAAATGTAATTCATGAGCAATCATAACCTCTTTATTGGCAACCTTATTTATAATATAGTATGTTAAGATTCAAGATCATAAAGTAATTGATTTTATTCTCAATTTATTAAGTCTAAATATTGTAATTGATTTTAAATTTAATGTTTATATAATTTACTCTTTTAAACTTGGCCAAGTCATACTTTATTTACAATATATCGTACTAGCTGAGTTTAGTGCATGAATCAATTTGATAATCCTTAACATTCTAAGTTCAATTCATAATTGACTTTTGGGCAAATTTACAATTTTCGTCCTGTAACTTTACCAATTTTAGATTTTTGTCATATAAGTTGCATAATTGAAATTCTAGTCCTATAAATATTAAAAAATATCATTTTTTGTCCTTTTTTCACTGGAGATGGCCAAGGTCGTCGGAAAAGCTAACGTGGCTCGCTGGACGCTTGCCCATTTGGAGTTTTTGCCTTGTTGGCAGCTGACGTGCTTGATTAATTGGCAAAATTACAATTTTCGTCCTGTAACTTTACCCATTTTAGATTTTGGTCCTATAAGTTGCAAAATTACAATTCTAACCCCATAAGTATCAAAAAATTGTTACTTTTATAATTATTTACTAATTAAAAATAAAAAAATAATTTACCGTATTAACAATATTTTTTTAACTCGCTTATTGGCACAACTTTTAATTTAAAAATATACACATATATATATACATATATTTATATAAATATATATTTAATATAATTTATAATTATTTACTAATTAAAAAACAAAAATCACATGGTTAAAATAATTTAATTAAAAATAAATATATTAAAAATGAAAATTAAAAAAAGGGAAAAAAATGGTACATTCCTCGCCCCCCCCCCCCCCCCGACAGCCACCATGGCCACCGCTTGGCCAGATCGGGCCATGGCCAGATCCATAGTTGACATTTTTTTTTTTCTAGTTAGTCAAGCTACATCAACTTCTAACAAGGCAAAAACTTCAAATGTGCATGCGCCCGGCGAGTCATGTCAGCTTTTCCGGCGAATTTCGCTGGCTTCGACGAAAAAAGGACTAAAAGTGACAATTTTTTTTATACTTATAGGACTAAAGTGAAATTTTGTAACTTATAGGACCAAAATCCAAAATAGGTAAAGTTACAAGACAAAAATTGTAATTTTTATTTTTTTTTCTCAATTCATCAAGCCACATCAACTGCCAACAAGGCACAAACTCCAAATACGCATGCGTCGGGTGAGCCACGTCAACTTTTTCGGAGACTTTCGCCAGCTCCAATGAAAAAAGGACTAAAAGCGATAATTTTTTTATACTTATGGACTAAACTAAAATTTTGCAACTTATATGACGAAAAACCAAATTGAGCAAAGTTACAGGATGAAAATTGCAAATTTGCCTTGACTTTTGATATGAAAGCCCACAAAGTTAAAAGAGTAAAATGACTAAAAGTAGCTTAATGGATTATTAAGCTTATAAAAAAGCAACAGAACCCCAATAGGCTTGAGTCCATCAAAACATAAATTAGAAATACTAAGTTTGAAAGAGAATTTGAGCATAAAAAAACACTAGCACTTAAGGGGAAAAAAAACTCTCATGTGTTGCAGAGAATGAACTTGATACATTGTTGTTTACTGGAAAGAACCCCTACTCTATTTCCATGCAGTACCAAAGCTCCTGATTCTACCAACCAGAAGGTCCTGAGGTTGGAGAATATGGAAAACTACCAATTTGAAGCACTGTCACATCTAATGTCAGAACTCACCCCAATAGTATAGAGGATATCATATGAGATGCCCATGCACAAGGCACCACTTTTCAAAGATCCCACTCTACAGTTAACCTGGAATGCATTGAAAACTTTATTGAAGAATGCTATTACTCAAGTTACAGCCAAAGTGGTGACCCAATATACGAAAAAACACCACTCATAGGAGCTGCAGTAGTCTTCTCACTGAAGCCGAGCGACTTGGTCCTCCTTGAAGTGAGATGTCGCTCTCTCTCCTTTACCTCTATAGATGGACATCCATTTCTCCTTCCAAGGACATTTCCTCAGTAATTCCCATTAAGTTGGAGTCCAAACTCATTCGTTGTGCCTACAAGAATACTTGGACAACTTTCTAATGAGGATGAAACTCTATGACTTATGTGAAATTGCATACTCCAAGTTGTTCTGCACCAAACTCACTAAGTGAATCTTGGCATAGTTTAACTAGATGCCAATTGGATCCATCATAAACTAGGACCTATTGCCACAGTACATTTTCCAAAATTTCTCCATCAACCGATATACCTAAAAAAGCAGCATACCTATTTACCATCAAATAGAAAAATAGATAGTCCCTATGAATTACCTCAATTACTCTATCCAGGAGATACACAAGATCCTCCACATCAATCGGGAAGTCTTGTCTAATAGAATTTGAAATACTTGAAATTTAAAGAGTCAGTTGTTGGAAAACCTCCCACTAATTGGAATAACTACTGATGCGCACCTCAAAATCAATGAAGCCACGACCGCTCAAGAGACCAAGAAGTGCAAAATGCATGATGAAGGAAAACAACAACAACAAGAAATAGGGAGATCAGGCCCCTTCAAACTTTCACCACCTACATAATACTTACGGTTCCCAAAGCGGATATTTTGTCCATAGCATGTAATATCCCAAGTCTTTAGATTAATTATTATGGTCTATCTCAAAAGTATTATTAATTATACATTTAGAAGTACTCGAATTTTGTTAAGGCTAGACTTCGATGTCATAGGACCTAGAATGAAAGATGCATAGCTAGTAGTGACTTTTTGTCTTTTGAGGAAGATAAAAGATGGATATATACATATACAACATTGGATGCTAGGAATAGAGGATCTATTTTAGTCTGTTTTGATTCTTCATCAATATTTTTAGGTTGCTCTCCTAAAATTTGAGTATACGATTTATTTAGAGCTCAATCAATATTTAAGGGATCTTAATCGAAAGTGAATAAGAGATATATATTGAATTCCTTTTGGAGCTTATTAGGATCTTATTCTAGGCACTAATCTTGATTTTTACTAGCAATGTTGAGGATATAGACTTTCGATCTTAGTAATTTTTTAAGAATTTCTCTATGATGATTAAAGATGTAGAACTTATCTAGATGCTATAGGATGTTAATTATTTGATAGAAGCTTTATTTGTTGAGTTTTAAGTAATGATTAAGGTAGATACTAAGGATATTAGTTCAAAACTACACATGTTAAGGTTATTGTTTAGTTATTTGACTTATCATATTAATGAGTCATAATTTATATCTATCTTTTCAAAATGTGAAGAGGGATTGGAGGTGGTCAAAGTATGTTCAGAAAAACATATACTTTTTGGTGAGGTGAATTAGTAGTATGATTCAACATTTTTTGGTTTATGATTTTCTCTTTATAGTGAAGAAAGGTTGATCTTGTGGTTCATATTTTATTTTAAGCTAATTAGTGATTAAGTCATATCAATTAGCCTAAATTATTTAATTTATTTCAAGTTATTATTAAGCCCATAACTAGTATAAAAATAAGCCCATAACTTGTATTTGTGTTTTTATGGGTTAGGTGTAATAGCAGCCAAAATTATCTAATTCATGATTAAGCCCATAAATAGTTTAGAAAATAAGCCCACAAATTATTATGAAATATTTATGGGTTTAGGTTCATGATTATCAAATTAAAAATGAGGAAAATCATTTTATTTTTTGAATTTTCGGATATATGGATAGATGGATAATACTTGAGGTCTTTCCATCATTTTTAAAACTCCATTTGGATAGTTTTGACCCCCATAAGGTACCTAGTCATATTGCTTAGCTAAAACCATATAAATATAGGTGATATGGAATCCTAGGATCCTACTTTTTGTGTCATTGTATTTTCCATGCAAAAATTCATCATAAATATTTTGTATTATTTAATTACTAATTAACCTATGGTAATAGCAAGTCAAAATCTAAAATAATTAAGTCATGAGAGAGCTAGGATTTCGGATAAAGTTTAATCAGAAGCTTGAGAATTTCAGTAACTATCTACTCCCAATAAGTTTAGGATTGTAGACTATCTTCCCAAGATAATTACTAAGTAACTATGAGTTATTACTATCTGGGATTGAGACTGATCAAATCTGTGGGAGTTAGGATTTGAGTTATCTACTATCTCAATAAGATAAAGATTGTAGTCTATTTTGGTACTCAACCTAGGAGTATAAATATGCATACAATAGGTAATAAAAAGCCTAATACATAGAAGTGAGAAAATATCAAATTTTTCGTAGGAAATTTCATTCTTTGGTATTGATATTTTTATTGTTTTTGTCATAGAATTGGTGGGAAAAGCTTAAGCGATAAATCAAATATGAGGAAAACTTTAGGTGTTAGGGCTTTGGTGTAAGTAAATCTCTTTTCTCTGTCTATTGAAAATGTTTTTCTGCAAGAATGATTTCTGCATTAAAATAGAGAATTTGCATATAATGGATTGAGTTTCTTAAACATAATCGTTTATTTGTTGCAAAAATTATTTTTTTTACAAATGTTTAGTTGTTCATAAGACTTTTCACATGCATAAAATTCTTTTAGGATTTGAGCATGTCAAACAAAATTTTCTAAATCTCACATGAAACTTAGTGTTTTGTGTTCTCTATTAAAATAGAGTAATAAAAAGATTATATGCTCTGAATAATCGAAAAACTATTTGTAGGAACGAGTTCCATAACTGTCCTATGGGGTTACAATAGCAAAAGACTTTTGAAGCCACTTAACAGCATTGCAGTTAAGATATTTGAAACCACTTAATGACGTCATAGTTAATGTCTCTAAAGTCACTTAACGGCATTGTAGTTAAGGACTCTGAAGCCACTTAAAAGCGTTGTAGTTAAGATCTCTAAAGCCACTTAACAGGGTTGTAGTTAAGTACTCTAAAGCCACTTAATAGGGTTGTAGTTAAGATCTTGGTGAATTAACCAATTAGAATTTCAAAAGTTCATTAGCGTGGTTAAGTAATAAATTAAAAGTGTTTGATAAGCTGTGTAACTTTTTCTCTAATTACTCTAAAAATAAGTTTTGAAATTACTCTAATAAGATGATTCTTGATTCTTGTATCTACTTGTTATTTGTTAAAATGAAAGCAAATATTTTTCTCTTTAATAATTTTACTTCTTTTTTTTATGTTTATACATGCTCAAATCCAATAGAAGGTAAAGGAAATTTATTCACTGGGCAAAATGCCGCTCATACTTTATTGATTAACCATTTTGTAGATAACTTACTTTAAGACAAGGAAGACAAATAGCTTTGGAGATGTGACGAAAGATCTGTTGGAATAGTGCCTCATAGCCAATTAGAATTGGTGTGTAAATACTACTCCAATTGTGAGACAATCTTGATTGAATTATATCTTATAAAATGGTCACCTTCATCTTATGATTTTTATACTTCACTTACATTTGATTAAAGCCCTTAAATCATACGAGACTACGAGACTTGGTCATGCATATGATAGTAATCATGAACAAGTCTCTGAGGTCATGATTTTAAATATTTCAAGTCATAGAATCTTACAAGAAATGGCATCTAAGATTTGAATAGACTTGCATTAACGATACATACTCCAAGGGGTTGGATATTGCCATGTTTCATGAGCAATCTATGTTAGATATGGGTGCATGTTAGTGGGTGCTTGTTAGAGAACAAGTTCACTAAAGATCCACCCACAAAATCCACTAGATAGCCGTAGTGGCAAGTCGGTAATGAAGAATTCTCAAAGTTTACGACAGTGCATGTAATTAGTCCTTTGACTTGAGGATCCACAGTAACCTTGTATTTAGGTCCTTATGCTTTGACTTTTACTCGATCACATAACCTGTCATCCAATATTAGATTGGGAATGAGCTACTTAAACATGGAGGTTTGTGAGATCCAAGATGGGATTCGTTTCTTCGTTATTGTGAAGAATGAGTGCATCTCTTATGTATTCTATAATGATCGATTCTAAGAAATCATTGCGCAACGTAGTATGACAATTTGAAAAAAGTGTTTTTCAAAGTTATAGTCATAAAGTGAAATTGAACATTGGATGTAGAGACATAATTATTGAGGCTATTAGGGAGCCAATAATTATCTTGCCCTAGGGCTCTTTAAGGATATAGGAGACAGGAGAACCGTATTTGCATAGTAGGCGTAAGCTATAATAGTTCATCAAGATATAATTCATTCATTTGATTAGTTGGGCTCCATGGGCTTGTTGCTAGACATCGAACATGGAGATTGGGTACTCTTCAATTAATAGAGATTAAATGTAAAAGTTATTAGTTTAAATAAGTTTAAACTAATTAGAATATTTTAATATTCAAAATATCACATAGAGTTGTGAGCCCATGTCCAATGAATAGATGAACCAATGGGTCACACACAAAAATATAAGGAAACTCTTATTTGATAGGAGGAATGTTCTAAGGAGTTAGAAAATTCAAAGTAGGCGTTTTTGCCTAATGAGAGAAAACAAGTTGACTAATTATCAATTGGTTATTTTGTCTTGATTAAGTTAAGTGTTAAATTAATAAAAGTAATTTAAAGAGTTAAATTAGGCTAATTAAATTAAGGTGTTAATTTAATTGGTGCCATATGACATATTAATTAGTCATATTACCTTAAGGAGTTAAGTTAGCTTAATTAACTTAAAGAGTTAAGTTAAATTAATTAAATTAAAGAGTTAATTTAATTAAATAGGGAATTCAAGTTTTGAAGGAAAATCAAATGGAGGAGTCCATTTGAATTATGCAAGCTGGCATTTCAATTTAGGAAATGAAATGCAAATGCAATTCAAGCTAAATGAAGATTTAGCAAGTTGGCAAGTTGGCTCATGTGTGGAAGGTATGATGGAAGCCAAGGCTTCCATCCTCTTCTATAAATACACACATGACCGATCATTGCATATTCATTCATGCTCTCACTTTTTTCCACCAAAAGATAGTATAATTCATATGTTGAATAACTACTTCCTAGATTCTCTCCTCCTCCAAAAGCTACCAACCTCCATCATCTTCTTCCTTCTATCTTCTCTAGCAAAGAGTGTCTGGATTGAGAGACCTTCCTAAGCGTGTGGACTATGCATTAGAGGCTTCACGCTTAGGAAGCTTAGGATTGGTGATTGAACCATTCTAGAGGCCAATTTTTTGTGCTTTGTTTGGGCGATCTTGGAGCTGTGATTTCTCCTGAATTTTGGCCAATAATAGGCTATATTAGTGGTGATGGCAGTGCGAATTGAAAACAAGTTAGGTGTGGATTATAGTAGATATCCTTCTAAGTTTTGAAACATAATATCATATAATATTAATAAGTTTAGGCACTCACAATGCTCTGCTTTCATCTGATCAATGATGTCTCCCAGGGCTAGCTTAAATAACCTGTTAAGTAATGATAATAATTAAACCAATATCATCTAATGAACACTTCAACAAAGGCTTATACTTTCATACTCATTCTAGAATACACATACAACACTTCTATGATCAATGCCTAGAACGACATAAATACATGAGTAATTCTTCCTAAATTTAATGCAACAAATCCTAATAGAACCCATACTTGTTATCGTCGTGAGAAGTACTCATTACATAATCATGAACTCACAAGCATCACTTAAAGATTTTATAGGCTCAATATAGTACTCAACTTTCCAATTAGAAACTGACCTTCAAAGATTTTAAGAAATAAATAATCTTCATATAACAGTAAATTTTATATTAGCGTAAAAACTTGAAATAATTTATAATACTCATATAGCATTGAAGATTACAGAAATATCATTAACTTAGTAACAAGTTTCTGAAATCATAATTGTTTTAGGAGTAGGCCACAATTTCACAGTAGCAAATTTCCTTAACTTTCAATAACTAAAGTAAATAGTACAAGGTTCTAATATTTATTTATTCTTTTTATAAACAATTTCAAGTTAATATAAAAAAGATAAAAAAAAATCAAAATACTTCCATTATCATGGTAATAAATCCCTCAAATTAAAAACAATCCAAACCCGGCATGTACTTGGGCAGTTAAACTTGATGGATTTTAGAAAAATAACTACATGGCCTAAGTTTATGAAACTTTTCAGTAATGTTACTAACACATTAAAAGTTCTTATTAAAATTTATAACTTTAAAATACTACCATTAGATGGGCAAAAAAGAAAATTCTAAACTAAACCTATCCACACTCGCCACTTATTCTGGTAGGTTATATTTTCAGGCTTTTATAAATTTCAATAGAGATGGTTAAGATCTAAAACTTTTTCACAATATTTTAGACACATTAAAGTTCACTCAGAAATTTTTTTAAGTATAATTAAAGAAACTTGCTCTACGAACTAATGTAGAACTTTTAATCCTAGAATCCGAAAATCAAAATCCAGCAGCAATAGCAATTCTTGTAATTCTAAAATTCATAGCACATTACAATAGCCCCTTTGAATTGATGCTTTTTCATCTTAAGTTGGCACCTAACTACTAGGCACATAATTCAAGTAGTACAAAAATCTTCATAGGTTTTCAAAAAAGAAAAAGAAACACCATGAATGGTTCCACTCAACATTAAACCATTCAACAAAAGAATTCCCTCTAATTTTGACAATCAAAAATCATTAAGGGTGAAGACAAATTCATAAAATATTATTTTGAATTATTTCCTTAATATACTAAATTAATGGGCATAGGATTTATGGGAAACTACATCACCCACTAATCTTAAAGTACAACCCGCATACATAATATTTTTTCCAAGATCAAACTTCCACCCCCTCAAGAGATACAAAATCTTCCAAAAAAAATGATGAGTAAGACACTCCCTTTTCTCTTTATTAAATGAATAAGGTGTACTAATATGGCAGAGAAAGATAAGAAAATCCACCAATTGCATAAACAACATTCTTCTACGGCAATTTCCACGAAAAATTTCTTCTTTACAATGTTGTTTATGCTTGAGAAAAGTTGCAGTCGCTGGACCTTTTTTTGTCCCCCTTTACTCTAATATCATTAGGGTTTTGGGTTTTATGGACTATACACTACAAAAAAAATTGATATTACTACACTACTTTTCCTACACTTTTATAAAAGTGTAGTAACTTATATGTTGAAATAGTGCTCGACAGACCAATTAGATTGGCCTTGTAAAAGCTATTTCCTTGTAAAATAATCTTGATTGAATAATATTCTTTATATGATCACCTTCATCTTATGCTTTATATTACTTCACTTGCATTAGATGAAGCCCTTAGATCACATATGACTATAGGACTTGGTTTGATGACCATAGAATAAGTCTTATACGGTCGTGATCTTAAATCTTTCAAGTCATAGGATCTTAAGAGATGGGGCATCTAAGATCCGGATAGACTTGCACTAACGATGCATAAATCTAAGAGTTAGATATTGCTCTGTTCCATGACCAATTTGTATGAGATACAGGTGCATGTTAGTGGATGCTTGTTAGAGAACAAGGCACTGAAGGCCCTCTGGAGAATCCACTAGATAGTCGTAGTGGCAGGTTGGTAGTGGTCAATTCTCCCGCTTACGCTAGTGCATATTATTAGTCCTCTAACATGAGGATCTGGTAACCTTGTGTCCGGTCCTCATGCTTTGACTCTTCCTTGACCACGTAGCGGGTCTTTCAGGTTGAGGTTGGGTATGAACTATTTGGCATAGAGGTTTGTGAGATGTAAGATGGAATCCAACTCCTCGCTTTTGTGAAGGGTGAGTGCATCTTCTATGTATTCTATAATGATCGATTCCAAGAAATCCTTGCACAAGGTGGTGTGACAATTTGGAAAAGGAGTTTTCCAAAGGTGAGGTTACATGAGGGAATCGAATAATGAGAATACAGACATAGTATCGAGGCTATTAAAGAGCCAACAAATAGCTTGCCCTATACCTCTTTCAGGAGATAGGAGACAAAAGGACCGTATTTCCATAGAATGCTTAGAGCTATGATGGTTCTCCAAAATATTAATTTCGGACAATTAGTTGGGCTCCATGAGCTTGAGGTTGGACATCGACCATGGAGATTGGATACTCTTCAATTATGAGATTAATTGAATCGAGTTGATTAGTTTAAAAGGAGTTTTAAACTAAAATCAATATAAGATATTCAAAAGTCACAAATAGTTGTGAGCCCTTTTCCAATGAATGGTAGAACCTATTAGGTCACACACAAAACCCAAATAGCTTCCAATATTGGTAGAGCAATTTTTCTAAGTGTTTAGAAAATTCACCCTTTGGTGATCGATTTTCAAGGTTCCAATCCAACGGTCAATTTTGGTTTGATCAATTTAATTGATAAATTAATAAAATAATTTAAGAGTTAAATTAGACCAATAATTAAGGTGCTAATTATTTGGTACCATGTTGACCATCAATTGGACAAGTCAAAGGTTGATTAATTAAATTAAAGGGTTTAATTTAATTAATGGGAAGAATACTTTTTGGAGGGAAAATTTAAATGAAGTGTTCATTTAAATTAGCAACTTAATTAATTTGGAATTAGATTCCAAATGAAATTGAAATGCACTTGAAATTCAAGTAAGACTTGAATTTGAATGTTGCCAACTTGGCATGCCACTTGGACAGTCACCTTGAGGAAGGTGTGATGCTAGTTCCACCATCTTTATATAGATATAGAGGGTGTGCAAAATTTGAATAAGCATTGCTGAAAGTGTGAGAATTAGATTCTTGCATTCCCTCCAAATCTGTCTCTCCATGCATAGCATCATATGTTGAAGATTTGCATCTCTTCTTCTTCCCAACCTGAAAATTGGCCTCCTCCACCTTATTTTTTCCTCTCTAACTCCAGATTCTATTGAGGGAAAATTGGAAGATTCTTTGGTGTGTGGATCGTATCAATAGAGGCAAGGCGATTGACTTGCTCGGTTTTGGAGATCCACCTGCAGTAACTTCTGGTTTGTGAATTTTTATGGGGCGATCCAGAAGGATTTTTGGCTCCGATTTCTCACAGTAGATTCCCCTTTGTGTGTAAATGTTCCATATTTAATTTTGTGAATTTTGGAGCAGTTTAGCCTGGGAAATTGTTGTCATCTTTCCGCTGTGGTAGTTCCAGACAGTTTTTGGACTCGTGAGAGATAGTTGATCTTCTCCTTGATTTTGAACTACAAGAGGTAATTCTTCATCCTAATCTAGATCTATAGCATGTCTAGATCCTTGGGAGCTCGAGTAGCTTAGTTAATTTTAAGCTTATGAAGTTTTGATTTATGAATCTTAATGCTACTCTAGCCTTCAAGTGGTATCGGAACCTATTTCATGCTATGTTTTGGATTATTGTTTGATTTATTCATGTGATGAATTGATCAATATCACTAAATAATTTATCCAAACGATGGATTGAAGTGTTTGGTTGATGATGCTTGTGGCTCTATTGCTTGATGAATTGAAAGCATGCTATTATGTGATTTAAGTGTTGATTCATATTTTAGTATGTTTCAATTCATAGTGATAAATGTTGAATGTTGATTTAGCATTTATTGATGTTATATGGTGATATAGCATGTTGATATTTGATCAAAAGAGTTTTGGTCATTCTTGGATCCAATTTGATTGGAGTTGTATTGGAGATTTTGAAGAATTTGATTCTAGCTTTCTCTAATTTTTGAATCCATGATGGAGCACTTGAATTTTCTTTTTTAATAGAGGTTTTAAATCTGGAAATTTATCTATAATGTGTGTTTAAATGTTCAGAACATGTGCTAAAACTATTGTTGCATGAAAGTTGAGTGGAAAACAACTTGATTCACTTGGAAGCCCCAAAACAAGGGATTGCTGAGCAATAGCCGGGCACTGGCCGAGCACTACGCGCACACTGTGCGTGCGGCCTGCCAAGCCGTGCACCCAGGCTGGGCGGCAGCCCTTGTTTTGTGGTTATGGTGAATTTTGAGTAATTTTTTCAACTCCGTTTGTGCTTAAAATGTTTTTGCACCACACATGGTTGATGCACAAACGTTGTGCAAGTTCTCAAAATTATGTTTGCCATTTTTGAATGCCTTTGAAAATTGGTTAAAATTTATCTTCCAATAATGGCATAAATGTTATGCTTGTTCAATTATTTGTTTATGAGATAAGCATTTAATTGATGGAATTAATTGCTAATTCTATATTTGTTTATTGTTCATTTAATTGTTGAATGGATGATGAATGAATGGGGATGATCATGAGCCTTTAATATTGATTTTAATTGTTTCAAGTTGTTGAAATGGCTTGTATTAAATTGAGGCTTGCATGCCTCTTAATTTCTACCTTGTAATTGTTATGAAAGTAGAATCACTAAGAGTGAGGATTTCCTATTCATGTAAAAGTTACATGGAGCAATGGAGGCCAATGGAGGCATAGAGACTTTTGAAGGTCCATGATTGCATGGGATACAATCATGTAATAGCTAGATTTAATCAACCCATCTAAAATCAACTAAGTGGTGCACCTGGCTCTAAGTGCACCACTTGGTTAGGTTCATGGTCATCCCACCTTAGGAGCATGCTAAGGGCATTTACTTATTTATTCTTTCCATATCCTATTGATGTATGAGATGTATGTTTAGGATATAGAAAACCTAAATAAGAAGATAAAATGATGAGATCTTTGCAAGCAAAAACCCTCCACTTAGAATATCTAAGTGCTTTTCAAATGTTAAGTCAAAATGGATACAAATTAAAAGAGTTTTAATTAATCCAAGCCTTCTACTAATAGTATATGGTATGTCGATGCTACCACCTTTATGTGAAACATCCGGTCACGGGGATCATACTTAGGTGGAAAGCTGTGACCATACACTTTGCATGAGATACACCTTTGATTTGGGAACGCCCACACCTTATACACTTGGTTATGGGTAATGTTGTGGTGCCCTTCTCGAATCGAAGTTTGATTGGTAGGTTTGACTTAACACCGAGTAATGTAGAGGTCGTCCATCAGGGGATCTACATGAAATGGTGAGGCAAAATATATCAAGAGTTGCATGAGATGCAATTAGAAAAAGTTGCTTACCTTTATATTGCTCATCGATATACATCCGGTCATGGGGGTCCACTTGCAAGTCTTTTGGATCTTGATTCTTACTAAGAAATATAATTTCTCGAATTCTTCTAGAAGGTGAAGGATTTGATAAAATAGTGAGAGGAAAATATGCTTGAAAGACCATGAACATGTTTTTAATATCAAATCAATCACATGCTTATACTGTTTTTTCGCCTCTTGTAGATTTTCAAAATCTTCAATCAAAAATGGCTAAAAATCCACTCGCAAACATTTTGTAAACTAATAAACTAACTGGGCCAAACTTCCAAGATTGGTTAAGGAACCTTAAAATCATTCTTCACTCTAAAAAGCGAACTTACGTCCTTGATCAAAGTCCTGTGGACACACTTGGTGATGATGCCACCGACGCACAACATGAAATGTTCACTAAATTTGTAGATGATGATCTATAAGTAAGGTGTGTCATGATGGCATCCATGTCTAATGAGCTCCAAAAGACTCATGAGCACATGAAGCAAGCTCGAGAGATCTATGTGCACCTGTAAGAGTTGTATGATGTACAAAGTAGACATGAAAGGTTCGCTTTGTCTAAAGAGCTCTTTAGGGCAAGGATGAGTGAAGGGTCAAATGCCCATGATCACGGCCTCAAGATGATTGGACTCATCGAGAAGCTTGGACAATTAGATATGGTCGTAGACAACGACATTTATGTGGATATAATCCTATAGTCATTACCACCATCATATGATCAATTCGTTATGAACTTCAATATGTCCAAGCAAGATGTTACGATTAACAAATTGACCAATATGCCTGTGACCGCGGAGGCGAATATGAGAAAGGAAAAACCCCTTATGCTTGCATCCTCCTCCAAATCGAAGGGCCCTAGGGGTCCTAAAAAGGGAGGTAAGAGGAAGAAGAGTTCTTTCCCAAAAGGGAAGCAACCTGAGAAAAGTTCCGAGAGAGTTAAAAAGAAGGTTAAAACTAAAGCTAGTTGTTTCCACTGTAGTGAAAAAGGGCATTGGAAAAGAAATTGCAAAGCTTACCTTGCAGCCCTTGAGAAGGGTATGTTCTTTATTGAAGTACACATGACAACTAATTCTTCCACATTGGTATTTGATACCGCATGCGATTCTCACCTTTGTAATTCATTACAGGGGATTTAAAGAAGAAAGAGTCTTCGTGAAGGGGATATGATCCTCCGCCCAGGAAATGGAGCAAGAGTTGTGGCCATTTTCCAATGTGTCATCAAGTTAGACTTGGGGAATGCTTGCATTGTACTTGATCTAGTTTATTATGTACCCACCTTGTGAAGAACACTGTTTCAATTCCCATTCTTGATAATGAAGCATTTGATTTTTCTATATCAAATGGGAAGTTGATGGCATTAAAGAATGGTTCTTTGATTGCTCAAGGTACATTAATAAATGGATTGTACATACTTATTTTCACCATTCACTGATGCGCATTCAATCAAGTAAAAGAAAATTAGATATCTAAGAAGATGACATTCTTTGGCATGCAAGACTTGGTCATATCTCTAAGAATAGGATGAACAATTTAGAAGATCTCAAAGCACTAAATGTTAGTGGCATTGAGGACCTTCCTACTTGTGAATCTTGTTTAAAGGGAAAAATGACCAAAGCTCCTTTTGTAGGACAAACGGAGAGTTCCACAAGTCTTTTAGATTTGATCCATATGGACGTTTGTGGACCACTAAGAGTTTGTGGAAGAAGAGGCTATTCCTACTTCATCACCTTCACCGATAACTTTAGTCGGTACGAACACATGTTTCTTACGAAGAACAAGTCTGAAGCCTTTGAAAAGTTCAAAGAGTATAGGAATGAAATAGAAAAGTAATTAGGGCTAAGTATTAAAGCACTTTGATTGGATTAAGGGGAAGAATACTTGAACACCAAATTCTTGGATTATCTAAAGGAAAATGGGATTCTCTCTCAATGGACTCCACCCAGCACACCCCAACACAATGGAGTAGCCAAAAGGAGAAACCGTACCTTATTGGACATGGTACGCTCCATGATGAGTTTTTTCAATATGCCTATATCCTTTTGGGGATACGCCTTATATACAACAGCGAAACTACTTAACACAGTACCTTCAAAGTCGGTGCCCAAGACATCATATGAGATATGGCATGACAAAGTACCCTCTTACCATTATCTTAAGGTTTGGGGATCTCCCGCGTACGTGAGATGGACAGTAGGAGATAAGTTGGATAGTAGATAGACCTTGTGCAAGTTTGTGGGATACCCTAGAAAGTCTATAGGTTACTAATTTTATGATCCTTCAAAACAAAAGGTGTTTGTCTCGAGAAATGCCTACTTTTTGAAAACCAATTTCTATTAGATAGAAATGCCATTGTTGTTGAACTTGATAAAGTTCAAGATGATCATGAAATCCCACAAGCGGTGGAAACAAGCAAGCAAGTACACAACCATTATGTAGATCGGACCGAATCAAGAAACAACCTGAAAGGTTCGGATTCCTTCATGAGATGGGCCAATCAGATGATGATTCGAAGACCTATAAAGAAGCAATATTGGACATAGATTCGGGATGTTGGCTTGAAGCCATGAGATCCGAAGTGGACTCTATGTACTCAAACAAAGTATGGACTTTGATAGATCCACCACAGGGAATAGTTCATGTTGGTTGCAAGTGGATCTATAAGCGAAAGCTTAGAGTAGATAGAGAAGTGGTGACTTTTAAGGCGCGACTAGTGGAAAAAGGTAACACTCAAAGACCTAGTATTGATTTTGAGAAAACCTTTGCACCGATCATTATGCCTAAGTCCATTCAGATTCTATTTGTCATAGCCGCATATGATGACTATGAGATATGACAAATGGATGTGAAAACTGCTTTCCTCAATGGTGACATTGAAGAAGAAATCTATATTGAGCAACCGCAAGGTTTTACATCTAAAGGAAGTGAGCAAAAGGTTTTTCAAACTCCAGAGATCCATTTATGGACTCAAACAAGTGTTCTAAAGTTGGAACATACATTTTGACAAAACGGTCAAATCATTTGGCTTTGTCAAAAATATGTATAAACCATGTGTGTACTAGAAGGCTAGTAGGAGTTTAGTACAATTTATTGTGCTTTATGTTGGTAACATCCTTCTTATTGGGAATGAGGTAGGAATGTTAGAGTGTACTAAAGCTTAGTTGTTTACACAATTCTCCATGAAGGATTTAGGAGAAGCATCCTATGTATTGGGAATACATATCTATAGAGATAGATCTAAAAGGATGTTGGGGCTATCCCAAACCCCGTACATTGACAAGATACTAAAAAGGTTTAGTATGGAAGAATCCAAGAAAGGATTTCTTCCCATGGGACATGGCATTCGTCTCTCAAAGTCTATGGCCCTTAAGACTGAGGAAGTGAAATGAAGGATGTCTCACATACCATATGCCTCCACCATAGGTAGCATAATGTATGCAGTTCAATGTACAAGACCAGATGTGGCACACTTGC
Organism: Jacaranda mimosifolia; assembly: GCA_018894105.1. Lineage (NCBI taxonomy): Eukaryota > Viridiplantae > Streptophyta > Magnoliopsida > Lamiales > Bignoniaceae > Jacaranda > Jacaranda mimosifolia. Next base: position 24,308,994 of record CM032129.1, read on the forward strand.
TAAGTACTATGAGTAGGTTCTAATCCAATCCCGGTAAGAGTCACTGGATAGCCATAAAAGTAATCCTTAAGTACTTGAAAAGGACTAAGAACTTATTTTTAGTATACAGCATGGGGAATTAAAACTAGAGGGGTTTTCAGATTCAAGTTTTCAATCTGATGTAGATGACCTCAAATCCACTTCTGGATTTATATTTTGCCTCAATGACAGCGTGGTGAGTTGGAAGAGTTCCAAACAGGACACCACAGCAGATTCTACCACTGAAGAAGAATATATTGTGGCTTTGAAAGCTGCAAAGGAAGGTGTTTGGATGAAAAACTTCATTCAAGAGTTGAATGTAGTGCCTAGCATTGCTAAGCTAGTTGTTGTCTTCTGTGATAACACCGGGGCAATAGCGCAAGCTAAAGAGCCAAGATCTCATCAGAAATCCAAGCACATTTTGAGGCAATATCATTTGATCCAGGAGATCATTGATAGAGGCAACATTCGAGTGGAGAGAGTTGCCTCGAAAGAGAATATAGCAGATCTACTGACTAAACCCCTAACACAAAAGGTCTTTGAAGAATATATTGAGAAGATGGGTCTCAAGGCCATAGGGATTGAATATAGGGCAAGTGGGAGATTGTTGGAATAGTGTCGACAGACCAATTAGATTGGCCTTCTAAAAGCTATTTCCTTGTAAAACAATCTTGATTAAATGATATTCTTTATATGTCCACCTTCATCATATGCTTTATATTACTTCACTTGCATTTGGATGAAGCCCTTAGATCACACATGACTACGGAACTTGGTTCGATGACCATGGAATAAGTCTTACACGATCGTGATCTTAAATATTCCAAGTCATAGGATCTTAAGAGACGGGGCATCTAAGATCTAGATAAACTTGCACTAACGATACATAAATCCAAGAGTTGGATATTGCTCTGTTCCATGAGCATTCTGTATGAGACACGGGTGCTTGTTAGAGAACAAGGCACTGAAGAACCCTTCAGAGAATCCACTAGATAGCCATAGTGGCAAGTCGGTAGTGGTCAATTCTCCCGCTTACGCTAGTGCATATTATTAGTCCTCTAACCTGAGAATCCATGGTAACCTTGTGTCCGGTCCTCATGTTTTGACTCTTCCTTGACCACTTAGTAGGTCTTTTGGGTTGAGGTTGGGTATAAGCTGCTTGACATGGAGGTTTGTGAGATGCAAGATGGAATCCGACTCCTTGCTTTTATGAAGGTTGAGTGCATCTCCTCTGTATTCTATAATGATCAATTCCAAGAAATCCTTGCGCAATGTGGTATGACAATTTGGAAAAGGAGTTTTTCAAAGGTGAGGTCACATAAGGGAATCGAACATTGAGAATAAAGACATAGTACCGAGGCTATTAGGGAGCCGACAAATATCTTGCCCTAAGCCTCTTTCGGGATATAGGAGACGGAAGGACTGTATTTGTATGGAATGCGTAGAGCTATGATAGTTCTCGAAAATATTCATTTCGGCCAATTAGTTGGGCTCCATGGGCTTGAGGTTAAACATCGACCACGGAGATTAGGTACTCTTCAACTAATGAGATTAATTGAATCGAGTCGACCAGTTTAAAAGGAGTTTTAAACTAAAATGAATATAAGATAATCAAAATTCACAAAGAGTTGTGAGCCCATGTCCAATGAAGGGTAGAACCTATTGGGTCATACACAAAAGCCAAATAGCTTCCAAAATTGGTGGAGCAATTTTTCTAAGTGTTAGAAAATTCACCCTTTGCTGACCGATTTTCAAGGTTCTAATCCAACAGTCAATTTTGATTTGATTAATTTAAGTTTTAAATTAATCAACTAATTTAAGAGTTAAATTAGACCAATAATTAAGGTGCTAATTATTTGGTACCATGTTGACCATCAATTGGACAAGTCGATTTAAAGAGTTAAGTAGACTAATTTAAGCTTAAGAGTTAAGCTTGTTTGATTTAAGAGTTAAATCAAAAGTTAATTAATTAAATTAAAGGGTATAATTTAATTAATGGAAAGAATACTTTTTGGAGGAAAAATTTAAATGAAATGTTCATTTAAATTATCATCTTAATTAATTTGGAATTAGATTCCAAATGAAATTGAAATGCACTTGAAATTCAAGTAAGACTTGAATTTGAATTTTGCCAACTTGGCATGCCACTTGGGTGATTTGAATAAGCATTGCTAAAAGTGTGAGAATTAGATTCTTGCATTCCCTCCAAAATCTCCATGCATAGCATCATGTGTTGAAGCTTTGCATCTCTTCTTCTTCCCAACCTGAAAATTAGCCTCCTCTACCTTATTTTATCCTATCTAACTCCATCTTCTAGTGAGGGAAAATTGGAAGATTTTTTGGTGTGTGGATCGTATCAATAGAGGCAAGGCGATTGGCTTGCTCAGTTTTGGAGATCCACCCGCAGCAGCTTCCGGTTGGAGAATTTTTTTAGAGCAATCCAGAAGGCTTTTCGGCTCTAATTTTTCACAGTAGATTTCCCTATGTGCGGAGGTGTTCCAAATTCAATTTTGTGAATTTTGGATCAGTTTAGCCTGGGCAATTGTTGTCATCTTTCTTCTGTGCCAGTTCCAGACAGTTTCTGGACTCGTGAGAGATGGTTGATCTTCTCCTTGATTTTGAGGTACAAGAGGTAATTTGTCATCCTAATCCTGATCTATAGCATGTCTAGATCCTTGGGAGCTTGAGTAGCTTAGTTAATTTCAAGCTTATGAAGTTTTGATTTATGGATCCTAATACTACTTTAGCCTTCATTATATACCTCCCTTCATTTTTAGATTAAGTGAAGGAAAGACAAAATAAATAATTTTTATTTAATTTTTTTATTCATAAGAAACGTGTTGGCAGACAAAAATTGGCTCCAACTTTTTCCCTACACTTTTATAAAGGTGTAATAATAAATATCTCTCCCTATATTTTACTATTAAGTGTAGTGAAATAAAATAATCAATTTTTTTTTTATAAGATGATGGTGAATTTTTTCGCTCATTTTTTTTTCTTTTGGCTCCAAAGTTTTAGCACAAACTAGAATCCCTAAATCTACAAATACTAAAAAATTCACTCTTCTCTCTCGACCATTCCCTCACACACAAATCTTCATCTTCATTCATGTATTAGAATCAAATTTTCAATCGAAGAAACCCTAGCTTGACAATTTCTAGATTTCTCTATTTTAGAGAGTTGATTTGTGCAAGGATTTTGTAATCAAGATGATTTTCTTCTCCGGTATGTCTTATAATTTGTATATATGGAAATAATTAGTTTTTTAGAGGGTTTTTAAGAGATTTTTTAAAATTATATTTTGTTGAAATTAAAATTGAGACTAAAATTTTGACTGAGTAATAATTTTAGAAATTGAATTGAGAATTCTTTTGACTTTTGAGTTTCAAGGTTCAGAATAAATATAAATGATATCAGAAATAGACTTCTATAGAATAACCTCCTTGTTCCATGTTATTGGAGTTATCATCAATATAGGTAGCTTTGCAGGTACGAATATGTGTGTATATGGGTGCCGAATGGCTGACTCCATGTTCATGTGTTTATATGTGAGTGTTAGTATGTATAAAATATATGTGTGTACATGGGTACCTTCAAGAATGGCCAGGACAAATGTAGCTGTTGAAATTCCCACTAATCTGAAAGAAATTGAATTTATTAACTTTTATGAAGAATCTGATGTACGGTAAAATGCATTAGTGGCAACTTAGTGTGGTCCCTTTAGTGTTTAGAGTGAATGTTAATTTGAAGTGGAAGTAAGAACAAACTTCCATTGACCAGATAGAAAACAAACACAAGAAAGGCTAATTACGTAGACAGTCTTTTGTAGCTGAATATTCCTGTTCTAGTCCTTCCATTTGAACAATCCAAATCAACCTGTTGTTTTGATGAAAATGTTAAATAATGGGATAAATCTCAATGTGTAAAAATTCAATCATTTAAAATTTCCATAAAAATATAAATTGAATGAAATACTAAATAAAACAATGAAAGAAATTAATCGTACCCTCATTGACACCCTCTTACCAATGATTCCATTAACTACCCTGACTAAAGGGTCAAATAGTTGTAACAAATTGTTGAACTTGATTTCTGTCTCTCAGGTTTCCTGTATGTGTTTGTGTGTTTATTTCTTGGGTGCATGTTTGTGTGCCTATTTGTGAGTATGAATATGCTTGAATATGTGTGAATGTGGGTGCTTGGAAGATTGAGTGCATGTTTATGTGTTTGAGCTAGTGACCATCCAACATATTCAAGAACATAAAATTGGAAGAAAAGTTTGATAAAAAATTTAACAGATTGCATGACTCTTAGCTGTCTTATGTTCTTAAGAGGTCAAAATTACAATTCTCATACATGATGTTATTCACTAATTGTTAATTTTTATTGATTTTTCAGGTTTGTGTTGGCAATAGTGATAGAAGTCTCTCTAAGGTAAAAAACAATGTCTCAAAATTTGGAGTTTATTGTGATGCTTATCTTAAGTTTATGCGTTACAAATAAATCTTGCTCATAAAATCATTCATGATATCCAATCCCTGTTTTTATAACATTTTAAGGAAGATAATTTTTTCAAGGAATTTATGTGTCTTTGCAAAATCAAGGAACCGGGTTAAATGAAATAATATGTGCCTATTTTTATTATGCTAGAATGAATTTGTGGCTATTATTGGAGTGATTGATGAGGTCTTTTTGTTTCCTCATTCTCTGTTTTTTCTTCTTCAATAGAAAGTTTATGTGCAGGCTTGTTTTTTCAGATTTTATCTCATACATAAAGCAAAGGTATGCCTCTATCTTTGAATGCTCTTTTGTTAATTATGATGTTGTGGACAATATGCCTAATTAGTTGAGAGAGTGAATTGCCTATTTTACCATTGTGGTTGTTAATCTTCAATAGTTTTATAATAAAACTCAAGATGGAAATAAGTGGTGCTGCTTGCAAAACCTTATATGTGTGTGTATATATATATATATGACCATCTTATTGTGTTCATGTTTTTGTTTTTAATGAAGGGCTTGGTCCAATATTTGGCAACTGCATACATGGATTAATCAATAAGTATGGCTAAAATATTTCATTTCTTTTAAACTTTCTTTCTTAGTCACTAAACACCTCAAAATAGATAACTATGTGTATATATATAATTATATATATTCTATGCATTTATTTTATGAAAGATTACTAAATAAAATTAATATATTACTTGAATTAGATACTTGAGTTGATCTAGGATAGCTTTCTTACCTCAAAAAAACAACCATAATATGCTATGCCTACTCTTTATAAAAGATAGTGAAAATAAAATAGTAGCATGTTTCTAATATTCTCCCCACCAAAATGCAAACTTTATATTGCATTAGTACTTTATAGGAAAGCTAGCATAGTTATGATTATTAGGTATACTTTACCATTGAAATACAAATTTTGAATAGAGAAGAATTGGTAAATTAAGATAAAAGGTTCTACCAAGATTATTTGTATACAAGTAGCCAAAGCAGTAAAAAAGAAGTGATCTAACTAAAACAGTAACTAGAACTGTCATTACCTCCTAGCAGTCCTTAATTGCCTCTGATATTCAGCAGTGATCTTTAAACACCCAAAAGAGATTCCCCCTTCTCTTTGTCAGTATATACTCAACTACTCAGCTTCTCATCATTTTTTATGCTAGCTTTCATAGAAAGATTAAGAAATGAAATCAATAACTTTAATTAATTAAATCAAAGCACTCAAGAGAAGATAATATACTAAATATATAACTAGATAAATACCTTTATATATTATTAAAATTTTGATTTTAAGACTTGTTAATATCTTTAAGGTCCAATGAATAGCTACTAAATCATCAATGACCAGTGCCCTTTCCCTTTGTTGTAATGCATCTCCAGACAATCCTTACCATATTACAACTCATAAGCTTAAGAGCTTATTAAAACAAAATATCCATTAAATTTAATTATTAAATATATAATAATTCTTTGTTTGAAAGAAGACTATACTTATAAGTAATCATTCAACTCTTTAGTAAAACCATATTACTCATATAAGCTTTTTATTTTTACCCCATACTACTCTACTTTATCTTGAGTTATTCTTTTCTTTTTTAACAAACTAATTCCATTTTATTTCTAATTTTGAATTAGTTATCAATCATTTGGTGGTTATATTTAGTCTAGATATGGATAAAACTTGGATGAATTTGCCAAGGGCAAGTAATGTATATGAAGTTGGAGTTGACACATTTCTTAATTTTGCATTTTCACATTCTAGCGTTAATGGAATGATTTTATGTCCTTGTAAAAACTGTAAGATTGGGTTAAGCAAGTCAAGAGAAGTAGTAAAGGATTATTTGCTTTGTGATGGTGTTATCAAAGGTTATACAAAGTGGCTAGCACATGGTGAGCTTAGATTTTCTACAGCACCTTCAACACCGGGACCTACTACACTGAAGGGTTATTACATGATACTTTTGGGCTTATAACTGATGATGATTGTGTTATGGGTGGTTCAGATGAAGAACCTAATGTTGAGGCTGCAAAATTCTATAAGTTTCTTGAGGATTCTCAACAAGAGTTATACCTTGGTTGCAAAAAATTCTCAAAACTTTCTTTCTTGATTAGAATGCTTAACATAAAGTGTCTCGGTAAGTGGACTGATAAATCCTTCACAATGATTATTGCTTTGTTGAATGAGGTTTTCCGGAAGGCATGCAACTACCAAAATCTTGGTATGATACTAACAAGATAATTAAAGAACTTGGCAGGGGTTATGAAAAATATGATGCTTGTCAAAATGATTGCATGTTGTATTAGGGCGTAGATAAGTGGAGAACTGAATGTAAAATATGTTATGAATCTAGATGGATTAAAAAAATAGAAGGTAAAAATATTGCAACCAAGACTCTATGGCATTTTCCTTTGAAACCGAGGTTGCAATGACTGTTCATGTCATCTAAAACAGCATCATTTATGAGATGGCATGTTGAGTGTCTTCCCAAAGATGAAAAAATGAAACACCCAGCTGATTCTCTAGCTTAGCACACCTTTGACTACTATCAGTCTGAATTTGCAAAAGATCATCACAATGTTAAGCCTAAGTTGGCTTCAGATGATTTAATCCATTTCGGACTATGAGTGTACAATATAGTACATGGCCAGTTGTGTTAATGCCATATAAGTTGCCTCCTTAGATGCGCATGAAAAAATTTATTTCATGTTATCATTGCTTATTCCTGACCCAATTTAACCGGGCAATGATATTGATGTGTATTTGTATCCTTTGATAGTAGAATTAAGGGAACTATGGGATATTAGGATAAACACTTATGATACTAATTCAAACTTATCTGGTCATCAAACTAAAGGATATTATGCTTGCCCATTGTGCCATAAGTCCATATGGTCTATGCGATTACATTTTTCTAAAAAGGAGTGTTGCATGGGTCATCGTCGATTTTTGCCTAAAAACCATCCATTTCGTAGATATCCATATTCTTTTGATGGGACTGAAGAATTTAGGGGTCCTTCTCCTCAATTGACTGGATTAATGATACTTGATTAATTGAATAATTGTGTTCTAGTCAATTTTGGAAAGAAGGTGATTGATAATCAAGACTTACCAAATGGTTGGAGAAAGAAAAGTATCTTTTTTGATCTTCCTTACTGGAAAGATAATTTGGTGCATCATAATCTTGATGTCATGCATGTTGAGAAAAATATGTGTGATAGTCTTCTTGGCACCTTGTTAGATTTGCAAGGAAAGTCAAAAGATCAGTTATGTGCACGTCTTGACTTACAAGATATGGGCATTAAACCAAGTCTGCACCCTAAAGAAGTAGAATCTAATAAATCTGTGTTGCATGTTGCTTCGTACACCATCAATAAAAAATAGAGAAAAAAATTTAAGGCTAGAAGAAAAGTAAAGGTTCCAGATGGTTATTCTTCCAACATATCAAGAAGTGTGAAGCTTAAGTCACTTAGTTTTTTGGTCTTAAAAGTCATGTTAACCACATTCTAATGTAACAACTACTTCCATTAGCTTAACGAAGAGTATTATTGAAGTATGTATGTCAACCTTTAATTCGATTATGTCGGTGCTTTTGGGACTTGTGTTCTAAAGTTCTTTGACCTCATGATTTAGTGGCACTAGAAAATGAGATTGCAGAGACATTGTGCCAAATTGGAAGGATTTTTCCTCCAATATTTTTTGATATTATGGTGCATCTATGCATCCATTTGGCCTATGAGATTAGGCTAGCAAGTGCACTACATTATCGTTGGATGTATCCAATTGAGAAGCACTAAATCTTTTCTTACTACTTATTTCTTTTACTTTTCTTTTTGATACTAAAAGTTGATACAATTCAAGTCTAAAATAATAAATTTGTAAGCCCTTAGGTATTTGTCCACTTTAACATCATATGTACGGAATAGGAGTCACCCAGAAGGTTTAATAACTGAGGGGTACATTGCAAATGAATGTTTAACATTTTGCTCCTTGTAATTTTCAAATGATGTGGAGACGAGATTTAACCAAAGTGGAAGGAATGATGTTGACAATGAAAATCCCAAAGAGGACTTGGATATCTTTTGGACGTCAAGTCATCCCGTTGGCAAGATAGAAACTGTTAAGATAGATGTCAAAGTGTTAGAACAAGCACATCTTATGTGTTGTTCAATTCCAAACACATTGATCCATATATCAAGTAAGTTGTCAACTTATATTATTTGTACTTTTTATTTAGTAAAATATATCTCATATACTTGTTTAATTACAGTGAACACAAGACAATGGTTATTAACCAACATCCTTGTGCTTCAGAACATCAAATTCAACGTATTCATAATGAAACATTTGCATCTTGGTTTCAAAAACATGTAAGTTGTTGTTCCAAATTACTTTATTTCTTGAATATGTTCATTTAGCTTTCAACTTATGTTGATATTTATGCTTGTTTTTGTTTTATTTTTTTATAGGTCGAAGACATGGATTTGGATGGTAATGATCCTATTTCTAAGGATTTAAAGTTGTTGGCTAGAGGATCAAATGTCATAGCAAAAAGATATAAAGGGTTCATAGTTAATGGATTTAAATTTCACACAAAAGATCGTGAGAAAAATCGAAAAACTCAAAATTGTGGTCTTATGGCCTTTGCGATAACTTCTCGTTTTGCAAGTAGAAAAGATAATAATCCAATTGTGAATGAGCTGAGTTATTATGGAGTTATTAAGAACATAATTGAGATAGACTCTATAGGAGGGAAGAAAGTTGTGTTATTTGATTGTGATCGGGTTTCAAAGGGCAAACGATTGAAATAAGATGCAAATGGTTTTACCTTAACAAATTTTACAAATGTAAAGCGTCATAATGAGCCTTTTATACTTGCATCTCAAGCACAATAGGTCTTTATGTCGAAGATCTTGTGGATCCAAATTGGCAGGTTGTGATGAAATCAATGGCAAGAGATCAATATGATATGATAGAAGAGCTTAATGTTGAAGTGAAATTAGAACATGTCATGGTTCCAACATCTTGTGCTAATGAAGAAGTTGTTTGGGTTAGGGATGGTGTAGCTGGAACTAAAGTTGATATGCTAATGACATCAATTGTGGAGATGCTAAGACACAAAAAGGAGATGGATAGACTAAAAGCACAAATGGGGAGACATTCTACTACTTAATTTGTTATGTTGTTATTGTGATGATTACTTCTGAGCTTTTTTTGTGAAAACCATATGTATAATATTGATATTTGAACTTTTGATGTATATGGCTTTTATATTTCTATTGCATTAAAATGCGTAACAAGGTGCCTTTTACTAGGTTCATTTTGTTTATCTTTTGAAGCTCTATTTAGTTGATTGAGTAATTTACCACTTATATCAATAATTTGAGTGTAAGTATTTATTTCTTTTTTTCTATAATCCTATCATATACTTTGTGGAATTATTTGTCTTAATAATGATGGCTAAAAAGGTTCCAAAGAGAGAGTGTCAGGATGTGTCAAGCTTTGATGCTAGCCAACAAAGAGAAAGAATGGCGCATTCCACATCAAGTCTTCAATCTAATACATGCCCCACTTCAAGTAAACTTCATTTTTACTTAATTTACATAAAGTTTATCTACATAGCCAATTTCAATATTTTCTTTCATTGTGTTTATGCTCAAAATTATCGCATTCTATTATTTAACAATGTTACTTTTAATGGGTGCATACAGGGACAGAAAAAGAACAAAAGGAGCTATTTATATGCCAGAGATTTGGGCCTTGCCTCCTTATGTAAGACTTCCAGTGGAATGCAATTATTATGGACAACCTATTGATAGCAATAGATCAAAATTTGCTTGCTTTTTAGATGTTCTATCTAGAACACATACATATGATCCCATTGATTTCTTAGATTGGCGTAAAATGCCAAGATCTAAAAAGCAGGATATGTTGGACTTGTTGAAGGTAATGTTTGAATTTTCTATATTATGAGATTTTATTTATGTGTTGAGAATTACCTAATTGTAGTATTTAACTATAGAAATATTTATTAATGATAAGATTTGATTACAGGAAAAGTTTGATCACTCTCCTGGCTTAGAGGAATGGATTTTTTAATCAATTAATATTAAGTAGAGAAATTGGAAGCCTGATTTGACATATTATTTTTTTGATCCTACACTTCCAATTGAAGATTTAATAAAAGAAAGAGATGAAAGAGTTCATGAAGAGCAATGGAGGTGGCTTATCATGCATTGGCTATCTGAAGAGGGAAATGTATAAACAATGGTGATTTCTACCTCATGATTTATTAATGTTATTTTATAAAAAAATTTAATCATAATTCTAGAAAGCTAGTATTCGTGGTCAAGAAAGTAGAAAATACAATACAATACATCATAATACATGAAGAAGATCTTTCACCCAAGTTCGACGAGATGAGGTAAGGAAATGCCTTTTATGTTTCAATTTTTCATTATATTTGAATCTAAAGATATGGAGCTAATAATAGGTAAATTTTTATAAATTATATCATTGAATTAGGAGAAAAAAATTAATCGTGAACCAACTCGAGTAGAGACTTACAAGATTTGTTACCCTATGGAAAATGGTTGAGAGGCTGGACGAATATGGTGAGTAATTTAGTTAATTCAACCTTATATTACTATAGTATAAGTTAAGTTCATGAGATTTGTGTTCTTATGTTTATTAGGAAACAATGCAAGGATTATGTAATGAATTAGTGGATCCTTCATAAGATGTTGTTTCGAGAGATGATATATTTACTAGAGCTAATGGTCCAGATAAGCCAGGACGGGTTCTCATAACGGGACATGGGGTAACTCCAAGTGATGTCTTTGGGGCAATTCCTTCACGAAAAGCTTGCTATAGAATGATTATGGAGAATAGAGCAGAAACACACAAACTTTGTGAGGAAATTTGGGTTTATCGATAACAAATGACTAGCCAACAAAGCATAAATGTGGGGAATCCACCTCTGGCTTCTAGTCCTCCACCATCTCCTCTACAACAAAGAAGCTCAACTCCAACTTCACCAAATATCTTACTATCTCTTGAAGTGAGTACTTGATCTAAATCTTAATAACATAGCAAATACTTTTTAAGTTTTATTATCCTTTCTGGATTCACATATTACATGACATATTTGCCTTCTAATTTTAGGTTAATTGCTCAATTGTACTCCTAAAGTATTATAGATCCAAGCAAAATTGTGGCCAAGGGTTATTTGCATAGTATGGATCCTACTACACTTGCGAGAGGTGAAGAACTACGCAAAAATTTGGTGTTTAGTCCATATAAGTGTCTAGTAGCTCGGGAAGAGCGCCTGATAAGATCTGTCTTTGTGTTCCAAACTATTGGTGAAGTCATTGGAACAACGGTTGCTTGGTCATGTAATTTGTTATATACTTGTTTATTATCCAACTACAAGTTTAATTATATAATTTTGTTAATAAGATTTCTTGTGTGTTTGTTAATGTATTTATAATTTTGTCAATAAGATTACTAAAACTTATATAATAGACTTATAATGTTTAGATGTTTAGTCATGCTTCAAGTTAACAATTTGTTATATGATGATCCATACCATTTAAAGTTGTTTTAGTTGTTCATTTGCTTGCATGAGCTTAAAGGAGAGAATTGCTCTTTTACTTTGGAGTGTCGAGAGTAAAGTCATGGAGTTTTTGGGTAAGAACCCAAGAAAGATTGTGAAACTTAGGCCTTAAGGACAAAAGCTTCCCATAATGCTTATGACCATCATTTTGTTGTAGATGGTGATCTTTGGTGGTCATGATTTTCTTATTGTTTTTGGGCGGCCATTTTATTATGTGAAAAGTTGTCTTTATTTGGAAACTATTTTTGTAGTGGTATCTTTTTATTTCATTTTGTGTGTGTAAATTAGGTTATATTATTTATTTTAAAATTGGGCATGATATATGTTCTTCATTATATAATTTTGTTCTCTTTAAATGTGATTTTGTTATTTTTAATGTAGGTCGTGCGAAATGAAAATCATATATGAAATATGCCTTGGCTTATTGCTGAAGAAGTTGAAGATAATCTTTTGTAATGAACAACTACCTAGTTTTTTTGTTTGCTATAATTGCATATTATGATGTTGTGCTTCGATTGGTAAGATGCTTGCCAAGTTAATCTTTTATAATGAACAAATACCCAATTTTTTTGTTTGCTATAATTGCATATTATGATGTTGTGCTTCGATAGGTAAGATGCTTGCCAAGTAAATACTTAGATACACTGATGAGCTTCATTTGACAAACCATTTTAATAATTGGAATTGGAAGTACTTGGATGTTGGAAATTAATTGTTGGAAGTAATTGCTTTGATGAATGAGTGATATTTGGTTGCATTTTTTCAATACTTTTAGTTTATTTTTATAGTAAAGTTTAATTGGTGATGTATTTTATATATGTTGATGGAATTAATATGTAACTAGATTAATATTTTGGCAGTGCTTATTCATATATATATATATACACACATATGTGGGGGGGGAGTAGATTTTATATTTAAAAAGACAAAAAATAGAAAAAACATAGCCTAAACACCTGCTCAAGAGTGTAGGGAAGATATTTTATCCCAATGGTTTTATATGTAAGTAGAAGAAATTTTTATAGCAAATCAAATCTTAAATGGCACATGAAAGTGTAGTTTAAAATTTGTGTTACTACACATAAAAGTGCATCACATGTAATAGATGTTACTACACTTTGATAGTGTAGCATTAGGAGAATTCATAACTATTTTTCAAATTTTTCTGACAAATAAAAGTGTAGTATGAAAATTATCATACTACACTTGGAAGTGTTGCACTAATTATGTATGTTCCTACACTTGTAAGTGTAATATGTAGCTCTTACTACACCATATATTACTATACTTAAACTAAATGTTGCTTGAGATAAAATGTAGTAACACAATTTATCTTCCAACATTATTAAATGCATTTATAGTTCATTTTCTTTGTAGTGATATGTATGGAAGAAGTAGTTTAATCCAAGGAGAACTCTAATTATACTCCCTCTAGAACTAGGACATTTACTTGCTATTAATTCTAATTCCATAAAAAATTATAAGGTAAATTGTATTTTTGGTCCCATAAGTGAGACTTGTTTGAATTTTGGTCTCATTATTTATCAATGGCGCACATTGCATCCAATAAGTGTATTTTTTTTTCCAATTTGAGAACTCAAAAGTGATTTTGTCTAGAAATTAATGGAGCGGCTCACATGCCACTCACGTGGCCGTTAAGTTGAGCATTTTTTATTCCATAAGTTAGGCCCATTTGAATTTTTGGTACCAATGAGAGCTTCAACAGATTTTTGCAAAATAGAAAAGAGAAATGATTGCTAGTGAATGTTCCAATTGTTTTTGCAACACACCACCTCCATTGAAAACTTCATACTCAAATGAAAATCCAGATATAAGGTTTTATGGTTGTGCTTCTATTAATAATAGGTGTAGTTTCTTTGTTTGGAAAGACCCTCAAATGTCTGAAAGAGGAAGACAAGTGATACTTGGGTTGCTTAAGATGTTGAATGTAATGAAGAAAAAGTTGTTAAAACTTCAAAAAAGGCAAATTATGTTACTATATCTATTGGTGGTTTCTTGGTTGATGGTTATTCACTTTGTTGGGACTAAAATTCAAACAGATCTAACTTATGGGACCAAAAAAACACCAATTTAATGGCCACATGAGTGGCACGTGACTAGCTCCATTGAGTATTGGATGGAAAGCCCTCTTTGGTCATCAAATTAAAAATAAAAATTACTTATTGGATGCAATCAATGTGCGAAAGTTATAAAGAATGAGACTAAAATCTAAATGGTCTAACTTATGGGACCAAAAATGCAATTTACCCAAAATTAAACAAGTCCTACAATTAATTATTCATGCTCCTAGTAACATTATACAATAACCAAGAAGAGTAAAACTTACTATAACCAAAGACTATTATTTTATTTTTTAAAATAAAGATAAAACATTATAGTTATCTTGAGAGGGATTTTTTTTTTTCTATTTCTAATTTTTAGTACATATATATATATATATATATTCTTAAGAGAATGGTATTTCATGTGTTACTATGTCTTTTAGAATAAAATAAATAAGGTAAAATAATCAATTAAACACGAAACAAACTTCTAGGACATTACATCCCACCCACCCCCCTAAAAGAATGTGGTCCCTAATTTCTAATCTGATTTACCGAAAAGTTCTGGATGATACTTTCTCATTTCTCCTCGCTATCCCACATCGTTTTTTCTATGTTATGGTTCCTACGTAGAAACTTTATTAGCGAGCTAGTGCGTAGCTTTTGTATTTTTCAGTCTAAAATTTGGACTTGTCTCTCTTCGTACTTCCAGTCTTTTTGAAGCGGTACATCCCCAAACTTAATGATGTGTGAGGGTTTTGGGTGATACTTATTTAGTTATGATATGTGGAAGACATTATGTGTTTCTATAAAGGTTGGTGGTAGAAGATTTCAGTAAGCTACTGCTTCAATTCTCTCCACTATTTCAAAAGAGACAACATACCAGGGGCTCAACTTTCCTCTTTTGTTGATCTTTACAAACCCATTTCTAAGTAACACCTTCAAAAATATCCCAATACTGAATTCTACATATCTTCTTCTATTATCTGCTTAGCTCTAAAGTATGAGTTGGAAAGTTCTACTCCTATAGTTCCAATTTTCTCGAGGCATAGGCTATTATCCTAAGTCTTCTTTAGATGCATCAATGTTTAATAAATATTCTCAATACCCTTGGATAGTGAAAATATTGGTGTCGATATAAATTTTTTTTTAAAGCTTTTGAAACTAATATCACATTTATCAATCCACTTAAATGGCACCTTCTTCTATGTTATCCAAACAATGGAGCTACTATTTTTGAGAAATCTTGCACAAATCTCCTATGGTAACCCCAAGCAACTTCTCATCTCAGTCCCCATTTTGGGCCTTTTCCATTTTACTATGCTTCAATTTTGGATGGATCTACCATGATCTCATCTTCAGAAATGATATGGCCCAAATAGGCTACCTTAGCAAGCCAAAACTCATACTGATTGAACTTAGCATAAATTTTATATTCTTGAAGGATCTGCAATACTATCTCAAGTGTTCCTCGAAAACTTTTTCATTCTTTGAACAGAAAAAATATCATAAATGAAAATAACTATGAGTTGATCTAAATATTACCTAGATATGGTGCATTAAATTCATAAATGTCATAAGTGCATTAGTCAATCCAAATGGCATTACTATGAACTGAAGATGACCATATCAAGTTCATGTTGTCTTACGTATATCCTCCCATCTAATCTTTAGTTAGTAATACTTTGTTTAAGTTCCATTTTGGAATAGACCCCAGATTCTTAGTAATTAATTAGAGAGTTGCTGGGTACATATTCTTAATTGTAACATTCTTCAAGCCTCGGCAATCAATGCACATCCTCAAAGTCCAATCCTCTTTCCTCATAAAAAGCACCAAGGCTCCTCGGGTGGATAAACTTGACCAAATAAACCCACTTTCAAGTAGCACTTGCAACTAGACCTTAAGTTCTATTGATGCCATCCTATATGGTGCCTTAGATACTAGGGTGATTCCTAAAAGAACCTCAATAGAAAATTCCATTTCATGATTTTAGGGGTAGCATAGTTAATTCCTCAGGGAATACATTATGAAAATTCACAACTATGAGGACTTCATCGATCTTAATCTTGTTAGGTCTATTGATTAGGTATGCTAAGTATCCTATCTTACTTGTTCTCAATGCCTCAAAATCAAAATCATTTCAATTGGCTTTTGTTCCCCAGTTAGTTCAATTATTGATTTTCTAGCCTCACGCAAACTAACTATTAGCAAATAGAAATTTTAAGCCATAGCAACTACTAAATAGAAAACCTGATCTATTGAAATAACAAAAATATAAATTTCAAAATAGAAGTCCTATCCAATTCTATATGATAATTCTCCTATTCTAATCTTTATTATTGCCCTCATTTGGTTCTATCTCTTCAATACCCTCATTCAAACCCACTTCTTCTAAGTTTCTTTTAAAGTCTACTTCATTCTCCTCATTAGGCTCTTCTTCAGTTGGCTCTTTTTTTCGGATCCTCTTCATCTACCTCATTAGTAAAATAAGTTAACAAATGTTGTGCTTTCCTAAGATCATGGCTATTTAAAATCCATTTGTCCTCGGCGATGTCATTCTTGTAACTTGTTGTTACGATGATCTGACTCTTGTCAATAGACATCTAGTTGTTTGTCTAACTTTTCAGATCTCTACTTATATAATTATATCTAGTCCCTTTCTTCCTCAAGCTAATGCATGATTAGGTTTGGTAATCCTTTTAAGCATATTGAATTCTTGGAATTGGATCATGACTTGCAGTTAGGGTTGTATCATTCACTTACTCTATAACCCTAATCGTGTATAGTGAAGCGTCTAAATGATGAATAGACTTAGGTGGGCTTTAACTCGCCATCTTAACGCACAAAACAAAATAAGCCTAAATCAGTAATAAAATATATATTCATATATACATATCAAAGTAATCCAAGTCTTAGCTTTAAAGAAAAATAGCCAAGGACTTACGATTTTTAAGAGAAAGAAAATCTACTAAGTACTGGACTATTTCCAATACACTTCTCAAAGTACATCATAGATCCTATTGTCAAGTACCAAAAATGTTCAATCATGTCAACTTGCACCTGATAACAATCCCCCACAACCTCGATATTAAATGAAATTTAATTAATCATTTCAGTTGTCGAATCTAAGAGTTTTATGCCCAAATTCCACAGTTTGAGGATTTTATCCCAGGGTAGCCTAAGTTTAAAATCTAGGCTCTGATACCACTCTGCCATACCCCAAAATCAAACCATAAGGTCTAATCTTAAGGCGTGAAATTCAATCCTAATAAATGAGTCACCAATCAAAATTATAACCTTGAATAAGACTCCAAAAATTCTTAGTAGTCCAAAAAATAAAAAATAAAAAAAAGCCCGTAATTTTCTTAAATAAGAAATTACTATTGATGTTAAATAGTAAAAAATATTAAAAAAAGAAAAAATGATGGATAGGTGAAAGTTGGATAAAGGCAACAAAAGCTTATCGAAAATAATATATTAGAAACAATTACATATATTTATATTTTCTTATTCCTTTTAATATTTATAAGTAAAAAAATGATTACTTTTTTATTCGTTATAATCAGCAATTTGAAAAAACAAAGTTAGTCATACAATAAATCGAGATTGTGATCCTTTTTCTTTTTTCTTTTTTCTTTTTTAAATTAGATAGTCCAAATAAGAATGATATGTGAAAAAATAAGTAAATAGGTATATCTGATCATATTTTTACCTATATTTGTAAAATAATTTTATTGTTTATTACATTTTAAAATAATTTAATATAATTTTCACCTTTTGTATGTTTGAGTTGATTTTCTATTGTGTATAGTAAGTCTTTATGTTCTCAATATCATTTATCACTTTTCGTAGTTTTAGATCTTATATTGTTATTATTTTGTTTGAGTTGTCTTAAATTTATTTAGTTGTTTTTGTTATGGAAAAATATAAGTATTTTTATATTTTTATACTATGTCTTTATAGATGCGATGATGTTATAATGTATGACTTTTTATTATCCTTGACATTTACACATTGTGATTTCTTGAAAGTTTTTTAATTTTGTACCATGACTCTTATTAAAAAATATATCATCAATTAAATTTACTTTTACATGAAACTATAATGATGTATAAAAATTGTATTTTTTATTATAATTAATTTAATTTATGTATAATACGAGGCACTTACTAGTAAATTAGCAAATGAGAAAATGGGACAATCATTTTTGGCATGGTTTGAACTCAAGATCCTAAAATGTGAAATATAAATATATTTAAACTGTACATATCAATAGGATTATCGTGCGTTTAACTTTTTGCCAACAAAGTCTAATGTACTCCATCATGTGCATTTGGTATTTTCCCGAGAAACTTTATTTATTTGTCCACTACTAATTTATTTTTTCTTTCTTTCCTTATTTTTTTCTCCTTTTTAAGTTTGCGTGTGTGCTTGATGACTAGTATGTCTGTATGTGGAATTAATGTGCATCACGGTGGGATGCTAAATATGTGCATTCCAATATGTTATGGATCATTTTAAGTAAATTTTTGAATGGAAAAGATGTGTGTGTATATATAAATTCATATGAAAATAAATGAAAGCAACTATATGGTTCTTGGTGCCGAGTGGCATGTGGTCCAGCGGCATAAGTCTCCCACATAATGTGGGAGGTCAGGAGTTCGAGCCCTAACGGACTCTTGATGTGTATGTGTATAAATTAAAAAAAAAAAAAAAAACTATATGGTTCTTGGATAAAATAACAAAATTTCAAGTATTTTGACAGCCTAATTAAAGGCCGCGCGCATCTGGGAAGGAAAACTAAAGATCAGACTCCAACTGAGTTTAGAGTGTTGACAGCATAATTTATTCATGATGCGTCGGTCTATACCTGCAGTCGGTGCTTATTAAAATGGATATGCTTTGAAGTTGATCATTATCTATAAAGAAGCTTCAAACTCTCAACTTGATGCAACATTTATCCTTATCTGATAATATAGTTCCACCAAAAATAAATCAGTAAACAAACAAATAAAAAACACACTTACAATCATATCAATTCAAACATATGTATATTGCAATCATATTTAATTTGGTCCATAACTTAATTTATACAAAGAGGCCACAATTGCAGTAATAATATTTGACAAATTAATCAATTTCATTATGAAAAATTTGATCTGATTGTCACTTTGGAAAGTGAATTTATGCTGAATTGTTCTTTAAATAATAATTATAACCCAAATCAAACATTTCACAAAAATAAGACTCTATAATCAAGTCGAAGAGAAGATGGTATGTTGAGCATAAAGCTCCAATCATATAATACAAAATAGTAAAGGACTATTTAAAAAGAATGATTTCATTAGTTGGGTTGCAAAAAAAAAAAAAAGAGAGAGAGAGAAAAGAAAAGAAAAATAAACTAATATTACCCTTCCAGTAATGCGTGTTTCTTTTTGTGTTTTCAATAAGTGCTCAGCAAGTGTTAACAGCTGTAGCCCAAATTGATCTTCCTTAAGCCACATCGCATTAGCATAAAGGACACAGACCTGCATAAAAACTAGCTACTCACCCAACAAGATCAAAGATACTTTCCACACTAATCTACCATATTAATACTAGCTAACCTCATGGCTGTTGAGTTCTCTTCCCTCGCCATTCTTCTTTCCTTTTTTACATTTATAATCGTGCTTTTGAAAGTAACAACTCAGTCCAAAACAATATCAAAGTCGGGTTTGAATCTTCCTCCGGAGCCAAGAAAGTCTCCGTTGATTGGGAAATTGCACCTTTTAGCAAGTTTTCGACCACCCCACCGCACAATAACTGATTTAGCCTTGAAATATGGACCTGTGATGCACCTGCAGCTCACCGGAAGCTGCAAAAGAAGTCCTGAAAACGCACGACATAACCTTTGCCTATAGACCTTCACTTCCTGCAGCTGAGGCTCTGTGTTATGCTAATACGGACATAGCATTCGCCCCATATGGTGAGTATTGGAGACAACTGCGGAAAATCTGCACATTGGAGCTTTTGACCATGAAACGTATCCAATCTTTCCGGTCCATAAGAGAAGAAGAATATTCAAATCTGTGCAGTTGGATAGCTTCTAAAGCAGGGTATCTCAATCAATTTGACAGAGAAAATTGGCTCGTCGTCCTGTGGCATCGTTGCGCGGGCTTCTATTTGGAAGAAGAGCAAGGAACTAGCCGAATACATATCTGTAGACAAAGAAGGTATTAAGCTGGTAGCTGGATTTCATATTGCCGATCTGTATCCTTCAATCAGTTGTTTCATACACTCAGTGGAATGAGAGGCAGGGTAGAGAAGCTGCAAAAAAGATTGGACAGGATACTTGGAAACATCATCAATGATCACAAAGTAGCTAATGCTGCCAAGAAGAATGGTGATGATTGCGAAAAGCACAAAGACTTAGTAGATGTCCTCCCCAAGTTCCATGATGCTGGAGATGAAGTGCATTTAACTATTGATAACATAAAAGCTGTAGTGCAGGTTAGTTATCTTTACAGTTCTAATATGGAATTTCATCCGCTTGAGATTCTCAAGAATCATCTGATTTTGATCTCTTCTAGAACATGATACGTTCAGCGGTGGAACTGAAACAACATCCACAACTATAGATTGGGCGATGGCAGAAATGCTGAAAATCCGAGAGCCCTAAAGAAGGCACAAGATGAGGTGAGAAAGGTTTTCGACCAAAAGGGATATGTTGATCAGTGTTACTTTCATGAACTAAAGTACCTAAAATTAGTCATCAAAGAGACTCTTAGGATGCATCCACCGATACCTCTACTACTTCCAAGAGAAAGCAGGGCGCCAAGCGAGATCAGTGGATACAAAATACCAGCAAAAACCAGGGTCCTGGTGAATGCATGGGCGATTGGAAGAGATCCCAGATGCTGGAAAGAAACTGAGAGCTTCAAACCCGAGAGATATCTTGATATTTCCGTTGATTACAAGGGGAACAATTTTGAATACATCCCTTTTGGTGCTGGAAGGAGAATTTGCCCTGGAATGTCACTTGGCCTTGCAAACACGGAGCTCTCGCTTGCTATGTTTCTCTACCATTTTGATTGGGTTTTGCTCAATGGAATGAAACCTGAAAAAGTGGACATGACAGAGACATTTGGCATTACAGCTAGAAGGAAAGATCATTTGTATGTTATTCCTATTCCGCAAAGACCTCTGCCACTGAAATGAAATCAAAGTCCGGAGTGCTAGAGAAAATAAGAGCAAATGAAGCTTTACCTTGAGAATCTGTTAGTGTTGCTCATGTAAAACTGCTTTGCAGTTTCTCCTAGTCTTAGAAGCTGGTTTCTTGTTTTTTCATGTACTCAGTCATAGCATAAATCAAAGATCATGTTCTCGTACAGTTAAGGCTATAAGCCTTTAAAAATGTATCTTTCTATTGTTTGAACATCGAGTTTCCTTGCATGCCATTCTTACAAAAATTTGAATTATTCCTCTTTCATATCACTTAAGAAATCTTTTGTTTTTTGGAATCTTGATTTAAAATAACTATTGATTGGTATCATGAGCATTTTGCTTAAAAGGATCTTTGAGCAAATATTAGTGAGACACTTTGAGGGAAACCAAGAAATGGAGCCTGAAAGTAGTTTTCCGCCGATTGTTCCTCCTTTCTTCATGGGAGAAAACTACTAGCTTTAAGCAATGAGAATAGAGACCTACTTGGATGCTTCAGTCCTCCTAGAAGATGTGGAAGACAATTATAAAGTCCCTCCTCTTCCAAACAATCCCACCATGGCCTATATTAAAAATCGAAAGGCCACATTTGATTTAAGCTATTACCCCCAACTACCACAACTAATCTCCATTTATCTAATGTTTGATAAATAACATGAAAGCAACGGGCCAACCCAAATTTAATCGCTGGCCTGCTGCTATCACTCTAATAGCCATTATTCAAGTAGCGCCCAGAGGCCGCTACTATCCAATTGCATCAATAGAAAGAAATGTTGGGCCAAATTTACGTCTTTGTCCTCAACTAACAATGTTAGTTGAGGAATTTCATGTTAGTTAAATTAATTTATTTAATTAAGGAAAATTTTCAACTAAAGAAATTTCAAGTTATTTAAATTAATTTAATAAGTTAGTTACATACTTCAACTCATTATTTAGTAATAATCAAATAATTTTACTTCAATTTAATTAATTCTCTCAACAATTATTTTAAATATATCAATATTAATTTATTAAACTGAATATATTATTAAATAAATATCACCCTACAATCAAATTATTATATAAAATTAAAACATCTTAAGTTATTTATTAAATGAATAAATATAATAATTCATTAATATATTAATAAATATTAAATATATATTATATAATTAATAAGTAAATTTAATTAATTTATACGTTATTCAACAAAAGAATTATATAGTAATAACATAAATAATTTGGGGAATGTGCCTTCATTTTGAAATTTTTTCTACATAAAAATATAAATTTATACTTTATTACTTTTCATTTTCCTAAATCTCCACTATCCTTTTAATTCTTATTCTTTTAATTATCAAAATCATATCTCATTCGTTCTTTTTCAATACTAATGACTATAGTATTTGTGTTAATTCACATTTACTATATATCAAGATTATATTTCTTAATTTATTTTTCTATTTTTAAAATAAGCATTTCAAAATTAAAATTAAGAAAATCTGTCAACGTCTCAAGAAAAATAAAATCAGCTAACTATTTTGATCAATTAAAAAATATTGTTAGATGAAATCAATTATAAAAATATAATTAATAATTTTGTATCTCAAAAAAGTTAGAGAATAATGTGTAGATAATAATATTTTTAATCCATATTCTTAATTTTTAAATTTTTTTAGTTTTTATGTATATAATATTAAAATTATTTTAAATGATATAATTTTTTAAAAGAATTCTTTATGTAGTTTTTTTATTATTATTACATTACATAAATAGGGACATTTGGAAAAACAATGTTAGCAGTGAGTATCAAACACATCATATGAGATTACTCTATATTTAAATGGTGGCTAATGTATATGTCAATCTTTCCTATCAAACAGAATAATAAAAAATGTAATCTCACACAATCACCCACTATTATAATAGCTACTATTATTCAAATTTTGTATCAAACGTGGCCATGAAAAATAAGCATATGTAGGAATGAAAGGATAAGAGGCATGGAAATTCCGAGCTTAATTAGGGAATTACAAAAGATGAAAGAGTCCGAGACATTCAAAGACAACTCAGAAGACTGCTCAACATCGTCAACAGGATAAGGTTACTGAGGATTGAACTTTCTTGTTCAAGATTGCGGAAAAAATTCTTGCAGCCGTGCCTGAAAGATATGAAGCATCAATAACTACCTTAAAGAATGCAAGGGAATTGCCCATGATCATCTTGGCAGAGTTGTTAAATGCTTTCCAAGCTCAAGAGCAAATGAGGCTTATAAGTAAGGTGGTAGTGTTTAGGGAGCCCTGCCAACCAAGCACCAAGATGCTGGAAAATCAAGAAGACTTAGATAGCAAACGGTGAGAGCACTACAAAAAACTACAGCCAAAGCAACTATAGAAACTCAGAGAGAAACTATCCTCCATGCTAGCATTATGGTAAGAAAGGTCATCCTCCTTTCAAGTGTTGGAGAAGCCGTGATGCAAGATGCAACAAATGCAACTACTAGGCTATGAAGGTGTAATTTGCAAGAGTGAGGATCCACAGCAAGAAGTAGATGCTCAAGTTGTTGATGGAGGAGGATCAACTTTTTTCAGTAACATATTTCTCGGGCAGTAGCTCAAGTGAACTCTGACTAATTGATTGTGTCCTCACCAACAATAAGACTCATGAAAGGGAGCTTTTCTTAAGAAATTAAAGCCCTCAGACACCATAAAAGTCAAAACTGGATATGGAGAATACATAGCAGTAAAAAGAAAGGGTGCCGTTGCAATTACAAACTATTCAGGTACAAAATTCATCTTTGATTTTCTCTATCACTAAGGTTGACCAAAATTTATTTAGTTTAGGTTAGTCAATTGAGAAATGCTTTATGGTATCTTTTGAACACAAGAATTTCTTGATCAAGGATACAACAGTATGTGAAATATTCAAAGTTATATGAGAGGAAAAGTTTAAGAAGGACACACAGTCTTTTCTAGCCATATAAACTAAACTTTAGCACAAAAGGCTAGGTGTTACACCCCAAATATTTTGACATCCGTTTGGCCTGGTCATGGCTAGGCAGTGGACCAAAGTAGTGTGCATGGTGTATGTCACGTTCTAAATTTGGGATATAACACAGCAGTGCCCCTAAGCCCAAAGACTTAGAAGCACTAAGCCATCGGATTTTAGAACACATAATAAAATCCATAAGATATTATTGACAAATTCCAAAAATTCAAACACTTGTAGTTGAAATTCAATCTAACTATCAGAAATCTCAAAAATTCTTCCTAACAATCAACTAGGTTCAAAACAAAGAATAAGAATGAGTTAAAGCTAGCTACAATCCCCAAAATTACTCATCTTCCTCGTCCAGAACTAAGTTATCTACAAAACACTGAATCAATATTTTATGAGCGACACTTTGCCCAATAATAAATTTTCTTGACCTTTTATCGGGTTTGAGCATGTATAAATATCAAAAAAGGAAGTACAATTGTTAAGGAGAAAAATATTCTTTTTTATTTATTTTTTTAAAAACAACAATCAGATGCAAAAATCAAGAATCATGTCATCATAATTTCAGGACATATTTTCAGAGTAATTCAGAATAAAAATTACACAACTTATCAGAAGTTTTCAATTCATTAATTAACCATGCTCATGAACTTTCGGGATTCTAATCGGTTAACTAGGCCAAGATCTCAGGCTTTGTTTGGATTTGAGCTCCCAATTCATTCTTCAACTCCCAAAATTTAAACAAACACTACATATTCCCCAATTCCACTCTCAAAATACAAAATTTATTCCCCAAAATATCCCTACTATTCAAACTCCCAAATCATTCCCCAAACTTTCAATCATTGTCTCATCATTACAAATATATACACATACTACCACTCATTCAATTTATATATACACATATATAAATAATTTTAAAATACTCATTTCACCCCCATCAACCCAACAAAAAAGTTATTAATGTGACATATTGTCCCCTCCCAAAACATAAACAAGCAAATAATTTTCTCCCAATTCATTTTCCACCTACCACCCAAAACACAAACAAACAACCATCACATTCCCCAATCCCACTTTCCAAAAACCATTTTGATAAAAAAAATTGGCAAAATGCCCCAATACACAACCAAACAAAACCTTAACTATAACACTGTTAAGTAGCTTCAGAGGTCTTAATTACAACGTCGTTAAAAGTGGCTTCAGAGGTCTTAACTACAACGTTATTCAGTGGCTTCAAAAGTCTCAACTACAATGCCATTAAGAGGTTTCAAAGATCCTTTGCTATCTTAACCCCGTAGCACAGTTACAGAACTCGTTCCTACCAACAGTTTCTCGATTATTCAGAGCATAAATCCTTTTTATTGTTTTTATGTCAACAGAATATCCTATGTTTCATGCAAGATTCAAAAAAATTTTGTTTTATATGCTCAAATCCTAAAAATAAGTTTTATGCATGCAAAAAAGTCTTATGGATAATTAAATATTTGCATATGAAAAATTTTACAACAAATAAACCATTAGATTTAAAAGTTCAATATGCAAAATCACCTATTTTAATATAGAAATCATTCATGTAGAAAAGTATTTTCAATAGAAAGAGAATAGAAATTAACTTACAATTTCATGCAAAAAAGAAATTCAATTACTATTTCATGCAGAAATTATTTATGCGAAGAAAATATTTTCAATAGAAGGACAAAAGAAATTTACTTACGCTAAAATCTTAAAACCCGAAGTTTCCTTCATATTTGATCTACTACTTAATCATTTTCTACTAATTCTATGATAGAAACAATAGCATGTTAGTCCCCAGGAATAAAATTTCCTATGGATTTTCCAAAGAATATAATTTTCTCACCTCTACATATTGACTTCTTTATTTCCTACTATAGGTGTACTTATACTAGGCAAAGTATTCTAGACTAACTAGAATTCATATCTTATTGAGATAAGAATGTCACTCTAATCCTAACTCCTCATATTTGACTAGATTTCAATCTCATGATAATGAAAACTCAAATCTGTAGAGATAATTCTAAAATCATAACCTTATCAGGATTAGATAGTTACTGAAATTTCTAAAATCTCAAACTTATCAGGATCGAATAGTTACTGATGAAATTTCCAAGCTCATGACTAAGTATCCAAAATCCTAGGGCTCGTTTTGTTTCATTTCCATACCTTATTTTCACATTTTTTACTATTTGAAAATAGAAACACATCACTTTTTACACAATTTCACCCAACATCATTTTCATTTTCATTTGCAAAATATGTTTCCCAATAACCTATATATATATATATATTATCCCAATAATTTATATATCTTCTCTCTTTATTTTATTATCAGTATCTCTCTCTACCTACAACATACTAAACCCAACATAATCATTACTTCTTCAACAACCTATCCAAATACAAATTCATTTTAAACTCATTTCACTAACTACTTTTTCAAATTTTGAAAATAATGGAAACGAAAAATGAAAATGAAAATAAAACCAAATGGGGCCCTAACTTTTCATAATTTAATTATTCTAGATTTTAGCTAACTATTTCCATGGTTTAGTAATTAAATAATATGAAATATTTATGATGAATTTTCGCATGAAGATATAGCGGTACAAAAAAAAAAAAAACTAAGATGTCATATCACATCTATTTATATGGTTTTAACTAACCAATATTACTAGATACCTTATGGGGGTAAAAAGCTATCCAAATAGAATTTTAAAGTGATGGGAAGACCTCTAAAATTATCCATCTATCCATAAATCAAAAAATTCCATAAAAAAATTGATTTTCGTCATCTCTAACTTGATAATCATGGACTCAAACCCATAACTACTTAATAATAATAATTTGTGTGCTTATTTTCTAGAATACTTGTGGGCTTAATTATATCTCCATTTACTTATGGTCAAACATGAATAGAAAAAATAGCTCCTTTCCAGTAATGCAGCAGAATCAACCTGAGAGCATCTGTGTCTTTTTGTTATTTAAATAAGTGGCAGGTGTTCCAGTTGCAGCCTGACCAGATTGAGCTTGCTTAAGCTAAACTAGTATGAAGGGCATAGCCTTGCATAAAACTGGGTATAAAGCACAGCAACTTACCAAAGAAGATCAATGATACTCTCTACACTAAGCTACCAATTTAATACTAACCTCATGGATGTTGAGTTCTCGTCCCTCACCATTCTTCTTTCCTTGCTTACATTTATAATCATACCTTTAAAAGTAGCAACTGAGTCGAAAACCAAATCTAAGTTGATTTTGAATCTTCCTCCAGGGCCAAGAAAGGTACCGTTGATTGGGAACTTGCACCATTTTGCTAGTTTTCGACCACCCCACCGTACTCTGACTGATTTCGCTTTGAAATATGGATCCCTAATGCACCTGCAACTTGGTGCAGTCAGAACTATTGTTGTTTCCTCACCTGATGCTGCAAAAGAAGTCCTGAAAAAAAAAAAACGATATCAACTTTGCCTTTAGGTCTTCACTTCTAGCAACAGAGATTATGTGTTGCGATAATACAGACATAGCATTCCCCCCATATGGTGAATATTGGAGACAACTGCGAAAAATCTGCACATTAGAGCTCTTGAGTGTCATGTGTGTCCAATCTTTCCAGTCCATAAGAGAAGAAGAATTTTCAAATCTCTGCAGATGGATGGCTTCTAAAGCAGGGTCTTCAATCAATTTGACAGAAAGAGTTGATTTCGCTATGTGTAACATTGTTAGGGAAAAATTCAATTTTAGTCCATCAACTATTGAGAGATTTTTTTTTACTCCATTTTGATTTGGGGTTATCACATTTAGTCCAGAATGTAGTGATTTTTATCACATTTAATCCAATTTTTTACAATTTTGGTCCATCGGGATCAAAAATCTTCAATCTTCCCCAAATTTTGTACAGTCAGCTGCAATCGGGCCGCAAGTTTGGGGCTTTCGTGCCATTTGTCACCCATATGCCGCATAAGCGTACACGTAAGCTCCCACCTCACCACAGCTAAAACTAAACTACAAGGAAAAAAAAAACGCCGAATTAAAGTTAAAAGAAATAACAAACGCATAAATAATTTGTAAATTATCAAAAGAACTGCGTTTTAAAAATTTACAAACATATACTTGGAGAAAACGCTGAATTGTTGAACAAAATCGCCAAAGGTCAAAGCTTTGCACCGAAGAAACCAAGCTTGAAAACCACTCTGAAGCCACTACGAAGCAAAAAACCTTGAAACCTAAAAACTCTGAAGCAAAAAACCCTAAATCAAGAACCCTAGACCAAATCTCTTTCATTTTTTCACCAAATCTGTAAAATCTAAATCATAAATCAATAATACCCCCAAACAAACAAATGCGTAGCTGTTTAATCGATCCCAAAACCCTAGTTTTTCTTCGCTCAGAACGTTGAAGTGGTTCGCGGGAGGAACTTCCATTTGGTTGGCGGTCGTGTCGAGAAGCATTGGGTAGTTGAAGATGCTCGTTCGTGCGTCTAAAGACCTACATTTGCCACCTCTTCTCTACGATAAGGGTTTAAATACTGAAATGAAAATCTGGGCCCATGTGTAATGTAATGTTTTTTAGTTAAATGTTGCTTTCGAAGCATGATTCCTGTACTTGTAATGCTTTGTTGTTCATGTTTAATGCTTTGACTATATTGGATTCTTTTGATGCCTATTGTAGATGTGGGGTTGTCTGCGGGTATGATGTTTGTTTTTTTCTTGTGGTTTGCATATGTAAAAGTGATTTGTGGGTCAGCCATGTGGGGTACTTTATTGTTTAATTTGTGAGTTTTACCTCTGTACATGTGTGTTGGGTGGGGGGGGGGGGGGGGGTTAACAAGTGGGGTTGGTGGTTTATTTATTGTATATTGCATGTGTGGAAGTGCTCAGCACTCAGTGGTAATCTTTTTTTCCTTGTATATTTGTAGGGCATGTCTATTGTGAGGTATGTTTGTATTTACCTCATATGATGTATCATTAAATTAAACAACATGTGTCCTTTTACAAAAGGTCACTATTAATTGTACAACAAGTTGTTGGTTCGCATTTTTAGAATATTAAATACTTAATAAATATTTAAAAAAATAATTAAAAAATATTGTTTTTTAAAAAAATTATTGTATTAGATAGCATAACTTCATAATTTTGAATTATATATTTTATAATATTAAAATAATAAATATTATTTAAAATAATATAGTTAAATATAATTATTTTTATTTATTAACTAAAATAAAATATTGAAGAATAAATATAAAGTCTAAGACTATCATCCTAACAAAAAAATTTAATTTTAAATAAGTAATTTAATAATTTTACTCATTTTAATATACTTGGAGAATTTTAAATAAATACAATAAATTAAAAAGATAATTATTTTTTATTAATACTAATACTATATAAAAATATAATATATTTAAAATAATTTTATTAAATTAATTAATTAAAGTTATTTAAAATAAAAATAAAAAAAACCCACCATCTTCTCCCCTCCGCTCAACTGCAACCGCCCAAACGAGCACCTCTCCCCCCCTCCCCCCCCCAAAAAAAAAGAGAGACAGCCAACCATGCTGGCCATGGCTAGTCTAGTGGCCCAGCCAGAGCCGCCCGGCCATGGCGGTTGTTTGTGGGGGGCGGCGGGAGTTAGGGGTGGGATTATATATGTGTGTGTATTATGTATATATTTTATGTATTTATATATGTATATTTATATATGTAAATATATATAAATATTTTGAATATATTTTTAATAAAGTGTATTTTGTCATTTACTATTTAATTTTTTATTAATTTTCTTTTAAATGTTTTCAATGGAGGTCAAAATGATCATTTCATATTTTCGTTAAGATTGGAAAGTAATTGTAATTTTTTAAAATATAAATATAGATTCATGTTAACCAATATATTAATACAAGATATTAAAATAATATAACTAATTAAAATTCACCATCAACCTCTCGTACAAGTAGCAGGTTAAATGTATTTTATTATACTGTCAACTATCATCATAATGAAAGGATATGATATCATACTTTAAATCCAACGGCTAAGGTTAAATACATTTGTATATTCCTCACATGAGGTATGTATAATCAAGTTTGCACCACAGATTACTCCATATTTGTAATGTGCAGATAAAGGCTTTGGAAAAATTACTATTACAGTTTTTTCTGGTGGTCAATGTGATCTTTCCTCTCCTTGTGTTTATAAAGGTAGTAACATAGTGAAATTTGACCACTACCTAGTAGCTATTTTAAATTTGAAGAATGTGAACCTCTTGTGTGATGCTTTGAAGCTTAGAACCCTCAGGAAGTTCTACCAAAAGTGTCCCTGTGGCACTTTCAAAAAAATCACTGGTGATGATGACCTTAAAAAGGTTGTGGATTTTTGTGCTAAATATAGGGAAGTGAAGATTTTTGTGGAGACAGAAAATGATGCAAATCTGTCCCAGCCTGAAATCCAAACCACTTCCCAACCTGAAGCCCAAACTGAAGCCCAATCTAAAAGCCTATCACAAGGTCAAACCAAAGCCCAATCAGAAGCCCAATCTAAAGGCAAATCCAAAACCCAATCTAAAGCCTAATCCAAAGGCAAATCCAAAGCCCAATCTGAAGCCTAATCTAAAGGCAAATCCAAAGCCCAACTAAAGCAATGTCCAGAAAGAATGATGTATCCCAATCCCAATCCCAATCCCAATCCCAATCTCAATCTCAATACCAAACTTAATACCAATCTCAATACCAAACTCAGGCCCAATTCCAAACCCCAAGTTAAGTCCAGTCTGCTGCCCAAACTCAAGCCCAACCTGCTGCCCGAACCCAGTCCCAATCTGCTGCCCAAACTACTACCCAATCTGCTGTGCAAAGCCCTAACCAATCTGCCGCCCAAATTACATTTCAAACGCAATCCCAAACACAGCTCCATACTCATTCTCAAAGTGAAACCCAAGCTCAAACCCAAAACCAACAAGCTATTGACAATGAGTTTGAGGGGTTGGGTTCTAGGTATGAGACAGAGATTCTATTTCAACCACATAGTGATGTTGAATTCAGTTCACGTAGTGCTAGTGACCCTCTTTATAGTGATAGGGAAGATAGTGAAGGGTCAAATGATGATTTGTTGTTTAATACTTATGTAGATTCCAATAAGGAGTATGTGGGATTTGAAGAAGACATTGTGCAGCCTGGGGGGAAGGTAGAAGGGGATACCTCAGATAGTTCCTGTCAATTCAATGAAGAGATGATAGTTGGGGATAGTGATGTGCCTCTAGACAGTGAATTGGACTCAGATATTGATAAGAAAGATATCCCTCGTGCACCTTCTTTTAATTATAACAGAAGATATACTCCAATACTCCAAAGTTTGAATTAGGAATGAAGTTTAAAAATAAGACTGGTTTTAGGAAGGCTATTCATGCTGAAGCAGTTCAATCAATGAGGAACATCAAGATTAACAGAAATGATAGGGAGGGGGTTTATGCTAGGAGTCAGAGTGAAGGGTATGAATGGAGGATTCATGCTTACAGGATTGAGGATGAGTCAACTTTTCAAATTAACACTTACCATTCTATGCACACATGTCAGCCCACTTATGATGTTAGTAATATCTCAGCCATATACCTAGCTGAGAGGTTTTTGAACAAGATGAAAACTGATCCCAAGAAAAGAACTGAGGGGTTTAGGAAGGAACTACAGATGGATGTTAGGGTTAGTATTTCTTGGTCCAAAGCTTATAGAGCTAAGAGAAAGGCTCTTAAAATGATACAGGGGGATCCTAAGGTGCGGTATGCCAAACTCTGGGATTATAGTGCAGAATTAAGAAGAACTAATCCTGGGACAACTGTCATATTGGGCATGGAGGAACACTTTCACACACTTCTACTGTTGTTTTGGGGCACTGAAAAATGGTTTCCTAGCTGGATGTAGGCCCATTCTAAGGGTAGATAGGTGTTATTTGACTGGCCCTCACAAAGGAGTCATCCTCACTGTTGTAGGTATTGATCCTAACAATAAACCCCACCCTATTGCCTATGCTGTTGTTGATAGGGAAGCAGGGGATTCCTAGTCATGGTTTTTGACTTTGCTCAAGCAAGATCTGCATATCACTCAGCCACATCAATTCGCATATATTTCTGATAAATAGAAGGGGTTGATTCAGTCATTTGATGAAGTGTTGCCAGCAGCTGAACACAGATTTTGTGTTAGGCATCTGTGGAAAAATCTTGTGAATGATGGGTTTAGGGGTATGGAGTACAAAGATATCCTTTGGAAAGCTGCCAATAGTACTACTGTTAGGCAGTTTAAAAGTCAAATACAAGCTATGGCTGAGCTTGATCCAGCTGTTGTGAATTAGTTTAGTGATAAACCTGCTGCTCATTGGAGTAAATCACACTTCAGTACTTTTCCAAAGTGTGATATGATCTTGAACAACTTTTGTGAGTCATTTAATAGTTCAATTCTAGATGCTAGAGATAAGTCAATTCTAACTATGCTAAAGTGGATAAGAGAGTGTTTGATGACAAGGTTACAAAAAAATAGAGATAAAGCAAGGACTTGGAAAGAAGACCTTTGTCCTATTATGCTTGAAATCTTGAATGATCATGTAAAGAATTTGGGTGATTACATCCCTAGAAAAGATGATGATACACATTATCAAATAACTTATATATATGGATGGGGGGCAGTATTGTGTGGATTTAGATGAGTGGAGTTGTACATGTAGGAGATGGGATTTAACAGGAATTCATTGCCTTCATGCCTGCTCCGCAATTTGCAGTCAAAGATAGGATCCCAAGTCCTATGTTTCTCCTTGTTACACTATTTCATGCTATCAAAGGGTGTATGAGAGTGCTATCATGGGTATAAATAGTCAAGATCTCTGGGGAGAGACTATCTACATACCTCCACTTTCTCCAAACTTCTCAAAGAAGAAAGGAAGGCCTACAATAGCCAGTAAAAAAGGAAATGATGAACCTGCATTGAAGACCAAGAAGAGAAGTAGAGGAAGGCCTGCCGTTGAAGAGCAATGTTCAAAATTGCAAAAAAAGAGTTAAAGGTTTGAAGTGCAGCATTTGCAAGCAACAAAGACACAATCAAAGGAAATGTCCTTTGAAGTCAAATCCACTAGATGATGAACTCACAAATTTCACTACTGACCAAGAAGATGCAACATGTATTTGGGACTCAAGAATCTCAGGTAAATTATTTTATTAGTGATTCAGTTAATTCACAAATCTTAATTTTTGCTGTTAAATTATTTTACTTCTTTGTGTTTTCAAGTTACAAGCATGGCTACAAGTGCAAGTCAAGTAAAGGAGCTCCAGCAGGACAAGGTGAGCAACTATTTTGATATGCAGAATGATTAATTTAGTGTTGTATTAATTTTCAGTTTGAACAGGGCAATGAAAGGGCTGATGATGCAACTGCAAGGCTTCAAGAGGAATCTGTGCACCAGGACAAGGTTAGATCACATTTTAAATTCAGTTTTTCCATAAAGACTTTTACTAATTTTCACTATGTTTACTTCACTCAGGGGAAAAGAAAGGTTGGTTCAACTAGGACTGCTACCACGAGTGCTATTAAGAGGTCTCCAAGAACACTTTCAAAGGTATTTCATGTAAATGTATTTAAGTAATTTAAGTTAGGTGACTATCCAGTCTAGGTTATGTAGGTTACAATTGCTGCTAAAAAGAGTATTGGACTTAGGAGATCTCCAAGAGCAAAGGGCAAAGCAACTGTATATACCTTAGTATGTTTTTACACTTTAATGAAATATAACATTCACAATTTAAATTTTATTTTTATATGTAGGAAACTCATGCAAATCAAGTCCCAAAGAAAGTACCTGTACCATCCATGTACCAACAACTTCAAATGTCTCAAAGTGGAAGCAGATTGACAATAGCACAAGGGCACAAGGGAAGAAAAGATTTGTCCAATTGGAAGATATCACTGAAGCTATGGACAAGCTACTAGGCAAAAAGAAGACAAAAGGAAAGAAGAAATGAGAAAGAAAAAGATAATTGTCTTGCAAAACACATTTTGACTGCTGAAAACTAGTGCTTTGTATTTTTGTTAAACTTTGGTGATGGATATACATTTGTGATGTTTTTGTAGTTACAATTCCTGGGCATGGGAAGTTTGTTGCTGTGGTTTTATGATGAGGGATGTTGGCAAGTTTTAGGGGTTTTGAAAAACTCATTTGGAAGTATGATTTTGAACATAATGTTACTGTTTAACTTCTAATATGAATCCAAGCTTGCAATTTGGAGGTGTATATTTGGTTGTTAGGATATTCTTTTGTTCCTTTTGACTGCTTCACATTAATTTGCAATATATGCTTTAATTAGTTTGTAAGATATACTTTACATTCATGTGTGTCCCATTAAGAAGAAAAGAACAAAAGACCATTGACACAATTAAGGATACAATCTTAAAGATGAAAATTAATGATAAATACTTAAATAATTAGCTTCCAAAAAGTTGCTTCAGCAACTTTACAATAGCAAAAATCACTAAAGGGGGGGGGGGGGGAATGAAAGCCAATAATATGGCATACATCCTTACAATTCATGTTATCTATCTACCAGCTTTCTTCAACCGATACGTACATAATTTTCCTCCAACACCAGCAAGCCCTCAAACAAACAGCACCAGAAAGATAAGTAAAATTATAGCACCAACGCGGGCCATTGAAGAAGACAGCTTGAACGCATGCTTCCAGTTCCACACACCATTCCTAAGTTTTGCATTCTCAGTCTCTAATTCATTGATCTTACGAAGGAGACCGGGTATTATACTCTTCAATCTTGCACACATGGGTGGATCAACCTATTCGAAAAATCCACACCCATTTATCTGGGGGGGGGGGGGGAAAAACCACAAAACCAAAACTTCTGAATATCCCTAACTTTGGAGAATAAAACCCTCAACCCATTCCAAGAAGATACTTACATTATATATGGTACAAGACACAAATCTCCTCCCAGGGTTTTGATCAGTCCATGACGTCTTCACCAAGCATCTTTCTCCGCAGAAGCATTCAACAGGCTGTATCAATCTAGAAGAGCTTGAACTTGAAGACGCCATAGTGAACAGTAGCAAGAAGGAGAAGGAAAAATTGGAAAGCTGATACCGAGGCAATTGGGGTGAGAAGATTTTTGGGGAAAACGCAATTCTTTTGATAATTTACAAATTATTTATGCATTTGTTATTTCTTTTAACTTTAATTCAGCATTTTTCTTTCTTTTTTTTTTTTTTTGCTTTTAGTTTAGTTTTAGTTGTGGTGAGGTGGCAGCTTACGTGTACGCTTATGTGGCATATGGGTGACAAATGGCATGAAAGCCCCAAACTTGCGGGCCGATTGCAGCTAACTGTACAAAATTTGGGGAAGATTGAAGATTTTTGAGCCCGATGGACTAAAATTGCAAAAAAATGGATTAAATGTGATAAAAATCACTATATTCTGGACTAAATGTGATAACCTCGAATCAAAATGGAGTAAAAAAAAATCTCTCAATAGTTGATGGACTAAAATTGAATTTTTCCCCGTGGGCATCCCTTGGGAAGAAAACCAAGGAACAAGCCAAATTCATATCCTCAATCAAAGAAGCTATTGTGCTGTCAGCAGGATTTCATATCGCTTATGTGCATCCTTCCATCAAATTGTTTTGTACAATCAGTGGAATGAGAAGCAGATTAGAGACGCTGCACAAGATAACAGACAGAATACTTGGAAACATCATCAATGATCACAAAGTAGCCAATGGTGCAAAGAATGATGTTGATGAATGCAAAGAGCACGAAGACTTAGTAGATGTCCTCCTGAAGTTCCATGATGCTGGATATGAATTGCATTTAACTGTTGATAACATAAAAACTGTACTACAGGTTAGTAACCTTTACAGTTCTGATATCCTGTTTCTTGAGTTGGAATTTCATACCCTTAAGAGGGACTTATTCTTGATTTTGGATACAAACATGACATGTTCAGTGCGGGAACTGAAACATCATCCACAACTATTGATTGGGCTATTGCAGAAATGCTGAGACATCCAAGAATCCTGAAGAAGGCACAAGATAAGGTGAGAACGATCTTCAATGAAAAGGGATATGTTAATGAGCAAAGAGACTCTTAGGATGCATCTGCCCGTACCTCTACTACTTCCAAGAGAAAGCAGTGAGCCATGTGAGATTGGCGGATGTGAAATACCGGCAAAAAACGAGGGTCTTGGTGAATGCATGGACAATTGGAAAAGGTCCCAGCTGCTGGAAAGAAGCTAAGAGCTTTGAACCAGAGAGATATCTTGATAACTCAATTGATTAAAATGGGGACAATTTTGAATACATCCCTTTGTGGTGACGGAAGGAGGATATGCCCTGGAATGTCATTTGGCCTTGCAAACGTCGAACACCAGCTTGCAATGTTTCTCTACCATTTTGATTGGATTGTACCCAGTGGAATGAAACCTGAAAAATTGGACATGACTGAGTCCTTTGGCGTCACAGCTAGAAGGAAAAATCCTTTGTATGTGATTCCTATACCTAAAAAAAAAATTGCCTGTGATATGAAATCAAAGTTGAGAGGGCTTGATAAAATAAGAGCATATTAAACAACATTTTAGGTCATTGGAGCTCAAGGCTGATGAAACTTTACCTTGAGAATCATTAACCTTCACCTCCTTTGTACTGAATGCACTTTGAGAAGTAAAAGAAAAGAAAGATTAGAGAATTATTAACCTATATTTTCAGAGACTCTTGTAGTCAATATTTTAAGTTCTTCTATAAACCTACACCATTTTTAAGTCTCCAATAATTTTCCAATACCTGAGGCCAAATAAGGAATCAAGTATGTGAAGTATAAATGGTTTGTACCATGACTGAAACATTCTACAGTTGTCATTAAAAAAGAAAATCCATCTAACCGTATTTATAATACCTAGCATGCTGAAATATTGTTACTTTCAACCACAACATCTCTAGGAAACACATCATCCGTAACAAATATTCTGGTACACTAGAGAGACTGAGGACAATATCAAGATGGTGTTTATAGAGCATGAGATGTATGCCTACTCAAAAAATGGATTTGACGAAGAGCCGATTGCTCATGGTAATAATTCAATAGGGAAAACAACATAAGCATACAAGGCATTACAAGGCCACTAATTTTAATAGGACAGAAGAATTCCAACCAAAGATTGAACTTAGTGTACTTGACCAGATTTTCCAGATCAAGAGAAATCTTGGTAGCTTACTTGCTAAATAAAAGTATCACTATCAACAAACTCCAACAGAGACAATAAGCTTGAAAATGAGCTTTAAAGAAAAAAAGAAAGATAGAAGAAATGTAGCATGGAAATGTATAAAGCTTATATAATATTGCAGAGCTAGTGGGCTTTGCTGCCCACTCATCACAGAGCATATAACAATAAATACAAAACTACCTAGCCTGAGAAAAAGGCTTACTTTCCACGAGTACATAACATTGATACAAGGATACATATATGCTAATAGGAAAACTTAGGTTCTCTCTTAGAAGCATAACAACATTTTAAACAACACTAGTTAGTGAAAACAAGTTCAAAGAATTATGAATCTAAATAACATAATCAGACCACTCAGATATGTGTGATGTGTGGTCCATTGTCAAGCTAGGAATCTTATCAAGCCTAATTGGATTCTCCTTCCCTCCAATCAATTTAGCAGGGTTCCCTACAGCGGTAGTTCTAGCAGGAACCTGTTTTAGCACCACAGACCCTGCACCAATCTTAGCCCCATCTTCAATTCTAACATTGCCCAAAACACACGTCCCTGCCCCAATCAAGACCCCATCACCAATCTTTGGGTGTCGATCGCCCGAGACCTTGCCGGTCCCTCCTAATGTCACATTGTGCAAAATGGACACATTATTCCCAATTACAGCAGTTTCTCCAATTACAACTCCTGTCGCGTGATCAAGCAAAATCCCTCTCCCAATTCTTGCCCCCGGATGGATATCCACTGCAAAAACTTCAGACACCCTGTTTTGTATCAACAGGGCCAAGATTTTCCTACCTTTGGACCATAAATTATGTGCTATCCTATGAGCTTGACATGCCAAGAACCCTTTAAAATTCAAGAAACAGTGGACATAACTAATGCAAGCAGGGTCTCTCTCCTTAACTGCCCTCAGATCATCTTTTACTGCCCGCATGATTTCTTGATCCTCTGCGAGAACTTCCAAGAAAAGATCATAAAGTGTACAAGTAGGCAGGCTAGAATTGCTCAATTTCATGGAAAGATGATTAGCTAGAGCACTCTCCATGGAATCATGGGACAAGATTGAACTGAAATAATAATTTGATAATATGGGTTCCTGAGCGACATCTGACCTGGCTTCCTCCTTCATCAGCTGCCATAAATCACGAGACCCTTCATCAGGGTTTATGCTAAGGGGCTTTGACTGTTTTGGTGAAATGGGGGCGCAAGAAACAAGATCAGGTGAATCAGGTCTACAAAATCTTGAAAAATTATTTAACACATGATCATCGATTTTTGAATTGGTTTGGGAAGGGGTTTCTGTTCGTGAAGAGTGTATACAAGTTGCCATGGTGAAAGCAGAGTTCTTGAATGGCATGAAAATTGGTTGGCGGAGCACAAATGGTGATCCTAGAAACTTTGAGGACATAGAAATTAATGAGAGGTGCAAGCAAACGCGAGGAGGAGTGGACAGTTATATAGAGGGGAAGATGTGGACAGGGACAGAGTCTCGCGAAAATTAAAATTGAAACCGAAAAAAAAATATTTTTGTCATCGTGGCTTTATTACTGTCTTAAATTTTTTATCATTTTATTTTTCTTAACTATTCAAAGTATTTAATTACCAATTATTTACAAATATGCAACTATTCTATAAAAAGAAAATCATTCAATCACTTTCTTCTTTTTTATTGAATAAAAAAATTATTCATATTTATTCCAAGTGAGAAAATATATTAGACTTTAAACTTTAAACAATTAAAATTCTTGTTTGATAAAATTATGTTATAGAGAGTGTTTTTTTTTTTTTATTAAATACGTAAATAAAGTAACAACCATTTAATGTTGAAATTTAATAATAAAAAAAATTGAAAATTTAAGAATAGTAAGATATATGATAAAAAAATAAAAATACAATAATTCAAAGATAGAATGAAATTAACCCAAAGCAAAAATGGTTCCTTCAGCCGGTGTGCCGAGAATGATAAAGGCTTTAAGAAAGGCGAGTCCCACTGTCCGTGAGGCGGGCGGCTAAGTTCATAGAATGACAGGGCCCACTGCGCAGGCGCAGCCACAACAGGTGAGAGTGAATTGGCGCTTCTTCATATTCACCCCGAATATCAAGTAAAAAAAAATTAATTTAATTACTATAACAAAAAATGTCCCCTTTCAAATTCAAAAATATAAATAAACATACAAACACTCTCTAAAATATTTTTTAACTATTCTCCTAAATATAAACAAAAATCATCACATTCCCCAAAACACTTTCACATTTTTTCAACCTCACTCCCAATGTTCATTTTTTCAAAACATGTGACATAATTATCCATAAAACATACCCAAACACTCCTTTGCAGTTTATTATATATAGTTTTACTTGGACTTTTCTCCTTTAATCGTATAATATTTATAGATAACTATAATCTTTAATTATTTATTTTATTGTAATCCAACAATAACCATGGCTATTCAAAATTTTATCATATTCATTAACTTTTTAAGTCCATGCTATGCGTCCAAATTTTGCGGAAAACAATACATGGTTTGCAA
Source organism: Jacaranda mimosifolia (assembly GCA_018894105.1). Lineage (NCBI taxonomy): Eukaryota > Viridiplantae > Streptophyta > Magnoliopsida > Lamiales > Bignoniaceae > Jacaranda > Jacaranda mimosifolia. The sequence goes on from CM032129.1 coordinate 24,349,169, forward strand.
ACATGTTATTAATAAGAATTAGAAGATATATTTTCAATTTTAAAATAAACATTAGCAGAGGATGGCGGCAGTGAAATAAATATACTTAATATTACCAAAAAATTCCACAATTGTAAAATATTTAATTTAAATCATAATTACTATATAAAAAGTTGTCACCGCAATTTTATTGAAATATCAATTACATTGAGACCTTCCACCTTAAAAATAAAATAATTAATTCACAAATTATTATCATAATTAAATCCAAATTCTTGACCTCCTATTAAAAAACAAAAATAATAATAATAATAAGAATAATAATAATGATAAATGAAATGAAATTAACTGAGCAACTCCGAAGAATCATTGTTAAAGAACAATGAAGCCCAGCAAACAGGGCCCATTATATTTTAATATATAAAATGAATTCTTAATATTCACATGCAAATGATTGAAACGAATGGGGTCGTGGTGTTGGTATAGGTTCAACATTGGATTCTGGGAAGAAAAGCAGAGCCCTTTTTGTTTATTTTATTGTGGGGGTTGGGGGGCTTGTCTGATTGCTTTGCCACTTGAACAGTTCTGTGTGCGTCTGTGTGCGTGCGTCTTTTATCTATTTAGAGTTGGATTGTTTGTATTTTAGAATAAAATTTTTTTTATTCTATATTATTTTAAAAATAGAAAATATAATTATTTGTACCATTTTTATTTTCATACCTATAAAAAATTTATAATATCTATTAATTTAAAGATAATTAAAATTTATTAATTAATTAAATATTATTTTTTTATCATTTCAAGACAATGGAACCCACATAAAATTTAATACTAATTTTTCATCACACTATCATCCACTAACTTATTAAATAATTATTTTTTTCATTTTCTCAAGACAGTGAGCCCACAACAATTGAACAATAATTTTAACCTACCATTTTTCAAAATTTGCACAATTTAATCACATTTTCATTTCCACACGTAAAATAATGATAAATGAAAACACATTTTAAAATGATAAAAACAGAAAATAAGAATAAAAATACAACCAATCCAGGCCTTAGCCACTCTCTCTCTCTCTCTCTCTCTCTCAAATTTGTCATTTTTGTGGTTGCATATTTAATTATTTTGCATTTTTATCATAAAAAGTAACACTACAATATATATGTATCTATATATATATATATATAGATATTAATAACAGCTCAACCAGTCACTAAATAAGCATTTAGTGACCAATTTAGTAACAGCTCGAATCGATCACAAAAATTCTCGTCATTAATTTGCATCAATTACTAATTGATCATTAATTAGTGATGGATTTCTAACGATCACTAATTATATAAAAAAAATTTAAATATATACACACACACACACTAGGAGGTCACTAAGCTTGTCAATCACTAATCAATAACCGCGTATTGTGGTCACTAATTTTAAGTGAATAAAAAATTATACCTTAATCTTTTCAACATCTAAAATTCAAACACAATACATGTCACTTATTTAGATAAGTTGTTAACCACTACACCAAATATATTTTCATAAATTTATTTCAACAATATAATACATATCATATATATAAATTAAAAAATAATTATAATATTCTTATAAATAAGTTATTGTTATTTTGCATATTAAAATTTAACAAAAATAATAATTGTTCATTTAATATTTATATAATTTGTTCTTCAATATAATAAAATACAACATTTATTATTTATAACTATTACCTCTAAATTTTGGGTGTATTTATCATAATGAATTATAAACACATTAAAAATAGTATATACACACTAATATGTACGTATAGTAATAAATAGTATACACATATATAGTAAAACAAGTATATACTAGTAAATAATATATAATAGTGTATATATATTATATTTTAGTATATATTTACTCATAATATATGTATACACTATATATGTATATATTATTGACATGCATATATATTAATTAATACTCATTTTCTTGCTTTGAATAAGAATATTATTCTTATTTATTTCTTTGTGTATCTATATATACACTTATAAATTAATGTTCAGTTGTGTAAATATGACATAGAAATATTTAATAGTAATATATTTATATATAAAATTATGTATATTTATATATTTTTAGATACACATATTATTATCATAATCTTATATATAGTTATATATATATATATAAACAACCACAATATTTTATGGCTAATATATGTGTTACATAAATTTTATAATTTCGCATTACAAGAATATGTAAAAAATAGAACTTTATATCTATGACCAATTATTGACCAAAAAATGCAGTCACTAATTAGTGACTACATCAATAATTGAAAGAAAATTTGATCATAAATTAGTTATTTAAAAATAATTCAGTTATTAATTAATGATAAAATTAGTGACTACTTTGTGTGGTCACCAATTAGTGACCGAACTCTTTTTTCAGTTACTAATGTTAGTGACCGCACAAAGGCAATTACTAATTCGGTCACTGATATATCAATAAGTGGTCACTAATTCTTTAAAAAAAATTATATTCAACTTGGTCACTAATCAATCATTAAGCAATGATGGTAGTGTGCAGTCATTAAAATTCGATCACTAAAACTCAATTTTTTTTTAGTGTAAGTTCTTGTAAACATTTTTATGCACATGTATTGATGGTACCATGTAGCAAATGTAGGCTTGGCATTGGGGCGAGTTTTCCTTAAATCTAAACCCATCGTGCACTTGAAAACATATTTTAAAACCCACCTCACCCCGCGCCGTGGGTCTTAGGTTTGAAAATTCTAACCCACCCGCATTAAATATTTAAAATCTGCACCTGCTCTGCCTCATCCGGCACCTACCAATTTTTTTTTTAAAAAAAAAAAATCTAACTACTCATAATTTGATAATTCAAGTATAATATCATAAAATTTAATACAAAAAGATTCAAATATAACAATATTTAAATATATCAATTAAAAATTAAAATATAAACACCAACAAAATAATATTCAATACGATAATATTCAAATACATTAATATAAAATTAAAACATAAAAACAATCCAATCATACAAATATATAATATATTATATATTATAATTATATAAGTGCTCGGGACGGGACCGACTGGTCCTAAACCCCGCCCCACCCGCCCCACATGAGATTCATATTAAAACCTGCCCCGCTTCGTGCGGAGCAAGTTTTCAAGCAGCCCGTGTGGAGTGGGTGGAGCAGATATCCATAAATTGGGTTGAAATTGCCAAGCTTAGGCAATTATGTTACATACTTATTTTTTTGGTTTGAACTTATTGCCATTAACACATTTTAAAACAAAATTTTATTATTAGGATATTTCTTTTTTCAGAAAAATAAATTTTTACTTAAAGTTAATATCATTAGAAGGCTATGAAAAAAAAAAAAAAAAAAGAAGATGAAGATGTGCTATGGGATAATGGTACTGTAGGGTATGTTTGGTTTCAATTGTCAATAACTAGCAATTCATGCCCGTAATTTCTACGTGCATAATTTTGTTATACAAAGAAAAAGAAGAGGAAAATTATAATTCATTTTCAAATCACAAAACGCTAATTGACTGGAAAAAATTGAAGGAGGGCAATCAAAAAATTCAATAAAAAAATTTATAAATTGTACTCAAAATATTATTATATTAAAAATAAAATAATTAATTAAAAAGAATAAAAAGACATATTACTAAATCTACATCCAAACTAATTCCCAATAAGCAGTTTTCAAATTTAGATTCAAATGACTAGCAAAATAATCCAATGTAAAAACATTGCATATATTTATATATGTATAATATTACCCAATAGAATTACCAAAAAATTATAAATATGATTATAAATGTAATAACAAAAAAAAAAATATTTCTGATGATCTTTTTGTAATATTTCTGATATTTATAGTTAAACGCTTTTAAGTAATGTTTTTAAATATGGTTGTAAGACTAAATATAGAATAAAAAAAGTTGGTACTGCAACCACCCAAAATATCCATATTTTTTCAATTTTATTGCTCTCTATCACATTATCTTCTTACATTATATAGATAATTGAAGGATAATTATGTAAAAAAATAAAAAATAACTTTCGTTTTACATATAAATTAAGTTTTCTTTTTATAGTAACTAGCAGTATTGCACACAATTCCCATACATATAAATATTTTTATGTAATATATATTATTTGTGTATATTTGAAATTTATAATTGAAAAATTAACATGCATCTTATATATATATATATTACATAATTATGAAGGTAGCAACTACATAAAGTAAAAATTTCATAGTCCATTATCAAATGAAAGAAGAAAAAAAACTAAAGAAGAAAAATTATTCAAATATTGAGTATTCCTTGTGAATTGTGATAAGAGAAGTTCTTCAATACATGGTGGTTATTTATACATGTACATTTCACTTAAGTAAATGAAGAAAAAAGGTAATTTTATATATTTAAAATTTGATATTACAATTTCCATTTTAAAGACAAAAGAGACTTTTTTTGTTAATATTATAGATAATTTTGATCCGAAACAATAAAGACATATAAAAAATTATTTATTTTTTGATATTTGTTGAGTCAAATTTTCTTTTCTTTTTTTTCTTTTTTTAAATGCAACACTCTTTCAACTACTTAATTCTCAGAAGCCACACAGTTAAAAAGCCTAGATTCCGTCTACAGAAAATTATCTATTTTCTCATAAAATATCTTTATAAATTAAATACGCGTGCGTGTGTGTGTTGAATTATCAATTGAATATATTTTATTTTCAGTCTCAAATTACGAAAATATTATTTCCTCATTTTCCAATATATTTTGTAGAATAAATTCAATGATAACTATTTGTTTCTAGCAAATGGCCGTTGCACGTGATTGTGATGTGTGGAATAGGTTAGTAATATCAAGTAAACAAAATGAGCTTTATCCCAGTTTAGAAAAATAACCTGATTTGTCTCCTTTTCAGTGCCAGAGAAAATAATTTATATACTATATTTCATGACATTTTTTTTTATTTTTTTTTATTTTGAGGACCACAATCCACTAAATTGTATGTGGCGCACCTCCACCGCTCACTTCCAACTTTATTGCACTTGAAATCACTTTCCCACTTGCAGAGATTCCTCGGGACCACTCCCACTCGAACGTCTAATGTCACTTTTGCTATCTTTTCATGTTTTTTTCCAATCAGTGTGAAATGTCTTGTACTTCAAATACAACTGGAGCTAAGCGGATTAGTCTCTCTCTCTCTCTCTCTCTATATATATATATATAAAGGAGATATCGGGATATGTTTTGTGGTGTTTTGTGTTGCATGTTTTGGAGAAATGAATGCTGGGAATGAGACTATAGAATATCACAGAGAAATTAGAGAATGTGATGACTTTGATTTATATTTTGGAGAATAATATTAGAAAGTATGTTGGAGAGTATTTGTATTTGTTTATATTTTGGGAGGAACTGTTTTTATTGTTAATGCCAAATCAATTGTTTTTTTATCTAATTAATGTGGAGAAATTAGAATTAGATATTAATTTTAATATATAATCAATAATTTAAAATGTATATGTATGTAAATGTGATGATTGGTTATAATCTTAAAATATTATTTTAATAATTGATTAAATAATGATGTTGGGGATGGTGGTTACTTATTTTTTGGTAAACTGATTGAAAAAATTAGGAATAGTTTAGAAATAATTTGGGGAAGTATTTGATTAGATGTTTAGGAATGTTTTCAAGGAAATATTTTCTTTCCTCAAAACATAATCAAACACTCTCTATAAATATAAATAATCTTAAATTTTTACTTTTGCACAAGGTCAGGTGATATGAAATTTCAAAATGTGCTTAGTTAAAAAAAAAAAATCAATTTCTATTTGTTTTAATAGGTGTATATCATATTTATTTTTAACTTAAGAATTAACATTTTTTTTTATAATAATCTATGATGCACATATACGGACAGGACAACACAGACACGACATAACACGGACGCAACGACAAATTAAATTTTAAAATTTTAGGACATGACACTGCACCGACATGATTATCATGAATCATATATATGAATAAGTATTCATTAATTATATTAATGTATATAATATAAAACATATACTAAAGAAAAGTGAAAAAAAAATCAACACTAAACAATAAATAAATATTTTAAATTCAAATAAATAATGAATCCCCTAAGTAGGTGATAAGTATTAGATTTCATTTAAATTATATAATGAAAAGTTTTAGTAAAAAAAAAAAATATTAATCATAGAAAAGTAAGTGATAATGTAAAAATTGTAAGTGATAACATTTGAAAAGATTTATATTTATCACTACAGATATGCCATCAATTATCCATGGTGATAACTTAAATACAATTTTTGCCACTATTAAACTTGTAAATATAATTATTGTGATAGAACAATTTTTTTTGTTACTTACTTACTTATATACATAGTCCAAGTTTCCAATTATCACTTCTATTTTTTTATAAATTTTATTTTTCTTGTAGTGTATCTAATCATCTAAATTTATTAGGATGTTATGATCATAGTGATGTTTTTTACTACCTTCATTTTTCATTTAAAAAGTTTTTGCTTTGTAATTATTTCTTAGCCCTTAAATTTTATAAAGTTGAAAAAAAAAGCATCACCGTGTCTTGGTCGTGTTGGACACGCCCTTTAACTGTGTCCGACACCATGTTAGATTTTATTTTATTTTTATTTTTATTTTTGGATACTTTATTACTGTGTCCGATACGTGTCGGAACCGTGTCTGTGTCCAAGACGTGTTTGACACCATACTGAGTGATTTTATAGAGTGACTGTGCATCTTAGATAATAATACTTATATAAAATGAATTTTTATGGCCCAAAGAAGTGGCGCGTGATTGATTTCCTCAAAAGTGGATCTGATATTATTTTATGGTCAAGAAATTAAGAATGGGGGTTTGACTATAAAAGAAAATTTTGGATGAAATATATGCGAAACTCCCACTTCATAGCAGATTATTGCATTAAAAGGAATGAACGGTATAAATATCCGTCCCTATTGCCTGTAAATTAAATAATAAGTAATATAATGAGTGTGCCTAAGACCTTGTTGAAGCTACTTTAAAATGATCAAGTAAATTAAAAGGCATAAAATTAGAAAGCATGTCAGGTGCAATTGAATGCAATAATGCGCTATGCATATATTTTTCTTTTTGATGGACCAAATCTATTGTAACACTTTCAATCTATATGTAACTATTGAATAAAAAATAATAAAAATTTTAAATCAGCAATTTTATATAATTCAATGGTGACAGTAAATCACACTGACAATTTAAAGAGTACTATTCCATCTGATCCTTGGACTGCGGCCTTCTAGTTTACTTCCTTGTACAGCCAACCATTTCTGGTACCTCGCCTGCGTCCTTTCCAAATTCCATTTTTTCAGATTGTGGTTTTCCTTCCTCCTGAGTCTTCCAAGTGAATGTGACCCACCAATATATATCAATATTGGAACTGGTGTGAAATTTTAGATAGAATTACAAGATTTACACAAAATGAGTGTTAATATTTTGAATCCTAAACAGTGTTTTGTCAAAACAAATCTTTGAGGGGCACCTTAAGATTTTGTTGTAGGTGTGCTAATAGTGGGTTCCAATTTATAACAACATTGTTTTTTCAAACTTTTAGTGTAGTACCTCAAGATGCTTTTTCTGAGCTATAGAAGGCTCTATTTATAGTAGTGAAGGTCTAGGCCCCATTAGAGATCAATTTGGTGCATGGAGATCCATAGTAATACAGTGTTTTGCGTCCATACCTTAACCTACCAAATTGTCTTTAAATATTTTTTGTCCACATCATAACGTCCCCCTACTTGTAAGTGGAGATTGAGTTCTACTTCGGAGTAAAAACTCTTGCAGATATCATTAACTAAATGTTGTCTTTGTAGTTACTCAATTCCAGTTTATCAATATTTTAATGTTTACCAATCTTTTTATAAGTATTAGGTTGTGGGTTTTATGATTTTTTGTTTGTTTGTTTGTTTGTTTGTTTGTTTCAAACTTAGAATTTTGCGTTTTGGACTTGGCAAGTTTATTTTAATAGATGGCTTCAAGAGGTTCTATTGTCCTCCGCTTTCTCTATCTTCCTTGTGTATGTGTTTTCTTCATACTTTATCTTTTCCAATTTTTTCTAAGCCCCTTCTTAGAAAAGTACCAAAATAGCCAACATGTGGGGTAAAATTATATCGTATGGCAGGAAGTCAAGATTAAAGAACTAAGGTGTAGAAGGGGTGAAAATAGTGGCTAGGATCAATGCGGACCACACGTCAGGCACTGACCTTAACTGTTGTGCATGGCGATGCTGGCTACAGCCGTGACTGAGTTAAGGTTAGCCATGTGACATGTGGCTACGCTCGATACATAGGCGTCCTAGGGTTGCTTGCCCTGAGCATGGCGTGCCTTGTGCTGCAGCTGGCCATCAACCGACTACGTTGGGCCAAGCCATGCAAGGGTGCCCTATCTACTCGAGCTTAGGTCTTCATGGTATTTTAGCCCATTTAGAGTTGGCTCCTAGGGGCATTCGCCAAGATATGAGTATGGGTAGTGAAGAAGTTAGCTTGCTGATAAGTTGCGTGTTTTTAAGTTAGGGTTATCTAAGTTTGGATCATCAGAGTTGGAGTCTAGGTCATCTTAATCTTAATTTGAGTCGGAGTCGAGTTTGGGGAGAATAAAGGGTTTGAGGAGAACTTGGCGTGCAATAATGGGATACATCCTTCAGTCACTCTTGGAGAGCTTTAATTGTTGTGTAGAACGATAGCTTTGTTTGACAAACATGAGTTTAGGATTCCCTCTCATGGTGACCTCATGTCACTTCTGCAGGTGGGGTTCTTTACTATCTTTATTAGTTATTAGGTTTACTATTCCTCCAAAACCCTTATTGCTTGAGGTGGTCAACAATTGCTGGTCGTGTTGGGTCGATTTACTCCCAATTCATTTATGTACTTCATTGGATTTTGTTACAGCCTTGCTAAGATAGGCCTTCTCATGTCACTTGATAGTTTTCATTCTTTTCTTATGATTAGTAGATTTCTCGAGAGCTCATTTTTTTCATTCTTAGACTAGGCCAATCTGTAGGTTTTTGGTGGAGTGACGTTGTCTTTGGAGTCTCGAAAGGAGCAACTTTTCTATGTTAGAAATGGCAGTTGGGTTTTTTAGTCTGCTTGGAGTAGTTTTCCTAATACCATAGATATTCATAGGATTCATCATGACCTTAGGGGAGCAATTCGAGGTCGCTGGGTTGTTTGATATTGTTTTTGATGCCTCCTACTTATTTCATGCTAGTATTAGTTTGTAACTTCTTTTTATCTCATTGTATTATGTTGATATTGAAGTTTCTTATACTTTCTTTGGTGTTTTTTAAGATAAAAAAGGTTGATTTGACATGAACGAGGAGTTGGCAAGATTAGGTTACTTGAGATGGTTTTTACCTATTATAGAGTTGCTTGGGGGTGGACAAATGCCCGTGCAGCGACAGAGTTCTCACTCAGGAGCCTTCCTGGGGATTTCTATGTTTTATGTGTTGCTCTTTTCTTGGGAGTTGAGACTAACAGCGGTGGTGACATTGGACTTCAAGATCTCCCGAGGAAAAGGGGTCAAGAAGGGTTATTTGAGTCGCCTAGTTCCCATGGCATCAAGAAATGGAAAGGCTTCTTTTGCTATGGGTTAAGGAGGACTTATGGCATAGATTTTCATTGTGATACTTTCAACATTTTATATAGTTAGAATAATTTGAAGGGGTTGGCATATGAGGATGACCAAAACAAGTTAGAGCTTTATTCCATTACATGGTTGAGCTCACAGCTAGGGATCATACCCAGGTAAGCGACACTTTATTTATACTCGTCTCGACATTTGGGCATAGTGTCTTTATTCTGCCCATTTTCATAGTATGTATTTGATAGTGCACCATCTCATTGGGCTAAGAGAGTCATGGAGTACAATGCTAAGTTGAAGGAAGAGATGAGCAAGATGTCTCACATGATAGAGGCACTAAGGGAAGAGTCCAAGAAAATGTGCTTGCTTTCCCAAGTTTTTTGAGTAGTATTCTCAAGATACCTTTTTCGAGCCATGAAAGGTTATATTTATAATGGGCCTATTAGGATTGCAAGCCCATTAGAGCTTTTTAAATTAATTTAGTGCATGAGTAATTCCACACTCTTAGTAATATAACTCTTTATCGTCAATGGAAAAGTAAAACAAACTCATCCCAACAAAAGCTCTTTCATATTTCCCTCTGGATTCACCTCTGAGTTGATCCTGAACCTGAACTGACACAACAAACGTGCCGTAGTTGTTAGGAAATAATAGGGGTGTGTATACTTGTGCACAAAAATTAGAAACTTAAGAATTTAAATTTAGTTTAATATATAAAAAGACATACAACATATATATTCTAGATGCGCAAAGCTAAAAAATTTAATACTTAAATTGCATTTGCATATAACAATACCAAATAAAATAAAAGCGTAGGAAATCCTACTTGAATAAGTTAAATAAAATAATAGAAAAACTTAAGCTGAGGCCTGTTGCTCCAATAGTATCTTTAAGGCTCTATTTATCCCTCTACGATGCCGAAGGTCACTGACAAACAACCTTCGAAGATAGAATGACTCTTCTCGATCAAAGGCAGCACTCCAATTGACCATAACAACGAACTAAATTGACTTAAAACTCTTTTATGAAATGGATAGTAATTTAAAAGTGCTTAGTGTAGTGCTCAAACAAATGCTGGTATGCCTTTTTCTTCTCTTGTTTTTGGTTGGGTTCTAGGCGCTCCTATTTATAGTTGGGCATAGCAATTTTGTTGATGAGACATAATTCTTCATTAGAATCATAACTCTTTCTTTTAAGGACACAACTATAAAATAAAATCTCATAAATTACTCTTTTAATGTAAAGTCATAGCTCCACTAAAGAGTTAGGAGCTCAAGTCATAGCTCTAATTTTTGAGATAACTTTTCTATAGGGATGTGTTCATTGGGGTACATTCAACTTTAATTTTTTTATTTACACATCTATATCCTTTTATCCAATATGGATATACTCATTCTGCCTACTAAAATGTCCTTAAATTATTTATCAATTTAAGCTCAATTTTCTTATTCAATTATTTAATTATGGCATACAAATATGCTGAAACTTTACAATCCTCCACATGAACAAGAAAATTGTCTTGTCAAACATGCATATGAATGCAAACACACACGAAAGAGTTTCAGCTTAAGCAATATCGCATTAGGAGAGTTAGCTTTTGGCTTTGAAGCTTCCCTAGTGAGAACTATCGGATGCACTCGCCAACCAGTGAATGAGATATCTTGAACTGTTCGACTTTTTGTGTACATCAAGATATAATAGAACTTCACAGAATACCACTCAATAGTCAATTTAAGTTCTCATTGTTATGTTCATTTAGGCCTGAACAACTCTTGGGATTCATGAGTACTCTTCGAGAATTTAGCCTTAAAATTCTCGTAGGATCGACCTAATCCCTACTCACATAGGTGGCTTCTTATTAAGAGGTTCCTGCTGCACCCCATTTGGAAGTTCAAGATATAAGAGCCATTAAAAGTAATGTTTAACCTCACACTTTTGTAGGTGGCACTGTCTGCTCATCATAGGAATGGGAAGGAGGCTTTGGCCCCCCCACGATGCTTGTATGTCGTGCCACAACAACTTGTTTTTCCCTTTGAACCTATTTCTTGGGATCTCCAATCACATAGGTAGGGTCCCCATTATTGTGTCTCAGTTATTTTATAGGCTTAAGTCCTATTTCCCTTGATGATTTGTCAACTTGCTCTTTATTTAAGCCTTTGGTTAGTAGATCCGCAACATTATCATTTGACCTCACATAGTTAATATAGATAATTCCATTAGAGAGCAGTTGTCTAACAGTATTATGTCTACGATGTATGTGTCTAGACTTACCATTATACATGCTACTTCGTGCTCTTCCAATCACGGATTGACTATCGCAATGAATGCAAATTACTGGCACAGGTTTTGGCCAATTAGGAATATCTTCCAAGAAATGGCATATGCATTCTGCTTCCTCACCTGCCTTGTCCAACACTATGAACTCGGATTCCATAGTTGACTTTGCTATGCTGGTTTGTTTTGAGGATTTCCATGAGATGGTCCATCTTCATAATGTAAACATATATCCACTTGTGGACTTGGTCTCATTGGAGTTTGATATCCAATTTGGATCGCTGTATCCTTCTATTACAGCTGGATATCTTGTATAATGCAATCTATAATTTAATGTATATTTCAAATACCTTAAGACTCTAATTAAAGTGGTCAAATGCTCTTGATCGGGATTGCTAGTATATCTACTTAGTTACGAACAACATATGCTATATTGGGTCTCGTGCAATTCATTATATGCATGAGGCTCCCAATTATGCGTGCATATTCTAATTGAGCCTTTGCTTCACCCTTATTTTTGGTTAGCCGATGATTCATATCTATTGGAGTTTTTACTGGGTTATTTTCTTGACTCAAAAATTCTTGTAACAATTTCTCAATATAGTGAGATTGTGTTAGCACCAACCTATGAGATATCTTAATAATTTTTATTCCAAGGATCACATCTGCCACTCCCATATCTTTCATATCAAAATTGCTACTAAACAACTTTTTTGTCTCTTTAAGTATGTCATTATTGCTTCCCATAATTAGCATATCGTCTACATATAGACACACAATGACATACTCAGAAGAGGTGCCTTTGACATATGCACATTTATTGCACTCATTGATCCTAAAGCCATTTGCAACCATGACTTGGTTAAATTTTACGTGACATTGCTTAGGTGTTTGTTTTAAGCAATATAATGACTTCATTGACTTACACAACTTTTTCTCTTGTCCTGGAACAATTAACCCTTCTAGCTGTTCCATATAGACTTCATCATCGAAATCACCATTTAAAAAAAGTTGTTTTAACATCCATTTGATGAATCTCAAGATTATTGATAGCTGCAAATGTAATCAATAACATAATGGATGTTATCCTAGTAATTGGCGAATAAGTGTCAAAGTAGTCAAGACCTTCCTTTTATCTATATCTTGTGACTACTAATCTCACCTTATATTTATATATTGTACCATTTGCTTTCACTTTCCTCTTGAAAATCATTTACCCCATAAGGGTTTATTTCTAAGAGGAAGATATACCAATTCCAATGTGTGGTTTTGCATGATGGACTGAATTTTGCTATTTACCGCCTCTCTCTATAATGGAGCTTCTAGCCTCAGTGAAAGTTCATGGTTCACTTTCTAGCATGTAAGTCAAGAAATCGGGTCCAAATGACTTAGGTATTCCAGCCCTCTTGCTACGTCTAACTTCATTATCCTCTTTGTTCGATTCTTTGTCCTTCTTCCTTTTCCCAAGAAAACGCATCCTCAAGGAAACTTGTATTCCTTGACTCGATAATAGTGTTAACATGAATGTCATCTATATCAGATTTATGTATAAGGAATCTATACGCTGCACTATGTTGTGCATACTGAATAAAGATTCCATCAACTGTTTTAGCTCCTATCTTGACCATTTTCGGAGGTGGGACTCCTACCTTATCCAGACACCCCACACTCGAAGATATTGGTATGAAGGTGGACTTCATTTCCGAACTTCATAAGGTGTCTTTTCTAGTTTCTTATGAGGTAACTGATTAAGTATGTGGTTTGTAGTTAACATTGCCTCTCCCCACATGTTTTGAGGTGCTCCTACATTTATTAACAAAGCGTTCATTATTTCTTTTAACGTTCTATTTTTTCCCTTTGCAATGCCATTTGATTGAGGTGCATATGGAGTTGTCACTTTATGGATTATTCTATGTTCTACACAAAACTTCAAATGGATACATATATTCCCCTCCTCTATTACTTCGAAGAGTTTTTATTTTCCTACCAAGTTGATTCTGAACCTCACTTTTATAATGTTTAAATACTTCCAAAGCCTCATCTTTACTTGAAAATAAATAAACATAGCAATACCTAGTGTAATCATCAATAAAAGTTATAAAATATTTCTTTCCACCTCTAGATTGCACCATTTTTAAATCGCATATATCAGTGTGAATTAAATCTAATGGTTCAGTACTTTTCTCAATAGACTTAAAAGGAATTTTTGTCATTTTTGCCTCAATGCAAATTTCACATCTTGATTTTAAGTCAATATTTAATTTTGGTAATAGGCTAATGTTTACAAGTTTAGACATTGACTTGTAACTAACATATCATAATCTATGATGCCATAAATTAGACGACTCAGACAAGTAGGAAGAGTTTATTTTATTATTAGAATCAACACTTGGTCTATTTTTGGTATGATGGTCATTACATTAATCTTAAAAAGACCATCACACAAATAACCTTTACTGACAAGTATTCCATTTTTAGTAAGTACAGACTTGTTGGACACAGAGACCATTTTAAATTCATTCCAACTTAACATTGGCCCTAACACTAAATTCTTTCTAATCTCCGGCACGTAAAACATATTGTTGAGAGTCAACTCTTTTCGGAGGTCATTTTCAACATTACTTTGCCAACTCCATGCACATTGGAGCTTGAGGAATTTTCTATGAACAAGTTTTCATCCTCAGCCTCCTTATAGGTTGTAAACATACTTCTATCGGCACACACATGTCGAGTGGCCCCTGTGTCCATCCACAATTGATTGGAGTTTTTAGCTAAGTTTACCTCTAAAATAATTGCAGATAAATTCATGTCTCCTACCTCATTAGGTAGTTTGTCTGCCTCAATGATATTGGGATTCATCTCCTCATGCCTATTGAAATTTTTGGGCTTCTCAGCTTGTTCCACCATAATAGGTGCAAGAGCAATTAGAGTGGTCCGAACTCCACTACTAATGCTATTAACATTGGACTCTATTGGACTCTATACTCGCAATATTCGTTGTCTCGATGTTTGATGCCATTGTGAAATTTTTGAATTAATAAAAGCAATTTTACCACAATAAATTAGCCTATAACCCGTAACAAGTACCAAATCTATTTTCCAAATCAAATAGCAAATAAAATGGAATACTATGACAGAAAACAAAAATCCTTTAAATTCAGACATAATAATGGAAAAAGCAATATTTCTAAATTACCAATCTGTCTTTAAGGAATTTGAGTGCTTTCAAAGGATACAACAGAGGCTATCTTCGTATATAATAGTAGAATTTAGTACAGATGTAGTCCCAATATTAAACTTAATACAACAGGCTCAAAAGATTTAATGAATTTATTATAACTCTTACACTATAAATGAAATAGCAAGTAATAGAAATAGTTTAACCGTAAGTATTGTTCAACAGAATAGGACAAATTTCATCTACAAACAAGAATTGATTTTCTACACTTTCAGTAAAATCATTACAAACTATCATATAATAGTTAACTAAAAGAAAACAATAAGAACATAAGTGGGCTGTAGAACCAACGTCAAATTAGATGTTTGCAACTAAACATACTACTTTTTAGTTTGCAGTCAAAGTGTTGCAGATTATGATGCTCCTAGATGCCAAAATATAATTTTTATTGAAACAGAATGTAAACCTAACTGAAGAGATATACTAGTACAACATATAAATCTTCATTAAAACAATATGCTTTCCGTAGAATATGGACAACACAAGTATTGGCACACAAATAAAGCCTTAAAATTGTTAGGAAACAGTAGGTATGTGTATACTTGGGCCCAAAAAATTAGAAACTAAAGAATTTTAATTTAGTTTAATATATAAAAAGACATATAACATATATATTCTAGATGTGCAAAGCTAAAAAATTTAATACTTAGATTGCATTTGCAAATAACAATGTCAAATAAAATAAGAGAGTAAGAAATCCTACTTGAATGTGTTAAATGCAATAATAGAAAATTTTACGCCGAGACCTGTTGCTCTAATAGTGTTTTTAAGGCTTTAATTGTCCCTCTACGGTGTCAAAGGTCACTGACAAATAGCCTCCAAAGACAGAATGACTCTTTCCGATCAAAGGCAACACTCCAATTGACCAGAACGACGAATCAAATTGACTTGAAACTCTTCTATGAAACGGATAGTGATGTGAAAGTGCTTAGTGTAGTGCTCAAACAAATGCTGGTATGCTTTTTCTCTTCTCTTGTTTTGGATTGGGTTCTAGGCACTCCTATTTATAATTGTGTAGTGCAATTTTGTTGACGAAACATAATTCTTCATTAGAATTATAATTTTTTCTTTTAAGGACACAATTATAAGATAAAATCTCGTAAATTACTCTTTTAATGAAGAGTCACAGCTCCACTAAAGAGTTAGGATCTCAAGTCATAACTCTAGCTTTTGAGCTAACTTTTCTATAGGGCTGTGTTCATCGGGGTACATTAAACTATAATTATTTTATTTACACATCCATATCCTTTTATCCAATGTGGATAGACTTATCTTACCCACTAAAATGTCCTAAATTATTTCTCAATTTAAACTCAATTTTCTTATTTTATTATTTAATTATGGCATATAAATAGGCCGAAATTTTACAATAGTGAAATAATTTCTTCGTCCAAACCAAACGAATTATGTGTGTGTGTGTGTGTGTGTGTGTGTGTGTGTGGAAAGCTGAAGGATGCTTGCTAGACTAGACTTCATATTCCAAAAACTACCCTACTCAACTATATATTTCTCTTGTAAGTAATTATAAAATTTCTTGGACCTCCTCTTTTTTATCCATAAAAGTTCTGATTGAGGCCAAAATCGCTGCATCCTCTTCCTCCGACTCTTGGCCAAGAATCACACCTCCGGCATTTGAATTTCATCTTCAACCACGCCAAAATGGGAAAAAAATTAGTATAGAAAATTCGATTCACACTGGAAACAAAATTGGTATTGAAATTTGATTGCATCTTCAACCATATTAAAATTGAAAACAAATTCTTTCCCACAAAATTGGTACAAAAAATTCACCTGTCTTAAATCTCAAGTTGTGAAAAGAAACATCTCATAGTTATTGACCTTTTTCCCTCAATTTATTAATTGATTATGTTATTTAATAATTGATTTAGAATAGTGTAGTTATACTATTTTTAATATATGAGCATAAATTAAATGTATTAATTGGGTCAATTACAAATGTTTTATGTTTGAGTATATAAAATGTATTTTTTCTAGTACAGTATTTTGAATGAATGATTCAAATTTAATGATAATTTATGTTTTGCCCTAACATCACGACAAGACAACTTAATAAGATAATACAAAACCCCCAAAACTATATATTGTCTCCTTACATTTTAAATTTTCATTATATTCTACTTATTTTATGTGGTCTAGAAAACTTTTCTAAATGATATCATTTTTAGTTAATTATATAAAAAAAAAATGATCAAATATCAGAATATATTGTTTCTTATGTAATGTTGATTTTAGGTTGATATTATAGATTTAATTAAAGCGACTTATCGGAGAAAAACTTTGATAACAAAAGGAACAAAGGGAAGGTAAGGCCATTAATCCAACATTTGATTTAAGATGAAGTAATAATAGTATAGATTATTTAAATACACGTGGTTGAGGAAGTAGCAAGGGATATATATATATATATATATGGTTATTATAAAGCTCAGCGAAAGAGATCGGTTGGTGAACTAAAATGAGCCGTACTCTCGTCCCGATTATATTTAAAGTACGAGATACTAACTATTAAAAGAGTGTTAGCTTGTTGAATTTATTTAAAAATGTTTTATAATTATGTTTAGACAAAACAAAATTTTGAAACTTATATGATAATAGTAATAGTAATTTTTTTAATTAATTAATATATATGACCAAAATTAAAAGAATTCGTTAAAATTTTAAAATAAGTTTAGAACTCTTTATTCTTTTAAAAAGAACTTATAAAATTCTAATATTTTATTTTGAGAAAGTAAATTCATTTTTGAAGATTTTATTAATAAACAATTAATGATATTTTATAAGTTTTTAATTATTTTATAAGATATTTTAAAAAACTTATAAGCTTGCATGAGCACCCATTAATTCAGTTTCGCAAAGGGAGAAAAAAGTTGACTTCTAATTGAAATTATAAATCATGGAATTGCAAACTATTATATTATTAAATAATAAATTTAGAATATCGATCGATGTTCCTTTCTGCCTGCGGGTGGCTTTTCACACTCCCAATTGGTAAGACCCAAACATCACTATCGCTGCCCGTTGAAGCTCTTGAGAAGCCGCCTCATAGATATATATATATATATATCTCTAAAATAATTCTTCATATGAATTAGATACCTACACAGCTACAGTAGAGTCTAGACGACTTTGGTCCATTCCTTTGGTGCACGGTGCACGGCCAGCATTCAAAGCGATTTCTGTTGGGTTGTTCTATTAAAATTTAAAGCTGCTTTCATGGATTTTGAAATCATCGAATTCCTTTCTATAATGTCTGGTCCTGGACTTTATTGCTGCTCTTGAGACCGACAACATTTCACCACAACTCCTTGGACTTAGTCCAGTGTAGCGATTTTGAAATACGAATTTATCACTACGACTTGCTTTATCGAATTAAGTTTTTAAAAAAATATTAAATTATTAAATTTATTTTTATAAATTTTTTTATACAATATTTATCTATTTTTTTTTATATTTTATATAAAAATTATTTCTTCCATGATAATATGATTTCATAACTATTTTTTTTTTCTTTCGTAAATTGAAAAATAAATAATATTTTTCAAATATAAATTTACATTTAATATGAATTTATTTTGTAAAATTACAAACTAATATCCATGAACATATTAAATATAAAATAGTTTAATTCGCAAAATAAGTCAATAATTTTATAAAATTTGAAAGTAAATTATTTTTTTCAAAATTAAAATCAACTAGCTTTTAGAGAATAATAAATTATAAACTATTTGAGAAAAATGTTTAAAAATAAAGACTTGCTCACGTTTAAACCTTTTCAAATAAAGACAATTCAATTATTAAAAAAAGATTGGGGATGGAATTGATATTTCATACTTATTATAACTTACAATTCTAAGCATCCAAACCTGTCTGTATTAAAATTGGATATAAATAGGATATCCAGATTAGTAATTCAAGCAAGCAAATAAAGTATTGATATATTTTCTAAATAATGAATCTCACACTTATCAATCATATTCAATCCTATCATGACAAGCAAACGAGTCCCAAGAGTATATGTTAGACTTGCTGAGGTGCCTTTAATTTCCAATGCTTAAGTTAAGAGGGCAATTCCTTAAGAGCTCGTTTGCTTGATGTTTTTGGATTAGACATGATACATATGATTATGATAAATAATGAGTTATTGTGTATTATATCTAATGTTTGTTTGCACATTTTAAATAACTTAATATCCAACTTTGATTGTTTGCTTAATATGATTATCCCATTTGACAAACTATAATTTATTTTCAACTTAGGTTGGAAAATATATTACTCTCAAGCCCTTGATACAGAAGTCAAGTTTGGTATTAAATACATGCAAAGTCCTAATTATATCAAGGATTTTTAAAAATGAACCAAACATTAAAATTAAATTAAATTGTGTATTTATACAATATAAAAGCAAGCAAACAAGCTTTGAAAAAAGAAAAAGAAAAGAAAGGTTAGAACTAAGCAATAAAACGCAGAAGTTCAGTGAGATTTTAAAGTAAACTAGAGCTAATTGCGACAGATCATTTCATTTTAAAGAAAGGGGCTATTAGGGTGCCACATGTAGGGATGGCAATTTTACTGGTTGAAGTAGGAATTTCACCCATTTATGATGGTACCAGGAGCAATATTCTACTCTCAGGGATGAGACAGAAAGTTTTTTTCTCTTTGTTTATTATATGGAGTAGGGACGAGTATCGGAATAACCATATCTGTGAGTACCCGTTATCCTTTAATATGTAGTTAATTATAAATACAACCTTATACATACATATATATTAGTTTAGTATATATATATAAGAGCCTATGGGTCTGTTATAGTAGCAGGTCCTCGACTGGTGGACCCCACTACTAGTTTTTTAATTTTTTGTCTTTATGTGGTTTTGGTGAGGGATGGGTGATTTAGTAACGCAGCTGTGATATCTTACGTGAAAGTACCAATAGAAGAGTGGGGTTTTTTTATAATCCTAATCACTTTGTTTTTATTTATTGCTATGTAACACTTTGTATTGCGTCAAATATCTATTTATTTTTGTACACAAAACAAATTAAATTTTAAACAATTATCCATTTTCACATCAAATACATTAAATATCCTTTTTAGTTTGTTTAACCCTTTTATTTAACATCTAATTTTATTTAATGTTTAACATCTAATTTTGTTTAATATCTTCCATACTTTGTAATAATCACTACAAAAAATAAACATATTTGTGGGGGTTATTTAGTGGATGTTATTATGAACCCCGCTAATCATCTTATTTTGTGGGGGTTGTTAAACCCCCCCAATTAATAATAAACATCGGGGGTTTTTAGTATTTAGTGAGGGTTTAAGTATGGGGGTTTAACAACCCCCACTAATTAATAATAAACAATAAAGGTTTTTAGTATTTAATCCCTACTAAGATCCATCCCTAATTATACCACTTAGATATGAATTAAGCATTGATTTAATATTTTAGTTTTCATCATCGTTAAAAGTTCAAAAATATTTCATAAAACTAACATCCCCAAAATTTAGTGCTAAAATTAGTTAATATAAATTTAATTAATTTATTTTTTATTTTTTATTTTTAATTATTTTAAAATATCTTTTAATTTTGTATTACTTTTTTTAATAAAAATATTAATATATTAATTTAATTAGATATAATTTATAAGATTACTTAATTGATATATATATATATTTACTTTTTTCACATCATGGTCAAATCAAATTAAGTTAAGAATTACTTTTAGTATATTATAAATTCAAAAAAAATAATTAGTTTATTTTGAATTGCATACTTATTTATTATATTTTAATTATTGTAAAAATTTTGCATTCCATGACGTCGTGTTTTGATAGAGAGCACTTCTTCCTTTATATTACAATTATATTTTAATTGTACATTCCTCCAAATTTCCAATTACAATTCAGTTCCCTCCAACATCGTGTTTTGACAGAGACTTCTTCCTTTCTCCGTTGTTTTAATAGAAAATTCTCTCCTCCATTGTCCGTTCAGCCGTGCCGCCATCTCTACCTTGTGGTGCATCTCTGCTAGTATATTGCACCACAATTTCTGCCGCTGTGTTGCACATTCAACCCTACTCAAAATCCACCCAAGTGTAGGTTTATATTTCTTTTCCTACCTCTTTAAACATTTAGGAATTTTAATTTTATCTTTTTTTGATGAAGTGAAATTGAAATTTAATCTCAATGTAGGGATTATAATTCTTGAAGCATTTGCTCAGAGCGGGTTGATTGAGGAGGAATTAGTCCCAGTTGTGTCTGGGGTGAAGTGGTCGGGTGAGTGTATTCACACTTATTTTCAATTAATTCAAGGGATTTTATGTTGATATATTGATGGCAATTTCTTTTGGTAATTCGATTAACTTCTCTTCTAGTAATTCGACTAACTCACAGTGACATTTGCCAGATAATTTAGTTATAAAAGATTCATTTGTAGTAATCTTTTGTTGTTTGAGGATTGTGAGTTTGATTTGTTCTCCTGTACTAATCTAACTCCCTGATGAATTTGGCCCCATGTATGTTGATCTTCATGAAAGATAATTTTGAATATGTTGTGGGTGCTTTTGCTTTTTTTGTTTGAGTAAAGGGGTTAATGTCTTGGATAGATTTTCACATTTTTATTTCACTTGAGATCATTCTCCTTTTAATGGTTTTTCCTTTCTTCTACTACTTTTGGAGGAAGCCCTTTTTCATTCCTTTTCAAACTTTGCTCAGAACTATTCTTCTTCAGTGTTTCAAAACTGATAATGAGATTCTGTCTTTTGCTTTGAGAAAAATGATTGTTCAAGATTTGTATGTGAAGAACTCAACACACATTATATGGAAAAGAGTAACTCTTTCCAAAGATGCTCTGCTAGAACTAAAGCACGAGCATACTTTAAATGCGGAACATTTTGACAATTTGCTTATAATAGATAACTATAAAGTTTACATACTATTAAACAGATATAAACAAGAATTCCTGTTAAGAAAATAAGATGAAGCTAGAATAGTGATGATCATTGAGATTAAAATAACATAAGAACACAAAAATATTCAATTATAACAACATGTCAATTTCATAAAACAACATTTTAAACACTAAAACCAAGATAAATTAGCATAAGATAAGGTTTAAGTAGCCAAACAACCCCCACAAATGACCACCACCATCAATCAAACGACAATGATTTTGAACACTGTATAAACTGGGAAAGTAAAAAGTCCCTTGTCAAAGGAATCAAACAAAAGACCACCTTGCTGATTCATTAACTTGTTTCCCCCACATTTCTCGAGTCCCAATCTTTCTATCAAAGACAATATAATAACTGGACAAAAAATAGAATAAAATTATTTTTGTATGACAATAAAAAGCTATAGCATTAAACTGTTGTAGCTTCAAAATAACAATTTTCTTGTAGTCTTTCTATCTCTCCGCAACCTGTCGATTCTGTTTTAGCAACAATGGGAATAAGTACTTTGATTCTTTTGATCCATTCTTCTACATGCCCATGGTTGTTTTTCAGCTTGCTTTCTTTTTGTCTCTACTTTTGGTGGTATTTGTTTGTGTATGGGAGCTTTCTTGAGGCACCGATTGTGATAAAGATGAAAACTTTTGTTGGTTTATGTAGTAATTTTTGTGGGTTTTAGGTATATTTTTGTTCTTGTTCAGTTTTGGTCTAGTTGCACTTTGTGTTTCTTGAAAGAATTAGCCGAAAAACTTGATATTTTGCAAAGTGGGTTGCTTGGTGAATGCTTTTCATTCTGTTATGTCTTTGATTTGGATCCAAAGGAATCTGATTCTTAATCTGTAGTTGAATCTAGTTAATTCTATCTTAGCTTGATTAGGCATAGTTGAATCTAGTTAGTTCTATCTTAAGGTTGAGCGCATAACATTTTCAAACAAAATTTCTTTTAATTTTAATAAAAAATAAATAAAATTGTTTATCATTTTATATAAAATGAGATTTAATATATAATTAGAAAAAAAATTATTATTCATATTATTCTATATTCCATATGTTCATTCCCGAGCATACACAGGGTGTTAAATTCTAACATCGATTAAGTAAAAGAGTTGTGGTTTCTATATATGGTTTTGGACAATCCTCATATTTTGAGCTAATTTTTGGGATGAGTTGGACATAAGTTCCACACTTTGACAAGACTCAATGCATGGGGCCTCGTAGAATCAACCAAGAATATACTGAATATACTAGATCTAAAATGCCAAATGGCATTAAAAAAATACAAGAGATTATTAACATTCAGTCTTCCGTGACATCACCAGAAGTAAGAATATATGTACTCTAATATATTTTAAACTGGTAAGCGGTTAAACAAATTTAATTACTTTTGTTGTTATTTAAAGAAATTGGTGGAACGAGTGATCATAATAACATATATATGATTCTTTGTCTTGTTAATTGTTGCTTCTACTATTGGACTTCGTTTAGCTTTTGGGGACTGATTTACTATTTAATTTTAGCATATTCAATAATTCTTTCTCATTTAATTACTAAACTATTTGATGAATAACTGGTGAGTGGTTGAATTTAAGAACTAATTTGGTGGTTAGTTTGAATTATTTTAATAGCATGATGATTAATTCCATGTATGTCTTTATATATATATATATGTGTATGTGTGTGTGGGATTTATATATGTACCTTTGTCTTTAATATACAGGACCTTGAATTATTATTATCGAATTGATCTAAATCTTTGTTTACTAATTTGAGCTATCCTAGAGAAATGCATTTTTTGACCCTACTTTTGTGTTTGTTTATAAATAATAGTTTTATTTTATTAGTTTATATATATTACATTTGTTTTTTTTTGGAATTTTTCTTCCATAGGCACATGGTGCAGGTAGTCAACATGAATCTCTTACTTCTCAGTAGGAAGATCTTCAAGTGCTAGCAATCAAGATCACAATGAAGCTCCTTACTAGCTATTTATTTGTAGTGTTTACTTACATGGAAAACTAAGTTGAACGTTTTAGTACTTGTGGATTATGATGTGATGTTTTTGAGGATGTTGATATTTTTAAGACTTGATTTTAATAGATTTGATCTTAGAATCAATTGATTGTGTTGAATTTTGATAATGAAAATCTATTGGCTTGTATATGAAATGACATATAGGGGTATTGAAAATTAACCAAAAAATTAGTTGTAAAAAAAATTATTGTGGGGGATGTAAACCCTCACTAAAATTAACTCATTTTTTGATCAAATACCACATTTTAATAATAGTGGGGGTTTTAAACCCCCGTTAAAATCTTATGAAATAATATTCTTGAATAACAACATGAGTTTGAAACCCCTACTAATATTTTATGAAATAATTATTTTTTATAATAGTGGGGGTTTCCAACTGCCGCTAAAAAAAAAACCCCCCGCGAAATCAACTTGAATTATTAGCGAGGGTCGTAACGGCGGTTGCTCAAAAAACCCCCACTAGGAACTAGCAAGACATATAACTGCAGGGGTTTGCTGAACCCCTGCTACATTTAATTTTGACCTCCGCTAAATTTAATTTTTTTTGTAGTGAATATATATATATATATTTATATTATAGTATCCCATCCGATTAATAAATCTCTAAAATTATAGTAATACCAAGACTTAGATTATATATTATTATGTATTTTCTTTTTTAATTTTCTCACATTCCAAATACTTCATATTTTTAAAAAAATATATTAATAATAAAATAAAAAAATATTTTATTAAATATATATAAGAAAGAATTATTAGAAACTCTTTAAGAAAAATTTATATCTACCCAATCTATTAAAATATTTTTCAATCTAAAATATACATCTCATCAACTTTTAAGGCAAAATTTCATTTTTCGTCATATAACTTTGCCTAACTTGCATTTTTGCCATATATCTTCAAAAATTACAATTTTAGTCCTATAAGTAAATTTTTTTTTTTTGGCCGTTTTAGTTCCTTTTTTCGCCGAAAAGCTAACGTGGCTTACCGGACGTGTGGCAGCTTGGAATTTTTGCCATGTTAGACTGCCTATAGGCATTTTTTGTTTTTTTCTTACTTAGTTGGCAACATACATGTCTTTTCTTTTGTCATTTTTTTTAATTTTAAATATATGATATAATTAATATATACACATATGTTTATATGTATATTTATATATTACATATCGTCATTTTTCCTATAAAAAAAAAATCTCAAAATACCCACTATTATCCTTCATTATCTCCAAAACTTTCCCATTTTTCAATATATACATACATATATTATATGTACACATCATATATATATTTTTATTATTTTAAGAATAAAAAAATCGCTCAATTTTATTTTCACCTCGAAAATTCAACCAAAAAATATTAATTTGACTCCTATAGCTTAAAATGTCTTTCCCAAAAATATAAACAAACATACAAAAATTATCCAAAACTAATTTTTAACTATTCCCCAAAACATAACCAAAAATCAATCACATTCCTTAACACAATTTTCACATTCTCTAATAATTCATTCTTCCAAAGCAGATGATAAACACATAATAAAATCACATAAAAAACATAACCAAATTAAGTTAACAATATTATTTTAACTCACATATAAAAAATAATTTTAACTCACATATTTAAAATAATTTAATTAAATTTAAACATAAATTAAAATTCCTAACCCCACACCACTCCTTCCCCCCCCCCCCCCCCCCCCAAATTAAGTTTCAAATATGTGATATAATTTATATGACACACATATTATATATAAATTGATATATTTATATAAATATAATCATAACTTATAATTATTCACTAATTAAAAATAAAAATCTGATATACTATATTAACGATATAATTTCAACTTACATAATTAAAATAATTTAATTAATTTTATATACAAATTAAAAGTAAAAACTAAAAAAAAAAGAAAATAAAAATAAAGTTCTTCTCCACCACCTAACCCCCAAAACACCACGCACCCGCCCACCCTCCTATTATGTGGCTGCCATGACCGGTGGCAAGCTTGCCCAGATCTGGGCAGGCCGACCGCTGGCCATGGCAGGCCAGCCCTCCTAGATCTAGGCGGGCGGCCTCTAGCCATGGCCCTTCCATGGCCGGCAGCTTGTTGGGTAGAGGGTGGGGGGTCGGTGGGGATTAATGTATGTATATATGTATATATAAATATCTATTTACATAAATAATTATATATATATGTATGTCTATATTTAAATAAATATATGTAAAAATAAATATATATCTAGTTGGCATTTTTTATATTTTTATTTCCAACAAATCAAGCCATGTAAGCAGGATTTTTGCCAACACATCAAAAAATTCAAAATTCGCACACTTTGGTGAGCCACATCAGCTTTTTTCGGTGGGATTTTTGTCGGAGGATTAAAACGATCAATTTTTTGTTACTTATAGGACTAAAGCTGTAATATTTGAAGATATAGGGCAAAAATGCAAGTTAAGCAAAGTTATAGGACGAAAAATGAAATTTTGTGTAAAAAGTTGATGGGATGTATATTTTAGATTGAAAAATATTTTAATAGATTGGCCGGATATAAATTTTTTTTTAAAGAGTTTCTGATAATTCTTTCTTATTTATATTTAATAAAATATTTTTTATTTTATTATTAATATATTTTTTTGAAAATATGAAGTATTTGGAATGTGAGAAAATTAAAAAAGAAAATACATAATAATATATAATCTAATTCTTGGTATTACTATAATTTTAGAGATTGACTAATCGGATGGGATACTATAATATAAAAAAAAAATATTATTACAAAGTATGGAAGATATTAAACAAAATTAGATGTTAAATATTAAATAAAATTAGATGTTAAACAAACTAGAAATGATATTTAAGGTATTTGATGTGAAAAGGGGTAATTATTTAAATTTTACTTTGTTTTGTTTACAAAAACAAATGGACATTTGGCGCAATGCAAAATGTTACATAACAATAGATAAAAATAAAGTGATTAGGACTATAGAAAATCCCATAAGAGTGTGTGCGTGAGAAAATCATTTCGGGATTTAATACGTGGGAGATGCTTATAATTGGGTAACAATGTGGTTGCGGGTGATGCCTAATTAGGAGACCCAATTCACAGCTAATTATACAAACACAAACAGCTAACTTTGTTTGGAGGAGAAGAGGGCAGCTAATTCTGCTCTATTGTCTCATCAATTCTTAAGTTAATTAATAAAAAAAAGGTTAATTAAAACCTTCTAAATTTCATTGGCTTTCTTTTCAGAAAATTGAGAAGTAAACGGGAAAGCTCAAATCTTTTCTTTTCCTCAGCTGTTCTTAATTTTTCTCATAAGTTGTAGATTTTTTTTCATCTTTGATTATTATCTTGATGTATAATTAGCAATTTTTTATTCCTTTATGCTATACTTACAACCTTTATAATTTTCAAATATTTGTATCTATCTGTATTGATTATTATAGTAGGATTATTTGCTAACAAAAATTTATCCTTCTACAAATTTATTTATTCTGCTTTGGATACTACACTGTTATTTTTAATACAAGTTAGTGCAATTGTTCTCTTGGTAAGTAATGTTATTAATATGAATTTTATAATATTCACACATATATTTTTCTCATTTTTATCTTGTTATGTTTAATGAATCAAAATAATTTGCCATTATTTTTTATTTTTGGTCATCCTAAATATTAGTTCAATACTTAAATTCTATATATTGATATAAATATTTTCTAGGATAAATATTAGCTTGTTAAGATAGAGACAAATTTAAATTATTAAGAATTCGTTAGGTTTCAATTTCAGGCCCCATAATTATATGGATGTATGTCCTTTTTCATTTTGCTTTTAATGGTAATTAATTTGTATTCAAGAAATCCGCATATTTATTTTAATAGATATGTTCTATAGTGCTTAATTTTTTGATATGTTAATTTTATTTCTAATATGTACTGAAGAATTGTTAAATTAATTTGCATATTTATTGTGATTGCTATGTTTTATCATGATTGATTTTGTCATGTCAATTTTTTTTTCAATGGCTGTTAAATTATGGTTCAATAAATTTGCATATTGATTATAATTGCTATGTTTTATGGTGTATGATTTTTCAATGTTAACTTTTATTTTTTGAATTTTAGCGAATAATGGATGGTAAGGAAAAACATTTTGGGCAAACATAATTGCAAAAGCTAGAATAGTGTAAGTTCTATGAGTTCTGAAGAAAAATATACGTTTCTGGAAAAACATAGATAATATTATAGAAATCGTGTTTGTCGATCTAAAGAACAACAATCTCTGGAGGAGGGAACATTTGTCAGTGTCCTTTCCTGCATGCTTCTATTGCTCCTCATACTTTGGCATCGATAGCAATTCAATCCTATAAATCAAATAAATTGTCTGCAATTACTGTAGCTTATAATAGTAAGGAGAAAAAAAAAGTTTTGGAACTAGATAGGCAACATTATAATAATCCCCATTCATCTTATTCTGGTGCTCCTTGTACCTCAAAGTTTTTGTTAATTTTCAGACTTCAGAATCAACTGAATTACTTTCAACTACGATAAATTTTAGTGGTACATATTTACTTATTTATAGTAATTATTATTATGTAATAAATTCTAGAG
Organism: Jacaranda mimosifolia; assembly: GCA_018894105.1. Classification (NCBI taxonomy): domain Eukaryota; kingdom Viridiplantae; phylum Streptophyta; class Magnoliopsida; order Lamiales; family Bignoniaceae; genus Jacaranda; species Jacaranda mimosifolia. The sequence goes on from CM032129.1 coordinate 24,377,985, forward strand.
GTGATTGGCTGTAGCGGGGTCTGACCTCATAATTTTTCTCTCATTTTGTTTGATATTTATGAATATTAAAAGAGGAGTGAGTCAAACAACTACTAACATGGATGGATTTAGGGATTTTAAAATAATAAATCATTTAATATTAATTCAAATAATTAATTCTTAATCAACATTCATTAATTTTTCAAAAAATTATCTTTTCTTGCTGGGGCTTGAATAAAACAGTAATTACTTAGATTTATTAAATTGAATTAATTAATTTGTAACTAATGATAAAAATTAAAATCAATTAATTTAATTTTTTTTACCTATTTTAATTTATAAAACTGAATTGTTTTTTTTTTTTAAGTCCATACTACAATCAAGTATTCAAATGAAGACAAGTAGGTTAGGCCTTTTAAGATACTTCCATTATATTTATGTGAAAAAAATATCATGAGAGTTTAGTATTAAAAAAACAAAAAAACTTGAGGGACTCCAAAACAATAAAAAAATTTCTTCTTAGTTTCAACAAAATTGAGACAAAGAGATAAAAGTAAGTTTTTGGATATTCTTTATATCAACAGGTACAAATGAGAAAACTTTTTCCACTATATATATACTGTGAAAAAGAGGCTCATGAGAAAATAAAAGATTACTTTTTTAACCAATTGCTTAGTTACTTATATTGAAAAAGATATTACTAAAAGTTTTGATATTGATTTGATCATTGATGAAATTTATGTCATAAAAGATCGTTGTGCTCAACTTGATGAAGATTATGTAGTTTAGATTCATAAATTGTATGTTTATGTATTTATAACTTTTGCTCCCCTTCCCTCCTCTCCCATCCCCATACTTGTATTTCTGGATCCATCCCTGACTACTAATATATTGCATGTATTAGACTAGAATTTTGACGACTGCCTACGCTAAAAGGGTAGGACAAATTTTCAAACACATGACATGTGAATTCCCAATTTTACTTCATCTATACAAACTAACATAACACATCCACCGACCAACTCAGCACCGCGTACTGCACAATGCTCTAGAGACTAGTATATATATCTATATGATGAGGTTAATTTTAGTACAATGGATTCCTAGATCTCGACGCGAAGGGGTTGCTCGACCAGAAAGATGTGTTTGTGAAAATATAGGGTGGAACCTGTAGCCACGGAGCAAATGTTAGGCTAGCCAAGATGGCCCTCGACTAAGGCTTCCCAATGATTAAGTTAGTAAATCGACCTGAGGGTGTTTGGACAAAGTAATAGTTCAAAGAGAGTATGGAAGCTTACCTTTGTTTTTGAAAGATGAGGTATTTATAGCGTTCACTTAGGGATAAAAAGATGGATCTCTCCTTGATACATCTCAGGTACTGTTTCCTTGAGTAGAGGCATCTTTGGTCTTTTCGACCTATGCTAGAGCCTTACACATGGTAGATTGGCCAGAGAGGGGATTCATATCGCCTTAATGCGGAGGCAATGTGCTGTCAAGCCATTAAATGCAGATAGGCACTAGTGGTTGAGGTGTATTTAATGCGGACGTGATGGGTGGCAGGAGTTGCCATTGTCCGTCATTAATGCTCACATTTTGCTCATGTCGACCTTTAAGGTCGGAAAGCTCAACCTCTGTGGTCGATTTGGGCAGTGGGCTTTATAAGTTGGGCCTGTTTTTAGGCTTTTGTCCTTATAGCTTGGATAGGTTATAGGCCCATTGGGCATGTTGGGCTCACCTATATCATGAGTTCCCTCCACTTTGTAGTTCATCCATAATACGGTCAGAGTTAGGAGTAGCAATTTGGTAGGTATATCAACGAGAATTGTTGGAGCTGGAAAAGGCATTTTGAATGTCGATCAGGGTAACCAGGTGGGAACCATTTTTAGCGGTTACACAAATATTTATGCGAGGTGACCGACAGTTATGCATTTATTAGCTGATCACCGGTTAGAATTCCAACTCGTCTATAAATAGCGAATTTTTACTGTTCATTTTTACTTTTACCACAACGCTTCAAGGTCGAGCAATAAATATTTTTGATCAATTTTTTAGCAAACCTGAGCCCTTATTTTTTCTACAATCAGTTTTCATAAGTCTTTGTTTTCTGTATTTTTAAATTTTGCTAGTAATATCTTCTCACAATATGTTGAGTTCAAATTCTAATTCTGAGGCTACACGTTCGGTAGATGCCTCGAATAATGGGGTGGACTCAATGAGTCCTCTAGAAGTAGGTCGAGATCTCCTGAGCAGCTTAAGTTAGGTGCGAGCGAGGGAGTATTACAGGTAGATGAGGTGGTAGGTCCTTCTAATGTTAATGTCGATGAAGCTGGGCTATCAAAGCCTGTAGTTAGAGAGGAAAAGGTATTTGGAGAAGAAGAGGAACCTCCCCGATCGAGGGATAGGGTATTCACGACTACTCATTATAGTAATGTTGTGTCAAACATATCGTTAAATGACCTGAGGTCTATTAGGGGAAAATATCATATTCCTAACGAGTTTGAGTTGACCAAACCTAGGGCTATGGATAGAATGCACACATCTCCAGAGGGGTGCACAACCATTTTCGAGGATGCAATGACGTGCAGTTTTAGGTTCTCTTAAGCCGACCCAATAGTCGACCTATTAAGAGAACCTCCCCAATTGCTTCACTCTTATGTACAACTTTGTTGTTCTGATGGCCATTCTCGACCAACCTCCTTCTTGGGCAAACTTCAGCCATCTATTTCATTTACCAATGTCCCGAAAGTCGGGTTTGGTTGGGGAGTTGAGGTTTTATTACTTGACAGTGCGACTTTGAAGAAAAGTCTTTAGGACCTTACTCTCTTCCCATGGACAAAAGTAGAAAGAAAGGTACTTTTACATTCGATCCCCAGCCGGCATTGATTTTAACATTCCAAGTGGTGGATGATGGGTAGGGTTGAGATGAATACCAATGAGAACCCATCATGGAATAAAATTTTTGTTCGAGATCTTCTTGAGTTTGGTGAAATGGATGCGTATGTTTTTATAAAGGGAGAGGAATTTGGTTCTGGAGGGATTGTTGATCGCCACGTTAAGATTGCATGCCCATGCTCCTTTAGGTAGAAACTAACATTTGTAAATAATTTGATCTATTAATTTTGGTTGCCATTTGTCTGATTGAAATTTATTCATTTTTGTAGGTCAACTGATTGTGAACCGTGCAAGGTAGATTCCGATGCACAAGCAACAAAAGGCGCAGACGACCGAGAGGCCAATGCGGCCCACTGGGTGGCTATGCAAACGGCTGCTGGGGGGAGCAGGTGGCGCTAGGAAGTTTCATTGGAGCAAGCAAGAGGGTGGCAAGCAGTTCGTCTCCTCAGCAGAAGAGGAAAGCTATTGAAACTGTAGTGCGTACCGTGCCCAAGAAGTCTGTGGTCGAGAAGAGGAAGAAAGGCAAATGAGCCTGACAAGGCTGCATATGCGACTCTGCCTCCCGATCAATTGTGCAGCCTACCCTGGCATTTCCCAAGCCCAGGTTTGGGGAAAAAGTAAGGGTGTCGAACACAGCGACGATGATGGGCACGGGGGCAACATTAGTGGCACCCTTAATAGTTCTGGTAGCTGGTTTTTTTTGAAAAAGACCAAGTTGAGATGTTCAACCACGACTTGCTGTCTACTTTGAAAGCTCTTGCCTCCCATGCTAATATGATAAAGCTGGTGTTGAATTTTAATTTTTGTGTTATACAATGTTTCAACTAGTGTAATCATGACTTCTTGGAATGCTGCAGGTCGGGCAGTGGGGGTATAACCTCCACCATCGCTATGTGAGACCAATCGTGTGTAGTTGGAAGAGAAGTGTGAAGATTTGGAGAAAGAATAGAGTGACCTAGTTAAAACCAAGTTCTAATCACTAGAGTCGAGGCTTGCTGAACTGACCAAGTAGTTTGAAGAGAAGGCCGTCGAATTGCTAGTTGCCACTGAAGGTAAAAGCCAGACTAGGGAGCAACTTTAGAAGACGGTCAGTTCGATTCAAGAGGCTTCTGAGTTGGGTCAAGTGCATGGTTATGAGAGCGCACTGCGGTATGCCCAATCTGAGTTCTTTAAGGCGTTGCTCGGGATCTGAAAAGAGGTCGTGCAACAATTCATGCTTTCTTAAGCCTTTATCGATGCGAGTGTGACATTCAGCATAGACGATGTGAAAGAGGCATTTGACCGCATGGTAAAGTAGCTTGAATTCCTTGGTTATGAGTTTCAAGCAAGAGATGAGGCACGACTGGACGTGATGAAGAACGAACACCTTGAAGCCTTCGACGAAATGCTCCTTCTAAATAGGGCGATGTTGTTACTGCTACCTTCCTTCCGCGGGTCATCATGGTAAGAAAAAAGTTTGGGTTCACAGTAGAGTTTGCCTTGGACATAAAGAATAATGAAGTGAATGTGGAAAACTTCTTCCTCGACGGTGGTTGAGTTTTCTCGACTAAGGAGGGTGGACTTTCTCAACATGCTGGAGTGCCTCAAACTAGGCCTGAGCAAGAGGTTGAGGGGCCGCCTCTGGATGTAGGTCTCAATTCGACGGAAGCGCTATTCAAGGCTGTCGACAAGGTGGTTGATAAGGCCAAATCTCGACAAGAGAAGGGGCGGGGTCCAGCTAGATGATCCCTTATTGTAAATTTTTTTATTTTTGAAAACATGTATGGCCTCGAGGGGCTTTTAAACAATACTGTATTTTTTCTACTTGACTTTAATGTTAATATTGCTTTTGTGATTAACAAAATGTCTTGATGTTGACTTCCATGCTTATTGCTTCCTTGTGCGCCAGAATATCTCATAAAAAGTTTGCATTTAAGAGGCGAATTGAGGGATCAACTATGGGGTTGACTTGAACCTACTATAATTGATTCATTGACAGATTTGGTTGTATAACTATGAAGTCGAGTAGGTCACTATGTGATAATTGAATCATACACAGCTTTGATCCTACGACTATGGGATCGATTTGATCATCACTTAATAATTATACACAATTTTGATCATGCAACTGCGGGGTCGACTTGACCGTTGTTTAATAATTGAATTATAGAATGATTTTGATCATGTGACTGAGTCGACTTGATCATGGTTTAATAATTGAATTATTAAATGACTTTGATCATGCGAATGTAGGGCCGACTTGATCGTTGTTTAATAATTGAATTATAGATGATTTTGATCATGCGACTGAGTTAACTTAATCATTGTTTAATAACTGAATTATTAAATGATTTTTATCATGTGACTGTAGGGTCGACTTGATCGTTGTTTAATAATTGAGTTATAGACAATTTTGATCATGCGACTCCGTGGTCATGAAGTGAAATTTTTTTTAGAACATGTACTTTTTGTACAATGTAGTCTACACATAAAACTTCTTGAGGTTAATTGCATTCTAGGGTCTAGGGAGCTCATTTCCTGTCATGTCAACTAATCAGTAGGAGTTGTGTTTCGCTACTTTTACTACGGAGTATAGGCCTTCCCATTTTGGGTCGAGCTTGCCGACATTTTTAGAGACCTCAACCTTCTTAAGAATAAGGTCTCCAACCTTGAAACATATGGGTTAACACCTTTATCATAGTGTTTTGACATGATCAACCTGTACCTTTGCATTTTGATGATAGTTTGTTGACGGAGCTCGTCGATTGTTTCTAGTTTAATTCCCTTTCAGCCTGATTTCTGATTGGGTTGTAGTGTATAACTCGAGTCGTATGTTGGATCAACTTGGCAGGGATAATTACCTCTGAACCATAAACTAGGCTGTAGTTGCTCTAGCTAGTGGCAGTTCTTGGGGTGGTCCGATAGGACTCCCGGTGAATCATTTGCCTAGCTAGCTTTAGAACAATTTAAACGAGTTTTGATGTAGTCTAGAACTATTCGGTTGGTGACCTCTGTTTGACCGTTTGTTTGTGGGTTTCCGACCAAAGTAAAGTGTTGCCTAATTCCAAGGTCTTCACACTATTCTCTGGTCCGCTTGCTTTTAGAATTGGGTGGTGTTGTCAAATATAAGGACTTTGGGCAAGCCAAAATGGAAAATGATATTTTTCCATAAAAAGCTCCTAATTGCAGCATCTGTGATCTTGGCATGGCTTCTATCTTGACCTATTTGGTGAAATATTCAATTGCTACAATCATGTACTTTCTCTGGCCCGTGGTTTTTAGGAAAGACCCTACTATGTCAACCCCCTATTGATCGGAAGGCCATGTGATTTGTACTGGGACAAGGGTCGTCGCTGGTTGATGAGAAATATTGGCATGAACTTGGCAGGATGGGCATCTTCGAGCGAATTCGATGGCGTCCTTGTGCAAGGTTGGCAAAAAATATCTATTTATGATGATCTTGTGGGCCAATGCCTGACCTCTCGAATGATTTCCACGAATGCCCGTATGGACCTCTTGTAAGACTTTCTGACCCTGATTAGGCGTTAAATACTTCTGTGGAGGTCTTGAAATAGACCTTCTATATAACTAATCAAACTCGTCTAAAGCAAATTTTGCTGAGCGCGCTCTCGATCTGCTGGCTTCTGCCTTATGTAATGGTGTCTTGCCTTTCTTGAGATAGCACTTAATTACATCAACCCAACTCTGGCCCATGGTCTCGACCGTGAAGATCTGATTTTGCTGGAGGTTATCAATGGTGGGTTTATCCAAGACTAAAAAGATGATAGACCTTTCTTTGGTGCCTTTTGATGAGCTAGCAAACTTTAAAAGTGCATCTGCCCTTTCGTTTTCCGACCTGGGCATCTGGCTCAGTGCGAACTTCTCAAACTGCTGCTGAAGTCGCTTAACCTCCATCAAATAGGTGTTCATGTTCATCTCTTTAGCTTCAAAGTTTCCCCCAAATTGCTCTGCGACCAGCTGTGAGTCAGTTATTGTTGCTAACTGCTTGATCCCCCTACTGAGAGCCATTTTCATCCTGGTGATGAGAGCTTCGTATTTCGCCTCACTATTCGTGACTAGGTAATTCAACTTGATTGCGAAATCATATTCCTCTGCTTAGGGGGAACATAGGGAGATACCTACCCTGCCCCCTGAACTTGTGGCTGATCCATCTATATGTAAAGACCAGGCTTACTATTCCTGCTCGACGACTGGGGGTAGATTAACTCGCTCCACTATAAAATCAGCCAATACCTGAGCCTTTATAGCAGTGCGGGGTTGAAATTTGAGGTCAAATTCTCCTAACTCAATGGCCCACTTGGTTAACCTCCTCGATGTATCGGGTTTAGAGAGAACCTATTTCAACGGCTGATTTGTCAAAATAATGATAGTGTGTGACAAGAAATAGAGTCTCAACTTTCATGCTGCTATGATTAGTGCCAGTGCAAACTTCTCAATCTCCAAATAGTTATGCTCGGGGCCTTGGAGCACTTTACTATTGTAATAAACTAGCCTACATAAGCTTTGTCGACTAGATGCCAAAACGAAACCAACTGCTACTGTGGAGACTGCTAAGTACAAGCTTAATACTTCTCCAACCATAGGCTTCGCAAGCAATGGTGGCTCGGTTAAGTATTGTTTGAGTTCGACTAGAGCTTGGTCGCATTTTTCTATCTATGAAACTTTCTGGCATTCCTGAGGACCTAAAAGAATGGCAAACTCTTGTATGTTAGTTGAGCTATAAATCATTTGGGGAAAATAATCCTCTCGACCAATCTTTGGACATCTCTAACTGTCTTTGATGGCGGGATATCTTGGATTGCTTGGATTTTCTGGAGGTTAGCTTCAATACCTTTGTGACTAACCATGTAACCCAAGAACTTCCCGCCTCTCACTCCAAATGAGCATTTGTTTGGGTTAAGCTTCATACCAAAGGCTCTCAAACTTAAAAATGTGTGATCGAGGTCACATAAATGATCTGATTCTCTTTATGTTTTAACGATCATATTGTCCACGTAGACTTTCATGGACCGAACTATTTTATTTTTGAACATGAAGTTAACCAGTCTTCGGTACGTTGTGCTAGCATTTTTTAATCTAAACGGCATGACCAAAAAACAATACACACCATTTGGAACAACAAAAGAAGTTTTATCTCTGTCTTTAGGTGCCATGAAAATTTGATAGTATCCCTAGAAGGCGTCTACCATGCTCAAGAGGTCACAATCGGCAGTTGAATTTACTAACAAATCTATACGAGACTGAGGATAAAGGTCTTTAGGGCATGCTTTATTAAGATCAGTGAAATCATTACATATTCTCCATCTACCCTCATTTTTAGGGACCAAGACTACATTACATAACCAACTAGGATATTGTATTTCAAATATGTAGCCTGCGTCTAGGAGTTTGTTAACCTCCTCATCAATAAGCTGGGTTCTATCCGCATTGAAGATTATCATCTTTTGTCTTATTAGTTTGAAAGATAGATCAACATTAAGATGGTGGATGATGACCTGGGGGTCGATTCCCTGGAGATCAGTTGCTCTCTACGCAAAAACATGAATATTTCTTCTAAGGAAATCGACGAGCATGCATTCCATATTGTGCCCCAAACTTGTTTGTATCCTTGCTGTTTTGTCAAGGTTATCGAGTTTAAGCTCTATTGTTTTAAATTCTTCAGTGGGCTCGACTCGGGTATCTTCTCTTTCCTCTTATTGCTGGCCTGTCCCTTCTCAGGTTCCATTACAAGGATGTCCCCCGAGGGTTTCAGTTTTGATCGGGTTTTCTACTCGTTAGCGTCGGCCGAAATGGTATAACAACGCCACACCTCCTTTATATTACATAGTAACTCCCCCGTACCAGTTGCTGTTGTGAACTTAACCTTCATATGATAAGTAGATATAATTGTGCGGTAATCATTTAGTGCTGGCCTCTCGATTATGGCATTATAGGCGAAGGGCGTGTCAACAATGATGTAGTTGATTATGAGGGTGCGCCTTTTAGGTGCCTCTCCAAAAAAGGTGGATAAATTTATGGATTCGATGGGCACAATCTCAGATCCCCCAAAATAGACCAAGGGTGTTTGAACAGAGTCAAATTTAAGTTTTCCCAGTTTCGTTTTGTCTAGGGTGGACAAAAAAAATGATGTTTGCGGAACTCCCATTGTCCACCAAGATTTTTCTGGCTTCGAAGTTAGCATTTTCGATAGAGACCACCAAAGGGCAATCCAAGTTGCTCTCAATACCTTGACCTCTTAAGTGAGAGAGGTCAGAATCTGAGAAAGATATGGGGTCCGTGCTTGTGGAGAGGTCGTAGATTAGCTTGGTTTGTGTTAACCTGCTAGATTCAAGATGTCTTTGTGCTTGCATCCTCACTAATTTGGAGTCCCCCCGATTGGTCCTCCTGCAATTGTGTCAACAATGCCTCTCAAGGGGGCATTCTTTCTTGACCTTCTGCTTTCCTTTATCTTCTCTTCGTGGGCTGATTAATCGTTCTCTATGGGGAGTATGGTTGGTTTAAGCTATTGCTTAGAGGGCTTTCTAGTCAATATATTTTTTAAGGTGGCCCTATCTGATGAGGCGCGTAATTTCATCTTGGAGGTTGAAACAATCCTCTGTGGCATGCCCCTTCTGTCAGTGAAAATGACAATATTTTTTGGAGTTCTTCATGGCCTCTGTCTTTCCTTGGTCTTTTCAAGAGGTTATCATGTTGTATAGCAAACAAAACCTTTTTCCTAGGAGTATTGAGTGGGGTGTAATTGTGAAAATGTTTTATCGGAGATCGGTGGCTTTCTTTTTGGTGCCTGTCATTCTTCTCCTTGCCCTTTTTCTTGTCAATCTCCCTTTCACCGAATTTCATTTTATTCATCTCGTTTTGCATTATATATCTCTCTGTGAGGTCGAGGAGTTCCTCCATTGTTTGTGGTCACTCACTGACTAGAGTATTAGCGCATTCTTTATGTCTCAACCCAAAAAATAAAACATCAATCAAAAACTCAATCCGAGGGTTGTCGATTTTCAGGACTGTAGTATTGAATTTGGAGAAGAAATCTCTCAAAGATTCACCCTCATTCTGCTTTAACATGTGGAGGTGAGTGTGTGGTAGTTTTTCTTTTCTCCAATTAGCAAATTGGTGGAGGAATTTGTCGTAAAGTTGGTCATACAAAAATATAGATACAGGCTCAAGTTTGACAAACCATTCCAACGCTATTCCCTAAAAAGTGGTTACCAACATCTTTGCATGTATGTGGTCAATGTAGCCATTCAGCTGCATCATATGTTCGAATTATAGCAGGTGTTTATTGGGGTCGGATGACCCACTATGTCGGGGTAAGTCGGTCAGAACTTTGGCGTCGATTGCGATGCTTTCATTAATGATTTCCTAAATGAATGGAGATTCCATTTCCCACTGGAATCTAAGGGGATTGTCAAATTGTGTTCGTTCAATATTCCTCCTCAAAATTTCCTCTAGTCTCCTATTGACCTACTGGACTTGATGTGAAACTTCCTCCCATTTGTCCATGTCAGCTCTAGACATATCTCAACTTGGCTGAGGCATGTAGCGCTCGACCCGTTGGTGCTGCTGGGCTCGATTGGGTCGAATGAAATGTTCTGTTGAATTTGCTATTTCCTTGCTTGCTTGGTAGCGTATCTCATCACTGGGAAATCGAACAGGGCTCAAATCTCATCTACTAGGGTGATGATGAGTTTTATTTTTTATTCTGTCTTCCTTTGGTGATCGCTCTTCCTGGCGTGAGAGGTCTGGTGTAGCACTTGTAATGGCAGCTAATTGGTTGTTGTGTCTCTATAAAGTGGCAGATAGTTGTGCGGAAAGCTGGGCGAAAATTTGATCACTGATCATCTGCATGCACTGAGGGATGGTCAAAGTGACCACCTATTTCGGTTAGGAATTGGGGCCTCCCCCTTGCTGGTCAAGGTGATCCTGCAGTAATAGTGGCGAATGTGGTGGTGATCCACGATCACTCTATTTCTTGGATATAGTTCGTTTGGTATTAACCATTTTTGGCTATAAAGTTTTAGGCCCCACGGTGGGCGCCAAATGATGAGGTTAATTTTAGTACAATGGATTCCTGGACCTCGACCTAAAGGGGTTACTCGACCAGAAAGATGTGTTTGTGAGCGTGGGGTGGTACCTGCAGTTACGGAGCAAACGTCAGGCTAGCTGAGAGGGCCCTTAGCTACCCTCCATGATTAAATCAGTAAATTGGCCTGAGAGTGTTTCAACATAGTAACAGTTCAAATAGAGTATGAAAACTTACCCTTGTTTCTGAAAGATGAGGTATTTATAGTGTTCACTTAGGGATAGAAAGATAAATCTCTCCTTGACACATCTCAGGTACTGTTTCTTTGTGTAGAGGCATCTTTGGTCTTTTCGACCTGTGCTAGAGCCTTACATATGGCAGATTGGCCGGAGAGGGGATCCATATGACCATTAATACGGAGGTGATGCACCGTCAAGCTATTAAATACGGATAGGCTAGTGATTGAGGTGCATTTAATGTGGACACGATGGGTGACAAGAACTGCCATTGTCCGTCATTAATACTCACATTTCGCTCATGTCGACCTCTGTGGTCGATTTAGGCATTGGGCTTCATAAGTTGGGCCTGTTTTTAGGCTTTTGTCCTTATAGCTTGGATAGGTTATAGGCCTATTGGGCATATTGGGCTCACCCATATCAATATATATATATACACACACACACTTGAAAACTCTAATTCCTAATCTTTTTAACCACAAGAGCTACTTTCTTAATCTTTTTGGACTCTCTCCACTTTCCAAATCGGTCTTCTTCACCACCTTGCTCCTTAGTACTCCACAATCGCCATCACATACCTCCTTCCCAGATAAAATATTAGCGGTGAAAATAACTTTATTATTATTCAACTAGTTCTCCTTTATCGAACAATTACATTGTTGAAATTTTTTTATTAGTTCTCCTTAAAATATTAGTTAATACCTATTTCTTTTAATTTAATATTTCAAATTATAATTTTCAAAGTTTAATTAGAATATTTCCAGTAAATTTTAAAATTTTTTTAATTTATTAATGCGTGCCAACAAATATCAATAGAAATTTGTTTCCTCACGGAAGGTACGCATTCCCCATCCCTAGAGGGAATTTGGCAGAAATGGGGATAAATTTTTCTTCATGGGGCGGGGAGGCACTACCCGTCACTGTTCTGCCATGTTGATAGGCCCAAACACATTGCGCTCTCTTGACTACTGGATGCCCAAAGGATCTGTGGTCATAAAATGGGTCATGATCCAAGTGGGTTTCAATTGGGTTTTTTTTTTTTTTTTTTTTTTATTTATACGCACGAACATCAGGAGTCCATTAGGGCTCGAACTCTTGACCTCCCACATTATGTGAGAGACTTATGCCATGGGCCACAGGTCACTCGGCGTGGGTTTCGGTTGGGTTTGAACTTTGAATCGATTAAAAAGACACGTTAATTTTGACTTATTAGGGGTTTTCTTTTACTAAAGAGGGGTATTTTCGTATTTTTCTTTTGACTCAACCCCTATCCTCCCCAAGATTTAAAAAGCTAATTACGTTGTACAAGTACTATCTCCGTCGGGTCAATTTTTTGAAAAACTAAGGGGACATTTGGATTTGTTTTTTGAAGGCATTTTTATTTTTTTTAGTGAAAAAGAATAGTAAAAAATTAGTTATAAATGTGTTTTTGAAAATGACATATTGTTTGAATATTTTATTTAAAATATAATGATTATATAGGGTTGAAAATGAGTTGTATTTGAAAAATATAGTGTTTTGTATTAAAAGTCGTACAAATATGAGCAGGAAAAAATGAAAATTAAAAATGGAGAGAGAGTGTAATGGCCCGTCTGGCTTCATTTTCCAGAGCCATTTTCATTTTATAGTGAAAATGCATAGTAAAAAGTTAATTAGAAAAGGTGTTTTTGAAATGAGTTGTGTTTGGATGTGTTGTTTAAAATTGTAGGTTTATATAGTTGTGAAAATGAGATATATTTGGATGTTGGGTGTTTTTTGTATTAAAAGGAAGAAAGTTTTTGAATTTAAATTGATGATGTGATGTGTAATTGTTTGAAAAAATAATATTATAATTTGAATTTGATTTTAAATTTATAATATTTTTGTGATGAATGTTGTTTGAGAAGTATTGAGAATGCAAAAAGTATATATAGATAATAATAGGGGTTGAAAAAAGTATGAAAATGGAGAGATAATGTAAAAAGTAATATTTTGATAATGCAAAAGTATGAGAAAATGATGTAGAAGTTGATAGTTTTCTATTTTCATTTTGAGGAGAAAATGAAAATGGGGTTTGAAAATAAAAACAAACGGGCCGTAAGAATTTGTTTGAAAAAATATTTTGAGAATAAAAATGTCTATACAAATTAGAGAGAAGTTGATAGCTATCTATTTCCATGTTCAACAGGAAATGAAAATTAGCTTAGAAAACAAAAACAAACGGACTGTAAATATGTTGCACAACTACTATCGCTGTCGGAGTGGGGCTATATTTTATATCTCTCATACGTAGTAGGCATATCATATTAACACTTGGGTGTTCGGCATGTTTGAAGTTTAAGAAAATGGAAGGAAATGCAGCACTAATGCAACAAAACAGCAATTGTTAAAAACTAATGTTTTTGTTTATAAGTGAAACAGACAACAAAATTTATTTTGAGAGAAAGCTTGTAAATGATTAAGAAATTACAAATAATAGCATGCATTATCAGACAAGGCACTTAATACTTATCTAAAATTTTCTTTTGGGCGTGGTGGAGGGAGAATGCAAAGGAAAAATTTTTCACATCTTATTGCAAAAAATAAAATAAAATAAAATAAATATATATATATATATAGATTTAGCCTAATGCTATAAATTACTTGCTTTGAGAAGAACTTTTCACCTAAAGAATAAGAAACAAGAAAAACAAAATAGTGTTGAACTTACTGCAAAAAATTGGGGCACATTATTTAAATCATTCGAACATAAATTAACTAGTTAAGGCACAGCATTATTTACTCCGAGCGAAATTGCATAACATTTCAAACTATCATGCAAACCAAAAATTGCAACCATCTTGCACTTTTTCTACTTTTCTGCCGAAATTCAGCCAACTGTCTTGATCTTGCATATGCAATAACAATCACATCTACAACAAAATGAGGGGTTACAGCACTAATAATCTAAAGCTTAACCTCCACATCAACACCGGCCGGCAGGTCAAGTTGCATCAACGAGTCAATTGTTTGGGCAGTTGGGTAAAGAATGTCGATAAGTCTTTGATGAGTTCTAATTTCAAAATGGAACCTTGCATCTTTGTGCACATGTGGAGATTTAAGGACACAATACACTCTTTTCTTTGTTGGCAGTGGTACTGGACCCATGGTCTTTGCATTCGTCGTCCTTGCGGCGTCCATTATCTGCTTGCATGAGTCTTCTATCAAGGGTACCCAGTATGACCTCAATTTGATTCTAATCTTCTGCTTAGGGGCAACCTGAGAGCATAAATGCCCTTTTAGTTATGTATAACAGCTCGAGAAAGGCACAAGTCTAACTTGAAATAAGAAGACTTCTCTAATTGAGTAAAAATCACAAAGCAGCAGCAATGTTGGAGAAAGGAATATAACTAATGTTAAAAAGTGAATCTAGAAACTATTAAATTCCAGGCTCGATTTGATTTGTTCTGCATGTTACTTTAGCATGTACATCGAAGTATACTGCATTAAAATCTGGAACATCATATGAGGTGAAGGTAGACTACATGTACTATCTACTATAAGCAAAAAACACAAATACCTTCTCCTGTCTTGTTTCATCAGATGTATAGATATACTTTATAATTTTTTCAACAACTATAGATGTGTTTTTTTGCGCATATAGAGTATGGATAGTTGATTTATATCCTGTAATAATGAAGTGTTACAAGATAGGTCATAATTTAGTTTATTAAAAAAATTCTAATTATTTATAACAAATTTCATCTGTAATTTAAATGATAAGTTACATCCATAATGAACAAAGACAGGACCACTTCAAAAGTTCTAGAAATTGTTGCAATACTTCTAATGGAACAAAGTTGGATCTTATAAAAGTTAGGTTTATTTCTCAGTTATCATGATAATCATATGATGTGTTCAAGAAAAGATACAAGTAAACATTGGACAAAAATTACAACTGAGGGAAAGACCCAAAGCCAAGAGAGAGCAGTCATTCATTAAGTGCAACGTATTTATTTGAAGTCTTTTGCCAGTGGTTACCACATCTAGCAAAATGCATTTACAACTGACTGACTTTTCCATGTTGATAGTGTTCATAAGAAAAGAAATATGCAGCAGAACATATGAGGATTATGTAGCCATCACAGTCTGGTTCTCTTTAAACTAGAAACATTTTAATTACAGCAATGATTAACTGTAAGTTAGCAAGTCTACGCCTGTCAAAATATACACTTTGGGTATAGTAACTTGGATTTGGGGCTTTGCCAGATTATGCAAGCAATAGGTATCTCACGCCAAAAGTTTTTCTAAATTCAGAAATCGATTAATTCATCATAGCTAATGGTTGCAAATATTCAGCCAAAGCCATCATCAGTATATCCAACCCATCCACAATAATGATGCAGTCCCACTAGATATTTTCTTGGACAATATATTTAAAAATATGTCCTCCTAGATCTAATTCAATCATTAGTTTCTGACAAACCAATGCTCTTAGCTCCTCATCAATCGAATCCTAACGTATGCGAATGAGTGAGATCCAAGAAATTCCTACCTCTCTATCAGTCTATCTATCTTTCATATGTTGGGATTTCTCAAAACTCCACAAACATTTAAAAATTTACCATTAGTTCAACCTCATTTATGGAAAAATGTCCCCATCTTGCATTATGCGTCCTTCCTAAAATGCATTCCCATGTGTGTCTCATGTTTCTTCCCCCTGGATGCATCCTCTTTCTTGATCTCTCCAGGTCCATGAATAAGAAGCTAGCTTAAATTGGTTTAAGATCCATCACCTGACCCATGTCATTCACTGGGGAAAGGTTACATCTTTTTCATCTCTACATCAAACTTTTCTTGCACTACCCAACAATCTCTCACGTGTCAGTTTCATTTGAAGCCCTTTGCATGCAATCCATCCGTTTGAAAAGCCAAAAGTAATAATTTCTCAATTAGCACTATGCGTAGTTAAGCCCATTGTATGCAATCGATCTGTGTGCAAAGCCAAGAGTAATAATTGCTTTGTCAGTGCTGCGCGTAAAAGCTCTCTGCTTATTATCTTCAAAGGATTTGGTTTATTTTTTGTACGTGACCAATGGATATGAACCTATGTCCACACTCTTAGCTAAGTAACAGCAACATTGGATGATGCTGCCAATTCATAATTGATACTTGAACCTTTTGTATATCATAAATAAAACAAAAAACAAAGGTTTTGGAACATAAATTAATGGATAAGTTCCATTTCAACATGGTGTAGTCCAAAATCTATATTCCCATACAGAGAAATGCGGAGGAAAGAAACTGTTATAGCTGCATATTATGTCGTGGATTGAGCAATACCACAAGCAAACTAAAGCCACTCTGAGTAGGAAGAAGCAAAATATATATATATATATATTTACATACATATTCTAATGCTGCATTTGAGCCCTCAAGCGAAAAAAATAGCTATATTTTGCAATGAAAAGTTAAAAGAAAAAGATGGAAGTAAAATTTCAGAGTGAAGGAAATGAAGATACCTTATCCGAGTCTGCCCCGATACTCAGCGTTGAAGCAGAAGGAGCCTCCCCCTAAAGCCCACATAAAACAAAATCAGAAACCCATTTCATAAAAAGAGAAAAACATCGAAAATTAAAATAAAAAAAAAAAAAAAATTCTTGAGCAAATAAAAGCATAGTTAGAAGAGAACCTCAGTTATAGTGGAGTCCGGACCGGATTCCAGGACTTCAGGAGCAGCCAAAATTCTTGAAGAGGAAATTCTCAAGTGTTTCAAGGTCAGCAAATTTGAGGGATTTGAAGAAGGGAAAGAAAGCAGGGGTCTGGAAGAAATACTGGATGAATTGCATATCGGGAAAAGCATCGTCGAAGAAATTGAAGCCATTTTTGAGTTTTCTCGTTTTAGCACTGGAGATTTGGTTTTGTCTATGAGAGGAGTGAAAGTGCTTTGCCAATTCCCAGCAGCTTTATCCAAAAGTTTGATGTTTTATTTCAATTTTAATTTTTGATAGTGATATTGGGCTCAAAAGAATGCAAATGCTGGCCCAAAATAAATTGGATTGAGCAGCCTATTTCAATTTTATGAGTTGGGTTTTCTTTTTGTTTTGATTGTTTCCTTTTTTGAGGCCCTAAAGGAAAGATTGAGTTTGAATACGGACTTGTAATTTTTTTTTAATATGTACTAAAAAATTATTTGACATATGATACACAAAAAATTTCTTATATTTAATTTAGTTAATCTTTAGATTTGACTTTGTATATACTTAAAAATCAGAAGTGTTCTCTCTGTCTTCTCCTTCATATTATGTTGTTTCTACTTATTTTCTCTAAGTATGTTGCTTCTTTTTTCTCTTTAATTTTATTCTTTCTGTTCTTATTTAATAGTGTTGTTTCATATAATATATTCAAGCAAATATATGTAAATAGTTAAAAAGATATACTATTTACATAAAAATTAATTTTTTTAATTTTTTATATATAAAAAAAAGTATCATTAGTTTATATTTAATTTTGATATAAATAATTTTTAGGTTAATAGATTAAATTTGAGTATATAGTAATGGTAATTTTTGGGTATGGCTACATGAGTAATTTATGAGTATAGATCCTATCCAAACTCATTACAATATTTTTTAAAAATATGGGTAAGGGTATGGATTTTTGTATTACTTTTGGGATCTGAATAGGTTAATACCCTACCTCTTGATAGGTCTAAATATATGATAACTAACAACCTTTATTTTCCATGCCACCAAAATCTCAATCTTACAATAATTACAAAATTATATTGGTAAATAATACTAAAATGACAAGACGTTTTCCAATAATTTCAAAATTTTCAGCTAAAATTATTGTAACCTAAAGTACTAAGTAGAAATTTGATAGTTTGATTATGAAATAAGATTGTCAATTATCTGAAAGAAAAGGTTTCTATATCTATATTATATATAAAAGTATAAATTAGGACTGTCAATAGATCGGATTTTAATCCGAATCCGATCTGAATTATATGACTTTTATCCAATTAAAATATTCAATGGATTAGATCCGATTATAAATATTCAAAATTCGAAGTAAGTGGATCAAATATGGAATTAAGCAATTCGATTCGTTAAAGATCCTAATCTGAACCTTAATATATTTTATTAAATTAATACTCTTATATATAATATTAATAAAGATTTTAAAATAAAATTTATGTATTATATTGACCTAATATCTATATTAATGTCTCTATTATACTATCAATATTGAATTTTTAGCCTAAAAAATAAGAGCAATATTGATAAAATGTGAAATCTAACAGTTCATATATACACTAATATAATGTGAAAAGGGAGTTTAATATTCAAATATTTAACTTTTGGATTAATATTTAATAAAAAGTTGTTAAAATTCAAATATGACATATATTTACTTTATAAATACAATATTTTTATAAAATTGAAAAGAAATAAAAGAAATAAAAAAAAAATTGGATCCAATTTTTTAATCAGATTCCGGATATTCATCGGATTCGGATATGATACTGATTAACAATAATTCCCATAGAATTTCGGGTCGAATTCGGATATGAATTTTGTTAATCGAATTCGGATTTGGATACGGCAGATCCGATCCAAATCCAACCCATTGACAGCTCTAGTAAAAAGTGGGTTGAGCTGAAGAGTTGAGCTGAGAGTAAGTTGCGTTTAAAGTTAGTTGAAAGTGAATTGGATTCAAAATGAATTCAAATATAAATTCAAAGAAGTTATTCATTTACTTTTTCAAAGTAGAAGTCCTTTCCTCATAGGCAAGGCATAATCAATAGTAGTATTAATATAATTGTTGCACCATATTCAATATACAAGATATAATATAAAGTTGATATATTAAATTATATGCTTATTTTATCAATCTTTTTCATAATATGCAATTACATTATAAATTAATTATGAATAGTATTTATTTCATAATAAAGGTAATAATTTAAACAAAAAGTTGCATAATTGTTGCATCACTAGATGTGTATCAAATTTTCATTCATAAATTTACTATTGACAATTTAGCATACATATTAGGCTATCTATTTTTTTTAATTAATAGACACAATATTTATTCATATGACTTTAAGATTTATTCTTACACTAAAATTTATATGTTGAAAGAATTTTAGCTAACTAATTTATTAATATGTTCAAAACCTAAGATGAATGTTTTAATTTTAAAATTATTAATAATCCAAAAGTATGAGACTTTGACCAAAACAAAAAAGTGAAAATAAAATTTTTTAATTCAAAAATTAACTTCCTTAGATTTATTAAATTTTAATTTTTTAAATGGACTTATTTTTGAAACCACTTAAACTCATTATAAGTCAATTTAAGATAATTTTGAACTCAAACTTAATGGAATCTGCTTAGACTCAGCCCAGTTCAATATTTAAAATGAGGCATAACCCAACTGAAAACCATGTGACTTGGGTTTAGCTCATGAACTTTAGTAGTCCATATTACCATCTCCAGCTCAAATATGCATTTTTTTCTAACAAAAGTTTTTTATAAATGCCCACAGAGCTGACTTTGAAACATATTATTTTCATGCACTTTCTATGGTTGGTAGAACGTACTTTTAACAAAAGAAAAATAAATAAATAAAAGATAAAATATAAAAAAACTGTGAGCCCCTAGAAGAAATGTTTGAGAAATCGGACAGATGATTGAACTGATAGCTTTATTGGTTACTGGTTTGACTAGTTCAACCAGTTTAACTACTAGTTCAACTGGTGTGACGTCATAATTATATTTAATATTATATAAATATATTAGAAATATAAAAAATGTAAATATATATGCAAAGAGAAAAAAAAATAAAAATAGCCTAGTAGTATGAAACTTTCTCCAAACTCTACTCCATAATAATTCCATTCATCAATTTAAAATATCAACTCATAAAATAAGACTTGTTAGAAAATGTCCTTATAGAATCCATTACAACTTATAAAAACAATAAACACCAACTCAAATAACATAAAAGTCTCAAAGATAAATAAAAAATATTTATTTAATTATTTTTTTAAAAAAACAAGACCCGATTTTTTACCGGTATACACCGATTCGCACTGATTTTTTAACAAAATGGTTTTATATATTAAGTCGGGTCGAAACCTTGACCTGTTCCAGATCGAATCAATCAATCTGATCCGATTTCTTAATCATTGCCTAGAAGAAGTCTACCTTTATGGTGCACGTCATTATTCTCTCTTCTTGTTGTCGCGCGCGGAGACGAGAATAGTCCTGTAGAGAGATAGACCAACAAGCTTACGCTAGATTTTCACTTTGTCCATAATAATCTGATTCCAATTTTGAAATCTTGTGGAGAGAAGAGGTTCATATCCCCACATGACAGCCATACATTTCACGAATCGGACATCAAAATCAACCATCTAGAACAGTTATGGCATGACAAAGTTTTTGACAGGGACAGGAATGGTGGTAGGGTGGGAACACTTAACTGTTTTAGTTGAATCAGACTTTTCAGGTAACTAGAAAGGTGTACACGTACGATGCACGTGTCTTATTAATTTTTTTTTTTTTTACGTTTATTTGTTTCTTTAAATTATTTTTTATTTATATTTGACTTAAATGCTTATCAAATAGATAAATAAAAAATAAAAAATAAATTATCATTTGAAGTTGTGAAATATATTGGGCCTTTAACATAATGTAAGAATAATTTAAGGTACCGTGTATGCTATCTATTACATTTTTTTGTTTCCTTCCATTCTAATGTCTATATTATTTGTCCCATGTATAATATTTTACCAATATTTACTTTGTTCAAACTTCCAACAAAAGATGTTGAAGAATTATTCTTTTGTCAATTTTACTATCCCTTGTCTTTCATTTTAAGGTGATATCCTTCATTCTTTATTGTAATTTAGATCTCAAATATGATAGGTTATGGCGATAGAAATCAATCTTGTAGTTTCCAGTCTTATGTCGTTAAATTATGAGCCAACAATAGAATATTTTCCCCAAAGAAATTACTACAAGATCGATAGCAAAAGTTTGATCTTTGTATAAATAAATTATAATTTGTAAATTTGAAAAATCTTATATGAAAATTTTTTAGAGTTTTGATAATGAGTAGACAAATACATATTTACATGAATTTAAAACTTCAAAATTTCAATTGTATAAGTGCTTCAGGGATTATCTTTTTGTATTGGTTAAACTTTGTATGTTAGTAGCAAAAAGAAATCAAATATCTCTTCATTATATAAAAGAAATAAATAATGGAATAAAATATAAAAGAAGATATAAACCTATTTATTGTTATCCAACAATGGTTCCACCACTTTTAAGAGTCCTATGTATAAATTCATTCTTTTGGACCACATTATTGGATGTTTTGGTACTTTCTTTTTTCCTTAAAAATGTTTAGGTGTCATCCTATATCACATCTTAGGAAAAGAAGTGGATATTACAGTGGGTCGTAACATTCATAATAATGTGTTGTTCAATATTTATTACTTGAACATGCATGTTGTAGACATATAAATTTTTAGCCAATGGAGAAGTGACACATGTAAAATAATATGCTAGATATTGATTTAAAATTTCTATTTGTTTCTTGGAAATTTATTAAATTTAATTTCAAAAGATAAATAGTTAATTTTAATTAATACTCTAGTATTTATTTTATATTCAAATAAAATACTGATAAGTGTCAAAGATGAATTGTTTATGTCATAGACCAATCAAATCAAATATATTTGATATTATTTGTTAATATCTGATATTATTTCTTGATATTTGATTTTGATAATCTGATATTATCTCTTGATATTTGATATTATCTTATCAAAGAGATAATCATCAAAGAAGTTCAATCAATCTGGAAGTCCCCATCAAACATCTATATAAAGGGGGTGACCAAAGCTCATTCAACAAACAACACAAATTCCAGCAAGTGAGTGGAACTTTGAAGGAGTCTAGCAATTCTCTCAATCAAATTTAAGGAGATCCACGGCGTTCAAGGTGTTTTTCACGGAGCTCATCATATTCTGGCATTTGATTTGGGATTAAGGTGCGGAGCCCTTGAATTGACGTTATTTTATTCAAATTAAATTCAAGGAGATCTACGACATTCAAGGCGTTCTTCGCGAAGCTCATATATTTTGGCATTTGATTCGAGATTAAGGTGTGAAGCCCTTGAATTGGCATTATAACTTCAAATCAAATTTAAAGAGATCCACGACATTTAAGGCGTTCTTTGTACAGCTCATTAAAATTCAAGATCATATTTGGAAGGGAAAAATCAGAAGATTAGATTAGAGATTGAATCCTTAGTTGGTAGGTTTTAATTTCATTTTATTTGTATAGATTTTTCTTATCTTATAATTTTATTTATTGTAGACAAAGATATTTGCGCTTACAAAATTTTGACATGCCCAATGGGATAATCTCTACCTCTTATTTCTTTCCTTTACCAAGATTAAGGTATCAAATGGCCGCCAACAAGACTGCTGCACTGAAAATTACTACCTCAAATTCCTCAAGTGCTGGAGTAAAAAGTGTTGGCCTCATCACAAGAAGTATGTCCAAGAAGTTTCAATCATCTTTGGATGTGGCTCCTTCACTTGCTGTGGAAAGGTGTTGCCGCATTTTATTGATATGAATAAAGATAGTGGAGACTCAAAGGAAGAATTTCCATCATTTATTCCCCACGCAATATCCAATCCCTCAAGCATAGTGATGGTGATGTGACAAGTGCTACAACATTGGATGAACAAATTGCAAATTTGACAAGAGCCATTGAAGGACTCACGAAACATGTCCAAGAGTAAGACTTTCAAATCTCCAAATTGATGATCAAAATAGACAATATTGATGACAGCTACATGATTGAGAAACAAATTAAGGCTTAGGACGAAGGCGAAACGTCCACAAGAAGACAATCAACCAAAAATGAAGAGATCACAACAAAAGAACTAGAAGTTTGCACTGGACTGATTTCTATGGACCTACTGAAGGAATTTATCATGGAGACTATCAAAGAAAATCTTGATGGAAGTTCTAAGTTGTCTATGACTTACTCCAAGCCATATACTCATAGGATTGATAACTTGAAGATGCCGATCGGTTACCAACCCCCAAAGTTTCAGCAATTTGATGGCAAAGGTGACCCAAAGCATCACATGGCTTATTTCATTTAGACTTGTAATAATGCTGGAACATATGAAGATCATTTAGTCAATCAATTTATTTGATCATTAAAGGAAAATACTTTTCATCAAGGTAGGCTCCATCGATAGTTAGGGGCAACTGGTACAAGAGTTCCTCAATCATTTCTACAGTACTCGAAGGACAATCAACATAATTAAACTCACAAACTCTCGTCAATGGAAAGAAGAACATGTGATTGACTATGCAAATCGCTGGAGAAATTTGAGTCTTAATTGCAAAGATCAATTATCGGAGGCTTCAACCATTGAGAAGTGCATCCAAGGAATGCATTGGAGTCTTTGCTGCATACTTTAAGGAATTAAACCAAAAACTTTTGCAGATTTGGCAACTCGAGCACATAATATTGAAATGGGCATGAATTTTGATGAACAAGAAGATTCAAGTGATGCCGATGATGATGAAGATGCTGGGGGCAATTAATTTTTATCTCCAAATTCCAAATGCTCCTCGATATGAGCGTAATATGCCAATAATACTCCCAGACAATAGTATAAACTATCTAAAATTCTCAAATCCTCAAGTATCTGAATTTGAATTTCCAAGTTTCCAAGTCTTCAAATCAATGGATCAAGTCTTCAAGTCTCCAAATCCATGAGTCAAGTCTCTAAGTCTTTCAAGTTTCAAACTCAAGTCTCTAGGTCTTCAAGTCAAATGCTCAAATCTCTAAGTCTCCAAGTCCAAGTCTCAAAATTTTAAGTCTCTAAATCAAAGATTCAAATCTTCCAGTCTTCAAGCCCAAAGCTCAACTCTTCAAATTCCATGTGCTCCTTGATAAGAGCTTAAATTGTCAATAAGGCTTCTCGATACGAGCATAAACTATCTAAATATTCAAAGTCTCATAATGTGCTCCTTAATAAGAGCTTAAATTGTCAATAATGCTCCTAGATACGGATATAAATTGTCTAAAATTTGTAAGTTAAAGTCTCCCCATGTACTCCTTGATAAGAGTGTAAACTATCTATTAAGTCAAACTCAAGTAAACTCCTCGACATGAGTATAAATTGTCAATCAAATTCAACTGGACACCTTGACACGAGTATAAAATGTCTATTCAAGTTAAATATGCTCCTTGATGCACAAGCTTAAACTGTATGTTACTCTTGGCCTGCATGAGTATAAACTATGTACGGCACCCCCTTCAAAAGGATGTTTACTTTGAACTGTGTTATGACTTGATCTATTTATTGGATTCAAAGGCAGATGGTAGGACTTCATCATAAAAATCTCCAAGTATTGGCAATCCACAAAGTCCATGAAGATTCCATAAAGAAATATAGTTCTTGATGGTAGTGTGCAACATGTTTGTAGAAGGGCTCCATAGCTCAAGGAATGCTTGGAGGATTTCTTGTCACAGACATATTTGAAAAAATGGACAGAAAAGAAAAAAAATTCTCAAATACTTCAAGTCTTGCCTCTTTCGTGGATGATTGACACATCTTTCGCCAAACTTTAAAGTGGGGGCATTTGTAGACATCAATTTTTAGCCAATGGAGAAGTGACACATATAAAATAATATTCTAGATATTAATTTAAAATTTCTATTTGTTTCTTGAAAATTTATTAAATTTAATTTCAAAAGATAAATAGTTAATTTTAATTAATACTCTAATATTTATTTTATACTCAAATCAAATATTGATAAGTTCCAAGGATGAAGTGTCTATGTCTATAGACCAATCAAATCAAATATATTTGATATTATCTGTTGATATATGATATTATTTCTTGATATTTGGTATTATCTCTTGATCTCTTGATATTTGATATTATCTGATCAAATAGATAATCATCAAAGAAGTCCAATCAATTTGGAAGTCTCGCATCAACCATCTATATAATGGGGGTGACCAAAGCTCATTCAACATACAACACAAATTCTAGCAAGTGAGTGGAATTTTGAAGGAGTCTAGCAATTCTCTCAATCAAATTTAAGGAGATCCACGGCGTTCAAGGCGTTCTTCATGGAGCTCATCATATTCGAGCATTTGATTTGGGATTAAGGTGCGAAGCTCTTGAATTAGCGTTATTTTGTTCAAATTAAATTCAAGGCCGATCTACGATATTCAATGCGTTCTTCATGGAGCTCATATATTTTGGCGTTTGATTCGAGATTAAGGTGCGAAACTTTTGAATTGACTTTATTTCTTCAAATCAAATTTAAGAAGATTCACAATGTTCAAGGTGTTCTCTGCGGAGCTCATTAAATTCAAGACCATATTTGGAAGAGAAGAATCAGATGATTAGATTAGAGATTGAATCTACAGTTGATAGATTTTAATTTCATTTTATTTGTATAGATTTTTTTGCCTTGTAATTTAATAATAATAATAATAATAATAATAATAATAATAATAACAATATTATTATTATTATTATTATTATTATTATTATTATTATTATTATTATTATTATTATTATTAAAGTACAACAACAACAACAACAACAACTACTACTACTATAAAAGTACATATGATCTAGATGGCAGAAGAGGTGATGAAACAAGATGTGGGCACATGTAGATTGAAGAGTTTTTCAGTCAAATAGTTCAAAGGTGCCAAAAGAGGTCCTTGAATAAGGTGCGGGCATGGGTAAATTGAATAGCTTTTCTGTGCGAAGTAACTGTGTCCACATGTTAATTTGAGACATCTCCAGAAGAGGTCCTTGAACAAGGCATGGACACGGCTAAATTGAAGAGTTTTTCTGTTAAATAATTCTAACATACCAGAAAAGGTATTTGAACAAGGCACGGACACAGGTTGATTGAAGAGCTTTTTTGTCAAATAATTTGGGTATAGGCTAATTTAAAACGTCCCCTACATCAGGAAAAAATAAAGTTAATTAAATACGCTAAAAAGATTTTTTTTTTTGAAATATAAACAACAAATTGAAAGTTTTGGTTGCCTCCTAAAAAGCGTCGCTCTTTAACATCTTTGGCTAGATGTAGTTATTCATCACGTTACAAGAGGTGGACTTTCTAGATGAATTTCATCAATGTGGTATACTTGGGGACCTTCACAGAAAGGTTTTAAGGGATACCCATTAACTTTAAAATTTTTACCAGAGTCTATGATTTGAATTTCAACTGAGAAAACATGTTAGTAATGAAAAAAAAGGCTTAATCACCGAGAATGTAATTTCCCCAAAAATAGTTTCAAGCGGGAGTGATGAACAAAATAGGTACTTGATAGCTGCATGGTCAGAAAAGACAATTACTTTGGTACCAAGCAGATATGAACAAAATTTCTCTAATGCAAAGATAATAGCTAAAAGTTCTTTTTCTGTTGTGGAGTAGTTGTACATAGCACAATCAAGTGTCCTTGAGGCGTAATATATGACGTGATGAGATTTGCCAACTCATTGTCCAAGAACAATGCCAAATGCATAGTTGCTTTCATCACACATAATCTCGAACGGAAGGCTCCAATTAGGTGGTTGGATAATTGGCGTTGAAATCAATTCCTCTTTTAATTCGTCAAACGCTTTTTTGCATGCTTCATCAAACTTAACCACTATATCTTTCTGCAACAACTTACACAAGGGTTGAGCAATCTTAGAGAAATCTTTGATAAAGCGGCGATAGAATCTTGCATGTCCAAGAAAAGAACGAATTTCCCACACACTAGTGGGGTAAGGTAAAGACTCAATCACTTTGATTTTTGCTTTATCAACTTCAATCCCTTTGGCAGACGTAATATGCCATAGGATGAGACCTTGCTTGACCATAAAGTGACACTTTTTATAATTCAAAATAAGGTTTGTTTCAATGCACCTTTTAAATATTTTCATAAGGTGAGTCAAACATGGATCAAAAGAATCACTATAGACTGTAAAATCATCCATGAATACCTCTATGATGTTTTCCACATAATCTGAAAATATACTAACCATACACCTCTGAAATGTAGTCGGAGCATGCAAAGGCCAAATGTATTCGTCTGTATGTGAAGGTACCAAATGGGCATGTGAATGTTATTTTTTCTTGATCTTCAAGTAGGATAAGAATTTGATGAAAACCAAAGTAGCCATCAAAACAACAATAATGGCTTCAACTGGCCAAACGTTCAAGCATCTGATCGATGAAAGGGAGGGGAAAGCGATCCTTTCTAGTTGATGCATTCAGCCTGTAGGTAATCTATACATACTCGCCACCCATTTTGAACACGAGTGGGCACCAATTCGCCAGCTGGGTTCTCGACTATTGTTATGCCTGTTTTCTTTGGGATGACTGGAAATGGGCTTACCCATTTACTATCCAAGATTGGATAAATTACCCCTACATCCAGAACTTTTAGAACTTTCTTTTTCACTACTTCATCATTGGAGGATTCAATTAATGTTGGGCTTCCCTAGAAGGCTTGCAATCTTCCTCCAACAAAATATCCTATGCATGCATATCGAAGGGCTCAATCTATTAATGTTAGCAATGGTCCATTCAATAGCTTCCTTGTGGCCTCGAAGTACTCAAATCAACTTCTCATCTTCCAAGGCGTTGAGTTTATTAGAAATTATCACTGGTAAAGTTTCCTTTTCCCCTAAAACGATATAATTCAAATGACTAGGTTTTAATTCCAATTGCGGTGCCCGCAAAATAAAAGGAAGAAGTTTTGTGTGAGAATGGGTAATTCAATAAAGGAAACATGAGACTTAGCTAATTGTAATAATTCCAATTCATAGATTTTGTCTTGCAAGTCAAA
The DNA here is from genome assembly GCA_018894105.1 of Jacaranda mimosifolia. Taxonomy (NCBI): domain Eukaryota; kingdom Viridiplantae; phylum Streptophyta; class Magnoliopsida; order Lamiales; family Bignoniaceae; genus Jacaranda; species Jacaranda mimosifolia. Next base: position 24,405,997 of record CM032129.1, read on the forward strand.
ATCCATGGTAAGTATCTCTTCGTCTTTCCGCAACTCTTCTGTATTGATACTTTTATAAAGTGCAACCTTCAACTTATCATCATCAAATCAAAGGTTTCGTGAGTTAAGGTATCAATAATATCCACAGCAAAAACATAAGACTCATCATTAGGATATTTCATGGCATTATAGATGTTGAATTTAATCTCATTACCATCAAACTCTATAGTGAGTGTACCATCATGACCATCAATTTTAGTCCTAGAGGTTCTAAGGAAAGGTCTTCCCAATAGTATTTGGGACAAATTAGGAGAGTTATCTTTAGACATTTTGAGTACATAAAAATCAGCAGGAAAAATCAATTCGTTAACCTATACTAACACATCTTCTAGGACTTCTTTTGGATATACAACACACCTATCAGAAAGTTGAATAACTACTCTTGTTTTTTTTCAAAGGACCAATATTCAAAGAGAAGTAGACAGAAAAAGACATGATATTAATTGAAGCGCCCATATCGCACATAGCTTTTTCAATTCCAACATTGCCTATTTTGCAAAGAAATGTAAACATACTTGGGTCCTTGCATTTGGGGGGCAATTTCCTTTGTAGCACTGTTGAGACATTTTACCCCATACTTATTCTTTCATCATCCTTTAATTTTCTTTTGTTTGTACACAATTCTTTGAGAAATTTAGCACACCGAGGTATTTGCTTGATTGCATCAAGTAATGGGATATTTACCTCAACTTTGTGAAAAGTTTCAAGAATCTCCTTTTCCTCTTCATGCTTTTTGGGTTTAGCGAATCTTTCGGGAAAGAGAGGGTGTACAACCAATGAACTTGTTGCTTTACTGGTGGGTTCATATAAATGTTCAATTGAATCTTGGGACATGACAATCTCTCTTTCCACTTTTTCCATAATGGTGTTCTCTCGTATCTTTTTGTTGGGTTCTTTCAGCTGCTTACCATTCCTTAAAGTAATCACACTGGTGTTTTGCTTGGGGTTGACAGCTATTTGAGAGGGTAGCTTCCTTTGGGATTCTATCTTACTCACTGAGGTGGCTAGTTGACTTATCTAATTCTCCCGATTTTGAATGCTTGCTCGTGTTTCTAGTTGAAATTGCTGAGTGTTAATCGCAAGTGATTTAACTATCTCTTCAAGAGACATACATATATTTGAAGAGGATGGTTGCTATGGGGGGGCAATTTTTGTTGGAAGTATTGGTAATTTTGCGATCTCCTTCCGTTATTGAAATTCAAATGATTCGGGATCGTACTATCTTTGCGGTAGTCCAGGAAATCTCCCTACTGCATTGGTTTGTTCGTAGGAATTCTCTTGGAGCGTAGGACACAAATTCATAGGATGGCCAATGTTAGTACAAATTCCACAAGCCTTGATTTGTTGCGTATTTCCTACAACCAATTGTTGAACAAGAGAAGTTATAGTGAAAATCTGACGCTCAAGAGATGAATTACTTACCTCATTGACCCTTCTAGGAGGGTCCCAAGAGTATCCAAATTGTTGGGAGTTGGCAGCCATTATAGAAATTAATTCCCTAGCTTAGATTGGAGTTTTGTTCACTATGGCTCCTTGACTTGCTGCATCTATCATCCTCTTTTCCATCAATAAAAGTCCTTCATAAAGATATTGAATGAGAAGTCACTCAGTAATACCATGTTATGGGCAACTTGCACAAAGTTGTTTGAACCTTTTCCAATATTCGTGAAGACTCTTTGTATCTGTCTGCCTTATCCCGCTTATCTCTTTTCTAATACTAGTAGCGCGTGAAGCAGGAAAAAACTTCTCAAGAAACAATCTTGTCATTTTCGTCCATATAGTGACAAAGCCATGGGGTATGTAAAACAACTAATCCTTAGCTTTATCTGCTAAGGAAAACAGAAAAGCTCGCAACTTGACTTGCTCTTTAGACACTCCTTGGGGTTTTATAGTTGAGCAAACTACATGAAATGCCTTTAAATGCTTATGAGGATCTTCATTATCCAAACCATGGAAAATGAGTAGTAGATGGATTAGCCTAGATTTTAACTCAAAAGGTGTTTCCAACTCTGGATACTCACTACAAAGCAGTTGTAGAGTCAAATCTAGTTCAGCTAATGCCCTTAAAGTTCTTTCACGAGCCATCGAAGTTCACCCGTACTACAAAATTGAGGTATTAAAAGAAAGAAAATTATTTGATACCAGTCCCTTGCAACGGCGCCAAAATTTGGTGGGTGTCGAATCCAACAAATATAAATTCCTACTTTTAAAATATGATTTGTAAATAGCAGTGAGTAAGGTCATATTCCATAGAGACTGGTAAATTTTATTTCTTTTAAAACTTATTAATAAAATAGAAAAGAAGGGGGATTTTATGAAACGAAAAACCTAGAATTTTAAAGGTAAAAATAAATCAAATAAGAAATCAATGAGAATGGTATCTAGCCTAAGGTAAAATCTCAGCTGGATTCTCAAATCTGATCATTGATGCAAAGATAAATTTCCCATTCCTGAATAAACTGGTTATAGTTACTTAGGACGCCCTAATAACTAATATCTCCTTACTATTTCGATAACTAAGAGAAGCTTGTTAGTTATTTTTCTTTTTAGTAAACAACTCTAAAGAAACGCTCATATGATTTAATTTATCAAAGGCACATAACTAGAGAGAGCCCTAGCCAACAAACTCACATACGCGGGGTTTATTTAGACTAGATTTTTTTACCTCTATAACATAAATCATGCATATCCCTACACATAACCATGCTATTTTCCACAAGCATTAGAACAATTAAACAATTACGGATTTAACGTTTTAATTGACAAAACAAATATTCTAAGCTACCAAAATTTTGCCCTAAATTCAATAAACCTGAATATTCGTAATGAAAATAGAAGATAAATAAATATTCAAGAAATAAGAAATAAGAATCAATTATTTAGATCTCACAAATACTAAAGAATCCAAACTTTGATAATCTCTTATGCTAGAAAAGGAGTTTAGCAACTCATGGAGAGAAGAAAAATGCAGGAAAATAAAATATGTTGAATGAAAGAATATCAAAAGCTTTCTACGAAAGATTTCTAGTTCTCTATAAATAGCCTACTACTTCTAATGCAACTGGAAAACTAATTAAGAGTCCTACCAAAGTAGGAAAACTTAAATTCTCCTAATTAAAGAAATATAAATTAAAACATCCCAAAAATGTACAACTGTCAAAAGAAGCAGAATGCTTTCTAATTAAATTTGCATAAAGTCTTGGGAAGCAAGACATGTCCGCACTCGAATCATTTCCTTCTACCATTTGTCTTCTTCTCAGAAATGCGATTTTTGCTCTAAGCATGTCAAATACTCGATTTTGAACAGCATTTAACTCGAATCTTCAATTTGCTTCAAAAAATATAAAATGAAAGTTAAAATGCAACAATTAAGCATTTTTACTATTAATCATAAAGGAAAATTATATGAATTAAATAACAAAAATGCAAATTAATAATTGCTTAAATGAAATTAATTAAGGTTTAGGCATAAATATTGGAAATTGAGGGATTTAATTGCAACTAAGAAAAGGGCTTGATTGCTCGAAGTTATAAAAGTAGGGGTCAATGTGAGAATATTAAAAGTTTAAGGGCATTAAAATAAATAAAGAAGAACTTAATTGACTGGAATTGAAAGTGTTAGGGGCTAAAATGAAAAACTAAAACTTCCAAGGATCGAATTGAAGTCTAGGAATTGAATTGAAGGAGGTTTGAAACTTTAAGGACTTGATTGAAGGCGGCCAATAATTCTGGGGTCAAATTAAGAATATGGACAAGTGTCTTTATATATATATATATATATAATATTAAGGACAAAATTCTATCAAATTCTTTAAATAACACCTAACCTCACCCAACATTCGGACTGTCGGAAAATGATTGAAAAGCTCAAAACTAACTGCATAAAAAGATTTCCCTTAGCTCAAGGATCAAAATCATACCAAAAACCAAACAAAACAACCACGAGAAAGGAGGAAATGACTGCGAGTGGCGGAGCTTGATGGCGAGGCGATGGTAGGGAGGTTTCCAGCAATATTTATGGGTAGGAAATGGGTGGAAGGTGATGGGTTTGTTGTGAGAAGACTCTGGGTAGCTTCAATTCTAGGTTCGATTGGTGAAAGCGGAGAACCGAGGATGGACGGGTAACGGCGCAGCTTGGCGGGTTTTGTCCAATTAACGACATTACAGACGACGAAACACAAAATTATTTGAGGGCTTTGCACATACTCGATGAGGCCCATCTTCCAGTATGGTTAGCTCCTAGCTCCAACGACTGTTCACGGCGGTAACTTTGGTGGCTACAAGGTAAAAAGTAGGAATTTTTGTTTTAGACTTGATAAAATTGATTTTAAGTTAGCATTTGGACTCCTATTTTCCGAATTTAAGTAAATCTCGTGTCGAGTTTTGATTAGATCGATTTTCCTAATTTGGGCTAACTATCTGATTGAATCCATGTCAATAAATTATAATTTGACCTGAGTTGAGTATAAGATTTAAATTTAATAATTTATGGGTTACCAACTTATACATATAACTCTCAAGACATGAGAATGTAACATGTTATGGAGAAAGTAGGATTGAGTCGATCTAAGCAAGTAAAAGAAACTAATGTATTTATGGCCTTGGAATATAAAATTTAAACAAGAGTGGGCTCGATTGAGTAAAGTTTGCAACACTGGAAATGCTATGTATCTAAGAGATCGGAGTTAATTAGAATTCAATGAATGGACCCAAATTTCATAACCATAAATAATTGTTGAATATTAGGATCCTAAATGAAACCCTAATATAGTGTCGCAAGCTAAAGACAATTGCATTAGTACTCTCCTTATCGACTCATTAGGTCAAGAACTATTACCTTAAATTATTTCAGGTGTTTATTGGTGAAACCAAGAGACAAAAGAAATATGTCAGAATGATCTTAGAGCTTGATATATACACTAACTATGCTTGTATTGAAGGTCTAAAGAATAATATTTTAGACCCTAAAATGTCAAGATAACTCAGGTTGTTTTATGTCAGAACTTGGATTGGCTAGAGAATAAGGATGCGAGAGCTCCAAACGGCTAAGGAAACCCTTCTGCACTTACCAAGTGAGGTTTATATTAGTTTTTGTTGCTGAGGAAAGAACATACATTTTTGTTAATATATCCAGATTGCTTGATTATGTTTGTATTGAGATTCAAGTCGTTGTTTGTTCGTTTTATGCTATCCTACGATTCTTGTGTTGAACTTTGGCAGTTTATTTGAATTGAACTGATCTTCCTTGCCTGCCCTGTGCTATTGTTATTCAAAATATTAGTCGGTCTAGCAACATGATATTGCTTTATAATATTGGCTATCTGCTCGAATTCGGCATATCATTTATACCTTTACATTTTTGATATTCTGTTTCTGTGATACTCTCGTTTGAACCTAGTAAATTGGTTAAATACTTCGTAGCGTGCTGCTCTTGAGAAATCCCTTCGTTATTTGTACCCTTTTATGTTCATTATACTTATCGTTGAATTCCTGCACTTAATTTTAGAAGTAGCCCTTGAACAATATTTGAGAAATGTATTTTCTGAATAATATGTTCTTTTAAAATAATCTCAAAAAGTATCGTTTGAATTTGGAGTCTTTTGTTAATCTCATATGAACTGGATTTTGAATTTGTAATTAAACTATAGAACTTTCAAAGGTTTGAAACTATGATTCAGATAATCCATTCTCATCCCAATCACCGTATCTCATGATACTGTTGCGAGATAATCTTGCTGACTAGCCATTATTGATTAACTGATTAGTATGTTGCTAGATTTTACGGTATTTCGTAATTGAGTTCAAAAGATTATATTTCATATGGCGATTGTGGGATAAAAGAAATTGTGTTGACTGTTGGGACTCTTGTGCTTATACATGTGATTATTAATACTCTTGGGGAATATTTTGGGCTCACATGAGTGGTTGGTCTACCTGTCAGGACCCAATTTGCGATCTTGACTTCGGGACAATCGAAGGTTGGCTGCCTCTTGAAGCTTGGTTAGCGAGGTTCGATCCTATCGATTCGTGTTGCACAAGTTTGGTGAGTTGGCCATTCATTGAGGTGATATAAAGGGGTAGGTCATTCCATGGTCGAATTAGTTATACAAAATACTAGGGGTCATAAAAGAAAAGGCCGTTCCATGATCAGATATGTAAAAATGTCCCTTGTACAGTCGATTTTATAAAACTGGATGAAATCTTGGATTTTGAATTTGAGCTTTTTGCAACTTAACACATTCCCGTACATTCGATTATTAAAAATTAATTCAGCTCCTGAGTTTTGAAATATAAGGCTTTCTGTTAAATATTATGAAAACTGGAGATGTCTCTTTACTGCTATGGGACAGTGTGGAGTCAGCTCATGATGTATAAAATATGATATATTATTCCTCCAATACATGTTTATACTATGACACCTTTTTACTATTTAACAACCAGTTTCCTTGATATTTATTTGTTGTTGTATGTTGGACTGACATGATTCTTTACTGTATATTCATTATTATTACTGTTCTTGTAGCCTGATCATTACCTCACTAAGTCATTCGGACTTGCCCTACATGTACTGTTCTTTCTGTTCTTTACCCCAGATTGAGGATTAAAGGATATTATGAGCTTGGGCCACATGGTGTAAAGTATATGTAGTGTTATTAGGATCTCTATAAACGGTAATAATACATTATGTATACATGCTTGTAATGGAATAGCGTATATGTCACTAGACTACTTATTTTACCTTTTCATGAAATGTGACAGGCTAGAGTTGGCGATATTTGATACGAGTCTCGAAGCGACTATAAAATTGTGGGGACTTGAATTTGGTTTACAGTTCGTGGCATGACTAGTTGACATGGATATTATTCTTTGATTATGAGTCTATTGCTCATCTGAGTTATTATAGACTTATGTTTTGCATTGGGACTATCTGGAAAAGAAAGAAAAAACAAGTAGCCAATGAAATCCCTACCGAGGTAGTACTCCGAATAGGAGCAGGTGCCTCTCGGCTCAGGGTGCTACAGGGTGTTATCAGAGCTTAGGTTTGAAAACCTGAGCTACGATAGGATATGATCCTCGAAATGTGAAAGTTTTGGTTAGTGGAGATTAAGCATGATTATGAAATCTGACAATGTTCGATCCGAAGGATGTGAAGAGTTTTGGTTGGGTGGCCAACCAATGTATGATCCGTAACTCCTAAAGTATCACTTATGTGACTTTTTATATTCAGGGGAAACAGTACTCTTGAGAACTCGCATTAGGTATGAGCTCATTTGACAGCATTTTAAACAATGTGTAAGATGATCATTTTAGATAGAGTTGAAGTTGATGAGTAACAGATCTTTTAGATCAATACATTGGATATAAGAGTATCTTGTGACACAAATAATATGGCTATTGGTGAAGATGGTATGTTGAGGACTCAAATATCCTAGGAACATAAAATATTATGGATTAATGGAAATTAAGATTGACATGAAAGTCTGGCTAGGACGTGAATTTATGGAAATGATTTCTATACTTGGAATCGATATATTTATTAAGGTTAAGCTTGAATTAAAAATCGGTTGGGATGTGAATGTTTAAGTTTTGAAACTTGAGTTATGCTAGGGTACGATCCTTGAAATATGGAATTTTTTGGATTAGATGAGATTAAGTTTGACTTGAAAATCTTGCTAGGATGTGAACTTTTGGAATACTACCTGATATTAAGGAGTAAAGGGATTAGTACTGGGATGGCCAACCAGTATATAGTCCATTACTTCGAGGTATCATGCATATGACTTCACTTATGCTCAGTGGAATAACATTTTTGGGATCATGTCATTGAACAAGTATTTGAGTGACGATAGGAATTCGAGAAATAAGGTTCTTAAAAATCGTATTGTAAATTCAAGAAGACAGTAGAACGTTATCATGGTTAATGACAGGCAAAAGTGACAAGTAGCCTGACGTGTTAAGAAACTGTGTTTTAACTTCAACTTAGGAAGTTATCAGAACCTAACAATATGGACTTGAGGAATAGTTAAAGTATATGGCATATCTCTATATAGAGATGATAATATTTCATATATAATCATAGAAAGAATAAAATGAAATGTATTATCTTGACAATCGTAATGATAGATTCAGTTAATTTGGTTCATCTTCAAGTTAACGAATATCGAGTTCGATGATGGCGTTATTTGAACTTATGTATAAAAGTGGTGTAAACTTAATTACTAGTATTCGTTTGGTACGATCATGTTCTACAAGTAGAGGTTGCTCGTGTTTATTTATTAAACATTGTAGATTTAGCATAATCGATGCGATTTGAAGATTTTTACATGCTAGATGGTGTTACGGGAGCAATCTCAACCATTTTCTACCTCTTGGTCCGTTCGAGGTCGTAAAGGATGACCACTCATCAATCGAGCTGAAACACAAGAGGGTCATATGAGAAATATTTTCTAACCAAGGACACCCCGGACAAGAGGAAAGAATGATGCCAACCCCACCAATAAACTAGGGAATTGAAGGACAAGCTGTAGAACAAATGTTCACCATGTGGCAACAATTCATGCAGCACTGTCAATAGGAAAGTCTAATTGGTAGTTCTCGAGTTTCCCATTGGTCCAGGTCATTTCAGGGCAAGCGGATTATTTATGATGAAGAGAATGATTCAAAGTTCTTGCAGAGTGGAACCATGCAGTACCAGACATGAGATAGATCTTCCAAAGAACAATGTCTTTTTCAAATAAGCCAATTCATTTAGGACCCTGCAGATCCGCTCTTTTTTCTATTCAAAGATCATCCCCCTGGCTCTGTGTTTTCACATCGAGAATTATTTGTAGATGAAGAACATGCTGCAAATTGAACGTTGGAACGATTTCTTAGACACAACCCCAAGATTTATGGGTGAGCTCGATGATTAGGAAGCTAAAATGTGGGTTGAAGAGGTTGAGAAAATCTTTCAAGTAAACAACTATCCGAATGAACAAAAAATAAAACTTGCCACTTCTCTCCTAGGATAGGATGCCCATCATTGGTGGCGATTGTTGAATCAACAGTGGATTTAAGAGGGAACACCTCATACTTGGGAGAATTTTAAATACGAATTATGGATAAGTTTGTATCGGATGTCGTGAGGAATGCTTGGGAGCGAGAATTTATGGAGTTTACTCAAGGATCTAGGTCGGTGTGTCAATATGAAGCCAAATTTAACCGTTTAATCAAGTATGCACCCCATATCCTGAGTGACGAGGAACATCCAACGCAAAAGTTCATTGAAGGGATAAAACTTGAATTGTGAAGAATCTTTGTGGTTTGTGAGTTGCCTACCTACAACAAAATCGTAAATAATGCTATGCGGATAGAATCAAAACTAAAAGAAGTGCACAAAATTGAGGAAAAGGGTAAGCAAAGAGAAGCTTCTGAAGCTAGAGTTGGACGCGGAGAAAGGAATGATTCTGGGAGGAAACAACAAAAAGTCCATAGCAAACAACAAAAAGTCCATAGCAAGACATCAACTAATCACCTCCCTCTTAGGGGAAAAGATTTCCTTCAACTTCAATCGGTCCCAAGAAAAGTTTGTGGATTTTGTAGTGACAGCCGTCACAGTGAATCCACTTGTTGGAAAAAGCACGGGAAATGCATACGATGTGGCAGTGACCAACATTATGCTAGGGATTGTTCTAGAACTAGAAAATCTACTTCCTATGTTCAAAAAGATAAACGAAAACAAGTTACAAAATCTAGTTGAGAGTAGAAATACTTAGCATGCACTTATACCCTTACTAAGAAATATGTAGTGGAATTAAGATGTTGCATAAAGTATGATTTACGATGTAATACTTCCAATAAAGTCATATATGGTTTTGATGCTATGTAATCTTTTAGCTCGGTGCGTCTTACCTTCAAGATAAGCTGGAATTTGAACACACGTTATTTAACCCTCCTAAACATGGGAATGCTAACTAACATGCCCAAGCCAGATCACAAAAACTTCAATAGCAAACTTTTAAAATTACACAACACAATATTTGACATAAGTTTCAGTGATATTTTGAGCTTTCCCGAATGCCGGATGAGAATCTGGGGACCATATTCTTTTAAGAGGAGGAGAGTTGTAACACCCCGACTTTCGAATTATAAATTGTAAATAATTGTGTTAACAAACTAATACGTGGATTGAATAAAATATGTTTGATAATCATTTAAATTAAATTAATTAAGGCTTAGGCATAAATATTAGGAATTAAGGGATTTAATTGCAACTAAGAAAAGGGCTTGATTGCTCAAAATTATAAAATCTAGGGGTCAATGTGAGAAGATTAAAAGTTTAAGGGCTTTAAAATAAATAAAGAAGGACTTAATTGACTAGAATTGAAAGTGTTAGGGGCTAAAATTAAAAATTGAAACTTCCAAGGACCGAATTGAAGTTTAGGGGTTGAATTGAATGTGGTTTGAAACTTTAAGGACTTGATTGAAGGTGGACAATAATTCTCAGGTCAAATTAAGAATATGGAAAAGTCCCATTATATATATAGATTTAAGGACAAAATTCTATCAAATTCTTTAAATAACACCCAACTTCACCCAACATTTGGACAGTCGAAAAACAATCGAAAAGCTCAAAACTAACACATAAAAAGATTTTCGTCAGCTCAAAGATCAAAATCATACCTAAAACCATACAAAACAACTATGGGAAAAGAGGAAACGACGGTGGCTGGCGGAGCTCGACAGCGAGGCAACGATAGGGAGGTTTTCGGCGGCATTTAAGCATGGGAAAAGGGTGAAAGGTGATGGGTTGCTGAGAGGAGACTCTGGGTAGCTTCAACCCTAGGTTTGGTTGGTCGAAAGTGGAGAATAAAAGGTGGAGGCGCGACGGGGCGGCTTGGCGGCTTTTGTGTAATTAATGGCATTACAGAAGGCAAACATAAAATTGTTTAAGAGCTTTGCTCCTATTCGACAAGGTGCGTCTTCCAATGTGGTTAGCTTCTAGCTCCGGCGATTGTTCATGGTGGCGGTTCTGATGGCTACAAGGCAAAAGGTAGGAATTCTTGTTTCAGACTTGATAAGACTGATTTTGAGGTGGGATTTGGACTCCTATTTGCTGGATTTAGGTAAATCTCGTGCCAAGTTTTGATTCGATTGATTTTCCTGATTTGGGCTAAGCATCTGATTGAATCCAAGTTAGTAAATTATAATTTGACCTGATTTGAGTGTAAGGTTTAAATTTAATAATTTATGGGTTACCAACTTATACATATAACTTTAAGTCATGAGAATGTAACATCTTATGGAGAAAGTAGGATTGAGTCAATCTAAGCAAGTAAAAGAAACTGATGTATTTATGGCCTTGGAAGGTAAATTTTAAACAAGAATAGGCTCAATTGAGTAAAGTTCGTAACACTAAAAATGCTATGTATCTAAGAGACCTGAGTTAATTAGAATTCAATGATTGGACCCAGATTTCATAACCATAAATACTTGTTGAATATTAGAATCCTAAATGAAACCCTAATATAGCGTCACAAGCTAAAGATAACTGCGTTAGTACTCTCCTTATCAATTCATTAAGTCAAGAACTATTACGTTAAATTATGTCAGGTGTCTATTGGTGAAACCAAGAGATAAAAGAAATATATTAGAATGACCTTAGAGCTTGATATAGACACTAACTATGCTTGTATTTAAGATCTAGAGAATAATATGTTAGACCCTAAAATGTCAAGATAACTCAGGTTGTTTTATGTTAAACCCTGGATTGGCTAGAGAATAGGGACGCTAGAGCTCCAAATGACTAAGGAAACCCTTCTGTACTTACCAGGTGAGGTTTATATTAGCGCTTTTGTTGCTGAGGAAAGAACATACATATTTGTTAATATATCCAGATTGCTTGATTATGTTTGTATTGAGATTCAATTCGTTGTTTGTTCGTTCTATGCTATCGTACGATTCTTGTGTTGAACTTTGACAGTCTATATGAATTGAGCTGATCTTCCTTGCATGTAATTCTTGTGCTATTGTTATTCAAAGTATTAGTCTGTCTAGAAATATGTTATTACTTTATAATCTTGGCTATCTGCTCGAATTCGGCACATCATTTCATACCTTTACATTTTTGATATGTTGATTATGTGACACTCTCGTTTGAACCTAGTAAATTGGTTAATTACTTAGTATCATGTTGCTATTGAGAAATCCCTTCGTTATTTGTACCATTTTATCTTCAGTATACTTATCATTGAATTCTTGCACTGAATTTTAGAAGTGGCCCTTGAACAATATTTGAGAAATGTATTTTCTAAATAATATGTTCTTTTGAAATAATCTCGAAAAGTATCATTTGAATTTGGAGTCTTTTGTTAATCTCGCATGAACTGGATTTTGAATTTGTAATTAAACTATAGAACTTTCAAAGGTTTGAAACTACAATTCTGATAATCCATTCTCAACCTAATCATTGTATCTTGTGATACTGTTGAGAGGTAGTCTTGCTGACTAGTCATTATTAATTAACTAATTAGTATGTTACTAGGTTTTACAATATTTCGAAACTGAGTTGAAGAGATTATATTTCATATGGCGATTGTGGGATAAAAGAAATTGTGTTGACTGTTGGGGCTCTCGTGTTTATACATGTGGTTATTAATACCATTGGAGATGCCCTTGGGGAACATTTTGGGCCCATAGGACTGGTTAGCAAGACGACCGGAACAACATTGGGCCATCGGTGGTTGGTCTACATGCTAGGACCCAGTTTGCGATCTTGACTTCGGGACAGTCGGGGTTGGCTGCCGCTTGAAGCTTGATCGGCGAGGATCGATCCTACTGATTCATGCTGCACAGGTTTGGCGAGTTGGCCGCTCGTCGAGGCGATATAAGGGGGTAGGCCGTTCCACGGGGGTAGGCCGTTCCACGATTGGATTTGTTGTACAAAATACTGAGGGTCATAAGAGGGAAGGCCGTTCCATGGTCGGATTTGTAAAAATGTCCCTTGTATAGTTGATTTTATAAAACTAGACGAAATCCTGGATTTTGAATCTAAGCTTTTTGCAACTTAACACGTTCTCATACATTCGATTGTTTAAAATTAATTCAGCTCCTGAGTTTTGAAATATAAGGTTTTCTATGAAATATTATGAAAACTGGAGATGTCTCTTCATTGGTATGGGACGATGTGGAGTCAGCTCATGATGTATAAAATATGATATATTATTCCTCCAATCTATGTTTGATCCTGTGAAACCTATCTACTGTTTAACAACCGGTTCCCTTGATATTTACTTGTAGTTGTTATATGTTGGACTGACATTATTCTATACTGTATATTCATTGTTATTACTATTCATGTAGCCTGATCATTACCTCACTAAGTCATTTGGACTTACCCTTTTTGTACTGTTCTTCACCCTAAATTGAAGATTAGAGAATACTATGAGCTTGGGCCACGTAGTGTAAAGTATATTTAGTGTTATTAGGATCTTCATAAATAGTAAGAATACAATATGTATACATGTTTGTAATGGAATAGCGTGTATGTCAGTAGATTACTTGTTTTACCTTTTCATGAAATGTAATAGGCTAGAGTTGGCGATATCTGATGCGAGTCTCGGAGCGACTATAAAATTATAGGGACTCGGATTTGGTTTACAGTTCGTGGCATGACTAGTTGACATAGATATTATTTTCTAATTATGAGTATATTGCTCGTCTGAGTTATTATAGACTTATGTTTTTCATTGGGACTATCTGAAAAAGAAAGAAAAAAAAGTTGCCAATGAAATCCTTAGGTAGTACTCTAGATGGGAGTAGGCGCCTCTCAGCTCAGGGCATTACAGGGTGGTATCAGAGCTTAGGTTTGAAAACCTGAGCTACGCTAGGATATGATTCTCGAAATGTGAAAGTTTTGGTTAGTGGAGGTTAAGCATGATTCTGAAATCTAATTAGGACATGAATTTTTGGGACAATGTTTGATTTGAAGGACGTGAAGAGTTTTTGTTGGGTGGCCAACCAATGTATGATCTGTAACTCCTAAAGTATCGCACATGTGACTTTTTATATTCATGGGAAACAATACTCTTAAGAACTCACATTAGGTATGAGCTCCTTTGACAGCATTTTAAACGATGTGTAAGATGATCATTTTAGATAGAGCTGAAGTAGATGAGCAAAAGATCTTTTAGATCGATACATTGGATATAAGAGTGTCTTGTAATGCAAATAATATGGTTGTTGGCAAAAATGGTATGTTGAGGACTCAAATATCCTGGGAGCATGAAATATTATGGATTAATGGAGATTAAGTTTGACATGAAAGTCTGGCTAGGACGTGAATTTATGGAAATGGTTTCTATACTTGGAATCGATGGGTTTATTAAGGTTAAGCTTGAATTAAAAATCGGTTGGGATGTGAATGTTTAAGTTTTGAAACTTGAGTTATGCTAGGGCTCGGTCCTCGAAATATAGAATTTTTTGGAGTAGAGGATCATTACCTCACTAAGTCATTTGAACTTACCCTCCTTGTACTGTTCTTTCTGTTCTTCACCCCAAATTGAGGATTAGAGGATCCTATGAGCTTAGGCCACATAGTGCAAAGTATATGAATGTTATTAGGATCTCTATATACAATATGTATACATGCTTGTAACGGAATAGTGTGTATGTCAGTAGACTACTCATTTTACCTTTTCATGAAATGTAATAGGCTAGAGTTGGTTATATCTGATGCGAGTCTCGGAGCTACTGTAAAAATATAGGGACTCGAATTTGGTTTATAGTTCGTGGCATGACTAGTTGATATGGATATTATTCTCTGATTATAAGGTTGTTCCTCATTTGAGTTATTACAGATTTATGTTTTACGTTGGGACTATTTGGAAAAGAAAGAAAAAAATGTTACCAATGAAATCTTGACCGAGGTAGCACTCCGGATGGGAGCAAGTGCCTCCAGGCTCGGGGTGCTACAATTAAGTGAAGTGGAAAGACTTAACTTAATTAATTATAGTTATTATTTCCTATGAATCTAATTGAAAATAAATTTAATCTGGTTATATCACCATTAAATTATGTATATTAGACATGATAATTTCAATTTATATAATTACATTTGCCAAGTAGGAAATTGATCTAATTAATATTAATTTAATTATTATTTTTTTATAATAATTCTAATTAAAAATATGTTTAATTTGTAACAAATGTAATAAATACAATGACATACATTAATTTGATGTATATACATTATTTAAAATGAAAGACTTGATTAATTATAGTTATTATTTTCTATGAGTTTAAATACAATGTTAAATTTTATGTATGTAGATTATTTAAGTTGAAGGAGTTGAATTAATTAATTATAGTTATTATTTCCTATGAATCTAATTAAAAATAAATTTAATTTGGTTGCAATTACCATTAAATCATGTGTATTAAATGTGATGATTTATTAGAGACGGATATTTTTATTCTCGTATAGAAAGGAAGAAACCCTTATATTCATATTTTTATGCGTAGTATAGATAGATAAGACCTATTTTATCCACTTGAAGTTGAAGTACACGATAGTAATGAAATCTTGAATCAAATTTGCGTGTTAATCTTAGCAGAATACAATAGTTGCTGCAATTGGAGATGAAGGACACCAAGCTGTGGCGTCGAGAACAGCAAGTGATAAAGCCATGCTTTACAAAAGTCAGGTTTCTGGGCTCACAGGATACAACTCTTGGATGCAACTGGAACACACTATTTCTTCCAGTGTTACATTAAAGGTTCAACAGATCCCGCAATTGGTAATTCGCCAAGGGAACTAAACATTTAACTGGAACTAGAACCATCTCCTTGGCAGAGCCGAGGGAGATTATTCGCCAATGATATATTCATATGGTGTATTGGATATAAATGTGATACCAGAAGGATGGACTGATAGGGGAGTTTCACCTAGATACGAGTACAATACTGTTAGCAAATTAAAACAGAAAACGAATTGAACCAATTGAACATAAGTTAGTATAATAAGAACAGAAAACGAAATAACATATAACAAGCAGTAGCAAACAAATATTGAGATTATAAGCAGGAATCACAAATTTAATTAACATAGAAAAGGGAGAATCCTACTTACTGTAATTGAACTAGAATATGTAAAAGTAGAATCGAGGTCTATGAAACCATAGCTTCCTTAAGGCCTTATTTGTCGCCTCAACTAGTGCTCGATGGATTTAGACAAACAGCCTCCAAGATACAACGATTTTTGCACAACCAAAGGCGGCACTCCAATTTTTTGTGACACCGGACCTACTAACTCAAGACTCTTTCTTCATAATGAGACTGCAATGTACTATGTATGTAATATATATGGTAGAATGCTTGTGAATGTTTATGTTCTCCCTTGGCTACCTGAAGAGACATAGCTTAGTTAGGCCACATTACTCCTCAATAAAGAGCAATTAATCAATAACCTAAAAGGCTAAGAATGAAGGGACACTCTTTAATGAGGGCAATTAACTGGGCAACGTAGGAGGCCAAAAATGAAGAGGCACACCAATCAATTCAAGGGTCATTTCTATAGAGATGTATTGGATTGAAAATTGAAATTTTATCCAAAATAAATTGATCCGGCGATAGCCACAACCGCACTCACATATGCACTGCAACCAAGCCATATAAAGCCTATCACTTAGAAATGAGATAGCTTGGTTTGACCCTTAATTTGCCCACAAAATTGCCTTTTCAAGTGGCTCATTTTAAGCTTCATTTTTTCATTCAATCTTTCATTAAATTTGGCACGTAAATACACTATGAACATCTCCTTATCAAGATGAATTGATTAACCAGGTTTCTTTGAATTTAATATCCAAAACTATCTTTTCGTTTCACACCCAGTTGGTGGGTCACATGCTAAATTCTACAAATATTTATTCTGATTCAGCTATTTCTCAGAGAAACAAAACGTGTGAAGAAAACCCTGTAATTTTCTAACATATGTACGCTTTGTGAATGCAGTACCGTAGAATTTGGAGAATACCAGTGCAGAGAGGGAGGAGACCAGATAGAAGTGGAAGAGCGGCGAGGTGAAAAGCCTTGAGTTATCCAGAAGCAAAAACTTATCCGGACAAAACGTTCATAAGTGGGAGCTGTGGCTAAGACTATTTAAAATTTCCAGGACCCATATTCTCAACTGAATCAAGTAGCATAACTAAATGCCCTTTTTTTTATTTTTTTTATTTTTATTTTTATTTATATATTTTAGGGGCAGGGGATTGTTTCTTATCTGCTCTGAGTGCCCCATGGCCTCAGATTCACCCCCGATTTAGGGGTAGGATTCATGCAACCGAGGTTTTTTTTTTTTTTTAAGTGCTTTTTTATAACTTGAATAGTTAAAAGTCTGGCTTGCTGGCAGAATGATCTCATGAAATTCAAGTTCTACCTTTTTATTTTTGACAGAGGTTATTAGACTGCCCAGAGCAAGTCTGTTCACACTATATCAGTTTTGATATTCAAACTTAAAATGGATACCGCAAATATAATATTTTTGTTAGCATCAGAACGAGAAGCAAAAAACTAATGAGACCGAGTATTTAAGATCTTCAGGAATAAAACATGTTGAATCTATGCATAATAAAACTGAATTTGAACATCTTCAACCTTGTTTATATACATCAGATTACTAGGTAGCAATCTTCCACAGTTATCACTTTTTACAACTATTCTGCTTCCAAATAAACTCTGCCACCAGGAAGAAAAAACCAGTACAGTGTTGAACTACGATAAATTATTTGCGTTAAGATTCGGTCAGAATTTCCATTGTTTCGGCTTCACATTTCAGCTCAGCAGTCTCATGTTCCACTAATTTGTTCTCTTTGTAAAGATCATCAACATTGCTCTCCATATCAATGTCACCATTGCCATTAAGAGAATTGTTTACATCATTTGCACCATTAAAGTCAAAATCCGAATTCTCCTCATCTTCTTCGCTTACATGGTTAGAGCAGTATTCTTTTTCTTCATCTTCAAGTACTTGCTGCTGTTCATTGTTAACGCAATCATCTTTCAAAGGGACATTTGTTAGTTCCACGCCTTCTAAGTCATGAATCTCCTCTGCACCAGCATTCGGCTTTTGATTGATGACAACTTTATGATAGAAATCTGAAGAGTTAACAGATTTGGTTTCCTTAGAAACAGCAGATGATGTTGAGATCTTAGTATCCATACTAGTTGCATATAAAATGCTGAGAATGTTCGGATTTCGCACAACATCCACCCACCGATCACCAACCCAATCTCTTGAAACTCTAAGGTTTTTCAGCTCAAGGTTCAAACACAAGTTTTCGCCTGATATCACCCAAATGAAATGAAATATGATAAGAAAGGAAGTCGCTGTGCCGTCTCATTATGAGTTGGGGGAGGGTACAATAATGGCGGTGTGAAATTTGGGGGGAAATTCATTAGAATGGAAATGCACAAACCATGAGAAACGTAAAACCCCCGGTATTATTTGCAAAGAGCCATATACCTGGAAGATAAATTTGATAATTTCCGTTTTTACTATCATTAGTGTTAGAGATGACCCCTTCCCACCAGCCATCACTCCACCAGGCATCAGCTGGATCTCCAACCTCAAAGGTCAGGCTTCTTTCATTGCAAGGATAGGCAGGCCTGACAGTTGGGCGGCCAGCATGTCTCATACCTAGTTTATCTGCCTTGGCCACCCTATAGGTTGGAATCCACTCCTACAGTTAGAAGGAAATAAACAGTGTCATTCCCACTGAAAAGAGAGCATTTCTTGAAAGCTAGAATGTCGTTCATAGTCATGTCCACAAATACTAAAATATGCTTCCACAAACTAATTCAGCAGATGTAGATAAACACTTGAAATTCCAAACAATGAGAAAAATGGTAAATTTGACAGACCAGAAGTAACCGCAGCATAGTAAGTAGAAACTGAATCATTGCTGAGGAGTTTTGTTTTAAAACCTTCCATCATCAATCTTAGACTTTCCATTTGGTATTAGAAATAACTAAACTCAAAATTTCACCCCACAGAGCAATCGTCAAAATCACCTTTTAAGGTGATCAAATCGTTGACTGGGTAAAAAGAGTCAGAGGACTTCTGAGTGCAGTATATCATTGATCAAACAGGGATAAAACCTCTGGCAAGCTGGTTTTCTTAAATAAAATGGCTTGTGTAGGTGCACATACCTATAGTGGAGCGCCTTTGACAGAATAGATCCAGAGAACTAATATATCTAATATAATGATTAAACTGGTTATGCATAGCTCTGCACAGGATATCAAAAAAGATACCAAATCATCCATCAAAGGGGCTAGAGCCACCGTTTTATCACAAATTGGCTAGAAAAATTGAACCTGATTTTACACAAAGACATATATAATTTGCTCTTCATTTCTAATAGGTACAACCGTACAAGAGTATTTAAGGATATATCTGCACTCATGCATACCTCAAGGTTGGTGCAGCTATCATCATCCTTAACATCATCATATAGAATTTTCATCTGTCTCCTTGAGACCTCTAAGAGGGTGCACCTGAACCAACAGCCACAAATACCACTGTCTTGGCAAAGAAACTCTACATTTTCCTTCAGAGTGAAAGTTGGAGCATGCCAAAGGTGGTTTTGGACATGCTTGGGGAAATTTCGCTCCCTACTCAGGAGGCCATATTTCAGTTTCTGGTAAGATAAATCGTATGTCATCTTCTGATGCTCTCTGCTACTTCCACTCCTTTTACCTCCCAGTTTTATGTCATCCTCAGAGCTGAATTCTTCTTCCTCAAAAAAATCAGGGCTAAAGCACGAGAAAATTTGTTGATCAAAGTATCCACGTAACTTACTTAATTTGAAAGGCTTTACTCTGTTATTCTTGAATTGTCTGAAACAGAAATGAACCCTATCTAACATATCATGGGGAAAAACAGCAAGGCATTTCTCATAGTGATCACGAGTTAAGACAATGGCAGGACCATCAACACACTCCGCACTGATAACCTGTATATATGGAGTAATGAAGACTTCTTTAGGATGAGGTTCCCGTAAAGAAACAACTTCCTTGACTTCTTTGTTATTGTGAAACCATCTCACTTTGACCATTTTCTGGCATTTCCTATCTTGGTACATGTCTTCCAAATATGCAATGTAGCGGTTCTCCTTTTCGGCCATTACAAAGACAAATGATTGCACCTGAATAGAAGTGAAAGGTTATATCAGAGAGATACACACAGGAAAAACTGCATGCAAAAAGATAAAAAGCCCATGTCTTTGTATCGTCACTCTGATGATTCAATTTCAAAATAGGAAGTACAAATGGTTGATTTTGAGCCATCATTTGATGGACAAAGTAGTGTATAAGGTGATGGAAGTGGAGATACTACAAATTTTACCAGCTCACATGGGAAGGACAGACATTCAATTCAGAAAGGCCACCACGTACTAGTAGTTAGTACTAGTTCATTCTATCTATCAGTCCATCTCCCCTTTTCCGTGCTGGAAGTTATAAATCAGACATGATTTAACTAAATAAGCTCTGTCCCCACATATAAGTGAAGTACAATTGGAAAAATTCCACATCGTAGTTAACCAGGTGGTTTTTTATCCCTTTTCGGACAGTATTTTCAATGAAAGCTGATATGAGGTAAGCTTGAAGAATCTTTCTTTGATATCATGGATTTATAGAAGCTTACCGGTATTGATATCCCACTCCTGCTAAATGCAGGATAATGCTTTAGCTGTTTAGCACATGCCCATGCTAAGCCTGACCATGAAATATCAAAATGATGACCTTTCAAATTCTTTGCTAAACGGCCCTGGCATACCAAAGTCCAATCATACATTAATAAACAAGAATTAGATGACTAATAGGTAGATAAACATAACAAGACGACAAGTTGGCAAGAAACATGAACCTTATGAGATAGCATCTGGGTCTGTTGAGCATTAACTTCAGAAGTAGGATCATCTTTAGACAAAATTACACCAAAAAGGAGATACCACATCAAGCTTTGAAGTATTACTAAATTTAGAGCAACTCCTAACATGTATGAAATGCTAGATCACAGCAAGGCTGGCATTCAGTAGGAAAGCTGGGGTAAAAAACAAGATATACTTTTTTATAGGAGTAATTTCAACATTGAAATTCTAAAAATCATAAATAAAATGAAAGATTATCAGCCAGGATAATGCATAATATATTTGTATGACTAAAACTTCTAGATACTACAATGTAAATACATAAATTTTGACATCCACGTCAGAACAGATTCATGAGATTCATCATGATTGTACTATTCTAAATACGAAAGAGATTGTCTTTCAAAAGTGACCAACTAAAAATATATAAAAGATAAGATAATATGCCACACCAAGCAGAAGTAATCAAATATGCAAACTTCACTAGAACAAAGTAAAACAATATTTTTAGCAAAACAAAGGTTACTCGCGTAATTGGAACTTCTAATGGCTCACTGGTAAAAAGACAGAGTTCAGAAAGTCTAAACAAGGTGAACATGCCATGTGAGAATATACTAAGAGGGTGTTTGGGTGAGCTTATAAGCTCCTCAAAACATCTTATAAGATGTTTGAGAGCTTATAAGATGTGAAACAGTATTTGGTAATTTTTTTTAAAAGAGCTTATAAGCAATAAGATGTTATGAGCTTATAAGCTCTTCTTAAAAAAGTAAGGAGTACCTAACTTATTTTGAAGATTTTAACAAGTTAGCTTATTTTAATCATATTAATTACAAAAATAATATTACTAAAATCTTCTAAGCTTTAAGATATTATTTTATCTAAATACTTTAAGAACTTATTTAAAAAAAAAGATTTAACATATTATAAGCTTCAAAAACATCTTATAAGATGTAGGAGCTTTTGAGACATTTTAAATAAGTTTAGCCAAACACCCTCTAAATCAAGTTGCACATGTTTGACTACAACTGGATTCTTAGGAAAGGAAAACGTGAAACAAAAAGTGAATCTTAGAAAGGAGAATTAGACATCTAGCAAGGTATGATTGCTCAAAAAGACAATAAATCAAGAACATAATCAACATACTAAAACTTCAAATCCCTCACTAAGTTCACACAGGAAAAAGAGAAATGCAGCTGGAAAACTAAAATAAACTTGACCAAGTAAATTCAAATTCTATTAATAGAATAAACAGCAGCCTGATCACTAAAAGATCACTATAGCTAAAAAACCCAGAAAAAGTAATGCTATTAATACTTAATATAATAAAAAGCAGTCTGATCACTAAAAGACCACTGTAGCTAAAAACCAGAAAACCTAAAAACTCAAACACCATGCAAGTGCTAAAACAACCAGAAAAAGTAAGAAGACATACTCGCACGATCTCCTTGTCTATGTCGTTTTGACAGCATAGAAGTAAGCCAGTTAACAACCTCTCTCCTTGATCTCCATCTGAAGCCAGCATGGACTGAGGTCTTGGCCCCATGGACAGACAAGAACTCCTCAGATACAACATAAAACATGTGCCTAACACTCCTTTCAGTACCCACAACAGCAAGACTCGATTCCCCAAAATTATCCTTCAAGAAATAGTGAATCACACGGTTGCCTCTCTCTTTTGACACGTATTGCTCTTTCCACTCCACAAAATAATGCTCTTGTGCAGCCATAGTTGATAGTGGAAGAACCCTCAAATGGAATTAAGCTTTAGAAGCCATCAGAATCCCAAAGTAACCCAAAGATTGTCCATAAGAATCAGGGAAAAGGATAACTCACGCCATCACCAGATGAAATACATTCGTTAGAAAGCTATAATGTTGGAAATCTCAACAAAAATAAACCCCCAAACCTGTAAAACCTCTAGCCCCAACTTTGACTAGCACTGAAAGCCTCCAGGACCCAATTTTAATAAAGGAAGACGATTTTTGATAAACTGAGGAAATACTCACCTAAATTTGCCGCTTCTAAGATCTGCTCAAAGATCACAAACCCAAGTCAGATAATATGGGTCAAAAATCCTAACACCCCATAAGACTTTCCTGCGCTTCCCCCCCAAGTAGAGATATCATCAAGAAATTAAGATGGGCATGTCTGCTAAGTGGTGAAAATTAAGAAGCAGGAACAAAAAAAGTCGGCTTGAGCTGGTTTTGAGTGTTAGTTAAAAGAACTTGGGGACGAAGGTGCTGACAAGGTCCAAGAAACAGGAAAACCAGAAGCTTTATTCTTTCTTTATTTTGAGTAATTTAAATAATATTGAAGTTAAACCCCCATATTAAAGTTATAAATAAATTCAGGGGTATTTTTGACTAAAAAAATAATCAAAGCAGCTTTTAAAGGATATTTTTGAATTTTAAAATAAATTTTCAACGATATTTACAAATTTGTTAAGGATACTAACAGTTCTTCAAATATTTAATTAAATATATGGGGATAAAAAATAATTTTATTAAACTTATAACTATATTACTAAGTTTATATTACAATGTAATGAGTATTTCAAAATAATTTTAAAATTTCCAACCATATTAAAGTTATACAAGTTGTTCAATTTCAAAACAATTTACGTTAATTAAGTGTACAAAATTTTCACTAAATGCATGTTCAAATTGTCCACATCAATATATTATTAGTACAAAATATTTTAATTTTTAAAATAAAATTAATTACACATAAAGACTAAAGTTATTAGAATTTATAAATAATTTTTCTAAAATCTTTTTGTTCAAAAACAATGTTCTAATAAATAATAACAAAAAATAGAATTAAATTTTTAACCCCCATAATAATACGTCATAATTCATCTTATAATATAAGATAAAATAAATAATTTTTGTATATACTATTTAGACACAAAATGGAGGGAGAAGCAAAATTTTAGAGGGAATAAAAAAATAATAGGGGAATTCATTTTTGGAAGAAAACTTATTTTTTGAAGGAAATATAATACGTAGACCAACTAATTCTTAAAAACAACTTGTTCAGATTCATAAAAGTTAATAATCATTAAATTTAATAATATACTTTATGTTAATATTTTTTTACACTAGATTAGACCATGAAAGTTATCTTCATTTTAGCAATTTATATAGTAAAACATACACACAATTAACATATAGATATCTATAAGTTATAAAAATCTTTAACTGGTCAATACAATGATTAAAAATTGAAATGTAACATTAACAGGCCTAACTTCAGGGATTGTTTTCTTTTCATTAAGTATTATGGTAAACTAGATTTCTTTCTTTTCTTTTACTATTCAAGTATGTAACCTTTAACTATTTATTTTAAGGAGCTTTTATAATTTTTCTAAAAGAATATTGTAATGAATTATAATAAAAAATTAAATTCTTAAGCACCAAAATTTACAAGTCCAAATTATATGTTATTTAACTTTTTTAACTATAATAGAAAGTCATTTAATAATTTAAAAAATTATATGTCAATTCATCATATAATCTAAGATAAAAAAAATTAAGTTTGTTATAAATTATTTACACAAAAAAAATGGAGGATCTAAAATTTAAAGGAATTGAAAAAATGAAGAGAATTCATTATTATTAGTGGGAATCAAATTTTTGAAAGAAATCAAATTAAATTATTATGTCAAACTAATAATAAAAACAATTGTTAACATTTTTTATGGCCCAAATTTGGAGGGAATACAAAGTTGGAGGGAAACAAAATTGCATTGCTATCCAAATTCATTAAATAAATTTATACATATGTATAAAATAAGAATATATGAAGTAATGAGAAATGAGAAATAATGATAAATTTATATATGTATAAAATGAGAAATATATGATGAATCTTCTTTAAATTTTATTGAAATTTATATATATGTATATATATATATACTATATATGTATATAAGTATGAATAAAAAATTATATTATATATATTTTTATAAATATTAAATATTTTTAAATTCGGAATGAATAAATAGAAAAAAATAGATAAAATAAAAGTAATTTAAATTTTATCTATAAATTTATATATATGGTTATTATATATATGTGAATAAGTATAAATATAAAAAATAAGTATACATGTATTAATAATTAGAAAGAAAAAAGATAAAAATAAAAATTATTTAAAATTTTATAGATAAATTTATATATATAAATATCTGAAAAATGAGAATATATGAAATAATGAGAAATGAGAAATAATGATAAATTTATATATATGCATAAAATGAGAAATATATGAAATAATGGAAGAAGAGAAAATTGAGAATAAAAAATAAAAAAAAGAAAAAGAAAAAGAAGAAAAATAATAAAATATGATGATAAAAAGTTATTTAAATTGAATTGTAAATATGTGAAATGATTAAGTGTAAATTGGTCTTTTTATATTAAAATTATATTAAATGGGCAAGAAATATGGAAGGGGAGATGGTGTGTGTGGTTTTATAAAATATAAAGAAGTTATTTTGTGTGTGTGTGTGTATATATATATATATATTCACTGTAGGGTTTGAAATTAAAACAAATATTTGAAATAATTATTTTTAAACAAATTGACAAGTTGGATTGGGTGGATTTGAGTTGGCGAGTTGATCAAATAAAAATCAGGTCGACCCGAATCTGACCTAAATCGATTTAGGTTGGGTTAGTGTTGAGCATTTTTAAGTTGTCATCAAGTTGGGTTGGGATAGAGCTGAGAAAATTAATATTATACCCCTACTTCAACCCAACCCGAACTCACACGATCCACCCAAATTGCCACCCCTATAATGACACAAATTCATTATAAAATTAGTGAAGCCCAATTAATAAAAAAGGAGTTGCTAAAGCCCAATTAATCAACTATGCAATTTGATGTCAAACCCAATATTTACCAAATGATATTAATTTACTAAAAAATTGGTGAACTCATGTTAATAAAAGAAAAGTTGTAAAAGCACAATTAATCAATTTTTTAGGTTAATGTCAGATCCAATTCATTTTAAAATCCAATTCACTAATTTACTAAGAGAATTAGTAAAGCTCAATTAATGAAAAGGAAGTTGGTAAAGCCCAATTAATGAATTCTTCAAATTAGTATGAAACCCAATTTGCCAATTCACTAAAATATTAGTTAAGCCCAATTAGTTTAAAAAAAAAAAAAAAAAAGCTGTTCAACTCAAAGCAATCAATTATTTGAACTAATGTGAAGCCTAATTAATAAAAAATAAGCTTAGTTCCTTGAAGAAAGCTTGATTCATCATTTACCTCACTTCAAATTTATTCAAGACCAACTCTTAAAATGAAGCCTAATTCGCCACTTAATTTACTATAAATTTGGTCAAAT
This sequence comes from Jacaranda mimosifolia, assembly GCA_018894105.1. NCBI lineage: Eukaryota > Viridiplantae > Streptophyta > Magnoliopsida > Lamiales > Bignoniaceae > Jacaranda > Jacaranda mimosifolia. The sequence continues at coordinate 24,432,300 of CM032129.1, forward strand.
CTATTTCATAAATGAAAACTCCCAATTCATTGAATAATTAACAAAAAAGTTATAACGCCTAATATTTTAAAGAAATTACCACAACTAATAGATTATTCACTTCAAATTTCTTCAAGCTCATTCTTTAAAATAAAATCTGATTCAGTAATAATTCACTAAAAATTGATTAAGCCCAATTAACAAATTCTTTATATTATTGTGAACTCCATTTTTTGAACAAAAGCCCAACCCACAAGTATTAGTAAAAGTTGAATTTAATATTCATTTATAATTAGTAACAAAAATCATTGTTACCATATGTGTACAATTGATATTTGGAGGGAAGTTACTTAAAGTGTAGTAACTAAAAACTTTGTTATAATATTTTTTATTTGTAACAAATATTTTGTTGTTACAAAAGGTACCAAATTTTGTTACAAATATATCTTCTTATATGACAAAAAATGTTATATGTAACAAAATAACATTTTCTGTAACGAATTATTATTTAGTTACGAATATAAAAAATTTAAGGTAACGAATTTGAGTTAAAGGTAACAAAACTTTTACTTTGTTACTCAAGAAAATGTTATTTGTAACAAAAAATCAATTTTGTTATAATAAATCTAACATATGTAACGAATTTTACCTTTGTTACCAAAATTTTTGTTACGTGAAGTGCAATTTGTTCTAGTGCGTGTCTACGTGGCAGCTAATTTAGCGTCACATGGCACCGTGTGGTGACCTATCAACCCAGATATCTATTTCTCTCCTATGTGGCATGTGGCTAGGCAATTCTTTTTGCCTTGTCAACTTAAAATTGGCACTTGAACATGGAAGAAAGGAAAAGAAAAAAAAAAAGATACACCTCAAATTAAAAAAGCATAAACCCAATAAAAATTATCCCCCCCCCACCCCCACCCCCACAAAAAAAATCAATAGCAAATTGTAATGTGATCGACAAACAACAGATTAAAAATTAAAATACCAAATATCCTCCAAATTTATAAGAATTTATTCTATACAAATTTATCACCTTAATTTTTTCAAAAATCTAATTCATTCTTTTATACTATATAATTTTAATGATTTTGAGTTTCATATTTCATAATTTTAAAATAGTAAATAAATTTAAGATAATTTAATTATATATAGTTGAATTTAATAAGTAAGAAAAATTAAAAATATAAATCAAATAAGTCATCTTAGAACATATAATTTTAATAATTGAAATTATATATTTAATAATTTTAAAAATAATAAGCATATCTAAAATAATTTAATTTAATTTATATTAATTAAAAATAAATTTTAAATTGCACAATTAATTGTAATAATTCTAAATACATATTTAATGATATTAAAATCATCAACATATTTAAATAAATTTATATATTAATTAAAAATAGTAATAAAAACAATCACAATTTTTTTATAAAAAGAAAACATATAAAATTCACCCCCCACCCCCAACCTAGCTTTCTCCTTTTACACCCCTAAACCCCTACCCCTTGCCCCTTCGCCAACCCCTGCCACTGCTGGCCAGTAGCCGCCGCCTAGGCATGGCGGCAGCTGCTGGAATTTAATCCCCTTCCCCCGCCACCTCTTCGCCAGAACAATCTCCCCACCTCTCATCTTTCCCCCCTAAAAACCCTCTTCATGACCTTGGCCACCGCTGGGTGGCGGCTGTGTGGACATGGTGACCCATGCCCAGCCACCAGGCAGATATGGATTGTCAAGATTTGCCCGCTAGGGCAGGGCCGCCAGCCCATGGCTTCCATGGGCAGCGCTGGGGGGAGAATACACTATATATATTTATTTATTATATTTATGTATCTAAAGTATATGTATGTGTATATATATATAAATGAATATATATTTTTTAAGCCATGATTTTTATATTTTTTATCTTTATTATATAAGTTTTGGTTTTTTATATAGAATTTTTTTTGCTTTTTTTTTCTTCATATTATTGAAGTGGCAAGTTGAGTAGCCACATCAAATGCCATGTAGGAAAGTGGAGGGCATATTTGATTATGTGGTGCCAAATCAGTTGCCACGCAGACAAGGGTCGCTTGCAATTACAATTTGGGCCCAATTTGTCCTCAAATTGTCAAATTTTTAAATGTGGTATACCAATTTTGCGGTCCGAAAAATTAAAGTTCTACTTTGCCAATAGGGTCAAGTTACATGACCAATTTTACATTTTTCCCATTATAAAATGCCACTTAGTTAGTGCTACTAAATGCTTGATGATATTTTTTATTTTAATGATGTTATAACTATATATTTGTGGCATTTTTCTAAGAAAATTAGTAAAACTAGTTAAATGTCTTTAAAATATATTTATTTCGACATTTACAATCAAATGTAACTATTTTGTTTGTCATTAATAATTAGATATCACTAAATATTAAATTATAGTGACATTCTTTTACAACTATCACTATATTACTTTTTTGTATTATTATAACAAAATATCACTAAATTAGTACCACTAAATGTAAATTTTCTTGTTGTGTATTTTATCTATTGTTTTGCATGATAATGATTCTCTTTTATTATTCTGGTGCAATTTGGAAATGTTATTAAATCCATAGCGAAGATACAATTAAGTTACACAAATTAATATATACAACATTAATATAATGAAGTATATGTATGCAATCTTTGTAACCTTATGAATTATTTAAGTAAATATTTCTTTATAGATTTTTACACATATCCTGATGATAAATTATGATTACAAATTAAAAAAAAAAAAAAAAGGACTCTAACAAAGAGAGTTAACAATGAAATAGTAAAATTGACATGAGATTATAGTAAGGTTCAATTCTTGTCTAAGATCTCACCTTGCTTAGTAATCAGTAATAATTTGTTGATTTATTTTGAATTTATCAATAGAGATTTTATGACTTATCCATTAAATGTTGCTACAAAGAAAATAAAGTCAATCTTTAGGTGTTCATTATCTTAATTGCCTCTAACATTTTATGCAATGCACAGATTTAGATTTAAAAAGTAATTTCCGTACCCATGCACATGTAGGAAAATGGAAAAAGGGAAAGAATTAAGATATAAAAATAATTTATTTCTTGAAGTTATTGGACCAATTCAACTTGAATAAATTAATTCTTTCTTAAAATACTACCTTTATATTTATAGTAGTACTTAAAATAATATTTTTTCATGAATAAATTAATAAGTGAAGTTAACAAAATGGTAGTTGATTTTTTTCTTTTTCTTTTTCTTTTTCTTTTTTTTTTTTTGTATGCGATGAAACGGTAGTATTTTATTAACTCAAATCAAAAGCAAGAGCTTTGAATATTACGTTGTCCCTATCTATCTCATTGATGAAGACAAAGCCTTTCTAGCAAGGTAATGAGCACAAATGGTAGTTGAATTAAAACTTCCAACTATATATAATTGATGATTGCATGGAAAGCTAAATCAAATAAAGAAAAGGAAAAAAAAAAATATATACAAAAACATGTAGTTAAAACTTAAGTACTTCAGGAAAGTTTTCTAAACTGAATTCGCCAAAAATATCATGTTTGTGGATAATATAATGGTTAATATTTTTTCTGATCAATTGCTGGGTTTGTAAATATTTTTCTGAAATGTTCTTGAAATATACCTGAAACCTCTGCACACACATTTCAAATGAATGCGTACTTGATTTCATGTTTTTTGTACATAAAGTTAGTTATTTGTGTATTAAAATGAAGAGTATTCAGAAACCCTATACTTTGTGTTCAAACCTGATTTAAGGTCATTTGTATTTAAATTTTCTATTTTTATACTTATGAAACTTGTTTCAGTTAAATAATACCTTAATTTTGTAATGATTGAGTTGGTTTATAATATGATTAATGTTGGGTATGTTGTCATCTCAACTTTTAGGAATTATATTCAAAATATGGTTTCTTTGAAAGGTCTAAAGCATGTTTAGTCCTTTCCTATTTTTTCTGAAGAAAAACATAGCATTAATTTATTTTAGTACTGTATGCATGTATATCTGGTAGAAAAATACTCTAGTTTAGTATTTTTGTTTATATTTTCACTACGAAAACTTTAAATGTAAGTATATATGGAGATGTTTCTAGTACTTATCTACATTCTTTTTGTATTTGCAGCAACGAAATCAGAGATATGCTCTCGCTGCTCCCTAGCATACTTTACACGGCAATGAAGGAGTTAGAATCGAAAATAGGAAACCCCATTCTATGGCTATTATAATGTGCCATAGTTGAATTGTAGCCTCAATTGATTTCAAGCAATCTTAAGGAGCTTCAATGTAGCAACTACTTCATTTGTTTTCAGTGAAGACATCGAAATTCCATTTAGGGGGCTAGAATTCTCTTTAGTATTGGAGTTATTTTATGTGGAGCAACATATGGACATTGGCCTAAGGATAAAGGCCAATATAGTTGATCATTTGTTTTCTAAATTTTTTTTGAATATTAACTGTGTAGAAATATTTATAAAGTCATAAAAATTTTTGGATAGACACATAGATCAAGATATTGAAGATTTTGCTAGGTTATGTATACATTTTGTTTTTAATTGTATTCTATTCTCAATGAGCAACTATTGCACGCCTTGTTTTGTCATTCCTTATGACAATAATCTACCTTCTATTGGGTTGTATGCATTGGGAGATGCTACATACAACTTTATAGTTTAAGAACTGATGAATCATTTAGGAGGTGATACAGAGGAAACGCAGAGGAAAAGGTACTTTGACAGTTGTACAATTGGTGTTTTGGTGAGTGAATTTGAATTTGTAAATTACAAAATTTTTGTCATTTATTGTAAATAACCATAAATTAACTTTATCAATGGCATGGGTGGGTACAAGAGCACATTTCTTCATTGGGGACACCCAAAGCTCTGCGTGCATGCAAGTGGTTCTTTCGGTGGACTGATAGTAAGATCCCCAAGAATGTGGTTGATGCAAAGAAAACTTTTAAGCAAATTAAAAGGAAAAAGATAAAAGTTTATTATTTATATTTAAAATGATTCATTATAAGATTGACATTTGAAAGAAATGTGTAAATTCCTTTTGTAACAGAATGTGCATGTCTATCCATTTCCTAAGGAGGAAAAACTTGTTGCTTCAACACAGGTAATTGTTTAGATCACATGATTACTACTTGAAATTTACACTGTTAGTATACTAATAATTTTGTGCTTTTCGTATAGGTTCCTTCGACATTGAGCTATGATGCCATGCTACTTGCAGCTCAATTGAAGTAGAAAAATGAAGTGGAATTGTTGAAGCACACAATTGCAATTTTGGAGAACAAAAGAAATCAAGCTGATGAGAGAAGATGACTGAAGAGGAGAAGGAGAATAAAGATGAGAAGGATAAAGAAGAAAAAGATGAAAATGTTGATGATGAAATGGAAAAAGAAGAGGATAGTGATGATGCTTTTGCTGGTGCTGAACATATGTCTAAGAAACCACATCTAGAGGGTGTTGTTGATGGGTTTGAGACTCCAGGTGGCGGTAATGATGGTCATGGTGATGGTGATGCTGCTACTAATGGTAGAGGGAAGGGAAGAAGGGGAAGATGGCATTCCACTTGAAGAAAAAGGCAAAATGAAGCATGATCATACCTCTTTTATTGTTAGATAGGTGTGAGAGCAAGATATGATAGAAAGAAAAAAAGAAAAGATGAAGACTTTATCACACCATCCCTCTCCACACCATCAAAGAGAACGAAAGTTTGTGTCCATAGAGGCCATGACAGAGATAGAAAGGCCTCAAAGAGAAAGGTTGCAGAGGTGAGCCAAAGCACAACTAGAGAAACTAATGATGCTGAAAAAGTGGCTCAAGATACTGAAAAGGAGAAGCCTGATAATGCAGAAGTGAGTTTAAATACTATGGGATTTGATATGTAGTACTTCATCTCTTTGTAAAAGTACCAAAATTATGAACAAGAAATACTGTAAAAGGCTTTTTGAATACTAAAATTATTGAAAAAAATACTATTTGCTATTATTTTTAATGCAAATTATATATATCTCATAGGGTACTATTGTTGTCTTTGGCGATGTTGGTGTTGAAAGTTTTGAAATGCACCTAAGTGAATTTCGAGTGAGAAAGAATTATAGAAGGCGCAATGACATTCCTGACAGACAACAAAGCATTACTGATTTTTTTTTATCTCAAGCTAATTTGGAGTAATAATAATTTTCTGCTTATTCCTTTTTATTAAAGATATTAAGGTTCTCTTAAATGATAATCTTGACTTATTTTGTAGTGTCATTGTTTGGGATGGACCTAAACACTTTATCAAATGAGATGTTCTGTGTGATCTGTTATTTGGAAAGAAGCTGAGAGGTGACCTAATTAATTGTTATTTGAAGATACTATGTAGCACCTCTTTTAATGCATCTTCTGGACAAAGAATGTGATGTATGCCTATGAATGTTCAGGTAAATAATTTGTAAAATATTTAGCACCTTACATGGTAAAATGAGTACTAATACTAATACAATTTGTAGACTACAATATTGAACTGGTTGGAGGTTCTGAATGAGAAACGTACCACATTAATATCCAATGTTTCTTGAGGAAATAAATGTAAGTCCACGAAAGATGCTGGAGTAGCTATATTTAGAAACTAGGTGTCGGTTTGTTATTTTTCCAATTATTTATACGTTTCATTAGTTCCTCTTGGTTTTTGAAGCATCCACAAAGAAGTTTACACTGGTGAACTCTGTGTGGTCCCCTATGTCAAAAGCAACAGCAAGAGTTTATGTAAGTTCACTATATTTTAAAAGTATTCATGTAAGCAAGTTTTTCAAAAAATAATAAATGATATTATAATTATGCTTTGCAGGGTACGTTTATAGTAGGATGCCCTAGGTATTCATTAGGGTATGACGCTAGAAAAGGCGGCATCCAATATGGCTACTGCAGCCAACAAGTAAGTGATGTAGACTGTGGAGTTTATTGCTGTCTTTGGGCTGAATGTTATGCAAGGAATCAAAAAGATTTTTGGGACTATACAAATTTATGTTCCATTGATGATATTAGGCACATATAGATACTACGATTCTAAGCCATGAGCATAGCTTGCCGCATTCTGATATAATATGAGGGTAGCTTGCTGCATTCTAATATAGTATGGGGGATGGTTCTTGCTTGTAAGGTAAAGGTCATCAAGTACAAGCACGAAAAAGATAGTTTAGCTGCTCAAGGTAAGCGGTTATAACCACAAGCAGCCGTGTTATGGTGGCCAAACTAGATTTGGTACTTAAATATTAAGTTTCAATTCTTGTCTCTAGTAATGCGGTATTTCTGTTTGTATTCTCAGTATACTTGACCAACTATGAAGTATTATTTGTCTGACTTTTGGTATTGATTGTAGTATGGATAAGAACAACAATGTGGTTAGATGTGGGATTTTGGATGGTTATTATTTTGATGAAGTTAGATTTTGTATATGGATATTCTGGTAAATTTGGTAATTCATTTATATAGGCACGGTACATGTTGGTCCATATGCAGTATATTTGAATATGTATGTGGTATCCATATTCAGCTAAATAACACTGAAATCAAAAAAAAAAAATTGTACCAGATTGAATGAGAAATGAGCATGAAGCAAGAACTAAAAGGCACAAGAGACGTACATAACAAGGAGAATTCAATACGAAAATGCAAAGTTGAAGTATAAAATCCCACAAAATAAGCACATAACTATGGTACATTTAGTACATAAATGCCAAAACTAGGTACTTTCTTGCGGATTTTCAGTATCATTCTCAATATATAAAGGATCAAGTTCAATTTGTCCCAATTTGGCCATTGCATGATCATAAGACCATGACATACTAGTCCTAGGACTCATATAGTCATGATAGGTTCATTGATTTTTGATGGGGGTAGCAGAATGATACATTTGGTTCATGCATTAATGGTTTATATTAGTATAAATGAGAGCACAAGTGGTTGGATGTGGTTGTTTGTATTCTCAACCATTGCAACACCTACTATCATGACCATTGTTGTTCCACACATCGAAATAAGGTTAAACTCGACCTTTGAAAAAAACAAGTACAAAATCACACAACATAAGTACACAACTATGGAGAATTCAGTACATAAACCAAGTTCTGAAATATATAAATGCCAAAATTAGATACTTTTTGTGGGTTTCCAGTGTCAATCTAAACAAAAGGGCATTTTTTTCTATATTTGAGGTATGTTTCTTAATATATCGAAGATTGCATATTCTCAGCACATTATTAAAAGGTGCAAGCAATTTGAGATTAATATTATATATGTAAGTATGTATATTGTTTATACCCTAAAAAATACTTCTTCTGTTAACCACCTGTACCATATACCAATTTCTACAAAAATATATACAACAGGTAAATACCAACTTGCACAACAGTTATACACACAAATATGTAAAATAACTATAGATATAAATCTGCACAATAGCTGAAAACACCAATTTACCTAATACCGGGAAATCTTGATATAATACACTAGATGCAATACCAAACAATCCAACAAAAGTTCAAACAATATTAGTACATAATAGTCCAAATAGTCTAAACCTAACATGTACTTTAAAAGGCAAAAATTAGCAAATGTTATTGATCTTTGAGCACCGTGCAATCCTTCATTGATTATATCCCCTTCATGCACCTTCGTCCTATAAATTACAAATAAATAAAACAAGATATTATTTACAGAGTAATGACAAGAAGGTATGGCAAGCATACATATACAACAGAATGGTAAGCAAATACGTCATCAAAGTCAAGCTAATCTAGCTAGTCGTAGTTTCTTTGCATGTACGATGATTATGCCCAATTCTACAATAATTTCTAGACCTAATAGCCTAAATATTAATTTGAGATGGAATTCTTTGTGTCCTTCTACAACTTGGCTGAGGTCTCACATCAGGTGCATAAATGGTTGGTTCTTCCTCTACTTGGATTGTGTTTAGGTCAAAAGTATGTATAGAGTTAAGTACTATAAGTTTGTAGGTTTGTTGATACATCTCAAGCCAGTAGTATTGATCAGTAAAGTCATACACCAAAAGTGACTTAAACTTAATACAAGCATAAGCATGCTTGCATGGCATTCTATCAACTTGACATGCCTGACATGAACAACTCCAAGTTTGAAAATCTACAACACAAGATTTGTCATAATCAATGACCTCAAAGTTTCAACCACTAGATTTCTTCACTTTTAATGTATGAAAGGCATATAATTTACTATTAATTTCTTCTCTTGCTTCTAGCATAATACTCTAGTAAGTTTATTACATCTTTTTCACTGATCATGCATCAACCATGATTTCTTTGTGTATATGATCGACCATAATTGCAATGGGCATAAATCGTAAGGGTTTCACCCAATTATTCTCACATTCTGCCTGATTATTGTTTATTACTCCCCATCTATCGGTAGCAACTAAAAAATATGCCCAATATTGGGGCTCTAACTGCATGATGAGGTCTCTAGCGAGAGGCATGGACTCCACTATGTTATTTATATACTGAGTATACTCCTATCTTGTTGGAGCATATGCAACTTTCATGAAAACCGATGTCCCATGTTTCTTGTTGTGGAGGTTGGTACTTTCTCGTTACCTGAAATTGAAATTATATGATCATTAGATTTCTTAAACTATGACTTGAACATTAAATTAGATCGAATCACAGTTTTGAATAAAATATAAAAATCTTACTTGCCTTTTAAAGTTGTCCACTAAGTATCTCAAACAGTATGCATAATGGCTATCAAGAAATACCATAGGGTGGCTTTAATAAGCCCAATATATCGGTCAGAGAAGAAAGTGAACCTTTTGAACCTTGTGCTATGGTGAGAATTAAAATTGCTCCTCAACTTCAAGTAGAACTACTGCCAATTAGTATTATTTTCAGCATTAACAACTGCATATACTAATGTGAATTAAATCATCATTGGGATCCTCAGTGACAGCACTAAGTATGCATCTTTTATACTTATTCTCAATACAAATGCCACCAATATCTGCCATAAAAGAGCCAAGCCATAACAAATGGGAAGCGATACACCCAAGAAAATCAGTAGCCTGTGTCTAGTAAGAAAGCGAATCAAACATGCTGTCAAACAGATAAATGATCATTGAAACTTTAAGGTCACGAGATCAATATCATATAATATGTAATACATTCAAGATTTGTTTCATTCACAGTCCTACAATACTATCTCAATTTATCAAAGGAACCCTTGTCTGCCCTATGAATATCATGCATAACTATTTCCTTACCCAACCATGCTCTATGGCATGAAATTTCTATGCCAAATTCTCTACAAATATCTTTCATCAAGTTGATAGGTCGGTAATAAAGTTCTCTTCTCAATTTTTCTTTGACTACATTGGCAACCCAAGCAGAATCAGCTCTAGGATATCCCCTCGTCCGAAGACTACCCTCATTATATGTATGTTCCAGGTTGCATTTTCAAATACCAAAGAGTATGTCAGCTTCATGCCTTGAGGCATATATTCTCTATTTGCAATCATTATCACTAAAAATTACTATAATTTTTTTGGAATCATTTTTCTTATATATGAAGGACCTTCTAGTAGCAACAACATATTTTAAATTTAATTCTAAAATCTTCAACATCCTAGAACGTTTGGCCCTCTCCATGGATACAATGAGTCCAAGCATCAGTTGAATTCCTTTGTAATACTAAATCATATTGTGACTTGTCTGTAGAGGGAATATCTTCCTCTATTTCAATCCTAAATGGATATTCGTTGCGAAGAAATAACATAGTCAAATACATAATAATTGACAATATAGTGTTGCAGTATCAGTGTGTAAATACTGAAATAAACAAATCCAGTATTTAATATAGAAGAGATAAGTACTGAGATGGACAAATTCAGTATTCAACAAATAAGAAATAGGTGCTGAAGTAAGAAATTCCAGTATTTAACATAAAGAGCTAAGTACTGAAATAAATAAATGAAGTACTTAACATGGATGAGTTAAGTACAGAAATAACTAAATCCAGTGCTTAACGTAGAAGAACTAAGCATTGAAAAAACAATAAATTTAGTATTTAACATAGAAGAGCTAAGTATTGAAATGAATAAATCAAGTATTTTTCATAGAAGAGCTTAGTATTGAAATAATCTAATATAGTATTTGACATAAAAGAGCAAGCATTGGATAATCATAAAATTCAATATTTAGCATAAATGAGATAAGTATTGAAACGAACTAATTCAGTATTTAACATAGAAGACATAAGTACTAAAATATATATATCCAGTATGCAAAGAGTTACTAGTTGTGACAATAGAAGTATGCTAAATAATAAATGCAATACGAAATTGAAGATATGAAGTATTTACTTGTATATATAGTTACTTTGCCTTTTCCATCCACTAGATTAACTATTTTGGACAACCTTCATGTCAACTAAGGTTATCTTTAAGCACAAATGCTTGCGAATTATGTTGGACACATCCTCGTTAGAATTCAAAGTCACGTTCCTTTTTTGATAGGGAGCAAGGTATTGGATTGTGTGGAATTTAGGGCAAATTTCACACTATTTTTTCTTAAGTTGGAAATACAATCTCATTAGAGTCATGCTCCCAAAAATGGATATGATATAAAGTTCCCCATTTTAGCACCCCAGCCAGGAAAGTGACCTAACCAAAGAGACTACTCATTCAAATGCATAATACTAAAAGATAATGATCAAAATAAATTCAAATTACAAGGCTCAAAAGCATGCAAATAATTACATATAAGGAGGTAACATCAAACTTGTACAATTAGTTTTACATAACATATCCCAGAAGCCCTAGATAACTAAGAGTCAGATGCAAACATGTCAAGTCCATAAGTACATAAACACCTAGCCTATTACAAAATTATATACACTAGTAGTTGGGCAAGCATTAGACCTTCTGTCCTTCGTCAGATCTTATCTAGGAAAGAATTAAGAAACAACAAGAGGGGTATGTCTTAAAGACTTAGTGAAGGGAACCATATAGGCACTAGGAAATTGATGATAATGATTTTAACAAAATGAGTACACAAATGAGATGAATTAATGAAAAAGCCAAGATATTAGAAAGCGATAAACAATGTATTGATAGGACAGAGATGACTCATCAAATAGCAAAGGCGTGGCATAACAAAACAAATCATAACAGAAGCTATATTCAAATCGTAGTAAATCTGTTGGCAAAATCCAACCTTATTGCTCCTAGAACAAAACATAACAAACATAATAGAAAACAAATATATCATAAAACCTTCCTTATTTCTCTATTGCTTGAGCACTCAGCTCAGCATGACATACTGATATGTGGCATGGCTGACCGCATGACGGATCTCGCCACTCGCAAATTGCTACCTCCAACTACCTGCGAGTCAGGACAGTAAGTGGGTATTAGCCGGCAGATCAGTTGTTATGGGTCCATTATACTCGACCGTCTTTCTAGACCTAGTACTTAGCACAGCTTCCCATGGCATAACAATAACATAATGCTAATGGCAAATACGATTCCCAAAATAAAAAATTGTATCCATATTAGCTGGCAAGGCTGTTCTAATTGATAAGTAGAAAGATACTCAAAAAACACGATAAACAACTAATCAGTAAGACCAATTTAATGACACTTTTTAGAAATATTCGATATCAATTACGGGATCAACCAAGAAGGCTGAGGAGTGTAAAGGATAAGAACATGTAAACACAACATGGAGTTCTGGACACCAGTATGATTGCAAACAAACACATATAAAAAACAAGTTGAGATGTACAATCAACAGAGATAATTCTTTTCCCAGAAAGATGTGGCTAAACCTCACCTTAAAACTCCAGAAGTGCTATCCATGCCCTATGATCCTGGATCATTGTCACCTATTCAAATAAAACACATATAAATATGAATACTCTTATGTAGTACTCTTTTAACGGTAATTAGACTACTAATATGTCTTAATTATCATAAATTTCCCATTTCGAGGAGTGTCTTTCTTAATTAAGTTATGACAATTCATGCTAAAATATTTTGATTCCTTCAACCATAAAAGCTATTTTACTAGAATTAACATATTCCTGGCTTGTATAAGCAATTATGAATTTTACTCTGAAGGTAATATACATCTATCTCCCTAAAACATACTAGCGTTGCAAGATAGTATTAACGAGGAGTTTATCAATTTCGGGCCACAATTTTATCTTAATACCAGTAATACATAATTTGATAATCTAGGGCCATGTTTGATATCAATCAGTAGAAATTTCTTGCATTTTCTAATAACAATTACTCCTTGTACTGTTACGTAAAATTAGGTTTTAATTGCATTAATTAGCTTAATTGACAATGATTAAGTTTTAATTTAGCAAATTTGGGTCCACCTAACACTGCATACAACTTATAAATCCATATAATTCGACTCAAATTCACAAATTTTACCCCAATCATACCAAAATACATGGAAATATATGTTAACAATTCATCCAACTCAAATGGGTAACAATTTCATTTCAACTAGATTTTTTACCAAATTGCCCAACTCTAAAGCCTATTCATAGCCAAGACCACCATACATATGCTCGTGGCGTTGACATGAAATTTTTGCCCTTGGACCGCTGAAGCAACCATTGCCGGTAGCCATGTATCACTGCCCACCACTGCTAGAGTGCTATGCACCCACCACCAAACCGTGCACCTCGTTGAGCTCTACGAAACCCCCTAAATCAATTTCTGGGTCTGCAATCAATTTGTTGTTTAATTTGTCAGAAAATAAAGCCACGCCACCTAACATTGCTGTGGGCCACCATACTGATTTCTCCTTTATCGGTGATCGGTTCACGAAATTGAAGCCACCAAATTATTTCTTGAGCTCAACGCATCAAAACCTATCGCCCAAACCAGAGTTTCTATTGCCAAAAATGCCGCGACCGCCACTGCCCCATCGTGCTGCGCTTTCAGCTTCAAAATTGAGATAGTTCTGCTAGCTATTTTTGGGAGGTCTTGGCATAAGAGTATTTCCTGAGTTGAGATGAAGGTATGGTACAATTGGTTTTAAGGTTTGCCAGAGCTAGAGAGATTTCACTGAAGAGAATGATGGGGGTTGCATGTGTGAATTAGAAGAAAATAGGGGGTGGGTTTGCTATATATAAACTTAGTTTTAAAGAATTGCAAAAGGACCCCTAGAACTTTATTTCAGTTTATAATTGATCCCTAGGACTTATCAGTACCTTAAATTGACCACTTTGACCCATTCTTATTACAAATTGGCCTTACGAGTTTCCTAACTTCTTGGGCCTTATGAGTTTTCTAATTTCTTTCAATTAAGTCTTATTTAATTAAAATTTGGTCCCTTGAGTTCTTAATATTAAGTGAAAATCCAAAAATTTTCCAAAATAATGCATTTTAATTCTTTTTACCAATTATTATCATTATTCTTTTCTTCGACAAATTATTTCTTAGTTTAAGTCAAAATTTTCAGTTTGATAAAATTTTTAGGGGTGTCACAATCCTCTCCTCTTTAAAGAATCTGGTCCCCAGATTATCACCTGGCCACTGGAAGAGTTCGAGATAATGTTAGTGCATGTGATCTTCTTGTTCCCATGTTGCTTCTTCCACATTATGATTATGCCATAGTACTTTCACTTGAGGAATCTTTCTATTTCAAAGCTCTCGAAATTTTCAATCCAAGATGCTGATTGGTTGTTCCTCATAGGTCAAGTCGCTTCCCAGTAGCATGTGCTCATGTGAAATAATGTGAGAGAGATCAAGGCGGTACTTCCGGAGTTGTAATAAATGAAAGACTTCATGTATTCTAGTCAAGTTTTGAGGTAACATCAATCAGCAGGCTACTGGCCCAACTCACTCACAGATTTCATAGGGGCCCACATATCTAGGATTGAGCTCCCGTCTTTTCTAATTATTCGAATGCCTTTTTGGGGAGATATTTTGATGAACACTTTGTCTCCAACTTCAAATTCCAAGTTTTTCCTCCACTTATCTGCATAATGCTTCTGTCGATCTTGGGCTATTTTCATTCTTTCTTTTATCATCTGGACTTTATCAATAGTCTGTTGTATCAAACTCAAGGTCTTCAAGGTCTTGTTAGAGTTACTTCTCCACTCATCTAGGTCCCAATGTAAAGGAGATCGGTATTTTCTACCACATAGAGCTTCTTAGGGTGCCATCTGTATAGTGGATTGGTAACTATTGTTGTAAGCAAATTCTTTTAGCAAAAGGTATCTGTTCCAACTCCTACCAAAATCCAAAACACATGCCCGAAGCATGTCTTCCAATATACAAATAACTCTCTCTGATTGACTGTTAGTTTCGGGGTAATCAACAAACCCGAATTGTAACTTCTCTTAAAATGTTCACGTAAACATTTCCAGTTTTAGGTGAATTTAGGATCTCCATCTGATATAATGCTGACCAGAATCCCATGTAGTCGGACCACCTCTCTAATGTATATTTCTGCTAACTTTTTAATTTTGAAATGTGATTTGACTAGCAGAAAATGTGCAGATTTGGATAATTGGTCCACTATCACCCAAATGCTATCACATGCACCTCAAACTGTCAATAGACTCGGTATAAAGTCCATGTTTACCTACTCCTATTTCCTGTCTAGAATGGTAAGTAGCTGTAATAATCTCAACAGTTGCTGATGTTCTACTTTCACTAGTTGACAGGTCAGACACTTCTTTACATAATCTGCAACATCCTTCTTCATCTTGTTCTACCAAAATTGCCTTTTCAAATCCCAATACATCTTAGTACCTCATGGGTGTATTGTATATCTTGCCTTGTGTGCTTCTTCTAACAGTTTCCCTTTCATTTCATCAGGCACACATGTTCTTTAGTAGAACAGAAGAGTACCTTGACTATCGACACTGAATTCGAATTCTCCAGTTCTTGCAATGGCCTTCTTTGTTCCTACACCCAACTGTCATTAATCTGAGGTTGTCGTATCTCCTCATGTAATTTTAGTTGTATGCTTATCATTGCGACCCATGCTCATTACTTCATTCTTACCAGTATATTTTTCTCATGGCTCTTTAATGCGTCAATTCCTAGTGTATGGGCCATCCCAGCCTTTTGACTTAAGGTGTCTTTTACCACATTTACCTTTCCCGGGTGGTAGACAATGGAAAAGTTATAGTCTTCTAGGAATTCCATCCACCTTCATCGTCATATGTTTAAGTCTTTCTGAGGGTGCAAGTACTTCAGACTCTTGTCATCCGTGTATACTTCGAAGGTGGCCCCATATAGATAATGTCTCTATTTGGCTAATACAAAAATTATTGTTGCTAGTTTCAAATCATGAGTGCAGTAGTTCTGCTCATGTGGCTTGAGCTTTCTTGATACATAGGCGATGACCCGCCCTTTCTGCATTAGCACGAAACGGAGCCCTTCCTTTAATACATTAGTATAAACAACGAATCCATCCAATCCTTCAGAAAGGGCTAGAATTGGAGTTGAAGTTGGTCGATCCTTCAAATTCTGAAAACTCCTTTCACACTTCTCATTCCATTCAAATGGTTGATACAATTGGGTCAACTTCGTCAACGAGCCAGCTCTTTTAGAAAAATCTTGTACAAACCTCCGATAGTAGCCAATGAGTCCCAAAAATCTCCATACTTCTGCCACATTCTCTAATCTTTTTTAGTTGATAATTGTCTCTATCTTAGTAGGATCGACTTTTACCCTATCCTTAGAGATAATGCATCCCAGAAAAGTTACTTTTTCCAGCTAAAACTCATATTTGCTAAACTTCGCATATAACTTGTGCTCCCTCAGTGTTCTCAAAACCAAGTGTAAGTGTTGTGCATGTTCTTCCTTAGTCTTTGAGCACACTAGACTGTCATCAATGAATGTCGCAACGAGTTGATCTAGATACGACCAAAATATTCGATGCTTTATGTCCATCAAAACTGCTGGGGTATTAGTCAGACCGAATGGCATCACCACAAACTCATAATAGCCGTATTGGGAATCAAATGCAATCTTTGATATATCTTCTTCCTTGATCTTCAATTGATAGCACCCCAATCTCAAATCTAAGTTCGAGAATATCGAAGATCCTTATAAAAGGTCGAATAACAATTCCACATGAGGTAAGGGGTATTTATTCTTAATGGTGACCTTGTTCAAGTGCCGATGGTCTATGCACATTCTTAAGATCTCATCTTTCTTCTTAACAAACAACACTGGTGCTCCACACATAGAGGTACTGGGTCTTATGAACTTTTTCTCCAATAACTCTTGAAGTTGTTTCTTCAATTCTTTCAATTCTATAGGTTCCATCTAGTAGGGATTCTTGGAAAAGGGCGTCGCATCAAGAAGAGTGTGGATAACGAACTCTATTTCTCGATTTGGGGGTGATGAGTCTAGTTTTTCTGGGAATACATCTGGATACTCAACTACTACTTCCACTTCTTCTAATCTGGTGTGTCCCAGGGTTTGTTGATGAGATATGCCAGGAATCCTTGTCCTCCTTCCCTTAGAATTTTCCCGGCCTCTACGGCAAATATAATAGGTATTGAAGAGGTTGCGTCTGTAGAATAATGTGCTGGGACCAATATTTCCTCACCAAGAAAGGTCTGTTGGGTGTAACAATTCATCTGCGTCTAATGTTATTACAACCAATTCATCCCGAGTATCATATCATAGTTTTGAATGAGCATTTCTATAAGATTAGATGGATGTTCTCTCTCCCCAATTTTGACCGGACAAGCTTGGTACATAGTGTTTGTTATTATCCCTACTCCAAGGGTGTCTAAACTTCTAATTGATAGGGCATGCTCTCAGGTTGTATATTTAATTTATCAGAGAAAGACACAGATATAAAGGAATAGGTAGCTCCAGGATCATATAAAGTCTTACCAGTACTCCCATGAATAGAAATCATACCTTTAATTACATCATTAGGTTCTAGTGCCTCTTCTCTAATTATGGCATATAGGCGTGCACGAACTTTGGCCTTCTCGCTGGTCCCTACTATCTATTTTCCTTTTCCCATAGGCGTGGTTGTCTTTCTCTTGGGGCATTCTTTAATGAGATGTTGGTTACTGCCACATGCTATACATATACACTATTTCTCCAACACTTTGATTCATCGTGTCTCGAACCTTTATAGAAACCATAATTTTTTTGCGTCTCATAGTATGTGAGGCGCGTACTGAATCAATAGAATGTAGCCTCATACTGACTTACGGACAAGGTTCCTTGAATCAAGTCCATAAACTCTCACTCTATGGCATGTTTGACTACCAACGACATGAATTTTTCCATGAACTCCTAGATGAAGTTTCCCTAAGTATATTGGGTTCCTTCTATGGTCCATTTCCTATACACCATTTTTCCACTAGTTGTGAGTGAGACCTTCTAAAAAGGAATGTGGCATACCTAACCTTTTGTTTGTCTGGGTAATATAAGGTGCCGAATATCTTCTCGAGACTCTCAACCCATGCCTCAGCCTTTTTATCATTCGACTCCCCTAGGAACTTTGAAGGTTGAAGATGAAGGAATCGCTCTAACACTCGATCCTCTGTAAACTTCTCAGTATTTCCAGTTCTGCTAGCATGTCCCTATTGTTGGCAGTACTGCATGAATTGTTGCCACAGTTGGAACATATGTCATGTCTGTTGTTTTATGGGTGGTGGATTTGCAGGTAGGGCCTATGATATTTCCTCGTCATGTGTTTGTTGTTGTGGGGTGGAACTCTATTATTTGGGAATGCTCTGCGTATTAGTTTGCTTGTTGGGTGGTCTCCCACGTTATCCTGAGCATGACTAAGTGGGCACCTGAGAGCCTTCATGAGGAGCCATTCTTAACCCAACCTATTCAAATTCTAAGGCGTTTCTCGACCTGCAAAGCCAACAAAATCACAAAATAGCACTTAAGCGTTATTATCAAATCTCTTCTAGTTTCTGTTTCTATACTTGTATTTAAGGGTATTAAAAGGCTTATGGCATAAAATTTTCATTTTGAGAAGATATTCTCATTCGATAATTACATAATGAGGTTTCATTAGATGCTCAAGTTGGCGTTAGCAGCTTATTTACAACGGTATTCACAAGGTCAAAATCTAAAATTAGCTAAGCTAACTATTCACCTGGTCGAGAGGCAAAATGACAAGGCTCGAGCTAGGGGTTAACCTACTATAGTCAAGCTACACTAGTCTAGTACATTTTAGATTTAATAAGTACGACTACCACTTAGTTTCACAGATACATATATATATACATTTACACATATGCGGAGCTCCCATACATCAGTCATCCACATCGGTAATATCTAACTTCATATTTCCCTTTGCCTCCACATCCTTGTCCTCTTCCTCTAATTCTATACCTATCTCTTTATCTTCTTCCTCAAATTCCATGTCCATATCCTCATCTTCCATAATCTCATCCTCAATGTCCTCCTCCTGTGGCTCCTCAACTAGGGATCCTTCTCATTTGGTGCCTCGAATGATGGGTCCTTCTCCTGTGGTGGTGCCTCTTGTAGCGGCTCATCCTAAGGATCCTATTCGGGATCCTCCTCATCCTATACATGCTTAGGGTTCCCATCGAGGCCTCTCTCGAGGTTCCCTTATAGCACTTCCTTGATGTGGATGCCTCCTCCTGCTCTTGGCTTTGGAGGGGGCGCACTCTAGAGGGTCCTACCTTTGGCACTATCCTAGAACCAGTAATCCAGTCCATGACACTCCCGTAGTGTGCTAACATCTTTCTAACCTCATCCATGATAATATGAGTCACAGAGACCATCTTTCTATAGTTTGACTCCAATATCCCAAAAGATTATTCCATTTGAGCCTACACCGCATGAAGCTTTTCAATTTGACCTTTAACTATCTTCACTCTCTCATTCTGCCTTTCTTTCTTTTTAGCGAGTTCTGCTAACACATCCTCATGCCATCGGGTCAAGCCCTTCAGGCAAAAATTGTCATTACATCTCATCTTTAATTCCTAATCTATTTCTTCGATTCGCTCCTCATAAACTCGACATAATCCTTGGAGTCTTTGTGTCTCTCGCTCTAAGGCCTCAACCCTACCTCCCAGTAGCTCATTTCCTTTCATAGGATCACTTGCCATCTTGCAATATGTAAGTTTATCTTATTAATACCATATTGATTAAATTTCCTTTCCAAAATTTTCTAAATCATAATAGGACTTCTCAATCAGCGCACAAGACACCCAAAGGATTTGTTCTCATTCTAAAGTCCAATGTTCAACTCTCAGAAGTGAAGATTATAAATTGGTCAGCCGTCCTAAGTATAATCCCCTACCTTATAATATTGAACCCCTTTCCTAAGAATTGACACCCCAGCTAGACCCCAAATCAAGCTTACTCTCTACTAATCCCATCGACATCAATATGAAAATCAAGTTCACATACACATATATGTAGGTCATTGTTAAACTTAGGCTCTGATACTACCTCTGTAGCACCCCAGTCAGGTAAATGACTTAACCTAAGATATTAGTCATTCAATCCTAATGTATAGTACCAAAAGGTAACGATCAAAATAAATTAAAATTATAAGGCTCAAAAGCACGCAAATAATTATATATAAGGAGGCAACATCAAACTTGTACAATTAGTTTTACATAACTTATCCCAGAAGCCCTAGATAACTAAGAGTCAGATGCAAACATGTCAAGTCCATAAGTACATAAACACCTAGCCTATTACAAAATTATATACATTAGTACTTGAGCAAGCATCAAACCTTCTATCCTTCGTCAGATCCTATCTAGGAAAGAATTAAGAAACAACAAGAGGGGTATTCCCTAAAGACTTAGTGAAGGGAACCATATGGGGTCACCGGGAAATTGATGATAATGATTCTAACAAAATCAGTACACAAATGAGATGAATTAAAGTAAAAGCCAAGATAATAGAAAGCGATAAACAATGTATTGACATGATAGAGATAACTCATCAAATAGCGAAGATGTGGCATAATAAAATAGATCATAACAGAAGCCATATTCAGACTGTAGCAAATCTGTTGGCATAATCCAACCTTATTGCTCCCATAACAAAACATAACAAACATAATAGAAAACAAATATATCATAAAACCTTCCTTATCTCTCCATTACTTGAGCACTTAGCTTAGCATGACATACTAACATATGGCATAGTTGACCGCATGGCAGATCCCACCACTTGCAGATTGCTAACTCCAACTACCTGCGAGTTAGAATCATGAATGGGTACTAGACGGTAGACTAGTTGCCTTTGGTCTATTCCACTCGGCCATCTTTCCAGACCTAGTATTGGGCCAAACTTCATGTGGCGTCTCTACGAGTAACAAACTTCCTAAAGGCGAAAGGGTAACATAACATAATGCCAACAACAAATATAATTTTCAAAACAATAAGCTATATACATATCAGCTACCAAGGCTGTCGAATTGATGAGTAGAAAGATACTCAGAAGACATGATAAACAATTGGTTGGCAAGACCATTTCAATGACGCTTTTTAGAGAGATTCGATATCAATTACGGTATCAGCCGGCAAAGCTGAGGGAGAACATGTAAACATAAGAAAGAGTCCTGGACGCTAATACGATTGCAAACAAACACACATGAATAAACAAGTTGAGATGTAATGATCAACGGAGATAATTCTTTTCCCAAAAAGATGTG
Organism: Jacaranda mimosifolia; assembly: GCA_018894105.1. NCBI lineage: Eukaryota > Viridiplantae > Streptophyta > Magnoliopsida > Lamiales > Bignoniaceae > Jacaranda > Jacaranda mimosifolia. The sequence goes on from CM032129.1 coordinate 24,453,971, forward strand.
GCTAAACCTTACCTTAAAACTCCACAGAAGCTATCCATGCCCTACAATCCTGGATCCTCGTCACCTATTCCAATAAAATGCATATAAATATCAATACTCTTACGTAGTACTCTTTTAACAGTAATTGGACTACTTAAATATCTTAATTATCATAAATTTCCCATTTTGAGGAGTATATTTCTTAATTAAGTCTTTGATTTAGTTCAAGTATGGCAATTCGTGCTAAAATATTTTGATTCCTTCTACCGTCAAAGCTATTGACTAGAATTGGCATATTCTTGGCTTGTATAAACAATTATGAATTTTACTCCAAAGGTAATGTACATCTATCTTCCTAGCGTCGCTAGATAGTATTAGCGAGGAGTTTATCAGTGTTGGGTCACTATTTTATCTTAATACTAGTAATGCATAATTTGATAATCTAAGCCCATGTTTGATAATTCAGTCAATTGGTAGGAATTTCTCACATTTTCTAATAACAATTACTCCTTACAATGTTACACAAAATTAGGGTTTTAATTGTGTTAAGTGGCTTAATTAATAATGGTTAAGTTTTAATTTAGCAAATTCAGGTCCACCTAGCACTACATACAACTTATATATCTATAAAATTTAGCTCGAATTCATAAATCTTCTCCCAATCATACCAAAATACATGGAAATGTATGTTAACAATTCATCCAACTCTAATGGGTAACAATTTTGTTTCAACTGGATTTTTTACCAAATTGCCCAACTCTGAAGCCTATTCACAATCTGAGATCACCACGCATGCATTTGTGGCGTCGATATGAAGTTTCTGCCCCTAGACCACTAGAGCTTTGTCAGTGTTTTGTGTAGCCACCACCAAATCGTGAATCTCATCAAGCTCTATAAAACCCCCAAATCAATTTTTGGGTCTACCGTTGATTTACCATTCAATTTGTCAAAAAATAGACTTGCGCCTCCGTGCACCACCACCTTGATTTCTCCTCCGTCGGTGGTTGGTTCGTGAAATTGAAGCCACCAAATTATTCTCCGAGTTGAACTCATCAAAACCCATTGCTCAAACCTGAGTTCCCATTTTCGAAACCGCCGTGACCACCGCTGCCCATCGTGTCGCACTTTTAGGTTCAAATTTTGACTATTCCCCTAGCCATTTTCGGGAGTTCTTGGCACGAGAGTGTTCCTTGAGCTGATACGAATGTAATGGTATGGTTGGTTTTGAGGTTTGGAAAGTTGGAGAGATTTCGCCAGAGAGGGTGATGGAGGGTTGCATGTGTGATTAGAAGGAAATGGGGGGTGGGTTTGCTATATATAAACTTAATTTCCAGAAATTACAAAAGAACTACCAAAACTTTGTTTCAGTTTACAATTGAGCCCTAGGAGTTATTAGGGCCTTAAATTGACCCCTTGGACCCACTCTTATTACAAATTGGCCCTATGAGTTTTTTATTTTCTTTCAATTAAGTCTTATTCAATTAAATTTTGGTCCCCTAAGTTCTTAATATTAAGCAAAAATCCCCAATTTTTTTCAAAGTGATGCATTTTAATTCTTTTTTACCAAATTATTATCATTATTCTTTTCTTTGACAAATTAATTCTTGGCTTAAGTCAAAATTTTCAGTTTGATAAAATTTTGAGGGGTGTTACACCCATTGTACATACAACTCTCTAACAGTTAAATTTGATGTTCTTCCCTACTACCCGACATTTTTAGGCTAAAAAAATAATATTACTATTGCTCGCGAAAGATTACAATGCTGTTTCACCGTGCAACAATGGAGACAAAGTAGTAGGCTTGCTTCCCGCTAAGATATTGTAGGCGATTGCAGAAAATTTGAAAAAAAAAAACAAAGAAAGAAAGAAAGAAGAGGAAAGCACCACGTTCCAGAGTAGGAGTTAAACAGAAAACTGATGAGAAAGATAGAGATGCAGCAACTGCTTAGGGCATCAGGGTTTAGGAATAAACAAACAAAATTTTTTTTTACTAAAATGAGGTCATTTCATCATTTTAGGTAGCTAAAGAGTTAAATCAAAATTGAAACTTCACATAAGAAGTTCAAAATAAAAAATGGTTGGGTGGGGACTGAATTCTAAAGTGAATGTTGGATTTAATATTTTTAAATAAAATCCCCATATTATAATCTAATATATATAAAGTAAAATGATGCTCAATCCTATTTTAAGTATATTTCTTATCTGTCAATAATGCGGATAAGTTAGTTTTATTTAATTTTTCCATATAAATATATTCCATATATAATATATGCAACTCCCTATAACATATTTCTATATTTATCCTTTTTTTCATATCAACATATTTCCATATAATATATATATATATATGCAACTTTCTATATTAATTTTTGTAACTCCTTATTATATTGTTAATTTTATTCCTTGTACCTATGTCAACATATACATATAAATATTCTATCAATATTTATTTTCATATTAATATAAAAAGATTATATTAGTTCATCTTTTGTAACTCTATATCTGATTTTATAAATATTCAATATATATATAGATATATTAATATAGAAAACTTTTTTATATTAATTTTATAACTCCTTATTTTAATCTATAATTTTTGTACTCTTAACTATGTTGACCGATTGTTTCTTCTAATTTTTATTATTTACATTCTCAAATTTGATTTTTGGAATAATTATGGACAAACACACAAATTCAGCGCGTGTGTGTGTGTGTGTGTGACTAGGCAGATGTATAAGTCTATTTGTAAATGTGATTGGCATATCTTGCATAAGCAAAAAATTTCAATATCAGTTTGTATAAAAAATAATTTAAACTTACAATTTACTATTTAAAAATAGAACAATACTTGTCTTCTTTTTTTTTCTTTGCCTCAATAAAATTATTCTTTTTATGAATAATTTATTTTTCTTGAAAATGCTTGTATTTTATAATATTTATATTTTCCTAATATTTCTAAATTTTTATATTTATGAACCAGGATAATTAGAAAAACTTGAGTCTTGATTTAAGTATTTTTCTTGGCAGTGGTGAGGAAATTTTATTCATTTTTACCATGTCAACATACTTTCATAATTGATACCTACTAACATTTATTTTAGTATTAATATAAAAATTATATTAATTTATTGTTATAACTATATTTTTAATTTTAGCAAATACTTAATATATACATATATTAACATATATATAATTTTTTATAATAATTTTTATAGCTCTCTTTATCAATATATAATTTTTGTAACTACTTATTGTATTATTTAATAGTTATATCTTTTAATATAATTATGGATGGACACATTCATATGTGTATATATATTGTTGTGCATATATATAGATGTATTTGTCAATGCAATTAATTAATACGTCTTGCTCCATATATATTATATAAATATATATAAACTTTTTTATATATGAAGTATAAAATAATATAGAATTTATTATAATTTAACTTTAAGTCTTATATTATGTTATTCCGCGAATTATCTCTTATTCCATAATCTAACATGTTAATTAAGTTAAATCATAATTGAGAAAATTCCTAAATCTAAGCCAAATATCTCTAAAAATATATGTACTAAAATAATCTAAACATACAATTCACAATTTAATAATATAAACATATTTGACCTGTTTTTTTCTTTACCTCTATACAATTATTCTCTTGTTACATTAAAATTTATTTTTTTCTTGAAGATGCATGTCCGTATATTGCTCATATATTTTTTTAAATTTTTTTAATTTTTATGCTAATGAGCCAAGATAATTTAGAAAAAAGAAATTTGAAGTCCCTATTTTATAGTAAGTTAAAATATTTTATCTTCTACTATCTAAATTCATTTTTCAAGATTTTTTTTATTTCTTCAAACCATGGTCTATGTAAAGTGATTTTATTTATTTATCTTTTACTATATTTTATGAATAGTTTATTGAATTTATACAATAATTTAACTTTTAGTCATTAATTTCTGTATCGAAATGCATATATATGATTTGATCTGATGATACATAAACCACATTTATGTAAAATATTGTTATGTCTCATTTACATTATCAATTATATTATATTCAATAAAATTCTTATTAATTTCTTTAAGTATAATATTTATATTTATAATAAATATTAATAACTAAAATAAAATAAAATAAAATAAAATATTAAATTTAACTTATCGCCCAATGTGACGCACGGGCTAATAACTAGTTTCAGTAGTAAAATTATATATGTGCAAAACGAATACAATCAAATACTTAAATTAACTGGTATTTAATAACTATTGTATGTTTATTCTTTAGGTACCTTTCAAGACTTTTTCCTACTCAACAATATACATTTGAATTGCAACATAACACAATAATATATTTATTACAAAATAATATATATCATTATATTTTTGGTATTTTTTAAAATTACAATCTACAGGCTATATGATTTAATTAAGTGGAAAAATATAATGGACTATATCTTATTCAGTTGTATCTTCACCCAATGGTGTAGTACTACTACTACAATGAAATTACCTTACCCTATGTAAATAAAAACTTGTTGTATGGTTGTCTGTCTTTGCAATGCTTCTCAGTCTTTTTTGACATTCTCCAAGAACCCAGCTCCTTTATATAGAAATCAAGCCTGAATTTGAGAAATATTTCTATCATTAAACATATGGTTTCCACGTCGAATGGTATAGGTCTTATTTTATTTTTAATTAAAAAATAAATTGCAAATGAAAATGAAGTAAACATATAAAAAATAAAAAATAAAATCAATATCTATTCTCAACGCTCATATTATCTATCAAGTGTCGTCATAAATAATTCCTAAAATCAATATCGTTCAATATTCATAAAGACTCAATTTTTTTATTACTGTTGAAGTTGTTGATCCCTCCTAGTTTAAATTGATTCGTGAAAAATGAGTCACTAAATGATGGAGGGTCAGAGAAAAATAGAATAAAAGCACAAATGTTGGTAAGGAATATTTCATAGAAGAAGTACCCATATAGATAACAAGGCTAATAAATGTGTTACTTGTTATTTTTACTATAAATACTAATTTCTATAATTTGTTATTTTCTCTCTCTATGTAGACCTAATGCATTTGGCAATTTTGTTTGGTTTTTGTTATTTTCCACGTGAAAGTGAAAAGTATCCACATACTGACAACTTAAAAATGCAATTTTAGCTTTTTGGCGAAAATATTTATATATTATTTGAGTAATAGAAATATGTGAGAGGCATAAAATGAAGCCTAATTATTTTTTCCCCCAGCTTTATTAGTTCATCTCTAACCACAAAATAAGAAGTAAAAATTAGGAGCATAATCAAAGAGAAGGAAGATAAACAAATTAATAATACAAGGACATTTCAGATAATTAGAAGATTAGAAGAAGAAAAAAAAAAGGAAAAAAAGAAAGAAAGAAAAGGAAATACTACTCTAAATCACCATATGACTCGATATGAGATAATCAACGAGAAACTTATTGTAAAGCTGTTGATATGTCTTTTTATCTTTTTTCTATGGCTTGCATTTCTATGTCCAGAACTTCATATTATCGCCTTTCATCAGTTCCAGTACTCCTATAATTGGATTCGGATTTGGATCACGGAGAAGGGACTGTAATCAGAAAATGAAAAACATTAAAAAGGCAAATCGTCATTAAAGTTGTAAAGGAAAACATGGTAATATATATATATATATATATATATTTTCTAGTGGGAAGACCTCAAACATATCATATGATGCTTTAAACTTTATTCTGTTATTAAATTTGATATTTTTACAATAAACGACTTTCAATAGTATTGGCAAACTTCAAATTTATCATCTACAATAGTCATAAAAATTGTCGAGTTAAAAGGAAAAACGAATAGCAAAAGAAATGAAATTTATGTTTAAACTTTGAATCATCAATAAACTAATTTTCCTCCATCTGGACAAATTTCTACTAGCAAGTATACGGTACACACACACACACACACACACCATATATATATATATATATACACACATGTAGACATGCAAAAAGACAAAGTCCAATGCCAACAGAACATATATACACACATACCCCATAAGTGTGTGTGTGTGTATATCATGTCGAATATGTCCAGGTGTATTTGGATAAAATTTTCACAAGAATTCAGGGCACTTTTAGCAACTTAAAATAAATAATAGTGAAACATTCAAAATCTACTTCCAATTGAACACACCATAAGCAGGGGAGGGGAGTTATCTTAAACATTAAAAAAGATTGAACTATCAACTATCCCCGAAAAATCCATTTTTCATAGCAGAACTAAATTCGGCAGAAGCATTCTGCCTTTGGTATTTAATCAAGATTTATTGAAACACACATTACCAACATTTGACATATGCAGTCATCACCCAACTAAACATCAATTGAGATACAATTTAAACGTTGTGGATATTGTGTGATTTGTGTTAAAATATTGATATAAGACTTTAACATCATCATGAATATAAGTATATTAAATAATTATGCATAAAAATAACCAAATTGCATAAAATATGAAATAAAATGAGCTGGATCACTGGAAAGTCACAACACTTGTCGCTATCCTAAAGTCACGATTGCCTCCTTTCGTGCGGGTACTATCGGCTGATCATGACTCCAAGATAAAATCCCATTAGCTCTTAGCAGTGTCTCATCCCATGTGCAGGAGCATGAGGAGACTAGGAACCCGTCCATAGTCATGTTGCCCAAACACAGAAATTCTTATTGGAGAATAGTATGAAATAGGGACGCAAATGAGCTGAGCCGAGCCGAGCTTTGACCATTTTTTCAAACTCGAGCATGATGAGCTTAGGAAATCGAGCTCGAGCACTTGTTCGGGCTCGGCTCAGCTCAGCTCGATTCATTAGGCTCAAACTCATAATCAAGCTATAGGCTCGAGTTCGGCTCGGGCTCAAGAGTATATTTTATTTTATTATATTTAAAATTAGCCATAGGCTCGAGCTCGAAAAGATAAATTATTTTATAAAATAAAATAAAATTAGTACATATTATTATTATTTTTATATATAAATATTTTTTTAAATAAAAATATAGGCTCATGAACCGGCTCACAAGCTTGCAAACAATAATTATTTGGCTCGAGCTCGGCTCTGCTCGAAACTTACACGAGCTCGGCTCGAGCTTGAACACTTTTTGAGCCAGCTCGTTAGCCTCACAAACTGGCTCGGTTCGTTTGCTCGTGAGCTTGTGAATAAGAATTATTTGGCTCGATCGGCTCTGCTGGAAACTTACACGAGCTCGAACACTTTTCGAGCCAGCTCGTCAGACTCATGAACTGGCTCGGTTCGTTTGCATCCCTAGTATGAAAGACTCTAAAACTTATCAATTCTATGTGCCCAAAATAGATTAAGGCCCCTTTGTATAATGGTAAAAAGTTTGACCATTAGAAAGAAATAACGGGCCAATAAAACCATCATAAAATACCATAAATTCAATTATAATTAAGCCCAATAATTATAAAATAGAAGTGGTCAAACAATTATAAAATGTGTAATAGAATAATTAGTAGGGCTTAAATATAAAATGAACAAAGTAAAGAGGCACATTAGATATGGAATTAAAACACATAATAAAATGGTATTTGTGGAAATAAAATAAATTGAAGAAATTTTAAAGCTTATTTCCAACAATCCCCAGCAAGGTTTAAAATTTCTAAAATCAATATATTAAAGAAATATGGTGGTAATTTATACCGTGCAATCAGTGCATGTGCCTTCTGGACTTGAACATGCACTCAGTGTTGGCAATATTTGTTTGAGGGAGCCGTAATAGACTTAGACTTGAATTAGGTCCCTTGAGCCAAAGTTCAATTACCACATACACGATATTGACTTTAGGACATAAGGCGGATTAGCGCATTAATGGCCCTGTACTCAATCTTGATTCTCGTGAGGTCTCTAGGGTTAGCCGAAACCTATAGCCATAACCCATGGCAACTCTCATTTAGGTGAGCCCTCCAAAGGTATGTGTGACCCATACCTTGCGAAAATCCCACTTTGATCTCAAACCCAACCTAACATCATATTTGTCATAGCATTTCACCTTAGAGATGAGAATGAGGCATCTCAAGTACACTCTTTTTACAATTAGTGCTATATATGAGTCATGCAGTACGAATTGTTTCTACCCATTGAACCTTCTTCATGGAGTCTCCAATCACAAAAGTTGGGTTACTTCCAAAGGTGACTCCTTTACAAGCTTAGCTCATTCCCTCGATAATTAAAGGATCTAGCCTCTGCGCTAGTCCCCGAGTCAATTCTCCATCTCATAGAATATAATTTTACATGCCTTTTATTTCATTCTTTTTTTCTCCTCTTTGTGTCACTCAATTTTGCACGTGCATCTGTTTTGTAAGATAAAATTCCACTGATAATATATTATTAGATCCATGAAAATAAATCTAAATATCACCTGGAGATTCTTTAGATAAACTCTCAAATTCACTTAACCCCCACATTTTCCTTATAATTTGGAGAAAATAAACAGTGGCAATACCACTAATAATTAATGATGACCACGTCAAAATAAAATCCCCACATTTCTCTTGTAAGTAGTACATAAGTAATCTCTTACCTCCATATTTTCATACTTTTATATATGGAGTAACGATAAGCTCTTACAATAAAAAAGTATTAAAATGCAAATAAAATAATTTTTTTTTATCCACACATTTTCCTTATAATTTGGAGAAAGTAAATAAGTGTAAGTAATGGCAATAATAATGACCACAAATTGCACAAAATACTCATTACTTAATTTTATGAATCCTAGCCATTATAGATATAGAGATCAAATATATATCCAATCATTAGTAAATATTTGCTCCATGCAATTAATTTTCATGAAGAACAAAATATCTCCATCGAGCATTAACCACTATAACAGGAAATAACTAAAGGCAAACTATTCTTTGTCTTTAAAGTTGCATGATAGAAACACATATAATTTGTCAAACTTAACAATAGAGTGGTTATTTTCTAAGTCAATAATCAATTTCAAAATAAAGCCATTTTAGAAAAGAAAATGGCTGTTCAACTTCAAAATTCAATTAATGGCAATTTTTTTCCTTCATAAATCAGCAATTTGCAGCTCTCAAGAAATATATAAGTAACATTAGATCATCTTATGTAGTTTAAGCATCTCAAAAATCATAACATAAATCAATAATACACACTTTATGTGCTTTGACAAAATTTTAATGAAAATTCACATCCCACCATTTATAAGAAAGATCCTCCCTTAATTCTAACAATTTCTATACTCTAATACAAATGTCTGACTTGTGCATTTATACGAGGGCTAACAAGTTATAAATAATATTTAAGCAATATTTTATTACTTGTTAGTGGATTTGAAAGCATCAAGCTCCACTTCTAATGGTCAAATTATAAACTAAAGTTGATGAAGAAAATACTTAAAACTCACTAAGAAATTATATTGTAAACCATAAAATATAACTTCCTATTAATGGATCATTAGTTAATGACTAGCATTGAAAACACATTCAAGGACAATTACTCCATTAGTCAAGTAGCCGTTGAGGTTATGTAACTCTAAACATATGTTAAAAAGAAAGGAAAATCATAAAAAGAATTTAATATGAATCAAATATTTTGTCTTTACTTTCTTCCCAAGTATTCAAAAAATTGGACCATTCATTGAACTAGAAAACTTACTGATTCATGGTTCACTGGTTCAACTATTGGTTGGACCGTAATTGAACCACAATTGAACATTGACATCATAATTACGCAATATATATTTTTATATTATATATATTACTTAAAAATTAATAAATTGCCAAAATATAAAACATAAAGAGCTTAAATGAATATATTTTCACAATCCAAATTTCACAATTCATACTATAAATGATCACCACAATTTAAATATTTCAAGTGTAAAGTTTAAATATGATATGGAGGTGTACCTTAACCTTAAAAATTAAAAAAATATATTAATTTCATTAAAAATTAAATGGAAAAAATAGCTCTGGTTTAATTAAATCATGAGCAGTTCACCAGTTCGAACTGTCCAACCACCGGTCTGAATGATTTTAACAAAATAAGATATTTTTTTAATTTTTTGATTTTATGAGAAAACTGGACTAGTTCGATGGCGGGTTGATGGTTCGAACGGCCGATCTGATCCGATCCGATTTTTTAAACCGTGCTCTTCCCATGATACATAGGCTTTCCAGCTCACCGTTGATTTAGCAAGCCACATGTAATTTTTATTTTCCTTTTGTGTGTGTGTGTGTGTGTGTGTGTGTTGAAACTCCAAGACTTCCATATTTCTAATCGCATTAGTAAAGAAAGCTGCATGTACATAGTGCACGTGTTACACACTAGGTGACTACAAGACTGTACTTGCTTTACAACGTGTTGGAATATTATGTGACAAATGGGCTTTGCATAAGAAAAGCATGTGTACTAATGTTTGCATATTTCAAAGTCCCAATTCAATCTATAAAACCAAATCTTGAAAACAATATTGAGGAAGAAAAATTAGGCAGTGGCAGTCACTTCAAAGCAAATGGTAGATAGATACCTTATATCATTCATCAAATATGAAAAAAAAAAAGAGGGTAATTACAAAATATGATTAGTCAAATGAAATTAAATTTTATTAGGGCAAATTGGTTTGCTTGTCAATTGGGACTACAATACTCATTATGTGGTCAGTGTATGGGGGCTAGTTTAGTATCTTTGGTATTAGCCTTGTTGAATAGTTTAGATTTAATAGTTTTAGGAAGGAGTGATGTCTTTAATTGTTTATATTAGAGTGCAATTGTGGTTCCATAGATTAGGTATTAATCGAGTTGAAATGTTAAATTGTGTCAGCAGGTGGTCAAGGACTCGATATGATAGAATCAACTTTTGATTCCTCTGATAATTACTGTGAGTGCCTAAGCCTATAATTATTATATGATATTGCTTTTCAAAACCCAGAAAGATACATGTATAGTAATGCATGCTTTGAAACTTCTTTCCAATATACACTGCACTATAACTGTATTTCACTGCGCACAAAAATTTATTTTGTTTCACGATACAAGAAAACATGTACTTTATGATTTTAATGCTCTAGATTAGCAACTAAATTCAATGATCAACTGATTATTGTTACCGTTAGTTGGATCCAACTTGGTCTGGGTGTGCAAGGGACTTCGTTGAGCAGCAGCGTGCTTGCCAGTTGGACCCCAAGCCCCCATGGCCTAAACCCCCAGCACACAACAAAAGCCTATTGTGGCTGAGATAGGTCGTAGGAATTCCCGGGGACGCTCGGGTACTATTTTGGTAAGGTCACACCTTGCTTGGAGCGATAAGAGATTGTTACGGTGGGAGTCATAAGGTTAACTGGCTACAACAAACTATGTCTGATCATCGCATTTGAGTTGTTAGTCTAGGAAACTGTTTATTAAATTCTTGATTCATTACTGCTTGACTATTTAATGATTTCCACTTATGTTTTTCTCAAATATTTTCACTGTACAAATTATGTTAAATTTACGAACTCACATTGCACACACTTGCCATTCACTGAGTGTTTTACTCACACTCCTATATTTTAAATTTTCTTCTGGCAGATTTAGACCCTTAGCCCTAGTGAGGATGTTGAACCTGCTTCGGATGAGAACCAAAATTCAAGGTTTTCTTTTTGAAATGAGGACTCTACAGTAGCCTTGGCTTTATTGCTATGTTGGCAAATTAGTTATTCTCCTTTAATGATTTTCCAGTTGAGGGAAGAATATTGGGCATTTTAAGTTTTATGTTGGAAGAATTATTCGAATCATTATGAATTTTGGAGTTGTTCTTTATTTTATTTTTTTTTGACACTAGAAGAGAAATTTTCATTGCACCTCAGAAAAAATTACATTATTTAGATATGCAGGAAGATGGTCTTCCCACACAAACGGTTCAGACATAGAAACCGAGGACCTAGCAATACAATGCGCCACCTGATTCGCTGAACGACGAATAAAACATACCTTGCTACTAGGGATTTCAAAAAGGAGAACTCTACAATCATCTATCACCATTCCAAAGTAAGAAGCATCCTCAACATCCAAAAGAACTGCTTGTACTACCATAAGAGCATCTAATTCAAAGATAACATTTGATAGGTTCCTACTCTTTATCCAACTGAGAGCTTCCCGAAATGCAATAGCTTCTGCCAAAGTTGGAGACACTAAGCCCCAATGAGGAATAGCCATGGCTGCTTGACAAATTCCAAACTCATCTCTAAGTATGCAGCTTGAGATAAACTTGTTGTCAGGTGAGCTTAATGCTGCATCTGTGTTGCACTTAAACCAACCGTTTGGTGGGTGTTTCCAGTAGGTATCAGCAGCAGTTTGCTGATTGCATGAGGTTGAATTCTTTTCCTTCTGTGCAAGAGCTATGTTATTTAACATATTTTAGTGACCATTATTGTCACATTATTTAATATTGTTTATTTGAGATCAATTTTCACGTCTCGAGACAAGACTATATGGTTAGATTTTTAGGTGTGACATGAATGTTTTTCATGTTCCAGAAATTAGAAAGAATTTAGTTTCTACAACTCTGCCATGTAAGAGAGGTTTTAAGATTGTACTAGAGTTTGATAAGATTATTGTAACTAAGAATGGCACCTTCATTGGAAAGGGCTACTCATGTGATGGAATGTTCACATTAAGTATTAATAAAATGAATTATTTGAATTATATTGTTGAGTACTTTCCATTTACCTTATGGCATCATCGTTTGGCACATGTTAATTATCGAACTTTAATTCATATGTCCAAAAAATTGTTTAATTTCTTATGATAATAAAGAAAAAGAAAAATGCCAAATTTGCATTCGAGCAAAGATGACTAAGAAACATTTTCCTAAAGTTGAAAGAAAAACAGAGTTATTAAAACTTGTGCATACTGACATTTGTGAATTAAATGGCATGTTGACTAGAGGAGGAAATAGATATTTTATTATGTTTGTTGATGATTTTTCAAGATTTACTAGTCTTTTTGATGAAAAACAAAAGATGAGGCATTTAATATGTTTAAAGTTTATAAGGCTGTTGTTGAAAATCAAATAGGAAAGAAAATTAAAATTTTAAGAAGTGATAGGGGTACTTAATATTCTTTCTCTGGTTTTAATTCATTCTTTGAAGAAAATGGCATTGTACACCAGACTACTACATCTTATACCCCACAACAAAATGGCCTAGTAGAAAGAAAAAATAGGACATTAGTTGAAATGGTAAATGCTATGCTTCTAAATACTAAATTGCCTAATAATGTTTGGGGTGAAGCATTGCTTACCGCTTGTTATGTGCATAATAGAGTACCTTCAAGAAAATTAAAATGCATCTCGTATGGGTTATGGAAAGGAAGAAAACCAAACTTGAGTCATCTAAGAGTGTGGGGGTGTTTAGCATTCTATAAAGTTGTTGATCCCAAGAGAACTAAATTGGGACCAAGAGCTAATAAAAGTATTTTTGTGGGATATTCAGAAAGTTCCAAAGCACACAAGCTATTGGATTTGGATTCAAACATCATAGTGGAATCTCGAGATGTTGAATTTTTTGAAAATAAGTTCTCTAAAGATTCCACTAAAAATATTGTTCAAACACAACAAACTATTAATCATGGTTCTTCTTCTAGTAAGAAAAGAAAAGTATCTAATCCTCTTATGGAACAAAGAAGAATTCAAAGAACTAGAAAAGCGAAATATTTAGATCCTGATTTCATATCCCTAGACTCTATTGTCTTCTTCATGGAAGGAAGTAGAACCACCATACTCAAAGAAATACCTATTATTTTAAATGTTGAAGGGTATTCTAAAACATTTAAGGAAGCTATGGCTTCAAGAGATTCAGCTTTTTGGAAGGAAGCCATAAATGATGAAATGGACTCATTGTTAGCCAATAATACGTGGGTTCTTGCAGACTTGCCACCTGGCTCTAAAGCAATTGGCTGTAAATGGGTATTTTGGAGAAAATATAATACAGATGGGTTCACACAAACCTTTAAAGCTAGATCGGTAGCAAAAGGTTTCAAGCAGAAAGAAGGCATAAACTATTTTGATACCTATGCACTTGTGGCTAGAATAACATCATTAGAGTACTGGTTGCACTAGCATCTATATATAACTTACATGTTCATCAAATGAATGTTAAGACAACCTTTTTAAATGGTGACTTTGATGAAGAGGTGTACACGGAACAACCTAAGGGCTTTGTCCTTCCCAGAAATGAAAAGAAAGTTTGCAAATTAATCAAGTCACTATATGGCTTAAAGCAAGCACCAAAACAGTATGAAAAGGTGGTTAGAACCACCAACAATGATCACTAAAACAATTACACATACAGTGACCATAACATTTTGGTTGGTAAAAATTGATTTTTTGACAACCAAGTTATTGGTTGCAATAGTTTTAAAAAAGTTGCAATAGCTATGTTATTTAACATATTTTAGTGACCATATTGTGACAATAATGTGCAATTGCTAAAGAATATCTTTCTAGTAACAAAATAGTTGGTTGCAACATTTTTCATATTGTCGCAAAGTTTACTACATTTTTTATAATTTAGTGACCAAAATATAGACAATTTTGCTAATATGTTTAAATTAGAGTCCAAATAATTCTTGCACAAATAGCTTATAATTGGTAGCTACTGTGTACACGTTAACAAACATAGAATGGTTGCATAAGTAATTTGAATTGGCTACTAAATGTATGTATTGCTAATTAAATAATAATTACAAAAGAAATTGAGCTTGTTACTAACACGCATACGAATGTCAACTAGAAAAAATTGAGATTGACTGTCAATGTACCAAATCAGTAACCAAATAGTACTACAAAAAATAATTTGAACCAATTATTTATATAATAACAATCAAATGGTGATTCCAAACTATTACATAACAAACTATATGGAATATTCTTCAGATTTCCCTCCAGTTTTCTTCATATAGCTCTTAAAATATGTCCTTGAACCTAAAATAATTAGAAATGACATAAATGTTGTGAATACGTTCAATAGCCATTGAACAAGTTGGAAAACAAATAGTATTTAAACAATTAGGGATTAAACTCTTAAAAAAAATCTCAAGGGAACTTACCTTTTTCATTAAGTAGTTCTCAAATATACGAAACAATATGAAAATATTATCTTTTCCACACTTGTCAATAATCACAATACCAACATTCACAATTTTTCTCAAAAATATCTAGGTTAGGATTAGCCTGCAGTCAAGTCTCAAGAGCTCATGCATGCAAAATATTTATTTTTCAACCAGATAAAGGAAAACGAAAGGGGAAAAAGGCAAGTAATAAAAACACAAAATGTGATTTTTTTATAGAAAATGTAACTAAGATAATGCCTTCTTAAAGTAGTCACAAAACGCATATATGATTCCTTGAAAATAGATTTCACAAAATATCCAACCTAAAAATTCCAGGAAGAATATCAAAGTAACAAAATCCATAGTTAGTCTAACTATGTTTTAGAATAGAAAATAAAGAACTAAGCTTAGATTTGCTTTAGTGGACCCTAAGTACTTGATTTACTTCTTTCCTAATTCTATATAAGAAAGGAGATTGTTGGTGGTGGAAAGTGGATTCATATTATCTCATTTATTAGAATGATACTTATTTCTATGCTTCAATTCAACGTATTTTATTTTCTTTCTGTAACTTGGCAACATAATTACAAATTCCCGAAGACACAGAAAGAAAATAGAAAAGAAAAGCAAAATGAGAGGAGGTAGAAATCATACATGAGATGGAGTGGGTTTGTTGGAAATGATAAATTTGAAATTGGACAGTTGGGTGCCCAACAAATTAAACTTTTCCTTCAACTATAGTTGCAATAACAATAAAAAATTTCAAATTTCAATTATAGAATACAATAGCTGAACCTGGGGTTGTGTCAATAGCTTCAACTAAACATGCTTAGTTATGAAAATTGTGAAAAATTAAAAGAGAGAGAGAGAGAAGAGAGAGGAATGGGGCGAGAAAAAAAAGGGAAAAAAATATGCTTAGATTATGTATGTAATCACAATAGACTAACGACTGTCTTCTATTAACTGATTTAATATCTTTGTTGCTAGATTAAGCTTCCTCTTAGTGCAAAGAGTGCCTTTCATAATATTATACTTCACCATGTCAGGTGCAAATCCACTAACTCTCATGCTACTCAATACTTCATTAGCTGAATCAATTTGATTCACTTTACATAAAACACTAACAAAAGCATTGTATGCAAATATATTAGGTTCACCATATGTATAAAGAACTCGCAAAACTTTAACCACTTTATCCACACATATCGAGTTGAGAACCCCTTTATGAATTTCGTGCAGAGAGTTACTCTATTTATGACTTAAATTCACTGCGCACTCAAGAGAAGAAGAGCTTTATAATAATTCCTTGATTTTCATGACCTATGGAGCAATTTCAGAAATTGGGCTTCTGTAAAGTCATTATAATCATTGTAGGAGGGCAGATGACTTAGTCTAGCTTCAGTAGAAACCTAACCCTTTGTGGATTCCTATAATTTCTAATCTTCGGATACTATGGCCTTTGCATCTCAAAATAGGGTAGTGGTGTTGTAGTCAGCATAAAAAATGAGACCTCGAGGAAAGAACTCAACATAAAAAAGTTGTAGTCATTAGTTACCTATTCCTTACTATATTCAGTTCTCAGGAGCATTATTGTGGCAAAACATAGAGAGAAAGAAAGAATACCTATGATTGCTAAAAGATGGGGTTGGAAAATGGCATATTTGCAACAGAAAAGAAACTTGTGCAGTTCTTTCTTTTTCCTGCTCCCTACCACCATTATATTCAGATTTTCATTAAATAATAGTGGATTATGAATTGTGTGTGTGTGTGTGTGTGTTTCCTAATATTGCTTAGTTAACAGTTGAAAGTTGATACCAATAATTTTGTTTCATTTGTACAATGACAAATTCTAGCTTAAGCCCCAATCTTACAATAGAACAATAATATAGAAGTAAAATATATGAAAACCAATAAAATATCAAACAATAGAAATTTTGCTAGCAAATCTGTTAAATACCTTATCAAAATTCTTGTACACATACAACTTGGAACAAGAATGACCAACAAACTGTCATTACTCTAAAGTTGTTACTGCTCAGTGCACATTTTTTTGTTCGTTCTTATTTTTAAACAAATGAATTGTGTTAAACAATTAATTATACAAAAAAAAAAGAAGAAAAGAATTGCGTTAAACAGTAAATGTTTGATGTTGTTTGGCTTTGACATTTGTAAACATTTTGTATGTTCTTTTGTAGTGACTTGTACATATATTTCCTTTAATATTGTGAACAACATTTATAGCATGTTTATGATCTAGTAAACTTTGAAATATTATTATAATGATGATATATGAGTGTGTACAAGGTTAATGCATTCATACGTATTACAAGTAAAATGTATATATTCAATGACAATCTTTTGAATTTTAATTCAATTTAATTAATATAAAATAAATTAAATGTCAAAACTTTGAATGAATTTTTATTTTCTTTAAATAAAAATTTTGAATTAGAAAAATTCAAATTTAAACTTACTATTATTTATGCAATTATTATTTCTTCTTCTTCTTCTTCTTCTTCTTATTCTTCTTCATTATTATTATTATTATTCATATTCAGCTTCTTAATCAAATTTAGCTCAAAATAAAATTTAGCTCTATAAACTAATTAAAATGGTTTCTTATATTCCCATGAAAAGTACTTAGTGACATAGTCGATTGGATCATTGAGTATTTTTTAGCAACCATGTAAATTTGCTAACTTGCAAATATTTTCTTTAGTGACCATATATTGTTGGTTGCTATAAGTAAATGCTTAGCAACCAAATTAGTTGGTTGTTCATGATCAATTTAAAAAGACTTACAACAATCATTCAATATTTTGTTGCTAAATTGGTCACAAATAATGTTTATATATCGCGACCATAAAAATTCTCGCCAAACATTTCATCTTTGGTTGCTATATTACTAGTTAAGATTGGTCAAATTATAGCGACCATTTGTAGCTACCAAATATTAGTTGGTCACAAAAACATTCACGTAACTTGATTTTAGCAACCAAATTACTTTTGGTCACTATATTTGTATATTCAACAACTATTTTATCATCGTCGCTGAGAATTTGGTTGCTAAAATCAAATTTTCTTGTAATGATAACAATGCTGATAAATGTGTATATTCTAAGTTCAAAGACGAATATGGAGTGATTGTGTGCCTTTATGTTGATGAGATGCTCATTATTGGTACAAATTGGAAGGGAGTGATGGAAACTAAGAAGTATTTATCCTCACAATTCAAGATGAAGGATTTAGGTGAGGTACATACTATCTTACGAATTAAAGTAAAGAAACATAGTGAGGGCAATGCTTTATGTCAATCCCACTATATTGAAAAAATATTACATAAGTTTAAACATTTGAATATAAAGGAATTTAATACTCCATTCGATGTCTCTACTAAGCTTACTGGAAATTTTGGTAGAGTTGTTGCTCAAGTAGAATATGCTAGTGCAATAGGAAGTCTTATTTATGCCACACATTACACTAGGCTAGATATTGCTTTCGTAGTATGTAAGTTATCAAGGTACACGAGTAACCCTGGCACTGATCATTGGAAAGCAATTGCCAGAGTTCTAGGACATCTTAAAAGAACCATTAGTCTTGGATTATTCTATAAAAATTATCCAGTGGTATTAGAAGATTTTACTGACACTAGTTGGATAACTAGTGCAAGATATAATAAATCCATGTCTAGTTGGATATTTACACTAGGTGGTGGAGCTGTTTGTTGGGGTTCAAATATACAAACATGTATCACTCACTCCACCATGGAGTCTGAATTTGTCGCATTGGCAGCTACATGTGAAGAAGGAAAATGGCTAAGAAATTTACTTTTGGATATGGAGTTGTGGCCACAACTGATGCCAACCATTTCGTTGTATTGCAATAGCGAAGCTACTATGTCTAGGGCATTCAACAAGATTTATAATGGTAAATCTAGACATATAAGTTTAAGGCACAAATATGTGAGACAGTTGATATCGGATGGAATAGTTACAATTATTTATGTTCGTTCATGTGATAATTTGGTAGATCCTTTTACTAAGGGACTCCCAAGAGATTTAGTGAGATCTACCTCCATTGGAATAGGGCTAAGATCATTTTATTAAATCAACAGTAATAGGAACCCAACCTTCATATAACAAGGTTCAGTGGATACAAACAAGTTGATAACAACTGATTATGGTACTAATACTTGTGTTAGTGCGGTACTGTTATGATAGTTAAGGTAAGTGGCTTACTCTTAATGAAGTTTCGCCTAAAATAACAGGAGTGTAATGAAACTTCACCTATATGAACATCAGAAGTAGTACCACTTCTAGTAGAGGTTTGAGGTTAACCTTTGTATATGTTCATGAAACCAAGTGGAGCACACGGCCATGACAAGTGCTCAAGGTTAATAAGAGCTTCCTTTATGATTAGATAACTTATGTGTGCGGTAGTTCTGGTTTTAATGGATATGAATCATGGTTTAGAGCTTAAGGCCACCATTAATTTCATTACAACTTTGAAATACTTGTACTAATTGAAGGTTCAAATCGAAAGATACCTTCTTGTATGCATAAGTTTGTCAAGACTTATATTTGTTCAATACGACAATCTAAGTGGGAGATTGTTGGAATATATTGTTAGCTTGTGTATTGGAAAAAAAAGAATTAGTGGGAGTTTGTCCCACATAGGAAAATAAAAAAAGAGTTTTATCTTATATAAATTACTTGTGGTATATAGTATTTGAATAAAAGATCATGGAAAGTGTGGGAGCTAACATATATTATTTATATTTAAAAGCACTTAACACTTTGCAAGTTTGCATGCATGCGTGTAAATTAATTCTACAAGTTACTTGTTTCATTTTTATTTATGTAATTATTTAATTATTAAATTTTTTATTTAATTACAAAATAAAATAAAGGTCATATCTTCTATGAAAAGATTTAATATTTCATGAAAAGTTGTATCAGATGATTTGAGTTAAACAGACATGTTGTTTAACTTAAATGGTGCATCAGCTCATAGTTAATAGATATATTGTTTCATTAATTATAAATACATAAGGCTCTTTGTGAATTTATTACTGAGAAAAAAAAAGCTAGAAAAATAATTTTGCAATCTTTGTTCTTTACAAATATATTATTAGAAATCATAAAAGAAGTTCTGAATGAACTCTTCAAGATTGCCACTCGCAAAGTTTGGTGGTTTTGTTATATCCTGTGGGTGAATTGCCTTATTAGATCCATTGGCAATTCTTTAGAGTGTGGACAAAAATCACCTTAAGAATAGTATCATCACACCTCAAGATCACGGTCAAATTTACTGTTTTCATCTAAGGTTTTCTAACATGATGTCATGTAGACTATTAGTAAAATTGGCAACAGTCAACAAAAGCTTTACAATTCCCCACTACTTAGCCGTTAACAGCATTTATGGAGTAATAAGTGAAAACTTTCGTGAGGTTTGCTGGTCGTCAAAATATTTTTAAAGCATAACTACTGCACTTAATTGATATTACACTAATTTCACCTGCCAACGGTCTAACTTTTCATGAAAACTGTAAAATAATGATCCCATAAAATAAACAAAAAATAACAAAATAGTGTGGATCATGCTCATACTGCTAAGTTGAGGAGAATTAGACATTAACAATATATTGAAATAAGAAAATCATACCTTTTCAGTACTTCAAGCTTGAAATAAGGACATTTAAGATTTACATTGTTGCTCTCAGATAATTTGATGACATTTAATATATTGAGAGTCAAAGCTGTAGCCACCATCGTTTAGCCTCCATACAAGATTCACAAGAACATTATCCATACATAAGATAAAATTTGATGTAAACGCAAATCATCAATTATGGCTTTAGATTGTTGTGGATATTGTGTGATTTGTATTAAAATATAGAAATAAGACTTTAACATTATCACAAATATAAATATATTAAATAAAAATGCATAAAAATAATAAACCAAACCGCATAAATATGGAATAAAATGAGCTGGGTCAATGGAGAGTCACGATACTTGTCGTTGTTGTTATAAAGCCATGATTGCCTTCTTGTGGGCACTATCGGCTGATCATGACTCCAAGATAAAAGTGTCATTAGCTCTCAGTAGTATCTCATCCCATGTATACGACCATAAGAAGATTAGGAACTCATCCATAGTAATGTTGCATACGCAAAAATTCTTATGGGATAATAGTATGAAAGACTATAAAACTTATCAATTCTATGTGCCCAAAATAGATTAAGGCCCCCTTATATAATGGTAAAAGTTTGACCATTAGAAAGAAATAATGGGCCAATAAAACCATCATAAAATACCATAAATCCAATTATAATTAGGCCCAATAATTATATAAAAAAAAAAGTGGTCAAACAATTATAAAATTTATAATAAAATTATTAATAGGGCCTTAAATATAAAATACACAAAGTAAAGAAGCACATTAGATGTGGAATTAAAACACATAATAAAATAGTATTTGTTGGAAATAAAATAAATTGAAGAAATTTTAAAGCTTATTTCCAATAAGAATGATGATGAAGAAGAATTTTCAGACGACCTATGCTAACAGAATAGATATATCCACATACACATCTCTTTTCCTTTAGTAGTTCATACATCAATTGTGACTTACTCAGACATGATACAATTATTTAAAAAGTTTCAATGGAGGATTGATGTGGACAATTAACCATGCAAGCGTAATTTGGTAAAAGAACTAAAAAAAGGCTTAGTAGACTTAATCAATTATTTAAACAAAAAAGCAGAGTGCCCTAGGACAAATTAAAACCATGAAAGAGGGCAACAAAACCCTAATGGGTCCAAGTTCACCAAGAAAAAACTATAAATACGAAGCCCCCAGAGAACTTGGATGGAAAAAGTTATTCGCAAAGAATCGCGAACTTTCAAAAACCTTCAAGAGCCAGTAATCTCTTTATACACATTCCAAAAAAAACGAACCGACATGCAGCTGTCTACCAAAAAGGACCATGTTCCATTTCTATGCAGTGTCAAGGATGGAATTATGTATAGAAGTGTTCTTGGTTTAGTATTTTACAACTCAATCATGGCTTTTGGGAACAAAACGGTTATTCTTAGTGTTTGAATGGAGGATGGAGGTGGGATATGATTCTTCTAAGAGTTTGTGGAGTTGTGGGATCTGTGTTAAGTACTATTGTAACTTTATTATTGAAATGTTTTTAAGGTTAATATAGAGGACAAAGTTGGATTAGGTGCCCTTTCCTAGAATCATTCCTTCTTAACTAACCCACAAGGGTTAAGGTAAGCTTTCCTTCTCAATAGCAAGGTCTAGGAAGCGATAACGAAGACTCGTTCTTTTCTGAGGTTGAGCAAAGTGGTATCCAAACTGCTTTCATTGTTGACTTTTCAATTTTAGCCTTCAGATTTCATTGTCCATTATACTTATTGGAACAATTAAAGGATATTTTTTGTAAAAATCAAAAACATACTTCTATTTTAAACACAGAAATGCCTTTCTTTTATTTTTATTTTTATAATAGTATATAGATAAAAAGGCACAAAATACTATAATACAAAAAAAAAAAAAAAAAAAAAAAGGAAGAAAGAAATTGCAATGAGCTTGGATCGAACACACAACCTTTAGTTTAAGGCTCTCCCAACTAAGCCATTCTCACTTGATTAAAATGTTTTGCTTTCATAAAATACGTATCTATTGGCATAACAAACGAGGCGTTTCATAAAAAGGAATCAAATATTAGTAAAAGAATTGGAACTATTGCTGCACAGAACTACTTAACAAAATCGCTTTTTCATATTATAATTGGATGTAATGATATTTTAAAATTATATTTTTGCATTGAGTTAAACCTTCTCGAGAAATCTTCCCTCAACAATATTGTTATATTATTTTCCACTATGTAACATCTGCTTAACATAATCATTTATTTCATTTTCGCTCAATATACAGACACCTTTTATGAAGAATAATGAAATATATGCTAGAAAGCCTAACACTTGAGGCTAAATAACATATTTATCCATCATCAATATTTCCACAAACATTCCTCGAGGTTTATTTAATACACAATAACCTCCTCTATGATATGCTCAATTACAACCACCTCTTTTAAGGTTTTTCAAATATACAAACAAACCTCTTGCCTCAAATATTCGAAGTACTTTAGCCTTTAATAGCTAATGTCACATACAAACTCTCTCTCACACACACACATTTAAATTTAGGTTGGCCATAGTATACTAGATTTCAAAACTTCATTTAAATTGATGATTCATCTTCCTTTTTTTTTTTTTTTTTTTCTTTCTTCCCATAATTATCAAAAAAAAAAAACCCTCCATGGAAAAAAACACAATCGAATAATGCAATTTAGGTTATTGGGTTGGGAGATTAGGAGAACAAATTTAACCATAACTATAAGAGGAAATTTTAAAGTGCCTTTTATTTGCTTGTTTCAAGAATATGAGCGCTTATCATAGTTATATATTGGCAAAAATAAGAAGGTAAATTTATGATATGATAGAAAAAATAAATATGCTTTGTTAACTTTAAACAAAATAATTCCAAATGGATATTTAATTGTATGTATTTTATCAAATATAAGCTTTTCACTATAATTTTAAATTGTTGAGAGAAATTATAATTTTTCAAACTTTTCTTACATACCATAGAGGCATATTTCAATAATTTATGACTAGCAGTCATTTGCACACAGTCCCAACGCAGATAAATATTTTTAACTAATCATATTATTTGACATATTCTCATATTCATTGTACTAAAAGTTAACATACATCTGAAGTGTATATTTATATTTTGCGTAATATGAAGATAGCAATCATATAATGTAAAAGTATCATAGTTCATTATCAAATTAAAGAATTTTTTTTTAATTATTAAAATATTGAATTTATTTTTTTATAAGAAAAGTTTTTAATAAATGGTGGCTATATGACATGCAAATTTTATTAAACATGTAAAATAAATAAAAGGATAAATTTAGTGTATTTAAAATTTGGTAGCATAACTTTCATGTTTGAAAAGAAAGAAGCTTTCTTCATAAGTAGTATAGATAAATAATATATAATTTCTATTTAATACATACCTCAGGTAAATTATTCAAATGTCACAATTAAAAATAAAAACTTAAGTAATTTAATAAAAAATATCAATTATTGTTAGATAATCATATCATGATCATAAACCAGATTAATTAGTTATGCTTGAGAAATAATTTTACATAATTTAGCGCATGTGTGCAGGGATGGCAATGGGGCGAGGTAAAATCAGAACCCGAGCTCAACCCGTCCCGAATAGGACGAGTTTGGGGTGACTTAACGGGGTATGGGCGCGATTTTTCTAACCCGAATTATTTGGGGCGGGGTTTGGCTTTCACTAGCCCCGCCCCGCCACCCCGAATAATATAAAAATTATATTATATATATAATAAATAATATTATATATATAACAATAAATATATTGTATATAAATTATTTTATATTTTTTAATTAAAAATAATGTCCAAACCAAATTGTTTATGGTTCCACACTTCCACTTCCCATTAGGTTTTTTTTTTTCTCATTCCCACCCATTGTTCATTTTCCATTGGTACCAGGCGAGGTATGGTAGAAATTTGTTGGACTTAAAAATTTTCAATTTTCTTATTTTAATGTATAAAAATTTGAATATTGTGTTCATTATTACTTTAATTCTATTCTTATCTCCTATTTTGTTTTTAAAAACTTATCTTGTTTGCATAAATTTTTCATTTTTATACCTAAAATTTGAATTTGAATTTTAATTATTATCAAGTGATTCTGATTTAATATTTTTCTTAATTTATTCAAATTTTTCTAATTCTTTCCGGCCAACCAAACAAGACTAGGTGGGGCGGGGCGGGGTATAGTCTCGCAGGGCAGGGCATGGGGCGAGCCTAACCCGCCCCAAACCCGCTCCATTGCCATGCATACACGTGTGCAAGGATAGGACGTTTTAAATTTGCCCCAAACAACTCATTTACATTCAACTCAATTTTTATTGTGATTTAGTATGCTATCCAATCTGTACTGATGTTTTTACCATTACTTTCTAGAGAAATATCATAAACTTACTGATTTTTCACCTCTAAGATTCAAATGACTTGGATCAATTGTACCCAATGAAAATATATTTACGGTTTACAGACGAGGAGGTTAAGCCGGAAATATAGAAAATAAAATTTTAATAATATCATGCGCATGTGCTTTATCATACTTCTAGTTTTGATTTTGTCATTGTTGAGGAAATGAGGAGCATTCTCATTTCTCCCTACCAACACAAAATTAAGGGGACGAGCTTTCTCCACACTTCGTAGTCTAGACGTTAAAAAGAAAATGCTTCTTAATATAAAATCCAGACATATGGAGACTGCTTTCAGCACTGAGGTATGTTGAAACAATTCCTGTTACCCAGAGAGCCAAAAGTAAGGCAAAATTATCCATGGGACCTGACACACTTTCCCTATGATTTAAAAGATGCGGAAAGGAAATGCATTATCCCACTGCTTTCCGTAGCCCTTCATGAGAGGATATCTGAAAAAATCTGCAAAATATTAGGCTCATTTTTCCATTTCGTTTTCAACAAACAAGAAAAGCCATCCTCAGGAGGACAAGGAGAAGAAGAAGAAGAAGAAGAAAATAAATAAATAAAAATAAAAACGAAAAAACAACACAAAATCAAACCGTGTTCATAGAGACGAGAGAGAGCTGTTCATTTATTGTAATTGTGATGCTTTGCTGTGTTTGATCCTAAGAGCTCATTTGTTTGGTGTGTTTACATTAGGTATGATATGCATGACTAAGATAAATAGTGAGTTATTGTATATTCTATCTAATGTTAATTTGATATCCAACTTTGATGTCCAACTTTGATTGTTTGCTTGGTATGATTATCCCATTTGACAAACTACAATTTATTTCCAACTTAAGCTGGAAAATATATCACACCTCAAGGCTTTAATACGCAAGCCAAGTTTGGTCTTAAATGAATGCCGAGCTCTAACTATATCAAGAGCTTTTAAAAATGAAACAAACATTGAAATTGAGTTAGATTGTATATCTATCATGTAATATCAAAGTAAGCAAATATTGATTTAGGACTAGGAACCTATATCATGCAATTGAGAAACTTCCCCAGCATGAGCTGAAAATCCACTTATATGAGATTCATGAGTACTATTCACCAGGATTCTACTAACAGTGGAAACCAGTGCAGAATTATTTAAACACATGAAAACTATAATGAGCTGCCATGGGATACAACTGCAGAAGGATTAGCATAAACAGGGGCATCAGAAAATTGGAAACGATTGCTTTAACTATGGAAACAAGCATCATGAGCAGTTGAATTTTACCTCAAGTAGCAAGATTGGATGCTGAAGCAGCTACAGGTGGACCATAAGAATATCTCCAAGCTCCACATGCAATACATTTGTCCATCTTTACATCATTTTCCAACGTACAAAATCTACATGACCAGATCGCAGTTTTCAGTTTACCATCTTTGGGTTTTTGGGTTCTACATAGCTCGCATATTGGAGCTAATGGCTACAACAATAAAGAGAAACAATTAATAGATATATCAAGTTCTTGAATACTAAGGATGGGGGTCAACTAGCTGAAAGAATCACTTTTAAGTACATGATTGTCAATGCTACAAAAATGCAGAATGGTAAAAGCCAACCTAACTTAGCTACATCATTAATTTTTTTTAGAATAAGATTATGCCAAAACTTCTAATGAGAATGACCGCAAAAGTTGGGAGAAATGGCAATATAAGTCACTGTTAGAAGTTTTCCATTTGTTTATCATATGATGTCACACTCATTTGTCAAAGAACATATAGATATGTGCTCGAAACAAGTGGAAACAAGCAATGGCAGAAGTAACGGCAAAAAGCATTACTTCTTTCACCAACTTTGAAAGGCCATTGTGGCTTAATTATAACGAATGATAACAGTTGAAGAATAAAGATAATTCAGACTTAGCCTGATGATGAAGAAAAATGATATTTGAAGAAAAACCAAAAATGAGTAAATAACTCACTGGATTCAACAAAGTGCACGCTGTACATTGCCTTGTGCCACATTGGTCATTGTGTATCAGGTCACTGCCAGATATGGAGGAAGAAGTTAAAGCTTCTCCAGATAACCTTTTTCGGTAATTCTTATTAGGAGGCATTTTATCTGAAGAGAATGTGGACCCAGATTTTGAATCAGCTTTAGTGGAGTCTATAAAAGTGGACTCTTTTCCACCATCAGCAGACTGGAGTACAGAAACATCATCCGACTCTCGGCTTCTTTTCCGAGATTTTACCTTCATATCATGTTCATCAAACACAGTGCTTGAGGCTTCAGAACAGCATCCCTTATCAGAAGATTCATCTTCTCCCGATAAATCACAGAATTCCGAGCCACACCAGATATTATCCAGCAATCTTCTTTCAGCTGCCATTGCAGCAGCTTGCACAGGACTAAGTTTAACCATGATAGAACTATCACCACCAATTTTCTTAGGTCCTGAAGGCAGCAAGGATCCAAGACGGGCTCTATTTTCTGCAGCAGTCAATGCAGCCTGGCGAAGAGATGAAAGAGGTTTACGAGAGACTCCGCCCAAACGCCTTCCAGGAAGATCAAATCCTTGTCCTGATCCACTTATCCCTTTGTTTACAAGGTCTTCACATTCCTATGGACAATGTGTATTATACTGAAGTTACATGCAATAAGTAAGGTGCCTGATTATGTAAGAAAGCAAGTGTTTGGGAACTTCTAGTTTCTTTTTGAATCCATTTTTGTTTACGAGGTCTTCACATTCCTATGGACATTGTGTATTATACTGAAGTTACATACAATAAGTAAGGTGCCTGATTAAATAAGAAAGCAAGTGTTTGGGAACTTCTAGTTTCTTTTTGAATCCATTTCCAAAAGTATCAAAATAAGAAAATGAAGCATATGCACCACTAGATTAAGATAATGCTCAAGTCAAGTCTTGTGAAAAATCACATATTAGCCACAGTTCTCAAACTTTAAATCAGCAAGACAGAACATAGATAAATACATTAAAGTGGACAACCTTTAGAGCCTAAACAGTCATTGACAATTGATTTTGAAAAACCATGCCTCACTATTTACGGAGGATTTGCAAAAGTGCTTTATCTCGATTGTAGAAGATTTTGTTTCTGTTTCTGAAAATTATCACAAGTTGAAAGCAATAAGATCTTGGAAATTTTGATTTCAAGATAATGGTCACCAAAATCTAGGATGTCTAGTAATGAGTACTGCTGAAAGATGCAGCCAGAGAATACATCACTTAAGAAGCTTTAAACATAGTTTCAGTAAATTTGTCAACACAGAAATAATTTCAAGTATATTGGTTTTCCATCTTTATTCAACATATATGATATATCTATGCAACACATTTCTCCAAATAGAATCTGAAGCTTATAACTCATGCAGGAAAACAAATTGGATACATATGTGATTATAAATATGAGCACTCAAAATGCCATGTCACAATCACATAAAAAGCATGCAGCTTAAAGCTTACAGTAAGATGATTATGAAAAACTAAAATAAGCAATGAAACAAGTGAAGCTTTGCAATCCAAGTCTTGGTCAATTCAAGAACAAGGAATGTTGGACAAAAGGGAAATTTTTCTTCCATTTACAATGTACTGGACATTTTAGAAAGTGTAAATGCAATTTCAGAAATTTTGTAAAAGAATAACTAAAATGATTGTTGTGCAAATATTCAAGTCAAACAAGTTGGATTTCACCATTTAAATACATTGATTACTCATCTTTTTAAATTGTTTTTAAATTTTAACTATTTTCAACATCGAAGAAACCTACAGTTGCTGCCAGGTATAAAAATGTGAGATGTGGTAGATATGTGCACCAACCACGACAAAGTTCATATATGCGTTTAAAATGGTTGAGACCATCAGTAAATAGAGGAAATAGAGAAGGTGACTCCAGCAAATCTTTTACTCAAAAATGAAGGCATCACAACTCAAAGCAATTCCCTTCCATTTCTAGTTATGTAATCACCAGCCATGTGTGAGACAATCAATTGCATATTGGAGATAAAAAGTCGAACCTACAAAAACCCGCTACCCTTCTTCCCAATCTTAAAAGAGAATTGTTACAGTTCTTGCTTCTCTTATATTGTAGAAAGCTCATCTTTTCTTCTTTAACTATAATGGTCATTATGTGCGCTCTCCTGAAGTCCAGCATCAGCATGTATAACACTGGCGTAAAGCTATGTACGCAACCATTTACCTTTCGAATTTCATCCCAGAGCTTGTAGAAACTTGCATTATGTGGGCCATGGGCATTGTGGCATAGCTCATGGAGCATTGTATCCAGGACTTCATGGAAAGGAAGAAATTCCTCATCTTTGTTTGCCCTCCTAAGCCTCAATTTTATGTGTATACCACGTCCTACATTCAAGCCCAGAAGAGCCCCATTTTGTGGACTGCAAAATTTAGATCCCATATTTTATTCCACATGGTATAGGATAATGAATCCAACAAGCATAATTTCACTTGAGATAATGTGCAACACATTCCAATAGCTCAAATTGCTTGAAAGTAAGATTGGCAACTTTGGCAAATGAAAAATAAAAACTGATTCAAAAGACTTCAATTTTGAAATATCTCAAATCATCACAATAATTGAAATAATAACTCGAAATAAGTACCGAGGGATTTGAAATCCTTAATAACTCCAAATTAACAAAATAACTAAAACGAATTTGACATTACAGATTCAAAATCCTTTAACTCCCAAAATCTCTAATCCAAACAAACTCAGAGGGTACAGCCTTACTTGCAAAATCTTAAACGACGAATAAAAGAACCATAAATTTATATTTTCTTTTGAGTAAATTAACAGAATTGTTCACATGAAAAACAAGAAAACTATACCAGAATTCAGAAAGTAATTTGACCCTCCAGTTGTGTTTGCGCATGATGGGCTGAACCTGTTTTGCCACTCTATCTAAAATCATCCGGGCCTCTTCTTCCTTGGGTTTTCTCTTCAGCGCTTTGATTTCCCATATTTTGTTGAGATCGCCCAAATTCATTGGCCTCGACGTTAAACCCAAACCCTAATCGGAGGTGGGTCTTCTCCAATTTGAAAATCGAAGGATATTTTTGGGTCGCAATAGAGGCCTAAGGGGCTAGCTAATGAATTACTGCATTCATCGAGCAACGACACTTTTTCCGTTTCGGTGAGCCTTTGCCATGAATTGATTATCTTAGCTATAAATTAAAATGGCGGGATCTCGAATTTGTTTGAAGAATATAGGTAATGTTTTTTTGTTATTTTTTTTTGTGTGATTTTATTATGTGTTTTGGGAGGGAAAATGAATGTTGAAAGTGATATTGAAAAATGTAAAAATTGTGTTAGGGAATATAATAAATTTTTGTTTGTGTTTTGGGGAATAATTAAAAATTGATTTTGAAGATTTTTTGTATGTTTATTTATATTTTAGGAGGAAACATTTTTTTGCTCAAACAGTTGGTTTTTGTGGTCAAAGTGGAATTAAATAATTTTTTTATTGTTAAAATATATGTATGTGTATATTAGAAAATGGGAAAGTTTTTGGGATAATGAAATATACGAGAAGATATTTTGGGAAAATATTTTTTAGTGTTTTGGTGAGAAAATGAGTGCATGTTTGGTTATATTTCTCCAAAATAATTTTGTTTTGGGGAAACATAAACACTCACATAAAAATTTACCGTTCTTTTAGGGGTGTTCAAATTCAATCCAATGAAAAAGAAATCGATGAATTGATCCAAAAAAATTGAAAATCAATCAAAACCAAATTTTTTTGGATTGAATTGGATTTATTTTCTAAAAACCGATCGGATTGGATTGATTTTCGATTTTAATCTCAAAAATTGATACAATCCAAATCAAATCGAAATTTATTTACTAATTGTTAGGAGTGCTTCCCAAAACAACATTTTGATTATGCCAAGTAAATTCAAACTTATATGGTAGCTTTCAATCTTATCAAATGTGATTAAGTTAAGTAGTCAATTTGTGTAGCAACTCTAGAATTCCCCATATTAAGAACCAAAAGTATTTTTGGTATGTTACCGTTGCATCATCTAAGGCAACTGCACAAATGGTATATTGCCGCTACAGCATTCAAGGAGCAAATTGAGGCATCGACTTTGGAAGATCTCAAAATCTACTATTTAAACAAGTAGTATCTCTAATGTAAAGGTAGTTAGTGCTATTGAGAGTTGTTAGGATTATTCCATTACTCTTTACTTCACAAAACCCCAGTATTACCTGTAGAGTATTCCGGTTCACTTCTGTGAGGTTTTGGAAGTTAGCGTTGCTCGTTGTACTTGTTCTTGTTTCTTTACTAATAATATTTGTAGGTTCAAAATCCTAAGTCATCTAGCTTAGGTAGTGGATTAGGCTTGCCGAACCACTATAAACACCTTGTCTCATTTATTTATACTTCTGCTTTAACTGGAATTTCGTTTACATCTGAAACTTCCAGTTTATTCTCTATTTCACTGCTTGACTCTTTTGAGTCATTTACCCTTTTGGGACCTTATTTTCTATCAATTGGCATCAGAACTAAGGGCCCATATATATAAGTCTAACAACTTGAGCTAAAAAGTTCATAATGGCTTCTTCAAGTTTTGATGTGTATGCAGGAGGTCAATCCCACACACATCCTCCCATATTCGATAGAACCAACTACTCAACATGGAAAAATAGGATTGAGGAATTCTTCATAGCATTGGACTACGATTTATGGAGCATAGTTACTGATGGGCCTCTTGTTCCCGCCAACAAAGGCAAATCCTCAACAGAAAGACTGGAACTTACCGCTGAGGACAAAAGAATGCTCTCATTGAATGCAAAAGCAAAAAATATCCTTTCATGTGCTCTAGTCAAAGAAGAATACAATCGTGTGAGTACATGCACTTCTGCCAAGGATATGTGGAACATGCTTCAAGTCACCCACAAAGGGACCTCACAGGTAAAATTAGAACGTATTGCATTACTTACTCACCATTATGAGATGTTTTCCATGAAAACAAGTGAATCGATTAGTCAAATGTACGCTTGATTTATGGAGATAGTGAATCCCATGTTTGCATTGGGAAAAATAATATCTAAAAGTGAACAAGTGAGGAAGATCCTAAGATCTCTACCAAAGGAGTGGAATCCCAAAGTCACAGCTATCCATGAAGTAAAAAATCTTGAAATACTAACTATGGGAGAACTAATTGGCTCACTCACGTCTCACGAAATGACACTCCTCAGTAAAGAAGAGAGTTCCAACAACAAAAGCAAGAAAAATATTGCTTTCAATGTTGGTCAAGGAGAATGGAACGAAGACTTTGGTCACATAGATGAAGAAACAGTCAATGAAGAAATTGTCATGATTACCAGGCGACTTCAACATCTTACCCAAGTAAAAAATTGTTTTAGAAGAGATGCCAAAACAAACTCAAGAAGAAACACTGGGTAATTCGGAACTGAGCAGATTGTCTGTCATGAATGCCATGAAGTAGGGCACAAAAGGCCAGACTATCCAAAACTAAAAAGAGGCCCAAAACCTGAAAGAAATCCAAAACAAAGAGCTATGACAATCACTTGGGATGATAGACTCAGATTAGTTTGATAACAAAGAAAATTGTCTCATAGCAGACAGACAGGTAACTTTACAGTCTCAATTAAGTTCCAGCAGCTTTGACTATAACTTTGAAAAAGACCTTAATATTCATATTGAATGCCATAATCAACTAACTGAGCTTCAGATTCAGATAAATCTCTTTAAGGAACAGTTAGAGACCACTCTAAATGAAAAAGAAGAGCTGGTTTTTCAGTATGATAAGATCATAAAGAAAAACACTGATGAAAGAAACAGACTGGTTGAGAAGAACCGATATCTTGAAAATGAAATTCAGTTTTTGCTAAATGACAACTACAATCTGAAAAGATCCATTAAAGGCAAAAATAAAATTGATTCCGGCTATGGAAACACAAGATTTTTTAAAAGGACTTGCCATTACTGTTCAAAAGGGGGTCACTTAGCACATAAATGTCCTATAAAGAGAGAAGTTGGGGTCAAGTATATGGGGTTCCAAAATCTAACAGTTCAGGACCCAGCAAAAAATGGGTACCTAAGTTTACCATTCCTTGTGTTGCAGGAACCAAAAAAGAAAGAAGTTCAAAAGGACCTTTGGTATCTAGACAGTGGATGTTCCAGACACATGACAAGGAACAAGTCATTCTTTTCTGAAATACAAGAATACAATAGAGGAAACGTACAGTTTGCAAACAACACAAAAGGAAAAATCATTGGCAAAGGGACAGTAGGTAACAAAGATGGAACTTCCATCGAAAATGTATGGCTGGTAGATGGACTTAAACACAACCTTCTCAGCATAAGCCAATTATGTGATAATGGCTATCAAGTACACTTCAAAACCTCTGAATGTGTGGTAACCAAGCATGCTGAAATCATTTTCACTGAAATCAGAGAAAGAAACATATACTGCATAAATCTAGATGATCTTTTTAAACAAAATGTTGAATGCCTAGTTGCTACTAATGAATCTTGCTAGACTTGGCATAGACGTATTGGTCATGCTAACATGAAACTCTTGAATCAGTTGGTTAAAAAGGATTTGGTGAAAGGGATCCCTAGAATAAAGTTTTCAAAAACCAAAATATGCAATGCTTGCATGAAAGGTAAACAAGTTAGAACTTCTTTTCAACCAATAAATGACATTGCATCCTCAAAACCTTTGGAACTTCTGCATCTTGACTTATTTGGACCGATGAAAACTCAATCTTTTGGAGGAAACAAATATGCTTTTGTTATGGTAGATGATTTTTCTTGTTACACATGGGTAAGGTTTCTCTCACACAAAAATGAAGCTCTGTATCATTTCATTACACTCCCAAAGAACATCCAAAATTAAAAAGGGCTTTTGATTAAGACCATTAAGAGTGATCATGGCATGGAATTTGAGGATCATAATTTTACTACCTTTTGTAATGATTCTGGATACACTCACAACTTTTTTGCTCCAAGAACACCCCCAACAAAATAGGGTAGTTGAAAGAAAAAACAGAGTTTTGCA
Organism: Jacaranda mimosifolia; assembly: GCA_018894105.1. Taxonomy (NCBI): domain Eukaryota; kingdom Viridiplantae; phylum Streptophyta; class Magnoliopsida; order Lamiales; family Bignoniaceae; genus Jacaranda; species Jacaranda mimosifolia. The sequence goes on from CM032129.1 coordinate 24,488,257, forward strand.
GGAAATGGCCCGTACAATGCTGAATGAATATGATCTTCCTAAGCATCTTTGGGCTAAGGCAGTCAACACTGCATGGTATGTCATCAACAGAGTCTTTTTGAGACCATTTATGAAAAAGACGCTATATGGACTCTGGAAGGGTAAGATACCCAACATATCTTATTTTCGTGTATTCGGGTGTAAATGTCACATTTTGAATGATAGAGATCAACTTGCCAAATTCGATCCAAAGTCAGATGAGGGAATATTTGTTGGCTACTCAACACACAATAAAGCTTATAGAGTGTTTAACAAGAGAAAAAGGATTATACAAGAATTCATGCATGTGGTATTTGATGAAACTAACCCTTTTCTAGCTAAGGATTCCTTGAGCATAGAAACTACATGTTTTGATTGAGTGATAGAGGCACTTCAACAAGAAAAAGAAGAAGAAAGGGATACATCCAAAAATCTCACTGAGATAGTCTCAACTGCAAGTGGAACTTCGAATGACAAAACTAGAGATAAAATTAGCAAATTCAAACATACATCAAGCCATCCAACATAGAACATCATTGGAGACCCAGATGCTGGAATTACTACAAGGTCCAAAACTAAAACAACTGATTCTCATCTTTCTGACCTTGTATTTTTGTCCTATGCAGAGCCTTGCAATATAAATGAGGCGCTAAATGAAGATTCCTGGCTAAATGCAATGAAAGAAGAACTCCATCAGTTTGAGAAAAACAAAGTTTGGAACCGAGTAAGAAGACCTGATAATCACCCTATAATTGGTACTAAATGGGTTTTTCGAAACAAACTAGATGAACATGGTGAAGTTGTTAAAAACAAAGCTAGAATTGTTGTAAAAGGGTACTTTCAACAATAGGGCATTAATTATGATGAAATTTATGCACCCGTCGCACGTCTTGAATCCATTTGCATGTTGCTAGCATATGCATCACATAAAAACTTCAATCTCTACCAAATGGATGTCAAATGTGCTTTTTTAAATGGACATCTAAAAGAAGAAGTCTTTGTTGAACAACCTCTTGGTTTCAAAAACTCAAAATTTTCAAACCATGTTTTTAAATTATTAAAAGCACTTTATGGTTTGAAACAAGCCCCTAAAGCATAGTATAATCGCCTAAGCTCCTTCCTTATCTCAAAAGGTTTTTGTATGGGTAAAGTTGATACTACACTTTTTACAAAAACATCAAATGGCCATTTACTACTTGTTCAAGTATATGTGGATGATATAATTTTTTGTGGTACTCATAAAGATCTTTGTGATGAATTTGCGTCATGCATGACAACGGAATTTGAAATGAGTCTTATGGGTGAGTTAAATTTTTTCCTTGGCCTCCAAATCAAACAAACTACCACTGGAATCTTTATATCTCAAGAAAAATACACTAAGGAACTCTTGCAGAAATTTAGAATGCAGGATTGTAAAGAATCCAGCGTTCCCATGGCTATATCTACAAAGTTGGATCTTGATCCTGATGCAAAAAGTGTAGATGAAACAACATACAGGGGCATGATTGGAAGCTTGTTGTATCTAACTTCTAGTCGTCTAGATATACTGTTTGCCACCAGCTTGTGCGCTCGGTTTCAAGGACAACCGAAAGAGTCACATCTCAAAGTTGTAAAAAGAATCCTTCGCTATCTTAAAAGAACTACCAACAATGGCATTTGGTACCCTCGATCCAAATCTTTCAATCTTCTTGGGTATTCTGACGCTGACTATGCAGGGTGCAAGATTGATCGAAAAAACACCACTAGAACTTGTCAACTACCAGGGTCATGTCTAGTAAGTTGGTCTACAAAGAAACAAAGTGTGGTGGCTAAGTCAACAGCTGAGGCTAAATACATGGCGCTAGGCAATTGTTGCTCACAAGTATTATGGATGAAACAAACCCTCAGTGATTATGGCTTATAATTTCCTTGCATATCTATCTTATGTGACAACACTAGTGCTATCTGCATTACAAAAAATCCAGTCTATCAGTCACGCACAAAACACATAGAAATAAGATATCATTTTATTAAAGATCATTCCAGAAATGTGATGTTTGCATATCTTTCGTTGATACACACAATCAGTTGGCTGACATCTTCACTAAACCACTCCCAGAAGAAAGATTCAGTTTTCTCAAACAAAAATTAGGGATCATTCCTTCTTTCTTCTTATCATGACTTATATTTAGAAGGTGAATCTCATTTTATGTTTGATATGTGCAGTCCTTAAGCTTTTCCCTCCGCAAACGCCTTCACAGTCCTTAAGCTTTTTGATGATGAGGGGGAGAACTACTTTCTAAGTTGTTCTTATGGCTAAAATTTTTTTACTAAAACTCTGCCTGATGGTTATCTTAACATAAGACTGATGCTTTGCTGCTACTTTTGAAACTGATGCTACTCATACTTAAAACTATTCCTTAAGTTTTTTTTGGTTGCTTTTACATTTAAGCACGTATACTTTTATCTTGTATGCTTAGACAACTTTACTTGAACAGCGTCTTCAAAATTATGTATTCAAACATATGTCTTCTTGTCTTTTCTGGATCTTAAAATTGCCTCAAATAGCGGGAGAAAATTTTGTATGCGTGCTTTGACAGTTTGAATCTAATCAATGTACATCATCTTTAGATAGGGGGAGAACAACAGAATGACATCATCAAAAAAGGGGAGATTGTTAGGATTGCTTCCCAAAACAATATTTTGATTATGCCAAGTAAATTCAAACTTATATGGCAGCTTTCAATCTTGTCAAATGTGATTAAGTTAAGTAGTCAATTTGTGCAGCAAATCTGGAATTTCCCATATTAAGAACCAAAAGTATTTTTGGTATGTTACCATTGCATCATCTAAGGCAGCTGCACAAATGGCATATTGCCGTTATAGCATTCAAGGAGCAAATTGAGGCATCGACTTTGGAAGATCTCAAAATCTACTATTTAAACAAGTAGTATCTCTAATGTAAAGGTAGTTAGTGCTATTGAGAGTTGTTAGGATTATTCCATTACTCTTTACTTCACAAAACCCCAGTATTACCAGTAGAGTATTCTGGTTCACTTCTGTGAGGTTTTGGAAGTTAGTGTTGCTCGTTGTACTTGTTCTTGTTTCTTTACCAATAATATTTGTAGGTTCAAAATCCTAAGTCCTCGAGCTTAGGTAGTGGAGTAGGCTTGCCTAACCACTATAAACACCTTGTCTCATTTATTTATACTTCTGCTTTAACTGGAATTTCGTTTACATCTGGAACTTCCAGTTTATTCTCTGTTTCACTGCTTGACTCTTTTGAGTCCTTTACCCTTTCGGGACCTTATTTTCTATCACTAATAATATATATATATATCTTAATTGTACAAAAATAAATTAAAATAAACTAAACTTAGGATTTTTTCACTTTCAAAATCAAATATATAGAAATAATTATTGTGGACTTATAACTTTATAGTTGCATGTTCTTGCATAATTTAACTTAATTCCACAATATTAGTGTGATATGATATCTAAATGAAATTTACAAATCGATTGATTAAATTAGTTTAATTATCAATAGTAACTTGTCAAATATTTCAATTAAAAATTTATATTAAAAACTGAATATTAAATTAACCGATCCAAACTGAACCGCGAACATGTCCTCTATTTAAAATTCATTATAAATTAAAGAATTTATTGTAAAAAATAAAAATGTTACAATATAATGTGAAAAAATAAGAGAGAAAAATATGTCTATGGAATTGATTTTGATAATACGTGGAATGACATATCATAGTAATTATAACCTATAATTTATATTATTAAAAAAATCAATTCCTTTTAATATATTCTCAAGTTATTTTTTACGATATCTTTATTTTTTATTTTTCAGTCATCATAATCACTATTTGTATAATATAACTATTATTTTAACAAATCAATTAAATATCACATTATCACCATTTTATAATATCTTGCTATAAAAAAATTTAAATAGATATTGAAATTATCAAAAAAAGTACTTCGTACTATATAGGAAAAGAACTTGGCATATATCTAACCAAAATGTTTATTTATTTTATATTATAAAAGATTTACACATTTGGTGTACTAAAGCCGCTAAATATATAATAATGATATATTTTCAAATGAGTTTTACACCTAAACAATCGCGCAAGCACGAGTTTCGTCAACATAGCTCCACCAAGAATTGAGTAAAATTCATAGAAACCAGCATTGATCCACACCCAGGTCAAAGAGCAAACAACTAATAAATATTTGTGACAAATGCATAGAGGGAATTTTGAACTCAGAACGTGGACTTACTAAACCACTTAAGAGCAAGCTTGAAACCACTCGACCACCAACCCTGGTGGTTATTTTCAAAGGAGGTGATAAAATTAATTCTATTTAAAAAATAGTGACAATGTATCTCTCCCTCTCTCTCTCTCTCTCTCTCTCTCTCACACACACACACACACATTTTTATCCACTCTAATTATTTATTTTTTTCTTCATCATATTTTATTTTATTTGACCTTTTCCTTTAATTTATTCTAAAAGTTAAATAAGAATACATTGAAATTATTAAAAATTTATAATATTATATTAAAAAAAATAGATAATGGAAACATTTGGTTATATTTCTCCAAAACAAAATTATTTTGGAGAAATATAACCAAATATGTACTCATTTTTCCTATAAAACAATAAAAAAATTGTTTTCCCAAAATACCCTCTCATATCTTTTATGACCCCAAAAATTTCCCATTTTTTAATATATACATACATATAATATATATCATATATATTTTATCATTATTCTAACAATAAAAAATCACTCAATTCCACTTTCACCAAAAAAAAAGCATTAATTTAACTGCTACAATATAAATGTCCCCCACAACCACCCCCCCCCCCCCTCAAATATATATATATATATAAATATAAACAAACATACAGAAACTCTCCAAAATCAATTTTTTAACTATTCCCCAAAATATAACCAAAAATTCATTGGTAATGTCTGATTATAAATTGTATGTTTTGTATTGGGAGAATGAGTTTTGAGAGTGGGGTTGGGGAATGTGAAGTTGTATTGAGGAATGTGATTAATATTTGTTTATATTTTGGGAAATAGTAAGAAAATTATTTTGGAGAGTTTTGGTATGTTTGTTTATGTTTTGAAAGGAAATAATTTTTACTGTAGTGGTCAAATCAATGCTTTTTTGTTGAATTTTTGGAGTGAAAATGGAGTTGAATAATTTTTTTTATAGTAAGAATAATAATAATAAAATATATATGATATGTATATGATATATATGTAATATATATATATATATATATATTGGAAAATGAGGAAGTTTTGGGAACAATTAAGGATAGAAGAGGGTATTTTAAAAAATTTAATTTGGCATCTTGGAGGAAAAAAGGATATATGTTTGGTTATATTTTGGCAAAACAAAATTGTATTACCAAAATGTAATTAAACATAGTCATTACATTCCCCAACACGACTTTTACATTCTCCAATATTACTTTCAACATTCATTTTCCCAAAATACATATTAAAATCACACAAAAAATATAACCAAATATTGTCAATATTTTTATTTAGTTCACATTATAACAATTTTAACACATGCATTGAATACTCAAAAATTATTAGTTATTTCAACCTTCATACATTTTATAAATAATATGAAATTTTTTACAATAAATTGGTAAAATCCTTTATTTTATTGAAATCAATATCACGCCCTCCTATCAATATTATATCTTTTATCTAAATCAACTTATTTTTTATTGAACACTAATAACTTTTAGAATTTTGAGTCTTTTTATTGTGATGAAAAACTCTAATTGATAGCTTGACATTTATTATAAATTAATAAACTTTTGATTTTCTATACTTGCCAAAACTCCATGCGTGGGGTCATTAAGGCCACAAAAGTCTTGAAGGTTTTAAATATGCCAATGCGACGAACGGTGGAGATGTTTGAATAATTTCGCGAACATGCAATATGAAAAATGAAAAATATCTGTATTAGAAAAGTTGATTTTAATTGCCAAAAAAAAAAAAAAAAGATCATTAGACGATGCATAATCAAAGTCAATGAAATTGAAGAATTTTAAATCATACTATATTGTATTATTAAAAGTGAATCCAAACCATCATGCAAGTCAAAGTAGTTTGAATTAACACTACAACAAAAGAATAAATAATGACACAATTGTTAGTGAATAAAAAAACTAGGGACACTTATTTAAAAGTACCAAACACACTTTCTACTTTTGTGATCAGACCCCACTTGATTTTTGTTAGAAAAAACTCCCTAGTTTTGTTAAAAGTTTAGAGATCACTCCCTACTCACTTGATTTGACAAAAATGCCCTTAAGTATAATATTTTTCATTCATTTTTTCTCAATTCTTCTTCATCCGGACAAGCAAACAGTAAACCCTATCATACCAGAAACAGAAAGAACAGAAAAAACGCAACAAGCTCCACGGCGGGAACAAGAATAACATCAGAGCCAAAAACCACCAACCCGACAGCTGCATTGTCTTCTTCTCTTTTTATTTTTATCATTTTTGGGTTTCATCTTCTTCTCAGTTTCTTCTCAGTTGCTTCTGATTTTCTTATATTTTTCGACAATGTCAACCAGTAGTGAAGCAAGTGTGCTCAATCAAGTGTTGGGGAGTTGCCGCTACAAAGACCAGCTCCATATAATGTCAATTAAGGATAGTATGACTTTAATGGATATGTACATTAATCTTGCAAGAAAATGGAGTGAAATCAACGCCGAGCACTTCAGTTTGCAATATATAGCTCCACATCAAATATTGTACGTGAGTTTAACTGATGACGATGATATCATGAATATAGTCTTACTGCATTTGACATTGAAGATGAACATTGTTGACATCCTGGTAAACCAAAAGGATGAATCAAGCAACAGAAAAAAGAAGAGCAGTGATGTTTTAAGGTAATACTTCTACAGAATCTAAAATGTACTGCAGTTTGTAAAGTTTTGTACTTGAAGTGATTTGAAATTGCACTCTATTTATTTGAAAATCTTTCTGTACTTGTAGCGTTCTACATTATACTTCATTGCAGTTAACATTGTACTTCATCTCACAAATTATACTTTATTATGTAAGTTTTATACTTCAAGTGTTCTACTAAAGGATTATCTAAAATTGTACTGCAACTTGTAGAGGTTTATAATTGAAGTGTTTCCAAATTGTACGTAATCTATACAAAATTATATTTTCTATTTTTTGAAATTATTCATTTAACCAAAATTGTACTAAGTTGGTAGGGTTTTATACTTCAATTGTTCGAAAATTGTATTTCATTTTACACAAATTTGTACTCCAGTTATCTGAAATTGTACTTCATTTCACTAAAATTGTACTCTATTATTTAAGTTTTATACTTCAAAGTGTTCTACTAATTGATTATCTAAAGTTATACTGCTATTGCTAACGGTTTATACCTGAAATGTTCAAAAATTGTACTTCTTTTTATTCAAAATTGTACTTCAACTTTTTGAGATTATACTTTATTTTACAAAACCTTTACTTATTTATTGAAGGTCTATACTTTAAGGGTTATATTTATCGATTATCCAAAATACACTGCAGTTGCTAGGGCTTTATACTTCAAGAGTTTGAAATTGTACTTCACTTTATCTAAAATTGTATATTTATTTTCTGAAATTATATTTTCTTTTGTACTGCATTTTATATAAACCTATACTCTTTTCATTGAAGTTCTATACTTCAAGTGTCCTAAATTGTACGTCATTTTATATAAACTTGTACTTCAATTATCTGTATCTATTATTTGACTTTCATGTTTTCTACTAATAAATTATCCAATTTGTACTGAACTTGCTAAGGTTTTATACTTCAAGTGTTCAGAAATCGTTCTTCACTTTATCAAAAATTGTACTTCTGTTTTTTAAAATTATACTTCATTTTATACATCATTTTATTTAAATATGTATTCTTATCATTGAAGTTCTATACTTCAGGTGTTCTCAAATTGTACTTCATTTTATCTAAACATGTACTCCATTCATTGAAGTTCTATACTTCAAGTGTCCGAAATTGTACTTCACTTTATCTGAACTTGTACTTCAATTATCTGAATCTATTATTTAATTTAGAAGCGACTACGAATGGATTATCCAAAAATTATACTACAATAGCTAAAGTTTTATACTTCAGGAGTCCCGAAATTGTACTTCACATTATCTAAAATTGTACTTCGATTTTCTGAACTTATATTTCAGTTCTTACATAATTTCACATAAATCTGTATATTCTTTTCATTGAAGTTCTATACTTCAGGTATTCTGAAATTGTATTTCACTTTGTCTAATATTGTACTTCAATTTTTTGAAATCATACTTCATTTTATACATCATTTTATCGAAACTTGTACTCTATTCATTAAAGTTCTATACATCAAATGTCTGAAGTTGTATTTCATTTTATCTGAACTTGTACTTTAATTATCTGAACCTATTATTTAATTTTTAAGCGTCTACTAATGTATTATCTAAAAATTATACTGCAATAGCTAAGGTTTTATACTTCAGTTGTTTGAAATTGTACTTCACTTTATATAAAATTGAACTTAGATTTTTTGAAATTATACTTCAGTTTTTACATAATTTAACCTAAATCTCTATTCTTTTCAATGAAGTTCTATACTTTATGTGTTCTCAAATTGTACTGCACTTTGTCTAAAATTATATTTCTATTTCTTTAAATTATATTTTATTTTATACATCACTTTACCTAAACTTGTACTCCATTCATTGAAGTTCTATACTTCAAGTGTCCGAAATTATATTTCACTTTATCTGAACTTGTACTTCAATTATCTGAATCTATTATTTAATTTAGAAGCGACTACGAATGGATTATCCAAAAATTATACTGCAATAGCTAAAGTTTTATACTTCAGGAGTTCCGAAATTGTACTTCACATTATCTAAATTTGTACTTCGATTTTCTGAACTTATATTTCAGTTCTTACATAATTTCACCTAAATCTGTATATTCTTTTCATGAAGTTATATACTTTAAGTATTCTGAAATTGTATTTCACTTTGTCTAATATTGTACTTCAATTTTTTGAAATCATACTTCATTTTATACATCATTTTACCGAAACTTGTACTACATTCATTAAAGTTCTATACTTCAAATGTCTGAAGTTGTACTTCATTTTATCTGAACTTGTACTTTAATTATCCAAACATATTATTTAATTTTTAAGCGTGTACTAATGTATTATCTAAAAATTATATTGCAATAGCTAATATTTTATACTTCAGTTGTTTGAAATTGTACTTCACTTTATATAAAATTGAACTTAGATTTTTTGAAATTATACTTCAGTTTTTACATAATTTAACCTAAATCTCTATTCTTTTCAATGAAGTTCTATACTTCAGGTGTTCTCAAATTGTACTTCACTTCTTTTACTTCTGTTTCTTAAAATTATACTTCATTTTATACATCATTTTATCTAAATCTGTACTCTTTTAATTGAAGTTCTGTACTTCAAGTGTTCTCAAATTGCACTTCATTTTATTTTAGCTTGTACTTCAATTTTCTGAATCTCTTATTTAATTTTCAAGTGTTCTACTAATGAATTATCCAAAAAATTGTACTGCAATTGCTGCGTTTTATACTTCTATTGTTATGAAATTGTACTTCGTTTATTTGAAATTATACCACAATGCTGAATTATTCTACATATTATACTTTATTTTACCTAAAATTATACTTCATTTGTCAACCCAAGGGATGCAGTCAAGGATGAAATTGGTTCGACCAATGCATCGCACAATGTATTGGCTTTAATTAGCAACTCAATTGATGCATGGAGGAATTGCATATATGGATAGGGTCAAACATTCAAGGATGCTGAGGAGTTCAGAATTATGCTTAAGAATTATGCAGTGTCTACTTTGCGGACGTTTAAATACAAGAAAAATGACAGCAAAAAAATCATAGCCATTTGCAGTGATGAAAATTGCAAATGAAGAATCTGTGCATCAAGGCATGAAGTTGATAAATTATTTGGCATTCGAAAATGCAATCTAGAGCACACATGTGGTGAGGCTAATCTTTGGACAAGGGGACATCCTAAAGTCGATTCCGCTTGGGTTGCTAATGTAGTGAAGGATAAATTGAAATCAGAGCCATGTTATCGGCCCTCTACCATACTGAAAGATATTCACAGAGAATACGGTGTGGAACTTAGGTACCATAAAGCATGGATGGGTAATGAATTAGCTATCCATGACATCCATGGAGCTGAGAAGGGTTCTTATGATAAGTTGAGGTGGTACTATGATGCTGTGAATAGGACAAACCCTGGAAGTATTGCAGACTGTGAGATTGACCCAATCAGTCGAGAATTTCATCGGCTATTTATATGTTTCAGTGCCTTCCTTCTTGATTTTCTCAGGGGATGCAGGCTATTGATATTCTTGGACGGCACCCATATTAAAAATAAATTCAAAGGAGTCTTACTCAGCGCTGTCAGTAAGGATGCTAATGATGACTTATTCACGTTAGCATATGCAGTTGTTGACTCTGAAAATGATATTAGTTGGGAGTGGTTCTGCTTTAAGCTGATAAGTGTCTTAGATTTTGAATATCTACCTGGCTTATCAAGGTTTACTTTCTTCTCCGATCGACATCCAGATCTTCTTAAGGCCCTCCCCATGATATTTCCCGGCAGCCACCATGCATATTGCTTGAGACACTTAGTGGATAACTTTAAGAAACAAGTAAGTGTACTCTATCTTTGTTTGTGAGACAATTATGTGAAATAAACTCTACTTCATAACATTAAGTACATTACTGTTCTATTATTTTAAATTTAGGTATTAAGAAAGTACCCTCTACATAACAAGAAACATTGGTGTTCTGTTTTTATGAAAGTTGCATATGCGCCTACAAGGCAGGAGTATACCCGACATATAGACAGCATCTTGGAGTCAATGCTGCTTGCTAGAGACTTTATTATGCAGTCTGACCCACCATGTTGGGCAAATTCCTTATTCAGTGGAGATCGATAGGGGGTAATAAACAATGATCAAGCAGAAAGTTGGAATAATTGGGTTAAACTAGCCCGATTTATGCCAGTTGCAGCCATGGTTGATCACATACGCATGCAAATAATGGTTATGATGCATGATAGACGAGAAGAATCTCATAAGATAGTTGGTCAATTATGTCCCAAGCCAGAGAAGAAGTTGGCAATAAATCATATGCGTTCTCGTAACTTAAAAGTTGTCATGTCTGTCGGTTGGAGCTTTGAGGTGATTAAGCAAGATAAATCGTATGCTGTAGATTTATAGAGCAGAGTTTGTTCGTGCAAAGCATGGCAGATTGATAAAATATCATGCAGACATGCTTGTGCTTGTATCGAGTCAAAGTCACTTTCACCGTATGACTTCACCGATCAATACTACTGAGTTGAGATGTATCAACAAGCATACCAGGCAGTTATAAACCCTATTCCTACGTTTGATATGCAAATGTTCCCTATAGATGATGATGACATCATTTATGCACCTGATTGTCGATCTCAGCCTGGGCGTAGAAGGACACAGAGGATTCCATCACATATTGAGAAACGTGTAATTAAGTGTAAAAGGTGTGGTAGAACAGGGCATAATCGTCGAACTTGCAAAGAATCAGTAAACTAGTTAACTGTTGTACCTCAATATAGGATAATTGTACTTGATTTCTACGAATTTTCGCCTCACTTGGGCAATGAAGCAAATGATTTAGTGTGAAATTAGCATTCTTGCATGTTGTCCGAGACATAGTTAACTTTTGTACCTTAATACGGAATAATTGTACTTGATTTCTTCACATTTGGGCCTCACTTGGGCAACTTTGTACTTAATATCTTGATATTTTTACTAATATTTTTGAATTGAAATTTGTTCAAAGATTTGATTTTTAATTCTTGGTAATTAATAACCAAACTATTGAAGTATGTGTCCAATATTTATCATATGAATAAAATAATATTAAAAATTTTAAGTTGTTAATCACTAGTGTTCAATGGATGAATGTTATTAATCGCAGTAATGAAAGAACACTTATGCTTTCAAAGATGTAACGAAATGAGAATTTGATGATGATATCCACCCTATCATCTATTTAAATTCGTACTTCACTAGATCCGATAATCTCAAATTATTGTACTTGCCCATCATTACAATTATTGGAGAATAATTATTCAATTTGAATAAGTGTACTTCAAGAAAACAAATCTTATACTTGGATTGTCCGATTTTGTACTTCATATCTCCAGAATTGTACTTTGTTCCCCTAAATTGTACTTTGTTTCCCGTGAATTGTACTCAAGATCCCCACCTTGTTTCAATTGAATTTAAGTGTTCTTCAGCGAAACACATTTTATACTTTCTTTGTTCCGGGTTTGTACCTCATTGCCCTCAAAATGCACTCAAATATGCAGCCCAGTTTCAATTGAATTGAAGTGTACTTCAATGAAGCACATTTTATACTCTGTTTATTCTGAATTTGTACTTTGTTTCCCGTGAATTGTACTCAAGATCTTGCCTTGTTTCAATTGAATTTAAGTGTTCTTCAGCGAAACACATTTTATGCTTTCTTTATTCTAGGTTTGTACTTCATTGCCCTCAAAATGCACTCAAATCTGCAGCCCAGTTTCACTTGAATTGAAGTGTACTTCAACAAAGCACATTTTATACTCTGTTTATTCTAAATTTGTACTTTGTTTCACGTGAATTATACTCGAGATCCTCGCCTTGTTTCAATTGAATTTAAGTGTTCTTCAACGAAACACATTTTATACTTTCTTTGTTTCGGGTTTGTACCTCATTGCCCTCAAAATGCACTCAAATCTGCAACTCAATTTCAATTGAATTGAAGTGTACTTCAACGAAGCACATTTTATACTCTGTTTATTCTGAATTTGTACTTTTTCCCCATGAATTGTACTCAAGATCCTCGTCTTATTTCAATTGAATTTAAGTGTTCTTCAGCGAAACACATTTTATACTTTCTTTGTTCCGGGTTTGTACCTTATTTCCCTTGAATTGTATTCAAATTCCTTGCCCTGTTTCAATTGAATTTAAGTTATAAATAATTAATGAAAAATTACACTTACATACAAAATAATATTATAAACAAATTATGTTTCAATTTACACATGTATTTAAATACAAGTGATTCAAATCTTGGCATTTTCATGAGTTAATATTCTATACACCATATTCGCATGATATTTATCAATATCAATTATTCTAGCATCCCTCCAGAACTCGGGGGTGTCTCTAGAAAAACATTCCGCCCAAAGGCATACATAGACACCACAATCCACTGTACCCACTTGCTGCCTGCTTTTTTTTGGCTTTATCTGTTCATCCACACGACTCCCCAATGAAAGCTTTATGTACAAAGAATAGAATGAAGCCTACAAAAATATTGATAAGTTGTTTACTCCCTACTTTATAAAGAAATCATAGGGAAAGAAAGCAAACTTACAATGGCAATAGCTATCGGTTTGTATTTGGCGGCCATTATTGAATTCATGTATAAGAAAGAACGAGTCGAGGTGTCGAGGACAACCAAGAACCAGTGCTGGTGCCAGCAAATCGGTAGGATTATGTAACGACACTCGTTTAAAACATCCACCGTGAGCTCTTCCAAGTCTGTACAGGTGAAGTTGTTAAGTTTAAGCTTCAACTCCACAAATTCTTCATCCGTAATATCCTTGATGTTGTGTTCCTCTAGTCGGTCTAATATATCAGCCTATGAAGTATAAAACAAATGGTTAGACTCATTTGTCACTGTGAACTAAATTAAGTTAGGAAACTGCCACATACCTGTGCTATTGAGGACGTAAACCACACCTTGTGGTGACACTTCTTGCTGAAAGATGGGCTACGTAATATCGACATGTAACAGTCCACTATGTCACTAGTAAGTTCTCCTCCAAATAAGAGCTCACAAAAGTTTTGTCCATCCAGAAACTGTCTTGCTCCTTCCCATACAGTCACCCTATACAATTGTTAATTGTTAGTTCAGATACCAATTTATCCAACAGAAAAATAATAAGCAAATTTTGTTACCTCAAATTATCTCTTCTGACAAAGTTGTCGATGACTTCTGGCTCTTCTACTGGAATAAGAGCAAGACCTCTATAAATCAGTCCTTCCTTTATAGGGATCGGCCACTTCAGACTTTGGGATGGTTGGTTCATCTGCCACCTCGAGTGGTTCATCTACCACCTGGATTGGTTCATCTGCCACCTGGGGTACAAAACACAGCACATAGGTACAAAGTATCAACTATTGAAGTAGAAAAGATAAGCACATGAAGTACAGATATCACCAACATGGAGTACAAAAATCAAGCACATTAGGTATAAAGTGTCAACTGTTAAAGTAGAAAAGATAAGCATATGAAGTACAGATATCACCAATATGGTGTACAAAACTCAAGCACATTAGGTATAAAGTGTCAATTATTGAATTAGAAAACATAAGCACATGAAGTACAGACATCACTAATATGGTGTACAAAACTCAAGCACATTAAGTATAAAGTGTCAACTATTGAAGTAGAAAAGATCAGCACTTGAAGTACAGATATCACCAACATGGAGTACAAAACTCAAGCACAATGGGTATAAAGTGTCAACTATTGAAGTAGAAAAGATAAACACATGAAGTACAGACATCACCAATATGGTGTACAAAACTCAAGCACATTAAGTATAAAGTGTCAACTATTGAGGTAGAAAAGATCAGCACTTGAAGTACAAATATCACCAACATGGTGTACAAAACTCCAACACATTAGGTATAAAGTGTACATAAAGTACAGATATCACCAATATGGTGTACAAAACTCAAGCACATTAGGTATAAAGTGTCAACTATTGAAGTAGAAAAGATAAGCACATGAAGTACAAACATCACCAATATGGTGTACAAAACTCAAGCACATTAGGTATAAAGTGTCAACTATTTAAGTAGAAAAGATCAACACATAAGTGCAAGTATCACCAACATGAAGTATAAGATATCATAACATTTATTACAAACAAACAGTTTACAAATGAAATGCAAGTAGCAAAAAAATAAAACATTAAGTAGTGTACAACACCTTCTTCTTTTCTTGTTCTTTGTTTTTTCATGCACGAGGACGAGCACAATAGGTCTTTGTCACTTGTCTTCCTCTTTTGGCTGGTGTGGTGCTCGGGGGGCTGACAAAATCTAGAGATTTCTGTTTTGGCTTCCTGTCTTCTCGATTGCGCACATTTATCACAATCGAGGATATGACATTTGCCACTTCAATCTCAGATTCCGCGAACTCAGCCGCTTGAATTGGTATGTAATGTTCTGTCTTCAAAGGTATGGGGGAATCTAAATGATCATGACATTGTTTGGTTCGACTTTCTTCATCCAACATGTCTTCAGAATCATCCCCTTCTTTCTGTGCATCATGTACTAAATCAAGTTCCCCCTCATGCACATACTCACCAGCTTCCTGCTCAAGCTCCACCGCATCAGTCTCTTCATCAGTTAGATGCTCCTCCTCACCCTGCTCCTTCATTGCCATATATTCGAATGAACCAATTTTTTCTTTTAATGATTTAATTTCTTCTCCTTTTGCTGCAATAATTGTTTCATATATTGTATGATCACAAACATGGACTTCACTGATGGTAGTACTGGCAGCCTCTGATTTCTTGATCAAATCTGCCAATTCTAACTCCTCTGGAGCAGGATTGAGGGCTACAACCTATTACAATGGAAATAATTATCAAATTCAAATTATTATACAAAAAAAATAATAATGAATTATTAGAATTATTACTATATCTGTTGTAACTTGCTTCAATTTATTCTCTGCCTGCTCCACATGTTGTGGAAGTTTGCTATCCTTCCTCCGGTAAAAGCGTGGAAACTTAAACAAACTCACTGGTGAAGCCAATGACGGGATGCATTCATAAACCCATGTCTGTCATTCATAAATCGAAAAATTATACTCACTTGAATATAAATTTAATCAATGTTATTAGAAAAATGAAGCAAACACTTACCATCAAGCCAACTGTACACCCATCAATGTACTTCTTTCTTCTTTCTCCACCTACTCCTAAATGGTTCTTCATATCTTGCACAAGAAAACTATATGCAGCTATGCCCCATGCATACAGACCAACTCTAGACAAATTGTCCAAGTATGGTAGGAGAAATCGTTGAGTCCAATAAGTAAATGTTGGAAACTGAATACAATTAAAAACAAAAATTATGTACAACCTACAAAAATTATTCAAGTCCTCCACACTATCCTTATATACATACTCCTCAAGTTTTTTTGCTATTTCAGATCTAGTTATATTCTGCAGCTTTCCAGGAAAAAAGGCGGTCAAAGGTTGAAGACTTCATCTTCAATGTTATATCAACAGATTGCCCCACGTGTGGCAACCCTAAAACTATTGAAAATTCAGCTGCAGAAAAAGGAACCTCAACCCCCTCCGCAAAATAAAATGAGAGCTTTTTTGGGTTAAACCTCCTACCTATAGCTTCAAGCCGAATGAAGCTTGAACTTAACTTAGGCATATCCATGTATATATAGAAAGGGGTTTTCTTCAATGCATCAAAATGTTTGGACCCCATCTTGGACTTCACAAGCTCCAATTTACTCTAAAAATATTGGGGGGGGGGGGCAACAAGAACAGACCTCACAATGTCTTGGCTTTGCTGCAACCCTTTTAGATAGAGTGTACTAAAAACTTGAATGTTTTGTACTAAAGATACTTCTAAAATATACTTTAGAAACATATAATATATACTACACCTTCAGTTATTCTATACTTCATGCTTGAATTTTTTATATTACAGTTGCTTCTAAAATGTAATGCAGATACACAGATTATATACTAGAGTTCCATTTAATGTATATTGCATGCTTAAAGGTTTTATACTTCAGTTGCTTCTAAAATGTACTGCAGATGCAAAGATTATATACTACATTTTCAGTTAATGTATAATGCAGGCTTGAATGTTTATGTACTAAGATGCTTCTAATATGTACTCCATCAACACAGATGATATACTACACTTATGCCTAAAGTGTACTGCCAGTTTGAATGTTTTATACTACATTTGTTTCTAAAATGTACTACACCAACAGAGATTTTATACTACACTTTTGCCTAAAGTGTACTTCAGATGCCCCTAAAATGTACTGCAGTTATACAGATTATATAATACATTTTCCCTAATGTGTACTACAAGTTTGAATGCTTAATACTACACTTATGCCTAAGTGCACTGCCAATTTGAATGTTTTATACTATATTTGCTTCTAAAATGTACTGCACCTACAGAGAATTTATGCTACACTTTTGCCTAAAGTGTACTCCAGATGCTTCTAAAATGTACTGCAGCTATTCAGATTATATACTACCTTTTGCCTAATGTATACTGCAAGCTTGAATGCTTTATACTACATACATTTGTTTCTAACATGCACTGCAGCAACACAGATTATATACTACACTTATGCCTAAAGTGTACTGTCAGTTTGAATGTTTTATACTACATTTGTTCCTGAAATGTACTGCACCTACAGAGATTTTATGCTACACTTTTGCGTAAAGTGTACTCCAAATGCCCTAAAATGTACTGCAACTATGCAGATTATATACTACTTTTTTCCTAATGTGTACTGCAAGTTTGAATGCTTTATACTACACATATGCCTAAAGTGTACTGCCAGTTTGAATATTTTATACTACATTTGCTTCTAAAATGTACTGTACAGAGATTTTATACTACACTTTTGCCTAAAGTGTACTCCAGATGCTTCTAAAATGTACTGCAGCTATTCAGATTATATACTACCTTTTGCCTAATGTATACTGCAAGCTTGAATGCTTTATACTACATACATTTGTTTCTAAAATGTACTGCAGCAACACAGATTATATACTACACTTATGCCTAAAGTGTACTGTCAGTTTGAATGTTTTATACTACATTTGTTTCTAAAATATACTACACCTACAGAGATTTTATACTACACTTTTACCTAAAGTGTACTCCAGATGCTCCTATAATGTACTGCACCTATACAGATTATATACTACATTTATGACTAAAGTGTACTGTATGCTTGGATGTTCTGTACTGCAGATAACACACTGCATTGTACTGCGGTTACCCAAATTATATACTATAATTTTGCTGATGTGTACTACATGCTTCGATGTTCTGTACTACAGATAACATACTACTACATTCAGATAGTTTTATAATATAATTTCACCAGATAATTTCAGTTAAAAAGAAGTATAAAGCCCTAAAATGTGAAGTGCAACTTTCATGACCTTCAAGTACAAATCAGAACTTCCCATCTCACAATAGAAATCATATATATATATATCAAATGAGTTCAAGTGTTTAACGACTAAAAAATGAATAAAAATCCTAAACATGAGAAAATAGACAACAAATGAGTGTAACACTGAAAAATCACGGACATTTGAAGTTTCAAATGCAGAAAACATACCTTTGTTCCTTTTCGTCACTTCTTTTTGTACTTTGCTTCTTCTTGGCGCTGTTTTTCCGTCCATTGTCGCAGAAAAATAGTAGAAATTTTGTTGCTGTTTTTTTTTTCACTTCTTCTTCTTCTTTTTCTCGCGTCAGTGGCAGAGGAACGGTTTCACGCCCTTTTCTTTTGGTGCTTAGAGAAGTCGATTTCAGGCAAAAATATAAAAAAAGAAAGCGTTCTTCTTAAGAGATAACGCATTTCCCAGGTATTTTTGTTGTTTTTTCCAGCTGCAAGGGTATATAGGTCTTTTTAAAAGATATGGGGAGTAATTCCTAACTTTTGTGAAAAAGTGGGGACTTTAGTGTGTAAATATTTAAATGGGGACTGGACACTAAATTAAAAGTAGGTTGAGGGATTTTTTTCTAATTAACCCAAAAAACTATTACTAATTATATATATATATATTAAATAATAACAAATTTTGCTTTGTCACATTAATAATTTTTATAAATTAAGTAGTGCTGATATTAGTATTGAAATTGTCACCATTGACAATTGATAATACACCTATAGTGATAATTTAGTAACAATAAAATCTTGTCACAATTTATATCGACAATTTTTATTCTCACTAAATTGTCCCCTAGGAATGTTAGTGATCGTTGATGATGATGACTTAAAACATTAATACTTGTCACTATTGAATGATATTGTGACAAAATAAAAATTATTATCATGTAAAAAATAAGAGTTATTGTCACATAGTACATGTCACTAAGGGTGGCAATCATGTCGTATTGGGTTGTTTCGTGTCGGGTTGAGGTGGGGATATCACAAAATTTTGCTCAATCCAAACCCAGCCCAATAAGCACTCAACCCAATAAGCCTCAACTCGAACCCAACCTAAAAGTTTTCGTGTCAACCCGAACCCAATCCGTTTCAGCATATGATTATTTTTCATTAATAATTCATCTAAAAAACTACACATTTTATGTTCAATTAGAATCTTAATAAAACAATCAATTTATACCAAGATTTTGAGAAAACTCAACTTATACGAAAAAAATTAGAAAAAGTTAACATTATACTCTAGCAGCCCAACTTTTGTACCATAGAGCAATTTGATAATTGGACTTCATTTAATTTCCTCTACAACATCAATAATATACAAACTTCCATGTTAAATCAAAAGTTTTGCACAACTTAATTTTAACAACAATTAAGTCGAATTCCAACAAAGAAATATAATTTGTCTCATTCAATAATTAATAATCATTTCAACATCACCAAGTAGTCAAGATTTACGTAGTAAATAATAATAATTAATTCTTACAAATCAATCTAGAGTTAAATTGTTCAAAAATAACAAGTCATTACTTAAAAATACAAAAAATATAGAAAAACTATCAAATTATCGTGTTTTTGGGTTATTATCTGGTTACCTGAAACCCAACCCAAACCAACCCATAATTTTTGTGTTGTTTATCGGGTCGACTCAGTACTGACCCAACCCAATAACCCCCAACCCAAACCCAATAATATCATTTTGATTCGTGTCGTGTTATTATGTTGTGTCGAAAATTGCCACCTTAGTGGTTTGGCTCGGATCGATAAGGCTCGAATTGGTAAATGAATTTTATAAAATTGCAGGCTCAAGTTTGAACTCGAACTCAAAATAAAAAAATAGTAATATAGTATATATTTATTAATAAAATAAAAAATAATATTTATTATATACTAGCTCACAAGCCTAGATACAAATAGTTTGAGATCGGCCCAAATTAGAGCTCAAGCTTGATTCAATTCGACTCGAGCTCAGGTCGAGCTAGCTTGAGCTCGGCTTGCGAGGCTCGCTAGCCGGCTCGACTCATTTGCACCCCTACTAGTGACAAGTTTTACATTATCACTTATTATTTTGTCATTGATATTCTTTTGTTTGATCTTGAATATTTAGCAACAAAGGAGAAAAGAAAATCATTTGCAAATAAGCATTTAAAAAATGTTTATATGAGAAAAAAATTAAATTTATCGAGAACAATATTTTATTAATCGATGCATAGTCATCATTCTTGATTGATTTTGAATCAGATGATATTTTACTGGGAAAATTTAATTTAACCCCCTTGTGAAATGTGACATGAGCGATTTACCTCCCTGTGATAAAAAAAAAAGATTGAAATGCCACCTTATGTTTTTAAAAATGAGTAAAAACCCCCCTGAAACCATAAGTGGAATGCACGAGCCAAAAAATGTGAGTGGTTGTGATTTTTTATATAAAATGACTATTATGCCCTTAGCATATCAACAGTTGGATCTTTTTGTTTAAATGAATGGCCCACATTGAATAGTACCTAATATTTATAAAAATATATATAAAAAATAATTTATACATTTATATACATATATCAACATATTATTTATATTATAATATATTTATCAATATTATATAATATTTATTTTAAATATAATATAGTATTATAATATATATAGGCAACGATGCCAACTGAATTTGGCCGGTTAGCCAGATTTGGCCAGCAGCGGTCGTGTATAAACAAACAAGGGAAAAAAAATAAACAAACTTGGCTTAGGCTGCCATGGCAATCATATGGCTAGATCTGGCCGATCAAATTCGGCTAGCGGCCTCCAACAGCCACCGTGCATAAAAAAAAAAAGAAAAAAAAAACTTGGCTTAGGTTACCATGGCAGCCATTTGGCCTGATCCGGCCAACAGCTGCCGGCAGCCACAATCCTTGGCGGCCACCGCGTATAAATAAACAAGAAAAGAAAGAAAAAAAACTTAATATAGGCTATCATGGCAGTTGGTTGAGGTGGGGGACGGAGAGGGGGAGGGAAAGTTATATATATTATATGTATGAATATACATATGTTATAAATAAATATATATAATTTTATATATGCACATATATATAATTTTACAAATATTAAATAGTATTTAATTTATATATATGTTATATTGATGAGGGTAAGAATTGTTTAGGAGTGAATTAGGCTAATATCCTATCCAATAAACCAGGATAAAGGTCGAGAAAAGTGCTTGATGAGATGACATGGCTGAGTTCTGCAACTAATAGCAAACGTCAGGCTAGTCGAGGGCACTCCAACACTAAAGTCAGTTTAATCGACTAGAAGGTAGAGCAGCAGAGTAGGGGCTTTTGAATGATAAATGGCATACCTTGTTGGAGGTTGGCAATGTGGTATTTATAACCTTTCGAGGGAGGTTAATATGTCCATGATGCCCTTGTTATACAGAAAGGGCCCTTGTCTATGCCTGAGGGCTTTTAAGTCTTCTATAACCTATGTATTATTCCAAGTGGCGCTTTATCTTGCCCTCTAAGACAAGGCGGTACACAGAAGGCGTACACTAGCCTAGCGCGGCAGAAAAATGTGGTATTGGTGGTGGCATATGCTATAAATACGGAGGCATGCCGCCTATCAGAGCATTTAATGCAGCAAAGAGGTTGTCGTGCCAATTCGACCTCTTAGGTCAAGGTGAACACTTACTTGTGAAATATTTATGTAGACTTTGGTCAAGACAGTGGCACTCTGTTGGGTCTCGAACACTTTCTTGACTGGGTGTTAGGCGAGCATCTTCGATTATTGTCGATCATAGCTTAGTCGACTAAGCTAGTCGTTAGTGATCAATTAGGAGGAAAAGGCTTAGCGAGGTCGAATTCGGTTGGTAACTTGGTCGATTAACAGTAAGCTGGGCCTAATAGATAATTGGGCTGGCCCATGTTGTATCTTTTGCATGGTCGAGAGGTATTGGGCTGGACCTATTAGGCTATCCCATATCATGAGTCCCCCCTACTCCCGAGTGCTGATCGATGAGAAGGAATGAGGAATAGTTGATTTATGGGAACTAACCTAGCTCGATGAGAGGTTTAACCTTTCAGTAATGTTTTGACTCCAAGGCTCGACTAGGGTTTTGTGCATTAATTTCGACTGCTACATTGAGTCACTCAAAGTATCAAGTGACAACTGCGTAATAATTGCAGTTATTTAGTTTATCGCGCATTGAGGCCTATAAATAGGCATAGTGAAAAACTTCATTCACACTTTTACTGCATCCAAAGAGGTCAAAATTGAGTTTTTACTGCTCTTGCCTGTTCATCGAGTTGCATTATATTCCTTCTAATCGCGTAAGTCTTCTTATTCAAATTTGAATTTGAGCAAGCTTTGATTTTATCTTATTTAAATCAAATTTGGCATACTCAACATGTTGGGGGTGTTTGATGAAGGTAGCAATAGGGAGAGTGATAGTGAGGAGACGACGTCAAATGAGACTTCAACCAGGAGGGGGAATGGCTTGACTAGCGAGTCTAATGATTTTAGTAGTGATAGCTCCACTTCCTCTAGCTCATCAAGTGATACCTGGATTGATGCTTGGGTTGGGGCCGGCCCAAGTCACCTTTCTCATTCTCGTGTTAGATTATTCATGCCAGACCACTATAGCAAAATCATATCCAAAATCACAGACCGCAACCTTGAGTTGTTTAGGCAGTTGTACTATATTCCTCTTAAGTTCGAGTTGGTCGTTCCTAGACCCCGTGGTAGAATGTACCAACCTCCTGTCGGGTGCATAACTATATTCGAAGAGGCATTGAAGTATGGCCTTATGCTTCCCTTGGCTCAGTCTATAGTCGACCTATTGATAGGTCTACAATTTTGTATAATCCAGCTCCTTCCAAACTGCTTCTCGACCCTATATAGTTTCATTGTTCTGATGCGAATAAATGACCAACCCCCAACTTTTGCCAATTTCTCCAACCTTTTTCACCTACCCATGTCTCGCAAGTTGGGCAGCACCGAGGAGTCGTGTTTTTACTATCTCACCACTCACCCTCGTCGAAAGTTTTTGGTGACTCCCTCTTCATCCCACGATCAAGAGTAGAAAAAGTGTTATTATGTTCGAGGACCGAGGGGTGGCGGGTTTAGCATTCCTAGGGGGTGGTAGATGGGGTACATCAAAATTCCAAGGAATAAGAACCCTACTTGGCCCAATACTATCAGACGAGGCCTAACCCAGTTTGGTCAAATGGAAGGTACTGGGTTTATCAAGGACAGAAATTTGGTGCTGACAGGCTTATCACATACTCAACTCAATTTACCTATAGACGCTCTACTAGGTAGAAGTTTTTAGTAATTCTTTTTGCAATGAATTGCTAGTCTTTCTGGTCGATTTGTGTTAATTTCCTTTTTGCCTTCTTCCCTTGTAGATCGAGAGGAAATTATGAATTACGCACGACAATAGACCATCACCAGCCAATAGAGGCTACAAGAGCATCGAGAAGCATCTACACAGTGATAAGCTATCGGTCAGGATGCCCCACTGCCACTAGCTGCCTTACCTGCTCTCCCTATTGCCCATGTAGCTCTGATCAAGCCCGGCAGATTCATCCCTTATTAAAGGAGGCTTGCTGCCGAGAAAGATGGACCTGGTGGAAAGAAGATAGCAACTGAAAAAAGCAAAGGTAAAGATGCGGCCCCAACCAGCCAGACATGGGCTTCTCTTTTTGGAGATCGCACCGATGATGACTATTTCCTATTCCCCAGCTTTTCTTCTCTATAGTTCAGAATCGAGCTGGGGATTTATAATTCGCACTTGATGATGGCGGCGAGGTTGAGCGGAGAGGCCCTGTTGAAGGTTATGATGACCGGATTATTCATGTCCGACTAGAAAAAATTACTTGAGCTAGGCCAGTTGGATATGTTGAAAGCGTTCGCCTACCATGTGAATATGGTAATGTATTTGGTCGATTGTCAATTGTTGTTATGTTTGTGTTTGGCTTTTTGACTGAGCTTGACATTATTAGTGTTACAG
This sequence comes from Jacaranda mimosifolia, assembly GCA_018894105.1. Taxonomy (NCBI): domain Eukaryota; kingdom Viridiplantae; phylum Streptophyta; class Magnoliopsida; order Lamiales; family Bignoniaceae; genus Jacaranda; species Jacaranda mimosifolia. Next base: position 24,512,670 of record CM032129.1, read on the forward strand.
GTGAGCCAGATGGGCTACCATATGTATCGGAGGTTAGAGTTAGGCCTTGCCAATCGTGAGGAGCTCCAAAAGGAGCAAAATGATACTGAGGTAGCCAAGACTAAGTTTGCCTCCCTCAAATCAAGAATTGAACAACTGAACAAGGAGCTCGAGGAAAATGATGCGCAATCCCTGGCTGTTGTTGCTGAAAAAAACAAATTGGAGAAGCAGCTGAGGAATGATAGGCTAGAGGCTGAAGCCTCGTACAATGTTGGTCGAACATATGGATACAATATCGCGACCAAGTATGTTCGAAATGAGTTTCATTGTGTGCTTCCTGGCATCAAGTGAGAGGTCGCACAGCAATTTATGTTGTGCTCGATGTTTTAGGATGCAAGTATTGTATTCTTGCTCGATGATGAAAAGGAAGCATTCAAGAATGATGTGAAATAGCTTGAATTTTTGGGATACTAGATTCCGCCCGAGGACAAGGAGTGCATCAGTCTGTTTTGAACTGAGCAACTAGGAGTATCCTGAGGAACCTCTAGTCGACGGGAATCCATCAGCAGAAGGAACCGTTGCTGCTGCTGCTCACCTTAAGCTTGTTGAGGTGGCTAAAGAGTTTGCATTTGCCAATAACTTTGTGTTTGAGCACCTATTTTTCTATGACGAGGTGAGCCTCTCTTGACCAGTTGGGATCATCCAGCCAGCTCCTGCAGCCGCGCTTGTAGCTGTTGGCAAGCAAAAGGTAGAAGGGCCTCAACTAGTGGTTTAAGTGCCATCTAGTAATTAACTCAATTACCCGATCGACGAGGCCACCGCAGATGGGTCAAGATTGGAAGGGGGTGGGTCAAGTTGAACCAGTAGTTATATTATCTTTTTGTTGCTTTGTTCGATTCGCCTTGCGAGGCATTGTAAAGAATTTGATGTATGACTTTTGTCGTTGTGTCATCGAACACTTGAATTTGGTATAAATGAAATTTTTCATGAATTGTCACGTCAATTCGCCCTTCCCCTTTCTTCATTTTGTATCTTTTGACTTTGGTTTCACTAACAGGAAAAACTGAATGGTTTTCCATGTAACTAGTCGAGTGGTATCCATTTAATAAAGATGTGGATAATATTGTCGTCTATTACGGTATCGACTTTCAAATAAACAATTGAATAAGCCTAACAACACTCAAGTTGACTTAATTTATTTGAGACAGGTCGTGAAATAGAATTAGTTGTCAACTTAAATCATTATCGATCTTGGATTTTTACTCAGTCAAGTTTCAAGTCGACTTTCGCGTTCTTAATTTTGACGGTCGACAGCAAGGTTGATGTTGTGATGCTGTTGATAATATAGCTAATTATGAAGACCTTATTCAACTATCATCTGTTGATTTGAAACCATTTGCAATCGACTATGAGGTCGACTTGAAGCGATCAACTTGCTTACTGATCTAGTTTGAAAACCTTAGTTTGCAGTTTGGAATCAATTTTTGGTTGATTACGGGATCTACGATATGTCCGATTATTGATTTGGGCCAAAAGCCTTAGTTCGTGGTTTGAAATCAATGTGAGGCCGACAACAGGGTCTACTTTAAACAATCGATTTGTTTATCAAGTTGGGCTAGTAGCCTTGGTTTGCCATTTGAAATCGATTTGTGGTTGACTACTGGGTCGACCCTAAGCAATCAACTCATTTATCAATTTAGGCTAAAAGCCTTGGTTGCTGGTGAGAGTAAGCAATTGAAAAAACATAAGTAATTTTTATTGATCTGGAGTGATACTTTAGTACAGTCGAGGGGGGCTTTAGTCTATTTATATATAAAACTTTTTCAGGTTCACCATGTTCCATGGTCAAGAGAGCTCGTTACCATTCATATCAGCAAGTCAATAGGCATTGCTTTTTGCTACTTTGACCACAGAGTGCGAGTCCCCACTTTGGGTTGAGTTTTCCCATATTCTTCGACACTTCAACCTTTTTGAAGACAAGGTCTCCTACTTTGAAGCTTTTTGGTCGGACTCCTTTGTTTTAATGTTGCGCTATCTTCGATCTGTGTCTTTGCATTGTTGTATATGCTTGTTGTCACAGCTCATCAATTGTTTCGAGATCAAATTCTCTTTCAGAGTCATTCTTAATTGGGTTATAATGGATTACTCAAGTAGTGTGTTTTATTAATTCTATTGGGACAACTGCTTTTGACCCATAGACCAGGCTATAGGTATTATGACCTATGGCTGTCCGAGGAGTGGTTCTATATGCCCAAAGCACCACAGAGAGGTCGTCTACCCAACTCACTTCTGTTCCTTCAAGTCGAGCTTTAAAGTGGTCTAGGACAGTTCTGTTCGTGACTTTTGTTTGACCATTGGCTTAAGGTTTCCCAAGTGAGGTGAAGTGTTGTCGGACCCCTAGGCTCTCAGACCAGTTTTTTGTATTTCTGCTTTGAAATTGCATTCCATTATCTAATTTAAGACTTTGGGCAAATCAAAACGACAGATGATATTTTTCCATATGAAGCTCTTGATGGCCGTGTCAATTATTTTTAGGACCACCTCTACTTCGACCACTTCATAAAATATTCGACCGCAACGATCATAAACTTTATCTGGCTTGTAGGTTTTGGGAAAGAGCGGACTATGTCTACCCCCCATTAGTCGAATGGCCACTTGATCTGGATTGGCACTAGCGTCGATGCGGGTTGATGGGGTATGTTGGAGTGGACTTAACAAGAATGGCACTTTTTGGCGAAATCGACAGCATCTTTCAGTAAAGTTGGTACCCATGCTTGATGATTTTGTGAGCTAAAAATCGACTCCAGAGTGATTGCCATAGATTCCTGAATGTACTTCTTGTAAGACCTCCTGAACCTGTTTTGGGGTTAAGCATCTTAATGGTGGTCCAGAAATTGATCTATTGTGGAGTTGCCTGCACTCGTCGAGGGTGAACTTCCGTGCTCGTCCTAGGAGTCTATATGATTATGCTTTATCTTTGAGCACGATTCTTTCCCTTAGATAGAGCTTTATTTCATCTTGCCAAGAGAGGGCTGCTTCATCGATCTGCCCGACCAGGCACAGGTCATGGTTGCTTATGTTGGGTTTGTCGGCAACCAAAAATATGATGGTTCTATTTTTTGTGCCTTTTGTCGAGCTAGCGAACTTCGACAGTGAATCTGCTCTTTCATTTTTTGATTCAGGGACTTAGTTGAAGATGAACTTCCTGAACTGTTGCCGTAACCCCTTGACCTCAGCCAGATATTTGCTCATCATAGCTTCCTTGGCATTGAAGTTTCCTTCGAACTGCTCTGTGACCAGTTGTGAATCGATAACAGCTGTCAACTGCTTGACTCCTCTATCGACAGCCATCCTCATGCCAGTGAAGGCATCGTATTTTGCTTCAGTGTTTGTGATGAGGTGGTTGGGTTTGATTGTGACGTTGTACTCCTTGGTCTGTGGAGAGCGCGAGAAAATGCTAATCCCTTATCCTGAGGATGTCGTCGAACTATCGGCATGCAAAGTCACATAAGGGAATCATGGTCGATTTTGTCTAGAAGGTTGAGTCTCTTCACGATAAAATCTGACCAAGGCTAGTGCAAATTTTTTGATCTCCAGATAGTTGTGCTCCGGGCCCTGCAGCGCTTTGCTACTATAGTAAATGGGTCGATAGGTGCCACTTCTGTCTGATACCAGTACTAAACTAATTGCTATCGATGAGATTGCCAGATAAATGTGCAAAATTTCTCCGACCTCAGCTTCGCAAGCGTTGATGCTATCGATGGTCATATTGCTCGATCCAATGGAATTTTCTCGTATTCCTAAGGATTTTAAGGAATGGTAGGCTCTTGTCAACTAGCCTAGCAATGAACTGCCCTAGGGCGATAATCTTGCGAACTAGGCGTTGAATGTCTGCGACCACCCGTAGAGCTGTGATGTTTAAAATGACCTGGATCTTTTGTAGGTTTGCTTCGATGCCTCTTTAGCTGACTATGTAACCCAAAAATTTACCTCATCTCACCCCAAACGTGCACTTGTTAAGGTTGAGCTTCATGCTAAATGCTCGCAATATAAAAATATATGACTGAGGTCAGCCAAGTTATTTTGTTCTTTTTCTGTTTTGACAATCATATCATCAACATAGACTTCTATAGTTCTGCCGATCTCATTTTTGAACATAAAAGTTTACAAGTCTTTGATAAATTGCTACTACATTTTTTAGCCCAAAAGGCATGACCAAAAAATAATATACGCTATTGGGGACCACGAAAGAGGTCTTATCCCTGTCCTCGGAAGCCATGAAATTTTGATAATAACCTTGAAATGAATCTATCATACTTTTAAAAGATCATACCCAACAGTAGAATTAACTAATAAATCAATGTGAAGCAGCAAGCAAGGGTCCTTATGGCAAGCTTTATTTAAATCAGTAAAATCATTATACATTGTCCATCTTCCCTCTTTCTTAGGGACAAGGACTACATTATAAAGCCAACTTAGATATTAAATTTCTACAATGTATCCTACCTCTAAAAGTTTATTAACATCATCCTCAATGATTTGGCATCTTTCAGTGTTGAAGGTCCTGGTCTTCTGCTTGACTCGCTTGTATGAGGGGTCTACATTTAGATGGTAGATGACGATGATGGGGTCAATTCTCTGTAGGTCGGCAGCTTTCCAAGCAAAAGCATCAACATTCTTTTAAACGAAATCGACCATTAAGCACTCCATGCTGCTTTCAAGGTTAGTTCCAATCTTAGTAGTCTTTTTGGGGTTTCCTAGTTCAAGTTGATAGTCTTGAACTCGCCTACGGGCTCGACTCTGGTATCTTCAAGTTTTTGCTTTCTTTTTCTACTGTCCCTCATTAGGTTCCATTATTGGGATGCCCTCCGAGGGTTTTAGTTTTGGTCGAGCCTTCTGTTCACTTGCCTTGATCGAAATTGTGTAGCAATGCTAAACTTCCTTCATATTGCAATAGAGTTTGTCGGTTCCAATGGTTGTTGGAAACTTGACCTTTATATGATAAGTTGAGACTACGGCTCAAAAATCATTCAGTGCTGGTCAACCAATGATAGCACTGTAAGCAAAGGTTGCGTCGACGACCATGTAGTTAATCATGAGCGTTCTTCATTGAAGGGCCTTTCCAAATGAAGTGGACAAGTTTATGGACCCTTTGGGGATGATTTCTGACCTATTGAATCTAACTAGTAGGGTGCGCATTGGCTCAAATTTGAGCTTGCCGATATTCATTCTCTTTAATGTCGATAAGAAAATTATGTTTGCAAAGCTGCCATTGTCAACTAATACCTTCTTGACCTCAAAGTTTGTTATTTTGACAGATAGCACCAAGGGGCAATCTAGCTTATTGTTAGCCCCTTCGTTCTCAATGTGAGAGAAGTTGGCGTCGAAGAAATAGATTGGTTTTGCAGTGGTTGAGAGTTGCAAGATTGTGTCGACGGAGTAGATTTGATCGATTCCAGCCTCATTTGATTCTACCTTCTCGCTGATTTGGAGTCTCCTCCAGTTGGACCTCCAGTAATAGTGTCAATTACTCCCCTGATGGGTGGGCAGGGATTATAGATAGGTTTCTTTCCCTTATCTTCCTTCCTCGGGCTAATCGACCTTTCTTTACAGGGAGTCTAGTCGGTTAAGCCGATTTCCTGTCTAGCCTTTTCATCAACAAACTTTTTCAAATGCCCTTGTTGAATGAGCCTTTCAATCTCGTCATGAAGATTGAAATAGTCCTCTATGTCATGGATTTTTTGCCTATGGAAGTGACAATACTTTTTGGATCTCTTCATCACTTCTGTCTCAGTTAACTTCCTGGGCTTTTAAGGAGGTTGTCGTGCTGAATAGCAAACAACATTTCCTTTTTGGCAGTGTTGAGGGGAGTGTAGTTGTGAAAATGTTTTATTGAAGATCGATGGCCATCTTTATGCTGTTTGTCATCTTTATCCTTTCCCTTCTTCTTGTTGCTGTTTAGATTGCTATATTTGAGTTTGTTCATGTCCTCTTGAGTCATGTACCTCTCCATGAGGTCGAGTAGCTCCTCCATCGTTCTGGGTCACTCCCTGACTAAGGTGTTGGCACATTCCTTATGGCGAAGACCTAGGAATTCACTACTGGAAAAAAACTCTATTGTGACACATTTTAAGTGACACATTTATAAAAATGTCCTAATAATCTATATATTGGGACACTTGGCAAAAATGTGTCTTAATACTCAAGTTATTTAATTTTTTATTGTGACACTTCTTGAAAATTGTCTTATTAATGTATTTTATGGAGACATCTTTATAGAAAATGTCACATTTTTATATTTTTATTATGACTCTTTTTTGAAAGTGTCTTATTAACACTTTTTCTAAGGACAATTTTTTAGAAGTGTCATATTTGAATTTAGTAATTACATTTATATTATAATACTTTTATTAAAATATCCCAAAATATTTGAAATATTCTAAAAAATCAAAATAAAAAAAAGTTATTGGCACCTTTTAATAAAAAATTAAGAACTTCTTATCAAAACTCCCGGTTAATTACAGTTGATTTCCTTCTTTCTCAAAATACTTCACCCAAAATCCCTAACCCAAATCTCCCAAATCTCTTGCCTTACACATGGTTTTTTTGCTTACCCACACAAACAAACTCTCTCTCTCTATCTCTCTCTCTCTCATATAGGAAGTTTTTAGAGGTTTGATATAATTTTCCAGTGAAAGGTGTTCTCAATTTCTACAATTCCTCAATGGCAGCCAATCTCTATCTCTGTTATTGAGTATTCCGATGAGGCTTATCATTCTTTGTTTGAAACACTTCTATGTTGGGTATCTATTTTGGCTATTAAAGTAGTTAATATATGGATTGTTGTGTTTGTTATATGTTTGCATTCTCTCACTTCTTGAGGGCTTCAAACTTTCTCAATCTGGTTTATAAAATAGGATGGTTGAAAAATAGAGGAATAAAGTTGGGATTGTCCATTTTGGTTATAAAATAGAGGGGAAAAAATGGGATTATGCATGTTGGAATGTATATGAAGTTTGCTAAATGTAGAATTATGTTGAGATGAATCCTGATCTATTCTTTGACTTGTTGAAAATAAATTATAAAAAAACTTATTATAAAACTTAAAACAAAAAAATGGCTTGATACAGAAATTGACCTCAGTACTGAGGCCAAGCTTAGTACCAAGGCCAAAATGACCTTGGTACAAAAGTTTGGCCTTTCGGTACAACGACCAAACCTTGTTTTTTTGGCTATTTGGCCTTTGTTTTGACTCCAACATTTTGGCCTCTGTTTTGACATCAACAGAGGCCAAAATGACCTTGGAGCATAGGCCAAACTTTGGCCTCTTTAATACATAATGTATATTATAGTATGTATTATATATATAAATAATATGTACAAAATAATATGTAAATTTATATGTATAATTACATATAATAAATATAGTTATATATAATAAATATATGTAATTATATATACAATATATATTTGTATGGATATTCACTGGGTTTATATAGATTGTCATATTAGAAAATTGAAAGTAAGATGGTTATATCCTATTGTTGTGTGCTAAATTTATGGGGTGAATTTTTTGATAATTACCTAATAAAACTAATGTCTATTATGAAACACTATGAATTTGAACTTTGAACTTATCTGATAGAATAGAGATTATGCAGTAATTTTAGTTGAATAATGACAATTAAGTTTTTGTTTGAATTCTCTCTCTCATATAGGAAGTTTTCAGAGGTTTGATATAATTTTCTAGTGAAAGGTGTTCTCAACTTCTACAATTCCTCAACGACAGCCTACTCACGGTGAGAATTATCATTCTTTGTTTGAAACACTTCTATGTTGGGTATATGTTTTGGCTATTAAAGTAGTTAACATATGGATTGTTGTGCTTGTTATATGTTTGCATTCTCTCACTTCTTGATGGCTTCAAACTTTCTCGATCTGGTTGATTGTTTTAAGAACCCATTAGAATGGTTGAAAAATAGAGAAATAAAGTTGGGATTGTCTATTTTGGTTGTAAAATAGAGGGAAAAAACTGGGGTTATGCATGTTGGAATGTATATGAAGTTTGTTGTTTTAGCCGTTTTCCTATGTAGAATTATGTTGAGATGAATTCTGATCTATTCTTTGACTTGTTGAAAATAAATTATAAAAAAAATTATTATGAAAATTAAAATAAAAAAATGACTTGATATAGAAATCTGGCCTCTGTTCAGAGGCCAAACTTAGTACTGAAGCCAAAATGACCTTGGTACAAAAGTTTGGCCCCTTGGTGCAGAGGCCAAACTTAGTCTTTTGGCTATTTGGCCTCTATTTTGACTCCAACAGAAGCGAAATTTTGACCCTGTTTTGACGCCAATAGAAGCCAAAATGGCCTTGGAATATATGCCAAGTTTTGGCCTCTGTTTTGATGCCAACAAAGGTCAAATTTTGGCCTCTATCAAACTCTCCAATAGAGGCCAAAGTGGCCTTGGAACATAGGCCAAACTTTGGCCTCTGTTAAACTCACCAAACTGTAGCAGAGGCCAAAGTTTGGCCTCTTTAATACATTATGTATATTATTATATATATAAATAATATGTACAAATAATATGTATGTAAATTTATAACTTAACTTTAAATTTATTTTGATTTGCATTCACATGCCAAATTTACTCTATTTTGAAATATTAATGTATACATTTTTATTAAATTAAAAATTTTCTATTATGCATATTAAATTACACACATGGATGTGGGGACCAAAACATAATATTTGATAAAATTGTGATGTGCATATCTATATAAAATTGTTATTTTAGGACATATGGAATTTATATTACGGGCATATGAGGAAAAAAGAATAAAATTATTGGTAAGCACTAAAATAATAGAAGAACAATGCAATTATTTTATATTGATTGATGGGATCTATGTATTAAATGTGGTCAAAATGGAATTCCAGGTAGGATTTTGGAATGTTTAAAGTTTAATCAAAGGTTCTTGGAGGTTCCATAACAACTCTGTTTTTATTTTTTAATTAACGAAACCACTACCCCCATAAAGAAAGCCAAAATTGTCAACCTCCACATGCACAGAAAGTGGTTTTGCCCTTTGTAGGCTTTGCTTGCCTCCCTCATTTGCCTTGTAGTCTTATTTCATGTTATTTTTTATGCTATATTTAGATATATTACTATGTTTGTGTTAATCAAGTATTTTTTTATAATAATTAAGGTCCACAATATGGAGATCATTGGTTACAAAACTATAATAATATTGGACAAACGATTCAATTCAGGAACGGCTATAAAAGGATAAAGAGTGTTGAATTCCATTTATATTTTGTTGAAAAGACTATTTTATCTTTCAATCGATAATCAAATTATCAAAATTATTCTAACTTTGGAATATATTCTAGAGTTTATATATTTTAAACTGTATTACTAAATATAAATATAATTATAATTCATTCATAATTATAATTCAAATAATGTAGTGACATATATCAGAACTCTTCAGTATAATTTAAAAATGAGCACATGCATAATGCGTATTCAAATAATATAATATTAGATCATATTTGCTCTCAAATCATCTTTTTAAAATAGTATTTTATTCATACAACTATATATCAAAATATTATCCATTTTATATTTTTAAGCCAATTGTTTTGCCACAAAAAATGTTTTTGGATGCGCTAAATGTCAAGTTTTTTTTGTGACATGTCTAATTAACTAGTGACAATGATATGTTTTTCTTTGTTTCATAATAATTGTTTAAGTCATTCATTTATCAAGGATCAGAGTATGAAAAATATGAGGCCTAATATTATAAGTTTTGAGTTTTATTTAATTACTAAGTGAACACATTTAGAAATTATGTTATCTATTATATTAATTTGTTATTCAATATATTATTATATTGTCCTATTTCTCAAGTATTTATTTATTTTTAACGATTTCAGTATGGATAAGAGTTGGATGAATCTACCAAGATCAAGTAAAGAATACCATGAAGGATTCAAGCTTTTTTTGGATTTTGCTTTCTCAAATTCAAACGATGAAACAATATTGTGCCCTTGTAAAAAGTGTAAAAATGGCTTGTGCAAAAAACGTAAAGTTGTTGAAGCCCATTTACTTTGGGAAGGGTTTTTAGATGGATACATTGAATGGGTACTTCATGGATAGTCGCACACTACAAGAGGGTTTGTATCTAATTTATTTGGTAGAATAGATCCATCTAATAACATGCAAGAAATGCTATATGATGCATTTGTGATGCAAACAGAAGGTAACCAACCAGAAGATATGCCAAGAACTGAGGCAAAAAAGCCTTGCAAGGAAGCTGAAAAATTTTATAAGCTTATGTAAAACGCTAAACAAGAACTTTATCCTGGTTTTAGAAGGTTCTCAAAACTTTATTTTATAGTTAGAATGCTTCAAATAAAGTGTCTTGGGAATTGGAGTGATGCTTGATTTACAATGATGTTGGATTTGTTGAAAGAATCATTTCCAGAGGGTGTGCAACTACCAAAGAATTACTATGAGACTCGAAAGATAATGAGAGATTTAGGGTTAAACTATAAGAAAATTTATGCATGTCAAATGATTGAATGTTATATTGGGATGTGAGTATAAGCAAGATTAAGTGTGATACTTGTGATAAACCACGATGGGTAGTGCTAGCACCTAAAGTGGAAAATGGTGTTTCTTATACAAAAGCTAAGGGAAGTAAGAAGGTTCCAGCTAAAGTTATTTGGCATTTTCCTTTGAGACAAAGATTGCAAAGGCTATTTATGAATTCTCACACTGCATCCCTTATGAGGTGGCATAAATAAAAACGTATAAAATATGGTATTATAAGGCACCCAATAGATTCTCCTGCGTGGCAAACTTTTGATTACAACTTTCCAGACTTTGTAAAAAAGCTTCGCAATGTTAGGTTAGGCTTAGTATGTGATGGTTTTAATCCATTTAGAATCATGAATGTGGTCCATAGTATATGGCCAGTAATTTTAATGCCATACAACTTACCACCTAGAGATTGCATGAAGAAATCATTTTTTATGTTGTCCTTGCTTATACCTGGCCCCAGTGAACTTAGAAATGATCTTGATATTTATTTACAACCATTAATAGCCGAGCTGAAGGAATTATGGGATACTACAGTTGAAACATATGATGCTTTCACAAAGCAGAATTTTAAATTGCATGCAGCAGATTATGGACTATAAGTAATCTTCTAAGCCTTGCATCTTTGTTGGGTTGTAGCACTAAAGAAAAATATCCTTGCCCTATATGTCAAAAGCATACAAATTCTAATGTTTAAACAACTCAAAGAAGCATTATTACATGTGCCATCGAGTCTTCTTACCTAAGGATCATCAATATAGAAAAGAAAAGAGATCATTTGATAACACTGAGGAACATAGAAAGGTACCTCTTTACTTGAATGGATCTACAATACTAGATGAAATAAAGGGATTCAATAACAAATTTGGAAAGAAGGTAGGCGACTTAAAATTACCTTATGGTTGGGAGAAGAAAATCATTTTCTTTTATTTGCTTTATTGGGAAAAAAATTTGGTTCGTCATAATCTTGATGTTATGCATATTGAGAAAAATGTATGTGATAGGGTGTTGTACACATTGTTGGTTTTGATAAGTCTAAGGACAATGACAATGCACGCTTGGATTTAAGAGATATGAGCATATGAACAGAGCTTCATCCTTTTTTTCACGAGTCTGGCCGAGAACGAATACCAGTAGCTTCTTTTGCATTAGATAAGAATGAGAAAGAAGCATTCTGTAGAGTTTTGAAAAAGGTAAAAGTTCCAGATGGTTATGTTGCAGATATTTCAAGATGTGCGAATTTCAAACTAACACGAATTTTTGGCCTAAAAAGTCATGACTGTCACATCTTACTACAACAATTGCTACCAATTTCTTTGTGTAATTGTTACCCAAGTTAGTACATTCTCCTTTGATTCAATTGTGTCGGTGCTTCAAAAACTTGTGTTCTAAATCACTTCATTATAGTGAGTTAGAACAAATGGAAAAGGGCATAGCAGTGATACTTTGTCAGCTTGAAAAAATTTCCCCCCATCATTTTTTGATGTCACTATACATTTGGCTATTCATTTGGTCATTGAGGCGAAGTTAGCTAGGCCAGTACATTATCGTTGGATGTATCAAGTAGAAAGGTAATATTTTTATTGTACTACCATTTACTTTGTTTTTATTATTACTAGATCACATGATAATTATATTCACATATTTATATTCTAATAGGTACTTAAGCACTTTAAAATCTCATGTGCGCAACAAAGCTCGACTGGAGGGTTCAATTGCTGAAGGTTACCTAGCAGAAAAAATATTTGACATTCTGCTCTTTATACTTGGATGAACATGTTGAAACACGATAGAACCGATTAGGTCGAAATAATGATGGAGATAGAATTAGTACAGAAGGCTTAGATATTCTTTTTGTTATTAGGCGACCATTATGGAAAAGGGAAGCAATTGTTTTTGATAATGAGACTTTAAGAAAAGCTCATAGATACGTGTTATTCAATTGCAATGGGGTGAAATTATATAGAAATTAAGTTTAATAAAATAATCACTTAAAAAATATTTCTTTATCATCTTCTAATTAACTTATTACTAAATAACCTTTTTATGTAACTATGCAGCAAACATGAGGCCCTTGTTAGATCTAAGAAATGATGCTCTAGAGAACATGAAATCAAGTGCATTCATAGCGAGTCCTTTGCTTCTTGGTTTGAAAGTCATGTAAGTTGGGCATTCATTATAATATAATATATAAATAATACACATTTAATTTTTTATTTTTAGCTTGTAGGCTCTTAAGCATTTATATCTTTATTATATATTGAAGAATTGAATATTAATGAAGATGGTTGTAATGCTCCATTCAGAAGGTGCTTGCATTGGATCGAGGTGCTACTCCAATCACTTTTTTTTCCAAACCAATTACACCCTCCCCAATTGTCAACCTAAGAAATTTCATACTTTAAAATTCAAGCTAATCATGTTGAAAATGACAAACAAAACCCAAGTTCTCATAACAAGTCACAATTTCTCAAAGGCCCATAATTTAACTTACATATATATATCATTCATCAGGAACTCCAACCTGTCACACTTCATAGAAGAAAATACACTAACTTATAACTTATGCCTCCTTTTACATTACAACCATAACATCTCACAACCTTACTGTTTTAGATGCCGTAATAACAATATTTACACTATACTAAAAGGTAGCCCCAGGCTCAGGGTGCCTTCTACACTTCAATCTGGCCAAAGAACAACACAAAGAGGGTGAGTTAGAATAACTCAGTGAGGCAAGCATCTGTATGTATAGGAGGAATCAGAATGAAATGGAATACAATATACATTTACAAGAAGAATATTCATTATGAATCCCAATAACTAAAATTACAAGTTACGATAACTGGATTTGAAGATTTGAAAGAGTTTACAAAATCTACGAACTAAAATCAGAAACTAGTATTTCTTGTACCACATTTTATGAGATGACTCAATGCCATCCCATACTGGCGAAGAGTCATTTCATGTTTAAATACATTACATAGAAATTCTCAAAACTCGTAGACATGATTAGTTTTAAAGAACTCAGTAACAAATTGTTTCATGAAATACGCAGGTTTCAAAATTCAAGATTTTGTTCAGTTTTATAAAACAGACTAGACAAGAACATTTTATAAAACCAATGGTACAAGCATATTTCACATGTATGACTGGGTAACGGCCTTCTCCTATTTCATTCCCGATTGTGTATAAACGATATGACCGTAAAACGGCCTAACCCATTATATCTCCTCAATCTTGTATAAACGATACGATCGTGAAACAGCCTGCCCCCTCATATCGCCTCGACACTTGTATAAATGATATGACTGTAAAACAGCCAACCCCCTTATATCGCCTGGATACGACCATAAAATGGCTTGCCCCCTTATATCCCCTCGACGAGTGGCCAACTCGCTAAACCGCTGCAGCATGAATCGGTAAAATCGATCCTCGTCGATCAAACCTCCCCTGAAGGTAAGATCGCAACCAACGAATCGGTAGGACCGATCCTCGCCGATCAAGCTTTAGGCCCCAGTCAACCCCTAGTTGCCCAAAGTCAAGATCGCAAACCAAGTAAGCCAATAACACTATTCTTATCACCAATACAATTATACAAATCTAGGATAGTAATCCAAGCATTCCGCTGGGATTAGCACTCGGCCCAAATAGATTTGGTGTATAAGTATCTATAAATAAATTTAATAATCAAATATGCCGACAAGGCCATACGATATCAGTAAACAATTCAGGTAAGCCAACATGGCCAACTAAAGATGTAACAGATAACAAGAGTGCAGGCAAGGCCATGGATTGTACTGAACAATATTATAAGCAAGAACTAATAAAACAAACCCTCACATGAGTTCACGAAACAAGCAACAGACGATAAACAAGATCTCAACAAATAATGAGTTTCAATACAAGAACAAGTACGGTACACAAGCATGTTGAACCCTCACAGGGGTCATTTCACAAGAATAGATAGAATCAAGGCCAGAATGGTAGAGTCTCGCCTTATCAACCTCGGCAAAAAGTCAGAACCTATTCAGTACCCAAATCCTCGTCACCTATTAAAAGAATAATTTACCAATTAAAACCCTCGTTCAATCCTGAATATCTCTATCAATCATATTTAATTATAGTCCAATTCAATATTTCCCCGAATAACATAATGGTTAGGGTTTTGCTTTAATTTCATCACCGTAAGATATACTATACTTTACTGGTTGTATGAAATATGTACGGATTTCAACCTATGTCGTCAAAATAATACAATTGAGTCCTTAACTTACCAATTTAATGTAATAACAAATGCTAGGTCGATAATAAGAATCCAATTTTTATAAATTCTCAAATTTTGTCACTTAAGTTGCAGTAACATGAAATTAGTGTTTTCTATACTTAATAAGCCTTCTAACCTATAGTTCACATGAAATAATACTATTTCGGATTCAATAAACTTAATTATCGTGCATGAACGTTCAAATCTTATGCATGACTGTTCTGATCGATCATTTCCTTCATTATCTTTCGAAATACAAGGTTTGAATAAAGAATACATGTATACAACTAGAAAAACTCCATTTCTGTTTTGTTGGTAAAAAAGTTTTCACTAAATCATTCAGTGCATAAATATATTAAAATTTTGTAAAGTACAATCATAGAATAATCAAAGTTTTGAAATAAACTATTGTAATGATAGAATAATTAATACTTAATTGTGGGAGTTAAACTCAAAAAACTCTTATTAATTATATAATCCTAGAGCCTTAATCTCATGACTTATCACTAGAATAAATCTTCATTACCAAGGTCAATATTTGTTATTTAGGGAATCTGAAAAATGAAAATTTTACCCTAAGCTAAGACACAAGATACTGAAAATTTTGCTATTTTGTGCACATAGGGAATTGTCTCATTTTCTTTTGAAGCGAAATTATTTATTTTACATTTTAGAAAGTGGGCTTTTCATTCCATAATCCATAATATACATGCACATGGACCACACCGTCCTGAATAGCCTTGGGCTTGCTGCTACTTATCTCTGAACATAATAATTATGAGCTTAAACCAAAATGGTTTTTTCAAGCCTCTTTTTGAATATCAACTGAAAAAAAAATTTAATTTATTCAACTAATCCTAGAAGAAAAAAATAAATTGGTGAAAAAAATGTTAGTGGCAATACAAAAACTGTCACTAATTATATATATATATATATATATATATATTAGGTGACAAAAGTTTTAGTTTTGTCATTTTAATGATTTTTACAAATTAAATAGCGACAAGAATAGTGTTTAAGTTGCCACCATAGACAACTAATGACACACCTATGGTGACAATAAAAATTTTGTCACAAATGATAGTGATAATTTTTATTGTGACTGGGTTATCACTATAGGGTTGTCACTAATTGTTAATGGTAATAACTTAAACAATTGATTTTTCACTATTGAGTCATATTATGACCAGATAAAATTACTGTCACTTAAAAATCATTATTAATGACAAGATAAAAGCTAGTGTCACTTAATATGTGGTATTAATGACAACATTTACTTTGTCACTTATTATTTTGTCACTAATATTATTTTTTTTTTTGTAGTGTAAATATAATATTTTGTGAAGGGCATTATTGTCATTTTATTAAACCGGGCTTTGTTATCTTTGGAGATTAGTTTAATTTGGCCTTTTGCTCATTGGTTTAATTTGCCAAATTTATGCACTAAGTCGTTGCATTCCATTGACATATAATAGTGACATTTAGCCTTGATAAAGAAGCACCACCACCAGACCAAATATATCTTAAAGATGTGGCAAAATTGCATTTTTAGTCCCATACATTAGGAGGTGTGCAATTTTGGTCCCACGCTTTGTCAAATTTAAAAAACATCCCAAAATCTCAAAAAAGTTGCAAAGTTCGTCCCAAAAGTTAATTTCCATCCAAAATTTAGCGGAGAAAGCGCGTCACACGCGCATGGCTGTTTGGTAATAGGATTTGGTGGCAATTTTAGTCCCATAAGTTAGGGGAGGGTGCAACTTTAGTCCCACTGTAGATAAATTAATTTTAAGCCAATTGAAAAGTGATATGTGCAAAATAATATGTTAATTATAAATTGAAATTTTTTTATTTATATTTTGAGATTTATTAAATTTAATTCCAAAAGATAAATGGTCAATTTTAATTATTAATTTTATATTCAAATCAACTATTGAAAAGTGTCAAAGATAGAGTGTCTATATCTTTTGACCAATTAAATCAAAGATATTTGATATTATCTTTTGATATTTGATATTGTCAAATCAAAGATATCCGATATTATTCCTTGATATTTGATATTATCTCATCGAGAAGACAACTATCAAATATGTTCAAGATTATCTGGGATCTCCCACCAATATGGGTGTTCATGGGTCGGATTTGTAGAAAAAATAAATCCAAACCAATTAAATTTAATCAGGTTGGGTTGGATCAGGTTTCATGGAATTAGATCTCTAGACCCGAACCAAACCAATCCAATTTAGATCGGGTTGGTTCGTGTTGGGCAGCCAGGTATACCTATTCAATTTTATTTTTTTATATTTTATTTTTAATTTTATTTTTTAAAAAATTAGATATTATTTTTATTATATATTACATTTCAATTAATGAAATAATTAAAAATTCAATTTTAAGTAGGTAAAATATTGAAATTAGTATATATATACCATATGACCAAAATATTGAAACAAGTGTACTATATGACCATTTAAATATATATATATTATATTTTAATTTTTAATCGAGTAGCTGGGTTGGGTATGCAAAAGTTGAACCCGAGTCCAAACCCAATTGTTAATTGATTTTGATTGAGTTTTACTCGATTACCCGATCCAATCCGAACCAATTAAGTTGGTTTGGTTTGGGTAATTGGGTTCATCGGGTAAATCAGATCGGATAAACACCCCTACCCACCAAGCACCTATATAAAGAGTCGATTCCAACTCATTTGATAAAACACAAATTTCAGCAAATGAGAAGAACTTTGAAGGAGTCCAACAATTCTCTCAAGCAAATTTAAAATTAACCATTTATCTTTTGAAATTAAATTTAATAAATCCCAAAATATAAATAGAGAATTTTAAATTAATAATTAGCATATTATTTTATACATATCACTTCTCAATTGGCTTAAAATTAATTTATCTACAGCGGAACTAAAGTTGCACCCTCTCCCTAACGTATGGGACTAAAAGTGCAATTTTGCCTGCGGGGCCACGCACGTCACACACGTTTTCTCCATTAAATTTTGGACGGAAATTGACTTTTGGGACGAACTTTGCAACATTTTTGAGATGTTGGGATGTTTTTTAAATTTGGCAACGTGGGGCCAAAATTGCACCCCCTAACGTATGGGATTAAAAATGCAATTTTGCCGAAAGATGTAAAAGCAACAACGATAGAAAAGGAGAATATACATTATTATTTGTTATTATTTTCGAAATACAAATTAAGACACCTTTTGTTCTTTACATTATTTGCTAGGTATGCAAGCTTTTGCCACCTTGCAATTAAGAAATTTTTTTTACCGTGTAATTATATAATGAAATAATTAAAAAAGGGACTAATTATAATACAAGTATTATTGTATTTGGCAGGTGTAAGCAAATCAATTTGAAACTTTCTTTCTTGCAAGTAGGAATGTAAATTAGGTTCTAAACCAAATTTATAGCAATTCAAACTTAGCTTTCTTCATTTTAAGCCGAGCGTTCAGTAGGCTCAATGGCATCCCTCTTACGAACCCTAACGAGCTTTAAGCATACATGCATGTGATAATAGATAAAAAATAAGATTTTGTTAATTTCAATAGGACTGTCTTTGTTTTCACAAAAAGTTGAGAAATTTTTTGACCGTATATTAATAATATATGGATATATATATATATATATTCGTAATTACGTATTATCCTATTATGCAGATGAAGCTATGTAGAAATTTGCATACCTGATCCCTGTTGATCTCTGACCAATGTAGTTTGTGGGTCAAGATGAACAAATGACGACTTTGAAATTTGTACAAGCAAATGTAGCCCCCTACCAACCCTCCACACGGCAGCAATAACACATTTCCACGTTCCCCCCCACGAGTAGTTGGGCTTCTTCTAATCATCCATCATATGCATACATTCCTACTACTTAATCACAACAAAACGGAATCTCCCGCTTATTATTTTCCTTTAATTTTTGTTCCAAGTTGTACCCATGTCACACAATTTTGATTCCCACCCCTATATAAGGAAACCTTCCCCATTGTCCTTTTGCCATATATACAAACCACACCACCTCCACCCCAACCCAAACAAACCAAAACAAATACATTATTCAAATCTCCTCATTTCTCCTCCCTTGTTTGTCTAATAAAGATTGTTAGTAAAAGAAATGGAGCATAGGAGTTTAACAAGTTTGAACATATTGTTGGCATCTCAACCAATGAAGAAGATTATAACTCAGTTATTAGTGTCGATTTCAATATTAATTTCCTTAGTGTTTTCCTATTCGTCATTACCTCTAATGTATGCTGAAAAGTTGAACCACTTTTCTTCCAACTCCTTCCACCTCTTAAGCCTTGCAATGAACAAGAACTGCATATTCCTCATTTGCAACGGGCTTTTGGTTTTCCTGGCAAAAACCTCTGGCTTTGTGGCTTCTCCGCCGTCAGGCTCGGGTTTTGATCCAAACGACATGCTGCAGAAGAAGATTGGAGATGGTTTGCAAATAAGCCAGGAGGAGACAAATACAGAACCTCTTTCCGGGAAAGATGTAACATTGGAGGAAATTGGTGAAACAAAAAAAGAAGAGAATATTAATGAAGAAGCAGAAGAATTCGAGTGCCCGAGTACTGAAAAGCCACAAGAAGTTTCAATTTTCATAGCAGAAAGTGATGAAGAAGCAGTAGAAAGTGATGAGAACGAGTCCAGAAATTGCTGGCTTTTTCATGAAGAAGAAGAAGAAGATCCAGAAGAAGAAGAAGAAGAAGATCCAGCAGAAGAGGAAGAAGAAGAAGAAGATAGAGAGTTGGATGGAGGAGAATTTGACGATGAGACAGAGATGTTGAGCACTGAAGAATTAAACCAGAAATTCGAAGATTTCATAAGGAGGATGAAGGAGGAGATTAGGATTAGTGAAACTCGACAACAACTGGTCATGGCTAATTAAATCAATTTTTTGTTTTTTGTTTTTTGTTTTTAACCTTTTAATTTCTATGTTCTGTTTTTTTCCCTTTGTTTCATCGTTGGTATTATGGGATTGGTAAATATAGAAATGGAAATAAAATATCATTATATATATACAAGTCATTTACATTAATATCAAATATATTAAATATTAATTGAGTAAACTATTAATTATATAACCCCAATCTAACTATATGTTACTCGGTTGTATGAAAAAGTTACGTGATCTCAACCCACAATACCTTATTGATACTTCTTCAGTTACATGTTTTATATATTATTGATAATATCCAAATTTCTTGGGGTTTATAAAAATATTAAAGTTTATTCTACATTATAAAAGTTTTATAAATTGTTTTCTCACTTTTACTTATTAAAATGTCTTTTTAAGATAAGGTTTCTCCACATTTACAAATGAAATTAAATAATAACTTATGAAGTCCCGAATTTTGAATTTAAGCATAATGAATTATTGGTGTTGTGCATATAACCCAAAATTCTTGACCCGTATATATAACCTAGCTAATCGAATTCCGGAGTAGCATGAATCCAATGAGTACATGTACGTACTTCTAATTCGATTCAGCCATCGATCAGGTATTTAATTTGGGGTGGGCGGAAACTATGGACATTATCTTCCAAGTAAAATTATACATGAGAGATAATAACTAAGTCAATTTGAGTGGGACTCCTACGTTCATATAGTCTACTGTGGAATAATATCCATAATCCTTATCCCTTTAAATTTAGCTGTAAATAATCCAATAATGTGTTGTTTTTATTAAGTTCTTTACTTTTACCTATATCATTTTGAGATTTAATTCCTTTTTGTATTTTCTTTTGAATTCAATTTTCAATTTATCATCGAAAAATTTTAGTTGGATAATTGAACTTCCTCACTATCTTAATGATTTCGTTGGTATTATAATTCAACCCATTTCAGTATCTCAACAAGGCATGGGGGAAAACTTTTTACTTTCCTACTATTCTATTTTTATTTTTTTTTTATGAATAAATTATAAACATAGGATTGTAACTATGGTCAATTCGTAATGTAGGACCGAAATTTGGGGTGGTATTAAAGTAGAGTTAAAATTCATTAAAAATTGAAAAAATAAGACAGCGGTCAACGAAAAATAAAGTTAGCAATGGTGATTGCTTGCATGGCACCTGCGTTGATGTCCCACGCAAGTGCCACACAAGCAATCACTGACGCAAACCATGTTTTCCAGTGGTTGCTGTCCTTTTTCTTTTATTTTTAATGAGTTTTGGTTCTATCTTAATACCACCCAAAATTTTAGTCCTGAAACGCAAAATCGCAATAGCTACGGTCCTAGTTATGCAATTTTTTCTATTTTTATTTATACTCACACATATGTCAAATGTCTGCTAAATTTTAACCCTCAACTTTACATTTTATATATGAGATCAACTTATGCTGCTAAGTCAAAAGCCACTCGAAATTTTCCTAACTCTATGAATTCCAACAATATCGAGATGTATTATCCTTAATGCTAATAGTTAAACTGATAGAGTCGAAGCTGTTTTTTTTTTTTTTTTTCAATCCAAAACTCTAATGCGTGTGTGAGACTTATGCTGCTAAATCAAAGTTCACTCGGCATTTTTCTACTACTTTATGATTCCAACAATATCGAAGTGTATTATCCTTAACACTACTATTTAAACTTACATATAGAGCGGAAGTTGTGTTTTTTCATTATTTTCAATCCAAAACTCTGATTTTTGTGTGGACGGTAGAGACACATAGGTCCACTTGAAAAAGGACTGATTAGGGTTTAAGCTAAATTTGAACTCACATAAAAACATAATCAATCAGGCGATAGCGAAGTAGTTCCAAATTGGCCACATGGAAAGTTTTGTACAGTTATGCGTTCGAACCTTTTGTGCTTCATTAGATGACTGAAGAAAAGGGTTAAGAAATTAATATTGTGGAAGGTCGTCTTAATTGATCAAATTAAAGTTTCTTTCAATTCTTTTATTTACTGGGACCAGTTTTTAGTTGAGGGAATCGCATCCACTCAGAAAAATGGATTTGATTGAGGAATATGTAGCAGCAAAAAGTTTACCGCTAAAGTTTTATGAAGGATATTAATTAAATTAACAAAAGTTACTGTTAAAGAAGATAATTGATTAATTTTGTCAATCAATTATTGCAATTAATTCATTGAAATTAATTTTTACATGAGTACTTCAAATAAAACACTGAAAGAGTGAAATATATGAAATAAATAAAATATTGAAAGACAGAAATATTATGAAATCATAAATTCTCTCTCAAAACAGTGATCAGAGAAGCCATGACTCCATGCCTGTTAAAGGATAAGAGCACAACTCATATAGGAATTGTGGCTTGATTAAATAAAATTGGATTTGACACATGTTATGTGTGTGTCAAAATTTTTATAATTTAATGTATTTATGCTATTACAATTATTTCGTAACTTTAATATATTTATTTGAATTTTAGAATAAATCACAAGGAAGAAAATTAAGTTTAAGTAGAATAATTCTTTAAAAAAATAAAAAAGGAAAAAAAAATTATAAAAGAAGAGAAAAAGAAAAATTATCCTGACCAAAAATAGCTGCAACATTTTTTCCCCATTACAGGTACGGTAATGTAATATATATATATATATATATATATATATTGATATAGAAGTTTGGTGCAACTATCAAACTTGTTATAATTAGTTACTTAAAGATTAATTTTCGTACACACATTTTATTGACACCATTAATTATGTAAATTTTGGATGATTAATTAGTTTTCAATGCTTACATTAACTCATCTTCGCATACTATTGTTATTATTATTTGCTCAATTTTACATATATTTCATTATCCAGGTATGAATATTTGTGCGTGCCCACTCCGTACTTGCTTTGTTTGTAAGCTAGCATACATGTCACACTCCTCCATATCAAAAAGCTTGACAAATCCTAATTACTAAACACCAAATGAAGCTACAAACTAAACTTTAGGATTGTCCTTTACAGAAACCCCAAAATAGGAAAAATAATGCCCCAAAAATGCTTAAGAAAATAAATCACATGAGACCTAATGGAAGCTTCTTTTCTTTCTGCCTTTCCATTTATTTATTTTTTTTAAATAATTTTTGAGGAAAAATTGAGGGAGATGGGTGTTGAGGCTATACTCAAACGCTATAGATTGAGTTTCATCAAAAGTATGAACACTCGTCTAATTTTATAATAATTTAATTTATTGAGTGGTCAATTTTGGTCTAATAATATTGTTCTCATATTTATATGTATAAAATTTTATGTATAAATTCTAATGAATTCTTTGTGTGCGTGTATGTCTGTAAACAAAAAAATATTATTTTTTATTAATAAATTTCAGTACGTATATCGCTAATTAGTTGTTATATTTCAATTATAATTGATATTTTTTAATATTTTGATATAATAGTCCTGCAAATAATCGTAAGATGGTGTTAGGCCAGGTGGCTAGAGAATTTATTTTGTAAGATTTTTTAGTGTTTCAGGAATGTGGCTAGAAACCCCTGGCTTTCATTTTCAAGAACATTATTATATATGTAAGGGGAGGCCTCTATCAGAACTCAGCCACTTATTCAAATTAGTCAACTACACAATAATTATAGGAAAAACCAAATCTTTGATCAAAACCACGTAAATCAATATCTAGAAGCTCCTTCCCAACAGGATATACGTACTATCATTTAAAAAAAATAAAAAATATCCTCTCTTTTTTTTCCCAACAATTCCTGTTTGCTCCATATGAAATTATATTATAAATTTAACAGCACACTTTTAATTGCAATAGAAAGGATAACTCGGATACAAATTATGATAATATGAGACACATCAGCAATAAAATTCACAATATTGATAGAAACGTTTAAGAGAAAAATTCAAATTTAACCCCTATATGTTTGTTGAATTACTAAAGAACTAGTAAAAAAATTATATTAAAAACCTCCAAAAATGATATAATAATATTGTTGGCGTTAATATAAAGTGAGATGTCATTAGGAATCCGCATCCAATATCTTATGGAATTTTTAAAATCTCAATCTTAATTACTTAAGCAAGACTTAATCCATGGTTAAAACATTTTTACATCTACTTATAACGCGTTCATTTAAATTTAATTTTTAGGAAAAGTCTAATTAATAGCATTGAAATAATCTTCTATTTGCATATGTACATATAGGTAGGAATTTAATTTTGTTCTAAAAATGCGTCTTGAAAGATGAATGAAGGAAAGAAGCCTATATATAAATCCCGGCCCATGCCCTTTAACTATTCAATATTAGACAAGATCTTGAGTGGCTAATTAGTCCAGTAATTTTAGGTCCAAAATTCTAACCCTAAGAAACTCTTAGTGTGTATTTGAATAATAAAAAAAAATAAAATAAAATAAGATCGATATCATCAGAGATTTTTATATTATAGTGTATTTGAATCAATGAACTCTGATTTCAACTAAAATTTTGAGTTATTTTGCTAAATTATTGCGTCAAAATATCTAAAATCTTTTTGTGTCTAGTGCATATATATGCAGCATTATAAGGTAAATTCATAGTTACCTTGACAAACCGTAATTTGAAAGCAGCCAGTTAAAAGTCCACCGGCCAGAAGAGTGGGCGGTGTGACCAAGTGTGGCTGAGCCATTGCATTAAGCACACCTTTAACTCTAATCATTTGGTTTCTTGACTGAAAAATCATATGTTGATCTTAACAACAGGTCATTAAGAAGCCACTTCTGCACTGAAAAATCTCAATTATTTAGGTAGGGTCAGTGTAATATTTCTACTGGCTCCAAAAACCCACCTTCTCGGATTCATAAGACAGTAATTATGAATCAGAAGAATATGTTGATGACAAAATTTGGAACGAATACGGCATATACTTATCATTTAATTAGTTACTAGCTAGCTAGGATTTAGTCAAAGAACAAATGGTCAAATGGTCATGTTACATGAATTATACAAGTAATAAGCATAAAGAAGTTTCATTTTAACATGTTAACAATAACTTTTTTGTAATAATAACCTATATAATCATCCATCTTTATCCACTAAATACCAACATAATGATATTATGGAAATCCCATCGCTTTAATTTGACGATTCAAATTTTGAAATTTTGATTTTCTGGATGCATCATAATTATCCATTTACATGCGTATTGTGTATTATTGATATATGTAATATGTGTCGAGTAACTTGTGATCCAATGGCATAATTAAGTCTCCCACATAATATAGGAAATTAAGAGTTCGAACCCTAACGGTCCCATGATATGCGTGCGTGTCAGCGTGCGTTATAAATTTAAAAAAAATGTAATAAAAATATGTACTACAAATAATTTAAAGTGTTCATTTAAGACTAAATAGAAACCTCATACTTATCTTATAAAACTATTGCCTAATTACACATTATATCACTTGATGAGGGTTTTATTTTCTTTTTCTTTTAACAAAATCAAATTACTTTGTACTCCCCTTACAAAACCATGAGGCTTACTTGAGCTTGGAATTTATATTAAAATAATTATTACATTACAAACAAATAAACTTTTGAATATTGGGTTGTTCAAAAAAAAAAAATATTAATAATAAGAGCAATAAGATTGACATATATACAAGAGCAGCTTGAACTGTCCATTCAATTTCCTAGAGCCTAGAGGGAATATGTGACCAGAAATTGAAATGAATTTCCAGCCTCCAGATGAAGAATGCTAAAATAACAATCGGATCACGATTTCTTGTTCCGTAATTAAGTTTAATGCTTTCCTGAAAAATTGACACTGGAGCGTCCCGGGGGCACTGATCATCAATGGGACCAGACCACACAAATCTATATCTCTGCCGCTTTCTAACTTCCAAAATGTTCATACATTTGGGGCCCATAATTAATTCCACTCATCATAGCATACAAACATATTAGTACTTCACACAATGTTTTGAGGTCGATATATATGTATATGTCATTAGGTTTACATATATATATATATATAGCAAATTAGTATAATGTTTTTTAATTTCCAAAATAACTACCCAAGCTAAATATTTGTTCAATATACTGCAATACTTTTTGTACATATTAGTCACTAAAAATTCGGATTTAACCTTAACTTCCATAATTGAACAAAATTACATTAGATAATCAATCAATTAAGGAGTTTTAATGCATGATTATGTATCTAAACTAACAAATATTTGTGTGAACAGGATGTTTGGATGAGCTTCTAAGCTCCTCAAAATATTTTATAAGATGTTTAAGAGTTTATAAGATCCTAAAAAAAACGTTTGATAAATTTTTTGAAAAGGAATTTAGAAAATCCTAAAATAACATGTTAGGATGCTATAAACGTCTTTTAGAAAAAGTAAGAAGATCTTAAATTATTTTTAAGATCTTAATAAGTACTTTTAATTTTAACTATTTTAATTACAAAATTGTTATTATATAACATTTTATAAGTTCCAATATCTCATTTTATTCGAACACTTTAATAATCTATTTCAAAAATAAGATCAAACATCTTATAATGAGCTTCAAAAACATCTTATAAGATGTAAGAGAGCTCATAAATTCTTTTAAATAAATTTAACCAACACCCCCTAAATTTAATTAATGTTCAAATGTTAGTTTCTGTGTAAAA
Source organism: Jacaranda mimosifolia (assembly GCA_018894105.1). NCBI lineage: Eukaryota > Viridiplantae > Streptophyta > Magnoliopsida > Lamiales > Bignoniaceae > Jacaranda > Jacaranda mimosifolia. The sequence goes on from CM032129.1 coordinate 24,539,121, forward strand.
TAAAATTGTTCTTAAATTAAAAATAAAAAAGTAAATAATAAGCACAGCTTCAAATCATATGTAACACAAGGTAGAAAAACGAACACGTATCTAATACTAAATAATTTCTTGGGCCTTATAATTCACAAATTCAAATTAGTGCAACAAACCAATTTGTGTTTGCCAAAAATCAAAGAACCATAAGAAAATCTCCCCAGTCTTTTAGAAATGAAAGGGTCGCGGCCTCCAACATGCATAAGACGACCTACCAAAATCAAGAATGTAAGAAAATCAACTCAAAAAATTATAAAGATGTAATTTTTTGTTCTATACAAATAATATTGCAATTTTAATATCTTAAAAAGAATACTTCAACTTATGGAAAATTTCAAATTATGCTTCTCACGTCAAATAGACAACATGTGATTATCAGCAGCATATGGGTCGTACTCTTTGGGTGAATAGAATGGCACGGACCTTGCCGGTGGCAGGGCCGACCCATAATAATATGGGCTGGACCCATGATAGTAAGGGGAGATGGACCTTGTCATGGAATAGTTGTGGGGCGTGTACCCAATATAGAATACAGGATCGGCCAAAGCCCGCTATAGCTATACGGGTCATCAATGGCTCCGTAGTTGAATCCATAATAACTTCTATTCAGTTCCGGGTGGCGGAGCTTGACCCATTTCAACTCTGCATGGTATCCGGTCCTTGCCAGGGCCTTCAAGAGTAAGTTCGGAGGGTGTAAATGGATATTAAACAGATCAGATACATTATTTTTATATTTGTATTCGTTTAACTTTTCGAATATTCAGATACAGATATGGATTTGACGGATATTTAAAAATGATATCCAAATTCGTATCCGTTGGATATCGGTCGGATTCAGATATATTCGTATTCGTTTATAATTATTCAGATGCATTCATATTTTATTAAACTTGTTCGTATTTAAATTATTATTTTATATTCATATTCGATGATAATTATTTAGGTATCCATTTACGAATATCCAAATACATGAATCTATAAACATATAACAAATACATATTTTAATTAATATAAGGAACTATATAATTTTATTAAAACGAAACAATCAAATAAATAGCATAATTTTTAATTAATTATTGACTTTATAATTGATTATTAGTACTTAATAATAATGACATTTAAGTATATTAATTAGAAAGTCAACCAACTGTAATTATGTTGATTAACTTTATTCTTTAATTTTGTTCTCTATATTACAATAATTTTTTAATTTTTTTTTCTTCCCAATTCTTCAATTATAATATACATATATATATATATGGATTATGAGATTTTTATTGAAAAATATAAATAATATATTATTTAATAAATATATATTCGGATCGGATATTAAACGGATCGGATATGCATTTACCATATCCGTATCCATTTATAATCGGATATCTACTAATCGAATACGGATAATATCCGCTCTAAACGGATGCGGATAAATTTTGTATAAACGGATACGAATGCGAACGGTAAACGAATTTTCGAATATCCATTTACAGCCCTAATTCGGATCCACCAAAGCATAGACTCTGGCCAGCCCTTGTTCAGAATTTATGCCCACGTTATATTTTCCTGGCAAAAAGTTAATTAATTCCCAACAGATCAGTTCATGGTTGTTTTCACGAAGAAATATTCAAGGATTTCTGTTTAACTGATATATGTCTGGAAAGAAAATTCTAATTAGGACCCAATTTGTCGAACCCAATCCCCAATCAAATAAAATTGTAAAGAGATGACAGATGAGTATTGAAATTTGAATGGTACCACAAATTGAACCGAGGACTTTACAGGCCTGACAATGAACATTCACCTTCAAAACACAACTCTACACCAAACAGGCCACAATTATATATTAGAATTTTATTCTTACAAACCCCAAACATCCCACACACAAAAACCCAAAAAAAAAAAACACACTTTCACACACAGATCATAAATATATATATATATATATATATGTTAAGATTTTAAAAGAAAATACTTGAAAGAAAATCTTGGTTTAATTACCGCTTCGGCATAAGGCAAGGCTCCATGACTTTTCTCCAATTGGGATTATGCTCTAGTTAGGACTATGACTTTTGGAGATAAATTTTGGGTTTTTCTAGTTTTTGCTCTAAGAAAGGCATATTCTTGAGACTTAAAATAAGAAATATAGATCTTTGAATTAATGAGTAGTATATAATTGCCAAATTCAAATAATTGGTTATTAATGCCGAGAATGCGTTGGTTAAGGCAATATTTCAAATGTCAAAACCATTTTCCGGTAGTTTGCCTATTATATTTTGGAATCATATCATGTAAAATCTTCAAATTATGTCAATAGTGGATAGAAGTGGTAATTTTCAATACAACACGATAACTCGATACGAATTCAACACAAAAAAATTGAGTTTGGGTTGACCCACTTTGGGTGCAGGTCCAATAAAGTCGATATGAATAAGAATACGGAGAAAATGAATTGGGTTGAGTTGAATTTCAAGTTACATAGTTATACGAACAACCCGAAATTTGATTGTGGGTCACACGATAACTCAAACCCACCTGAACCAACTCGACCCAATCCGAGTTAAACAAATAAAATTTAAATTTTGGGGGGAGTAAAAATATAAAATAACAAAATAAAGCTTAAAATTTTGAATTTTAGCAATATTAAGATTACTATTTTGGCATTTTTCAATCTTATTTATTTCACAACCATATAGAATGGATTATTATAATTTTAAATTACTTATAATTGTTATTTTTGTATCCAAATGGACATGAAAATTGTACCGCAAAGAGTTGATTTAACTATTGAATTGTCCTAAAAGTTTTTCTTAGGTCTTATACAATGCAAAATTTTGTATATATAAATAGATAAAAATTCTTTCTATGAGCAGTTATAAAAAATCCGAAAGACTTAAGCATGTTTTTATAATAAACTATGTGTGTAATTAAAATATTTGTTTACTTATTTGTTTGATGATATATTTTTATTGATTTATGTATTACTTAATTGAATCAATATAAAGTTAAAAAATAATGGCATTAATTTTAGAAAGTTAAAAGAGAAAATTTAATCGACACAAAAGATCCAAAAATTAAAGAGAGTGGGTGAGTAAAACTAGAAAAAATATGATATTTTTAAAAATAAGACACTTTGTGATTTCAATATTTTTATAATGTCAATAGATACTAGAAAATGATCAAAGGAACAAAAGTTATAAAAATCAATATATTATGTGGTTCAATTAAAATTATTTGAGTGCATTTATGAAGTTATAATGAGAACTCCTTACTCCTATTAATTAAAAATAGATAAAAGTAAAAAATAAAAATACCAAAATTTTTCTAAAAATTAAAATAATTATTTTAAAAATCAAGTCGACTCGAACCTGACATAATACGAATCAGGTTAGGTTAAAGTTGAGCACTTTCATATTGTCATCGATTGAATTGGGTTCGGATTGAAAAAAATAATATTATTCCCCTACTTCAACATGTTGGATTAAGGTTGAGCACTTTTAAATTGTCATTAGGTTGAATTAAGTTCAGATTGAAAAAATTAATATTATACCCCTACTTCAACCCATCCGATCCATCCAAATTGCCAAGTGGATGCCTAAAATGGGATTCTCCTTTTTTCTAGTAATGCGCGCTTAGAAGGATATATCCCACCGGATCACATCGAATTATACAAACTCCAAAACAAATCTTAGGCTATATTTGGCATTATCGTTTGAAAATAATTTTCATTCTAGAAAAATAAAGCCGTACATTTCCTTTAATATAGGAAAAGGTTCAGATAGCCAAAATACCCGCTAACAAATACGTAAAATACCATCAAAGATCCGTTGGATTAGACCGACCAGATCCATTAATTAAGATTCAGAATGGGTATTGCTAAATCAGGATATATGATAGTATTTCGAGCACATATTTAGGATAGACCATAAATCTCTAACTCAACAAGCCCATAAATTACTTCACGGCTAATTTATTACACATTATTCATTATCATTCGACTTTTTGACTATTACTCATTAAATTACAGATGATTTCCGTTAGAAGTATCACTTTGTTTTGATTTCAAGTTTCATGTAAAACAACAAATCCAATCATGTTGACTTAGATTGATCATCCATAACTCGAGGGAGTTGAGAAATAGACCCATCAAGTCATCCTCTCGATGACCATCGGCCAACCCCCAATTCAAACCCTACAAATATTATTCTCCAAATTGTAATCATTACATCAATCTTTTAATCAGCATCTTATATAGATATATTTAAAATTATTATATTATTACAAAAATAGCATATTTTAATATAAAAAATTGACTTGGCACTATTAAGCAAAGTAAAACTTATATAAAGAGATATCTACATGATTAAAATTTCTCTACTCTAAAATAAAAACAAACATAACATTATTTTCAATAAAATTTTCAATTCTACTCTGGTTGTCCTTTAAAAAATAAGTGGCAGGAAATTTTTAGAATATAGTGAAGTTTATTCGCTTATTGTAGTATAGTGATTAGTACGTATCAATTCAATCTAAAACTCGTTTGTGTGATAGATACATAATTCAATTCAATTTCAATATTTGGTTTATTTTGAGAAGTCTTTTGATATAGTTAGGGGCCGACATACATTTAAAACTTGATTTGTGTATCAGAGCCTTAGGTGTGATATGTTTTCCAACCTAAATTGGAAATAAATTATAGCTTGTCAAATGAAATAATCATGCTAATCAAACAATAAAAGTTGGATATAAATTATTTAAAATATGCAAATAAATATTAGATAAAATATACAATAACCCATTATATATTCTAATAATGTGTATTGTATTTAATCCAAACACACCAAGCAAGTGAGCTCTTAATATCACATAAATGGGACAGGTAGAATGTGGGCCAATGCAACCCATAAATCAACATCTTCTGTAGCAGGAGAGGTGGAATACGGGCTTTCAGTCTAAAATTGGACCTGCTCCATCCAGTTGGCCCATTGGGATTTGGGACATTTAGGATGCAAATTTTCATCCATTTAAGCCCCCTCCAATATATAAAAGCCTTGAAAACGTGTTTAGAATTCATCCCCAGGTGACAAATGACTAATTGAAGCAGTAATTGACGTTAAGGTGAATTCCTTGCCATGTCCATAATTTGATGCAAGTGTAATACTAAAAATATATGTATATATATAGAATGTCATATGTTTAAGTATTTTTCTTTTTTTTTTTTTTTGGGGTAAAAGTCATATGTTTAAGTTTGTTATTTAGTAAGTTGTGTAAAAAAACAGCTAGTCGTCTTATACAAGTAATGAGAATAGTTAAGAATATTTTTATTTAGTAAATGAAATGAAACTCTAGATGCTTTTTGGATGTTGAACTATATCATAATATCATGCATGCATCCCAGTATCAAGCTTTATTTCATAACTAGCATAATTATACACTACTACAATACTGGGATATGAGGGCATATTTTTTTGCCTTCAAATGCCTCCATTACATATGACGACAAATTAATAGAACAACCACCATAGTTGTAGCCGCGAAAGATATGGAGGCAATTATATGAATTGTCTCTATATGAAGCTGATGGAGGCAACTTTTCACCATTTAAAGGCTATTAACAAAGCCTCTATCCCTTATTTTCTAGGGCTATTAATAAAAAAAAGCCTCCTAATCCTATCTCAAAAAGGCTACTAATACATCATATGCATCTAAATGAGAAGTATAGATATATAATGAGTCATTCACTGCAAAAATTACAATACATATCTAGTAAATATACGATCATAGTTTTTATTAATCAACACAATCCAATAATTCAAATAACTCTTGAAATTTTCAATCAACATTTATTTCAACTCAAAGCATCCATTTTCAAAGAACGATCTAGTAAACAAATGACAATTTCATTGTCAACCCCAAAAAATGTATATATTCTTTTACATGTATCACCTAAATATACCTAACAAGTCAATATTTAAGAATAGTTCAAATGCAAAAAAGTTACAAATACTTCATTTCTCTTAGCAGGAAACCTCTTGAGCTTTATTCATTGTATCTTTTGCATAATTGTCGAACAAATATTCAGTAGAAGATATGTTACATGATATTAGACAATAAATAAGCACTCAGGGGCATGCTTTTCTCATCTTACAAAGGCAATCCTAGACTTTGGGTCAAAACATAATAATTCAAGAAACACCAGAACAAACAATACAATACCAAAAATATTATAGAAGAAGAAAATCGAAACTCAAAGACATGCAATAACTTTCAAAATTTCTCGAGATATTTAACTACAAACAGTTGTCAAAATCTTCAAATAAGCAAAGAAAAAAAATGTTAAACTTCGTTAGTTTTCATGTCCGCACTTCTAAAACAAGAGCAACAAAATATACTTAAGTGTAAGAGTTGTCCAAAGAGTAGTCTGCATTCTTAAGTGCCCCATTCAGTTCATTGAAATTTTCCTAAAAAAGGCAACCAAGAAATAGTTGAATAGATTAGAATCCGAAAAGGCTAGCGAAAAAATCTACCTATTACTATTATAGAGATTGGAGATAGAAAAAGCCAAATGTGGACAAATGTGTATACCAGACGTGATGGCAAGAAACTTTGAATAATTTCCAACAAAATCGCAGAAAATGGAAATTAAAGATGAAGGTGCGATAGATTGATTGATTTTTTAGTGAGATTTTAAGTGATTTCAAGCAATTTTAAGTGATGCCTGAATTGAGCGAAGAACCGAAGAGTGAGGTACGCGATGAGAGTGAGAGCACTTTGGAGAGATTTATTTTAATAAAATAAAATTCTAAATTTAGTTACTTTTGCAAAATATATATATAAATTATTAAAATTTGAAAATAAAAATATGATATATGCATAATGGGTTGTTACAGCTATTTTAGATGGTACCTTTATAGATAAGTCCCCAAAAATGTAGGGCTATGGATCGGAGTTTAATTTGAATTTGATCTGATTTTGAATTCGATTAAAATATCTGATGCACAAGATCCAATTATAAATATTAGTAATCCAAAATAATTGGATTAGATATGGAATTAAGCAATTTGATTCGATAAAAATTTGAATTCAAACTTTAATATTTTTTATTAAATTAATACTCTTATATATAATACTAATAAAGATTTAAAAATAAAATCTATATATTATATTGATCTAATGTTTATATTAACGCCTATATTATGCTAGTAATATTGAGTCTTTAGCCTCAAAAATAAAAGGGATATTGATAAAATATCAAATATAATAATGTATAATAGTTAATCTATGTATTAATATAATGTGAAATATGAGTTTAGTATTCAAATATTTAGCTTTTGCACTAATATATAATAAAAAATTATTAAAATTTTAAATATGATGTAAATTTACTTTATAAATATAATATTTTTATACAATCCAAAAAGGAGAAAAAAGAAAGAAAGAAAGAAAAAATATTAAATCGCTTCAATTTTTTAATCGAATTTCAGATATTCAGTGGATTCGGATATGATACTTATTAACAAAGATCTTATAGGTTATCGGATCAAATTCATATATAAATTTTGATAATCGAATTCGAATTTGGATATGATCAATTCGATCTAAATTTGATCTGTTGACATTCCTACAAAAGTCATTATTTTTCCGGGCAATTGAGACTTGGGCCTTTGTAGATAGGCCTTTATTAACATACTAGTACCTTTAGGGGTAATAAGTATGAATTGACCCACTTAAATAATCATCAAAGGTTGTTTAGAATGTGCTTCTATATATTTGTCTTTAGTTATATTCTTTTGTTGTAGTGTTAGGATGCATTTATGAACTCGAATTCTACCAATCAGGTGTCTATCTATCTATCTATCTATCTATCTATATATATATATGAAAATGTACACTATATTACTAATTTATAAATTTTATAATTTATGTGTACAAACTTATAAATTTTTAATTTTTGTTTAAAAAATTATTTTAAAAATAAATATAAACTTTTAAGTTTAAAAATTAAATTTTGTTTAAGAATTAAATTTTTTTTATCTATTTAAAGAATTAATATAAAATAATTTTGATTTATTTGTCAAAAAAATTGTTTAGGAATTATATATTAATTAGTTAAAACTTAACATTCCATTTCATAATATATTTGATGCTACTTGAAAATGGACCAAGGTCTTTTCGAAAAATAATAGTGTTGGTTCGTTTTCTTAGGAATGTGTGTAGCGAGATCTACTCTTCTCGAGACTTCTTCCATTTTGAGAATCTTTGCAAATGATTTATTGGTCCCATTTCTCTCCAGGACTCGATATTTATAGATTTTATTCTTGATGGACTTAGGCACAATAGGGTTTTTCACCCTATTTATGGGCTTCACTTGTTCTTTAGACTCTTTAGCCTATTTACTTAGTGATATGGGATAGCCCAACAGGCCCCACCCAATAACACTCGATCAGAAAAAAGATACGATTTGGAACAGCCCAATTACCTATTAGGCCCAACTACCTATCAGGCCCAACTTATTGTTGATCGACTAGGTTATCGATCGGACCTAATCCCATTGGGCCTTTCTGCTAGCACAAGTATCGACACCTTGCCTAGTTGACCGAAATATGGTCGACCAGATCGAGGGTGTTTGTTTAGCACTTAGCCAGGGAGATATTTGAATCCAATAGAGTGCTACCTTGTCGACCAGAGCTTGTGCAGATAACTCATAGGCGAGTGTCCACCTTGACCTGTGAGGTCGAACATGCGAGATAGCCTCTTTGTTGCATTGATGCTCTGGCAGGCGGCGTGCCTCCGCATTAATAATGCATGCCACCACTAGTACACGTTTTCTACCTCGCCAGGAGTAGGGCACGCCTCCTGTGTGCCGCCATGTCCTAGGGAGCTGGAGGAGACACCACTTGGAATAGTATACAAAATGGAGAAGACTTAAAGGTCCTCAGGCAAAGACAAAGGCCCTTCTTGTATACACAAGGGCATTATTGACATATCAACCTTACCAAGAAGGCTATGTGGTTGCCACCCTTCAAGAAGGTATGCCATTATCACTTAAAGCCCTCACTCTACTGCTCTAACTTCTACTCCATTACATATGAGCGTAGAAGTGCCTTAGCTAAGGACACCTCGGCTAGCCTGACGTGTGCTATTGGTTGTAGGACTTAACCCAATTATAACACTCAGTCATTTTCTCGACCTCCCATCTAGTTGGTTGGTTTGGATCACAGCCCGATACACCTCCAATCAATTTATACCCTCATCATTTGGTACCATCTGTGGGAAACTTGAGTCTGTAACAAAGATAAAATTGGTTAACACAAGGCCAGCCGTTTATGAGAGAGATGAGAGTAGAAGATCCTCATCCCCTCCTCCTCGACCCCAATAAGAACCAGAGGTGGTTGGACTTAGCTCCCAGCCAGAACAAGTAGTCACACTGACTATGCCTAGCTCATGCAACTGATAAGCGAGCAAACATCAGCCTAGGTCTTAGCTGATCTATTAGCTGCCCTCAATCGACGTAACAATCTTCATGGCCCAACTACTAGTGCCACTCCCCAACTTTCACAATGTGAGGAGAGGTCCCCAAGAGATGAGAGGGTTAAACTAGAGGCTAGGCATCCCCCTACCCGATGAGAGGATAGCCCAGGACGATTCCCGAGTCAAGAACCTCGACCTAACCCTCGAGAAGAAATGGTCGATTTAGTAGATCACCTTGCTTGATCCATTCGAGCCCCGTAGTGCGATAAGGTCAAGTGCCCAAGATCTCAGACAAATAAAAATCTGTCCTAGGCTGATCGAAAAAAATAGGTAGAAGTATCCCACCAAGTACAACAGCTGAACAAGCATCTGGACGAGATTTTGAGAAGGAACTCTTAGAGGAAGCCTCATTATGATTGTGCTCCCCAACTTTGTCGAGAGCGGGAGTCACCATTCGTGCAAGAGATAATCGACAGATGTATAGCTGTCGATGCCAAAGTTCCCACAAGTCTGCCCAAGTATGATGGCTCATTGGGCCCAAACGAGCACTTATTACAGTTTGAGCACATGATGCAACTCCATGGGCATAGTGAGTTCATCCACACCAAAATGTTAGTTACCACGTTTCAAGGAATTGTGCTTGACTAGTTTGTCAAATTAGAACCAGCGTTATTTTTATTCTTATGATCAGCTTTGTGACAAGTTTCTCTACCAGTTTGCTAGTCGACGAAAGGCAAAGCTTCCCAATACCTATTTACACACTATTAAGCAAAATGAGGGAGAGTCCCTTTGGGACCTTTTCACCAGATTCAACACAGAGGTTTTGAAGATTGACAGTCCTATAATTGAGTTTTTGATCGATGTCCTCTTTCTGGGCCTCCAGCATAAAGAATATACTAATGCACTGGTCCATGAGCGACCAAGGACAATGGAGGAATTTCTCAACCTCGTAGAGAGATACATGACCTAAGAGGACATGAGCAAATTTAAATATGGCAATTCGGATAACGACAAGAAGAAGGCTGAAGGAAAAGATGACCGCCAGCATAAAGACAATCATCGATCTCCGATCAAGCATTTTCACAAGTACACCCCATTGAACACTGCCAGAAAAGGAGGTGCTATTTTCCATTCAACATGACAACCTCCTTAAGAAGCCTAGGAAGTTGAGTGAGACTGAAGCAATGAAAAGATCCAAAAATATTGTCACTTCCACATGCAAAAAGCCATGACATGGAGGATTGTTTCAATTTGCATGATGAAATTGAGAGGCTAATTCATCAAGGGCATTTGAAGAAATTTTTTGATGAGATAGCCCAATAAGAGACAGGCCAAACTGACTAGACTCCCCGTAAAGAAATGTCGATCAACTTGAGGAAAGAAGATAAAAGAAAAAGTTCTGCCTATGACCCCCGCCAACCCTTCGGGGAGTGATTGATAACATTGCTGGAGGCCCGATTGGAGGAGACTCCAAATCAGTACGAAGGCAAAACCAAAGGAGATTAGAGTCGACTAAATCATCCCAAACCGAAATAGTCTTCCAACTTTCAACTAGTGTGGAATTGATCTCTTTTTTATGCCAATCTCTTGCACATTAAGAATCAAGGGGCTGATAACAAGCTGAATTTTCCTATTGTGGTATCTGTTGAGATAGACAACTTTGAGGTTAGGAAGGTATTGGTCGACAATGAGAGCTCTGCAAACATAATTTTCTTGCTAACACTAAAGAGAATGAACATGGAGAAGATGAAATTTGAGCCTATGTGCACCCCGCTGGTCAGATTTGGAGGTCGGAGATCATCCCTTAAGGGTCCATAAACTTGTCTACTTCGTTTGGAGAGGCCCTCAGTGAAGGACGCTCATGGTCAACTACCTGGTTATTGATGACCTTTTCCTTACAATGCTATTATTAGGCGACTAGCGCTGAATGATTTCAGAGCCATAGTCTTAACCTACCACATAAAGGTCAAGTTTCTGATAGCATCTAGAACTGGTGAACTTTTCTGCAATATGAAAGAGGTTTGACACTATTACACAATCTCGATCGAGGCAAATGAATAGAAGGCTCGACCAAAATTGAAACCTTCGAGGAATGTTTCAGTAACGAAACTTGAGAAAGGATAGCAAAACAAGAAGAAGAAGCTCGAAGAGATTAGGATAAGTCCGTCGGGTAGTTCAAGACTATTGAACTCGAGCTAGGGAACCCAGACAAGACCACCACAATTAGGACTGATCTTGGGAGCAGGATAGAGTGCTTGATAGTCGATTTCCTGAGAAAGAATGTTGATGTCTTTACTTGGAAAGTTGCTAACCTATAGGGAATCAACCCCAACATCATCCTCTACCGTCTGAACGTGGATCCCTCATACAAGCCGATCAAGCTACAGACCAGAACCTTTGATGCTGAAAGATGCCAAAGTACCAAAGAAGGGGTTAACAAGCTTTTAGAGGCAGGATACATTGTAGAAATCTAATACCCATGTTGGCTTTGTAATGTAGTCCTTATCCTTAAAAATAAGGAAAAATAGCGAATGTGTAATGATTTTACGATTTGAATAAAGCTTGTCCTAAAGATCTTTGCTCATTACCTTTCATAGATTTATTAGTTGATTCTACTGTTGGGTGTAATCTTTTAAGTATGATAGATGCTTTCCAGGTTTATTATCAAATTTTCATGGCCCTCGAGGACCATCATAAGACCTCTTTTGTAGTCCCCAATGATGTATACTATTTTCTAGTCATGTCTTTTGGGCTCAAAAATGCATGTGCAACCTACTAGAGACTTGTGAACTTTATGTTAAAAAATGAGATTGGTAAGACCATGGAAGTATATGTCGACCACATGATTATCAACATGGAAAAAGAACAAGATCACTTAGCTGACCTTAGCTATACATTTTTAATATTGTGAGCATTTGGCATGAAACTTAATCCTAACAAGTGCACATTCGGGGTGAGAGGAGGAAAGTTTTTGGGTTATATGGTTAGTTAGCAAGGTATCGAAGCAAATCCACAAAAGATCCAAGCAATCTTGGACATCGCACCTCCTCAAACAATTTGGGACGTCCAGTGCCTAGTTGGGAGAATTGTAGCTTTGGGGCATTTCATTACACGACTAGCTAATAAAAGCCTACTGTTCTTCAAAATCTTTAGGAATGCGAAGAAGTTCTAGTGGACAAAGAAATGTGACCAAGTACTGGTCGAACTGAAATAACACCTGTCAATACCCCTAATGCTAGCTACGCTGGAGGTTGGAGAGGTTTTGCATATTTATTTGGCAGTCTCCTCGATAATAGTTAGTTCAGTTTTGGTCTCGACCAAAAATGGCACCCATCTACCTGTGTACTACAGCAGTAAAGCTTTACAGAGCCTGGAGCACAATTATCTGAAGATCAAAAATTCGCCTTCGCTTTGGTTGCTGCAGCCAGGAAACTGAGACCTTACTTCTAATCTCACTCTATTGTTGTCTTAACAAATCAACCATTGAAGCAAGTATTGTCAAAGCCAGATACGTCCGAAAGATTGACAAAATGGGCTATCGAGTTGGGGAAGTTCAATATCACCTTCCACCCTAAACTGCTATAAAGGCCTAAGTGTTAGCAGACTTTATCGTTGAGAGACTTGACCTTCCTGATTAACTCGACCAACATTCCCTCGTTTGGACTTTGCATGTTGACAACTTGGCAACTTCTTCAAGATGAGGAATAGATATTTCTCTGCACTCTCCACAAGTTGAAGAGTATGACTTTGCAATCAAACTCGACAACACTGTCATCAATGATTTCCAGTTGGTCGCATAACAGTTCGAAGGAAACTTTAAAGCTAAGGGAGCGATGATGAGTAAGTACCTGGCTGAAGTCAAAAAGTCACAACAATAGTTCAAAAAATTCACCTTTAGCTAAGTCCCTCGATTAGAAAATGAAAACACAGATGCTTTATCAAAATTCGCCAGCTCCACTAAGGGAACCAGAGACAGAACCATTATATTTTTGGTCACCGAAAAAACTACTATTGGCGGTCTCGACTAGAACCTGGCTAGGCAAATCGAAGAGGCAACTTTCTCATAGCAGGATAAAATAATAGCTTACTTAAATGAAGGAAAAGTTCCCGAAGATAAGGCATAAGCACGTAGACTTAGAGGTTGAGTGGCGAAGTTTGCTCTCAAAGACCATGGTCAACTTTACAGAAGATCAGTTTCGGGACCACTATTGAGGTGTTTGACACTGAAGTAGGTTCGGGAGGTCTTTCAAGAAGAGTATTCAGGAATCTGCGATAATTACTCTTAAGGATGATCTTTGGCCCACAAGATCATTAAACATGGGTATTTTTGGCCAACTCTGTTGAGCGATGCTACTGGCTTCGCCAGAAAATGCCTATCTTGCCAGTACACTCCAACATACCTCACCAGCCTGTATCAACCATAGTATTTGTTCGGATCATGTGGTTAATCGACCAATGGAGAATAGATATCGTCGGGTCTTTCCTAAAGACCACAGGTTAGAGAAAGTTCATGATCATTGCGGTCGAATACTTCACGAAGTAGGTTGAAACAGAGGCGGTCTCAAAGATAACTAATGCGACCATTAAAAGTTTCATGTGAAAAAATATTATTTGCTATTTCGATTTGCCCAAAATATTGATATCAGACAATGGGATGCAGTTTCAGAGCAGGAGCACGAAGAACTGGTGCGAAAGCCTGGGAATTCAACAACACTTTACTTTAGTTGGGAACCCTAAAGCCAGTAGACAAACGAATGTCACCAACAGAACTGTTTTAGACCATCTCAAGGCTCGACTCGAAGGATCCAGAGTGAATTGGGTGGACAACCTCCTTAGGGTGCTATGGGCATACAGAACCACCCCTTGAATTGCCACATGTCATAATCCGTATAGTCTAGCCTACGAGTCCAAGGCAGTTGTTCCGATAAAATTGATACAACACACAGCTCGAGTAATCCACTACAAACTAATCAGAAATGAGTCGACAAGAAGATTTGACCTTGAAATAATCGATGAGTTATATCAGTAGACGTACACAACAATGTAAAGATATAGGTCGAAGATGGCCAAGCATTACAACAAGGGAGTCCGACCAAGAAGCTTCAAAATAGGGGACTTCATCTTCAAAAAAGTCAAAGTTTTGAAGAATTTAGGTAAACTCGATCTGAAATGGGAGGGCTTGTACTCGTTGGTCAAAGTAGTAAAGCACAATTCCTACCAACTAGCAGACATGAATGGCAACAAGCTCCTCGACCATGGAACGCACTGAACTTGAAGAAATTCTATATATAAAGAGGCTAAGATCTCCACTCGACTGTACTGAAATATAATCCCAGATCAATAAAAATTACTTATGTTTCTATAACCATTTGCTCACACTAGCAAACTAAGGCTTCTGGCCCAAATCAATAAATGAATTGATCATTTATGTCAACCTCGTAGTTGACCCTGAGTCGGCTTCAAATCACCAACAACTAAGGCTTATAGCCCAAATTGATAAATGAGTGGATCGTTTAATGTCGACCCCGTAGTTGACCCCACAACAATTCCAAATCGTAAGTTATGGCTTCGAGCCCATACTAAAAATGAGTTGATTGTTAAAAGTCAATCCCAAAGTTGATAATAAAATAGTTTTAAACTATAAGTTACGGCTTCGAGCCTAAACAATATCATTGAACTCCAACATAATCTCATCGTTGAACTTATCCCTTAGCCAGAGATGATGAGAGAGCAAATTATTTATAATCAACTATATCATTGAACGCATCTTAAAATCGACCCCCAGTCAATCATCATAATCAAGCAACGCAGATGCCGACCAGGGTCCATAGTTTAATAAAAATTCATGATTAAACATGGCACTAAACCAGTTCCTTTGTCGATGAAGAAAACACATCGAGATGATAAAATAGTTGATGATAAATGCCATTTCAAATTTTCCAGTCAAGTCAGATTCAATATCATTAGACTTGTTCAATTGTTCCTTATAGGTCAATCTCATAATCGACCATTAACTTGATTCCAAAATAATTAAATACTACCCATTTTCTTTAAGAGATTGTGTCCTTCAACTGGTTATCTGAAGGCCAAATGTTTACTTTGTCAACTGTGGGCGCAAACAATTGACAGAAATGAAAGCATTAAAAGGAAAGAAAATGATTCGACAATATAAAAATAAGTAGAAATTTCATTACATGAACTAAAAATATTCAATTACATCATTGCCAAAATAATCCATTTACATCAAAACACCTTGCAAGGCAAATAGATTCAAATCAAATAAAACAAACAAAGATAATTGGAGCCTTAGCTCGACCCCGCTCCTTCCCCTCTTACTCCTTCGGCAACCTCCTCTTTGATAACACAGTCAAGCTCATCACTTGAGGGCACTAGCACGACCGTAGGAGGGCCCTCGACCACTTGGTCAAGCATTGCAATAGGTGTTTGCTGAAGTGCAAGTGCTAGTTGAGATGGCCTCGCTTCGTCGGTCAGAAAAGTACGTTCAACGGGTGGGAAGAAGGCAGCTACGTCGACCTTGCCATCCCTGATATCAAACATAAAGTCGTTGGCAAAGTCAAATTTGCTGGCTAATCGGGCTTGGACCACCCCGAATGAGGAGCAACGGCAGCTTCGACCACATGAGCGTTTTCTTCGATTGATGGAAGGTTGGGATAATCCTGGAGCTGCTCCATTTGCATTGGATTGAGTTGCTCTCGATTTTCGAGATGGATTTGATAGCCCAGGAACTCGAGCTGCTTTATAGCCTTCTCAAAGGCCTCTTTTGCATCGTCGAACGAGAAGACAATGCTGGCATCATGGAATGCTAAGCACAACATGAACGGTTGCATAGCCTCTCTTCAAATGCGATGGAGCGTTCTGAAAAATTCATCACAAGCGCATGTGATCGCACTGTTGTACCCATGCTTTCGATCGATGTTGTACGAGGCCTCAGGTTCTAATGTGAGCTTCCGCAGCTGCTCGTCCATCTTACTTTTTTCAGACACAGACGTCATGAGCTGTGCATCCCACTCCTTGAGCTACTTTATCAATTGCTCGATCTTCGATTATACGGAGTCGAGCTGGGTCTTAGTCACCTCCACTTCACTTTGCTCTGTTTAGAGCTCATCTCGATCACCAAAGGCCAACTCTGACCTTCGATACATGTGGTAACCTAACTGGTCGACCTACAATGCGAATAGGTTCAATCGAGATGTTTGAATAGAAATTTGGGAAAAGCTCGTAGATATCGACCTAACACTTACCATATTAGAATATTGAGCCAGCACCTTTAGAGCTCCCAGTTGGCTCAACTCCATCATCTTCTTCTGGTCGGACATGAAAAGTATGGTCATCATCACCTTAAGGGGCGTAGCCCCAGTCGACATCATCGACAAGGAATTTTAGACCCTGATTTTAGCCCCAAATCGGGGCAAGGGAAAGCTTGGTAGCGGGAATAGGTCGTTGTTAGGATGAAACTCAAAGAGATCAATGCTGATCAATTGGTTCGATGCCTCGACTTTGCCTTTTCCTTTGTCAGCAGCAGTCTTCTTTTGGGCAAGTCTAGATTGCTCAATGATCTGCCTTTTTGTTGAGTCAAGGGGCTGTTGGTCTTGATGGGAGTTGGTCGGGTTGGTTGAGAAGTAAGGGTAGAATAATTGCTTGTGGTTAAGAAGTAGCCTCTCGAGAGGCACCCACTTGGCGGCGCTCTTGTGCCCTCTGTTGACGACCATCACCTGGTGTCAAGTGTAATTCATGATTTCCTCTCGATATGAAAAGAGGCAACAAAGTAAACAAATTAGAATCAACTAGAAAGAGCAAATAAAATTTTAAATAAATTAAGTCGACTGCAATGTCTACCTAATCGAGCATCAGCAGGCAAACCCAGCTGGGCAAGCGATAAGCTTGCCAATACCAAGTTTCTCTCCTTAATATACCCCGATGCCTCCATTTATCCAAATTAAACTAGGTTGCGAATGAAAGTATTGGACCAAGTGGGGTTCTTATGCACCGGCATTTCGACATGACCTCTCAACCACCCCTAGGTATATTAAAACTAACCTCCCGGGAGCCCGAACAAAAAAATAACATTTCTTCTATTCCTGACCATGCGAGGAGGAAGGAGTCACCAGAAACGTTCAATGGGGGCAGGTTATGAGATAATAAAAGCCCGACTCCTCGATACTGCCTGACTTTTAGGACATCAGGAGGTGGAAGAGGTTGGAGAAATTTTTGAAAATGGGTGGCTGGTGTGTATATGCATAAGAACAACAAAACTGTATAAGGTTGAGAAGCAATTCAGAAGAAGTTCAGTTATGCAAACTTGAAGACCTGCCAACAGGCCGACTACAGGCTGGGCAAGGAGAAACCTAAGTTCACACTTGAAGGCCTCCTCAAATACAGTTACGCACCCAGTAGGTGGTAAGTGCATCCTATCAGTGGGTCCAGAGGCAACCAACTCGAACCCTGGGGGAATATGATACAATTACCTAAGCAACTCAAGTTCATTGGTTGTGGTCTTGGATGTAATTTCACTATACTAGTAGGGCGTGAATAGGCCACCACGAGACACCTGAAACTGACTAGACCTGGCCCCACCCCCAACATCATCCTAAGTATCACTTGAAGAGCTCGAAGAAGTTGAGCTTAGAAGAATCGTTGGACTCTTTAGTTGAGTCATGCCCCACATTGGTCAAATGCGCATCTAATAGGTAGCCTCACTATCACTCCCCTGACTAACATCTTCACCAAATACTCCTAACATGATTGTCAAAAATATACAATCGAGGAAAAATAAAATAAAACTCGCTCAGAGATTGTAGAGGACTTACACGGTTAGCAAATTTAAGACAGAACCCGATTAGCAGAAAGCGCAGTAAAACGTTAGTTTTGACCTCACGGGATGTTGTAAAAGTGTAAAATGAAAGTTTTCACCACGCCCATTTATAGGCCTCAGCTAGCGAGTAACTCAACTGCTTAAATCAACGATTATCGGCTATTAATTACGCATCCATCGATTGCCTTTCCACACTTCCCAATGTAACAGTAGCATTAAATGCACTGAAATCCTAGTCGACTTTCAAAATATAAACATTACCAGCATGTTGAAGATCTCGTTAAGTTTCTCCTGTTTCTCGCAAATCAACTACTTCCCATTCCTTCTCGTCGATCATCTCGATCAGGAATCAAAAGTTGGGGGGGGGGGGCGCTCATGGTATGGGATAGCTCAACGGGCCCAACCTAATAACACTCAATCAAATAAAAGATACGTTTTGGAACAGCCCAATTACCTATCAGGCCTAATTTATTGTTGATTGACCATGTTATCGATCGAACCCAACCCCATTGGGCCTTTTCGCTAGCACGAGTATTAACACCTTGCCCAATCGACCGGAATATGGTCAACTAGATCGAGGGTGTTCGTTCAGCAATTATCCAAGGAGATATTTGAATCCATTAGAATGCTATCTTATCGACCAGAGCCTGCATAGATAACTCGAAAGCAAGTGTCCACCCAAACCTATGAGATCGAACATATGAGACAACCTCTCTACCGCATTAATGCTCTGATAGGCGGTGTGCCTCCACATTAATGCGTGTGCCACCACCAGTTGCACCTTTTTTGCCACACCAGAAGTAGGGCGCACCTCTTGTGTATTGCCATATCTTGGGGAGCTGGAGGAAGCGCCACCTGGAGTAGTACACAAAATGGAGAAGACGTAAAGGTCCTCAAGCAAAGATAAAGGCCCTTCCTATATACACAAGGCATTATGGACATATCAACCTCTACATAATACCCTATTGCCACTCTTTAAGAAGGTATGCTATTATAACTTAAAGCCCTCACTCAGCTGCTCTAACTTCTAGTCAATTACATACTCACTTGAGCGTCAGAATACCTTAGCCTAGGGCACCTGGGTAGCCTAATGTATGTTATTGGTTGCAGGACTCGACCCAATTATAACACCTAATCATTTTCTCGACCTCCCATCTGGTTGATTGGATTGGATCACAGCCTAATACGCCTCCAATCAGTGTATACCCTTATCACTTACTAATCAATTTTAGAGCTAATTCATTATTTTTAGTCCAATTACCAAAATATCCTTAGGTTAATTTTAGTCACATCATTAAGCCCCCCCCCCAATTCTTTGTGGAAAATTTTTAATTTGACATCGAAAATGTAACTTAAGTTTAATTTACTAAATTTATATTATGTTGATTCGTAAAAATGATATTATTAACTTGCTTGATTATTGTGAGCAGAGTCGAGATGGAATTGCAATGCTTTTGAGACGGACTTTAGACTTTTGAAACCAGTTAAATGTTCATCAAGTTTTCGATTGAAAAATCAATCGAAAACTTTTTTTTGAACTTTTGTCAAATTTGTAACGGACTTTTTTTTATTTTTTTTTGGATGGAATTGCGAGGTATTTTTTTTTTAAAATTAAGTCAAAATCTTAATTTTTATTAATAAATTTATTTTTCAAACTCCAATAAAAGTTCATCAAATTTCTATTGAAAATAATTTTTTTGGAATAAATTTTAAATTTTCATTTGATTAACCTATTAATACATCTTATATATATAATAACATAAAAGTACAAAGCTAAAAAATTACGAATAAATGGAAATAATAATTTTAAAAAAATAATTTTATAAATATGTATCCTTAAAAGTAATAATTCTTAATTACAAAAGTATTAAAAAAACGATCCTATCTACTGGCCAACACCATCACCGCCAAAGTCAAAATAGTCATCAGCATTGCCATGGTAATCATGCCTAAAGCTATTGCTAGTAGGGCTGGGGTAGGGGAGGAGGCCTGAGAGGGGAAATCCATTTGCATGACTAGCTAAGCAATCATATCTTATACCGCACCAAACTGCTTATTGAATATGGTCCGTATATATATCCTAAATCTGGGCCTCCAAACAGGCTGTAGTTAATGCAGTCGATGGTTTCTCTTAGGGCACACTGCTATAAAAAGGCGATTGTTAATAGTTTAGCTTGTAAAACCCCACTTTTTTGTTGGGGTCACATACAATTTGAGTCCACAAGTTAGCTTAAGATTGTTGGACTCTGCACTGCTTCCAACACCCTACGGCTAAGCTTGGGTCTTTTTCGACTGAGTTGCAGTGACGCAATGGTGGTTTTGGGTAGCTTGATAGTTGTGGCTATAGCAATAACAGACTGGTATATCGGTAGTGATGACCAAGGATTTGTTTAGAGAGAGAGAGAATCGATTCTTCTTTGGATGAGAAGCTTGATTTGATTGGATAATTGAGTTTGGATTTGAATATTGAGCTTTATTTTATAATTAACAATTTTGGTACACTGAATTCCTGTGTCAAAATTTTGGAGTATAAAACAAATAAAGCATTCATTTATTTTCTTATATACTATTATAATCTTTAATATTTTTGATATATTTATTAATTTTTTATGATGAGTAAAAGAAAAAAATAAAAAATAGTAAACAATTAGAGAGAAAAAAATATAAGAAAAAAAATTAACTTTAGTAACTATAAAGGTTAAAAAAAAAATAATGATGACATCATAGGAAAATGAAGACATGCCAGAAGGGGCTATATGCTTTATAGATAGTATATACTCTTCCAGTTATTTTTAGGTGGATCGGATTGGGTTGGGTCAGGTTTATCGAGTTATTAGATCACTCGATTGTTGCTTTCGAGTTTAGTGGGTTGACCCAAAATCAATCCAACCTTATTTTTCTCTTTGGATCAATTTTGGTACCAATCCAATTTGATCCAACTTGAAAACATCAAATCCAAGCCTGATTCTTTTTAGGTAAGTCATTATTTGGTTGTTGGGTTGAATCGAATTTAACACCCTTACTAATGGCAGGTTGTGTAAATTTGTCCACAGGTAAAATAACCCCAATTTTATTGGATACAACTTACAAGATAGTAGATTCATTGCTTGTGATAACCCATAGGTACCCATAATTTTATTTTTTTTTTAATGTTGAAGGTAAATTACTATGCATTTTGTAATATATATAATACTATGAACTAAATAAAACTAATAAAAGATATTTCAATTTTTAAATATTGTATTAAACAAGTACTTAAAGCACATCAATAATGTTATAGTTTAAAAACTTAACTACAACTTTAAGTTTTTAAACAACTACTAAATTTAAATTATATACATTTTGAAATTTAAATTAAAATTTCATTACATGTCAAAAGTTTTTTAAACTAAAAGTTTAAACATTCTTTATTTTTCTTGTATAACAAGATGCTACACTCTTGAGATTGTTTATGAGAATTAGAAAGAAAAAAAATTAAATAGAAAATTTATACTATATATAGTTATTCGCGAGTTTTCTATGGTTGTGGATATTCGTGGATTGGGTAAAAAATGGCGAATAATTAAGTAATAAATAAAATTATTTGTATTTTACTGGATTAAATATATAGGACTCATTATTTATATTTCATGAATGTATATGGGATTTCGTAGTTCCTACAGGGTGGAGATGATGGGGTCGGTCCATGTATTTTCCATCTTTTTCTTTTGCTGCATTTTGCTCAAAGGGTTGAAGGGAGATAGTGCATCAAGATGTTCGCAAGGTCCAACTTGATCCTCTTCCCAAGGGATCTTAGATAAGGGACCCTAGGAGAGCCGCCGACTTCAATTGCCGTAAATATAATCCAAACTAGATCTGACCAACCGCACATCCTTCCTCCTCTACGTTCTTGATAGCCCATTTTTATTTTAGTAGAGTCTTTCAGTGGCATATTTTGGTCATCTTCCTCATTACTTAGAAAAAGTGAGCCACCGGTTCAGGTACAAGATACTGTCATTACTGTCTGGATAATTAGACATCTAACCCGTAATCGCAACGACCCAATTGCAAGAGAGGAGCTCTACCAACTAAGCTATATCCCCCGAGACAAGTGGAGCATGCATGAAGTAGTCAGATGCTTCTTCTATTCTTTTCCCTGGCGCAGCTGGGCCATCCTAAACTTGAACCGAAGACCTTGATCGTGAAGTAAATCATCGCACCTATGGTCCAACAATTGGGAAAGAATCAATAGATTCCTTTTCGGGAGTGATTCATCCTTCCCAAATGCAGCATACAACTCTCCGTTGTACTGTGCTCTCCAAGTGTGCTTGTTCCCCCATTTTTTATTACCCTGGCAAGTCTTTGTGAAATAACTTCGATGAGAAGAAAAAGGAAGGTATTAAGAGACCCTCATGGCCCAACCCTAGACACTCTAAGATCTTTTTTCAAACCTGCTCCCATTTTGAGTTAAAAGATAGATAAATAGACACATCTCGTTACACTGATTGGGGGCGTTCATAGTGACTGACAAGTTGAAGACCAAGAAGTGAGTTATTTATATCAAGCATTCTTCTTAAGGTTAAATCCAATCTCCTGGTCCTTGCAGAAAAGAAAAAGAATTTCACGTTCTTCTTTTCAAGAAGGGAGGATTAGAAAAATCCTATTGATTGCAGCCTTTCTCTAGACCTCCGGGAAAAGCATAAAAAAAGGCTCAAATAGCATGATCCCTCCATCATTCCAGAATGAAAGAAGTGATCTCATAGTTCTTGATCTGTGAAGATGCGTTGTTAGATGCTCTATTTTCTTTTCCCATTGAGGCCGAACCTAAACCTGTGCTTGAGAGATAGCTATTTTTATACCGATAAGGGATGTATTAATTCTCAAGAAGATAGGAGTTGTGGTGGTCCCCTCCGAACTGCCTGGATCCCATGAGTGAATCGAAAGTTAGATCTACATTGGATCTCACCCGAATTGCGCTATCTATCATTTTGATGAGAGGTTTAGTTTCAAACCCTAGTTCAAAAAGGAGTAGTACGCCATGCTAATGTGACTTGGATGATCCACATTTCAGAGTCAAGCACTGATGAGCACATTGAACTATCCATGTGGCTGAGAACCCTAACAACCCAAGCATAATAATGCAATTATTGATAAAACCTACCTCCAAGTCAACATACCAATAAAAAAACATTACCTTTAAATGATCGAACAAATTGCTTGACCAAATGATCTCTAGATATCCCAGCATTATTACAAATGAAATGAGCCATTTGCTGCTTTGGGTTGCTGTTGCCATCAAATTGTTGAAACTTTAGGGGTTGCTAATTGATCGGCATCTTCAAGTTATCAATCCTTTAAGTATATGGCTTAGAGTAAATCAAATACAACTTAGAACTTCCATTAAGCTTATCTTTGATAGTCTCCATGATAAACTCCTTCAGTGGGTCGATGGGAATTAGTTCAGTGGAAACTTCTAGTTCTTTTGTTGCAATCTCTTTATTTTTGGCTAATTGTCTCCTTGTGGATGTTTTGCCTTCGTCCTACGCCTCAATTTGTTTCTCCATCATGTAGCTGGCATAAAGATTGTCCACTTTGCTCATTAGTTTGGAGATTTGAAAGTCTTGCTCCTAGAAATGCTTCCTGAGTCCTTCAATAACCCTCGTCAAATTTAAAATTTGTTCTTCTAAGGTTGTAGCACTTGTCACCAATATCATCGCCATGCTCAATAAATTTGATATTGAGTAGGGAATAGATGATGCGGATTCTTCCTTCGAGTCTCCACCATCTTTATTCATATCAATAAAATGTGGCAACACCTTTTCCACAGCAAGTAAATGAGCCACCTCCGAAGATGATTGCAACTTCTTGGCCATACTTCTTATGATAACGCCAACACTTTTTGCTCTAGTACTTGAGGAATTTGAGGCAATAATTTCCAATGTTGCAGTCTTGTTGATAGCTATTTGATACTTCAATCTTGATGAAAGGAAAATATGAGAGGTAGAGATTGTCCCACTGGACGTGCCAAAATTTGTAAGCGCAAATTTTTTTATTTGCAATAAATAAAATTACTAGATAAGAAAAATCATACAATTATAATAAAATTAAAATCAATCAACTGTGGATTCTATTTCTAATCTAATTTTCTGATTCTTTCCTTCCAAATATGATCTTGAAATTTGATGAGCTTGGCGATGAATGCCTTGAACACCATGGGTTTCTTTAAATTTGATTTAAAATAATGTCAATTCGAGGGCTTTGCATCTTGATCTCAAATCGACCGCCAAAATATATATGAGTTCCACGAAGGACGGATTAAACACAATGGATCTCCTTGAATTTGAATTTGATAGAGAGAATTGTTGGACTCCTTCAAAGCTCCTATCACTTGTTGGAATTTGATTGTGTCGAATGAGCTTTGGTCACTCTGTTTATATAGATGCTTGAT
The DNA here is from genome assembly GCA_018894105.1 of Jacaranda mimosifolia. NCBI lineage: Eukaryota > Viridiplantae > Streptophyta > Magnoliopsida > Lamiales > Bignoniaceae > Jacaranda > Jacaranda mimosifolia. Next base: position 24,563,882 of record CM032129.1, read on the forward strand.
AGGAAACTTTCAGATTAACTTGAACTTCTTTTATAGTTATCTCTTTGATAAAATAATATTAAATATCAAGAGAAAATATCATATATCAAAAAATAATATCATATATGAATAGATAGTATCAAATATTTTTTATTTGATTGGTTCATAGACATAGACACTTCATCTTTAACACTTGTCAATATTTGATTTGAGCATAAAATAAGTACTAGAGTACTAATTAAAATTAACTATTTATCTTTTGAAATTAAATTTAGTAAATTCCTAAATATAAATAGAAAATTTTAAATTAATAACTAGCATATTATTTTACACATTTCACTTCTCAATTGGCCAACAATTGATGTGTCTATAATAATATATTTAAAATGTCCTCAATTTCATTTTTTTAATCTCCATAAATACAAAGTTATGTAGTAACTACTACTTACAACATATGTATTTTACACTCATAATTATCATTTATCATTATTTTTTGTTATTATTATATAAAAATTTAAAATAAATATCAAATATTTTTTACAAAAATTAATATTATATTAAATTAATGATTTGTTTTACTTATTATATATTATAAGATTTTAATTTATATATCAAATGTGCTAAAATTACTAATGTTAATAAATTCCATCTAATTGGAGTCAAATTTCTAGTTTGCGCCTGCAAGATCGGTTGGCTTCGTTGGAGTAATTTAGACCCAACGATAAGTACAGACCTCAACCGGTTCTTTTCCACCATTACGAGACAAAAGATCAAACACACACTCCTCGCGATAGCGGCCATTTGTAAAACAAAAGAAGGAGTTCGAGTACTCTCTGGACTCTGGAGACGATCCATTTGTCGAAACATAGTATTTTCGCCTTCTGTACGCTAGATCTCGCCGTCTCTCTTTTTACCTAATTGTGACAATTTTTATTTATTTATTTATTTATTGTTTAACTATCTGTAGTTCTGTGCTTCAATGTTGGCCACTGATTTGCAGGAGCTCTCTGTCTCTCTTGCTTCTCCTTTTCTGTTAGAATTTTAGTCGGTATCAGAATCTGCCATAATGAATGTTAGCGGTGAACTCACGAATTTTCAACTTGTTAAATGCATTAACTTCTGCACATGAAATTCTGATGTTCCACTAGTTTGTTCCATGGTTAAGAATGTCCTGAGATAATCGGATATCGGAATGATTTTACAACTACAGTAATAGGCTAGTAGGTTCTATTTTCCTGCACTCTTTCTATAGTCAACCTCTATTCTCCTCTTCCCCTCTTTCTTTTTTGTTTAGAGTTTATAGGATAAGTAAGAATAAATCAGTAATATGGGTAAATTGATGGAAGTAGAATTTTACAATTAAAAGGAATCGAGATGATTGGACTATTTGATTTTGGGATCAGGTCCGCTGCATTCTTGCTTTTGAAGTTCTGAATCCTTTCTAGTGGTTGTTGCTTTTGTTTTATGAATTGTTAAGAGCTGAATATAGTATTTTAAGATCCTGAACTCTTTATATATTTCAGCGCATAAAATAATTTTGTTGAAGTAGAAACATGATGGAAGTATGCTGTCAGAGTATGGTCACCTTCATTCATAGTGAAAATCATGTTTCAAGCTAAGAGAGTGAGTTCTATTAGCAAAATGATTCATGTCTGATGTCCATTTAATAAAGCTTCTTGTTTGCAAAGGATTATCCTCGCCGCAGTCCAGTAGTCAATCGTTGGAATGACCGATGATGGTGAAAAGTCCTTGTTAACAGGACTATTAAGTCCTACAACTCAAACTGATCATAAGCCTGATCCTAAGAGAAGAAGATTTCGCCGATGTAGAAGTGCTCCTTTGGCTGAGTTTGTTCCTGGGGAAATTAATGGCCCGAATGAGGCTCCATCGCTTCAGCGTTCAGAATCCTTTCTAGATAGCATACATCCGAGTTTCAGAAAGGTGGCCATCTATTTAGTTTTCTACTTGGCTATTGGTACCATTTGCTTTTACTTTGTTGGGGACCAGATCGAGGGAGAGAAAATAGATGGGGTTCTTGATTCTGTTTACTTTTGCATTGTGACCATGACCACTGTTGGGTATGGAGACCTAGTGCCTAACAGTGCAGCCTCAAAACTTCTTGCTTGTGTTTTTGTCTTCTCGGGGATGGGTCTAATTGGAATAATACTAAGCAAAGGAGCAGATTACCTAGTAGAAAAGCAGGAAATATTGCTTATTAAGGCATTGCATATGAGGCAAAAACTTGGTCCAACTGAAATTCTCAAAGAAATGGAGAACAACAAGGTTCGATACAAGTGTTATGTGATGATGGCCCTCCTTGTAGTGCTCTTTCTTCTAGGTATAATCTTTCTAGCTAGAGTTGAGAAATTGGACATTGTGGATGCATTCTATTGTGTTTGCTCGACCGTCACAACTTTGGGTTACGGAGATAAAAGCTTCTCAACAAAGGCTGGACGTGTTTTTGCTATATTTTGGATTTTGACAAGTACTATTTGTTTGGCGCAATTCTTGTGTTATATTGCCGAGCTTAACACAGAGAGCAGACGGAAAGCACTAGTTAAATATGTTCTTACCAAGAAAATGACAAATGTGGATTTGGAGGCAGCTGATGTCGACGAAAATGGGACTGTGGGGTCAGTAAATTATGGCTTAGTCTTGATTCTGTTTATTTCCTTCTCAGTTATTTTTCTAATTAGTTGTGTTTCTACATTTATGCTCTTAGAACAGGGTCTAGCATACTAGCTTTTAGTCAAATTAAAATATCTGGGCATTGATTTTGTTATCTTGCTTGAAGTGCAACAGGGCTTCTGAATTCATTTTATATAAACTAAAAGAGATGGGCAAGATCAATCAAGAAGATATCTTACTTCTGCTGGAAGAGTTTGAAAACCTTGATGTTGATCAATCTGGAACTTTGTCCACCTCTGACCTGACGCTTGCCCAATCAGGTCAAACGAGATAGTGACTGTGTAAGTTTTTATTCTGATCTCTAAGTTATATAATAGATTTTTAACCAATTAGTGCTTTTAATGAGTTTGCTGTCAAAAGTATGTTCCTTCCAACCTCAGTTTCATTTGGAATTTGCAACTGACGATTTTAGAGCTAATGAAGCTGATACTAACATGCCTTAACTATAGTATGCGCTGTATACGCATTGATTCTCCATTGGGGGAGGTAGTATCTTGGAGCAATGTATAAAATCTCTTGCTCCCACAAAAGCTATGTGTGCCTGTGGCAAAAGATTTGCTGTAAATGCGTAATGGGACTAGAATGTTTTTTAACTCCTTTTTGCCTTAAAGTTAAACCTAGTAATTTGGATTTTCACCAAAAGCTTAAATTAGGTGATGAAAAATTTTCAACTCGAAGGCCTATTTGCCTTTTTCTTCTTGCACGACCACCAGCACCACTATGTACCTTTGACGACAATAGATCATATAAACCATCTATATCTTCTGTGTTGCAGTTGTTTTGAAAAAATCAAGGGTTTGAAATGAGTTCTACTAAAAGATTTTATCAACTTCAAGAGATTGTTGTAACTTGAACAGTTTTTATGTTAGATGACTGAACAAAGACATCTAAAGACCAGTTGTTGCCAAATTTCAGAAAGTCATGATCTGAACAGGACCAAACGAGGGCCAATTTGGAATTTGTGCAATTTGAAACATTATCACGCTAAACAAAGTAATATGCTGGATTAGGGATAGCGCTCGCCTGATCTGCTGTTCCTTGTCTAATCATCTGATCTTTTTTATACAAATTCGTCTGTATAAAATTATTGAACTATACCATCTGATTTCAGAAGGGAGCAAGAGAAATTTCTTTATTGCAAACTTGTACGGACTTTTGAATTGTTACAGTAGCAAAAGCTTGTCTGTCTACCATTGCCAACAAGGGTGTCAAAACAAACCCAACTTGACAATGATTCATCTAAAAAAAATCAAGTTTGAGTTTGGTGTTTTTGGATTTGGGTTAAATTGGGTTGGATCTGAAAATAACCCGAGAAAAAAAAAAAAAAAAATAATAATAATAATAAGATTTGGTTGATTTCGGGTTAACTCGCCTAATACCAAAAAAAAAAAAAAATAATAATAATAATAATAATAAAAAGGGTAATCTAATAATCCAATAAACTTGACTCAACTTGACCCATCTAAAAAAAATTAACTAATTAAAATAAAATCTAAATAATATATATTCAAAAATTAAAATTTTAAAAATTCAATTTATGAACAATGTTGTGTTATTTTTTTGTATTTAGAGTATTCATGAACATGACAAATTTTAAAGTTATTATGTATTTTCGTCTTTAATGATTATGCTGAATTTTAAACTTTATTGTAGATTAAACTTCTACTGAATTATAATGTTGGAATTTATAAATATAAAAAATAAAATAAATAGATTAGGTTAGGTTGGGTTGGGTTAGTTTTATCTGGTTAGATTGGGTTGAGTCAGATTTATCAAGTTGATGAGTGATCTGACTAAAAATCAGATCAATCCGAATTTGACACGATCTTTTGCGGATCAGGTTATGATTAAGTTTTTTGGATTTAATATCGGGTTAAGTTCGATTTGAATTTGGTATTTTTATATTATACTCTTATCTGAACCCAATCCAATCCAACCCAACCCACTCGAATTGACACCCTGGCCCAACCCATTCATAAATGTTTTCATTCTGATATTCTACAATCAGCCATAGATATCATATCAACCTCATGGTCCCGGCCCACTTCAAACATAATCCAAACACAGCTTAAAGGCAACCATGGTTATGGAACTCTGATTCAAGTATGGGTGTTCCTCTACTCCTCCCCCAGGTCCCGATCAATTATTAGCCAGCAGCGGGAGCATTCTCAACTCGACGTGTTTGTTTAAAATTTTCAATTGTGTGTTTAAATTTTTAAGATATAAAATATGGTAATATGCTTTTCTAATTAATCACATTTTATTTGAATTCATGACGTATACAATGTTTAGAAAATAATATAATATAGCTTTAAAAGAAAAGGAAATAAGAAAAAAAGAGAACAGAATTTTGGAGAAAGAATTGGTGAAAGAAACTGCCTTTATATCTAATAGAGTTAATTCTAGCAATAATTAAAACACGTATCACTATAATTATCATTTGAAATTCTTATGAGGTACAAATAGTACGAATGTATATGATAAAGAATTTCCAAATATGGTTGGCGTTATCAAAAATAGTGAATCTCACCGTCCAGCAGTAGGTCATCGGCCTGATCCAAATCCAATCAATAATTGCTCTTGTAAAAACTGAAAATGACTTCAAATTTGGAAAAAAGAGAGAAGCTATTCTAAACAAAAGCATCAATTAATTCCAGGAAATCATCATCTTATTACTCCAGGAATTTTACAATTCACGGACTCTCTAGAAAACATAGCTAAAACACGAAAAAGAAACCGTCAGAGGAAATATTAAATCGTTACTCATCTTTTACAATTTCTCCTACTATTGCTGCGTCTACGAAAGACTCTACTTGTCCTTGGCCGGCCACATAGTTCAACAGACCTTCGCCGGCTTTCTCGGCTGGGGATTCCACCGGCGGTGGAGAAATCTGGTCAAAAACAACGACGGCGACCAGAAAGAGCGCTGTTGAGACGAGGAGTGGCCAAAAGTACTTCAAAATATCGAGGAAACTAGGCGCCAGATAGCATAGAAAGATGATCAAGAAACTTATAGTAAGGACCGAGAGAATGTGGAATTTGAACTTGAGAAGCTTTTCTTGAATTTCCATGGCCGAGCGGGGAAAACTCAAAAACCTCACTCTCTCTATGCGGAGAGATTCTCTGCGTGAAAAGTTTTGCAAGCTTTGAGGCAGAGAATATTTACAGTCAGCGTTGGAGATTAGGTTCCCTTATTTTAAGCTTTTTTTTTTATATTAGGATAGGAACAGCTCAAAAATGCAGTTCCCCAAAATACCCATTGGTTTTCACAAAGCACCACGGAAGACGTTAGAAAAATAGCAGTGGTTTTGTACTGCTCCACACACACACACACACAAAAAAAAAAAAAAAAAAAAAAAAAAAAAAAAAAAAGAAAATTATTCTTTGCCCTTTTTACTATTTAATTTACTTTGTCTAGAAAAGTCAAGTGGGAATAATACTGGCTTTGACCTTAACTTCCAAGTGCTGATGCTTTGTATGTCTATATACTTTTCTATATCTATATTATTATAAAAAGGAAGGCGCTTTTATATCTGATATAGAAGTTATTTTTGATATTTTTATTTAATTGTCCTTTAATATGCTCTAAATTTTATAAAGACAATGAGATGTAAATGGTGAAATTAAAAACTTATAGATATTTAGGTAGTTGTGATACCAAATTTTAATATTCCAATTTTAGCTTTACAACCATAATTGAAAACACTACTCATTAGGGTCTTAATTGTAAAATATAAAAAATTGCTAAAAGATTATAAAAAATTATTTTTGCATCACCATATTAACAACCATATTTATAATATTTCTGATACTTCTTTTGGGTAATAAGTTAGATAGTTACAAGCAATGTATTTTATGCTCATCATTTGACTATATTTGAAAAATGATTATTAGAAAAAAAATGATTATTGAAAATTTTTTTGCATGTAAAATTAGTAATCTATTTTTTATTTTTAATTAATTGATATTATTTTAATACAATAATATTTGAGTAGCACAATTTACAAATTCATTATTGAATTCTTTGGTTGTCATCATTCTTCTATTTTCAATCAATTTGAAATATTTGATTTAAAAATGGATTGCAATTTAAACATATTTTTTTGAAAAAAAAATTATATAAAGAATTATGTGTGCGAAAACTGCTTGCGGGGGTTGCTAGTCAAAAGAAAAAAGTTATTGTGAATGAACTCTGATCAACTTCTATTGCCAAAAATAACTTGATTTGAAAATTCAGATCTAAAATTGTGATTAAAAAACATAAACGAATTGAATCAAGTTTATATCATAAATTTCTAGTTCTAAAATTAAGATTCTCTTTTTATTTTATTTATTTATTTGGAGTGAAATTGATGAAAAAAGTCGCATTTGTTTTACTTTTCAGATTTATTTATTCGATTCGGGTTCACTTCATCTGTGGAGTGATTTGCTACCACGATAGGGTATTGTATTTGTAGCTTATTTTTTTTAGATTAGATTGTGTTTGAATTTTGAAAATCTCTCTTTTTTGTATTTATTTCTCACCTATGGAGCTAGTTTAATTTGGGTGAAACATGTAAATTTTTATATTCTCAATTCATGTCTAGATTATAATAAGCCATATATAGATATGTATATTTTTGGGTAATAAAAAAAATATATTTTTTCAGGTTGTTTTAAACTTGTTGAAAATTATGTGTAAATTTAGAGAGTGTTTGTGTGAGTTTATAAGTTTTTCAAAACCATATTATAAGATGTCAGAAAATATTTGATAAATTTTTTTAAGAAAAAATTTATAAAATTCCAACTTATTTTTAAAATTTTAACAAATTTCTTTAGTTTTAATCATTTTAATTATAAAATTGTCATTGTCAATATCTTATAAACTTCAAAATTTTCAATCTCAATTGAGGGAAAAAGAGGGGGGGGGGGGGGGGAACACTCCAAAATTTTATTTTATTCAAATTCTTCAATAATTTATTTTAAATTAAATTTAATATCTCACAAGTTCTAAAAATATCTTATAAGATGTAAAAATTTATAAAAAAAATTTAGTAAATTTTGCTAAATATTCTATTAAATTGATTGTTCATTTGAGTTAAATAGGCTTAGGCTCAGAAGTTCATCAACCTCTTAGGAGTTATGAGGGTCATTTACTCATCAACTGTAAAATTGACATTAGGCTGGAAAATGGCCAAAAGTGGTTGTCATTTCACTAAGGTGTCGGCTACTTTTTGGTTCAAGCAAATGCCTCTTAGTGTAAACCACCTTCTTTTTTGAATTCGTGGGCCATTTTAAGTACTAAGTAGTGCCCCCCCCCCCCCCCCCCCCCCCAAAGTTAGCATACAAGTTACTCCATCCAAAGCCTTCTAAAGCTAGCAGTAGCACGCATAAACTAGGTAACCATATTTACAATTCAAAAATGATTATATTGTTCCATACTCGACATGAAATGTATTATTAATGGCATGATTGATATATATATATATATATATATAGGAAAGAATGAGGTCAAAGTAGAATGGTATGTTGGAAAGAATGAGGTCAAAGTAGAATGGATATTTCTAAGTTCATTCCTAAATCCATACTTAGTATAAATTAGAGATGGAAGTCCTTAGTTTTATGTAAATCCCCATTTTCAAAAATATAGATTAAGTCATTAAGTTGTTCCCTTCCTCTTATAGGTTTAACCAATTCCGATCTATCCGTATTGAACTTATATTTTCTTTTCACAAAATTGCCCTCCAAAATTTTATAGAAGACTTTTATATTACAAAAAAAAATAATCATTTTGTAAATGTTTGATATTATGTTTCAATTTATTTGATTTGCTATGTGTTTATATTTAATTATATATTTTACTCATATACCCTTTTATTAATATTATAAAAAATATTAAATTATTATAAAAACAATAAATAATAAATAATAAGAATAATTATGCACCTCTCAATTTTTATAATGAAAAAGTAGAAATATTATCAACTTGGTCCACGCTTAATGAAACATATATATAATTTAAAATAATAATTAAATCTGCATCTCTTCGAATAATTAAAAAATATATAAAACTAATAAATGAAGAGTCGTGTATTCTATTAACAACTCTTCAAATTAAACTTATAAAAAATTGCAACAAAGGCATTCTATCTTTATTACATTGAAAAAATATATATTAAGCACTTTAATTGTAAGATATTTTATAATTTTTATATTAATATTTTCTCAAAACATTCAAAAGAGCTTGTTGAGTTATAATTATAGAAAGAGCAATTAAAGAAATTACGTTTATAATTTTTTGCTTAAACATATACAACATAGTTGATAAAATATATAATTTGTATATTTATTAATGTAATCTGAATAACACTAAAAGTGATATTAAAACTACATAATCATAAACTTACCCCACAAAATTTTCTTACAATAATATATATAAAAATATTTATTAGTAAATATTTTTATTTTTAATAATTTTTTACAAACAGGTAATTTGATTATTTCAATAAGTTGCATTCCATTCATACGGGTTATTGTTAATTATCAATCATGAGAATTGAATCAAGCACAAAATGATGATTCTATTCCTTTCCCATTCCTTGTATATACTAAGCATATGATTAGTTATATCAGCACTACTCCTTTTCTATTTTCATTCCATTCCCAAAGGCATTTCATTTACACTTAATTCAATTTCTGCATATCAATCACCACCTAAGAGTTATAGTTGAGTCCAATTTATTATGCACGACGAATATTTGGGATAATTTTTACTCTCAATTGTTTTTTTCACTTTATCTTATAAAAATCAAAAGCAATTATACATAATATTTCTAATTCAATGGCTACTTCAAAAAAAAATTAAAATAAAGTAGAAGTTAAGACCACTCTTAGAGTTGTTTCTTCCAACTTCTAGTTTTCTTTTAGTACATATATTTATAAATTATGTTCTACAATTTTATCTTTATCAATTTTTTGTCAACCTCAAATTAGAGGATAATTTAATATTTTCTGAAATAACCTCGAGCAGAAGTTAATTAATAACTTTCTAACAAAAATAGGGTCTCCAACGGACCATCATAAACAGAGTAATTTGATGGGTTTCCCTCCTTTTGGGCTAGGATTCTGCAGCTTCTAATATTAATTATGAAAATGCCCGTTTTCTGTTGTACCCTCTGCTTAATCTCCTAGTCCATGAGTTCGGCAGATTCGCAGAAAGAAATTTCCTGCAGGAAAAAATCAAGAGAGGATGTCCGTATTAGCTCAAATGCAAACTTTAATTGGGTGTCAGCAGATAATGCCATCAAATTAGATTTGGATGAAGCCTGGACATGAGAGACTAACAGAGATTTGGCCAAGAGATTGCAATGCAGCACTCCAGACAATTCCAACAGCAGAATTTTTATTGCCAAAATACATAAACCTTACGTAGTACAGTTATCAGTTAATTTTTGAGTGAGATGAGACCTTATTGAAGTAACAACAGACCCAGGAAATAAGATGAGAATAAAATGGGAGCCTGATGACTTTAGGTTGTCAACTATTCAACAGGTTTTGAAAATCTAATGTAGGTGTCTCCTGTCAAATTGTGACTCATGACAATGGGGGTCAAGCCAATCCTTAGGAGAACTCTTCGGTGCAATCACGGGCATTTTTCCACCACCCACAAGCTCCCTTAAATTATCAACCTTATTCTCTCGCCCACTTCCACTGTATCGCCTATCCGCTTCCTTAAGTTTCTGCTTAAACCTCTGCTTGCGACTACCAGAGTTTTGCTCCTGCTGTTTTGCTTGAGATGGAGGAGCTCCGTGCGGTCCAAGGTAAATATTCTCTTCTTTTCGAACCTGCCAGCAGGATATAAGTATTTGAGACCACATGAACTGAAAGCTTCCAATTGACTCAAGATCTAAAGTTTTGGTTCTTATGACAGAGAAATGAGGGGCTTTTGTATTACCTGAACTTCGGACAGCTTAGAATCTTCTACTTTTGGAGAATCAGTTTTATTTCGCTCAGGGTCTTCAATTCCCAAGCTGGGAATTACAAATCCATCAGTGTCTGGAGAAACCAATCAACAAAACATATTGTCAGTATACAGAGACACTCAAATTAAGCATTTGAGACTATACATTTAGGTAGTAATTTACAGGTCATAAGATTTGCTAATAAACATAGCAGGAATGTTTTCATTCTAGTTGTTGAGGCCACTGAAATGGGAATTCATTACTACAGAAAGTCAATCTATGTGAGTAACTTGCATGGGCCCCTTCACGGTGCTTGAAACATTTATAATGATCATTTAAAGGTGCACTATGCAATCAAAATCCAGGAAGATGGTCCATTAACTATACCATTCAGAAGTCATATGCACTCTCCTGTCCCCAAAAGTGAACTACATATCAAGAATTTAACTAACGTGCAATAAACATTTTAAAAAGTGTTATTAGTTGCATTTATCATACTCCTGAGAAGTTTAATGAGTACATACATAGTTTTTAAAACATGCTTGCTAAATTCATTTGTCATCTTTTGCAATTTTTTTGGGTATTTAACAAATTTTTAGACAACATATTAATGCATGCAATCTTCCATAGAGGCATTTACTGGGATTCACATTTTACTAGGGCACTAATTTTACTCTACTCCTTACAGTTGAGAGAAGAAATACTCAATGTACTATATCAGAATTTTGGGCGGGTGAAGAAAGTGCTCTTGAACAAATTGGCTGGGCGAAGCAAACACGTAAAGCATCAATTGCACGCTGCTTTGCTTTTCAACCCATCATTAAGCATCACGCAAATTTAACCAGCAGTGTTAAGCCCCTTAAAAGCTTCAACTGTCTTGTCTATCATCATCACCAACCCTTTTCAATAGAACAAATCCAATAAAAACATAGAGGTAACTTAAGGACCTTTAAATAGCATTTTATATTTATATTCAATTATATTGCGGTCATCATCCAAAGCATCATCAACACCACATAAGGGCAGAGCATATCATTTTCTACACGTGGGAAATAGAAACATCATTGATAAACGGTAACGGAAATCCATACCAGAAACAAATAAAACCAATAATTCAATTTGGTAGCACAAAATTGAGGTGCCAGGATTGAATTTCCTGATAAATCAATTAATCTTGTGTTCAATCTTCTAATTTCAAATCCGAGGTCCAGAGTCAATATTGTCAATTTTAAACAAATTTACTGATTCAATCCTATTGAACGAAAGTGACCGAGATCCTAAATCACTCATGTCGCCAACAAACAAATATAAGCAAGAGAAATCAATTTTCCAAGTAGAATATATAATAGCAATAAGCACCACAGAGAGAGAGAGAGAGAGAGAGAGAGAGAGAGAGTAATTTTCTCATCCAATGGAAAACAGAACATGTATGATGCGAGAATACCCCACTCATCTTCTTCGACGGAAGGAGTGGTTTGCACTGGAAAAGGGTCCATGTGATGCTGCTGATCATCGATTTCCCTTGCCCACGACGCTATTTACGCTTCAATCTACCAATCCACGAATCACAGCGCCCTCCCCGCACTGATTGAGGCAAAGTTCAGAGCTTCAACGCGATAATTTAAAGAGAAATTGAATCGAATCTCTGATATGAGAAAGCAAGATGTGGACTAGAAGGGGGTAACAAAAGAGTAAAAAATAAAACCCTAACCCTAGAAAAATCCAATCTCTATCCTGCCCTTTCACTATAATAAACGTGGCGACTCAAAAGCGCTTTCCTGCTCAATCACGACTCACGAGGATGCCCTCTCCCGTATCTTCACTATGAATTGCTTTTCCTTTTTACTCTTTTTCACGATAAAGATAATATTCTTTTTCTATTTTGTATCAAAATGATCTCTCTCCATTTTTTTGGGGGTTAAATTATGCTTTGCCCCCCTAAACCATATTGATAGTTGCAAACACCTCCTAAACTATCAAAGGTTGAAAAAAAACCCTCCTCAACTTAACAGCAATAGATGAAAAAGATGAGAGAGAAAATTTATGTGTAAATTTTATTCAATATTTCAAAAATACCCTTCATCTATTTAACTCAAAAATTATACATTTGATAGTTTCTTTGTTTGAGAAAAAATGGTTTTAGCCAAAAAAGAAAGAAAAGAGATTCATCTCATGAACTTGATTTAGAAAAAATAAAGCCCACTTTCTTTTTTTTCATTCATGCACTTCCAACAATGCTTGCAAGGAGTCCTATTAAAATCAAAAAATATAGGCCTGCCTGCCATCCATACCAGAATAAATTGAGCTTTCCAAAAAAATTTGCTAGTAGGGGAAGACCTTCTAGAGATAAGAGACATAGGGCTAAAGAGAGAGCCAAAAAAGGATATGGGTAGATCAAGGTATTGAAGGTTTCTAGAGTTGATTTTATTGCACACCCTAATACTATTGACTTGTTGGATTGTAAAAGAATTCAATCATTTTATTGTTTTCTTCAATTTTTACAAATAATTTTTTTTTTCTTTTTTACCAACTTTATTTCTACAAAATATTCTCAACATGTACCATCATAAATGATCTAATTTCTACAATTCCTAAACCCTATAACTAGGGGTGGGCATCGGGTTCGGGTACCCCCATACCCGACCAGTCCCGATTGGGAAATACCCGGTCGGGTCGGGTATTTTTAATCCCCCAACCCGATCGGGTATTTATGGGGGTACCCGAAATTTTGGGGGTCGGGTATCGGGTATTGGGGTGGGGTACCCGATACCCGATCGGGTACCCCCATTCTATTAATAAAAAAAAAAAAATTATATTATTAGAATTATATATTTAATTAAAGTGCTAATATATGATGTATATCATATATTATACATTAATGTTTATATTTAAGTTTTAAAATTATATTGAGTACCCCCATTTTATTTTTAAAAAATTAATTATAGTATTAAGTATTATATATTTAATTGAAGTGTTAACATATGTTGTATATCATATATTATATCATATATTAGATATTAATGTTTATATTTAAGTTTTAAAATTATATATTATGTGGGATTTAGAACTTGTGAATAATGAATTGTAGTGTTATCAATTGATTCACAACAAAAATAAATAATGAATTAACAAAATTTTAATTTTAATTTATTAAAAATATAAAAAAAATTAGTGGGGGTTTTGGGGGTACCCGACCCTAAGGGGGTACCCCCATAAAATGGGGGTCGGGACTCGAGTATCAAAAAATGATATCCGAGCCCTCGTGCGGGTACCCCCAAGGGGGGGTACTCGACCCCCGCCCACCCCTACCTATAACACATATATATACTAGGATATAATATTAAACCCATGAAATAATTTTTGTGAAATGTATGAAAAAAAAGACTACTGTTTTTAAGGATGAAAATCCTAAATATTTTTTGTAATTTATAAAATTCCTAAACTCTATGATATACATACAAAAATATAACTATAAACCCATCAATTAATTATTGTAAAATTCCAAAAGAAAATCCTATTTGTTGTTAAAGATATAAAACGCAAAACAAGTTTTGTTAGAAAATCCAAAATACATGAAAAATTTTGAACCAGCAACAAAAAAAGTAGATTATGATTTTGATTGTTCACCTAACTGCAATGAAGATAATTTTTTATAAAATTTAGTTTGAAAGTGCATGAATGAAGAAAAAAAAGTGGGTTTTGTTTTTTCAAGATCAAGTTCATGAGATAAATTCCTTTTCTTTCTTTTTTTTTTTTTTTGGTTAAAATCTTTTTTTCTCAAGTAAAGAAATTATCAAATGCATAATTTTTCGGTTAAGTGGCTGAAGGGTATTTTTGAAATATTAAGTAAAAATATACACATAAATTTTCTCTCTCGTCTTTTCCGTCCATTGCCGCTAAATTGAGGGGGCGTTTTGTTACACTGGATAGTTTAGGGGGGTGTTGCGACTATCAGTATAGTTTAGGGGGACAAAGTGTATTTAGTCCCCCCCCCTCTCCCCCCCCTTTTTTATATATATATATATCTCCTCTCAGTTGAGTTATATATATGCATATTATTTGAAATATTGCTAAAAAATAGTTATATATTGTTTGGTAGTTATATCTCTCCGTGAGATTATACCTATCATGTGATATAATTATGTCTCTATCTTTCAAATTTCAATTGAGATGAATGATTTTCATATTACCTTTTTCAACTTAAAAAATCATACTTTTTTAAGTAGCTTATTATTGACTTTGATATCTCATTCACTTGAAATTGATTTAATTATGTTATGCAAAAGTTTTTCCACAATTGTTAATAAAACCTACTCAAAATAATTTGCCAAAATCAAAATTTTCAAACTAATTTCCAAACAATTCCCCACATGTGCGAATATTAAATATATGATTACAAACATATAAGAGAGTTCAACCGAAAGATTATTACACTATGACGATTAGCTTGTGTCATTGAGCCTTTCTTGGTATAATATTATCAGTACTAGTGGCAAACTGGGCTCGAACCCATGGTTCTAGCCCAACCCAACTAGTTTTGGGTTGGATTGGGTTTAAGATAATATAAATGGGTTGAGTTGGGTTTTTGCGGGTTTAATATGGGCTAGTCTCAAATGGGTTTAATTGGGTTTTAGAATTAAATGATTTGAATATGGGTTGTAAATCATTCAACCCATTTCAATCCTAAATTGACAATATTTAATTTGGACAATTTTTTTTAACCAATCGTATAATAAATATAATTCACTTGTCATGAAATAAATTTGATTAAACTCAATATGAGTAATTTTTTTTTTCCCTTTTTCGCTTTATGTGCATGGATAGTTGTAATACATGGAAATATATATTACTTTTTAGACTTACCGTTAACGAAATTTTGACTTTTTTAGTCTGAGAACATCCCAATTTCCCATGTCATGATCGACCAAATTAAATGTAAATAATCTGAAAAAGTCTCATAAATTTTCTTTTTTATATTTATATGAGCCTATACTTAATTATTATAAAAATACATGTACGTAATTATTAATTTGTTGGTGGTTGGAATATGAAGTAACGGTGTATGCGTACATCAACTAAGAAAAATGACTATATAAAATTAATAACTGGTGTAATATTAAAAAATGGTTAAGTTTATTAGAAAATATCATTACAACAAATAACCAAATGGTAATATAAATATTACAAAGTTATAAGTGAATTACAAGTTCACTTAATTTAATTTGATTTTAAGTGATTAATAAGAATCTAGTAATAATTAATTAACATACATTAAATAAAGATAAAAAGATTATTGTTTAATAAAATAATTTAGCAATGTTGTTAACAAAAAGTTTAGACTTTTTTTTTTTGGTTTGTATTGGACCCATCTAAACCCGGCCCAATCCGTTTTCAACCAATATACATGAACCCATTTTGAGCCTAAACTATTTTAAATCCAACCCATAAAGGCCCAACTCACACCCAATCCAACCTACTCATTTGCCACCCATAATTATTAGATTTAATCAATAAACGCGATGTCTTGAATTGTTCAACCATTGGTATCAACTAATACAACAATACCAACGGAATAGATTCCCTAGTATTTTTAGTTCTCATGGTTGTGTTCATTTTGATCTTGCACACTATATTGGATTTATTTAAGTGTTTATGACGAAATAACATAATTTCACATTTATATATGTATTTTGTTATTACAAGTACTCTGTCATACTGCACTATCTTGATAAGAATAATAATAAAAAAAATTAACTTAACCTCATACATTTTCTATGCAAAGTTGCACTCATCTATAATAGATATCAATAGAAGTTAGCTCTCAAGTGCTTATTTGAATCTGTATAACTTAGTTGTCTCATCGAACCGTGATATTGATATCTTCAATCAACATGATTGATTACTGCTAAGAAGATTAGTAATTTGTGAATTTTAAGCCCTATTCCCTTAATAAGTAGTATATTTGAATTATAAGTAGGCTTTTGTTAACGGATCCACTATATTCTCTTTTAGTTTTACATAATCAATTGAGATAAGTTTAATAGAAATCAATTATCTTTTGGTGTTATGTCTACAATACATATGTCAATACTTACTATTATGAATAGTTTTTTGTATCTTTCAATAGCTAACTAACTCTTACAATGATCATAATTGCGATGCTTACAAAGAAGTATCCTTTTAGAAATTAGGTAATCATTATAATTCTTTTCTAACTTTGGTTAAAGTTATAAACTCCAACTCCATTATGGATCGAGTTATACAAATTTGTTTACAGCACTTCCAAGATATAGTTATGGTACTTGTGGTATACATATATTACTTGTATACTTAGTATTTTTTTGTTCCTAATTGCATTACATCATTGTATCCTTTCATGTTAACCAATATTTTGTATAGTATAATCCAAAATTTAAGACGAATCTAGATATCTAAGAACCTTATCAATGTTTTCTAATGGTCATCACTTGGATTGCTAGTACATCTACTCAATTTATTAACAAATTATGCAATATCATAATAATGCAGTTCATGATTTACATTAAACCGCCAATTATTCAAAAATATAGTTGTGATATGCTTTAAGCTTCTTAAGTATTGTCTTAAACTTGTGAGATTGCGATAAAACAAGTTTATCAATTGTCTTAATGATCTTAATCGCTAATATGACATCTACCACATCTATTCTTCATGTCAATATTATTTTAATAGTCACAATAAAATCATGATTATTCCCTATGATTATCATGTTATCAACATAGACATACAATAAAATAAATATCGAGTGTGCCTTTTATGCACACACATTTATCACACTTATTAATTTTAAAACTATTTGCCAATATCATATTGAAAAATTTCTCGTGCCACTACGTTGGAATTTGCTTAAGTCCGTATTTAATGAATTTGCACAACTTTTTCCCATGTCCGAAAACAACAAAATCTTTAGGTTTTTCCAAGATCTCTTCTTCTAATTCATCATTGTGAAACGTAGCCATAACATCTACTTAATATAGTTTGGACTACAAGAGAACAAGCTTTTGGTTCGGATATTTTCGTCTTTGAACCTTGTTTTTCCGTCTCTAATCAAATTTCATGCAGATTTTTCTATCTTAGAATTTGTTGGTGATACCACCATCGGTATATTGAAAACGAAAACATAATCCGCTGGTAAATTTTGAGACAAAAATTCTTCGTCTCAAGTTTGTCTACAATAGGTTGTACAGCAAGTTAGATGCAGAAGTGAATTAGTCTCTAATTACATCTTTAAATTATTTGAGATATGTCTCTAATTTTGTCACAATATTGTCGATAAATGTGTCTTTAAATTCATCTCTAATCCATCTCAAATCTGTCGGTAAAAGTAACTATTTGAGATTCAATTTATTTTTAATTTGTCTAAAATCCATATGTAATTTTATTACATTTTCGTCAATAGTTGCCTCATCTGTTCTCTTTGGAGTTCATGAAAGTTTCTTAAAATTTACTCAAATTTTGTTTCTAATTTTTCTTATTCCTTTTTAAAATTCATCTTTGATTATCATGTTCATAGTCAATTTTTATGCAAATCTACCAGTAATCCCTTTTATATGCAACAACAAGATAATGAAGCAACCAAAAATATAATATTAGTGAGGAAGAGCTTTATCATTACATAACAACAACACAACAAATAAATAATCTCACAGCATAAATAATATTACAATAATGTATATAATATTAAATAGTAGGAATGCATGAAAGCATTCCAAAATACAATGAATCAAGAGTTATAACATAATAAAGTATCACCAATATTATTTGTATATATAGCTTCTAACATATAAACATAAATATATTGACAACATCTAATGACTGCTTCCACTAAATGTTTGTTGCTTCTTGCTCCAAATCAACCTTGAATGGGGTGCTTTGTGTACCCTATCTTTTCAAGCATTTTGCTTAGCATCTCTTGAAGCATCTTTTTTTTCCCAGGCTCCTAACGAGCATGTTTTAGCCTTAGTCTCCCTATTTTTTTCTCTTGTTTTTTGCTTCTTCCTTAATCTGTTATTTGAAAAGAAAAAATGTTAAGACTTCAAAATTTATTAAAGTTCCAAAAATTGATTATATTAATTGTTGGCTCCCTTAAAATTCAAGAGATACTATGCAATTAAGTTGGGGTAAGAAAGTTGTTACTCTGTACAACATGATAGCAAACTTCTATCCAAACTAATGTATTATTTAAAATCAGACATGCCAGCAAATTTGTCCTTACAACATAAGATTGCTAGAGACAATCAATCTTCAGAGTTGGTTTTTGACTCTCCTAAGAAAATTATATTTTATGTTGGTGGGAGGCATATACATCATAAAGGGACCACAAATACTAGCTTTGTGCATGCATGCATCAGCATTTCAAGATAAAACAAAGAGTTCATAGTTTATCCTTTACTATTCATAATGACAATTTTGAGATCTTGAGGATATTACCTTGTTTCAAGATTCGATCACGATGAAACTTGGTTGTCAAGCGAAGGTGTTGGCCTCTTGGTTAGCTAACATTTTCATATTTGGTAAAGAATTCAGCTCACTCATCCGAATATCGGCAGATTTCTGCAGCCATATATATGATTTGACATAATCATTTGGACATAGACGGATTCCTTTGCTGCCATAAATGTGTTTGCAATCCGATGTCCAAGATATATTGACTTTCTTATAACAGACAACCATAGCAATCTACTTTAAATATCTATAATCATTTGATTGCATTTGTCATGATTCTTTCATCCTCATTTTATAGCAATCTTGTCTATAAAAATCATTGCCCAGTTAAGAATGCAATAATTTGTCAAACCTTTTATCCTGCAACTAGCCTGTACTTTTGGCAGAAGAAGTGCTCTACTTCTATACATAAAATTCTTAAGACTTTGTAAGATATGAAAGGGATTCCACGGTTATCCTCATTGTGGCACCAAGCACTGAAATGAAAAATTGGTAGCCGTCAATTTTGTATTTCTCAAGTGGATTTCTGTACACGAAACTTCTTACATTCACATAATAGATGTTATATAGAACAATAAAAATCTAAGCAAATGTTGTTCTGTAAATAAATAGAAAATGTAGCTATCTAAGAATAGAGTATACAATATACTATTAAGCTAAGTCTGTTCATGTTCATAAGATGATCCCTCCAAATGCAATCAAGAGTTTTCACAAGAACTACTCTCTGCATGTAGAAATTACTTTGTGGGATGAAATATAGACTTATACATCGAAAAAAATGGATCTTAATAAACATAAATACACTTGTGAACAATATAGGTTAAATGGAGTAATATGGGTACCTGAATTTCCTTCACATAAACACTGATCTAGCTTGATTCTTGAATAAGATATCAAGATATAAGGCAATCAAAAAATCTCTGAGGTACTTGCAAAGAAGATTAACAGTTGATTTGAATTTGCCATCTCTAGTAGAAGTCGAAGAAAAAAAAGAAAGCCCAAGAATAGTAAAAGAATAATCTCAAAGAAATCGAGACATGTACAACATAAAAATGCACACTTTATTGCCAGTGCCAAATGACGCACTTTTCATGCAGATGCCCTCAAAAGAAATTTAGAGGTTTATGCAAAATTGGAAGGTGAAGCTCATCAATATCCATGAAACTTAAGCCGTGAACTTGGGTTAGTGATTGCAGAATATGTACTTAAGTGAACTTGGGTTAGTGATTGCAGAATATGTTCCTCAGTAACACCTGTAAATGAATTTAGACATATTCCAATACTTTTAGAGTCCAAATGAGATTATGTATGCACCAACAAAACAAAATGAGTTACAAATAAGATGAACCATTTAACACTTTTGCAAATATTTCATTAAATTCCTTCAAAATCTTTCCCAAATTCTAGCTGCTTGGATGCTATAACACTTGCAATAGTTTTTAGAAAGAGTCGAACAATTGATGCATTGAATAATAAATATTCTAGTGAAGTTTATTACCTTTTGTTAGATCCACAATCTTGAAAATAATTTCATCCGGCACTGCGTGCATGTACCTAGACTCGATTTCTTAGCAAGTTCATAAAATAAAAAGGTATATACTATGTTCAGAATACTAGTTTGCATTCCATGTATTTTGCAACTCTATATTTTCATTAAAATAATGAAGGCAAAATAAGTTGGGAATCTACATGAGGCATTCCTCATAAATCAAGTATATGAAAATGAAAAAGAACTTATTGGAAAATATGATGTAAACAACTGTTAGAATCATCGTTAATTGATGAAGATCATAGACATGCTTTCTTTGCACCTTTTAAGCCAGCAAGAATGCAATTTAATATACATTACATATGCTAAAAGTTAAGTATCTCCCTTTGATAAGTAGATAAAATCATTGAAGCAAGTTTTGTTATTATCAAGTTTTATAGACAACATCTTGAATAATTATAATTTTTTATTTAGGAAATAAGTTTCAAACCGTATTTACTAAGAAATGAGTTAAATTCTGTTTGAATTTCAATTGTTGCATGACAGTTTATATAGATTCCATAAAAGCATAGCTACAAGTAAAACTAAGCTCTCTAGCATAATGGCGAATATTGAATGTTTCACCTCTTTCTCCTTTAAAGCAATGGTCAACATTCAAGTGCTGCTTAAGTTTAGTGGCAAAAGTTAAATTTGTAGCCTTGAGGAAATTTGATACTTCATCCAATAAAGATATCAACCAAATAGGTTCTTGTTCAAGCACACCAGTGTAACCATAAATATACAAAATGGTAAAGAATAAAAAACCGACTATAATGCCATTTCATTTTGTTCCATACTCAAGTGTATCTAATCAATAGAACATGTAAAAATAATATATAATAACATTTCAACAGAGAAAAAAAAAGTTAATTAACATGCACTACAAAAGTTCACTTGAGGATTCTAATATAAGATAACTTGGCCTTGCCACAGAATATTACCCCTTACGAATCCAACACACAAATTTAAATTAACCACATTAAAATCGTGAATGTTGTAGTAAATTCGCAAAAAGGAGATTCACATCATGATAGAATATTGAAACAATGAAACTTAACCTAGTAAAAACTGCATAAAAATTGAGATCTAAAGAAAAGCCTTCTTCATATCCTCATTTTTCGCGAAGTCCTTTGCATAATAATTCTGTCTGTGGTCTCGTCTTAATCCCAATGGACTAGTTTCTAGTTGCATTGGCAGTTGAATCGATTTCATCTTCAATCAACTTCAACCGAGGGGTGATGGTGGACTGCTTTAGTAGTTGATGTTTTGAAGTTTGGGATAGGATTTTGAGTTTGGGCTTGGGGTAGTCGAGCTGGGATTGAGAGAGAGTGAAGCCTAGTAATTGAGAAAGTGGGGATTAGGGTTTGTTACTTTATAAAATCAATGCAAATAAAAAACATAACAGTCTCACGTGTAAAGAATTTAATGGAAATCCAGAAGCAAGAGGTGGGGATGGATGGCGGTGGTGGACAATAGCCGGTGAATGGAGGTTGATGTTTTAAATCTAGATTTTGTGTAGAGAGAGAGAGAGAGTTTTTAAGTGTCAATTTAATTAGAATAATTCAAATTATCATCAATTACTTAAATAATTTAAATTTAAAAAATATAAATATTAATTATATATAACGAATGATAAGAAACCTTTAAATAAATTAATTGTTTGGATTAATTGATTTAAAATTGGGCTCCATTTAATCCCATGAAAAATGGACCTAATTATATTAGGGGATACCCAATATTTAGTTACTTTGGCCCTTTTACTATGTTTTAGTTCTTTGTTGTATTAATGACTACAACTTATAGATTGATAAGTTCTTTAATTTATGAAATTAACTTTTTTCTTTTCTTTGCATAGAAAGATATCCTAAAAATATAGCATTCTTGAGTCAATGATTGTATTTTCACATATATAGGAATTGCTGATTAATTTGCAGGGAGTTAATATATGTACGATTGTTATTAACGTATCCATCTGACATGCAATCATAATTTTAATCCCTATTTTAACTTGTTTAAGCTTGGGTACTCTACCTTAGCCAAACACTCCCACACTTTATGGTATTTATAAGAATGCCTATAACTTTTTAATAACTTATACTGAGTTTCATATTCACTTTGTATCACACTTTATTAAAAATCTAATTTGCTAGTAGAACCTTTTTGCCTCACAAATTTTGAAGTAAATCAGAGTTTATAAACATAACATTCATCATTTTTTAAGGAGTGCAATTTTTGCGTTTAACAACTTTGTTTGATTTAGCAGAGTAAAGGAGCCCTTGTTTGATTAATGATGCCAAAATTTGAACAACTTTATTCAAATTGTGCTCATTATTCTCTACCTTTATCATAATGAATAATTTTATCCCTTTGCTAATTGACTTTCATTATTGTTGTTGTAGTATGTAAACGCTTCTAAAGTCACTCTTACTTTTTGACAAATAAATATAACAATATGAAACTCATGCCTACATGTCTTGATACCAATAAAATGCAATGTTGCACTTTAAGTATGAAATTAGCGTTCCATTTTGTCAAAATCATATATTTATTATATATCGAAGAACAAACCAGTTTATACAATAAATTGAAACTCATGCTTACATGTCTCAATATTAAGTGAACGGGAATTGGAGCAGTATTTTGTTAGAACTTAATAGATAACATACAAAGTTAAATTTCTCAATAATTGGACTCACACCTTTTATTTCTATTGTTGATCTATTTGTAAATTATATTATAGTATCACAAGTAATCCACTCATTGATAAATACATAAATATTTTCAAAACATCAGTAAAAATATGTATTTGGGCATATACATTTGAACATGCATATACTAAACTCATTTAACTCGGTAAATAAAATAATACTAATACATGAAAATGGAGATATATATGATTTCATTATTTCATGCATACCCTTTTCCATTGCAACGAACGTTGATGACCAAGGAGCAATTCTTCTCATCTAAAAGTGCTATTTCAAAGTCTCTAGGTTTTGTGTAATGATATTGAACATTTTTTTGTTGACATTTTTTGAAATTTATCTCAAAAAGCTTTTTAGTTTCTCCATGACAAGAAGAAATGAGGTAAAGATAGATGATAGGGAGATGCCATTGTAGAAACTAGACTAGAATTTTATCTTAGAATTATCGAAAAAACTATTAGGTTGATGGCAAGTGTTGGAATATTTCTCTTCAAAACCAATTTATCCCATACCGGTGCATGCTAATAATTTTTGGCAATCATCGCTTAAAAGATGACCTACTTTAAGATAATAACACAATAAATTTAAAAAATCACGAACGAAAAAATGTTTGACCCTCTTGTCAAGAAAGAATTTCCTAAAATGTAATTACATAGTAAAAGATACACAAGGTGAACTTTTTCTATATATGATTCCATGAATTGCTAAATAAATGATTGAATAAATGAAGTTTGTAATGACGAGGGTTTTATTTATAGTTGTTCGAATATTGCATTTAAATGCACACAATCATTAGACATTTCCTAACCATATAAATATGTTTGTAAGATAGACGGTATGTTTATTAATTGTACATACCCAAATTTACTAGAGAAGGCACAGACCAATAGTCAATGTCCTTTCTATAGTCACATTATTCTATAGAGTCGTGTACCACTTTAGTTTCATTTTTAATTTTCAATTAACATTAATATTTTTTATTTTGTATATTTTATATTTAACAAATTTTATTGATTTTAAGTAGCGTATTTTTTAGCGTAAAAAAAAAAAAAGTAGTGTATTTTTAGTTTTAACTTTTTAGTTACCCATTATTAATATTATTATTTTGAAGTCAACTTTCTAATAGTTATTATATAAGACCTACTTAAAATAACTGATTAAAATTCAAACTTTCAAACTAATTGACTAAAGACAACAACGCCGACAATCCAAGTGATAGAAGGGATGACAGACAAAATGGTCGGTCCGTCATCAGTCCACCAGAATCATAGTTTTCTTGAGTGAATCAAAAGTTAACCATCGAATTCGATGAGCAGTAGGAAAATACCAATTCTTTTCTTCAATGCTATAACAACATAATCACCATTTAATATTTATTGTCTACTATTGTTAGGAAAAATATCTCATTTGGGCCATTGGGGAGATAAATAATTAGCAGATGAATTAAACTGATTTGGGCCGCAAACTCTGAATTTCATAAGCCCATATAGGCCCAGCTAAATCAACAACTATTGTTAGTCAATGGCACCCGAATCAGCTTATTTCTGCACACTCAAAAAATAAAATAAAATGTTAAATCTGATCTTAGCCAGCTAATTATGTCCCATTTCAAAATTCCACACAACGTCTCTTATTTGACTCCCTCGATCTAATGTGGCATTAATTGGATTTAAAATTTGGATTTGAAGTCCGCACTATAAAAACCCAGCCCCAAAAAAGTGAGGCTAAGTTCGAAGTGTGAATAAGTACAAAACATTAATTGGAGAGAAAGACAAAGATAAAGGAAAAAAAAAGGAAAAGTTTTCAAATCACTTTAGTGGGAGAGTGAGCTTCGAAACGAGCTCTTACATTTTGGAATTCAACCTTTTTAATTTCTGTAAGTTTCATGTTTTCCTCTTCAATTCATCTTTTAATTCTAAACTTGCGAAACTTAAATTGAGTTTGTTGTTATTTTTTCTTGTTGATTTTGTTATTGAATTACTCTCGTTGCTGGTTAGGATTTTGTGTTATTTATGAGTGTTTTCAACTAATACTTGTGTTTCTGCTATTTTTTTACTTTTCAAAAGGCCTTTTTTTGTTTCCTTTGTGAGCTAGAATGACTATGATGATATTTTATAGATCTTTGTGTGGGCATGTAGAATCTTCTAGAATGTAAGCATGTGCCTTTTCAATTATATGTGTTGTGTCATGTCAATTGTGCATGTGGTATATTTTCCCGTTATATGCGCTGTAGTTTATCTATTCCCTTTGTTTATAATTTTTCTATGGAGATTGGGTAATTCTATGTGTGTTAGGTTGGTTATTTGTTTTAATCCATCTAGTGCAAACTCATTCACTTAATATTCTTAGCTCTAGTTCTTTATCATCATCATTTCTTAATATAATTATAATAGTGTAAGGAATTATCTATATGAATTTTTTTAGAGCGTACGATAGGTCAGCAAAAATAGGGTTTGGGTAAAGTTTACAGTTAAGTTTTAGTTGTTATTGGTGAGGAAGATGTGGTGTCTGAAAACCTTGAGCCTGTGGCAAATGGCAAAGTGGAAGTGGAGAAAAAGTTTGATGTTGTAACAGATAAGAAAGGGGAGCAGCATGATGGAGTCACAGAAATAGAAGAAGATCAAAGAGACGATGGAAAAGCTGAGCCTAGCAAATAAAAGTGGACAAAGAAGAGATCAAGGAAAGTAATGAGATTGAAGAGAAGGCGCATGATGAAAATGTAGCAAAAGAAGGCAAAGAATAAAGAAAGGAAAAGACTGAAACTGACAAAGAAAAGCAGGAAACCACAGGAGAAGATAAAGGAAAGGAAGAACTTAAGAGTAAGGAAATGGAGGAACTTAAGAGTGGGGAACACAATTGAACACCCTGTATGTGAACAAAAATATGTGGAAAGGTTGGTTGCCACTATTGAAAAGGACTCTGATAAGGAGTTCCATATTGAAAAGGTGTGGTTTTTTAAGTTTTCACCTTTTTCTTTCCACCCCTTTTGTATCTAAAGTTCTTTTTCTATGTAGCATGAAATTTAATGATGTTCTTGAAGATTTACACTTTTCTGGACTTCTGTTTATTTGCAAGGTTGTGGAACTTCATTGAAAGATATTCTAAATGGTATAGTGTCCAACTAACTTTTTTGTCCTTATATCATCATGCTTTACATTCCAACATTGAGCTTTTGTTTTGCAATGTGTTTTGAGATACATTATTATGATGCTCTTTTGCTTCATTTTCTTTCGCAGTTTTTCTTTTTCTTCAACTTGTACACTTAGTAACATTAAGTTTTGGGGCATCATATGAGAAACTTGTGAGGAAAACTTGACTTTTTTCTTTGCTCCTTCAACTAGGAGAAAGTTTGGGTCTAACTTAGTCATGTATGTATTGCTTATAAATGATCAAATAGTGTTGTATTTTCCAATGAGTATAACATATATCATATGTTGTTTCATGGATTCTCTGGGTGGATTTTTTTTTTTTTTTTGTGGGATAGTGTTTCAACACTTAAAGCATCCATCTTTTTCTTATTTTTGTGTTTGCCAAATGCTTGAGTTGGGTAGTGCATGCGAAAAGTCTATTGGGCTCTTGTTCACTTTTGAACGTCTAATCATCTATAAGAGTACATGATCTCTTCTGCAATCTTTTGAAAAATGCTTAAACATGGAAGCTATCACTTTTCTCTTTCTTTTTGGGGCCCAAGCATTTTTCGACCGCCAAAGAATTATTTGGCCTCTAGAAAGATCTTGAAGTTTTTAGAAATGGGAAGTTCTTGAAGTGTATCATTTGTTAGACTCTTTTTTGTCCCAAACAAACCAAATGCAAAGAATTTGGTCTGATTATGTATGTTAGGAATGATCCTTGATGAATAACGATGTTTATCACACTACTGTGTGGAAATCTTTTTCTACAATTCTTTCTTGCACCATGGTGTACTTGCTTTTGGTTTTCTTTTTTCTTGTTTATGCTTATGTGGGGGTTTATTTATGAGAAAGCTAAAAAATATTGGTATCAACTTTCATGGCTTATGGGTATAAGTTGGTGACTTGGTGCTAATGACTAGAGTAGAAGAGTAACTAATAGGTAAAAAGTATAGCAATACATGTTGTGGTCACCATTTGCCAAATGCACATATACCAATTAAGAAGTCATGGTTGGGATTTGTAATGAGAGAAATTTTCTAATTCTCTTTCCCGTCAATTGATTCAACTCAATTGTGGTTAGTGAAATTTAATAGGGATGACCACTTCTTATTAGTTTCCTTTGGCCGCATGAAATGAAGACTTTAACAATGGGCGTTTGATTGTTGCAATTAAGAAAAATAGTTCCAGAAACTGCTAAAATGGAAATTGTTGGGTACAAATACTATGTCTTTGCTCTCAAAATATGATCAAAAGATTCTTTTATTTTCTATTAAAAAATTCTTATTTATGTTATATGCTTTTATATGATTTTGATCCATTAGCAATATGAATGAATTTGTAATCTTTCTGGACAATATTTTAATTTCATTGGCAGATAAATGGTCAGGAAAGAAGATTGAGGATACTTTCAAATTGCTGCCTACTATTCTTTTTAGAAGGAGAGGAAAGATAAGGGCTTTAAAGTTCACATTCCTAGGATTCCAAATGCTCTCCGTATCACTTCTTTACTGGGTGCATCTTTCAAATTATTACTACCTCAAAGTACATCTTTGGAAAGCACTATTTCATTTTCTCATATTATGGGCTATGTTTACCTCATAAAACCTATTATTGAACTTGTACTTTGAAGATTCCGAAGTATAAAAAATACATGGCACTATTTTCCTTTTAAGCGCTATTTCTCGAGAATTCATTCTCAACTCTTTTGCATTAGCACCAATGTAGCTTACACTTATTGTCTGCCACAACTATATCACTCTTTCTCTTTTTTCAAAAGAACTTTTTCTTTATTATTTGTCATCTTCTGAGTGATGTTGAAACTGAAGTAGGGTTCATTCTTTTTCATCAACCCCTACAAATTTGGATCAAAATGTTTAGTATGGTTACTTCATTGCTCTTATTATACTTCTCTGGTAGCCAATAAATAATTGTTGTGTTTTAGTTGGCTAAACTTGTTGCTTTGGTTGATAACTTTGGAATGTTTATATGTATTTGTATCTATTTGACTTGTCTAGGCTGCTCAAGTTAAGAACAACATTTCATAGTTCTCTGGGTTTTTTTGGCATGATAATGAGGTAAGAAAAACCTCAATAGTGATTTGTTGTTGAGTGGTACATGATCTCTTTAGCTCTTGCTTAGATATGTTATAACTTTTAGTGTTCCAAATGAACAATTTCTCAGGAAAAACAAATGGTTAAAGTGAAAGAGAAACTTGACAAGTGCGCCAAGGAGAAATTATTGGAGTTATGTAATGTCCTTGATGCACCAATTTCCAAGGTTAATACAAGGAAGGTCTGTTGATTTCTCTTAATGTCAATTCAAGAATGTAAAGTTTGTAGTGTTGCATGTAGAATGCCATTGGCCATGTGCTTAATAGGAATAACTGGCTCTTAACTTAGCACACATTTCTTGATCTTACTTCCGGGTGTTTAACATGGACTATTTGTGGAAAATTAGAATATTAATAATCATGTAGAATCTTTGTGCTTAGTTTTAAAATCTAAATTTTGATTATTTTTGCTTTGAGGAAGATATCATTGCAATGCTGATTGAATTTTTGGTGCTTCAACCTCTAATTTGCTTGCTGAAAAAGAGCAAGTTTGACACTAAAACTTCTTGTAGAAAAATTCATTGCAATTTTAACTCCCCACTTAGCTTAAATATATATATCCATATTCTGCATATTGATCTATCGATTAAGGGAAAGAAGAGAAAAAGGGTCAGCAAATCAGCATCTAGGAGTAATACATCATCAAAAGGCTCAGCTAAAGTACTTTTTTGTTACTATTTGAACTTTTTTTTGGTTAAGGTTGAATTTGCTCAATTAAAGCTAGAATTATAGCAAGATCAGTCTTTAAACAAGATACTAGAGTCTTTGTGCTATTATCTATTATTTTATTTTGCAATTGATATCACTTGGGTCGTTTGAAAAATAGATCATATCTTTTTTCATCCAGGTATTTACTCTTAACTTGCACTTTAGTAGTTAATGTTCTATAGGAAGGGATTCTAGTTGTTCATCTTGCATAAGTTGAAATGGTATGTCTAATGACTCATTGCATTGGCTACGGCATAAAGGGAAGGTATAAAAATATAATTGCTTTTATGTTTTCTAAACTTTGTAGATTCAACGCAGCATATGCAAATGGCTATATGCATAAATCTATAATAGTTCATTGTGCTAGGTATACAAGCACACACATGCACATGTGTACTCATTCTTTGGCAAATAATGTGTGGAGTTTGTTGGGTAGTTTTTAGCATTTGCAACTATAGTTTTAAATATATAGTAGACTTAAGGGCTTGAAAATTTTGCTTTCGCATATGGCACATGAGAGAAAGAGATAAAAAGGCAGTAGGCATGGAGATTCTAATGCTACTATTACCCAAACAAGAGGTAGAACTAAATGGAAAATATAGAATGGAAAAATAAAGCCGTGGTCTCATTTTCCTGCTATTGGAAGTGACAAATGATGTTTTGACGAGATAAAGAGCACCCCTCCTGAATTAGTAGAAGGGAAAGATAAAGATATAAAAAGTATGCTAGAAAGACCAAATGATGAGATGTTTGAGCAGGCTAAAAGTGAAGAGAAAGGAAGTGAATATGATGAGTCAAACGAGGACAAATAAAAGCTGAATGGAGGATCAACAAAATCTTCTACCAAGAAGGGATCTTCTGAAAAAGCCAAAACCAAGAAAGTAATTGTAACACTCCGAATTTTGGAGTGTCAATTTAAGTTGATTAAAATTAATTTTGGATCAGAGTTAGTTAAAATTCTAGAATTTAACGATTACAACCAAAGGTTGAATTGCAAATAAGAAAATGACTTGATTGTTTAAAATTATAAGGTTTAGGGGATTAATGTGGACAAGTTAAAGGTTGCAGATAAGAAAATGACTTGATTGCCCAAGAATGGAAAGGTTAGGGGTCAAAGTGTGAGAAATAGAAATTAGAGGACTAAATTGAAGAATGAGGACCAAAGTGAAGACAGTTTAAAAGTTTTGCAGCTAGAGTGTAGTCGGCCAAAAGTTTTAGGGTTATATTGAAAGGGATGGAGAATACTTATATATATAGAATGGAAGACGAGAAATATTCAAATTCTCAAAAAAGGCCCAAAATCACCCCGATGGAAAATCGCTAGATACTGATCGCGAAACCTGAAATTGAAACCATAGTTAGACTCCTCTCAGCTCAGGGAGCAAAACCATACTAAGTTTTACCCAAAACACTGGCGAAATAACTAGGAAATCAAACCCGACAGTGAGCTTGCGGCGGTGGTGGCTATTTCGCCACTTCTGGTGGCGGAAAGTGGTTGTGTTTGGATGGGTTTTGGTCGCGGGGGTTGGGTAAGGTATGGTGGTCTCAATTTAGGATTTTGATGGCTAGTGGCGGAGGAATTGAAGGTGATGGTGGATGGCGGCGAGTTAGGGTTGTCGTGACTTTGGATGGCCAATTGACTGAGCAAATGGACATCAATTCTTGAATTGTTTGGGGGGTTTTGCTCACCGTGGTGAGACGCACCTGGTGGTGGGGTTGGTTCACCTCTCCGGCGGTGATGCGTGATGGTGGTGTTCAGGTAGTTTGTGCAGAATTAGATTCTGGACGCATCTGGGCTATTTTTAGCTTGAACTTAGATCTCAGTTTGACCTAATTTAGTTAAATTTCAATAATTAAATTTTGATTCGATTAAATTGTTGAATGTAATTAGATTTTTGGATGAAGTTAATTCTGACCTGAACTAAGATTGTTAAACTATGATTTAGCCTAAGGTTATGAGTTAATTATATAATTGATATAGTATCGAATTCAATCAGCTTGGATGAATTATCAGATTGTTGTTGAGACCTTAAATAAGATTTTAACAACTAGCTTACCGGCTTGCCGAGTTAAGGACTATGATAGGTGATTACCTTGAACATTTGAGTGTAACATGGAATTTGAGAATTATGACTGAATAGTTAGAGTAATTGAGGAACGTGATAAGAGTATTTAAGTGCATTAAGAAATATGATTCTGAAATCATAGTCAATGTCGGGTTTAGGCTACGTACCCCAAACTTTAAATTAATTAGGAAACAAGGTCATAGACTGTTTAAACATCTAAGAATTATCAGGACTATGTTGGAATACCCTTAAATTTGATAATGACATTCCTTATATTTATAGTTAAGATTCAGAAGATTTGATTGTGAACTTATTCCTTTGGTAGGTGACAAAGGAGTAGGTCCTACAGACCAGTAGACTACTGATTGTGGTTGCTTTTTGAGATTTTTAAGGTGAGGATCTGCCAATCTGGCACTCTTGTACCTATCGATTTTATTGATAAACCTTTGTAAGGGTTGGTATTGATTTGATTATCATATTCTGTTCATTATTGTTACCCCTGTGAGGGATCTACCAATTGGTTATCGTTTGTATGAGCTTATTCCATATCTAATGTTGAACCCGTTAGGTTCTGCTGATTTGATATATATCTTGATTAACGTTGCTTGATTATCGAACCCTGTGAGGTTCTCCTGAATTTGTAACTACTTGGTATTTTTTTGTATTTTCTTGAAAATAACTGTTTTTCAATCAAACTCTGTGAATTTCTGTGAACTTGTAAACTCTGTTTGAACCAATCCCAGCGGAATGCTTGGATTTATATACTAAAATGGCCTTGCCGACTAGTTTACTTGTTTGTTTCTTATAAACATGTTGTTTGTTCAAGTGTATTGTTGATCGCCTTGTTTGCAAAATGGTTAAATTGTTTTGTCCTGTTGGCAATTAAACGTTGAAAATCTTGACCCTTTTAAATATCTTGTTCGGTCAGTACTATAAAATATGTGCCGGGTATAGCAAAGAGGCACACTAGTTGATCGGGCATGTCCAGTGGGGGCTCCTCTTGAGTTTCTTCCATAGCAAAGAACCACACTAGTTGATAGGGCATGTCCAGTGAGGGCTCATCTTAAGTCTGTTATAGAGCAAAGAGCCACACTAGTTGACAGTGCATGTCCAGTGGGGGCTCCTCTTGAGTCTATTCAAGTTAGCACCTCTGAAAACTGAGTGATGGGATCCAGCATGTGACCGGCTATGCCATATAATCAAGTTGTTACTTGCCGAGCTGAGTGCTCGAGTAATGGAGCGATAAGGAAATTTTGTTTATACATTACCGATGCCCAGTACTTCCAAATTATAATTTGATTCAGGAGTAATAAGGACGGAATGACCAACAACCTGTTAATTTGATATCATGTGTCATGTACACTATTGATTCATATTAGAAGCTCTTGCTTGTTACTGAACTGTTCATTTATTGTTGTATCTCGATAGTTTTCTTTCAGTTCTGTCATTTTCTTCTCCCTCACTAAGTCCTTTGGACTTACCCCCATTTATTTTGATTCTCTCAGACAAGGATTAAATGAAGAATAGGACTCCAGGCAGGACATGTATATTTGGTAATAGATCAGGTGTTGAATGTAAATATGAAAATTATCTAATTGCTAAGCATGGACTTAAGACGCTGTGATTTATCATGTTGATGTGGTCGACTTAAGGAATGTAAATATTCTGTTATGTAAGAATGTGAATCATGGCATTTACTTAGTGGGTTGACGAGTCTGTTAAGTTTGAAATTCCACTGCTTTTGATAAGTTGAATTTGAGATTTTGTAGCACGTATGTAGCATATGTGCTATATGTTACAGGTTTGTTTAAGGTTTGAATTTATTGTCTTATGATAGTTTTGTTTAAGTTGGAATCCGCTGCTATTTCTGATAAGCTTGAAGCATTTGATTATGGACTATTGATTGATTTGTAGTTCAATTTAAGAATGAACCGAGTGGTGCTTCAGCTTAGGTACTATCCTGAGTGGGGGTGTTATAGTAACAATCCATAAAAGACCAATCTTCCACCCAAAAAGCACCAGCACAGTCACAACCAAGTTGCTCAAAAAGCAATAATGACATAAGTTCAAAGAAGTCTTCTGATAAGAAGAAAGAGCAATCAATCAAGAAATCATCAAGTCCAAAGAAGTCATTGTCAAAGGAGAGCACTTGTGAGAATTGTAGTTGTTCCTCTTTTATCAATTGTGTGCTAAGACTAAACTTTTGAGTTGGCTATTTACTGTAGCACATTCTTTAGATTGGTCCCTTATCTGTGACACTGCACGAGAAGCTTTAGTGAGAGTCAATTATCTCAGTCTATTCTATTCTTGTTTAAATGCAGGGAAAAAGATTCCGAAAGTGAAAGATAAGCTGGTGGAGACATTAAAGCTAGGTGAAGGTGAAATTAGAATTGCGATTTGTGAAATCCT
This sequence comes from Jacaranda mimosifolia, assembly GCA_018894105.1. Taxonomy (NCBI): domain Eukaryota; kingdom Viridiplantae; phylum Streptophyta; class Magnoliopsida; order Lamiales; family Bignoniaceae; genus Jacaranda; species Jacaranda mimosifolia. The sequence continues at coordinate 24,597,630 of CM032129.1, forward strand.
CAAGGAGATTGATTTCAATATAGATTGTCTCTAAAATTCTCTTCTTTTATGTTTACTTGTTGAGGAAAAGAGGTACACATTTTTTTTGCACTTGAATGCTTCGAATTATGTCACTTGAGTCGTTAGTTGTTGGCAATATCTTTCCATGAGAATTTGAAGTGTGAAAAGGGAAGGGAGATCAACTTATCTCTTGCACTATATTTTTAGGTTATTTCATTCTATAGGTAGTTTTCTCTTTCTATTTTTAATGTACCTGATAAACTTCTGTTTTGCAGGCTGCCTTCACCGACATTCTGAAGCTACTTGGTAAGCTTCACAGTGTATTAACTCAATGCATTTTATGGTCTCCTGTTAATTTAAAAGTTTTTGTTCACTATTCCCCTCTCCTCCCCCTTGGTTCTTCTATTTAGTTAAAATCTCTTTGCTCTTTGATTCAAGGCAGCAGGGTTAACCTAGATACAATTTTAATTACTTAATTCTTAGTTACTTGGAAAGGCTGCTATTTACAACTATGATTCTGGTTCCACATATCAGCTATATCCATATGACAAATGATTGGCGCACCCATACATGTGCTCACAGTTAAAAAGAATGAGAAACAGTGGAGAGAGTGTGAGAGTCTGTTAATAAATTTTTAACGAATCTAGCTATGTCAGATGAGTTGTACATGCAGCTACTAAAAAGTGTACTTTTTATGAAATGTTTTAAATTTTGTGGAACTTAAAAAATTGTTTTGCTCTCTATGAAGTTTCTAGTGATGGAATTCAATTTCGTGTTTTAATTTTGCATTATAAAACTTCTTTTACCATTTTAGGTAAGCAGTTCAACATGATCTGATGCCAAGAAAATCAACAATAAAGCTCATGATTCAGGATGAGCTCACAAAACTACTTGATTGATGAGGTAGAAGAGGAAAATGATGAAGGTAATGCTAGGAAGTGTAGATGTCAATACCTAACAACTTAGTTGGAAGAGGCGACATAGAGGCTAGTGTACACTATATACTTACTGTCTTCTGCTTCATTGTTTTATTTGTTGTAATTTATATGGGGTCCTTTGATTATGCAGTGCTGTGTTGTCTTCCTCACCCTGAGTAAACTAAAAAAATAAAGGGCTTTAGTGACTAATTATTCAATCACTAAATAAGCAAAATCAATCACTAAATGGATGTTGTGACCTATTTGTGATCGACTTTTGCGGTCAAAAAAACCCGTGTCACTAATCTTGTTAGTGACTGATTTTACTTCAATCACAAATTAGTGATCGATCGAATATTCCATCACAATCTTTTAAAATTCCGTCACAAATATGCTTTACTTATTAAGTCAATTTCTTGTGAATCGATGACAAATAGTGACCGAAATGTGATCGAATATTCAGTCACACTTTGTGACCGAGCTTTCAGTCACTATTTGTGATCAATTTGTGATAGACTAACTACTTTAATAATTGATATTTTCTCACATTCCGTCATTGATCCATAACTATTTAGTGATTGAAAGTTCAGTCACTGATTATTGACTGAATTTTCAGTCACAAGTACTTATTGAAAGTTCAATCATTTTCAATCACTAATTTGTCACAAATCAATATAAACAATGCAAATGTACATCCATTTTCAAATAATTTTTTCACTTGATTACAATAACATCAATCTAATAAAAAAAGAGTGCAGTACAAAATAATTTTCTCTAACAAATTAATCTAACAAGATATGCATCCAATACCATATTTCATACATTTAAATGGCAACAAAGATAATAAGTCTACAAGTTCCAAAACATAAATCAAGCACAAAAGAAGCATTTGACTTAGTGTTAGTCACCGTACTACAATTTCATATACAACCTATTTCTTTCCTCTACCATCTTCGACTTTGTCAATCTTTTCCATCAGTTTTGTTAAAGTTGCCATTAAAGCATGTTCCCTTTTCTTTGAGTCTGCAAGTAATTGCTCCTCTCTCTTTTTTGACTCCTCCAACATCCTTTGTGATTCTTTAATTAAAGAAGTCTCTCTAATAGCTCAAGTTAGCTTATCGGACAACCTTTCTTGATCTCTTATATATATGAGTTATAAATGAGATGTATTATATAAAATAAAATATTGGTTTAAAATAAAAATAACTTAAGAAATATTCTTACCATCCTACATCGATGCTCCTCAAATGAAATAGAACCACCAGCATGCTCACCAATAGACCCTTCTTTCTCAGTCAAATGGCTTTGGCTAGCTTTGATGCGTTTTTCTCGATAGCTAGATTCACTAAACCGACCATCACACAAGGAATTCCAATCTTCTGTAGACAAACATGACGGTCTATATTTTTTCTATTTATTAGGATCATTACTACCAGATTTCTTCTTTGCAATTTTTTTGAAATGATAAACATTATTTTTCAAATTATTCCTGTGATAGTAATCCCATGAGTTTCTAATTCCTGCCTTATGCTTAGGTAACCACCTATACGCTCCTACCACATGTATGGAAAAAATATCAAAGCAATTTATTTAACTTCAATTAATATGCAAAAGAAACTATTTAAAGAAAAAGAAACTCACTCTAAAATTTCCAAAAAGTTCTTTATTTTCCCGAGAAATCTTACTCCAAGTAGGCCAAGCACAAAAATGTTGTCTTAGTATTTCTATTATTTTTCGAGAAGTGATATCTGGAATAAATTTACAAAGTAAAGAAAGAAAATTAATAAGCTTCAGCCAAAAGAGAAAGATCACAATAAATTCATATGGCAAAATTGAAGCATAGAACTCCAACAGTACTTAGTGGAACATACTTGCTTCTAACTTAATCAAAGATCCTTGTTTCAAAGCAGCCTTGGTAGCTGCTGTTCTTGACAATTTCATCAACAAAATAATTAGACATAATACATTTTTATGTGTCAGGAGGCATAAGCACATTCCTTCAATACTTGCCACATTTTTCACATCTGTATAGTCAATTAATGCATACATGTATGTATATCTATAGATCACATGTTCTATTGACTCAAATTGACTTGAGAAAAACCTCATAAAACTTAAAAAAGAAGTCCATAAATTAGTCAAATAAGGCTTGCCGCTTAGATAAATGAAGATCAAGTAATAAAGAGGAAAACGATAAACAATTTAAGAAAAGCATCATTTGAGAGAGTGAAGCTTTTGTTGCAAAATTAAGGAGAGTCAATGAAGGGAGCTAAAAGCTAAAGTGATCAGCTAGAATTATACTAAAACCTAAAAGTTGTAGCTTGAATTTAACAAGTAACTAGAGTTAATTAAGAAATAACTTCATGATCAAATATAAATTTGAAGAAGTCGCGCTGCTATAAACTCAAGAACACAAAAACGATGTATAAACACAAAAGTACATATACATACATAATCACACATTTATTATATTGAAGTATGCGCGCGTGCGCGCGCACACACACACACATATATATAAGAGAACATAATTTACTTATGGATAATGTAGATCAAGTAAATGTCACTTAAAATTCAATTTTTTTTGGCTAAATATCAATAAACCATGCTTGTAAGGTTGGATCCATGGTCGGGTGTCGAGATTATTTGGTGCATGATCCCCATGGCTAGCTCCCTTCATCCTTGACATGGAAGTACTTGGACCCTCACTTGATCTCCCTCTTGAATTTGAGTAATAAGGACATCTTCACCATATTGAACAGGACTATCCTCCATCTCCATCTCCATCTCCATCTCCATCTCCAGGGGAGGAACTTCTGAAAGAGTTGACCTCTGTTGTCCAGGTGTACATCGTCCCCGACCTCTACCTTTAAACCTCCTAATGGATCCATTTCCTCTATTAGTCATCCTACAAGAAAATAATAACCCAATAATTATTTAATTAAGTAGTATTGTCTTCAGTTTATATATGTAGAGTTTAATATTCAAATTTCAATAAAATTTGCAAAATTTCTATATATGTCGACTTTTAGATAAAATAAAAGGAACTAATAACAATTATAGGAAAAAAAACATAATTAAGATGTCAAAAGAAAAATGCACAAGATTTTAGAAGAAAACATCTAATATCATTACACTCAAACAAATGAAAATTTGACTCATTTCTGGTATAGAGGCTGGAATCATATGGATCAATCCAAGAATGCAATGGTTGACTTTTGTGGAATAGTGTTGACCATTTGCACAAAACCACAATTAGCACTTATTTTGACTATTTTGTTACTCAATATTATAATCTTTCCTTTTACTTGGATATATACACAAATAAAAAAAAATTAAGTGCCACTTTTCAAATTTCTTACAATAAGACAATAAAAATAATAGGCTCAATCAATAGCCAATTCAAGAAAATAAGAAAATCCAACCCCATCATCATCATGTTAAATGAAAAGCCAAAACTTCAAGGCCAATAAAAATCTAACAACTCTAAGAATAAGAATTAAAATAAAAGAATTACATCAAAGCTGCAAAATTCACCAAGAATATAATGACAATATTACATTCTCAAGAATATGACAAGGATTAATCAAACCAACCTACGATGGACTTGATTTGGTTGTTTGACATAGAAAGATTGTGCTCATTCCAACAACAAATAAAGGTTTCGCTTAGTGCAAAGCAGATAGAAACAATAGAGAATCAGAGTCAATAATGGATTATATATATTATATGTAAATATACATAGGAGAGCAAATAGAGGTATGTTCTTGGGTACTTGTAGAATAAGACATTTTATCACCAAGGATTGGCACGAAACAATCACAAAATCTTTCTCTCTATGGCATAAATTGGAAAAATTACATATATATATACATGTACATGTAGAAAAGGAAAAATAGAGAGAAACACATTTATATGCAAAGAACAAATAATAAACATGAGAAGGATAAAAATAGCACTTTCTCAACTCCAAATAGGCTGAAAGTTTGCAGAAAACTACTCAAAACACTTGAGAATCTCTAGGTAAAATTTCAGTCAAATCCAAGCAAGGCAAGACCTCCAAATCAGCCTCCAAAATTACAGCACCACAGTGGATATTCAAGAACAAAGCTCCCCAAGTGTGAAGCCTCTAATGTTATGATCCCACACCCAAGGAGAGCTCCAATCAACTTCCAATCATCTAAAGCACTAGATGAAGAAGAAGAGAGAGAGGGCCAAAAATGTGGAGAGAATTGTGAGGATTGTGTGAAACTTCAACACATGAGTGGATCACACTTTTGGAGGGAAAAATGAAATCTAGCAACTTGCTTGCTAATCTTCAAGTGGCTGGCCACTCCTCTCTATTTATAGAGTGGACGGTGTGATGTTAGTTGGCATCACACCCTCCATGAGGTGGTTTTCCAACTTGGCAATCCACTTGCATGTGAAATGTGAATTTCACTTGTATTTGAATTTAATTTGACTCTACATTTCTTCTCATGAATTGTCTTTCAAATTAATCCCAAATTAAACTCAAATACACTCCTTTATTTGAATTTTTCTCCAAATTAAAATCCTCAAATTAATTAAATTAATAAATTAATTTGACTTAACTCCTTAAGTCAACTAACTTAACTCTTTTAGTTAGAAGGTGTCAACTTGACTAATTAATAGTCGTATGGCACCAATTAAATTAATTCATTAACTTAATTGATCTAATTTAACTCCTTAAATTCTATCATTCAATTTAACAATTAAATAATTAAGCCAAAATGGCTAAAAAATTACCCAACCAATTTCTCCACAAAGCAACAATGGTGAATTTTCTAACTCTTTAGAAAATTCCTCCCATTAAATAGAACTTTGTTTAGGCTTTTGTGTGTGACCAGGTTCTTCCATTCATTGGACATGGGCTCACAACTTTTCTGACATATTGCATATTGAAATATTCTCATTAGTTTAAAATCTTTTAAACTAATAACTCTTTCAACCAATCTCTATTAATCGAAGAGTACCCAATCTCCATGATTGATGTCTAGCCTCAAGCCCATGGTGCGCAACAAAATGGTCTAAATGAATATGCTCTTGGTGAACCATTCTAGCTCTATGCTTACTATGAAAATACGATCCTTTCGTTTTCTATTTCCTGAAAGAGGCCTAGGACAAGATATTTTCCAGCTCCCCAATAGCCTTGATAACTATGTTTCTATTCCAAATGTTCGATTTCTCTTTATGACCTCATATTTGAAAAACTCCTTTTTCAAATTATCATACTACCTTGGCTAAGGATTTCTTAAGATCGATCATTATAGAATACATAAGAGATACACTCGCTATTCAAGACGACGAGGAGACGGATCCTATATTAGATCTCACAAACCTCCATGTCTAAGTAGCTTATACCCAATCTCAACCCACAAAACCCTCTAAGTGATCAAGGAATAGTAAAGGTATAAGGACCCAAACATAAGGTTACCATAGATCCTTAGGTCAAAGGACTAATTATATATACTAGCATAAGCTGGAGAACTTTCCACTACCGACTTGCCACTTCGGCTATCTAGTGGATTCTCTGGGCGGGCCTTAGTGAACTTGTTCTCTAACAAGTACCAATTAACATGCACCCATGTCTAACATGGATTGCTCATGAAATAGAGCAATGTCCAACCTTTTGGATTTATGCATTAGTGCAAGTCTATCCGAATCTTAGATGCCCTATCTCATAAGATTGTACGACTAGGAATATTTAAAATCACAACAGTGTAAAACTTATTTCATGATCACCTCCCAAAGTACAGCCAAGTCCCGTAGTCACGTGTGATTTAGGGGCTTCAACCAAATGATAGTGAAGTAAAATAAGCATAAGATGAAAATGGCCATTTAATATAAATATCATTCAACCAAGATTGTATCACAAGTGAAATAGTTTACATGCCAATCTAATTGGTTAGCGGGTATTATTCCAATAATATCCCACTTGTCCTAAAGCCAATTCTCCATAGTCTTAAGATCCATCTTCTCAAGATGTCCTTCAAAGACCTTTTGACTTAAGGGTTTAGTATGTGGATCTATTATATTCTCTTCTGATGCTATTCTTTCCACTTAGATGTCGCCTCTATCAATAATCTCACGGATCAAATGATAACGCCTGAAAATATGCTTGGATTGCTGATGAGATCTTGGCTCTTTTATGCAATCGCTCCGTTGGTATCATGAAAGACAAATATAGGCTCATCAATGCTAGGTACTACATCCAACTCTTGGATGAAGTTTTTCATCCAAACACCTTCTTTTCAGCTTCTGAATTTTTTATATATTCCATCTCAGTGGTAGAATCAGCTATGGTGTTTTGTTTGGAACTCTTCCAACTCACCATGCTGCCATTAGGGTAAAATATAAATTATGAAGTGGATTTTAGGTAATCTACATTGGATTGGAAACTAGAATTCAAAAACCTCTATAGCTTTAACTCTTCATTGCTGTACACAAAAAATAAATCCTTAGTTCTATTCAAGCACTTAAGGATTGCTTTTATGGCTTTCCAGTGACGTTCATCAGGATCGAATTGAAAACGGCTCGTAACACTTAGAGTGTCTGCTGCATCTAGCCTTATACATTGAACGACATATATTATGCTCCATATGGCGGATGCATAAGGTATGCAGGATATTCTTTCTCTCTCGTCATCAGTTTTAGGGGCCATAGACTTGAAGAGTCGAAGACCATGTCTCATCGGGATGAATCCCTTCTTAGATTCCTCTATATTGAACCTCTTTAGTATCTTGTCAATATATGGTGTTTGGGAAATCCCCAACATCCTCTTCGATCTATCTCTATAGATTTGTATTCCCAACACGAATGATGCGTATCCCAAATCCTTCATAGAGAATTGTATAGATAACCATATTTTAGTGTACTTTAACATTTCTCTCTCATTCCTAATAAGAATAATGTCATCGACATAAAACATAATAAATTGTATACTACTCTCACTAGCCTTCTTGTACTCACAAGGTTTATACACATTTTTGATAAAGCTAAATAATTTGACTGTTTTTTATCAAAATGTATGTTCCAAATTTGGGACATCTGTTTAAGTCCATAAATGGATCTTTTGAATTTGCAAACTTTTTACTCACTCTATTTAGATATAAAACCCTGTAGTTGCTCCATATAAATTTCTTTTTTGATGTTTCCATTGACAAAAGCGATTTTCACATCCATTTGCCATATCTCATAGTCATAATATGCGATTATGGCAAGCCAAATTCGAATGGACTCAACATAGCGACTGGTGAAAAGGTTTTCTCGAAATTAATATCGGGTCTTTGAGTGTAACCTTTTGCCACTAGTCGTGCCTTAAAGGTCATAACCTCTCATCGACTCGTAGCTTTCGCTTATAGATCTCATTGTAACCAACGAGTATGATACCCTATTGTGGATCTACCAAAGTCCATACTTTATTTGAGTACATAGAGTCCATTTCAAATTTCATAGCGTTTAGCCAATATCCTGAATCTACGTCCAACATAGTTTCCTCACAGGTCTTCGGATCACTATTCGATTGGCCCATCTCATGAAGGAATCCAAACCTTTTGGGTTACCTCTTGATTCGGTGTGACCTTTTTAGAGGTTGTGTGTTAGGATCTTGATATTCACTTGTTTCTACCGCTTGTGGGATATTATGATCATCTTGAACTTCATCAAATTCAACAATAATGTCATTTCTATCTAATAGAAATTCTTTTTCCAAAAAGATGGCGTTCCTGGAAACAAACACATTTTTTTCTGAGGGATCATAAAAGTAGTAGCCCAAAGACTCTCTTGGGTATCTTACAAACTTGCACAAAGTGAATCTACTATCTAACTTGTGTCCCATTAACCACTTGACATAAGCAGGAGACCCCCAAACTCTTAGATAAGAGTGATAAGGTACTTTGTTATACCACATCTCATGTGGTGTCTTTGGCACCGACTTTGAGGGTACTACATTTAGTAGCCTCACCGCCATTGTTAAAACGAATTCCCAAAAGGATAAAGGCACATCGGAGAAACTCATCATCGAACCTACCATGTCCAATAAGGTACAATTTCTCCTCTTAGCTACTCCATTGTATTGGGGTGTGTCGGGTGGAGCCCATTGAAAGAGAATCCCATTCTCCTTTAGATAATCCAAGGATTCGGTACTTAAGTATTCTCCTCCACAATCCGATTGAAGAGCTTTGATACTTAGTCCCAATTTCTTTTCTACTTCATTCCTATACTCTTTAAACTTTTCAAATGCTTCGAACTTGTACTTCATAAGATACACATGTTCAAACCGAATATGATCATCGGTGAAGGTGATGAAGTATGAAAAACCACCTCTCTCACTAACTCTTACTGGTCTACAAACATCCATATGGATCAAATCTAAAGGACTTGTGGATCTCTCTGTTTGTCTAACAAAAAAAGCCTTGGTCATTTTTCCCTTTAAACAAGATTCACAAGTAGGAAGATCATCTATGCCACTAATGTTTAGTGCTTTGATGACTTCTAACTTGTTTATCCTATTCTTGGAAATATGTCCAAGCCTTGCATGCCACAACATGGCATCTTCTTCGATATCTAATTTTCTTTTACTTTGTTGAATGTGCATCAATGATGGTTGAAAATCTAAAATGTATAATCCATTGTTTAATGTACCTTGAGCAATTAAAGAACCATTCTTTAATGCCTTCAAATTCCCATTACATATAGAAAAATCAATTCCTTCATTATCCAAAACAGGAATAGAATAATGTTCTTAACAAGATTAGGTATATAAAAGCAAAGATTGAGTACAATAAAGGAGTTCCTTAAGTCTAACTTGATGACGCCCTTAACTTTGGCCGCAACTTTTGTTCCATTGCCTACGCATAGGATCATATCCCCATCATTGAGACTCCTTTTTCTTTCCATTCCCTGTAACGAATTATATAGGTGAAAACCACATGTGGTATCAAATACCCACGAGGAAGAAATTTTCATGAAATGTACTTTAATAAAGTACATACCCTTCCTAAGTGTTGCAAGATGCTCATTGAAATTTCTCTTCCAATGGCCTTTGTCGCCATAGTAGAAACAAGTTGCATCGACTTTGATCTCTTTCTTCATCTTGACTTCGCCCGAGGCCTTTAATGGTTGCTTTCCCTTAGAGGAAGAACGTTTCTACCTTTTACCTCTATTTCTAGCACCCCAAGGACAATTAGACTTGGATGAGGTGTTAGAATAGTGCTCTGCAAGTCGATTAGATTGGCTTCGTAAAGCTATTTCCTTATAATACAATCTTGATTGAATGATATATTTTATATGGCCATCTTTATCTTATGCTCTATCACTTCACTGGCATTTGGATGAAGATCTTAGATCACACATGACTACGGGACTTGGTCACCTACTGGGTGGTGATCATAGAATAAGTCTTACATGGTCATGATCTTAAATCTTCCAAGTCATAGAATCTTAAGAGAGTGGGCATCTAAAATTTGGATAGACTTGTATTAACAATGCATAAATCCAAGGGTTAGATGTTGCTCCGTTCCATGAGCAATCCCATACCATATGAGATATGGATGTATGTTGGTGGGTATTTATTAGAAAATAAGGCACTGAGGGCCTGCTCAGAGAATACACTAGATAGCCAGAGTGACAAGTTCTCCAACTTATGCTAATGCATATAATTAGTCCTTTGACCTGAGGATCCATGGTAACTTTGTGATTAGTCGTTGTGCTTTGACTCTTCCTTAATCACCTATCGGGCAATTTGGGTAGAGGTTGGGCACAAGCTACTAAACATGGAGGTTTGTGAGATCCAAGATGGAATTTAACTCCTCGTCTTTGTGAAGGGCAAGTACATCTTCTATGTATTCTATAGTGATCGATTCCAAGAAACCTTTGCGTAAAGTGGTATGATAATTTGGAAAAGGAGTTTTCCAAAAATGAGGTCATAAAGTGAAATCGAACATTGGGAATAGAGACATAGTATCGAGGTTATTAGGAAGCCGACAAATATCTTACTCTAGGCCTCTTTTGGGATATAGGAAACAAAATAACTGTATTAGCATGGCAAGCGTAGAGCTATAATGGTTCTTCAAAAGCAATCATTTTAGCCAATTAGTTGAGCTCAATAGGCTTGAGTTGGACATCGACCATGGAGATTTGGTGCTCTTCAAGTAATAGAAATTAATTGAATTGAGTCGATTTTGTTTAAAGGAGTTTAAACTAAAATGAATATATGATATTCAAAAGTCACAAGGAGTTGTGAGCCCATGTCCAATGAATGGTAGAACCTATCAGGTCACACACAAAAGCCAATTACATTTCGTATGCCATGGAGGAACTTTCTAAGTGTTAGAAAATTCACACAATTGTGACCGAATTTTGGGTGACTGAAGTTGAAGTGTCACTTGGCTTGATTAATTTAAGTGTTAATTTAAGGAGTTAAATTAGACAAATAATTAAAGAGTTAATTATTTGGTGCCATGTGACCATCAATTGATCAAGTTAACTTAAAGAGTTAAGTTAACAAAATTAAACTTAAAGAGTTAAGCTTGTTGACTTAAGAGTTAAGTCAAAGATTAATTAATTAAATTAAAATATTTAATTTAATTAATGAGAATAATATATTTGGAGGGAAAATTTAAATGATGGGATCATTTTAATGTGGCATTTAATTAAATTGAAATTAGATTTCAAATGTAATTGAAATGCACACAAATTTAAATTAGATTTGAATTTGCCAACTTACATGCATTGCAAGTATGTTGGCGGTCCCCCCTCCTTGAGGAAGGTGTGATGCCAACTTGGAATTACACCATCCTCCCTCTATATATATATATAGAGGTGATGGTGGGCAACAATCAATCAATTAAAGTGAAGAATTAGATTCTCAATTTTTTTGTCCATTTTCAAGGTGTTCGCTCATGTGTTGAAGTTCACCTCTCTCTTCTTCTCCAACCCCAAAATCAGCCATCTCTCTATCTTCTATCCTCTCTTTCTCCATCTAAAAGTGAGGAGTAGCTGGAAATTGGATTGGTGTGTGGATCATATTGATAGAGGCAAAACAAATGATTTGCTAAGCCTTTGGAGATCCACCTACAAGAATAGTCAATTGGCGAATTTTTTTCAGGAGATCCAGAAGGATTTTTCATTTGAAATTTTCACAGTAGATCCATTAAAGAATTGAGGATCTGTTGGAAGTTTTTTGGAATTTTTGGAGAAGATTAACTTGTGCAAAAGTTGCATCGTTCCTGCTACGCCACAGCTTGGCAAATTTTGGATTGAAGAAGAGTTCTTCACTTTCTCCTTGGGATTTAGCTAATCAATGTAATCCTTTACCTATATATATTTCATAAGCATGTTTAGATCCTTGATTAGCTTGAGTAGCCTAGTTTTATTTTGCTTTTGAAGTTCAATTTATGGATCTTAGTACTACTCTAGCATCCAAGTGGTATCGGAGTCTAATTCATGCTATGATTTGGATTTTTGATTAATTGATTCATGTGATGAATTGATCAAAATCACCAAATTTTCAATTCATATGATGGATTGGAGTGTTTGGATGATATTGTGTGTGGCTCCTTGATTGATGGATTGAAAGCATGCTATTATGTGTTTTAAGTGTTGATTCATGTAATTAGTATGTTTTAATTCATAAATTCTAATGTTGAATGTTGATTTAGCATTAGTTGATGTTATATACTGATATAGCATGTTGTTGATTGACTACAGTCATTTTTGGATCCAATTTGATTGGAGTTATGTTGGAGTTTTTTAAGAGAATTTGATTCTCACTTGAACTTATTTTGAAAGCATGTTTGAGGACTTTAAATTTTAGTTTTGAAAGGTGTTTTAATCCTTAAATTTGATCTATGATGTGTGTAACAATGTTTAGAAGTTTTTCTAAATCTTTTGGTGCACAAAAAGTTGAGGAAAATAGGCATGATTTGGACGAGACCTTGAAACAGGGCAAGCTGCCCTGCCTCGGTCGGGCGCTGGCCAGCAGCGGACTGGTAAGCCGGTTTCGGTCTTGGCTATTTTGGATTGATATTTTGGCTCATTTTTGTGATCAAAAGTGTTTTATTATACACTTGTTAGGTGCACAAGAGTTGTGCATGTCTCAAAACAATGTTTAACATTTTTGATTGCTTTTAAAAACTTGTTAAAGCAAATCTCCTTCACATGGCATAATTGTTATGCTTGACCAATTATTTGTTTATGAGATATGCATATAATTGTTGGAATTAATTATTAATTCTAAATTTATTTATTGTTCGTTTAATTCTTGAATGAATGATGAATGAATGGGAATGATCATGAGCATTTAATATTGATTTTATTTGTTTCATGTTGTTGAAAAGGGTTGTATTAAATTGGGGCTTGCATACCTCTTATTTTCGACCTTGTAAAAGTTATGAGGGTAGAATCACTAGGAGTGAGGAATTCCTTCTCATGTAAATATTGCATGGAGCAAAGGAGACAATTGAAGGCATGGAGACTTTTGAAGACCCATGAATGTATGAGATACACTCATGTAATAGCTAGATTTAATCAACCTACTTAAAATCTGCTGGGTGGTGCACTTATGGCTCTAAGTGCACCACTTGATTAGGCTTATGGTCATCCCACCCTAGGAGCATGCTAGGTGCATTTACTTATTTATGCTTTGATAGCTTATTGATGTATGAGATGCATGGTTATGATATAGAAAACCTAAATAAGAAGATAGAAATGATGAGATCTTTGCAAGCAAAAACCCTCAACTTAGAATGTCTAAATGCTTTTCAAATATTAAGTCAAAATAGATATAAATTAAAAGAGGTTTAATTCATCCATGTCTTCTACCAATAGTATGTGGCATGGCGATACTACCATTATTTGTGTGATGTCTCATGAGTTGTGGGTCACACTTATAGCAGAAAGTTGTGACCATATACTTTGCATATGACGCACCTTTGATTTGAAAACGCCCTTGCATTGTCACACGAGTCGTGGGATGTCTTGGTGCCCGTTTCGAATCAAAGCTTGATTGGTAAGTCCGTCTTAAAACCTAGTAGTGTGGATGTCTCACGAGTCGTGGATCTACATGAAAAGTGAGGCAAAATATATTAAGAGTTGCATGAGATGCAATTAGCAAAAGTTGCTTACCTTTTGACTGTTTATAGATATCTCATGAGTCGTGGGTCCACTTGCAAGTCCTTAGGATCTTGATTCTCACTAGGAAATAAGATTTCCCAAATTCTTCTTGGGGGTGAAGGATTTAATAAAATAGTGGGAGAAAAACATGCTTGAAAGACCATGAACATTTTTTTTATATCAAAATTCAATTACATGCTTGTACTCTTTTTTCACCTTTTGTAGATTTTCAAAATCTTTAAACAAAATGGCTAAAAATCCACTTGCAAGCATTTTGGAAACCAATAAACTCATCAGGCAAAACTTTCAAGATTGGTTGAAAAACCTTAAGATAATTCTTGACTTTGAAAAGAGGACATACGTCCTTGATCAAAGTCTCGCAGACACAATTGGTGATGACGCCACCAATGCAGCCCGCGAAAGGTTCACGAAATTTGTAGATGATGATCTACAAGTTAGGTGCATCATGATGGCCTCCATGATCAACGAGCTTCGAAAGACTCATGAGCACATGAAACATGCTCGAGAGATCTACCAACACCTACAAGAGTTGTATGGTGTATAATCGAGACACGAAAGGTTTGAGTTGTCAAAATAGTTCTTTAGGTCAAGGATGAGTGAGGGCTCAAATGTTCATGATCACGGGCTGAAGATGATTGGACTCATCAAGAAGCTTGGACAATTTGATGTGATCATGGACAATGACCTCTACGTGGATTTGATCCTCCAGTCAGTGCCACCATCGCTTGACCAATTCGTTATGAACTTTAACGTGTCAAAGCAAGAAGTTATGATTAACGAATTGGTGAACATAATTGTGACCGCCAAGGCGATGATGAAAAAGGAGAAACCTCTTATGCTTGCATCCTCGTCCAAGTCGAAAGGCCCTAGGGGCCCAAGAAAGGGAGGTAAGAGGAAGAAGAATTTTTCCTCCAAAGGGAAGCTACTCGAGAAAAGTTCTAGGAGGATTAAGAAGAAGGCTAAAATCAATGTAAGTTGTTTCCATTGTGGCAAAAAAGGACATTGGAAAAGGAACTGCAAAGCTTATCTTGCAACCTTTAAGAAGGGTGTGTACTTTATTAAGGTGCATTTGACGACTAATTCTTCCTTATGGATATTTGATACCGCATGTGGTTGTCACATTTGTAATTCATTATAGGAATGGAAAGAAGAAAGAGTCTTCGTGAAGGGGATATGATCCTCCGCCTAGGAAATGGATCAAGAGTTGTCGCCACTGTCCAAAGCGTAATCAAGTTAGACTTGGGGAATGCTTGCATTATACTTTATTTGATTTATTATGTACCCCATCTTGTTAAGAACGCTATTTTAATTCCCGTTCTTGATAATGAAGGATATGAATTTTCTATGTCGAATGGGTTGTTGAAAGCATTGAAGAATGGTTCTTTAATTGCTCAAGGTACATTAATTAACGGATTGTACATACTTGATTCTCAACCTTCACTAATGCATATTCAATCAAGTAAAAGAAAATTAGACAACCAAGAAGATGCTATTATTTGGCATGCAAGACTTGAACATATTTCTAAAAATAAGGTGAACAAGTTAGAAGCTCTAAAAGCACTAAATGTTAGTGGCATTGAAGACCTTCCTACTTGTGAATCTTGTTTAAAGGAAAAAATAACCAAGGCTCCTTTTGTGGGACAAACAGAGTGCTCCACAAGTCCTTTAGATTTGATCCATATGGATGTTTGTAGCCCACTAAGAATTAGTGTGAGAGGAGGCTATTCCTATTTTATCACCTTCACTGATGATTATAGTTGGTTCAACAATGTGTATCTTATGAAGTACAAGTTCGAAGCCTTTGAAAAGTTCAAAGAGTATAGGAATAAAGTGGAAAAGCAATTGAGGCTTAGTATTAAAGCTCTTCAATAGAATTGAGGGGGATAATACTTAAGCACCAAATTCTTGGATTACCTAAAAGAGAATAGGATTCTCTCTCAATGGACTCCACCTAGTACACCCCAACCTAATGGAGTAGCGGAGAGGAGAAACTGTAACTAGTTGGACATGATACGTTCCATGATGAGCTTTTTTTATGTGCTCATATCCTTTTGGGGATATGCCTTAGAAACCGTAGTGAAGTTACTAAATATAGTACCTTCAAAGTCGATGCCAAAAATACCATATGAGATGTGGTATGGTAAAGCACCCTCTTACTAATACCTTAAGATTTGGGGTATCCTGCCTATGTGAAACGGATAATGGGAGACAAGTTAGATAGTAGATCCACCTTGTGCAAGTTTGTGGGATACCCAAGAGAGTCTATGGGTTATTACTTCTATGATCCCTCGAAACAAAAGGTGTATGTTTCGAGGAACGCCACCTTTTTGGAAAAGTAATTTCTATTAGATAGAAATGGCGTTGTTGAACTTGATGAAGTTCAAGATGATCATAAAATTCCACAAGCGATGGAAACAAACGAGCAACAAGAGTCTTAC
This sequence comes from Jacaranda mimosifolia, assembly GCA_018894105.1. NCBI lineage: Eukaryota > Viridiplantae > Streptophyta > Magnoliopsida > Lamiales > Bignoniaceae > Jacaranda > Jacaranda mimosifolia. The sequence continues at coordinate 24,614,137 of CM032129.1, forward strand.
ACATCCTCTAAGAAGGTCGAACCGAATCAAAAAGCAACCTAAAAGATTCGAATTTCTTCATGAGATGGGTTCACTTGATAATGATTCGAAGACCTATGAGGAAGCTATGTTAGACATAGACTCGGGACATTGGCTTGATGCCATGAAATCCGATGTACTCCAACAAAGTATGGACTTTGGTAGATTAACCTAAGGGAATAGTTTCTTTTGGTTGCAAGTGGATCTATAAGCAAAAGCTATGAGTCGATGGAGAAGTAGCAAATTTTAAGGCGCGACTAGTAGCAAAGGATTACACTCAAAGACCCAGTATTGATTTTGAGGAAACCTTTTCACCAGTTGCAGTGCGTAAGTCTATTCAGATTCTACGTGCCATAGCCGTATATTATGACTATGAGATATAACAAATGGATGTGAAAAATTGTTTTCCTCAATAGAGACATTGAAGAAGAAATCTATATGGAGTAACCACAAGGTTTTACATCTAAGGGGAATGAGCAAAAGGTTTGCAAACTCTAGAGATCCATTTATGGACTCAAACAAGCGTCCCGAAGTTAGAACATACGTTTTGACAAAACAGTCTAATCGTTTGGCTTTGTTAAAAATGTGTATGAACCATGTGTGTACAAGAAGGCTGGTAGGAGTAGTATACAGTTTATTATGCTTTATGTCGATGACATCCTTCTAATTGGGAATGGGGTAGGAATATTAGAGTGTACTAAAGCGTGGTTATCTACTCAATTCTCCATGAAGGATTTGGGAGAAGCATCCTACGTATTAGGAATGCGTATCTAGAGAAATAGATCAAGAAGGATGTTGGGGCTTTCCTAAACCCCGTACATTGACAAGATACTAAAATGATTTAGTATGGAAGAATCCAATAGGGGATTGCTTCTTATGGGGCATGGCATTCGTCTCTCCAAGTTTATGGCCCGCATACCGTAAGATTGAATAAGAGAGACAACGAATGTCCCACATAGCGTATGCCTCCGCTATTGGGAGTATTATGTATGCAGTTCAATGTACGAGATTGGATGTGGCACACGCTCTAAATGTTACGAGCCATTTTCAATCTAATTCCTATGAGAGTCACTGGATAGCCATTGAAGCAATCCTTAAATAATTGAGAAGGACTAAGGACTTATTTTTGGTATACGGCAATGGAGAATTGAAACTCGAGGGTTTTGAATTCAAGTTTCCAATCCGATGTAGATTATCAAAAACCCACTTCTGGATTCATATTTTGCCTCAATGGCGGCGTAGAGAGCTGGAAGAGTTCCAAGCAAGATACCATGACTGATTCTATTATGGAGGCAGAATATATTAAGGCTTTAGAAGCTGCAAAGAAAGATATTTGGATGAAAAACGCCATTCAATAGTTGAATGTAGTGCCTCGAATTGTTGAGCTAGTAGTTGTCTTCTGTGATAACAACGGGACGGTAGTGCAAGCTAAAGAGCTAAGATCTCATCTGTGATCTAAGCACATTTTGAGTCGATATCATTTGATTCTAGAGATCATTAATAGAGGTAACATTCGAGTGGAGAGAGCCACTTCAAAAGAGAATATAGTAGCTCTATTGACTAAACCCCTATCGCAAAAGGTCTTTAAAGGACATCTTGAGAAGATAGGTCTCAAGGCTATGGGGCATTGGCTTTGGGCAAGTGGGAGATTGTTGGAATAATACCCTGTAAGCCGATTAGATTGGCTTTGTAAAGCTATTTCCTTGTAATACAATCTTGATTGAATGGTATATTTTATATGGCCATATTCATCTTATGTTCTTTATCACTTCACTGGCATTTAGATGAAGCCCTTAGATCACACATGACTATGGGACTTGGTCACGCACTTGATGGTGATCATGGAATAAATCTTACACGGTCGTGATCTCAAATCTTTCAAGTCATGGGATCTTAAGAGATAAGGCATCTAAGATCTGGATAGACTTGCACTAACGATGCATAAATCCAAGGGTTGGACATTGCTCCATTTCATGAGCAACCCATATGAGATATGGATGCATGAGGATGGGTGCTTGTTAGAGAATAAGGCAATGAAGGTCAACCTAGAGAATTCACTAGATATCCGGAGTAGCAAGTTGGTAGTGGCAAGTTTTCCAGTTTACGCTAGTACATATTATTAGTCATCTGACCTAAGGATCCATGGTAGCCTTGTGATTGGTCCTTGGGCTTTGACTCTTCCTTAGTCACCTAGCAAGCTACTCGGGTAGAGGTTGGGCACACACTACTAAACATGGAGGTTTATGAGATCCAAGATGAAATTCGACTTCTCGTCTTTGTGAAGGGCGAGTACATCTCCTATGTATTCTATAATGATCGATTCCAAGAAATCCTTGCACAAAGTGGTATGATAATTTAGAAAATGAGTTTCTAAAAAATGAGGTCATACAGTGGAATCGAACATTGAGAATAGAGACATAGTATCGAAGCTATTAGGAAGCCGACAAATATCTTACTTTAGGCCTCTTTTGAGAGATAGGAGATGGAAGGACTGCATTTGCATGGCAAGCATAAAGCTATAATGGTTCTCCAAAAGCATTCATTTCGGCCAATTAGTTGAGCTCCATGGGCTTGAGGTTGGATGTCGACCATGGAGATTGGATACTCTTCAATTAATGGAGATTAATTGAATTGAGTTGATTTAGTTTAAATGAGTTTAAACTAAAATGAATATATGATATTCAAAAATCACAAAGAGTTGTGAGCCCATGTCCAATGAATAGTAGAACCTATCGGGTCACACACAAAAGCTAATTACATTTCCTATGCCACGGAGGAACTTTTTAAGTGTTAGAAAATTCACTCCATCGTGACCGAATTTTGGGTGACTAAAATTGAAGTGTCACTTGGCTTGATTAATTTAAGTGTTAAATTGATAAACTAATTTAATGAGTTAAATTTGACAAATAATTCAAGACTTAATTATTTGGTGCCATGTGACCATCAATTGGTCAAGTTAACTTAAAGAGTTAAGTTAACAAAATTAAGCTTAAAGAGTTAAGCTTGTTGAAGATTAATTAATTAAATTAAAATATTTAATTTAATTAATGAGAAGAATATATTTTGGAGGGAAATTTTAAATGATGGGATCATTTTAATGTGGCATTTAGTTAATTTAAAATTAGATTTCAAATGTAATTGAAATGCACACAAATTTAAATTAGATTTGAATTTGCCAACTTGTATGCATTGCAAGCATATTGGCGCCCCCTTCCCCCCTTGAGAAAGGTGTGATGCCAAATTGGCATCATTCTATCCTCCTTCTCTATATATAGTTGTAGAGCTGAGTGTGGGCCGCAATCAAGCAATTCAAGTGAAGAATTAGATTCTCATTTTTTCCTCTATTTTCAAGGTGTTCACTCATATGTTGAAGTTCACCTCTCTCTTCTTCTCCAACCCCAAAATCGGTCATCTCCCTCTCTTCTCTCCTCTTTTTCTCCAGCTAAAAGTGAGGAGTAGTAGAAAATTAGATTGGTGTGTGGATCATATTGATAGAGGCAAAATAAATGGTTTGCTACACCTTTGGAGATCCACTTGCAAGAATAGTCACTTGGCGAATTTTTTCCAGGAGATCCAGAAGGAGTTTTGATATGAAATTTTCACAGTAGATGAATTTTTTTGGAATTTTTGGAGAAGATTAACTCGTGCAAAATTTGTATCGTTCCTTCTGCGCTATTGCTTGGCAAATTTTGGATTGATGAAGAGTTCTTCACTTTTTCCTTGGGATTTAGCTAATCAAGGTATTCCTTTACCTAAATCCATTTGATAAGCATGTTTAGATCCTTGATTAGCTTGAATAGCCTTGTTTTATTTTGCTTTTGAAGTTCAATTTATGGATCCTAGTGCCACTCTAGCATTTAGGAGGAAGCAAGCATCAAAGGTTTGTCTTTCTTCATTTTTGCCTTGGTGATCTCCAGCATATTGACCAATTCATTAATCGTTATGTCTTGCTTTAACATATTAAAGTTCATAATGAATTGGTAGGCAATGATTGAAGGATCAAATCCACATAGAGCTCGTTGTCCATAACCACATCCAATTGACCAAGTTTCTCAATGAAATCGATCATCTTAAGGCGATGATTATGGATACTTGAGCCTTTATTCATTATACTCCGGTGGAGTTTCTTAGACAATAAGAACCGCATGTCTAATTTGCACACCATACAACTTTTGTGAGTGTAAGTTTATCTTATTAGCTAATTTCATGTGCTCAGAGGACTTTTGGAGCTCATTGGGCAGAAAAGCCATCATGAGGCATTGTGTTTGTAGATCATCATCTACTCACTTTGTGAACATTTCACGTGCCTCATTATTGGCATCATCACCTATGGTTTATGGCAAACCTTTAGTAAGCACATAAGTCCTCATTTTGGAATCAACAATAATCTTGACGTGTCTAAGCCAATCGCGAAAGTTTGGCCCGGTTAGCTTATTAGTTTCCAAAATCACGTTGAGTGGATTCTTAGCCATTTTGATTTTGAGATTTCAAAAATCTAGAAAGACAAAAAAGAGAGTATAAGCATGTGATTGAATATTGATATTGAAAAAATGTTCATGGATTTTCAAGCATGTTTCTCTCCCTCTATTTTATCAAATTCCTCTCATCCTTAAGGAATTCGGGAAATCTCATTTCCTAGTGAGGATCAAGGCCCAAAAAGACTTATAGTGGACACACGATTCGTGAGACATCAATAAACAATCCTTAGGTAAACAACTTTTGCTAATTGCGTCTCTGTGCAACCCTTGATATGTTTTGCCTCACTTTTCATGTAGACCCACGACTCGTGCAACATCTATATTACTAGGTGTTAAGTCGGACCTACCAATCAATCTTTGATTCGAAACTGCACTATGACATTCCATGATTCATGAGATAATGCATAGGAAGCATCAAATCAAAGGTGCATCATGTGCTAAGTATGTGAGCATAGCTTTCCACCATAAATGTGATCCACAACTCAAGAATCTCATGTCACATACTATTGGTAGAAGGCATGGATTAATTAAAACTCTTTTTAATTTGTATCCATTTTGACTTAATATTTTAAAAGCACTTAGACTATTCTAAGTGGAGGGATTTTCTTACTTGCAAAGATCTCATCAATTTTATCTTCTCTTATTTTGGTTTTCTATATCATAACCATGCATCTCATACATCAATAGGAGAAAGAAAGCATAAATAAGTAAATGTCCCTAGCATGCTCCCAGGGAGGGATGACCATGAGTCTTAACCAAGTAGTGCACTTTAGAGCCATAGGTGCACTACTTAGTTGATTTTAAGTGGATTGATTAAATATAGCTATTACATAAATGTATCTCATACATTCATGGGTCTTCATGCCTTCAATGGTCTTCTTGTCTCTTTCCAACAATTACATAAGAAAAGAAATCCTCACTCCTAGTAATTCTACTCTCATAACATTTACAAGATAAAAATTAAGAGGCATGCAAGCCCCAATTTAATACAACCCTTTTCAATAATTTGAAACAAATAAAATCAATATTAAAGGCTCATGTTCATCCCCATTCATTCATCATCCATTCAACAATTAAATAAACAATAAATAAGAACTGGCATTCAATTCAACAAATTAAAAATCTATCTCATAAACAATTAGTTAAGCAAAAATAAGCATAACAATTATGCATCTCATTTTTTCACAAAATTAAAGATTAACTTGAGCAGGACTTTAAAAACATTCAAAAATGTCAAATATAATTTTGAGAACTTGCACAAAATTTGTGCATCTAATTAGCATGAATTAGAATAAGTTTTTAGTACAAAACAACACAAATCAAGCCTCAAAACCCATCTAAGCCACAAACAGGCACTGCTACCAGACCAAGCTGCTTGGCCAGCACCTGGCCGTGTGTAGCAGCTGGCCCTGTTTCTGACTTTGGACCGAGTCAAGGCCATTTTTGGCCTAGTTTTGTGCACCAAAAATTTATGGGCATCTCCAAAACACTAATTCACACATTTTAGAGAAATTTTCAAATTTAAAACTCCTTTTAAAAGTGAAAATTCAAGTGCTCAAACATACTTTAATAATCAAGTGCAAGTAAGAATCAACATTCTTCAAAAATCTCCAATTAACTCTAATCCAATTGGATCCAAAAATGACCAAAACACCTTAAGGCCAAATAAAATATGCTATATCAACATATAACATAAGTCAATGCTAAATCAACATTGAACATTAACAACTATGAATTAAAATCCTACTAACATATGAATCAACATTTAAAACACATATTAACATATTTAAATTTATCAACAAAGGAGCCACAAGCAACATCAACCAAACACTCAAATCCAAGAATTGAATCTAGTATTTGGTAATTCAGATCAATTCATTATATGAATCAATTAATCAAAATCTAAACTAAAGCATGAATTAGGCTCTGATACCACTTGAAGTAAGGAGTAGCCCAAGGATGCTATTATAAAACCAAAAATAGGATAAATAAAACTTGTCCACTCAAAATCCAAGGATCAAATCATGCAATTAAAATAGATTTAATGATAGAAAACTAACCTTGAACACTTAATCCAAGGAAGATGTGGATGACAATAATGAACTCTTCAAAATTGCCAATCTGCGCACACAGTAGGGAAACACCAACAATTGACCAAGCAAATCAACTCCAAATAGGCTAAAAATTTGCAGAGATCTACTCAATACACTTGAGAATCTCCAGTTAAAATTTCATCCAAATCCAAGGCTATTTCAGCCAAATCTAAGCACGACATGACCTCCAAATCAACCTCTAAAGTTACTGCACTGCAGTAGATTGTCAAGAGCAAAGCTTCCTGAGTGTGAAGCCTCTAATGTTATGATCCACACATCTAAGGAGAGCTCCAATCAACCTCCACTCACCTAGAGAACTAGAGGAAAAACAAGAGAGGGAGGGCCGAAAATGTAGAGAGAATGGTGAGGATTGTGTGAAACTTCAACACATGAGTGGATCACACTTTTGGAGGAAAAAATGGAATCTAGCAACTTGCTTGCTAATCTTCAAGTGGCCGGCCACCTCCTCTCTATTTATAGAGTGGACGGTGTGTTGCTAGTTGGCATCACACCCTCCATGAGGTGGTTTGCTAACTTAGCAATCCACTTGCATGTGAAATGTGAATTTCACTTGCATTTGGATTTAATTTAACTCTACATTTTATCTCATGAAATGTCCTTCAAATTAATCCCAAATTAAACTCAAATAAACTCCTTCATTTGAATTTTCCTCCAAATTAAAATCCTCAAATTAATTAAATTAACTCCTTAATTTAATTAATTAATTTGACTTAACTCCTTAAGTGAACTAACTTAACTCTTTAATTTAAAAGGTGTCAATTTAAATCTTTAAGTCAACTTGACTAATTAATAGTCATATGGCACCAATTAAATTAATTCCTTAATTTAATTGGTCTAATTTAACTCCTTAAATTCTATTGATAATTTTACAATTAAATTCATGAAGCCAAAATGACCAAGAAATTAGCCAACCAATGTCTCCACAAAAATGGCAATGGTGAATTTTCTAACTCCTTAGAAAATTCCTCCCATCAAATAGAACTTTCTTTAGGCTTTTGTGTGTGACCCATTAGGTTTTCTCATTCATTAGACATGGGCTCACAACATTTGTGATATGTTGAATATTGAAATATTTTCATTAGTTTAAACTCCTTTAAACTAATAACTTTTTCAATTAATCTATATTAAATTGAAGTGTACCCAATCTCCATGGTCGATGTCTAGCCTCAAAACCGTGGAGCCCAACTAATTGATCAAAATGAATATGCTCTCGGTGAACCATTCTAATTCTACGCTTACCATGCAAATACGGTCCTTCCATTTCCTATCTCCAAAAAGAGGTCTAGGGCAAGATATTTGCTTGCTCCCCAATAGCCTCGATAACTATGTTTTTATTCCCAATGTTTGATTCATCTTTATGACCTCATCTTTGAAAAACTCCTCTTTCAAATTGTCATACTACCTTGGCCAAGGATTAGTTAGATTTGATCATTATAAAATATATAGAAGATGCACTTGCCCTTTACAACGATGAAAAGGCGGATTCCATCTTGGATCTCACGAACCTCCATGTCTAAGTAGTTCATACCCAATCTCAACTCAGAAGACCCACTAAGTGGTTAAGGAAGAGTAAAGGTATAAGGACCCAAACAAAAGGTTACCATGGATCATCAGGTCAAATGACTAATTATATGCACTAGCGTAAGCTGAAGAACTTGCCACTTCAACTATCTAGTAGATTCTCGATGGGCCTTTAGTGAACTTGTTCTCTAACAAATACCCACTAACATGCATTCATGTCTAACATGAACTGCTCATGAAATGGAGTAATATCCAACTCCTTGGATTTATTTATCATTGGTGCAAGTCTATTCGAATCTTAGATGTCCCATCTCATAAGATTGTACAACTTGGAATATTTAAAATCATGATCATATAAGACTTATTTCATGGTCACCTCCTGAAGTGCAAACAAGTCCCGTAGTCATGTGTGATTTAGGAGCTTCAACCAAATGCTAGTAAAGTAAAATAAACATAAGATGAAGATGTTCATTTAATATGAATATTATTCAATCAAGATTGTACCCTAAGTGAAATAGTTTACATACTAATCTAATTAGCTGCGGGGCACTATTCCAACATAAATATTGTAACGCCTTAGAATTTTTTTTAAATTAATTAATTATTTTATCCTATGTTATTTTATATTCGCTTAGTCTTGCTTTCTTATTATATCAGTTAATAATAATAATAATAATAATAATAATAATAATAATAATAATAATATAATTTTTCATAAACTAGTATTATATTGTTACTATGAATTAATAATTGAGACCCTAGGAATTAACAAATTGAGACATCAAATTTATTATAGGGCTATTCTAATCTTAGAAATTAAATAACTAGAGTTTCAATTGAAGTAAAATACTTCAACCAAACATAAAACCCCTACAATCTAAAACCCTAGCCACTCAATCATTCAGTTTAAGGGAAAAAAAAGAAAGCAAAAGAAGAGAGAAAAAAAAAAAGAGAGAGAAGAGGGAAACGACGGAAGAGAAAAAAAGAAAATGGCCACTGTAGAAACTCTCCTAGGTAATCTTTGATAAATTATCCCTGTTCATTTAATTTCAGTTGTCGATTTTGACTGGATGAAATCGATTTTGATCGGATGAAACAATTTTGTGTTGAATTGTATTTTCCCTTCTGAATTATAGTTTTTTTTTCCTTTGCCATTAGCCGTCAATTTTGACCAAATAGTTAAATTTGAAATTTTAAGATAGTGTAAGGAAGCATTGTCTTTTCTGCTTGTTTAATTCCACAGCCAAGTATGTGTAGAACTTAATGCTTATTCTTCCTTAATAAAGCAGCTGCAATTGTTGACTTCATATAAAAAAAAATTGATAAAAGAAGGGAAAATAGGGAGAACCGAGAGGGGTGAGCAATTTTTAGGCATGTGGGTCTTTATTTCTGATGGGTTAAATTAGTAGCTGTATAATTTTGTATATACGTGTATATATATATGTGTGGGATATAATAGATTAGTAAATCGATTTTGATAAATTGATGGAAGGTATGGCAAACTTGACATGATTGTTGAATTTTGAATTTGTCTGTTTGATTGTATTGGATTGAAATTTCAGAAAATAAAAATTTTCTAGTATCAAATAGGGTTGTTGGGTCTCAAGATACTATAAGTTTGTGGTACCCATAAGGCTAGTCCTAAGTAAATCATGTCTTGTCAATCAGTTAAATTGGTGATTGAAGTATTTAACAAATGAATTAGGTGACTCAGCTATTGATTCGATTGATTCTGAGATAAGAAATTGACGTTTAGGACTGATCTGAAAGGTGAGTGTCCAAACCTATGTATTATACAATATTATGTTTCAAAACCCAGAATGATATATGCTATTATACCATTTGCTCATAAATTTTTCAGGATACAATGCACTATATATGTATTTCACTGCGCACAAAATGAATTTTTTTTCTTTTTTCTTGTTTTATTTCTGAACAAAAGAAGTAATTATCTTGTTTTATTTCTGAATAAAAGAAAAAAAAATTCTTGTTGTCTTATTTATGGATAAATGAAAACCTATGTTTTTATGACTTTTCTTATGTTTCTAGACTAGCAATTAAATTCGATTATCAACTGATTACTGTTACTGTTAGTTGGATCCAACTTGGTCTGTGTGTGCGAGGGACTTCACTGGGCAGTAGCGAGCTAGCTGGTTGAACCACAAGACCCCATGGCCTAATCCCCCAGCGCACAACAGAAGTTATTTGTGGCTAAGGTGGGTTGTAGGAATTCCTGGGAATGCTCGGGCATTGTTTTGGTAAGGCCGCACCTTGCTCGGAGCGATAAGGGACTGTTACGGTGGGGTCATAAGGTTGACTGGTTACAGCAAAACTAACTGATCATCGTATTTAAGTTAATAGTTTAGGAAATCATTTAATAAAATTTTAACTGGTTACTGCTTGATGGTTAATAAATTTTTCAACTGTTACTATTAGACTGTTTTATGAATCCCACTTATATTACTCGAAAATTCCCACTGTACAAAATAATTTTAATTCAAGAACTCACTTTACACATATTTGGCACTCACTGAGTCTTTTACTCACACTCTTTTCTTTAACTTCCTTCTGGCAGACATAGATCCTAGTCCCAGTGAGGAGATAGATCCTGCATATGATGAGAATCAAGGGTGAAGACGTAGTTTTGGATTTTTCAGTAGACTAGTATATTTTCTATTAAGGTCATTAGTTTTGTTTTATTTGTCATGGATTTTATTGTGTTTAGTTGCTGAAAGATTTTGATAGTTTTAGTTTTATGTTGTGAGTTTGCTAGGAATTGGATCAGTTCTTATTTAACCTTATGATTTGGATTGTTGGTTTCATTTATTTAGGATTAAATTTCATGCTCAATTCTAGTGTAATATGGTTTAATTATGGGGCATGATAAATATCCTTATAAAAGTTTGAATACGATAGTTTTAGAAAAGTGTCATAATAGATATTCATATTTGAAATATAAATATACACATTTAAAAGGATGTCTCCATAAGATATATTAAATAGACACTTTTGGAATAAGATATACTAATTTTTATGGAATAAATAAGAGATTTCTCACCAAATGCTGCAATCTAGCCCAATATTCAACAAAATCCAACATTATCAACTTTCAGAACCATTTTATAAAACTATCGTGAAGTCCGGACTTAAAGGGATTAAGAACCCTAGGGAAAAATGAAACAATAATTACAACATCCATAGAAATCAAAAACTGAAAATTGACTTCACATATGAATAGTAAGAAAAAATAGATTAGATTTTTTTGGCAATGGAGTGAATTTTTGGAGAAAAACATGAGATTTGGGGAAGAAAATGACAAAAAGAGATTAACTGTGCAAAATGACTTGGGGAGCGACTAGGCGGGAGAAGGTTAGGTTTCTGGACATGGAGAGAGTTAAAATAATTTTACATAAAAAATAATTTTGTTTTCACTAATTATTTATAATTTATATTTTTATTAATATTTTCTTTTGACTAACATTTTCTTTTATAAAAAGTTATAATTTTTTATCATTTCACTAATCATTTTTAACGTATAATCAATTTAAGGCATAACAAAGTTTCATACAATACCATATAAAAAGTATTTTAATAATAAAAACTTTTAATAGATTATAATAAAGAAAACTTTGATTTTAGAATCAAAAAAATTAAACAAAAAGATTAAAGTTTTAAAATTTATAAAATAATTTTATAAAATTTTATAGTATGGATAAGCAAATATAGCTAAAAAATTAAATATTAATAAGAAATCTTAATGTAGAAAAACAAGGGTAAATTTCATCCAAACTTAAAGTAAGTGTTAATAGTTGGACTCTCTTGAAAAAACAAATATGTAGAAGGAATTTCTTAAATTAAATTTGAAATTTTCAATCTACTAATTTATTTTAAGGGGTTTTTAGTGATTTTCTCTAAATTTTGTCATTATATGTAGAATAAACTTTGTATTTTCTAGTGAACTATAAGGTAATTTAATTAAATTATTTCTTTATAAATTAACTTAGTTATTAAAAATTTCCTATTGCAATTATTTAAAAAAATTATTAAAACCTCCTTAAAGAAATTAATTTTCATGTAAAAAAAATATTTTTTTTTTCAAGAATTGTTTAAAACTTCTCAAAATAATAATTTTTTATGTCCAAAAAATTCAAAATAATAATCATAAACTACGTTTATAGTTATAAGTTTGTGATGAATTAGTAATAAAACATCAGTCACAACTAGTGACCAATTAGTGAGTGCTATTTGATTCAACAATTTGTGACAGACCAGTGAATAACATCATGACACTGATTCGTGACTGATTAACATCATGTCACTAACTAACACAAGTGACCTACTGATTAAATCAATGATTGATTCGTGATTGATATATATTTGTAATTGACTTGTGACTAAAACCAATTAAGTTCATTAACTCGTGACTGTTTTGTGATCGAATAAATGTCTATCACAACCTTAACGACCGATTGGTAACCAATATAGTTTCAGTCACAAATTTGGTCACTAATCAATCACAATTTTGTCAAAAAATGCATTCCACGATTTACATTTAATCAGTCACTAGTCGGTTATTAGTCTAGTGACCGATTTGATTAGTCATAAAAATTGAGTCACTAAAGCCTTGGTTTCTTGTAGTATAGTCAATCCCGCTGTAATTTATTGTTGTTAGTGTTGTTAACTGCTCAACATTTGTTCCTTAGGCATTGATAGAGCTAACTGTTGAAGTTTGTTTGTTATGTACACACTCAGATGAAGTTGTAGATTTTTGATTTTCTTTTCCTTCCCCCATGTGCTGACCTTAAATATTGGCACACCAGTAAATGTACCTCCTTTATTCTATTCCTCTGTATGTAGTGCACATTTGCCGTGGGGTATGATGTTCCATAAAGTGTTTGAATTTTTGTGGTGAATGATTTATTCAATCCCTACAATCTGTCGGGTAGATCTAAATTAGCTCTCCACGTTTATGATGTTTTAGCCTTTTAAGTCCATGACTGGTGCGGTTGTTGTGCATGCTAGATTTGATACATACAGCACAATTACTGGTGTGTAGCTTTCACTTGTAGACTGGATATTATTTTATTTATCTTGTAGGTTTTGTTTATATTTATAGAAATGCATCCATTACGATAATTTTTGTACTACAGTTGGGAAATGATTTAAAGAGTTGCTGGTATTAGCCACTGCTTGTATGAAATGAAATGAAATAATATATTCCTCTTGGCAGGTTGGAGCTCTGGGTCATAAATTTCCAAATATGTTGTTTCAAAATGATTGCTGAACAAATAGTCCTATCAAGGCTTAACATAAATGGGTAAATCAAGTTGGGAACCGATCTTTATGTTGGGGTGGAGGCGGAGGTGGACTAACTGTTTTAATCTTTAAATAGAGATTTACGATTCGCTATAAGCCACCCTTCAACCTTAGTCCTCTACATGATGTTCTATAATATAAAACGTTTCATTAGCTATCCTGTTGTAGAAGAGTACAAATGCTGATAAAAAATAAATTGTCCAAACTGGTGCACTCACTCGACACTAATCCAATCCAATATCCAAATTGCACCTTTCAGAAAGATGCAAAAGTGGCCCACCAATGCATTATATCATATGAATTAATGAAAATTAATGGAAAATTGTACCTTTATCAATTTAGAATGATGTGTTGAGCAGGTACCAACTAATAATATTACTACTTAATTTTGGTTGTGAAAATTTTATATATTTCATTGTATTTCTCTTTCTGAACTGAAATTATGTCAGTCACTTGCACTTTCATCCGTTCATGCAAATATAAAATCTCAAAATTTACAACTACCATCGAACGCCTCCCTGTTATGAAGCTGATGAACTTAGAAAAGAATTCTTGCATCATTTCTTTCGCATCTTTGGATATTTTGGCATTTGCCGGCGGAGCTTTTTCATGATTCTACTGACTTTGGCCATGGGGAGGAACCTGTCCTGCTCTCTAGGGGAACTTTCATTATCTGAAACCGCCTTTTCTTCTGAAAATTTTGGGAGTATATATATCTCTAAAAGAAAATGGTATAAGGTCAAAAAGAAGTGCTAGAGAGCAAAATAAGTGACGAGGTGGGTTGTGAGAAGAGTCCTTGTGCTTGCAAACATAGGTTTGATACTCAAAGGAGCTGTCTACTTTTCATATGTAATTTCGGGACTGCTATTTCAGGTAAAATCAATGCGAATATTACAGTTGTGAGCTGGATAGAGAGAAGTTTACAGCTTTTTTCTAGTACAAGTTTGAAGAAAAGAAGTAGAAATTATTGAAATTAAAATGTCGACCTCAAAATATTTTATGCAACAGAAAGAAACAACAATTAACTGGAAATTCACAGTTCCAGGAACTCAAACGAAATCAAGGATGTGAAACTTATGCAGAGAAAGTTGAAGATTCCTGAATAAGTTTATGTGTTTGACTAGTGAATTATCGAAAATTCAAAGAAACATAGAGAAAAAGAGTGAAAGTTTCGAATGCTTGGACACAAGAGTTTGTGAAGCGAAGAGGACTGTAGGAATTCCAATGGCGAATACCGCCGACGAATATTCAGGCGCCGGAAAATCTGTATTGCAAGAGGAATGAGCTTTTTTAATCGAGAGGGAGAGAGGGTGTGTGGAGGGGAGGGTGTGAGGTCCGTTGGATCAAATGCCATAACAATGTGATTGTATAAGACACGTGGTCAATTGTGGACCGTTGCATGTCGATAGCTAATGCATTTTGGTATAAGGATTTTCCACCGAAAGATTGGTGGTGAGTGGATGGATCCTGATCATATTTTTGGCATCCGGCATGTGCTTGTCTGTAAATGGTTATTGACTACCCAATGAAGATAATGAGTGGTTTACGTGGACCACTGTCAATTTTATTCGTAGAGAGGAATGATAGTTTTAAAAAAGACAGCAATATTTCATATTTTAAAGAGAAAATTGCTAAAAATTTCTAATAATTTTTTTCTTAGTTTCATTAATTTTGCATTCCAAGAATTTGATGAAGTTACTCCGATTATGAGCAGAACCAGAAAACGCACTTCCAAGTTTGAGTCTTGCTGGTTACGGTATTCTGACTGTGTGCAGATTATTGAGCAATCTTGGCCTTCAACCTCAAATCTTGAGTTTAATGCTCTAGGGGATGCTATTAAACATTGTCGACTTGGCCTTATCCGTTGGAGCAGAAATATAGTTGGATCTGTGACTCGGAAAATTCAGTCAATTCAATTCCAACTTCAACAGCTTTCTAATGCTACTTTGTCTGACAACTCAAGAGTTCGCATTGCTAAACTGAAGAAGGAACTGGAGTTTCTATTAGACACAGAGGAGAGTATGTGGTGTCAACGTTCAAAAGCTCATTGGATGAAGGAAGGGGATGGAAACACAAGGTTTTTCCATGCAAAAGCCTCTGCCAGACGTCGGAATAATTTTATTAGTGGCCCTCGAAATGAGTCAGGTGAGTGGTGTTAAACAAGGTCAGATATGGAATCTTTGATTCTTTGTTCCTTCCAAAATCTATTCCGGTCTAGTTGTCCTTCAGAAGAAGACATGAATTTGGTGGTGGATAATGAAATGAACCGCGGGTTACTTGAACCGTTTACACCTGATGAAGTGAAAATGGATCTTTCTCAATATGTCTCCGTTAAAATCACCGGGTCCAGATGGTATGCCCCCACTGTTTTACCAGAGATTCTGGCAGATTGTTGAAAATCAGGTTGCCTCCTTTGCTCTTGGCTTCCTAAATAATGGTGCATGTATTTCTTCTTATAATTATACACCTATTGTTAATTCCGAAAGTTAGAACACCAGAGATTCTGTCTCAGTTCTGGCCCATTAGTTTATGTGACGTGGCTTATTAGATTGCATGGCTAACAGATTAAAACCGTTTATTGATGCAATTATCTCTGAAACTCAATCCGCTTTTGTTCCTGCAAGACTTATCACTGATAATGTTTTGGTGGCCTTCGAAGTGAATAATTACCTGAAAAGAATTCGACATGGGAATGTTGGTAAAATGGCAATCAAATTGGATATGAGCAAGGCCTACGACAAGATAGAATGGTGTTTTTGGCGAAAGGTCTTACTCAAGATTGATTTTGCTGAACGTTTTGTGGATCTCATTATGCACTGTGTATCAACGGTTTCCTATTCTATAATACTAAATGGAGAAAAATTTGGTTACTTCTCTCCTCAATGTGGTCTTCGTCAGGGTGATCCCCTTTCCCCTTATTCTTATTCTGCACGAAAGCTCTCATTGCACTAATCAGAATTTGATAAATTGCTTGTTGGAATCTTATTTGCAGAAATGCACCAAGGATTTCTCACCTCCGATTTGCAGACGACACACTTCTCTTTTGTCAAGCAACCGAGGCTGCATATTTGACTGTAAAACAGATTTTGTTGTACGAGAGACCATCTGGCCAGCAAATAAATTGTGAGAAGTCATCTGTGGTTTTCAGCAGGACCACTAGTTCAACCACACAACAAAGGGTTCGACACATTTTGGGAATGCAAATTCTTGACAAACATGATACATATTTGGAACTTCCATCAGTGGTTAGCAAATCAAAGAAGGCTGTCTTTGCTAATATACGAGACAAAGTGTGGAACCGCATATGTGGTTGGTGCGAGCAGACGTTATCTACTGCAGGAAAGGAAGTTCTTTTGAAATCAGTGGTACAGGCAATTCCCACCTATGCTATGAGTTGCTTTAAGTTTCCAGAAGGGCTTATTCGGGATTTGGAATCAATGATGTCTCTATTCTGGTGGGATAACCATTAGTCTCGTTGAATTCACTGGTTGAGGTGGGAAAATCTTGGTTTAAGCAAACGTGATGGAGGTTTGGGCCTCCGGGATTAGCGTTCTTTTAACAGAGCCATGCTTGCCACACAGGATTGGCGCCTTCTTAAGCGCCCCAACTCTTTATTTCATAAGCTCTACAAGGCTAAATATTTTTCCGGATTGTGATGTTATCAACGCCCCGCTTGGTTTTTATCCCTCTTTCACATGGAGAGGAATTTGGGAGTCTTTGACTATTCTTAGAGAGGGACTTCGTTGGCGGATTGGGAATGGTTCCAAAGTTCATATTTGGCATGATAGATGGCTTCCCCAGCAGCCATCTTTTCGAGTCGTTTCTCCTCCAACTTTTCTGTCTACTAATGCTTTTGTCTCAGATTTGATTGATGTCTCTTCAGGAGCTTGGAAAGCTGATTTGATCCAGAATATATTCCTTGATTCTGACTCAACAACAATTTTAGGAATTCTATTGGGTTGTAGTGATAATGAGGATGAACTTATATGGCACTATTCCCGTTCAGGAAGATTTTCTGTCAAGACTGCCTATTTTCTTGCTCCCTCAATCAAACAAAGATTGCATGAATCAATTCGAGGTTCCTGCAGCAATTCTGGAATGGATTTTAAGTTCTTATGGAGGTGCAAAATTCCCCCAAAAGTGCTTCATTTTGCCTGGAGGGCTGCTCGGAATTTGATTCCCACTAAAAAGGTGTTATGTCAAAAGAAAATTCTCGAAGATCCTCTGTGTGACATCTGTGGCAGCATTGAGGAGGATGGAAAGCATTGTTTGCTTCTATGTCACCTTCCCAGACAGGTTTGGGCTCCGACTAATATTCCATTTTCCTCAATTTTTCATCGTGTTGAGTCGGTGTTTGAATGGTTCCGCAAAGTATCAGATAAGGTTGATCAAGATACTTTTCAGTTTCTTTCTTGTTTGTTGTTGGACGATATGGTTCAATCGAAATCACAGGAAATTTGGGGAGAGACAATGGATGCCTTATGACATTATTGCTTTTGCTCGACGTTTTCTGGATCATTTCCGAGAGGTATCAACAACTAATTCTTCTTCTCATTGGGATGACAGCACTACTATTTGGTCAGCTCCTCCATAGAATCAGATAACAATCAATTTGATGCTGCGTTATTCCAACATATTCAGTCTACCGGTCTCGGTGTGATTGCCCGGGATCATTGTGGACAGTGTATTATGTGGTCTTCTCGACTTGTTTTTGGTCCCATTGAGGCCGAGGCAGCAGAAGCAGCTGCAGCCAAGTTGGCCTATTAGTTGGGTGCGCTATTTTCTGGGGCTAATGTGATCATTGAAGGGGATTGTTTATCTGTAATTCATGCTCTCGGGAATAAGGAAGTAAATTTATCCCATATTGATCCTCTCATATCTGATGCCAAGAAACATCTTCAGAGTCTCTGGTCTATCTCTTTCAGTCATGTTCAGCGTAGTGCAAATCAATGTACACATTATCTAGCTAGAATGGCTTACCTTTATCTATGTCACATCTGACTAATTCTCTTGTAATAGCGAATGCTTAATAAAATTACCTACTGTTTACCTCAAAAAGAAAAAAAAATGAAAAGTTCGTGGAGTTAGTTTTGTGAAGTGAAAGTTAATTATGAGTTTTTTTATTTAAAAATTTATTGAAAGAGTTTTTAGTAATCTATGTAAGTCGATGGAGTAGAAAAATTATTTTTGATTGGACCCATAAGAAAAAATGATGAAATGTTGAATTATATGTTTGACAAACTCTAATTTTAAAATTAGTGAAAATAATTTGATCAACTCTGTGACATGCATAAGCATATTCATACGTTAGCTTAATCAATTTTGACCAAATTTTAAATCTTGATATTTTCGTATTTTTAAAAAAGAAAATCATTGATTCACTATTAATTAATATACTTAATAGTTTTGTGCTTTTCAAGTTTTTTATTTCTTATAAAAAGTGTAATGATTGATTATTTATAAATGCCTTTAATGAATTTTTAAGCTTAAAATTATTTTATCAAATAAATAAAGGAATATTTAATTAAAATATCTCGTTGTATGATTTAAAAGTATAATTATAATTCATTCAAAAATAATAATTAATACGGATTAGTACCAGTAAATTACTTTTTCATGTATATTCTGATAAAAAAAAGTTCTAATTTTTGTTAAATTTTTTTATTTCTTGCAAAAAGTTTCATTGTTCGCTATTAATAAATGCATTTAACATCTTCCTATTTTTAAATTTTTTATTTCTTAAAAAAATGTGTTGGTTGGTTATATATAAATCTATTTAATGAGTTTTCAAAATTAAAACTCATTTAGTCAAATAAATAAGAGAAACTTAACTGAACTAGATTACTCTATGTCATTGTCCTTAAATTACTCAAATTCATTAGGTATAACTTATGAAAATAGCTATGATTGTTTAAGGAAAAAGGTTAATGCAAATTAGTATTTTGAATTTACTCAATATGATTAGATATAACATATTTATCAATACTATCATTAGGTGTTAATTTAATTTTTTTAATTTTATTTTAATATAATTAACTTATTTTTTTAATTAAAATATGTGTTGCATTATTAAAAAATTGCATTATAAATTTTAATATCATATATAAATTAAAAATATCCACAGTTATATGATAAATTTAAAGTTTAAAATGTATTTAACAATCATATATCAAATTAGATGCTTCTATAATAAGACTTAGTCCTATAAATTTAACTCGTCACAAGATTCAGACCATGCATATCAAACCAGTCTTGCATCTATTTTATAACATGAGTTTTGTCATTTTATAATTATTTTTCTCTCTTTTTGTTTATAACTACCATCATTATATTTTTATTATTTTTTATTATTTAATTGGCACCTCCTATCTCAAGTAGTATAATACGATGGAATTTTTTTATTTTTAATTTAAAGTTCAATTAGATTTGTATTAACAGTATTACCTAATAAATTGTTTTCCACATAATACTTTAGTAACTTTTGTGTAATACATCTTTATACTTTTTATACTATTTTTCATTATAATTTAAATAGATATCGTTCTAATATATTTAATACATTTTATTAGTGCTATTTTTTATTTCTTCAACATGTATATAAAATTCAAGTTTTTTTATACCTAGAATTGGTGACTTTTGTATTACTTAAAATATTGGCATGCATTACTTTTTGTTATTTCAATAAATATATTTTATATTTTTATTTTTAATTCTGTTTTTAAATATTTTCTATTCGTTCATATGAAAAATTGCATTTGGTTATTAAATATTTATTTTACTATTATTTTCATTGAAAACTTTTCGGTTTCTTTGTATAAGAAAAGATAATTGTACTTCAAACTTGAAAAAATGTTTTTCAAGATAATTTAGAATATTACAATATTACAATATTTTTCTAAATAGTTGAAATTATTTCAATTTTTTCATCACATGAACGAAGAAATATATCTATTTTTTCATAGATAATTTATTAAATTTATTATTATTATGTGACTTGTCCACATCCGATTATGTGCACGTAAAAGAGAAATCTTATATATATATATATATATATATGTATCATCATCATTTGCTCTAATATATTTATTTTGATCAACTGAATCTTTATTCTTATATATATACTAGCATGTGCCCAATGCGATGCATCGAAAATAAATTTAAGATTGAAATAATTTATTTCATAATAATATTTATTTTACTTCTTGTGATTAAAACATGAATTGTAATTATTTTTAGCATTTAATGAAAGAAAATGTATTACTAATTAAATAAAATAATATGAATATTTTAATTAAGAATACTATATTTGAAGATAATTTATATTTAAATAAGTTGTAGAATATCAAGAATTGTTAACTCTAAGGGCTTGTTTACCTTATTTGATTAGGTCATGTATACAATTTAATTGACCCAAATTCATTGTTTACTTTTATTAATGATATGTAGGGCTGTAAATGGATATTCAAAAAATTGTTTACTGTTCGTATTCGTATCCATTTGTACAAAATTTATCCGCATCCATTTAAAGCGGATATTATCCGTATTCGATTAGTAGATATATGATTATAAATGAATACGAATATGATAAATGCGTATCCGATCCGTTTAATATTCAATCCGAATATATATTTATTAAATAATATATTATTTATTTATTTTAATAAAAATCTCATAATCCATATATGTATTTTTATATATATATTATAACTGAAGAATTGGGGAAAAAAATAATAAATTTGAAAAATTATTGTAATATAGAAAAAAAATTGAAGAATAAAATTAATCAACATAATTATTGTTGGTTAACTTTATATTTAATATACTTAAATGTTATTATTATTATTAATAAGTACTAATAATCAATTATAAAGTCAATTATTAATTAGAAATTATGCTATTTGTTTGATTGCTTTCGTTTTAATGAAATTATATAGTTCCTTCTATTAATTAAAATATATTTTTTATTATACATATTTGGATAATCGTAAATAGATATTTAAATAATTATTATTGAATATGAATATAAAATAATAATTCGAATACGAATAAGCTTAATAAAATATAAATGCATTTGAATAATTATAATCGAATATGGATATATCCGAATCCAACCGATATTCGACGGATACGAATTTGGATATCATTTTTAAATATCCGTCAAATTCATATCCGTATCCGAATATTCCAAAAGTTAAACAAATACGAATATAAAAATAATGTATTCGATTCGTTTAATATCTGTTTACACCCCTAATGATATGAGCCCGCGGTTAGAAGGTTGGCCCGGTACAAAAAAGGCACTCTAATTGATAATTTATCAAGGCTGAAGGGGTGTGATCAAATAATCCTTCCATCACACCATTTTTGACTTAAGATAAAATATCTAACTTGTCCCTAAAATGTTAAATCAAATTACATCCATGCCTTTGGATATATCTTCTACCTTCTTCTCGATTTAGTGAAATTCTCCGCAGGCTGAAGATGGATTTGATATTATTTTCCAAATCCCTCCTCTAGTCGTTTTAAGAAAAAGAAAAGAAGGGTGGTCTTGCGGCGAGGACAGCGACGGCGATACTGTGCAAATTGAAGAATAGAGCTAATGTGGCTCTGGTGGGGCATTGGTGATGTGCCGGCGGTGGTCAAGCCATCGGGAAAGGAGATGGAAAATAGAAAAGAAAAGACTACTTGGAAGAAGAGAACCAAGGCAAAGAATAAATGAGAAATTTAAGAAAGAAAAAGGAATAGTCTGAAGATAAGAGAAAAAACAGAACCAAGAAAAAGAAATTTAAGAACCAGGAAAAAGAAATAAAGAGAAAAAGTAAAGAAAAGGTCAAAAAGAATTTGACAAAATAGAAATAATTATTTTAGAGGGAAGGGTATTTTAGGTAATACTTAATAAATTATATTATTTCATTGATTATAATATAAAGATATATCTTTATATATGTCATTTAATCAATTGAAGTAAACATGATATTATTTTGATAAAATAATCATATCTTTCGTTTAATCATACATTTTATCTATCATATATTTATCTCATCTATTAAAGTAAACATGCCCTAAATATATAAATTATACAAAATTTATAAAATGATAAAATTTTAAAAAATAAATAAAAGATTTAAGAAAATTAAACTAGCGCAAAATATTTTACTAAATACACTTTTTAAATTATATATATATATACATACATATTTTGATAAGATAAATAAGCAAATAATTTTTTTAAAAGAAAAAAAAAAAAGCTTTTTTTGTATGATTTCTTGATAATGTGGAAGTTACACTTATAATTTTCATGATATTTGAGAATTTTAAATGTTAAATATTTTTTGTTAGAGTAAATATATAACCTTTTTGTATTTTATCTATGAAAATAACTTGCGTTAGGTTATTAATTATTTGATAACTAATTTAATAAGTAGTTTGTAACTAGACTTGGTAAAATTCAACACATACCCGTGGGTACCCAAAAAAATACAGGTAATGGGCCTTGTTCTCCTACCCAAAAAATTGCGGGTAATTTTACCCGTACCCAATTTACCCGCCATCTTTTGGTCCAACCCGCGAGTACCCGCGGGTAACCTGTAAATATTTTTTTTATTTATATATATATATTATATATTATATATACATATAAATACATATATTATATATTTACATATAAATATTTTTAATCTAAATATTAATTTTTGATTTCATAAATTAAAAATCTATAGCAAATTAAATTAAATTATATCCTAAAACAACTTATTGTGCATATTCCTATGGATGCAACATCTTCTTCCACAAGAACAACAATGTTTGATTGATATTTAAATTTTCAATTCAAAAAACTTTTGGCATGTAATGGAATTTAAGTTTGAACTTTTGAATGTGATGTACTTTAATATATATATTATATTATATTATATATACATATAAATATATATATTATATTTATACATATTTACATATAAATATTTTTAATCTAAATATTAATTTTTGATTTCATAAATTAAAAATCTATAGCAAATTAAATTAAATTAAATCCTAAAACAACTTGTTGTGTATATTCCTATGGATGCAACATCTTCTTCCACAAGAACAACAATGTTTGATTGATATTTAAATTTTCAATTCAAAATTTTTTTGGCATGTAATGTAATTTAAGTTTGAATTTTTTAATGTGATGTACTTTAAATTTGGTAGATTTTGAATACTTAAGATATAAGTTTTAAACTACAATATTATTAATTTGCTTTAGGTATTTATTCAATTTAATGTTTGAAATTTGTAGTCTTTTTTTTTTGGTTTTATTTAGTTAATATTTGAGTAACATCATGTTTACCTTTAAATATTAAAATAATAATAATAATAAATTTTGGGTACCCTCGGGTTACCCGTTATCTATCCTCATGGATAACGGGTCCCCTACTTCGTACCCAATAAAAAATGGGTAAATTTACCCAACCCGTTGGTACCCGTCATTGGGTTACCCATGGGTATTCAATTGCCAGGTCTATTTGTAACATACAACTTTTATAAGCTAAAATGTCCTTATTACAAAACATTCAGTCTTGTCTGGGAAGATAATAAAAGATAACAAAAGAGGGTAAGTCCCAAGGACTTAGTGAGAGGGAAGCATGGCAAATAGTCAAAGAAAAACTGTCGAAGGTGCAGCAATTAATAACAAATTCAACAATGAGCAAGACTTCACAACATGAAGCAATGATGTAATATAGGTCATATGGTACAACAAGGCAAAACTATTGAAAGTGCAACAATCAATAAGTAAGGATTCATTATCAAGCAAGTCATTTATAACTTGAAGCAATGATATAACATAGTACATGATACAAAATTCTTTGGGTTGTTGGCAACTAATTCCTTATTGCTCCCAGAATAGAACATAAATAGTAATAAACGGTAACACAGAGTACAAATATAACATAACAAAGTTTCTTTTATTACTCCGTTATCCAAGCACTCGGCTCGGTAGATATGTGGCATGGCCGGCCACATGCCAGATCCTGCCACTTATTAGACAGTTACCTCAAACTATCCGCAAGTCAGGATCTTAGGTGGGTAATAGCTAGGAGACCAACCACTATCGGTCCATACCACCGGATCGTCTTTCCAGACCTAGTTCTGAGCCTAACCTAACCCGTGGCGTCCCATCAGCGGTAACCCCCAGGAGCGTCCTCAAGGTAAATTAACATTATGCCAATAGATAAAACATGTTTCAAAACAAAAATTTCATACTAAACCGAATGGTATAATCCACAAAACATTGGCCGGCAAAGCCGTATAAACATCATGCAGATTGATTAACCAAGAGTACAGAACAAAATTGGTCAGCAAGACCAAAATATCAACACATATAGGGGAAAGCCGGCAAGGCTATAAGGTATGACGAACAAGAAACTGGAAACATGATAGGAGTTCTGGGCACCAGAAAGAATACAATTAAATACCAACGAATAGACAAACAGAGAACACATGAACGAGTACAATCAACACCAATGAATAGACAACAAAGAATTTCAACAACTGTGACCATTCATTTCCCAAAAGAAATAAAGGTTAGGCCCTTACCTTTTTTTTCCACAAAAATGCTATCCTTGTTCTACTATCCTGCAAATCCCGGCTCCTCGTCACCTATTCTAATAAGACATATTAAATGTCAAAACAGTTGCACCATATCCTTTAACAATAATTAAACATTTATACCTTAAAATTAGGTGTTAGTGATTACGAGGCACAACTATCTAACCCAAGTTCTTGCCCCATTTCGGATATGGTAACTTAGGCTAAAATATTCTAGTTATCTAAATTATTCCAACAAAATCATCACACTAATGTTGCTATAGTATTAAAGAAGGATTTATTTGTTTCGAGTCACTGATCATTTCTTAAGTGAATAGTTCGAGCTTATGTATAATAATTCAGCCAAATTGTAAGAAATTACCATCTCCCATTAATAATTAATCCTTACAACGTTACACAAAATTTAGGGTTCTGATTTTACCAATTAACTTAATTAACAATAATTATGTGCGAATTACCAATTTGGGCCCACTAGCACTGTACACAACATATATATCTAAACATCTTGGCTTGACATCATAAATCTTATCTTGGTCATTTCAATCCATAATTACAATTTGGTGCGATTAACTTAACTTTTGAACCAAACTAAGTCAGAAGATATTTAATTTTGACAATAGATTAGTCCAATTAACTCAGATTTACATCAGAAACTAACTCAATGATTTAATCAATTCAATTTGGGAAATATTTAACCATTCAAATAAGATTTTACCTAAATTAAATATAATTCAGAGCCATTTCATGGTCCAGGATTGGCATGCATGTGTTCAGCTTGTTGCCCTGAAAAACTTCCCGGAAGCTGCCGGACCGCCGGATTGCCGCCGTGTGCTGCCATCGGAGTCAGAAGTTGACCGCACCAAAATGTTCACCTTACTACGCTGATCAAAACCCCCAATCCAATTTTGTGATTAGATGTTTGGCCGGTCAACTTTTCAAAAAACAGCAAATCACCACCAAGGTCCTCCGCCACCAGCTACGTCGATTTTTCCCTCTCTAGTGATCCATTCTCTAAACTGAAGCTACCTGTGTATTCTCCTCACCAAGCCTATCACAACCCTTCCCTAAATTTCAAGTTTCATTCACCATAGCCATGCGCCCCGTCACCACCGCCATGCGCCTCTGTCGGTGCTTGATTTCAGATGATTCGTCGGTCGTTCCTCTACAAATTGGGTATCAATATGTTCTTCTCATCGAGAGAAAGGCGATGGTCTGTTTAGTTTCAGGTTTTCCAGTTGCGGTGTGAGGGTGGGTTGAAGAAGGAATGTGGGGCTGCTAAATGAAAATTAGATGAATTAAAGGGGGCCCTTTTATAGTATATATGGAGTTTTCTAGAATCTCAATTTGACCCCCAGAACTTCTTCTCAACCTTCAGTTTAGTCCCTCAACATTTTAGTGCCTCACATTTGCCTCAGATCTTATTTCAGTTTGCAATTGAGCCTTAGGACAAATTAGTGCCTTAAATTGACCCAGCTGATGATTTTAATTATAGATTGACCCCCAAAATTTTCAAGTTCCTTACAATTAAGTCCTTATTTATATTTTAAGCCCCAAAATTTTGTCAAATTTATATTTTGATATACATATATATATATATATATATATTAAAATCTTACCTTCTAAAATGCTAAATTTAAGGATGTTACAAGAAAATAATTATTTAATTAATAAAAAAATAATTTATTTGATCAAATGATTGAATATTATTTATTTATTTAATAATTTTTTGATCTAAAAATAAAGTGATTATATCTTTTCTCCAAATGGGATAGGGTTCAAGCTTACCTTATTATTAGAGAAAGGCTAACGGATAGGCCATAGGAGTACTCTGGGATATAAACCAGGGCAACAAAAGTGAAGCATACGATGATGCCGCCTGTTTTTATTTCGTGGAAGGACCCGGAGAGGAACGGGCTGTAGGTGATGGCACGTTCTGCTTCTTATCTAGAGAGGGCATTGAAATCCTTTCTATTAGTTTGTGCGCGACAACTGGTATAGATGAAGAAAGGCGGGTCACTTTTTCGGGACCTATTCTAAACTATTCTATTAATAAGTGGAAAAGCGAAATAGGAAAGTGGTTGAGCTGATAATACAAAAAAGAATTTACTGAATATGAACAATTGATTGTTACTTTGAAATAACTTAGTTATCAACCACTTGTTTTGGATAAACTTTAAGCATTTTTGGATAAAAATGTATAATTAAATTGAAAAAAAAAATCCAACTCTTTAAATGAAAAAATAAGTTAATATTTATTAGAGCTCATATTTATTAGATAATTTCATCACTTCATAAATCCATTTAATTTTTGATAGTTAATATTATCAAAATGAATATAAATTACTAAATAAGAAATATAACAATTGCGTAAAAGTATTTACTTAGCAATGAATTTTTGATCGTTAACTGCACGAGCTACTAGCTTAGCTATTGATGAAGGCATCTCCTTGATTAATGTAATTATCAGATCCTTTTAGATCGGCCGGTGCCAAGTAAGCCAAGCCTCACAGCACATGAAAGGTTTAGGAGTTTGAAGATGAGCTTTTTTATAGATGGTCAAAGCACTTAAACCTGTAACCACTTTACCATAAATCGGAAAAGCTACCCGGTCCACCATCAAGCTCAGCTCTGTCGAAAAGGGTCTCATAAAAGATCACAATTACATCGCTCGGGATTCAATCCAGCCCTAAGGCAACTTTATATACATAATTTGTTTATAAATAATTTATTTATTAAAGAGAAATAAATTATTTTCTTATAAAAATATTATAAATAAGTAAAGATTCAATCAATCAAAATATATTTATCAAAGCACATGATATTATATACAAAAAATGAAAGAAAAATTCTTTCTTACATGCACATAATTAGAAATGGGTAAATCAATTGCTAATAAATTTAATGAATATTTTATAGAAAAATATATAGTATTTCTTCATTCATTTGATAAGAAAATTGGAATATTTCAATAACTTAATAAAATTATGATATTTTTAAATATTTCATAGCATCACATTATACGAGATAAAATTTTCAAATATGAAGTATATATCATTTTTTTTATCTAGATAAATTGAGAGAGGTGTAATTAAAATAATAATAATAAAATAAAATTTCAACACCAAAAATAAATTCTTATATAAATAGACAAAGATATTTGAAAATAATATTGAAAATAAATACATAAATTAAGTATAATTAATTGAAATAAAAATGTACTGCATGGTAATGCTTTTAAATAATATAAAAATTGCAATCCTGTGTTGGCCATAAAAACTTTACTTTTAAATAACTATTGAGAAAATAATAAAGCAATAATATTGATAAGATATCTAAATATATTAGAAAAGTATCTAATTAATTTAGAATAAAAACAAAACAAAAATAATATAAAGATGTGTTATCAAAAAAATATTAAAAATTTTCTATGAAGTGAACTTTAAATTAATTAAAAGGAAATAAAGGAACATCATCATATTATGCTAATTGGGGAAAGAGGTCCTACGATAAAAAAAAACATAATTGTACTACGAATAATATAGAAACAAAATAAAATAAAAAGAATAATTGTGGAATAACAAAATTTATATATCAAACAAATTAAATATTTATCTATTAATCTTGTGATAAATTAAATTTATAAGATAGAATTTTGTGATAAGAGTATTTAATAGGGTGCTTATAAAATATTTTTTAAATTATAAACTTATTTAGTGAGATAAAAATATGATTATAGATATTTTTTGAATTATTTTATGAGATAAAAATGCATATTGCAATTCTGGATAAATAGAATATGATATTTTAGTTATAATAGATAAGTTGATAGTAAATAAACAATCAATAAAAAAATTTCAATTGAATTAAAAAACTAAAAATTTTAAAAATTTGACATTTTGTCAAAATTGCACAATTAGATAAGCACAAAATTGTGCTATTATATAGTGTATATATATATTTGATAAAATTAATTTTATTCCTCTACCAAATTTTAGAGAAAATATATATTATTTATATATGTAAAAACTTCACATACGTAGTGTAACATCTCGGATTTTGAATTTCATAATAAAATCAAAATAAGATAAATATAGGTCTCAATTTCGACAAATTGCTTTTAAATTAAAGAATTAAGTCATAATCAAATTGTCAATTAGATCATTTAAGGCCTGAACATAAATATTAAAAGTCAAAGGACTGAATATTAATTAAATTTAGAATGCAATTGCACTAAATAAAAAATATTAGGGGTTAATGTGAGCAAGTCAAAAGTTTCAGAACTCCAAAATAATTAAATTTGGACTTAATTGCCCGGAAACAGAAATGTTCGGGGTCAATGTATAAGAAATAAAAGTTGGAGGACTCAATTGAAATTTAGGGACCAAAGTGTAAGGCTGTTGAAAGTTCTGGGGTTAATGTGAAGTCGGCCAAAAGTTTTGGGGTCCTATTTGAAAAGGCTGAAAAATATTTCTATATATATAATTAAGGACAAAATGTTATTTAATTTTTAAAATCGACCCCAACCCTACCCCGAAATATTTCTATAATTAAGGACAAAATGTTATTTCTATATATATTTTTAAAATATTTCTATATATATAATTAAGGACAAAATGTTATTGAAAATGGCCAAAAAAAACTCGAAATTAACACCATAAATAGCTTCCTCTAGCTGAAAGGAATCCAACAATTCCAAAAACACCAAGAAACAACTGATAAATTCGCAGAAAAATGAAGATCGATGGAGATTGGCGGCAGGTGTGGTGGTTCTTCGGCGTATGGTGGAGGATGCAAGGTGGGCCTTATGGGGTTTTGACCGAAATCCAATGGGTAGGCGGTTGTTGGTGTCAATTTGATGGAATGACGACCTATGGCGGAGTAATTGGAGTTGTCGGCAAATGGTGGTGTTAAGGCAATGTTGCGATTGGTTGGTTCAATTAGCGAAGATACCGGCGGCAACTAGCAAAATTATTCTGCAAGTTTTGGTTAGAGCAACATGGGCAAGATGTTGGTGGCGTCAATTTGGCGAGAAGAATGGTAGTGGCGGAGTAATTAGAAAGGGGCGGTTGATGGTTCTCGGTTAGGGTTTATAGTGGTTGACAGCCAAATTAGCCGACAAAACGGCAACAAAATCATAAATTAATTAGGGCATTTTGCTGGGCTCGCTAAGGCGCACTTGGTGGTGGTGTTGGTTTCTACCTCCATAGCGGGCGGCATTAGCGCAACGACGCTTTGATGGGTGAAGGGTAGTGAGCAAAAAATTGCAATCCAAACTCGTCTGGACAAGAATTAAGTAGTGAATTGGACTCGAACCTTATCCAATTTGGTCACTTTCGATTTTATCGAGTTAATTAGCCCTAATTCATTATGATTACGTTATAATATATTGAAATTGGATGCATAACTTGATACTAAATGGAATAAACTGTAAATTAAGACCAAATCGGGCTGGGAATTGGATTCTTATTTGCCCAATTCGGGTAAAATTTATATTGAATACTGGTTCGATTGACGTTTGATTTCTTATTAAAACCTTGATGAAATTAAGGTTGTTAAATTATACTTGAGTCTAAGTTAGTGATTGTTGTTGTAAGTATTGAACCTGATGATATGAATAATTGAACGAAAATTAATTGATGATTTGGACTCGATAAATTGAGAAAGAATTATCAAATTGCCACTAGGATCTTAAGTGAGACTATAACCACATCACAATTTTGGAATAAATACCTAACAAATTGATTATCGAGCTATTGAGTTAGGAACCGTTATATTTATTACTTTACATCTAAGTATAAAATGACAATTGAGGAAATTATGATTAAACGAAATGAATTAAATAAGGAACCCGATAAGGACATTTGGGTACATTTAGATTTATGAATCAGAAGTTAATACAATGATGGTTTAGGTTATCTCGTTTTGAGTTTTGGATTGACTAGGAAGTAAGGACTCGAGCTCCATACAACCAGGATCCCTTTGAATCTACCAGGTAAGTTTATACTAGATTTCTTTGTTAGGGAAAGAATATATGTATTTGTTATTATATCCTTGTTGCTTGATCCTGTTTATGTTGAGATTCAATAGTTATTGTTTGATTGTTCTATGCGATTCCTTGACTCTTTTGTTGGATTTGACAATCTGTCTAAGCTGTTCTGCTTGCCTATAATTCTTGGGTCGTTATTAATCAAGCCTTATGTGAATTCTTATCTTATCTTAAGTGTGTGTGTGTGTGTGTGTATTAGTAAATATATCATTATTGTTCAATCCTTCCTTTGTGAAAATTTTCGTTCGTTTATGCCATATTGGTCTTGAGCTCTTGATAGTTTATTTGAATTTCTCTTTGTCTTTGCCTGTGCTTCTTGAGCCATTGTTATTTGAATTACCTAACTATCTTGAGATGTTGAATTCCTAAACCGAATATCATGTTCACTCAAGTTTTGAAAAAGTAAACAATATGTGAGATTTTACCACACATCGGCCCTTTACACTGAATGTTTTCCTAGTTGATTATGATATATGTTGTTTTACCTGAAATTGGCTATTGTGTTGGGATAATTGAAAATGGATTTCGAAATGTAGTTTCTATTATCGCCATAACTACTACCTTGGTATAAACTCAATATTGACTTATTGATTGTTTGTTTATCATGGCAAGTTGATATGTTTATTGTACTGCTGTTGGATTTTGCACCGCTACAAGCATGACATATTATTACTGTATATATCCATATATGCACCGCTACGAGCATGGCATATTATTACTGTGTATCTCCACATTTGCACTGCTACGAGCATGGCACATTATTACTTTGGATACACAGGTTTGTTGATAACCTTGGGGGTAGGCCCTGGGATTGGTATCAAAAGATGACCAGGTGGAACAGACCGACGGTAGCTGGTCTTCGATCGATACCCTACTATTGTTATCTTATCTAGTAGCCAGTTGGAGGTAATTGTCTATGAGCAGGGTACGGCATGTAGATAGCCATGCCGGATATTTGTTTACTTTACTGAGCTGACCACTCAAGGACTTGGAGAGATAAAGATTTTCTTTGTTTTCGAAAGTGGGGTGACAAGGTAGGGGAACCAACAACAGGAGGATTTGCAAAAATGTTATTGATATAGTATCTATTTATTAATCTGTCCAACTAGTTGCATCCCTTCGCATGCGTTATGCCTCGTATATCTGCTACAATCGTGTCTGTTCTTTGTTGCTTCAGTACTTACTATGTTATTATCACTCTATACACTCATATTGTTCCTTTACTAAAAACTCACTAAGTCATTCGGACTTACAGTTTTATGTTGTTTCCTTTCGTTCTTTACCCCAGATAAGAAGGGACGAGGATAGACTGGACCACACGACATGAGAGATAATAGACCTAATAAATGTATAGATGTACAGGTCGTGAACTATTGAGTTATTGATATAGATATGAAAGATAGTTTTTAAAATGTTAAGTGTGATCTATTATATTTTGGTATCGAGTTAAACTGTTGATGTTTGTCACATTGCGGAAATTAAATGTTTTGGGTTTCAAAAATGTTTATTTCCTCTTATATTTTGAGTTTCAAGCGGCACCTCCCAGCCGGGACATTACAGTAGTTAGGACTTAGAAATTTAAAATTCATTATTATATAACACTTATTATATCATTGATATATATGTATATATATAATAGTTTAATGAGTTAAACTCACTTTGATAGTTTTAAATATTAAAAAAAAATTATTTGTGCCCTGACACGGTAAAAAAAATGAATATATAAAATAAATACATTAATACTATCTAATAAGTGTAAGTTTAAAAAACATATATATAATTGATAGTTTGTGGGAAGATGGATCATCCTTAACCGACCCTTGACTATCAGAAAATAATGAAAGCTTACTTTTTTTCAGCTAAAGAGTTAAATGTTTTTATTTTTTAATTTAATTATATATTTTGTCCAAAAAGTACAAGATTTATCTAATTATAATAGTTGATTGTTTTCGCATATTTAATAATTTTTTATACTAATATAGATATGTTTACTTTATTTCAATTGAAGTAATACATTATTGAATTATTTTTATATCTTAATTAAATAATTATTTTTTTAATAAGCTAGAATTTTAAAGCAATATAATTGTTAAATAGTTTATATTAAATATATTTTGCAAGTAAAAAGAAAAAAAGGTTTAACAACCATGATTAACTTTTAAGTATTGTTTGTTGCTTAAACTTTTTTACATCTTATCAATTCCTTGTGATAAGGATAAACACAAAATTATTTGTTTCATCAAATCATCGCAAATGAGTTTATAATTTATGAAATGAATAATTTTCCATATGTTGTAAGACCAAGATTTAGCAAAACAAATTTCAAATTGAATTATTTTTAGAACAATCTCATTTGGATATGCAATATATATGGACAAAACTATATATAGAATATAATTAATAATTTAATTTGAATTTAAGACTTATTCCGAATAAAAAAATTTACTTCTAGGAACATCTATGTACAAATTGATATATGACATTTTGGAAGGGAAAATTGCTATGGACCCCCCTGTGTTAAGAAAAATAGGCAAATTACACCCCTATGAAAAAATAAATTTCAAAGAACACCATCATATTTTAAAAAATCATGCAATGAACCCCCCTGAGAGCGTGGGTGTAGCACAAGCGCCTATGCGTGCATCTGGGTTTAAATTTTGTATATAAAAAGATAATTATACCCTTTTTCATCAACCGTTGGATCTTCTTTTAAAAAATCAACGGTTTAGATTAAATTATATTATATATATTTTTTAAAAATATAAAATATATATATACATGATATAATATATTATTATATATAATGTGTATATATATTATATACAAGTGTATATATATACAATTATATATATAAATGATACCCACCCCACCAGACTGCCGGCAGCCACTGCCGACATTTGTAGAAAAAAAAAAAAGGAAAATCGAAACAGATGGTGGCCGTCGGCCACCATCAAACACGGCCGCCATGGCCACATTGGCCATGGCGGCTAGTGGCCAGATTTGGCCACAATGCTGCCATGGCAGCCCGTAAGGGTGGGGGTTTGGGAAGATGGGGTGGGGGTAAGGTTTGGGAAGAATCGAAATAGATGGCGGCCAGTGGCTGGATCTGGTCAGATCTGGCCACAATGTTGCCATGGCAGCTAGTAAGGGTGGGGGTTTGGGAAAATGGGGTGGGGTGGGGTTTGGGGAGATGGGATGGGGTGGGGGTAGAATTTTGTATTATATATATATGTGGCCATGGCGGCCAGTGGCTGGATCTGGCTACAATGCTGCCATGGGGGTTTGGGAAAACGGGGTGGGGGTGGGGGTGGGGTTTGGGGAGACGGGATGGGGGGTGGGGGTAGGGGTAGATTTGTATTTTATATATATACATATATACATTATCATATATGTATTATATTAAATATATTATTGTATATATATTATATATATATGATAATAAATATATAAATATAACTTTCTTAAAAAAATAAATATAACTAAATAAATATATAATATCATATATATGTATATAAATATATTATATATTTTCATATATATATTATATATTTTCATAAATATATAATATTTAATTTGAAATAAATAATTAGAATGAAAAAAGATATAAATAATTATATATAATTGGAATGAAAAAAGATATAAAGAAAAATTATTTAAATTTTATAGATAAATTTATATATATGTATATATATGCTATATATGTATTTAAGTACAAATAAAAAATATATTATATATTTTATGAAATTTAAATTTTATTTACTTTGGAATGAATTAATAGAAAGAAAGATGAATATAATTGATAAGATAAAAATAAAAGTGATTTTAATTTTATAAATAAATTTATATATGTATAAAATGAGAATATATGACATAATGGAGGAAGAGAGAAATGATAAATAAAAAGAAAAGAAAAGAAAAGAATGAAAGAAAAGGGGAAAAATGATAATAAAATATTATTTAAATTGAATTGAAAATATATTAAATGATTAAGGGTAAATTAGTCTTTTCATATTAAAATTATGTTAAATAGGCAGCAAATGAGAAGGGGGAGGCAGTGTGCATGATTTTTTAAAACATGGGGAGGTATTTTAAAATTTTATTTTTCATAAGGGGGTATATTACCTATTTTTTAAAATATAGGGGGGTAAATTGCTATTAGCCCCATTTTGGAAGGTAGACGAGTAAAAATTAGAAAATTAGGTGAAAAGATGGGGTTAGTAGGGGTGTTCAAAAAAATCCGAAACCGAACCGAACCGAATAGGCTTCGGTTTGGTTTCGGTTTTTCATTTCAAAAAATTTCAGTTTTCGGTTTTTTCGGTTTTTTTTATTTGGTTAACCGGAACCGAACTGAAAAATCGAAAAAATCGGTTCGGTTTGGTTTTCGGTTTTCGGTTTTTTTTTTTATTCGGTTTTTTATTTCACATTTTTTATTAAAATTTTAAGTTTAAGATAAATAAATCTAAAATTTTAAATAATGTAAATGTTAATATATTTCAAAAATTTTGGGATAAATAATTTTTTTTTGTGATAAGGTGAAATAATTGACAGAAAAAGAATTAAATA
The DNA here is from genome assembly GCA_018894105.1 of Jacaranda mimosifolia. Lineage (NCBI taxonomy): Eukaryota > Viridiplantae > Streptophyta > Magnoliopsida > Lamiales > Bignoniaceae > Jacaranda > Jacaranda mimosifolia. The sequence goes on from CM032129.1 coordinate 24,649,782, forward strand.
ATATATCAAAAGAATTATTAAAAACCTTATGTTTTGTAAATAATATAGATATTAATATATGACATATAGAAATATGAATAGTTATGATACAAAGAGAAAAAAAAATGATATTTTTTTCTAAACTCAAATGGTACAATCACATAATTTTTTTATTATATGAACTAATATATGTTATATATAAAAAAAATAAATGATTATGATTTAAACAGCAAAAAATGTTAAATTAAAAGAAAATTAATTAATTAATTAATTAAACTTATATATATATTATAGGGTATGTTGATGAGCAAAATTAAAGTTTCAATTTAAATTGCAAACTAAGGGATAAGGGATTGAATATTATTCAGCTATTCCTATGGTACTACTAATAGTATATTGCATCTGTTAATCAATAAAGATTTTACCTATATTATTATAAAAACAAAGGCCATTTTGTATATAAAATAAAAGTTATTTTTATTCATTTACATAATTTGTCCTTTTAATTATTTTAACAACATAAATTTACAATATAGTTTGAAGTATAAATTGGATAATTCAACATAATTTTTTTTTATCAATATTTCATAATTATCTTTTAGAAATGATGATTTAATAAGATTATAATTGTATTTTTCACAAAATTTACAAGTTTGCAATCTATATTATGATGTCATTAAATCAATTAACTATTTAACTATAGTAGATTTAGTTTAAAATTTAATTCGCTATTCGATCTTAGTAGTTAAGGTTTGAATATATAAAAATCGCATACATTTGCCTTGGTGATTATAAGTTAGCAATTTTAGCATACTCAATGAACTAAAAATTTTATAATATAAAATAATTAAAATATTTATTTATCTTCTTAAATTTATAATATTTTAAATATATTTATTTAGAATAGATAAATTATAATTTAATCACAACAAATATTTTCAATACACAAAAAGCAGTAATCTAAATCAATATACTTTTATCAAATAATTTTTTTAGTATTAAAAGAATAAGTTACCCAATCCAAATTTTTAATTAACTAACTTACTTTATCAAACAAAATTTTATAAAACTTTTTTGGTAAAAAAATAATATAATTTTTTTTAAATTCGATTTTGGTTAAAACTGAAACCAAAAAAACCGAAAAAACCAAAAAATAAAAAAAAACCAAAAAACCGAAAAAACCGAAAAAACAGAAAAAACAGAAAAAATTAACAATAAAAAATAGCGGTTCGGTTTCTGTTAAAAACCGAAACCGAACCGATTTTTTCGGTTAAAAACTGAAACCAAACCGAACCCTATTCGGTTCGGTTTCGGTTTTGGTTTTTAAAAAACCGATTTTTTCGGTTAACCGGTCGAACCGTTCGGTTCGGTCTGTTTTAACCGAATGAACACCCCTAGGGGTTAGTTTGGTGGGAGTGGGAAATGGGAATTGGATAGCCGATAGCGTGGGTGTCAACATAAAAATTTAAAATTTGTCGTGGGGACTCTTTGTCAATACCTCAAAGTTTAAGACTGTTGATTGATTGATTCAACTTTACTCTCACAATTGGGAGCCTACAGCCTAGCTCCTTCTGAGGAGAAAACATATGTCTCCACTCACCACAAGGTCTACTCTAATCTGTTTATCCTATTTATCAAAATATGAGTGTTTTATAACAACTTTTTGATAATTAAAAATATATATGAGAATATTATAATAATTACTTGATATATACTTTTTGATGTATGAATTAAATTAATTCTACTTAAATAAAAAAAGGTTATAGAAATTCTTATCATCCTGTTTTTCTTTCTTCTCTCTAATATATTATATTTCTTCTCTCTCAATTTTTTTTCAATTATGTTGTTTAATTATTCTCTTTTCATTTTTCCTTTCAAGTGTATTATTTCGTCTAATCATAAACACATTAGTTAAAAATTATGCTTTTATAGAAAAACCATATTTTCATTAAAAAAATAACTAAATATCATAATTTTTTATAAACTGAAAATTTAAGTACACACGATTGAATGCTCACTGCAACAAGTAAGGTATAGTAGTGAAGTTCTTCATAATATTAGTTTACAACCAAGAAAAAGTTTTGACTGTTTCGAACATTCATAAATGGAATCCCCTCTCCACTCTCTTACCATTTTCCATTCTAACTCCCATTTTTCCATTTTCTCCTTCCCCACTCCTCTCATTGTAAATTAACCTCCAGGCAGTTTTTCCAACTCCCATTTGCTATAAATGTATACATATATACACCCTCTTGTGCAGTCAGTCAAAAGAGAAAAATATCCAACTTGCTTACCATCATATACATATCACCACCCCTCCAACTCTTATTCCCAATGGCTTCTGCAACATCCACTGCGAAGGCCTTCAACAATGCACTACTCTCTGCCCTTCTGGCCACTTCTGTGGTGGCGTTCTTGGTCTCAGGCTTTCAGTTTAAAGTTGGAGAAGAGATGGGGTGGAGAAAACCAACTAGATATGATTCTGAGACATATAACGAATGGGCTGCCAAGAACAGATTCCACATTGGAGATACAGTTTGTAAGTAAAGTTATGTTCAACAAATTCATGGCTTATATCTTGCATTTTTGTGTGTAAATTTGATTTCTTTCGTCAGACTTCAAGTATAAGAAGGACTCAGTGCTGGTAGTGAGCTCTGCAGATTATTTAAACTGCAACACATCAAACCCCATTTCCAAATTTGAAGATGGAAGCACAGTTTTCCAGTTTGATGGGCCAGGGTTCTTCTATTTCATCAGTGGGAAGCCTGGCCACTGTAAATCTGGGCAAAGGCTTATTATTCGTGTGATGCACCCTTCTGAAGTGGAGGCCCCAGAACTGGCACCCTCTCCGGCGCCAGGCAGGGAATCAGGAGGAAATAGCGGCTTGGATTCAGACGACTGGGGGCCGGCGCGAGTTAATTCCACCACAAACCTCTCTGCCGTTTCCTACTTATTCATTACCGCTTTTGCAGGCCTTTTCGTCATGCTGTACCTGTTCATGTAGGAGTAGGACTAGATATATTAGCAGTTATGGATCATTTCTTGGGTATATTTAGGTTTTTTTATGTTTCTTTTCTTTTTTCTTAGGATGATTTCCATTTGACTGTTTTGACATTGTTTGCTTATCATTGATTTGCTGTTGGGTTTTTGTTGAACTGATGCTGAATATGTTTGGATTTGTTATTTAATACTATACTTCAATATTCTGTTCATATGTTGCAAGTTCAGGAACTCCGGGCGATATTTGTGAAGATTATGGTTTGGCTGAGCTGAGATGTCCATTACCGAAGAGTTCTAAGTTCTCAACTGCTTGTTCATAACTGGTTTATCAATATTTCATGAAAACCAAAAAAGCAACTAATGAAAATCTCCCAGCTGGGATATGAAGGAAAAATATAATGTAAAGAATTTATCCAAATGAATTTCATCTTTTCAGCTGCATCTATGGTTCTTCAGTCTTGCCAATAAAATTACAAGAAGCCCTTTTGACAAACAAGTTAGGCTAAAGAATCTGCAAGTTCATCAGTTGGAAAATGGCAGCTGGATTTACTGCCAGCCAGACTATTTCTAGGAGTTGTCTTTTTTTCATCTTGACGGACAAGAAGAGCGTTTATTTCACTTTCTTTCACAGAGGTCTCCTCTTCCTTCTCTCCAACCTCACTAGCTCGTTCAACTTGTCTAGCTTCCCAGTTAATTCCAACAGCCAGAGCCTGATCTGCCAATAGCATTTCTGACACAGGCAAACTGCAAATCTTCTTATACATCTCATAACTGGCAGCACTGACACATCCAGGTTCCAAAATCTTTGATAATGGATGAAGAACTGAGATTGGGTCATTATCTCTTACTAAGGTATTATTCAATTCAAGAAACTTGGACACAAGTTCTGCTTTGCTGAACTGAACAAAGACTGCAGTTTCATCCAAATGGTAGATTGAATTAATAGAGTCTGAACCGAAAGCTTTACAAAAAGAGTCTCTAATATCTTTTGCTTTCAGCTTTGATGCTAGTCCCCACAATAAAATCATATTCGAAAATACAATCTTCAGATGACGGCGCTTGACACTAGTGGAACCTAAAGATTCTGCAGCGCTCTTTCCGGTTTTCAGATCAATAATGTCTCCATTCGCCCAGCTGAGATATAGATAATTAATATACTTTTGGAGCTTTTCATTGTGTAGCAAATTTACAACTGGTGCACGTGAGTTAAAATCAATTCCTAAATGAAAGCATGCCTGAGAAAAGACACATCCTGTCATAAAAGCATCATACCCAGCTTCATGCTTGGCTCCGGAGTTACAATTTGAAAACCTGAGCATAGTATTTTACTTGTTAGTACAAGAGGTTGCCGGAACAGACTATCTACCAGTTGTATTTAACCCACGAACAAGGATCCCTTCTTTATTACATCTTAATTGTTCAGTTAAGTCTGTCGGGAAGAGAACAATGCCATGCATAGCATAAAAACATATAAACATATAACCATAATTTCCTGTAATGTGAACAGAAAAGGAAGGAAGAGAGACCTAGCAGGACAAGACGAAAAATACAGAAGCGTATCAGGAATCTTCTGATCCTCAATCGATGTGTGTGTATCTTGGAAGTAACAGAGTATTTGCACATCTAAAAGTACTGAATACTCTTTTGTCTCCATTCTGAAAATATATTCATGACTTTGCTCATGTCCTACCTCACATAGACACCTAACCACCGAATATTCATCAAGGCATAAAATCCACAGACCATGCTCTTAGAATTCACCCTTTTATTATGATATCTGAAGGTAAATCTAATTCTGTTCTTTTGCTAACATTCACAAGGTCTTCAGTAGTTCATTGAACTAGTATCTTGCAATAAATACAGATTTTACCATAGTGCCAGGTACCTTTAGCACTACTCAAACAGCCCAACTTAATCAATCCGTTTAATTCATCATCATTTGATGTAATTTCCATTTTATATTTTCTCGTTTACTGATTGATCTTAAATCATAATTCCGCAACTGTGCGTGTGACTTATGAGGTGGAACATGGTTATGAATTTCATGAATTTGCAATAGCTCACTTTGCCTTCAAAGATTCACACCAGCTCCATTGGTTTACAGGAAATATTTTGCGTAAACTATCTGGTTTAAGAAACCAATTTTGACAATAATTCAAAAAATATTCCAGTTGAGCTATAAAGAAAATAGTAATTAACTACAATGAGTTACACAATATTAGCTGTAAATTTTATAGTGAAAGAAAAAGCAAGGGAAAGCGAACCTCTGATCATCCACTTGAACGTCCACTTTAACACGTAGTTTTTCTGCCAAACCACTGCTAGAGCCACCAAGAGCAATAGGTGGACAGAGTAAGCCAAATGCTTTGGAAAGTGATGTGCCGCTTTTCCTCATGATACGCAATAATACATCATCTAAATTTAGCAGCACTTTAGTGTCAATTATGTGTGGAAAATATGTTTGAACATCCGAGACAAATTCTTCGGCAGTCAAAGGAAGAGGACCAATAAATTTGCTGTAAACATGAGCAAGATCTGCAGCAAGCATTAGCAAACAAAATATCAGAAAAGAAGCTAACTTTAGAAATGATAATGAGAAGAATGTCCAAATGAAACTAAATTGTCAATACAGTTTTGTACCAAGAAAACAATTATGACCAACAATCAACTTTCTCTCTGAGGAAAGCAGATCAATAACATGTCGAAACCCAATGGCAGCTTTAATCTTCACTTCTGCTTCTTTCCTTTGACAAGCTTTAACCTCCATCTACATGATTCAAAGGCAAAATGTGATTATATCCTCATGATGTGCAAATTAACATAAGGCAGGAAGATTATGCACGAAGATGCTCATATTATTTGTCATCTCATAGAAGGTTTTTCTGATATCGCATTAGTGATCTCAAAGTTCAAATCCATTGTAGAAAAAAACACTCAAGTATCAATATAAGTGATAAATAAACTAGAAGAACTTCATGGTAAAGAAGAACAACCAGATAAATGTGTCATGACTAATATGTATATATATATATATATATATTAGAGAGAGAGAGAGAGAGAGAGGAAAAAAGAAAAAAAAGAAAGAAAGAAAGAAAAAACTCAATGAAATATGTCAATAAATACAAGAAAACATACAAAAGCTTCTATTTAGGATTCACATTTAGTCTCACCATCAGTGAATCCCTGTCTGTCGTGGAATCTGTATAGACTATAAGTGGTTGGGGACTGGAAGTTTCACCAGTCATATGGACAAAGGCAAGATCTTTGAAATGCTTTTCAATGACCTGTGTTTATGAGACAAAGCATTAGTATAGCTTGTACCCATTACTTGCCAAACTCCATTCTTCAAGGATGTCTTGGACAAAGATGAGATGCAGATGCACAGAAGACGCTGTAAGTGCCTCTTTGATTGCTTGAGGAAATAAAAGGTCTAAAGCTTGAGTCTTAATTGCATTGTAAGAGACAAAGACAGATCATCTAGGATGGCGAGCAGCATGCCATTCAAGTAGAACAAGTTAATATCAGTTTGGAGAAAATTTGTAGGGCTGAGGATACAAAATTATCTATCAATATGTAAGATGAACCTGAAATATTCTCTAAGCATCGCGGACATTGATCGAGATAAATATCAGTATAATGAAGGACCAGTTCAATTTAATCAATGTTGACAATTATTTGAGAGATGCTGAATCTGAAGACAGTCAACAATAGTAAATAAGGAAAAGGATAAAAATCTATTACCGACTTAATCAACCTAAGCTGGCGGGAGGTCAAGCCATTAACCACAAGAGCAGGGCGCATGTGGAAGAAAGCAGTCTGAAATTTCTTACTCATGTCATTCAAACTCCCCTGAAATTCAGATCCATAATTTCTTTCACATAACAATCCAGCACGCCATTCACCCACTATGTTTTTCATTCTCTCAGCAAATAGAATATCAGCCATCCGAACCAACTGTGTATTCACACTATTTCTCAAGTGAGACGATGAATCAGGGAACTCGAACTTGTGTACTGAGTCTAACCGTCTCAATGCTTCCTCCTCTTGGCTTCTGGATAAATAAGATATTCCTGAGATTATTTAAGAGTGTAAAATCTCCAAATACAGGTAGCCGAAGACACCATGAAAGACTCTCCAAGGTTAGGAGAATATTTACAAAATTTGGTATTCAGAACTAAAATGCTATAAATAGAGCAATTTTTCCTTTTACAAGTCAGAGTTCCCACCCACTCAAAAACACGACTGTTGAGGAAATCTATCTTGACAGTCTAAAAATACTTCCAAGATAAATGTCCCTGACAATCCAATTCCTAAATCCATGAGGGGAACAGAAAACAAATATCATAAAATTGAAAAAGGGTCGTAGCAAGGCTCATTGATCAATCACCAGAATGCCTATCATACTGAGGTCTGCACCTTTAAAGATTTGAATCTTAGACAGAAAGTGGAAAAAGGTCTAATCTAAGTCATCAAAACACAGTTACATAACAACATATTGCACATTTATGCTTTTAAGAGGCCTTCAAGTAATTAGCTTTACAGCAAGTTAGGGAACTACATGCAAATCAATAGTCTTCTACATCATCTTTACAATTTACCACATGAGACGTACTAACAGTGCATAATCAGATAAATATGGAACTCTTGAGACAATCAATTTGTAGGTGAACATTGACATTCCTTTTATCAAATATGTACATTTTACACATAAGAATAGCATTTAGAGTTAATTCTGCGTTTAAGATGAGAAAGAATGAAATGCAAGAGAAGAGAGATCTAGAACAATCTTAGGAAGTAAAAAACACACTTGATTCTAAACTATAGAACTCAAACTACAAATGACCGACCTCACAACCAACCAAGACATTTCAGTCAGATAATTGGATCCCTTAAACTTCATTAATACAGGAACCACAAAGATTATCAACACTAAGAGATTCTCTTAGGGCGAAGCTAACAGTTCACCTTCATAAATGCATGTATTAAAATCAAACTTGTATTTCGCCAAGAATTCCAATGAGCTTGTCTGGCACAGAAACTCACAAGACAAGCCATCGCCACCAGGAATTTCCTGCCGTGGAAATATGTAAAAGTTGTGCCTGTAAAAAGAGCACAACGGAACTGATTCACTGTTCCTTGATCAAACCAATTTAGACGAATCCCGAATCTATTTCACTTTGCATCAATTTCATAGACAATACCCAAAGCATAATTTAAAGGCGGCGGAAAAAAATAAAGATTGATTTTTCACTGTCAATTCCTATTTTCTATCCGAATTTCATGTAATGCAGATGAATGTAGGAAAGAAATTTGACATTGATCCACCCTCATAGAATAGCTTCCGAATTCAGAGTGGACAGAAATTGAATTGAAAAAGTACGCCAGCTATTATCTCTGATGTTCCAAAGGATATTCCCACACAAACACTTACGGATGAGCAACAAAGCAGTGGTTACGTGGGTCCCAGCGAAAGGGACAGACGCCAAACTGAACGACGGCAAATTTCTCGGCTGAATCTTTGATCTTCAAATACTGGATATCGGTTCGGTCAAACTCGAACGCCTCTCGCCACGGCGCGCTGGTCACCCCCGTCATCTCCAAATCGATCGACACGAAGTCGGCTTCCCTGACGTGTCGGCGCAGCTCGGCTAGCGCCGGCTCGAAGTTCGACTTCGTTATATTCTTTAGCGCCACATCCCCACCCGCTGGTGGAGAAGGGGAGGAGCAGAGAGAGCGGGTGCGAGTTCGGGTTTGGGTGAGGCCCCGAACCAGATAATTTTTTTTCATTCTATTCTTTTGCTCATTTTCTAGGGTCTACTCTGTTATTACAGCCGAGTGAAGATGATGATTGATGAGCCCTCCAAGAGAAAGTGCTTACGTGTTACATCAATGGAGTGGTAGTACGTAAATTTCATGCTGCTCTTTTGGAGCTAGGGAAAACTTCTTAGAGGTAGCGGACCGGACAATACTTGGTCCAATAGTGCTTCTTAAAGGGAGTGGGTAGGGGTGTAAAATGAGTGGAGCATCTCATAAACCGACTCGATTGTAGCTCGACTCGAACTTCTTAGCGCAAGTTCTATAATGAGTTGTTCTTGAGCTTTAATTTAGTTGTTCAAAAATTTATAAGTCGGCTCATGAATTTTTTTTAAAATATTTTTATATATTAATTAAATAATAATTATATATTAATAATTTACTTATTTTTATTTTTAAATACTTTCTATATATTAATGAAATAACTATTTATATTAATAATTTATTTTTTTCTATTTTAAAATATTTTATATATAATATTAAATAATTATTATATATTAATAATTAAATTTTATTTTTCACTGAGCTCAAGCTCAAAATACTGGATTTGAGCTTGAGCTCGAGCTTGGGCCTTCAACAAAAGGTTCATCGAACTCGACTCATTTACACCCCTAGTAGTGGGTTGACCTAATAGCACAGTCAATGTATTAATATTGAGGATGTCAACGAGTCGTATCTAAATCGAATCAGTTATATTCAAATTCGAATTTGATTATCAAAATTCATATTCGAATTCGATCCGATATTTTATAGAATTTTTGTTAGTTAGTACTATATTTGAGTTCAATGGATCTGAAATTCAATAAAAAAATTCGATCCAATTTAATATATATATTTTTCTTTTGGATTATATAAAAGTATTGTATTTATAAATTAAATTTAAGTCATATTTAAATTTTTAATAATTTTTTATTATATATTAGTTCAAAAGTTAAATATGTGAATACTGAATTCATATTTCACATCATATTAATATATAGATGAACCATTATATATTATTATAATTGGCATTTTATCAATATCCTTCTTATTTTTTAGGCAAAAGACTCAATATTAATATCATAAAATAGACATTAATATAGATATTAGGTCAATATAATATACTGATTTAATTTTAAAATTTTTATTAATATTATATATAAGAGTATTAATTTAATAAAAAAATATTAAAGTTCAGATTTGAATCTTTAACGAATGGGATTGCTTAATTCCGTATCCAATCCATTTATTTTGAATTATGGATATAATCAGATCTTATCCATCGAATAAAAATACTAAGATTTGGATCGAATTCAAATCGAATTCGCATTAAAATTCGATCTATTGACAGCCTTAAATACTATTAAATTTGATAAGGCTTCAATGGGTTGGATTCGAATCGAATTATACTAAATCTAAATTCAAATTCAAAAAGTAATATATCATATCTAAATCCAATTCAACATCCTATAAAATTTGTAGTTGGTGTAACTATATCCAAATCAAGATAAAAGTCATATATCCACTAGATATCCAAAAAAACTCAAATCCGAATACTCCCAAAATTATCATATATTTATTTTTTTTAAAAATTAGTAGAACCAATTTTAAAATAGTCTTCCTTAAAAAAATGTACAACAGATTAATGAATAAATTTTTAAGTCTATCGATGACTTACAAGCAATAATAGAATTTAATTTAATCGCATTTATTCACTAGATCATTGCATTTTAGGTTCCGTTGTTGATAATAATATTTATTTGGCATTCTAAATACATAGCTATATTTGATTCTTTAATTAACTAATTATAAATTCAAAGTTTTATTAAAAAAGAAACTAATTTTGATCAAATTGAGATTTGCATTGCATTCTTGCAATATCATAGCATTCGGCTTCTACTCATTATTCTTCCCGCAATATTTTCTGTTATAAAAATAGAGAAATAAGTTATGTAATTATGATGTAAATAAGCTCAAAATCTAAAAATTTATATGAAAAATACTTGATTTGATATATTGCATAGGAGTTCGTTGCTCCTTTCATCCAGATATCCACTTTGGCGTTGCTATAGGACCATGTGTATACATATATATAATACTATATATGTATAATACTAAGTATATTTGAATTCAAATTATTAATGAATCGGATCGAACGATATCCATATTCACTCCATTTATTTCGGAGTACGAACTTTTTAAATAGGATCATATCCGTCAAATCTTTTATCAGTTAAAGATTCTAAATAATCGAATTGAATTCGAATTGCAATCCATTCCATTGATAGCCCTAAATTTTGACAAGCTCAATATATATTAAATTTTTTATAATATAAAAATAAATAAAAGATTTAATTATTCTTTTATATGTTACTAAATCTTTTAATATTTTCTGTAATTTATTTTAATTTTTAAAATAAATCGAATGAAAAAATAAAATAAAAATACTAAAATAAAAATAAATAAATAATAGGAGAGAAAAGAAAACTTAAAGAGGGGGGGGGGAGAAAATAAGAGAAAAATACCTTGCCATTAGCTTTCGAAGCGAGGTTAGCTCTGTCAATTTATAGAATGACACACCACTAAAACCCTCACACTTTATATAATATAGACATAGTATATATCATAAGTAAAATCAATTTAATTTATTAATATAATACATTTCATGTAAATATAAAAAATATTGGTAAAGTAAACAATTAGTTATTTATGGGAAAATTTTATGGAAAAAAAGTTAGTATATGGTATTTTATTTTTAAGGTTGAATTACACCTAGTATGTTGGGGTTTTGGAAAAAATTATGAAAAGAACCTTATCTTCTTAAAAATTACAGTAACACTCATAGTGAAGATGATGATTGATGAACCCTCCAAGGGCAAGTGATTACGTGCTACATAAATGGAGTGGTAGTACGTAAATTTAGCGCTGCACTTTTCGAGCTAGGGAGAACTTCTTAAAGGTCGTGGGCTGGACAATACTTTGCCCAATACGCTCTTCTTAAAGTTAGCGAGTTGGCCTAATAGCACAATCATTATATTAATACTAGTAAATTTGACATATTCAATATATATGTTAAGATTTTTATAATATAAAAATAAATAAAATATTTAATTATTCTTTTATATGTTATTATATCTTCTAATATTTTCAGTGTAACACCCCTAAATTCACAAACATGAAATATTTCAAAAATTCGAATTTCACAATTGAATTAATATTAAAATTTTAATAGGAAGATGATAATAATAAAATCGATAGGGCGTTAAGAGAATTTCACTTAAGTTCCTAGGGTCTCATTGAATGTTAGGAAGTTTTAGGGGACTAGAAAAGAAACCAGACAAGACCTAATTACGAAAAGTTTGAAAATTTAGAAGGTTAATGCATAAATAAGGAAAGTTGAGAGGGAGCAATCAAAATTTAAGAAGTTGTTGGGCTCAATTGCATGCAAGAACAAATCCTCGGGTGAGATTGCATGCAAAAATATAAATGTAAAGACAAATTTCTTTTCTGCAAAAATTAAAATTACAAACAAGAAAAATCGTACAAATAAAATTGAAATTAAACCCAATCAATCAACTGTGGATTCTATCTCTAATCTAATCCTCTAATTCTTCCGTTCCAAATATAATATTGAATTTAATGAGCTCCGCGAAAAACGCCTTAAATGCTTTGGATCTCCTTTAAATTTGATTTGAATAAAATAACATCAATTTGAGAGCTTCGCACCTTAATCTCAAATCAAATGTCAGAAATATATGAGTTCCATGAATAACACCTTGAACTTCGTGGATCTCTTTGAATAAAATTAATGTCAATTCGAGGGCTTTGCGCCTTAATCTTGAATCAAACACTAGAAATATATGACTTCCGGGAAGAACGTCTGAATGTCGTGGATTTCCTTAAATTTGATTTAAAGAAAATAGCGCTAATTCGAAGGCTTTGCACCTTATTCTCGAATCAAATGCCAAAATATATGAGTTCCGCAAAAAACGCCTGAACGTTGTGGATCTCCTTAAATTTGATTTAAAGAAAATAACACTAATTTAAAGGCTTTGCACCTTATTTTCGAATCAAATGCCAAAATATATGAGTTCTGCGAAGAACACCTTGAACGTCATGGATCTCCTTGAATTTAATTTGAATAAAATAACGTCAATTCGAGGACTCTGCACCTTAATCTCGAATCAAACGCCAAAATATGATGAGTTTTGCGAAGAATGCCTTGGACGCTATGGATCTCCTTAAATTTGATTAAGAGAATTGCCGGACCCTTTTAAAGTTTCTCTCGTCTGCTGGAATTTTTGTGTTCTCTCAAATGAGTTGGAATCATCCCTTTATATAGGTGCTTGATGGAAGAGTTCTAGATTGACTTGAACTTCTTCAGAGGTTATCTCTTTGATAAGATAGTATTAAATATCAAGAGATAATATCGGATATATTTGATTTGATAATATCTAACATCAAAAGATAATATCAATGTCAAATATCTTTGATTTGATTGGTCCATAAATACAGATACTCCATCTTTGACGCGTGTTAATGCTTTATTTGAATATAAAATAAACATTAAATTATTAAATAAAATTAACTATTTATTTTTTGGAATTAAATTTAATATATCCCAAAATTTAAACAGAAAATTTTAAATTAATGTTTAATATATTATTTTACATGTGTCACTTCTCAATGGGTCAAAAAGTTAATATGTTTACAATAAATAAGCCATCCCTCCATTTTCCTAATTTCCACATGCAAACCATCGTCACTCCTCCACCAACCACCTCCCCCTGGTGCCGGCAAACCAAAAAAATAATATAACCATTTTCTTCCTTTCAACGAGACAAACACGGTGGTACCCATTTTCCTCAAGAATTCCCAGTGAATGGGCGGTGGTGGATGGCTAAATGGAACATATATGCAGTGGTGGTGGGTGGCTATAAAGGTGTAAAATGGGTTGGGCCAAGCCAGCATGGCCCACTTGATGCGTAGTTCAAGACGGTTTCGAGCCGATCCGGGCTGGCTCGTGGGCTATTCATAAGGTCGGACCATGATAGGCATTTTTTTTTTTTTTTTGCATAATTCAGCTCGATTGTAGGTGGGCTAGTTTATATACAAGCCAGGTTAGGCGGGGCAGCTCGTAAGCTGGCCCACGTGTTATTTTTTTTTTTAATTTTAAAATAAGTTTAAAAATTCCAAGTTTTTAGATTTATTTGATTCTTAATGTTTTTTTCAACACTTATACTTTTTTTGAAAAACTTAATAATTTATATTTATGGAATTTTTAATATTTTACAAAACTTAAATTTTTATAAAAACTTAGAAATTTATACTAATATTAATTTTTTGTATCAATTATATTTTTTCAAAAACACCACCGAATAAGGTGGTGCGGAGTTTGGCATGGATCCCCTACCCGTCATTAATTTAAAAAAATAATTACATAGAGGTGGGTATGACCAAACCTCTAAATGAAAGTATATATCAATAATAAAAAGAAATAAACAACTTTGTAAAATTAAACAAACAACTTTGTAATATCTAAATATCTAAATATGCCAAATGATAAATCGGCCGTTCACGCAAGTGATCTAAATCGCACTTGGATGGAGGTGCCTCGATGGATGCGGTATCAAACCATTCTTATTTTATAAATTTATAAATTACATTTTTTATTTTAATTCTTAATTTATAATTTTTAGAAATTTGTAATTTAAAATTTATAAATTGTAAAGTCTTAATTTATAAATTATAAATTTATAATTTTTGTAAATTAACAATTAATAATTAATAATTTATAATTTATAATTTATAAATTAAAAATTAAAAATTAAAAATTCTTAATTTTTTAAAAATTATAATTTATAATTAAAATTAAAAAAAATATTGCGGGCAAGCCCTCGAGCTGGGCCAACCCGCGGTCTTTCACGATTCGCGGGCTGAGTTAGTCCTGGGTTGCAAAATTTCATCTCAGGATGGGTTTTCAAGTAAGTCGATCCAACCTAGCATATTAAAGAAATAAAAGAGTCAAGCTGTGCCCTTTTTTTCTAGGGACGGGCCAATCGGCCTGGCCTATTTTGACACCTCTAGGTGGCTAGATTTCGGCAGCTGAAGCTTGAGACTAAGTAATGGGTTTTGACGGGTTTAGCTCGGGGAACACTCTGGTAGCTTCAATTTTGAGATTCGACCACCGGTGAAGGAGGAATTGCGGCAAATGATGGTGATGCTATGGGGTATTTCGGCAAATTGGCTTGCCAAAAACACCCAATCACAAAATTGACTTGGGGGGTTTTGATCAGTGCAGCAAGATGCATCTTTTGGCGGTGATCGAACCAAGTTTTGGTAGCAGCACATGGTTGTGCTCCAGCCATTGACCACCGATTTCATCGGGGTGACAATCCAGGTGCATGCGGACTACTATCACGCTATGATTTGGCATTGGATTTGGTCAATTGGGTAAAACTTCAATTGATCTATTAAATTAATTCTTGGATTTGATTTTGTTAACTTGTTAAGCCAATCTTGAAATGAATATCCATTAATTGGACCAAATTATTTAATTGTTAGCTATACGATTGATTATAGAATTTGTCAATAAAATGATGTGTGGACTCGAACCATTAATAAAAGCCCGATTGTCCTTAATTGTGTTAACTAGTACATATTGGATGATTTAAATTATATAATGTATATAATAGCTAACAATTAATAGGAAATCTATAAAATTCGTAAGATAATATAAATTTAGAAAACATGGGCTTGGAATGTTAAATTAGATATTTCTAGTAAAACACGACATATGGATTTGGAATGGTTAAGGTGCTCGACTAATACTATCCAATTGTTGTAGTTTGTTTAGGAGATCGAATTTTGCATTTATAATAGAATAAAACCTTAATTTGCTTAATTGAATTGAAAGCATGAAAAATTTGGTACAATAACGTAAATTGATTAAAGATATCGGATTATTATAGCGTAATATGCCCGTGTGCGAACTAGATCTAAAATTAGATAAGTAAGATATTTTGCATGAAACAAGGCATTTATAAGATTAAAGCATGTGAATAGTTCTAATTATTGTTATAGGAATGCTATACATATTGGTGCTTATTTTGCCTTTTATTGAAAATAGGTGATGAGGGTTCAAACCTGTCTAATCAGTAGAGGACTTTGGGTGTGGGCACTAAGACTAAGGTGAGGTTATAGCCCCTATCATTCATGGGAAAAATGATCATAATTATTATTTGTAAACCTCGACTTGTCTGTTCATGTGTGCTTATTTGCAACCGTTTTGATGCTCAGGACTTCCCATTGTATTTGTGAACTCTTGTCCCTTATATCCTTTACCCTTGCCGGTTGATCCCATAGCTAATTGAATCTCTTTTGGAAATGCCATTGATACGGTCTTGCCAATCAATTGTTTTTATCTTTTTTGAACTTGTTACACTACACTGCTGTTGAAACGGTCTAGCCAACCGAATGTGTTTCCTTTGTGAACTCATTACACTACCCTAATGTTAGAATGGTCTTATCGACTGATTGATTGGTTGTTTCTTGACTTCGCCATGTTGGTTGTTATTTGACTATGTCATTGATGTTTGATTCCTAAAACTATTGTTGTTGGTACCTTTGGGGACGCCCTTGGGGAATTTTAGGCCCTGGGACTAGGTTTGAAAAGAGGATCGGGCGGAACGGACTGATGGTGGCTAGTGTTGGGTGTCAAATTCAAAAAAAATAAATTCCTACTCTTAAAATATGATTTGTAATTAGCAGTGAGTAGGGTTGCATTCCACAGGGATTGATAAATTTTATTTCTTTCAAACTTATTAAATAAAATAGAAAATAAGGTGGAGTTTTATTAAATGAAAAACTTAGAATTTCAAAAGTAAAATAAATTATAAATAAAATAAGAAATCAATAAAGATGAAATCTAGCTTAAGGTAAAATCTCAGTTAGGTTCACAAATTTGACCATTGATGCAAAGATAAATTCCTCATTTTTGAATAAACTGGTCATAGTTACTCAAAACACCCTAATAACCATCTCTCCTTACTATCTCGATAACTAAGAGAAGCTCGTTGGTTATTTCTTTTTCCAGTAAACAACCCTATGGAACACTCCTAGGATTTAATTTAATGAAAGCATTATAAACTAAAGGGACCTAACCCTAGTCAACAAATACACACAAGCGGGGTTTATTTAAACTAGATTGTTTATCTCCATAACATAAATTATGAATCTTCCTACACATAACTATGTTATTCACCACAAGCATTAGAACAATTAAATAATTATGGATTTAAAGTTCTAATTGGCAGAACAAATATTCTAAAATATCAAATTTGGTCCCTAAATTCAATAAACCTGAATATTCGTAATGAAAGTAGAAGATAAATAAATACTCAATAAATAAGAATTACAAACTAAATAATTAGATCTCACAAATATTGGAGAGCCCAAATTTTGATAATTCCTTAAGCTAGAATTAGAGTTTAGCAACTCATGCTTGAGAGGAAAATGCAGGAAATTAAAATATGCTGAATTGAAAATAGATATGGTCTCATCCTTGGTTCCATATGTAGAGCCCACAACTCCTAATGTAACGAGGAAACTAGTTAAGAGTCCTACTAGAATAAGAAGACTTAAATTCTCCTAATTAAAGAAATAAAAATTAAAATACTCCAAAAATATACAATTGCCAAGAGGAATTGAATGCTTCCTAATCGAATTTGCATAGAGTCTTTGGAAGCAAGACATGGCCACGCTCAAATTATTTCCTTTTTCCATTCCCTGTCTCCTCGAGAATGTGATTTTTACTCCAAGTATGTCAAATACTCAATTTTCAGCTGCATTTAGCTCGGATCTTCACTTTACTTTATGAAATATAAAATGCAAGTTAAAATCCAACAATTAAACATTTTTACTTTTAACCATAAAGGGAAATTATACGAATTAAATGACAAATATGCAACTTATCAAATTTCCCCACACTTAGACAATACTTGTCCTCAAGCATACAATAGCCCAATTTATCAACCTTTCTCACAATCCTTTCTTCCTATTTCTTAGCTTGTTCCCAATATAATTCAAATTATCATATTTTGAAGGGTTGAATCATGATACGAGTAGGAACATGCACTTCATGCAACGATATCACATATTTAGGGAGAAATAGCAAGTCGAATGCAAGAAAACATAAAGGATGAAAGGAAAAACCTTATTTGATCTCCCTTTTTGCATTAAATTCAGTATGTGAACCAACATTTTTACGCGAGTACAAATATTGGTTATGAATGCACCCGATTACTCAGTCGGACACAATTTATCTAGAATATTATCTGACCTTTTTATGCAAGTATAAACATTGGTGATGAATGCTCCTGGTTATTCAGCTGGTCACAAACCTAGATGGTTATTATCCCTACTCATAATCACTTTATTTTACTAATTAGCTGAGTAATCCAGCCAGGGCCTTTTCCTTTCTTTTCTCTCTTTTTTTTTTCCGAAAGGGGTTAGATGATCAAACCTAGTCACCTTCATCGTCTTAGTACATTTGGCTTGACAATTCAACCTAAATATGCTCATCAAAGCAAGTTCTAGAAAAGTTAACCTGCTATGCATAACAATTATTAAGGGTGATATGTATTAATTCCCTCATACATCTTTAATCCAAATCAACCAACATGGCAATAAGTCATAGGGTAATAAACAAGAATTCAACTATTCATGCCATTTTTACAATGTGTCCTAATTCAATCCAATTATTTATGTGTTACCTCAGGGACAAGCATCGAAAAGAAGCAAAAGGTCTATGAGAAAAATTAATAAATCAAGAATTAAAGAACACTTTTGAAGAAAATAAGAAGAATAAAAAAAAAACGCCATTTCTTGTATGTTTGAAGCAAATTAAATAAGGAACCCAAAATTTCCTCCCCCACGCTTAAGCCAAACATTGGCCTTAATATTTCAAAATAAGAATGCAAATGCGTAAGAAAGGTGGAATAGGGACTCCCCTGAGGAAATGAGGCCCGGATGGCTCTAAGAACTAGGTGGAATTGGGGGTGTGAAACCAATATGAGCGAAATAAGCCATGAGATTGGTCTCTATTATGGCGGCGAAGAGCATGAAGATCGTTGTCACGTGTTCGTGGTTCAGCTATAGTAGAGGTGGGTAAAGTTGCCTCTTCATCATCATTAATGATCCTACGCTTCCGTGGCATAATGGGTATTGGAGGACAAAAATAAAACACACCGTTTCGTTTGCCAAGTAGGCCATCCCTTCTAAATAATTCAAATCCAAAGGTGCATATCACAACTAATATATAAGTTGTTATCGTCAGGAGTGATTAAGTGCTCGTGTATGGCCAGATGTGTGATAAATAACCCTAAGATTAACGCACGCATATTAGCCAAGACATTTGAAAATCAATTAGCTAACCAACACCCAAGATTAACTTTGACATTGTTAAGCATGCAACAGTACACCAGTAGAATCCTTTCTAACTGAAAATGAAAATGCAAGAAAATGATGAATATATTTCAAAGCAGGATCGACAGAATCTTTGGATTTACTAGGATCATAGGGGACAGTGGTGTTCTGAATTAAAGATCTGTAAAGCATTTGAGGTTCAAACTCAGCATTAAAAATCACATCTACTATTCAAATATTCATCAGAGTGTATAATCAGGTGTGACAAAACCAAATGCCAAGTTAAATTTAGTAATAGACAAGCTAAACCTTTTACCTATTAAATGAAATGCAGCCATATCAAGAGTACGCAAAGAGAGGTCAATTGGTTTACAAAACTCGAATATAGTATAAAATTCAATCACAAGTTCAACATATGTCGGATAACGAATGGATAAGTAAGAGCGCCATCCAATGCTATCGATTAATTTATCAACATCAACACGAATAGTTAAAGTCTCAAGAGTGGCGTATTGAATATACTTATAGGGGAGGGTTGATCTAGAGCAAACCTAAATATATCTATCCTATTCATGAGATGTGGTGAAATGTAGAGACACGTGCAAGTTGGACTCCGCGGTTGGAAGGACAATTTTTCTTTTGCAAAGTCGAGCACGACATCAAAATCCAGATGAAGCGAGTGGATAGGCGATAACAATGGAAGTGGATGGTAGTGGAGATGCTTCCCAAGGAGGTGCAATTGAACATGGATGTACTACCGAGCGTTCTTGACTCGTGGAGGATGTAGGGCTTTTTGCTTCTCTAGCATTCTTAGGCGTGCGTGGTGGCGGAGAGGGATACCACGGCTAGTGGTGGTGGATATTGGCAGTAGTGGCGGTGACTGAGGTGATCATAGTAGCAGCAATAACGGCGATGGGTGGCAGCATCGGCGGTAACTGGAATCAACGATTGTGATAGAGATGACAATAGTGATGGAAGCAGCGACAGTAACGATGATGGGTGTCAGTAGTGGTTGTGAGGAAGACTGGCAGCAGCGGTGACTGGTAGTAACGATGGTAATGGTGATGGGTGCCAGCAAAAGTGGTGAGAGAGAGATGGCAGATGAGGTGTTGGTGGCGGGTTGTTGGAGATGAAGGTAAAAGAAATTAGATGTAAATTAGGTTTAGGTAAGTTTGAAAATTGGATTTGGATTTGGATTTTGAATTTTTTTTTTTCTCTTTTTATAATAATAATAATAGTAGTAGTAGTAGTAAATATATATATAATAGTAAATATGATATAAGATGACAGAATAGGTGGTAAAACAAGGCGTGGGCATGAGTAAATTACATAGCTTTTCTGTCAAATAATTCAAACGGTGCCAGAAGAGGTCCTCGAACAAGGCATGGGCACGGGTGGATGTGAGAGTATTCTGTCCAAGACTCTTAAGAGGGCAGACGAGGTCTTTAAATAAGGCATGGACGCGTGTAGATTTAAGTGCTCTTCAGCATGAAGTAACTGTGCTCACAGGCTAATTTAATACGTCTCCTGCATAAAAAAAATAAAGATAATTAAAGACGCTAAAAAAGTAGCCCTTTTTTCTTTTAAGTATGAACAACAAATTAAAAGTTTGAGGTGCGTCCCAAAAAGCGCATCTATCTTTGTTTTAGATGTAGCTATTCCTCATGTCACAATAGGTGGACTTTCTAGATGAATTTCGTCAATTATGGTACACTCGGGAACCTTCATAGAAAGGTTTTAAGCGATGCTCATTGACTTTAAAATTTTTTCCAGTGTCTATGCTTTGAATTTCAACTGCACCATGAGAAAATACGTTAGTGACGATAAAAAAGGCCTAACCATCAAGAACGTAATTTCCCAAAAATACTTTCAAGCGGGAGTGATAAAGCAAAACTTTTTTCCCAATTGAAAAACTTTTTCAGGAAATGGTTTGATCATGGAAGGCCTTCATTTTGTCCTTGTAAATTCTAGAATTTTCATAGGCCATACAACGAATTTCTTCTAACTTTTGTAACAGTAATTTCCTCTGTTCCCCAGCTTAATCCATTTTCACGTTGCAATGCTTGATGGCCCAGTATGCCTTATGTTCCAACTCCATTGGTAGATGACAAAGTTTGCTAAATACCAGTGGATAAGGAGACATACATATAGGGGTCTTGCAAGCTATTCGATAGGCCCAAAGTGCATCATCAAGCCGTGTACTCCAATCTTTTCTGTTTAGATTCACCATTTTCTCAATTATAGACTTGATGCCTCTATTGGATACCTCTACTTGTCCATTCGTTTGTGGATGATAGGCTGTAGAGACACGGTGCGTGACATGATATTTCTTGAGTAGATCTTTTACAAATTGAGATTTTACATTAGACACAAATAGACATATGAATGTCGTCCTTTCTTGATCCTCAAGTGCGATAGGAATTTGATAAAAACCAGAGTAGCCATCAAGACAACAATAATGGCTCTGACTGGCCAAACATTCAGCATCTAATAGGTGAAAGGGAGGGGAAAGCGATCTTTTCTAGTCAATGCATTTAGCCTGCGATAATCTATACATACTCACCGCCTATTTTGAACACGAGTGGGTACCAATTCACCAGCTGGGTTCTAGACTACCATTATCCCTGTTTTCTTTGGGACGATTTGGATTGGGCTTACCCATTTTCTATACAAGATTGGATAAATTACCCTTGCACTCAAAAGTTTCAAAACTTTCTTTTCTCCACTTCCATCATTGGAGAATTCAATTGACATTGGGCTTCCCTAGAAGGCTTTCAATCTTCCTTCAACAATATCATATGCATGTATATTGAAGGGCTCAATCTCTTGATGTCAGTGATGGTCCATCTAATAGTTTCCTTGTGGTCTTGAAGTACTCGAATCAGCATCTCATATTTCAAGGTGTTGAGTTCATTGGAAATTATTACTGGTAAAGTTTCTTTCTCTCCCAAAAATACATATTTCAAATGACTGGGCAGTGGTTTCAATTTCAATTGCGGTGGTTGCAAAGTAGAATGAAGAAGTTTTATGTGAGAATGAGGTAATTCAATAAAATAAATAGTAGACTTAGCCAATTGCAAGGATTCCAATTTGTGGCTTGCATCTTGCAAGTCAGAATCTATGGTAATTCTCTCTTCGCTCTTTCGCAACTCTTCCGTGTCGAACCTTTTACAAAGTGCAACCATCAACTTATCATTATCATTCAAATAAAAGGTTTCGTGAGTCAAAGTATCAATGATATCCATAATAAAAACACAAGACTCATTAATAAGATATTTCATGGCATCGTAGATATTGAATTTAATCACATCACCATCAAAATCCATAGTGAATGTACCATCATACACATCAATTTTCGTCCTAGAGGTTCTAAGGAAAGGTCTTCCCAATAGTATTTACAATGAATTACGAGAGTTATCTACATAAAAATCAGCGAGAAAAATCAATTCATTAACCTGTACTAACACATCCTCTAGGACTCCCTCGGGATATATAACTGACCTATTAGCAAGTTGAATAACTACTCTTGTTTCTTTCAAGGACCAACATTCAAGGAAGAGTAGGCAGAAAGAAGCATGAAATTAATTAAAACACTAAGATCGTACATGGTCTTTTCAATTCCAACACTGCCAATTTTGCAAGGGATAGTAAACATATGTAGGTCCTTGCACTTGGGGGGAAATTTCCTTTGTATCACTGCTTAGACATTCCCCCTACACTTATTCTTTCATTACCCTTTAATTTTCTTTTGTCTGTGCACAATTTCTTGAGAAATTTAGCATACCGAAGTATTTGCTTGATTACATCAAGTAATGGGATATTTATGTTGACCTTCTGAAAAGTTTCAAGAATCTCCTTTTTCTCTTCATACCTTTTGGATTTAGGGAACCTTTTAGGAAATGGAGGGTGTACAACCAATGAGCTTGTTAGCTCACTGTTGGGTTCATGCAAATGTTCAACCAAATCCTGGCGTATGATCATGTTTCTCTCCATTTTTTCACAATAGTGTTTTCTTATGTCTTCTTTCTGGGTTCCTTTAGCTCCTTACTATTCCTCAAAGCAATCGCACTATCGTTTTGCTTGGGATTGACAACTGTCTGAGAGGGAGGGCAGCTTTCCTTTGGATTCTATCTTACTCATTGAGGTGACTAGCTGAGTTATTTGGTTCTCCAGGCTTTGAATGTTGGCTCGTGTTTTCTATTGAAATTGCTGAGTGTTAGTTATAAGTGATTTAACAATCTCTTTAAGAGACATACTTGTATTTGAAGAGGATAGCTACTATAAAAGGGACGATTTTTATTGGAAGTATTGATAGTTTTTGTGATCTCCCTCCGTAACTGAAATTCAGATAATCTCTCTATCCTAGAGTGTAGGTGTTTGAGTAAAGATCATACTTTCTTTGTGGTGGTCTAAGGAATCTTCTTACTGCATTAGTTCGTTCGCAGAAATCCTTTTGGAGCGTAGGACACATATTCATAGGATGACCAATGTTAGTACAGATCCCACAAGCTTTGATTTGTTGCGTATTTTCTACAACCAATTGCTGAACAAGAGAAATTAAAGTAGAAATCTGATGCTCAAGAGACGAATTACTTACCTTATTGACCCTTCTAGGAGGGTCCCAAGAGTATCCAAATTGTTGGGAGATGGTAGCTATTATAGAGATTAATTCTCTAGCTTTGCGTGGAGTTATGTGCAGTGTCTTTCCTTGACTTGCTGCGTCCATCATCCTTCCTTCTATCGGTAAAAGTCCTTCATAAAAATATTGAATGAGAAGTCGCTCAGTAATACCATGTTGTGGGCAGCTTGCGCTGATATCTTTTCTAATACTAGTAGCACATGAAACAGGGAAAACTTCCTAAGAAATAATCTTGTCATTTTCGTCCATGTAGTAACAGAGCTAGGGGGTAGATAAGACAACCAATCCTTAGCTTACGGGGATTTTCATTCTCCAAATCGTGAAAAATGAGTAGTAGATGGATTAACCCGGATTTTAACTCAAAAGATGTTTCCAACTCGATATATTCAATGCAAAGCGATTGTTGAGTCAAATTCTATTCAGCTAACTCCCTTAAAGTTCTTTCATGAGCCATTGTTTCCTCTTGTTCCGAATTACTAGAACTGACTAAGCTAGATGTATCTAGATCGTGATTCAAAGGCGACAATTTGTCTTCTTTTTGCAGCTCTAGTCTCCTTTTGCAATCTAAGAGCAGTATTCTCACTCTCAGGATCGTATTGAATTTCACTTATACGAGAAGATCGAGGCATTAAAATAAATAAAATTATTTGACACCAATCCTCGGCAATGGCACCAAAATTTGTTAGGTGTCGAATCCAACAAAAATAGATTCCTATTCTTAAAATATGATTTGTGATTAGTAGTGAGTAGGGTTGCATTTCACAAGGATTGATAAATTTTATTTCTTTCAAACTTATTAAATAAAATAAAAAAAATGGGAGTTTTATGAAATGAAAAACTTAGAATTTCAAAAGTAAAATAAATTATACATAAAATAAGAAATCAATAATGATGAAATTTAGCCTAAGGTAAAATCTCAGTTAAGGTCACAGATTTGATCATCGATGTAAAGATAAATTCCTCATTCTTGAATAAATTGGTTATAGTTACTCAAAACACTCTAATAACTAATATCTCCTTACTATCTGATAACTAAGAGAAGCTCGTTAGTTATTTCTCTTCCTAGTAAACAACCCTATGGAACGCTCCTAGGATTTAATTTACCAATAGCATTATTAACTAAAGAGATCCAACCCTAGTCAACAAATACACACAAGCGATGCTTATTTAAACTAGATTATTTATCTCCATAACATAAATTATGCATCTTTCTACACATAATTATGTTATTCGCTACAAGCATTAGAACAATTAAATAATTACGGATTTAAAGTTCTAATTGGCAGAACAAATATTCTAAGCTATCAAATTTGGTCCCTAAATTCAATAAACCTGAATCTTCGTAATGAAAAGAGAAGATAAATAAATTCTCAAGAAATAAGAATTACAAACTAGATAATTAGATCTCATAAATATTGAAGAACCCAAACTTCGGTAATCCCTTAAGCTAGAATTAGAGTTTAGCAACAAATGCTTGAAAGAAAAACGCAAGAAATTAAAATATGCTGAATTGAAAATAAATCTGGTCTCACCCTTGGTTCCATATATAGAGCCTGCTACCCCTAATGTAACCGAGAAACTAGTTAAAAGTCCTACTATAATAAGGAGACTTAAATTCTCCTAATTAAAGAAACAAAAATTGAAATATTCCAAAAATATACAATTGCCAAAAGGGGTTGAATGCTCCCTAATCGAATTTGCATAGAGTCTTTGGAAGCAAGACATGTCTGTGCTCAAATTATTTCCTTCTTCCATTGCCCGTCTCCTCGAGAGTGTATTTTTGCTCCAAGCACGTCAAATACTTGATTTTCAACTGTATTTAGCTCGAATCTTCAATTTGCTTTATGACATATAACATACAAGTTAAAATCCAACAATTAAACATTTTTACTATTGACCATAAAGGAAAATTATATGAATTAAATGACAAATATGCAACTTAACAGCCAGTCTCCTGGCTAATACCCTATGGTGATCCTATCTCATGGCAATTGGAGGTTAGTTGACCATAAGCGAGAGATTGGCATGCGGTCGGCCATGCCCTGTGTGTGTGTGTGTGTGTTTTTGTTAAGCCGAGCTGATCACTCGAACTATGGAAGAATAAGGAATACCTTTCTTTTGATACTCTAGGGAGTCATAAGGTTGGAGATCACCAACAACCCCCTTTGATTGTTTGATTTTAATTCTTGTTGACGAGTTCATTTGTGTTAATTATATTATTAATTCATATCACCATCTTCATTCTCGTACTATTTGTTATTGCCTAAAATTTATACCCCAGATATTATGTGTATCACAAGTTTAAACTTATCTTCCACCATTATTTTATTCTATCAACTTTGGTTTGCTTGATCGCTCATCCCGTATTTGTTTTGTTTAAGCTTCACCAGCACACTTGTTGGTTATCTTATATTTTTATGCTTAAACTGACTATTATTTCACCTCACTAAGTCATTAGGACTTACACCTCCTACATGTTCTTGGTTCTTTTCCCTAGATAGGCATTAATAGGCAACGAGCGTTCCATTTGCACATCTATATATAGTGTACGAAGTTTTGGAAGCACATCACTAGTTGTATAGGATGTTGAACTTGATATGTAAATTATAGTATGCTAAGTTTGAATTCTGTATTGGTTTTGATGACTTGAGAAAACAGTTGTACATGGCTTTTATATCTATTATATAAAACAGAGCTTGTTAAATTATGTATTTTGATGATGGATGGTAAATGTTATGTATCAGGAGTAAGATATCAGGAATGTTAAGTTTGAAATCAGTTACCATTGATGTAAATATTACACAAAATGTAGATTTGTGGTGCTAGTAATTGTACAATGGTTTTATAGCCCTTGGGGAATGATACATATAGCCTAATGTAATAGTAAGTTGGAATGAATGACTTTGGGTTGCTATAGAACTATTTAAATTGAATATTTTGGAGGCGCGTATTTTGTAGTGAATTATTGTAAATAAGATCAGAGTAGCATATCGGCCCGAAGCAGGTATGGACCTCCTGGGCGGGGCACTACATTCAGTAATTTATTATAATTTTTAACATAAATCAAATGAAAAAAATAAGATAAAATAAAATAAAAATAAAAAATAAATAATAGGAGAGAAAATAAAACTTAAAGAGGGGGAAGAAAATAAGAGAAAATTGCCTTGTCATTAGCTTTTAAAATGAGGTTAGGCAATGAAACAAAGAAGTTTTTATTCCACTACTAGAGACTGTTCCCTATAACCAACCTAATTCCGGTAACCGAACCTACTACTTTAACTAGTACTAGCACGGGGAGAACCTTTACCTCAAACTAGTCAATCATGTCTAACAATTGGATTTTGAGATGGTCTCTCCGTCAATTTATTAAATGACATAGCACTAAGACCCTCACACTTTATATAATATAGATATAGTATATATCATAAATAAAATCAATTTAATTTAATAATATAATACATTTCCATGTAAATATAAAAAATATTGGTAAAGTAAACAATTAGTTATATATGGGAAAATTTTAAGGGAAAAAAGTTAGTATATGGTATTTATTTTAAGGGTGAATTACACCTACTACCGCTAAGGTTTTGGCAAAAATTACAAAAAGATTCTTGTTTTTTTAAAAGTTACAATTACACTCATAGTGAAGATGATGATTGATGAACCCTCCAAGGGTAAGTGATTACGTGCTGCATGAATGGATTGGTAGTATGTAAATTTCGTACTACTCTTACGGAGCTAGGGAGAACTTCTTAAAGGTAGTGGACTGAAAACACTTAGGCCCAACAAGTGCTTCTTAAAGTTAGCATGTTAGCCTAATAGCACAGCCAATATATTAATAGTAGTAAATTTGACATACTCAATATATGTGTTAAAATTTTTATAATATAAAAATAAATAAAATATTTAATTATTCTTTTATATCTTACTATATCATTTAATATTTTCAGTAATTTGTTTTAATTTTAAAAATGAATCAAATGAAAAAATAAGATAAAATAAAACAATGATATAAAAATAAAAAAATAAGTAATAGGAGAGAAAAGAAATTTAAAGAGGGTAAAGAAAATAAGAGAAAACTGACTTATCATTAGCTTTTGAAGCGAGGTTAGTCCTGTCAATTTATAGAAAGACGCACCACTAAAATTATAATATAGATATAGTATATATCATAAGTAAAATCAATTTAATTTATTAATAGAATACATTTCCGTGTAAATATAAAAAATATTAGTAAAGTAAACAGTTAGTTATTTATGGGAGAATTTTAAGGAAAAAAAATGTTAGTATATGGCATTTATTTTTAAGGGTGACTTACACCTACTATCCCTGAAGTTTTCGCTAAAATTACGAAAAGGTCCTTACTTTTCTAAAAATTACAATGACATACCTAATTGTACTGTAAATAGAATTTGTGAAAATTCCAAAATGACCTAACAAGAAAAGAATTAAAAAAATAGTGAAAATTAATGAAATGATTAAAGTCCTTAATGCCCTCTATGCATTATGGCATCTTAAAATTTTGAATTATATTAAATACTATACATCTTAAAATAATTTATTTATATAATTAAATTTATTTAAGAATGTTAAATAAGAAGTATATTTATTAATTGAGTTACATATTAAATAATATTAAAGGAATGCACATATCCAAAATAAATATATTTAAAATAATAAAATTATTTATTCAAATAACAATATATCTAAAATAAGAATTCAATTTAATAAAATGTATTAATTAAAAAACACAACAAATAATAAATTAAATGACTATATTAATTAAGAATAAATAAATAAATAATTTATATATTTTTTATAAAATAAGTATTTATTTTTTTTTTTGTAAAAATCCCTTTCCTCCCCTCCGCTCCCTCTCTTTCGCCAGCTATGGCAGCTACGAATGTCATGAGTAGCAAGCAGCCAATGGTCGCTCCATGGCAGCCACATCTGCCATAGGGGCTTATGCAGCTGCCATGACCACCTGCCCAAGCGGTCATGGCTTCTAGTATGGCAACAACCGACATGGCCGCTGCAGCGGCTGCTATCCGCAATAGCCTGGCCAAATCTGACCAGTGGGGTATGAGTGGGGGTGGATGGTGTGTGTGTACATATCTTATATTTATATTAGATATTATATATATGATATATGATATTATATTATATATGAATGTTTATGTATATAAATTTAAATATTTTTTAATATATATTTTTTATGTTGGAAATTGGTCTTCTTTGATCAAAATTTTAAGTGTGCTCAAGATATTAATTTCTAAGAAATTGGTGATCATCGTAAACTAAGCCACATGTAGATGACGATAATGTGTTTAATTGGCCAAAACCAATTTCAAATGAATGAGAAATTAATGGCCAAAGTGAGCTACTTGAAAGTTGACGAAGAAGACTAGAATGAGCCAAAGGAATTGGAGGAGTAAACTCTATCTCACATTGTGAAAGGTGGACTTGAGTATATGTCTCAATTGTGGAGTTAAGGGGTGGGCCCTTTGGGGGTACTACAAGTGTTTGGAGGGAAGATGATCTATACGGTAGTAGATTCAATCCAACCCACATGCGCTCAAGCCGCCGCCGCTGCGGCCCATCCAGCTGGGCTGTAAGGGGTGGGCCCTTTGGGGGTACTACAAGTGTTTGGAGGGAAGATGATCTATACGGTAGTAGATTCAATCCAACCCACATGCGCTCAAGCCGCCGCCGCTGCGGCCCATCCAGCTGGGCTGGGCTAGGCCTGGGCTTGGGCATGACTTGGCGTGGCGTGGCGTGGTCTTGGGTTTGGGCTAAATTGGGCCTTCAGTACAATGTTAACTTTTTGGACTAAATTTGGCCCAGCAAGAAAAAACCTTCAAACTTCTGGAATTAATTTCAGCTTTTCCAGAAAATGAGTTACATTAATGGTCAATTTATCTTTGAATAAATTCTCTAGAGGATGTATTTGGACTGCACGCATCTCCAGCAAATGAATTTGGACTGCACGCTTCAAACTTTCTGTATTAATGATAGCTACTTTGAAAATTTGCAGCAACACTAATACTATTAATGACCACCTTTTCGGCTGCCACTTTGACACTATAGAAATATCGGTCCTGCATAATAGATATGAAGACAAGTCATACACAACATCTTTCATACAACATTATGAGCATAGTTCTAAGAGTTCAGTATGCCTAATGTTCGAGATATCAGATGGCTTATAGTACTGCTACTATCTAAATTAGTCGCTGTATCTTGGGAGACAATAGCCAATTGCCGTTAGCACCAGTGCGATGCTAATTCATTTTAGAGACAGAGAACTCCACTCTATATCGACTACTTGATTCTTGCTGATGACAGAAATTTCCATACATCGCACCAACATTTTTTATTGAGTCTTTAGGATATTTTGATACTTTCATCCAATGAATTATTAATTAGAAAAATAATTTTGAAATTTCACATACTATTTTTAACGATCAAGTGAAAAAAATTGTAACGACATTTAACAACTAGAGCAAATTGTTGGACGGCAACATATTTCAAGAGGGTTATTGTGATTTCTAAAAAATTGAGGATATTTTTATAATTTTATTAAACCTCAAGGATAGTAAACGTAATTCGCCCTATTTTAATTACTTAAGCTGTACAGAAGTATGCACGAAATTAGGCATGAATCATTGTCTAAATAAAATTTTGGAAGGATTTTTCCAAATACAAATAGAAATACACTCTTGTGTTAAACACAAATAAAGTTCGTACTAATCAAACAGTTCTCCCTCTCGTGAAATATAGTTATGTAGGGAATATCATGGTTCTTTGGCTTTGCATCCTTTAACAGTTAATATTTAGGGTGTAAATAAATTAAATCGAATTGAATATATTATTATACTATTTTATTTTAGTTTTTATCAAATTTAAAAATTATATGATTCTAGTTTATTTATTAATTAAATCAAATTTAAATAAATTTTAATTAAATATATCGAACATGATTCGAGTTTGAATAGTCGACCTCGATCAGAATTTCAAATCTTTTAAAAAGGACGTCAAAACTTATTAAAGTTAACACGTAAAGCTCATTTAGTTCTTAAATTTCGACCGTCAATTGAATATTGAATAATTTAATTCATTTTCTAGACGTAATAATAGCATAATTGCTGGTACCCATAAAATTGTTGAAGTCCACTTATTCTTCTAAGAAAGAAAAAAAAGTCCACGTCTTCACAATGGTGACGACGAGAGAAATTGTAGCACCCCCTCTAGGGATATCACCCAAATTGAGATGCCGCTCCATTCAGTCTTAAAATATAGATCAAATGATAGCTAAGGAATTTGAAATTTAACCAACTTAAAGGAAAAACAACTTACACTAACCCAAAATATCACTCCATAGCATAATATGTACATTCAAGTATCTTAGGTTTCATACAAACATTTCCATAACATCTCTTGGATAGCTGTCTCGATCAGGTGTAGACTACATGTACAATCAAAACACCTAATCTATTACAAAATAACCCTTCAACCAAAGCATGAGTCCCTGCTTCTCACGTAGACCTGTTTTAAAAAAAAAAAAAGAATAACAAGGAGGGTAAGTCCTAAAGACTTAGTGAGGGAGAAGAAAATGATAAGATTCAAAGGAAAACCATTGAGATACAACAACCAACAAACAAATTCGATAATAAACAAGAATTTTTAACATGATCACTAGAGTACATGACACATATGATATTGAACTTAATAGACTATTTGTCATTCCGATCTTATTACTTCCAGATCAAATTATAATTGCGAGTACTGGGCGTGGGTACATTATAAATAAAATTTCCTTATCACTCCATTGCTTAAGCACTCAGCTCGGCGGGTAACAACTTGACTATATGGTATGGTCGATAGCATGCTGGATCTTGCCACTCACATTTCGCTACCTCCAGCTACTTGTAAGCCAGGATCGTAGGTAGGTACTAGCCGTAAGACCTGTATCCATTGGTCCGTTCCACCTAACCGTCTTCTGGACCTAGTCCCTAGGCCCAAAACCCCCCGTGGCAACCCTTCAGGTGAAAACCGCCCATGGCGTCTCATGGGTTGGAAAGATATAATTCCAACATATAAGAATTTAACCTTTAAAGCAATAAACACGAGTATAACTAAATAAAGTCTAGAAAAGGTGTAGTACTGAAATACAGAGGTACTAACTGGGCAGACTCAAGAGGCCCCCCTACTGGAAATTCCCTATCAACTAGTGTGGCTCTTTGCTCTGCCCAGCACATATTTCACAATACTGACCGAATAAGATATTTAAAAGGGTCAAGATTTTCAACGTTCAATTGCTAATAGGGTAGACCAATTTAACAAATGTGCCAACAAGGCGATCTACACTTGAACAATCAACATATCTATAAAACGCTAACAGTAGTACAGGGTCAACCGACAAGGCTGTGGGGGCACAAGGCACAGAAAATGAATAATATAATAAGAGTTCTAGACACTAGAACATAAGCAAGTAATAACCCACACATGGGTGTACACATTCGAACAGATAGCAATAAGGATTTCAAATAATGTACGAATTTTCAACAAGTACGATATAGAAATAAAAATCCTCACAAGTGTTTATCACAATAACCGATAAGTGCGAGAAAGGTGCCAAATTGGCAGACCCTCACAGGGGTATACAAGTCAAGTAACAGATGACAGGCAATAAACAAGATCTCAAATAATTCATGGATTTCAATAAACACGAGGCAGTTACAATTCAGAAATAGGAATCCTCACAAGGGTTTATCACAATAACATATAGATATAATTAAGGCCAAATTAGCAGACCCTCATAGGGGTTTATCACAAGAATAGATAGATATAATCAAGGCCAAATTGGCAGACCTTCATCTTCAAAGTCTCAGAAGGCTGTCACAGACAATAGCTTACTGGTCCGCTGGACCCATTTCCCCGTCACCTAACTAAAAGAGTATATTTATAGTCAAAATTCACATTCAACCCTAATAGTTTCAATTAAGCCATTAATAGTCTAAAATTACTAATTAACTGATTAACATGACAGTTCTAGGCTTAAACGGTACTATCGGCCCAAAATGGCTAATAAAGTCGTTATTGCAAAAAAAAATCCCGATTCTAATATCAAATCTAATAATAGAACATAAACTAGTCTTCGCTTACATATTTAACCTTATATCGGTATCCCAAATCAAAATAAACGGTCCAGATATCTTAATTATCCCGATTATTCCCACTTAGCTCTTAAATCTCCAAATTAGGGTTTTCTAACTTAAATAACTCAATAATCCCAAATTTAACATATATCAATACAGATCCAAGTTCATTGATTCAAACAAAGTCCATGCATGTGTATAAAGATCATCACTTGGTACACATTTCTTAACTTATTCTGAAATACAAAATTCATACGAATTTAATGATACATAACCCTAAAGACCAAACATGCTCATTACTCAATGTTTCTCGACTGGAACCTCAAAACCACGAGCCAAAGACACTAGTGTGTTCACCATGTCGAGGTGAAGATCCTATCTTGAAATCGCTGCCGTGCTGTCGAAAAAGTTCAACACCCCAAAGATGTGTTCCAGCTCAATTAGGCTAATCCCCAAGTCAATTTTACAATTCTCCACCAAATTCACCATCAATTGGCCAGAAAACACCATAGCGCCACCACCTCCGCTGTCGCAGTATTTCTCCAATTCCACTGTTGCCGGTGGTCCAAATACAAACCCTAGTGTACCAAAATGTTCCTTGAGTTGAGGGCTTCAAAACCCACCGCCCAGATTTCAGCTTATGCCGCCGGAGACGCCGCGCCACCAAGCTCTGCTGCTGCAGTGAGTTTCAATGCATTTTTCGGCCGCTTTGTTGGATGGTTCAAGGAGAAACTTCTACCGTTGTGATCACCGTGAAGAGAGGAGCAGTTTGGTATATAATTTGATGGGTTTCGGTGGCCGGAGTGAATAGTCAATGAGAGAGGAAAGCTCTCGGTGCATGGAGGAGAAAATGGAGAAGAAGAGTTGACCAACTTTATTTAAATCCAATTTTTCCAAAATTGCAGTTCAGCTCCAAAATTTTACCTCATTCTTCAATTAGGTCCTCCAGCAACTTGCAACACTTCAATTTAGCCTCAAGAAATGGTTAGTGCCTCACTTTGACCCCCTTGACCCAAAATATTAGCCATGCAAACCCCAAAACTTCTCAAGTTAGTCCAATCAAATCTTCATAAATTCCATTTTGACCCAAAAACTTTTGAAATTTTAGCAATCAAGTCCTTTTTATTTATTTTTCGAACCCTAAAATCCGATCAACCAATGCTCTAATTTCTAAATCCTTATTTCTCGAATTACCGAATTTTAGGGGTGTTACAGAAATATTAAATTTATGATAAACTTTTCTTCTTTGCTGACTTTCAAGGGAGCTTTGTCAGCCTTAGTTTGATTCAAGTAAAACTTATTTTCCAATGAAAATTGCCAGATAATTTTGAAAAAGTCAAGGTATATATTGCTCAATAACTTTGGGATCATTTATGAAACATTATCCAAGTCCTCTTGCTAATTGTAATGAATTGTATGCCTTTGAGCTCATATATATGTATATAGACATACATGGGCACAATGATGTACGTTAATACCATCGACAGTTGATCGTTTTAAAATTCTTTCGTAAATTCATTGAATATAAAATATGGAATACATATAAAAGCTTAAATGAAATCTTTAAATATATAATATTATTATTCTCTTA
Organism: Jacaranda mimosifolia; assembly: GCA_018894105.1. NCBI lineage: Eukaryota > Viridiplantae > Streptophyta > Magnoliopsida > Lamiales > Bignoniaceae > Jacaranda > Jacaranda mimosifolia. The sequence continues at coordinate 24,684,367 of CM032129.1, forward strand.
CATTAAAGTTAAAAATCAGAACTATTTAATAACAACGACGACTACGACGACGACAACAACAACAACAACAAAATGATCATGCTCAAAAAGTATTGTTTGAAAGGATAGGAAAACAAAAATAAATATAAAAATTCGGAATTTTAAATAAAGCAAATATGAATATCATGTAAATAAGTGAAACAATAGAAATATTGCTTACATTAATAAGAATATTGTACTTGCCAATCAGTAATTAAAATAGAAATTAATCACCTATCATACAAATTGTTTTACCAGTTATTTATCATAAAAAGGTGGAACAATTAGTTAGCTTTGTTTTTACACAAATGAAATAAGATCCAATATCTATAGAATGCATAAAAATTTGAAAATACAATAATCTACCCTCCAAAACTATATGTGATCATTTTCATAATCAGATTCATATCATATATATGTAACTTTTTTTATTAATTATTAGATCATAAGATCTATCAAAACGATAGTATCGAGGGTTTCATACTTCGCTAATTGAGCAATGTTTTATATTTGATATATAAATATATAAAATATTAAATTATCATCATAAAAAGTTAAATGAAGAAAATGAACAACCATTTCATGGACGCATAATTATTTTCTAAGTTTCTATTAATTTTTTTTTCAATGATAATAGTTTAGAATAAAGTATGAGATATTGTTGTATCTTGAGTCATTCGAATAACTTGATAAACATTAAATACATTCAAGTTTTTTGATATATTATTTGATATTTTTAGTGAACCTCATAACAAGTATTGGCCTTTCAAGTTTTTATTTAAAAATTCAACATTTAAAATCATCGCATATAGCCTTCAATTATAATGGCTTGAATGTAAATTTTAACGTCACTTATACAATTGGAGGTTATTAATGCCAAATTACATATATAATAAACATATAAAATGAAAAAGGGTTCAATAGACTATTTAAAATTATATTAAAATATGTTGAGTGACTTTTGATCCAATATCAGTCTCACTCATAAAGTGTGGGGTTGGGAGGTTTGAATTTAGTAGACTCCCTATATGTATGTATACAATAAAAATAGATTATGTCAAACATGTTGGGAAATAAAATATAAAAACTAAAATAAGATTTAAAAGGACAACAAAATTAGGCACTTTATAATGATTATGTGTTATATATATTCTATTGTGGACGGGTAGTACTTTTAGCTCCCTGATGTCCATCACCTTATAATAAGGGTTCTTTTTTACCAACCCTCCCCTAACTTTTTTGTCAGACTTGATGGATCGAAAGTATTGTATATGTTTTGTCCAAAAAATTAATTATCATAAAAAAGAAAGAATGAATTTTAAATAGCATCAAACATGCTGAAATAGAATTACCTATAGCTAACTATTGGAAGAAACTTTTTAAAAAATTAATATACATGCATGCAAAGAATTTTAATAAAAAGATAAAAAATATATATATAATTAAGCTTCATTTACCCCCTAAGGTCACGTTTAGATTGTTGGATGGGGATTGATAGATTATATTATCAAGGCCTTTCAAGTGTTTTCATAAAGTGAAAAAAGCCCAGAATAGATAAAGGGTCCGGTCCATAATTCTATTTTCAATTGGTAATTAATCTCTCTAAGATAGCCTAAATTGTGTAATCCAAAATGAGAGTGAGAAAAAGAAATTAGCCATCTGACAATTATATCCATGCAAAATCATAAAATTGGACATTATTGGGGTTTAAACTTATCTTATTATAATGGGTATTTTAGTAAATTGAGTAATCCAATTATTTAATCCTTATATTCATACAAAGCATTGATTAAATAAATAATATCCAAAATGCATAATCCTAAGCCTCAAACACAGTATTATCTTATATTGAATTGTGTAATCCCACTGTATCAATATAATATTATCAATCATATCTTATCAATCCTATCTATATATAAGAAAAGAGATGATATAAAGGATTTACTTTGAATGAGTTACCAAATAGAATAAGCATAAAAATAAATCTTAAAAATAAATTCAAATGTGTGTGTGTGTGTGTGTAAGTAATTTGATATCATTGGAAGTTAAGATTTTCAAAATATATAATTTAAATAAAGAAAACTTGTTATACTTCTGGATGAATTTTTTAGTCATTTTAACTTAAATGTTTTAGTCAAAAGAAAAGATTGTTTTTCTGGATCTGGGTTTTCTATAGGAAAGTGGTGAAGAAATGAAACATCAAATCAATTAGCATGCACATTTTTTATGCCATATAGCTAAATTTTAATCATCACCCTCTAATTGATACTTCCTGTGTTGTGATATTTACTTTTATCTAACACCATGTTTGGTTTATGAATTTTGGTGTGGGAAAAAAAAAAAAAAAAGAAAAATACTTTTGATTGTTTGGTTGGTAAGAAAAATGTTAAAGAAAGAAAAGCTTGGGGAAAAATATAGTTTATCTAAGTAAAATAAATTTTTCTCACAAAATGGTGAGAAAAATGAGAAAGAAGAGTATTTGAACTCTTTCTGATTTTCCAACACATTCATCACCCATCTTTTTTTCATTATTTTCTTTAATAACCAAATAAATTTAATTTTGTTTATTTCTTTACTTTCTTTTCCTTTTATCTAATATTTTTATTTTCTTATCAAAATTCTTAAACCAAACATAGTCTAAGAGTTAATTAATTTTTTAAGAGCCCAACGAAACAAAATATTAAATCCGTATAGAATAATTTGCAAAGGATGTCAACCGATTAGCATAGAGTGGGATGAACACCAATGCTAACTAACAGTAGCAATGCTTGAAATAGAATATTAAATTGTTTTCTGATGTTATAGTTTCCAAAAGAACTTTGAAAGCAAAAATAATTCCCACCAGTTATGGGTGGGTTGGGGTGAAAACCATAAATTTACTTGCTAACAATTTGTCTCATTGGTTAGAATTTATAATTATCTTATAAAGTGCCATACCTAATTATTGATATTAGTAATTTTGACACACTCTATACGTAATTCAAATTTTTTATAATGTAAAATAAATAAAAATATTCATTTATTTCTCATATAATACTATAATTTTTATAATAATTTTAATGCAATTATTTAAAATTTTAGGATTAACAAAACAAAAATGTTGTGATAAAGTGAAACAATTGAAGGGAAAAAAAATAAAGTTGGATGGGAGAGAAGAGAAAATAAAACTATCTTGTTAGCATCTTTCAGGATATATAAGGTCAATTTTGTTAAGTTATTAGAAAAAACATACCAAGATTATTAAAGAATTCACACTTTATAAATAACATAAATATAATTTGAGAAAATCATGGGAACATTTAGACATTAAGAATTATACACTTCATTAGTCATGAGCTACGAAAAGAAATAATAATTATAAATTTATGAAGATAAACCACTAACTCTATATAAAAGCATAACAATTGATGAGTCAAGAATTATATATAATGATATATATATTTTTTTTCAAAAGAAAGAGATACAAATGAAGCACAACTTATGATTGCAAAATATATAGTAGACGAAGATAATGAAGTGGGAACAAAATAAGAAAAAATATTTTTTTCCCCATATTTTGTGGTTATGAAGATGGAAAGGTTGATGGAGGTAAGGGTTGAGCAGTTACAATTTGGTAAATAAAAGATTGGTAGAGTTTGTTGAGGAAGAAAGAAGAAAAACGCAAACCAAGAGTCAATGTATGTAGGAACCAGAAACTAATAATGAAATAAATGCATGGGAAATTAGAAATGTTTGTTCGTAAAAGTGATGCTGCAGAAATTACTGGAAGACCAAAATGCCTCTCAACTTAACAAAATTCACAAAAAGGCCATTAGGGGTCGCGTCTTTTTGAATGGATCGACACGATTCGGACCCAAAACCCATACTAAATCTCAACCAATCAATAATGCCATGTGTTCAGGAGGATCATGCACCACATTAGACGAATAGCATTGAGCCAACTCATTTGCCCCTATAAATACCTCTTTATTTAATATGGGAGTGGACTTTTCAGAGAAGATCAGCTCAATCCATTCATAAGGATTACTTCACCCCACGACCACTCAACCCATGAACACATCGCCTCGCACTGACCTAATAGTATGGACCCGAATTCTTCATCACTGACCGACCTTTCGACCTATGAGAAACATACTAACGTCATTATAGCAACATCAAGTAGATTCTGAATGGTTTTAGAAATCATAATAAGTAAAAATGCTCAATCAATAAGAAGTTCTCATTATAATTTAAAAAAATTCAAAATTGTCACAAACTAGAATTGACTAATAATTAACTCAATTATGTTCATGTACCTATGTATATAAATCATAATGAACTGACTATAACATTATATTTTATAAATATGAGTATAAATACATACATATGATAAGTACTAGCATATTTTCCTAGTTGAGTGTTAGTCGTGTATTATTGTATCTCAAGCCTTGTCTTAATTTTTCATTTTTCTTTTTTAGGTATCACATATCATTTCGAAGTTTATATTAGGTAAATTGCTTTGAAGCATACGTAATAAAATTAAAATAAACTAATAGTAACAAAAAAGGAACAAGTAAACAAGGGTAAAGAAAATAAAACAAACAAAAACTACTAAATATGCCTAAAGTAACTTCAAGAAATGGATTACTTAAGCACTATTAATAGGTAAACTGTATTGAAATAATAGAATTGATAACATGATGTTGGTATTAAAAGTTTGGGTTTTGGTATTGAACAATTAGAAAATTATAAATTTAATATGATATTATCACTACATCCAAGACTACTGTTCAGCCATTGATTTGCCTGTTCAGTAATCGGCTTTAGCTAAATTTTTGGAGATTAAGGAAAAAATCTTCCCCATATTCTTAGAAAGTTAAAGTATGTTGTAAGTATTTATTGGAGAATAGTTTTCTTTGTATGTATGTTCTATACTCTATTCTATCATGAAAATTATTAAGAAAAGTTCTGAAGAGCCTATCTATGTTGTAGGATCAAAAAGTCTCAACCATTCATTTTAAGGCAATAGAAGCAGAGGTAAATGATAAGACTTCCTTGGTAACCAGTTAAGAGTAAGCATGTCCAAGTTCAACATAAGTTCAGTTGGCCTTGGTGGTATAATTGTTCTAAGATTTCAACTTGCCCCATGGGTAAAAAGTAAAAAGATTGTCTAATTAATTATCATTAAAAAATGCAAAAGATACAAACTGTATATATATATATATATAAACCATGAATTTATCGAATATAATCGTTCTTATTAATTGTGTCCTTGGAAGTTTATTCATTAGGTTTAATCTCTTTCCAATTAGGCCTCTCCACCCCATCTCTTCTCTAATTTCAAGTTAAAAGTTTGACACCTGAACCATCATAGAGCTAGCAAGAAGGATAGAGATTAGCACATTGTTAAACATTGATGCAGAAGTCATTGGGAATAAAATTTGGAGTGATTATAATAGGTATATGATGGAAAGCAAGTGTGAGATTTTCATCTTTGACCGACTCAACAAGAGTATGCACATATATGTAAATGTATAACGGAGAGAGTTAGAAAAACTAACTTGTTCTTGTGTTAAAATAAGAGGAGGAGAGAGAGAAGACTGAAAAATTGGAGAAGACTGGAAAGTCGGAGTTAGAAAAACTAACTTGATTGTAAATAGGTGGGAGAGGTCTTTCATTTATGAATGTTAACTACAATAAATTAGGTTATAGAGTAACTCTTTATGTCCATGAGATTGAAACTTAAATCAGGCACAACTTGATTAGCAAAAGATGGTAAATTATGTATAAGAAAATTATAAAATTTGAATTTAATTTGTATCTGATTCAATTAAAGTTCATTTAAATTTGATTCAATTAATAAGCAAACCAAATTCATGATGCTTTAAGTTCGATGGAAATTCAAACAAATTTGTAAAGCAACGTATTCAACTTGATAATGATTAAAGTTACAATGTGGTGTAACGGAGTTTTGAATAAAGTAGGAGCGTCGGCGGGACGGGGCGGGGCGGGATTGCCCCCGCCTCTTGTCTCCACGGGCCAAGTGCTCCCCATCCCCGCCTCCATCTCTTCAATGGGTATACGCCCTCGCTTCCTCATAGGGAAACAGGTATTTATGAGTATCCTCTAGTTTGATAAAATTTATAGAAAAATTCACAAATAAAAAAAATTAATGCTAAAATTCATAAAAAAATTTAATTATTTAAATGACTTTCAAAATAAAAAAATTAATATAACACACAGAATTTAATTATATATTACAATAAAAATATTAAAAGATATATAAAATACATAAATAAGTATCAATAAAGCTTCTCAATTTTTCCAAATAGTTCTCCATTTAATGTGGTTCTTACAAAAATATATGTACTTTATTAGACGAAAAAAATATTTTAACAATCAAATATATTTTGATATTACTAATACTTTAAAAATATATAATATTAAGTTAATAATTTAATTAACTTTTAAACAGATACCATGTATCCCCAGGGGTGGGAGTATGATCCCATCCCTATCCATTATAGGGAATTACCCATGGGTATCATGGGGACGGGTAAATTTTGATATGCTTAGAATAAATAGATGACATGATGCTCTGCAATTAGCCATATTTCATGAGAGTGAGAGTTATTTTATTAAAACTTATTTTGTTTGTACTTAATGCATGAGTGAGTTTCTATTTATAAAATTTTATGTATAAAAAATTACTTAAGAAGAGTTTATCAATAGAATGATCTATGAATTCTATGCATACTTTCAAAGTAATTGAAAATAAGTATAAGATATTAACTTTTTCTCTTAAAATTTCCCCATATAGATTTTTTTTATAGACATTTTATATTAATAAATCAAATTGATATTCTTATTGTATTAATAAATTGAATATATTATCGGGCCAACCTGGTAACTTTAAGAAGCAACTATTGGGCAAAGCATTGTCTGGTTCACTACCTTTAAGAAAATTTTGCAAGTTTCAGAAAAGGGCCACACCAAATTTAGGTATTATTACATGATTTGCATAACACATAATCACCTATCCCTACAGTCACCCATCATCATCTTTACTAGGCAATAATAATGCAATAGTGCTAAAAATTGAGCAAAGATAGAGAATGAAATAATTTACCTTGGTTCGGGCCCTTACCTAAACCCAAACTCGAACCTTACCATTGTCACGACAAGAGAAGAAAAAACCTTGTTTGGAGAAGGCACTCAAGATCGAATTTAGAGTCCTAAATCTTGTCGTTAAATTAGAAGAAGGAAGACTCGGATTTAGTCAACCAATTGACGTGTCAACAAAAGAAGGCACAACTCCACAAGCGAACGCCATAATTTTGTTTAGTAAAGGAAAATTTCCCACCATCCATGAATCCACACAATTAGTGTTGGGATTTTTAGAGTGCGGAAGTGCGGTGAGAGTTTTAAGGATGATAAGAACAATGAAAAGATTTTTATTAAGAAAATAAATGCAAAAAATTGTAAGAAGAGAGAAAGTTTTTATTGCAAAAAGTATAGGTTTTAATGACGTTTTTACTTGATTGTTACTTGCATATTACAATATATTTGCTTCTTACAAATCTGGTGCAGTGTATAACATTATATAGATGTAACTATACACAGGTTATTATGTTGTTATATTTTCCAAACTATTGGAAATCTAAAAAGTTTCCTTGAGATACATAAAGACTGCTATGTAATTACACTGATAGAGCATGCTTTCTATCTTCCAAGATTTCTTTAAGTCTTCTAGTCTTTTCCAAGATCATAGAAAATTACAAATTATTCTTCAACAACTTCTTTTAATTTGTAATTTTTAGTTGCTTCTTGAACTTCTCAAAATTTTCAATTGAGACAGCCTTGGTAAGAAAATTTGCTGTTTGATCATTTGTGTTGACGAACTCCAAGTTGATTTCTCCTTTACTTATAGGATCATGAATAAAATGATGTCGTAGCTCAATGTGTTTGGACCTTGCATGAAAAATTGGATTCTTAGTCATAGTAATGGTCGATAGGTTGTCATAAAAGAGAGTTGTAGGATACTATTGGTTTTCTTGCAAATCTGAGAGAATTCTCTTTAGCCATATTGCTTCACAAGCTACATCTCTGCAGCAAAATATTCAGCTTCACTTGAAGATAATGTAATAGTCTTTTGATTTTTAGAACTCCGAGCAATTATTTTTGAACCAAGACAAATGACGTAACTGAAAGTGGTTTTTTGATCATCCAAAGAACCTGTCCAATCACTATCCATGAAACTAATCAACATATAAACACACAATCAAGAAATCTTTTGTACCTTGTTTCTTCACATAAAGTAAAGGCTCACTTGGACTTCTTTGGAACCTATTCCTGCAAAAATATCCATCAATTTTGCTATTCCAAGCTCTTGGTGTTTGTTTTAAGCCATAAAGGGCCTTTTTCAACCCGTACACATTTTTCTCCTTTCTTTTGATTTCATAGCCTTAAGGTTGTCGCACATAAACCTATTCTTCAAGATCTCTATTGAGAAATGTAGATTTTACATCCAACTAGAAGACATTTAACTCCAATTGTGCTCCAAGTGCTAGAACGGTGCGGATTGTCTCCATTCTTGCTACCTGTGCAAATATTTCATTGAAATCAATTCCGAGTTGTTGAGAATAACCCTTTGCAGCCAATCCTGCCTTGTGTTTTTGGATTTAACCATCTTCATTCAGCTTAGTTTTGAACATCGATTTCAAGCCAACCACATCTTTTCCTTGGGGTACATCAACATGCTCCTAAGCTTTATTTTTCTCAATGGTTTTAATCTCTTCATTCATGGCTTTTCTCTAAACTTCTTGTTTTACAATATCTTCAAAATTCTAAGGTTCACAACCAATGAAACCAACATCAAAATTTTCTTAATATATTTCAAATATTATATCTTCCTTGGAGGTGATTCAGAATGTGAACTTTCTTGACTTGATGTGCTTGCTTGCTATGTATTTTCTGGACTTGATGTTATGGTATCTTCAAAATTCTTAACTTGTTGTAACTATCAGGTTTTGCTACTATAACAGTTCCTATGAAGTTCGTGGCTACAAAATCCAATTATGGTGAACTTTGTGAAGAATTTTCCTCCCAATTCCAAGCTGTCTGCTCTTGAAAAATCACATTTCTTGAAATGATCAATTTGTTAATCTTTGGATTTGACTTATCTCTATACCCAATAAATATGAGCTTTTCTACCTTTTCATCATATTTATCTCTATTTGGAGCTGAAATATGAGAGTATGCAATGCCGCCAAAAACTTTAAAATGATGAACAATTGGTCTTCTTTCATGACATGCTTCAAAAGGGCTATTTGGTACCGCCTTTATTGGAGACTGATTGAGGATTTAAATGGCTATGAAAACAACTCTTGCCCAAAATTTATTGTGTAATCCCTTGCATTTAAGCATGCTTACAGTCATTTTCACAATGGTTTGTTTTTTCCGTTCAACTACTCCATTTTTGTTGTGGACTTCTCCGAATTGAAGGCTACATTTGAATGCCATTTTTCTTGCAATATTCCATGAACAAAGTGTGAAGAAATTCTCCTTCACGTTCAATCCTTAAGGTCTTGATTTCACATCCACTTTGCTTCTCCATAAGAGCTTTGAATTGGAGAAAAACTGAAAATGTCTCCGACTTTTCATGCAAAAAATACAACCACATAATTCTTGTAAAATTATCAATAAAGAGAATGAAATATCTATTGTTACTAGGTGATGGAGCTCTTGTAGGACCATGAATATTGGCATGCACTAATTCAAGAAGGGTTTTGGCTGTCCAAGAGGTTTTAGGAAATGGTAGTCTATGCATCTTTCCATAGATGCACCATTCACAAACTTGGTCTTTCCGTTCAATGGATGGAAGACCAACTACCATATTTTTCCTTCTGAGTAACTGCAACACCTTGTTATTCAAGTGTCCATATCTCAAGTGCCACAAATTAAATTTATCAATGACTTTACTATTAAAGGTCATTTTCTTTTCCAAAGGCATGGCAAGAGGAAAACCTTTGTTTGAAGTCATTTTAATAGTACAACTGGTGTATTATTTTTCTTGTCAAAAATTTTGCGTTTTTTATCATTAAATGACACTGACTATCTTTTTTGCTAGAGTTGTCCAACACTCAAATAAGTTTTAAGTAAGATTGGGAATATAAAGAACATCACTTATGAATTTCGTGTTACCTCTCTTTGTTTGTACTGCTATTACATCTTTTTCTGCTTCATCTCGAATTTTTCCATCTTCAAGTTTTATGTGAGAAGTGTGGCTAGTGTCCAACTCCATAAACATCTTTCAATTTCCAGTCATATGATTGTTGCAACCATTATCAATGTACCACACATTTTCATATTGATCTTGTTCATTTATACAAGAGAACAAGCATTTACCTTCATCCTTGGAGAAATTTGCTTCTTTTTTTATCATTTTTCTTCGAACATCGGCTATAGGAGTGCTCCACATTCTTGCAATTTTACATCTGAAAAAGCAATCCTTAGTCTCATGATTTGATTTTTTGCAAATACAACATCCAGAGTTTGAGCCTCAAAAACGTTGTTTCCTTCTTTGAAATTCTTGCCTTATCCTTTTGCCTTATTGTTAAAAAAGCCCTATCTTCCATCTTGCTGCATTTTTAGATTTTTCTTTTCCAAAACACAAAGTGTGAACATGATCAAATGACTAATTTGTTGATCTATCCAATCTTTCCTCATGAACTGGAAGAGAACTTATTAGTTCATTTAAGGTATAAGTGGAAAGATCTTTAGATTCTTCAATTGCTGCAACAACATGATTAAACTTTGGAGGAAGACTTCTAAGAACTTTTTCAACATTTTTTGTTTCTTCAATAACACCATCAAGACTTCGAATGAAGTAATTCCAAAAACTTCATTGAGAAATTCTTTCGTACCTTCACATTCTTTCATTGCCATGTTGTCAGAACTTTCTCCAAAGTGTTTGCAACTTTAAAGAGATGACTCTCTCGTTTTCTTAGAAAGCTTGTTTGAGAATATCCCAAACTTCTTTCGTCTTTTGAATCCCAAAAAGTCTTGGATAAATTTCTTTGCTCAAACTTTACTGTATAATTTTTACGGCTATTAGATTTTTCTTGAACAATTTTTCTTCTTCCTCTGTCCACTTGTTTCTGCAACCTTCTTGAGGTGCTTCAAAACATGTGTTCTACTCAACATCCCAAATATCTATAGTCATGCGGTGCAATTGCATATGGTGGCTCCAAAAGACATAGTTTTCACCATAAAAAATTGGTACTTGGTTGGATATACTATCAAACATTTTAGAAGCAGAACTTGATGCCATCTTGAAGATGAAGTGTGAGGTTTTAAGAACATAAGGGATGTAGAGAACACAACTAAAATAATTATGCTCTGATTCTAGACTTGTTGAGGTTTTAGAATGCAAAACTGTGGTGAGAGTTTTAAGGATGATAAGAACAATGAAAAGTTTTTAGTAAGAAAATAGATGTAAAAAATTGTAAAAAGAGAGTTTTTACTGTAGAAAATATGGGTTTTACTAAAGTTTTTTACTTGCTTGTTACTTGTTTGTTACTTGCTTATTACAATGTATTTACTCAACATTATGTAGATGTAATTACATACAGGTCATTATGATGTTACATTTTCTAAACTATTGAAAATCTAAAAAATTTCCTTAAGATACACAAAGACTGCTATATAATTACACTAATAGAGCATGCTTTCCATCTTCCAAGATTTCTTTAAGTCTTCTTGTCTTTTCCAAAATCATAGAAAATTAAAAATTAACCTTTAAGAATTAGTGGCCTAAATTTCTCAAAATCAATTTGCTGAGTAGGAGAAGGGGACCAATGACACTTAACAAGAATTAGAATCTATAATAGGGTGTAAATGAGTCAAATCAGCTCCTGAACCTCACGAATCGAGCTCGAGTTCTATTTTGAACTGTTTATATTTAGGCTTGATTCTCGCGAGTCGGTATAAAATTAAATATTAATTTTGATTTGATCGATAAATACATATTATATTATTATTTTTTATTTCTAGTTCGAGCTCAAACTTGAAAATTCAAGCTTTATCAAGCCAAGTCGAGCCAAGCTCAAAACTTAAAATTTTAGACTCGTCCTCGACCTTAATATATATATATATATATATATCTTTTGAGATCAAGCTTGAGCCAGTTTTTTTTTTCTAAGCTCAGCTCGATTGCACCCCTATCTATAATATATTTGTTATTAGGTTTTGTCACTTTTTTAGGATGTTCTTTGTAAATGTATGACATTGTTCTTTGAGAGAATTCAATGAGAATTTACTAGTTTTTATTTCTTCTTTTTTCTTGCCTCTTACTCTATTCTTCTTTTTTTTTTTTTTTCCTTATCTCTACCTTTCTGAATTAATACTTTCACTTTAGCTTTTGTATTTGATATTAGAGTTGTTTGATCCTCAAATACTAGTCAAGATAGCATATGGTACACGACCAAAATATTTACTGAAAAATCAAAAGAAACAAGAAGTTTTGTTGGTTGAAGAAAAGACTCTTATATCGGCTAGAGATGAGTATATCTAAGATCAATTTGAAGAAAAGATGAATATACTGATAGGTTATCAACATCTCCAGCTTCTGTGGAGAATAACCAAAAAATTACGTAACAAGAGTTACAAACGATTGCATAATAGATGCAATAATATAACAAAAACAAGTCTTCTCCTTGGAGAACGTTTATATGCTGTTGTTGAGAAGGCATCATCTTTGTAGTCCACCAACAGGAACTCCACTAGCCCAAAAGCGGCATCCACTAGTTGACGAGAGAGTTATAGCCTATTTCCCAAGGTGGAATTTCCTTCTTTTAATGTAGATGCACCAAGGTCTTGAATCAAGAAGTACTAAAGATAGTTCTAGGTTGTTACTGCCATCATAGAAATACAAAGGGTCTTATTAGCTTCAACTTGGAAGGTAAGTCTAAGATATGATTTTAGATGGCAACAATTCATGCAATAAAAAAGTTTTCTTCATGGCAGCAATTTGTAGAAAACATACTTTCCAGATTTGTTGAAACCGGTCCACAATTGTTAATAGTGGAATTTAATAGGTTGTAGCAAACAGATACTAATATGACTAATTAAGTCCATAAGGATAAAAAAGTAAAAAGGATTGAAAAGGCCAAATGGATCAAATAAATTAAATGAACAAAAAGGCCAGAGGGCCTAATTAACTAAGCTACACCAAAAGGGCATCGAAACCTTAATGATCGAAGCCCATTAAGAAAAAAAGCAAGAATTCATCAAACTTTGAGAATATTTGAGAACTTGGAACTCTCTGCACCACATTCTAGAGAAAACGAACTTGAAATTCTATTGACTATCAAAACAGACTCTAGCTCCATTTCGATGCGGCATTATCTTGGCACTATCCATGGGAACTTTGAATGATGGAGTAAGAACATTAAGAATGTAGACGAGATCCAAGCTTAAGACTCTAACTACCAGGTGGTTCCAAGTTCGGAGAACATAAAGAACTACCAACATGAAACACAGACACGTCTTGTGTTAGAGCCCCCCCCTAGAAGTGCAATTGACATCGAAGGAGACACCCATGTAGCAAGCACCACCTTTTGGAGATTTAATTTTACAGATGACCCAGGCGGCATCGAAGACCTTGCTGGAGAACGCCACTACCGAAGTTGTGGCCAAAGTGTTCGCCCAATATGCACAGAAACACTGTCCCCAAAAGTAGTAGCAGTAGTCCTCTTGCCGGGGTTGAGGGGCTTCATCATTCATGTAAAGAATTGAGCGGAGAACCAACTCTGAGTAAGATACCAATCCCCCTCCTCTACTTTCGAGGTGGGCATGCTTTCATCCCTTCGAGCAAACTCCTCTCGTTGACTACTTACAGCTACCAAAGTCTAGACTCACTCACTGGTGCCACAACCCTTAGGAGGAGCAGGGAGTCAGTGCCTTTCTCTAGACGTTGCTCTTTGAAGATGCAGTCATTTCTATCTAGTGCTTTTGGCAGAGGCACTACCCCCTTGGACAAAGATAGCCAACCTGCCGGAGTTCAATGGTATGGTGCATTTGGACAATTTTTGGGTAAGAATAAAGCTTTACGACCTGAGTGAACTGGTATGTGGCAAAGTGTTCTATACTACACTCATCAAGCATGCTCTAATGTGGTTGAACCAAATGCTAGCTAGATTCATCATGGACTAAGAGCAATCGATGTAGTGCTTCATCTAGAACTTTTCCATCAATTGTAGATACCAAATATGGTGGCGTATTTATTCATCACCAATCAGAAAGACGAGGAGTCTTTGAGGAACTACCTCAACTACTTTGTTTAGGCGGTATATGAGATCTCTTATACAATGTTCGAAAAACCAAACCATTTGTTGAGCCTAAAAACTTGGCAATTCAAGGTTTGCTGATTCAACTATTGGTTGGACCATAATTGAACCGCAATTGAACCGTGACATCGTAATTATATAATATATATATATATTATATTTTATATATTACTTAAAAGTTAATAAAACACCAAACATAAAACATAAAGATCCTAAATTATATTGTTAAACTTCATAAGTTAGAATTTCTTGGAAGACATAGTCAAGAGCACATGAGTTGGTTAAGGGACTAAGGGTTTCTATCTTCTAGTTGTACTTCAAAATTAGAATGATAGATTTAATTTGGGGCTTTTGTTTTGTAGATTTGTTTGAGTATTTTAGGCTTTTAGCTTTTCAAGATTTATGCTAGCCTGGGAGGTTTGTACATTAGGCAAAAAAAAACTCAAAACAAGTGTGAATATGCCAAAAATTAAAGAAAAGGAAAGAAATGAACCGGTCCGATTTGAATAAACCCAGAATGGTTCAACGGATCAAACTTTCTGACCGCCGATTCAGATAGTTTTCAGAAAATAGGACTATTTTATTTATTGATTTTTACTGAAAATTAGACTGGTTCATAGGCAGTTGACGGTTCAATTGGTATGCCATTAGGGGTATTAAAAAAAAATCAAAACCAATCGAACTGATCAAAAATTAAAAAAATCGAATCGAATTAGGTCTGGTTCGATTTTTGGTTTTTCATTTAAAAAAAATTGATTTTTGGTTTGGTTCATTTTTTTATTCGATTAACCGAAATCAAACCGAAAAACCAAAAAAACCAGTTGATTGAACCGAAAAAACCAAAATCATTTTTTATTTTTTTTATTTGTTTATATATAAAATTTTATTATTCTATTGGTACTAGTTTTAGTTTTATTTCACATTTTTTATTAAATTTTTAAGTCTAAGATAAATAAATATAAATTTTCAAATAATGTAAATGTTAATGTATTTTTAAATTTTGGGGATAAATAAAAGGAAATTTTTTGATAAGGTGAAATAACTGAGAAAAAAAGAAGTAAATAATATATCAAAATAGTTATTAAAAATCCTATGTTTTATAAATAATATATTTATTAATATATGACATATAAACACATGAATAGTTATGCTACAAAGAGAAAAAAAATGATATTTTTTCTAAACTCAAACGGTACAATTGCAATTTTTTTTTATTATACGAACTAATACACATTATATATAAAAAAAATAGATGATTATGATTTAAACAGCAAAAAATGTTATATTAAAAGAAAATTAATTATAAGGTATGTTGATGAGCAAAATTGAAATTTCAACTTAAATTGAAAACTCAGGGGTAAGGGATTGAATCATAATCGAATATTCCTATGGTAGTACTAATACTATATTGCATCTACTGACCAATAAAGATTTTATCTATATTATTATAAAAACAAAGACCGTTTTGGGTCTAAAATAGACCTGTCTGGAAAAATCATGAATAACATAATCGGGTGAGTCATAAGGACTCAGTGAGGGGTAGGGCAGAATAAACACATGAATCTGTCAGAAAATAGTAATTCAACAGAATAACAATTGGCATGATAATACAAAAAAAACACAAATATGCCAGAGTAAAGATATTAACAGATTTCAAGCTACGAGTAAGTAATAGATCGGGAGTAGTTACTATCAGCTCGAACAACCCAGCCATCTCAATCGGTTTACTACAGGAGGTTTCACCATCAGCTAACTCAACCGATTTACTATGGGAGGTATCTCTGTCGGCTTGTTCGATCCAGACATCAGCCTAATCTAAATCAGGAAAATGACACCATCCTTATTGCTCTTTGGTCAAAGTACAAATGGAGCAAAACAAACCCAAACATCATATGCAATCCAAATAAATCAAAGCATAGCATGCATATCAGATTCCTCATCCCTCCGTAATAGTACAATAATCCAAGCATGACAACTCGACAGTACTAGTCATCCAAGCATGACAGCTCAGTAGTAATAATAATCCAAGCACTCCGCTGGGATTGGCACTCGGCCCAAAAGTTTCCCATATATGTATCTTTTGATACAACCAATGAATAATTTTCCGACAAGGCCACACAACACTCTACAGAATGCAACAAGTATGCCAGCAAGGTAAAACAAATAATAACACAGAATGATTGAAACATGCCGACAAGGCAAATCAACGATATGCAAAATGAATTCAGATTGGACAATAACATATAAATAATGAATGTTCTTAGCGCCAGAATGGATACAATCAATTTTAACAAAAGTAAATCAAGGAAGTCAACTGATCAAAGATATTTAAGCAATTAAGGAAACAACCACTTCCCAGAAGAACTGATAGGTATATACAAGATAATTACTAAATCAGTAGACCCTTACAGAGGTATATTCATCGATTAACAGATAACAAACAAGATCTCAAATAATTCACGAATTTCAATAACTAAGATACAGTTACGAAATAAAAACAAGCTTAACCTTCATAGGGGTTTATCACAAACGACAGATAGGTATAATCAAGTGCCAGATTGGCAAACCCTCACAGAGGTATAATAAATACTGAGTAGGCTTATACAAAAAAAGTACCAGAGCGGTGGATCCTTACCTCAAAAGCTTAAAAAATATAGTCACAGCTTACTAGTCCGCGGGACCCAGCTTTTCGGCACCTAACCAAAAGAATAGGTACATTGTCAAAATCCTCATTCAACCTAATAACCACAATTATACAAATAACGGTCTAAAATCGATAATTAATCGGCTAAATCGGTAGTTAAAGATTTGATCGATATTCTCGTTAAAGAATATGCTAATTGCGCTGGTAATATAGGAATACTTATGGGGTTCATGCTGGTCTCGATAAAGGAATATAACCAGGTCTTTAATTTACATAATTAACCTTGTAACGATATACCAAGTTAATAATAATAGTTTAATTATTCTTAATAACCCAATTTTACCACTTAGGTCTCAAATCCATAAATTAGGATCTAATTACTTAATAAACTCAATTATCCCAAAATTATCATATAATAATGCAAATTTGGGTCCACTAAGTTAATAAAAATACACATACATAACCTTTCTAAATTTCCATACATATCTTCCATGTCATCTTCTTCATTTGAACTCCAAGATACAAGAATTAGAAAGAATAACAATACTTCCAAATCTTTACCCAAATCTTACTATCGGAGCCTCAAAACTATAAACCAACATCACCGCTAAAATCACCGCGACAAGGTAAGAATACTACCTCAGCACTGCCGCTGCGCTGCCACTATCGGAGATAATCACCACCGCCACCATTAGGCATATTTCAGTGAAAGCAAACCAATGCCTAAATTAATTTTCCCATCTGCCACCGATAAGCCTGTTAATTGGAGCTCCGATCAAACTGCACCACCATTCTCCGCCATGATCATTTCCTCCAATTTTTCCATTGTCGGCAATCTAAACTGGAAAGTGAATATGGCTATTCGCTCCTTGAGCTGAGCACTACAAGATCTACATTCCGGCCACTAGTTTCCATTACTGAAATCCTCCACTCCACTGCTTACCGCTGAAGCTCACTTCGGTCTTCAAATTCCTAACAGCTCGCTGGTGATCTTGAGTTGCATGTGGTACCGATGGGATCCTGAAGAGGTAGGGAAGATTTTGATTGGGTTGTTTAGGGAGTTTTTGTCTCCTCTGGAGAGTTCGCTGGAGGAAGAGAGGAGGGGCGCGTTGTGAGAAGGAGAGAAAAATGATGGTACTCGATGAAGAAATGAAGAAAATTAGGGGGGATGCTATATAAGGAACAACTTCTTGAAATCTCAGTTCGACCCCCAGAACTTTTGCCCAGATTCCAATTGACTCCTCTAGAAATCAATCTTCTTCCAATTCATCCCCAACTTAATGAGTGCTTCATTTTCACCAATTTGACCAAAAATATTTCTATGTAGACCCCCGAATTATTTAAAATATGGTCCAATTAAGTCTGCACAATTTGCAATTTGACCCCAATACTTCTCAAATCATAATTAATGAAATATTTCAAATAATATATTTCTAGGGATGTTACATAAGTGGTGCCACTTCTAGTATGATTGTGGACATTCCATTGAGGAGTGCAAACACTTAAAGGATGAGATTGAGAGGCTGATCCAGAAAGGACACCTCAAAGAATATGTGATGTAAAGGCCAAGTAGTTCCAAAAAGGGTCTAGGAGCTGGAGAAAGTGAAAATTGATGGCGGTAACCAGAGGATTGCTTAGAGCTTAAAGATAGCAGCATCAATGCACCCTGGAGAACCTACCAATGATTGGCATGATCTTTGTGATTTAAGAGGACTAGTTGGAAAGAACCCTGTAAATGCCAAAAAGGCCTTAGTGTGAGCAGCGAGACAGATGTAAGCTCATTCAGTGGATCCCATATTGCTAGTTTTTAAAGTGCATCCCTCGATGTCCAGCATCACATTTGGAAAAGATGGCATATGAGCCCAGATGAGTAGAATACAATGATGCGTTGGTAATCTCTACATCCTTTGCCAATATTTGAAGAAAATACTAGTAGATAGCGGCATCTCATCTGATATCCTTTTCCTTGACGCATTTCTCTAGCACGGAGTAGATAATACCCAGTTGCAGAAAATCAATATCCCTCTAGTGGGGTTCGTTAGAGACACTATAGAAGTACTAAGAGAAGTTACTTTGTTATCTCTCTTTGAGTACTCATCCCTAGTGAGTAACAAAGATGGTGAAGTTCCTAGGGGTCAAGACCTCATCGGCTTATAACATCATCCTGGGGAGACCTACCTTAAATTTGTTCCAAGCAGTGGTGTCGAAATATCATATGAAGTTAAAGTTTTCTACGTCGAGTGGAACTAGTGAAGTTGTCCGCAATATGTGTGCCACTAGAGAGTACTACACAAGTACATCAAAGAACATCAAAACTCCTATCTAAGTACCGATCAAGTAAAAGAGTTGCAAGACTGCATGAATAAAGACGACGGCAAAAGTTTGGCCCAAGAGCTGATGTCACGGTAATACTCATGCTAGGAATCACCCCCAGAATGGTAAAATGTGCCACCATTGATGCCCTTTTGTTTCCTTATGTTCCTTAGCCAATTAATGATTAGTAGTTAGAATTTACTTTACTTTTTGTTATGAAGTATTAATTCCTTTTGATTATAAGTTATTTCCTTAACAGTTGAATAAAGCCAACTTGTATTGGGACGATACTCTCTTTATGTCTATAATCTCTTGAATACTTTTTTTTCTTTTCACTATTGTCTCACACTATGTATTGTTGATACTTTGTATAATGAAGCTCACCAAAACACATTTGATTTCCCTTTTGCATAGATGGGGCTGTAAATAGATATTTGAAAATTCGTTTACCATTTACATTCATATCTTTTTATATAAAATTTATCTGCATTCGTTTAAGACAGATATTATCCGTATTCAATTAGTAGATATTCGACTATAAATAGATACAAATATGGTAAATGCGTATTCGATCCATTTAATATTTGTTCTGAATATATATTTATTAAATAATATATTATTTATAGTTTTCAAAAAAAATCTCATAATCCACATATGTATATATAAATCATAATTGAAGAATTGGGAAGAAAAAAGAATAAATTTAAAAAATATTATAACATCGAGAAAAAATTGAAGAATAAAGTTAATCAACATAATTATTGTTGGTTGACTTTATAATTAATATACCTAAATACCATTATTAATATTAATTAGTACTAATAATCAATTATAAAGTCAATAATTAATTATAAATTATGCTATTTGTTTGATTGCTTTCTTTTTAATGAAATTGTATTGTTCCTTCTATTAATTAAAAATATGTATTTGTTATAGGTTCATATATTCACGTATTTGAATATTTGTAAATAGAGATTTAAATAATTATCATCGAATATGAATACCAACAAAATAATTCGAATATGGATAAGTTTAATCAAATGTGAATGCATCTGAATAATTATAATCGAATATGATATATCCAAATTCGACTGATATCCAACATATATGAATTTGGATATCATTCTTAAATATCCATATTCAAATATTCAAAAAGTTAAAATGATACAAATATGTAAATAGTGTATTTGATTTGTTTCGTATCCGTTTACACCCGACCCACTATATGGTTTTTAGGGGACTTTGGTAACTGCCTGCAAGCCAACATTGATCCTCCCTTGCACCATCTCCAAAGATAAGTGGTAGCACCCTTTATTTTTTAGCAGAAAACCCACTATAATGTCTCTTTGTGGTATATGGTAATTGCACATAAGCACATCGTAAATCTTCCCCTAGCATCGTCCTCAAAGGTAATTGGTAGCACCATTGATTTTTTTGGGCATAAATCCACTATATGATCCATCTGGGGGTATGTAGTAGCTGCACATTAGCCATCATAAATCTTTCCCAACACCATCCCAAGGGGTAAATGGCAGCACCTCTTTTACAAATGAATATGATGTAAACTTACTATTCGGCTCCTACATAAGTATGTAGTAGTTATGTGTAAGCTACTATAAATCCTCTCTGGAGATAAGTGGCTAGACCTTAATGCCTTTGGATGAATCACACCTATACTGATTTAATTTAGCATAAACTGCTATTCGATTCCCGCAAAGTACGTGGTTTTTGCGTGTAAGCCCACTAAAAACTCTTCCTCGGAGTTAAGTTGCGGCATCCTAATAACACCAAATGAATTTACTCTAACATTTGAACTAATTTGGTTTAAACCTAATATGCATCTCCCTTGATAGTCTGCAATTGCCACGTATACGCCTACTGTGAGGCCTCTCAGGAGGTAGATGGCTGCACCACCGAAATCAACTATCAAACCCTTCTGAGGACATGTGGCCAACACACCACACATCATTACAACATTCAACATATAATGATAAGACCTCTTGAGTGAGGTTCGCACTTGGATATCATCATGATACTTAACATTAGTGATAAAACCTCATGAATAAGGCTCACTTTCGAACTCTGTTACAAGACTTGATTTTCACAATGAGACTCCCAAACGAGGCTCGTCGTGAAGTGCCATATTACTATATTTTCACAAGAAGACCTCACCAGTGAGGTGCATAATTAAATTTGATAAATTACTAAGTGTTGCGATCAGACCTCACCAGCGAGGCATTCAATTAAATTTGATTTAGATGTTTAAGTGTTGTGATGAGATCTCCTTAATAAAGCTCGTGCGTACTATTGCATGCTCTTCATGCAACATGATGATCTTCCTCCAGGGGACTTGCGATAAAACTTAATGAAAAAAGGCTTAATGCCCCACTCATGTGCCCTTGCTATATGTTAATTGCACATTAATAATTTAACACTTGAAAGTCATGTATTTGGCTAAGTGTATAAACAATAATGAATGAGCAAAAAACTTTCTTAAGCCAAAAAGGGAATAAACATTCATAAAATCAAAAAATACAAAAAAGAATTCAACCAACACTTAGCCTCAAAAAGAAAAATAGAACAAAAAATGAGGTAAGAAACTACTTATGTAGAAGAAAAATGCTTAGTCTTAAACACAAGAAAAAATAGAAATATCTATCTACTACTGTAAATCTAAAACACCTATCTACTCCTGCTAAACTGCATTAGCAGGATCCTCTACCATGGCATCCCCGCATCACTGGTGCCCCTCAAAACTCTCCAATATAAAGATTAACTATGATGTTGTGTTTTACCATCAACAAATATTTGGTTGGGTAGCGCCTAGCCTCACTCACATGTAACGACAGCCCTGAATGTGGTCATTGATTTCTTTTTCCTTTCTCTTAATTGCTTTAAAGTACTCATTAGATATATTGAGTTCTTTAACTGCATCCTCGTGAGTAGCAGGATAAGCATATGCTTTCTGGTCTTCACCTCCTTTGCATATCGTGCCTTCAGTTGCTAATGCTCATTTAGCCGCTTCGAGAACTCCTCGTCATTTTGGCAGTGCTCCTAAGTTGATTAGGTCTCTTCCCTTCCTTCGCTCAGTGTGACACATGCACGACCAAGTTTCAATACTGCATTCAAAAAGATACAAGGCATGATGATCAAAGACTTACACTTGATTATGAGAACAACTAGTATGTAGAATAAACTAATGTTGAAACAAACATATTGTCGAGCAAAGCTCCCAGTGACAAGCTCAATCAATTGGGAAGAAAAGTACACATCTAACTTCCCCTGATCGTACTCACTCACTCTATCTTGCAAGCTATCAATGCAAAAGATGGTCTTATCCACAACCCAATTGAGTTAATGTTGTATCTCTAGCATAAGCCATAATGAAAGTATCCTTTACCCTAGTATAAAATAGACAGGATGACTACAGACAAGTGCCTCTAGCAGCTGATCTACACACAAGCTTTTTGAAAGACTCAAAAATCACAACCTTAGGCTTTTTGCTTATACCAACCAGAACATACACCTCGCTTGACCACCGATATGGGAGGCTCGAACACTACTCAACTAATGATCCTTCTTACAATGCTGCTCTACTATGCGTCTCTCATGCACACCTCTCTCCGCCCTCCTAGCATAGATCCTCTCAAGTCAATCTTCTTTTCTGCTGAAACACAAAGTAGAAAAGAATAACATAAGTATATGCAAGAGGAATCAACATAAAGAAAAATAAGCTAACTACCTGCCAAAAACATGTAAGTCATATGAAATGGGTGCTTGAATAACCCTGCTTCCTCAATACTCTGGCAAAGGTCATGATGAACTTGACTTAGATGAACTAAGGACGGAGAACTACTACTCACGAGGGACACTGAAACCCTTGTCTTAAACAAAGAAATATCTTCTTCTAAGACCATTGCAAATAAGGAAACCCACTCAAAATCTTACTATTGAGTTTGGGGAAGATATAAAAAAAAATTGTTAGGTACCTTGCACACCTCAAACAAAGAATAGAAATTGTCTAAAGAGATTGGAAAACCAAGTTAGTTAAATACTATTAAAATCCTGTAAAATACGCAAAATAAGTAGGGATGAATCAACCTAGATCCACCCGTAACTTCTCATTACATCCAACAACAAAAGATCCAAGAGGGAGAAAATCCACTATTAAAATAACTATTGAACACAATGAAATACCTTTTGGGATATCACACCATGTTATCACTCGAAGAAGGAAGGAGAAAATTAAACTCTTCAAAGACATATATTCGACATTTCAAAATATCTAACTCCTTAGGAAGTAGTAAACAATGAGACTTGAACGAAACTACTATCAATTGTAGGAGGATTTATAGACTCCTCATAAGAAAACCCTCATTGAACCAACCTCAAGAAAGAAATAAAAGGTGCAGTTCTAACATTTAAACCTACAAATCTATAACAAGCAATAACTTAGCCAAAAGATAAAATTTATTTTTGAAGCCATCCTAAGAAAGGGCAATGTACCTCAATTAACACAAGTCACAACCCTAACAGACCACTATACTGGCCAAATCAATTAAACATTCAGCCTAAAACTAAGGTGTCTTAAAAACTCCATTTAAAACCCTTAAGTGCATCCCACCTTCTAAGAAGCTTCTCATTGCTACAAAAATGAGAGCTAAAGGATAGAAAAACCTGCGCTATAACTGTGATAAAATGTTTATCCCAAGACATAGGTGTAAATAGAGACAACTCTATTTGATGATGTTTAAAAAGGAAGAGATGGCTTACTAAGAAGAATCTGGTGAAGAAGAGTGTCCTGAGCAGGTATTAGTAGAAGATATAACTTTATCCTTGAACTCTATGATTGGTAGCACCAATGTAAATACATTAAGGATAAAAGGAAAATTTCAAGAAAAGGGCATGCATCTTCTTATTAATAATAGGTGTACTCATTGTCTTTTAGATGAGTACACTGCTTAAAGGGGGCACGTTGGAGTATAACACTCAAATGATGGTTAGGTGACTAATGGGAGTAAAATAATTAAGTAAAAAAAAATCTATTTAGACATTCCTTGGTGAACATGGGAGTATACCACTCCAATGATGGTTAGTGTAGCTAACAGGAATAAAATAATTAAGTAAAAAAAAAAAAAAACTCTATCTAGACATTTCTTGGAAAATCCAAGGACATTAATAATCTATCCCATGAGGGTAATCAAGCTGTCTAGCTATGACCTAGTGCTCAGGGGGATTGACTAAGGCAAAATAGTTCCATAGAATCAGACTACCAAAAATAAAGCTCATTTTGTCTAGAATGGTAAGAAGATCTCCTTGAAGGTCATAACTGAACAATTTGAGCTAAAACTGATTTCAGCTAAAGTCATGAACAAGTCTTTCAAGAATGGAGCACAAGGGATATGGGGAAACTCTTTTCAGTTTCTATCACACTAATACCATACACTAATCACAATGACAAGCTTGAAAAACTTCTAGCTTCCTATGAAGATGTATTTTCTGAATCCACTACCCTAATACTAAATAGAATTGTTGAGCACTAATTTAATGCCATTTCACCTTACAGTGAGAAATTAAAGTAATATAGTGATAGTAATAAAGAATGCCACTATAATATAATACTTAGTTGTAATTAATTAATAAATATTATAAAAATGGAATTTTATTGAAATTAGTAAAATAACTATATGCTAAAAGCATTTAACTAGGATCATTACTTTTTTCTCTGGAAAATATATCACTCATAATTTAGTTATGGTGTGACATGAAATAAATATCACTAAAATAGATAAAGTATATATAGTTATTAATAACTGTACAATTTACAAATTTAATCTTATTATAATATATTGATTAAATAGCTATTTAATATAATTTTAATGTATCAACTAAATTAACCGTATTTTTCAAGAAGTATAAAAAAGATAAGTTTTTGCCTTTTCTCCTCAACTATACATTATTTTTTCAAAAAAAATTTATCTCTAAATTTAACGCCTCAAACTTTTTCAAATATATTATTTAATGTAATAATTTTGAGCATATATTTAAATAATTGATAAAAATATGCTTTTAAAGCATAAAAATGTAATAATATTTTTGAATATTTAAAATGGACATTTGGTGGGTAGCCTGATGGTTTCCTTATATCTTTTCAAGTAAAATGTTGTAGGTTCGAGTTTTATATATAGCAATTGGAGCATGTTGGAGTCTCGTATATGGGATGTTGGGGGGAAATTAAGATCTCACTCAAAAGAATCTTTTTTTTGCCATTTAATTTAGCATGTTATTTAATTAATTTTTATTGCATGTTAGTATGCCATTTAAAGGAATCTTTGTGACATTTTAATATCACTATGTGCATTTTTTGTGGCATATTAGTATGTCATTTAAAAGTATTTTTATGATGTTTTAACGTGTCAGTTATTGTATTTTTAATGGTATGTTACCTTGTCATGTAAAGGAACTTTTGGAACATTTTAACTTGCCACTACATGCAATTTGTAGTGGAATATTAGCATGTGATTTAAAATAATTTTTAAAGGCACTTTGACATTTTATTTAATGCATTTTTCATCATATTTTAACTTGTTGTTTGATGCAATTTTTGTTGCATTTTATTAATGCCAAAAAAAATATAATTTAGTGATATTTATAACTTTAGCGACACTACTATAAGTGGCACTTTTATAATATATTATTAAATATAAAATTACCACTATAATATTAGTTAAGTGGCATTTTTCAGCATCTTTAATGCTTAATTTTGTTTGTAGTGAATCAAGACAATCCAACTTCTAAAAAAAAAAAAATCTAAATTTTGCACAAGGAAAAAAATGAAATTATGCAGACAGGATAGGACAGAGAAAGAATTTTCAAATATTAGAGATCAAGTCTACCTAAAGTCGCATCTTATAAGCAAACTAACATAACAATATGCAGGAATCTTGAATTAGCTCCTTCCTCTATGAACCATACACTATCATAGGAAAAGATTGGAGTAGTTGCCTATAGATTAGAGTTACTCAGAAGAAGTCTCATCCACCCAATTTTCCATGTATCATTGCTAAAAAAAAAAAAGAGGAAAACAGGGTCCAAGCATGTCCCATCCTAGCAGTTAATTAATGATGCGGCTCAGGATGTTGGGTCTAGACCTCGAATCAATTTCCTAAATAGACCTTGCTCTTGATCTCGACCTCGACGCGGTTCATGCTCCGCACAAGTGATTTTGGGTCTCTGACTTAACAACAAGAGCACAAGCTAGGTTAGCTGAGATATCCCTCAACTAAGGCCCTTCAATGCCTAAATTAGTGGGTTGTTGAGGTGATCAAATGAGAACTCAAAAGTACGCTTAAGAACTCAAGTAAAAGATGAGTAAAGATAACATGACCTGGTACTATGTTATTTCCTTCTTTTATAGGTGTTGAACAATCCTTGTTTGTACGAATCAAGGTGGCGAATTACTGTGCATTAGAACCATGGTTGATCAATGGTCAGTGATCTGGGTCATGGCCCGGATCGAGTTGGGTTCCCTTGGGTCACGACCCAACCTGAATAAAACGACGCGGATCCTATCCTGCATAGGTATTTTGGCTAAAATTCAAGGGCAAAATAGTCTCTTCACTCTGTCTTCATTAATTATCATCATCAATTAAAATAGACAAGGAAAGGAATTTTAGTACTTATTCAATTAAAATAATAGGAGAACATATCGTACCTCAACATAATGTTTTCATGATTCAAATTTGGTCAATCAGGCATTCTCCACATAGGAGGAAGCTACTTGTTAACATATCTTGGACATATGAGAAAAATTTCCCCTTTTTAATCTTTGGGGACAAGGATCCCCTCAACAAAATATAACGTCCAATGAAGAAAAACTCTTTCTGAAGGAGGACTCAAGATCATATTAAGTGTTCCAAAACCTAGTCAGGGACAAGATGACTTAGATTTAGTCAAGCAAGTGAAATGCCAGCAAAAGGACACAACTCTGCAAGCAAACGACACAGTTTTATGGGAAAATTACATTTTTGATCTTATTAAACAAGGTGATTTGTACTTTTGATACCTAAGTAATTGGGGTCGACACTTATAGAATCAAAATCCTATTTTCTCAGCACATTTGGGATACCATTTAACTTTTCATAAATTTTTGGATCGAAATGACATTCACGTGCGAGACACTTTTATTTGCACAATTGCATAAAAGTCCTTAAAGTTTGGGTTATTTATATATAAATTCGAATAAATTACAACGAACACCATTAGCTTCATCTAACATTTTTTATTTCTAACATTCGTTAACAAATTTACAAACATCATTTGAAAATTTATATAAATTCAAAAAATTCCCTTCGAAAGTTGTTCCAATTATTTTTGAGACAAAAATACAGTTAAACCTATTTTTAATATTTTTTACACCACAGAAGTGTAATTTTAACATTGTTTAAATTACTCATAATAAATTTAAATGTATTTTATTATTAATAAAATTTCTTAAATATCAAATAATCTTTAAATTCAAGTTGAATTAAAAAATAAAAATTTTAAATCATTAACATATCTAAAGTAATTTAATCAAATTTAATTAAACTTATTTATAAGTTAAAAATAAAATAAGTAAAAATTTAAATCCATATCTTAATTAATATAATTTTATAATTTAACATCACATAGTCAATAATATTAAAATGATAAATATAATCTAAAATAATTTAATTAGATTGAACTGAATTTATTTATTAATTAAAAAGTAAAAAATAAAATAATTATTTATTAATTAAAAAATAAAAAATAAAAAATAAAATAAAAATCTATTATCTTAGATAACATAATTTCATAGTTTTGAATAACATATTTTATAAATTTCATTATTTTTGAATAACATACTTTATAATATTAAAATAATAAATATATCTAAAATAATTTAGTTACAATTAATTAAATTTATTAATTAATACAAATAAATAACTTAAAATAAAATAAAATCTAAAATAATATAGTTAATAATTCACATAATGTAAAAGATCAAGGATTCAAACCTAATAAACACTTGATATACGTGTGTATACATGAAAAAAATTAAATTTATTTATTAATCAAAATAAATAATTTAAAAATAAAAATAAAAAAAAACCAAATTTTTCGTCCTAACAATATAATTTTAACATTTTTAAATAAATAAATATTTCTAATCATTTTGGACAAAATAATTTAATGATGTTAAATAAATAAGATAAGTCAAAAAATTAATTTAAAGTAATTTGATTGCAATTTATTAATTAATAACAAATAAATAAGTAAAAGTTTATACATATATATATATATATTCTCCCCGCCCCCCCCCTAGGCCACAGCACGGTTGGCCAACAACCAGCGGCCGATCGGCTATGGCAAGCTACAACTGGCTGTTGAGTTGTATTTTTGTAACTTAATTCGTATAATTTTCCCTTACAATTAATAGTAAAAATGCTTAATTGTTAGATTTTAACTTTTATTTTATATTTTTTGAATCAAAATGAAGAGTCGAGCTAAATGCAGTTGGAAATCAAATAATTGACATGCTTGAATTTTAACTTTCATATTATATTTTTTGAATCAAAATGAAGATTCGAGCTAAATGCAGTTGGAAATCGAATAATTGACATGCTTGGAGCAAAAATCGCATTCTCGAGGAGAAGAGGAATGGAGGAAGGAAATAAATGCAGTTGGAAATCGAATAATTGACATGCTTGGAGCAAAAATCGCATTCTCGAGGAGTAGAGGAATGGAGGAAGGAAATAATTTGAGTGTAGACTTGTCTTGCTCTCCAAGACTATTCAAATTTAATTAGGAAGCATTCAACCTCTTTTGGCAATTGTACATTTTTGGAATGTTTCAATTTGTATTTCTTTAATTAAGAGAATTTAAAATTTCCTATTCTGGTAGGACTCTTAATTAGTTTCTTGATTGCATTAGGAGTAATATGCTATTTATATGGAAGTAGGAATCTTTCGTGGGAAGCTTTTTCATATCTTTTTATTCAGCATAGTTTATTTTCATGCGTTTTTCTCTCAAACATGAGTCGCTAAACTCTTATTCTAGCCTAAAGAATTATCGAAGTTTGGATTCATCAATATTTGTGAGATCTAAATAATTTGATTCGTATTTCTTCTTTCTTGTATTTATTTATCTTCTATTTTCATTACGAATATTCCGATTTATTGAATTTAGGGCCCAAATTTGATAGCTTAGAATATTTGTTTTGTCAATTAGAGTATTAAATTCGTAATTATTTAATTGTTCTAATGCTTGTGGCAAATAACATAGTTATGTGTAGGGATATGTATGATTTATGATATGCGGATAAATAATATAGTTTAAACAAACCCAGCTTATGTGTGTTTGTTGGCTAGGGTTGGGCCACTCTAATTTGTAATACTGTTGATAAATTAAATCCTAGGAGCATTTCTCTAGGATTGTTTATTGGCAAGGGAAATAACTAACGAGTTTTTCTTAGTTATCGAGATAGTAATGAGAGATTGGTTATTAGAGCATCCTGAATAACTATAACCAGTTTATTCAAGAAAAGGGGAATTTATATTTGCATCAATGATCAAATTTGTGAACCAAAGTGAGATTTTACCTTAGGCTAGATTTTATTCTCATTGATTTCTTATTTGATTTATTTTACTTTTAAAATTCTAAGTCTTTTGTTTTATAAGAATCCCCTTTCTTCTCTATTTTATTAATAAGTTTGAAAGAAATAAAATTTATCAGTCCCTGTGGAATACGACTTTACTTACCACTGATTACAAATCATATCTTTAGAGGAGGAATTTATTTTTGTTGGATTCGACACCCATCACTGACCAGACTTAGCCACTGGCCATGGCCAGCCTTGTAGGGTTGGGGGAGGGGGTATGTATTTTTATTTATATAATATTTATTTTACATATATATATATATTTATATATCAATATATAATGTTTTAAGTTGTCTTATAGAGGATTTTATGGTACTTATTTTCAGATTTTGATTATATATTTTTCAATTTTTTTAGTGAGGGTTGATTGAACATTTCACATTTTGTAGAAGTTTTTTTTTTTTTTAAATAAATCAAACTTCTAGGATTGTGAGGTGATTAATCTTTTTAAATTTAACAATTTTGGCCAAAAATTAACGGACGTTGGGCGGTGTTCCAGATGTATTAGAAAAAATAGAATTTTTGTTCTATAAATGTCGATCTCAATTCCTTAGGTACCAAACGTACAAATTCTCTTATCTAATAGGATAAAAAAAAAATACAATTTTCCTTAATTTTATTTAGTAATGAAGAAATGCCTACCATCCAGGAATACAAACAATCAACAGATTTCTCAACATCAATCTACAGAGCTAGGGAGGGCACTAATGACGCCTCACAAGATTAGAATCTGTAGCAGAGATTTGTTATTGGGTTTTCTCATTTTGTTTAGGATGTCTTTTATAAATATAAAGATGTGACATTGCTTTTTGAGAGAATGCAATGAGAATTTACTAGTTTTTCCTTCTATCTTCTTGCTCTGTTCTCCCTAATATCTTCCTATCCCCAACTTTCCTAGTTAATCCAATCAATTAATCTTTTACAGTCACTCACCCACTTTGTCTGTTTTTCACCTTCTCAACCATCGGGTAAGGATGTGGCGCTAAAGAAGGTAGCCAAGTTGAACTTCAAGCCGGTGCATATATTTTTGAAGGTAAACTGTTAGTTTCACTGTATTTTCTTTTAGGGGTGTAAGATGAGTCGCATGAGCTTTACGAGCTGCCTCGAATATAGCTCGACTAGAGCTTTGATTCAATTGTTTAAAAGCTTATGAGCCGGCTCGCAAGCTTTTTTATATTGTGAAATATTTTTTATATATTAATTAAATAATTATTATATATTAATAATTTATTTATTTTTATTTTTAAATATTTTCTATATATTAAATTAAATAACTATTTATATTATTATTTTATTTTTTATTTTTTAAATATTTTATACATAATATTAAATAATTATTATGTTTTAGTCATTAAATTTTATTGAACACAACTCGACTCATTTATTAAATAATATTAAATAATACTGAGCTCGCAAATTTGAGATCGAGTTCGAACCTACAAATTTTTTCTAGCTCAACTCGAGCTCAACTCATTTACACTTGTATTGACTTAAAATAGAAACAATTATAGATAGCTACTCCTATATGTAAATGTACATAAACCATCAATAAAAGGAATCGTTAACCTATAAAATGACCATCTCAGATTTTATTTTATCTAATTATGAATTCTTAATCTAGCTATCTCAAGTGGTAAATATAAAGATGATGAAGGAGACTGTTGATTTGCATGTGTTGGTGACAATTACATTTGAAAAACAATATTAAAAGAAAAAAAATAAAAAAAATTCTACGGGCTGCTGCATGAATTAAGGGTGTACATATCTCACCTAAATTCTTTATCTGCCCAAGTTGACCCAACCTACCTAAAAACCAATTGGTTTTAAATATTTTATTTTTAGTAGCAATTTAATTGTTCCGCAACCCAGTAGTATAGGGGTCTGGCGGCGGGTTTACAAAGTAAAACTCCCTTTATATTCGACAACATATTTACTTATATTATATAAATAATAATGAACCTTTTTTTTTTCTATATTACATACGTATGCATATTTTTTCTTCTCTTCTAATATCTTAAAGCTTGCCAAAATGTCAAATTCCTACGCACTCCCAACTCTTACGTATCTGAATTTTCTCTCATGCCTATATTTTTGTTGATAACACAGATTATAAACAACATATTATAAATAAATATAAGTTAGTTTATAATCATAGAGCATGTTTGTGAAACCAGTATTAGAAATATTTTTAGAAAATAGCAAATGATAGTACAGAAATTTCAATAATATGATTACAGTTCAGTTTAAACAAGCCAGAAATAAACCAACATCAAACAACCAGTTTGGAATATCAATAGAAATACAGAGATCAATATTTAAATATGTGAACTTATCTCAAAGTTCTGTATAGTAACAAAACTTAGACTGAATCACCAGGATATGGTTTGTCTTGAAGAAATTATCGTCCATACTAGTGTAAAGAGTTCACCGAAACTTCCTCTAGGATACGACAGTCCCAGAAGCCTTTTGATGCACTCCAAAAAGCTTCACCTCGACCACCACTCAGTTTTCAGAGAAGGATAAGCAACACTATATTTGTAAGACAAATATCAAAGGAAAGAAGAGATTTCGTTCTTGTGTTGTGTTATTCTGCCTACAATAGCAGATATATATAAGCATGAGGAAGGAGCTAACAGGATGTCTAGGTTCATTCTGGAACAGATGTAAAGGACATGTCCAGATTTATTCTGGACTAGATACAACGAACCAGTAACTTTAGAAATGTTTTTGGTAGTTTTTGTAACAGTCTCTTGACTTTTGAATTTTAAAATTCAAATTTTAAACAAAATTCCAGATAAAATTGGAATTTTCAGTAAAAATTAACTTGAGATAATTTTTCCAAACACCCACGCCCACGCTCGAGCCGGAACTGGGTCGGGGCGAGCAGCGGCGGCGTGCTCGTGTTGCACACCCTCATGAGTTCCTTAATTGAAACTTTTCCAAGCAGCAATACTTGAACAACATATAAGGTGTGTTCCTAATGGGAAAACTTCCAATGTGGGATAAGTAGCCTTGTATTAGATAAAGAGCCTTTTACACTCCCACTTATTCCTACGTATTTTGTCTCACAAGCAATGTGGGATTCCCTCACCTACATTGTCTTTTGTCTTTTTGTCTCCCCTTCCATGTTTACACAACACTTATGGATTCTAACCAAATTGGCATCTATCCATAAGTTTTAATCACTTCTTAAACATGTAATTAAACATAAATCCCAATTGATTTGATGCCAATTACAACAATCCCCCACAAATCCATAGTGTTGGACTAGCAGGATTACCGTAACTTGCTTTTAGTAATGGTACTTTCTAGTTTGAACCACCACCTAAGTTATCGAACTTATGCCACCACAGGGACAAACGGATCAAAGCTTTGAATTTGGCCCTTGGATGTGGCGGCAGCCATTGGTAACAATAAGCTATATGGCTATGTAGTGATCTTTAGGTTTGACACGTTAGGACCATGTGTCCGGATCCTATATCATGAATGTTTTTGAGGAATAACCCTTTTCCTCTAGTCGGGGCCAAATGACTTCATTCACTTAGTTGGGCATCTCCAGGGATGCACTGCTTGCGTCTCGTCAGTATGACTTGACCCCATTCAGAGTTAGAACTCTTATTTTACTAGCAGTTAACAACACCTTCCAGGTATGCTAGGGGACAGACTTAGATACTAAAGTATCAATCAAGTTTAGCTGCACTTTGTCACACTCAGTAGTTTGTTTATACCATATTGAGCCTTCCTTGTGGGATCTCTACTTGGTAGGTTGGGTTGCCAGTACAGATGCATCACTAGTGGGTTTTCAGTCCCATCCCTAGCTTGGATTTTTGGACTAAGGACAACTAAGTCCTTTGGTTAAAAGATCGGCCATGTTGTCTTTGGATCCAACAAAATCAATAGCCAAAACCCTATCAGACACAAGCTCCCTTATAGACTTTAGTCTAACATGGATGTGTCTCTTGGTTTTTTCATTATACTTTGAACTTCTTATCTTTGCAATTATGGTTTGACTATCACAATGCACATCAATTTTAAACAGAGGCATACTTACCATGGTAACTGGACCATCAACCCATGTAGCTACTCAGCCTCTGTTCCAGTTGTGTCCAAAGTACATAACTTTGCCTCAAATTTGGACCAATTTACCAAAGTCTGTTTAGTAGACTTCTAGGAGATAGCACCTCCACCCAAGGTAAATACATACCCTGTACACCCATTACTATCGGAGTTTTGGCTAAATCCTTCAAGTACTGTAGGGAATTTGCCATAATGTAGAGCAAGTGATGTTGTGCCTTTAAGATACTGAAGTACCCCATCCAAAACCTCCGAATGGGTTCTATTAGGACAACTTGTACACCTCGCCAGCTTTGAGACTGTGAATGAAATATCTGGTCTTGAGCCATTTGCAATATACTGCAAGCTCCCAATAATATGAGAGTATCTCAATTGAGACACAGGAATACCACTTTCATTCTTGAAAAGAGTCACATAAGGATCATATGGTGTCTTAGCAATTCTACAATCCTTATAGCCAAAATTCTCAGTACTCTTCTCAACATAATGAGATTAAGAAATAGCTATACCCTTAGTTGACCGAGTTAACTTAAGTCCAAGAATCACAGTAGCTTCACCCATATCCTTCATTTCAAACTTGCTTTTCAAGTATGATTTTGTCTCATTGATAATCTCAATGGTAGAATCAATCAATAAAATATCATCTACGTATAAGCATAAAACAATACAATCATCACCTTTAACCTTATAATAAGCGCACTTATCAAAATCATTTATGCTGAAACCAAATGATAAAATAGTTTTATCAAATTTTTCATGCCACTGTTTAGGCGCTTGTTTCAATCTATTGAGGGATTTAACAAGCTTACAGACCTTTTGCTCATCACTAGGAGCTATAAATCCCTCAGGCTGATCCATATAAATCTTTTCCTCAAAATCACCATACAGAAAGGTTGTTTTCACATCCATTTGGTGAATCGAGAAACCATATACAGAAGCTAGTGCTTTAAGCACCTGGATCGTAGTTAACCGAGCAACCAGGGAATATGTATCGAAGAAGTCTATTCCCTCTTTTTGTCTAAAGCTTTTGACAACTAATCTGGCCTTAAACTTATCTATGGTTATATCAGATTTAAGTTTCTTTTTAAAGATCTATTTGCATCCAATCGTAGTACACCCCGGAGGCAGATCAACTAATTCCCATGTCCCATTAGAGACAATGGAATCTATCTCACTTTTGATAGCTATCTTTTAATGCTTAGCTTCAGATAAATCCATAGCATCCTTGAAGGTCATAGGATCATCCTCGATATTGTAAGTAATGAAATCACTTCCAAAAGCCTTGACGATCCTAGCTCTCTTACTCCGTCTAGGTTCATTTAGTTCTTTAGCTCCAATGGATGCTGAACTAGAACTACTTGAATTTACCCCCATATTTGAAAATTGTTCCACATGTTCAGGAATAGAAGTCGATGTAAGAGCTGAATCTAAAGAAACATCATGAGGTATTCCAGTTTTAATTGGAAACACGTCCTCAAAAAATGTGGCATCATGAAATTCCACTATTATGTTAACCTCTATGCATGGAATTTAGGACTTAATTACCAAAAATCTTAATGCATAGCTTGTTTCCATATATCCCAAGAAGACTGCATCAACAGTTTTAGGACCAAGATTTTTCCTCTTGTGTTCTAGGGCTAGAACTTTTGCAAGACAACCCCGCACTCGAAAGTACTTTAAGTTAAGTTTTCTACCTTTCTAGAATTCAATTGGAGTGCACTCTTTATGTTTCATAGGGAATCTGTTCAGAATATGGCAAGCTGTATTCAAAGCCTGTCCCCACATATATTTAGGCAGTCCGAAATTTAAAAGTAGACTGTTGATCATGTCTTTAAAGATTCTATTCTTTCCTTCTGCTACCCCACTGGATGATGGAGAGTAAGGACTCCTTCATGAATAATACTAAAATTTTGGCAATATTCATCAAAATGATTCAACTCATACTCTCCATCTCAATCTGATCTTAACCGCTTATGTTTCTTACCAGTTTGATTTTTAGCTTTGTTTTTGAAAATGATAAACTTTTCAAGTGCTTCATCTTTATGTCTTAACAAATAAACATAACAGTATCTACTGCAATCATCTATAAAGGAAATGAAGTATCTTTTCTAATCTTTTGTTAAGATCCCATTGAGCTCACAAATATCTGTGTGCACAAGCTCAAGTTTTTCAAAATTCCTTTCAATTGATTGCTAAGGTTTTCTTACTTGTTTAGCCTCAGCACATACTTGACATTTGTGACTACGTTTAATATCATGTTTAGGTATCAGATTTAAGTTCATCATGCATTTAATAGAACTAAAATTTAAATGACCTAAACGACTATACCATACATTAGAACTTTCAACAGTATTTAGCAAAGATTCAGAATGCGAAGTTTCATTGATTGAATCAGAATTTACATACTCGACTCTTAATTTAAATAAACCATCAGACAAATAACCTTTACCAATAAACAAACCAAAGTGCCGAATTACAACTTTATTAAACTTAAAAGTAAGCTCATAGCCTTCCCTAACTATTACAGAATTACTGATAATATTTCTCTGTGTAGTTGGGACATGATGCACTCTTAGTGGAGACAGTATACCCCGAAGAAAACTTCAGGTCCAGCATCCTATCCCAAGCACCTTGGCAGCACTAGAGTTCCCCATTGTTATAGATTTTCCATATACTGGCTAATAAGATACAAATAGCAAGTTATCAGCACACACGTGCACACTTGTCCCAGTATCTATTAACTAGTCAAAAGGTTCATAAATAGTACAAACTTCAGGTTTTAAAGTTATGTACCCATCAACGGTCGTCTCTGGAACTCTAACTTTGCTAGTCTCCCCAACAATCATGTTGGCCACTTGTGGGGGCAACTGAGTTGTGTTTAACTTTAGCTTTCTTAGATGGACAATCCTTAGCCTAATGGCCTACCTGCCCATAATTCTAGCATGGTTTTAGTTTTAGGTTTGCCTTTACTTATGGTCTTAAAGTTCGAGTTTATTTAGTTCATTTTATTGAACCTTTTTCTTCGCTTCAATAACCACATTTGCCTTAGGTTAGTGCTCAACCAGAACTCTATGAGTTTGATTTCGGTGTTCTTCCTCAATACTGATTGCAATCATGAGATCTTTCTTTTTTTATGCTAGAGTGTCATTCCAAATTCTCCCAAGACTTGGGAAATTTATCCAGTATGGACATGATCAAAAACTACTAAGGAAGTTTTATCTCAACATCAACAAGAGCATGGTCAAGGTTGATCAATTCATTTGTCTGTTCAGTTATGGACTTTCCCTCAATCATCTGATACTTCATGAACTTGAAAACAGAATACCTCTCGAACCCTTGCTCTTCAGTATTATATTTCCGATCCAACTCATCCTACAGCGACTTAGCGGTGTACAAGTCCAAGCAGTAAACATCGAAAAGAACATTTGAAAGTGATGACAAAATGATCCCTTAACCTATACTGATCTTTCTCAATCTACCTATACTGATCTTTCTCAATCTACTCAGCTATTTCAGCTGATTTGGGGTTAGTATCAGTTGGTTCAGGTCTAGTCATTGAAATTACTGACCTTTCATTGTGAACTAGATTTTCATTCGTTGTTGCCAATGTTTGAAAAATTAGCCCCCAAACTTTTCTAGCAAGCCAGAAAGGTCAACTTTAGAGGACAACAATGAACCAGCACCATAACCACTTACAGATGAAGAAGCCATTTTCACAGTTTAATGAACATTTAAATAGATAATTTCTTCAAGATTGCTGATAACACATATTATAAACAGCAGATTATAAAGAAATATAAGTATTAGAAATATAAAGAAATATAAGTTTATAATCACATAGCAGTGTTTGTGAAATCCGCATTAGAAATATTTATAAAAAATAGCAAATGATAGTACACAAATTCCAATAATATGATTGCAGTTCAGTTTAAACAAGCCAATAATAAACCAACAGCAAACAACCAGTTTGGAATATCAATAGAAATACAGAGATCAATATTTAAAAATGTGAACTTATCTCAAAGTTTTGTATAGTAACAGAACTTAGACCGAATCCCCAGAATATGGTTTGCCTTGAAGAAATTATCGCCTCTATCAGTGCAAGTAGTTCAGCGAAACTTTCTCCATGATAAGACAATCTTAGAAGCCTTTTCGTGCACTCCAAAAAGCTTCACCTCAACCACCATTCAGTTTCCAGAAAAGGATAAGCAACATTATATTTTGTAAGACAGATATCAGAGAAAAGAAGAGATTTTGTTCTTGTGTTGTGTTATTCTGCATGCAATAGCAAGTATATATAGGTATGAGGGAGGAGCCAGTAGGATGTCTAGGTTCATTCTGAAGCAGATATAAAGGATAGTACAGATTCATTCTGGACCAGATACAATGAACTAGTAACTCTAGAAACGTTTCTAGTAGTTTCTGTAACAGCCTTTTGACTTTTGAATTTTAAAATTCAAAATTTAAACAAAATTCTAGATAAAATTGGAATTTTCAGTAAAAATATTAACTCGAGACAATTCGCCCAAACGCTTGCACCTACACCTGCACTGCGATAGGCGGACGACGGGGGTGGCACGCGCATGTGGGCACATCCTCATGAGTCCTTTAATTGATATTTTACCAAGTATCAATACTTGAACCACATAAGGTGTATTCCCAACGGGAAAACTTCCAATGTGAGATAAGTGACTTTGTATCAGACAAAGAGCCTTTTATACTCCCACTTATTCCCCCATATTTTGTCTCACAAGCAATGTGGGATTCCCCCACATACATTACCTTTTGTCTTCTTGTCTTCCCCTTCATCTTTACACAACACTTTTGGATTCCAACCAAGTTGGCATCCATCCGTAAGTTTTAATTACTTTTTAAACATGTAATTAACATAAATCCCAATTGATTTGATGCCAATTACAACAATTTTCACATAATCATGACCAAATTAATTATTATCTCTTTAAATTATTTTCATGTGAATTCCTCAACCATGTAGACAATTCTTTAAGTGAGAAATGAAAATGATTTTTTTTTTTGGTTTGAGTTTATCTATTGAGAGAAGTAAAGAATATGATTCTTTCATTCCTTATATATATATATATATATATATATATGGGTTAATTTCCGTTGGAGTTTCAGAACTAATGCAGTTGTTGTGGGGATGTGGTTCCTTAATTTGAGAATAACTTTTCTAAATTGTTTTTAAAAACCATTGTCTGATGGCTTGATTATCAATCTGTTTTCACAAGCACTGTTTATGAAATTTTTTTTTCCTTCCCAATAAACACCTCACCAACCAAAGCTGTTGATGTACTCGTTGAATTAGCTGTAAATCGTATTGACAAATTTTCTTTTCACAAAAAATATTTTTTTATTCTAGTTTCTGCTGCCATGTTTTTTGATAGAATTTTATTGTTCACGCAGAAAAATCTTATCTATTATTTAGAAAAGTTTTAATTATTAAATTATCCTATTTGCTTCAAGAAATTTGCTATGTTCTTGTATTGTTCCTTTTATTTACATATGGAGAATCAAGCAAATAATGTCTAATTTGAAAAGTCCGATTCAGAGGGTGTTTGGGTGAGCTTATAAGTTTTTCAAACTATTTATGAAATGTTTAAGAGTAATTATAAGATGATAAAAAGTATTTAGTAAATTTTTTTAAAAAGAAACTTATAGTATCCTAAAATAAGATGTTAAAATCTTATAACCTCTTTTAAAAAAGTAATGAGACCCTAACTTATTTGTAAAATCTTGACTAGAAATGCAAACGAATCGAGCTAGCTCGTTGAAAATTATTCGAGCTCGAGCCAAGCTCAAGCCAAATTCGTGTAAAGTTCGAGTCGAGCTCGAGTCAAATAATTCTTGTTTGTATGTTTGCAAGTTGGCTCGGGAGCCTATTAATTCTTTTAAAAAATAATATTTATATATAAAAATATTATAATAATACATTAATTTTTTATATATTATAAAATAATTTCACATTTCGTGCTCGAGCCCAAACTCGAACATATAACTTGATCACAAGGTCGAGCTTAATGAGTCGAGTCGAGTCGAACCTAAACAAGGGCTCGGGTCGAAGCTCGATTCCTGAGCTCATCAAGCTCAAGATCGAGCTCGATTCATTTGATTCGACTCGAGCTCAAGTCCAAAAAAATGGTCAATGCTCTACTCTACTCGGTTCGTTTATATCCCTAATCTTAACAAGTTCCTTTATTTTTAACTATTTTAATTACAAAATTATTATTACTAACATCTTTTAAACTCTAAAATCATATTTTATCCAAATTTTTCAACATTTTATTTTAAAAATTAAATAAGATCTAATATCTTATAAGGTCAAAATATATATTATAAAATATGAGAACTTATAAGATGTTTTAAATAAGGTTAGCCAAACATCCTCTTGGTAGTGTAGAAACTAAGCACATCAGCTGTTAAACAATGTGAAACCTAATACTGTCCATGTGAAAATGGAATGCTAATACTTGTACGAGAAGAAAAAGAGCTGCACTAAAGAATATGATTTCCTCTAACGACAAAAGTGTAGAATGTCCACCTATTTAATGTACGTAGAAGTTGCTGTAAAGTTTGAAAAGCTTTTGAGAGACTTAATGAAGATGACTCAAGTTATGGAATGTATTTAGTTTTAGGTGAAAAGGATTATGATAAAGATGAAGAGGCCGAGATCACTGAGAAAGATAAAGGGAAAGAGGGAAATGAAAATAATGGGAAAGGGGAAAAAAAAAAGACAATATATTTTATGGGCCACTTGATGAAGAATATTGGTATGTTGCTAGGTCTTTTATAAAGTTTTTGAAACTTTTCAACGATGTAACCTTGCAGTTTCAGGGTCATTGCATGTCACATGTAATCTGTTTTTTTCTTAAACTTATGGGTATTAAAACTAGATCTGAAGAATTTATACATAAGTATGAAAAAGTGTCTTCTAGCTGTGAAAATGCAAAAAGAGTTCGCTAAATATTGGGCAACTTTGATAAAATTAATTTGTTACATGCTGCCACTGTTACGTGTCCCAAGTCTTTTGTTCTTCTTGGCATCTATTATTTTGGCACAAATCTTTTTAGATGTTAAAAAGAAACAGCTCGAGAAGGCCTATCGGTGATAGAAATGGATTGTTCTGGGGTATATCAAGGTTCAATCCTTGGTTCATATTTCATCAACCAATCTTTCCAAATTCACATCTTTGTTGAAAAAACTTTTTTTATAATTCCTTACATAGGGATTCAGAAAATAACAGATCCCCACCTAATTGCTATGCTTAGTGTCTAACACGTTGGTTTTTTAGGGTTAAAATTAAAAAGAGACCAGTTTGATAGTACGAAAACCAACTGATCACTTAATATTATTTGGATATAAAGAACCCGGATCATGATACAAATTGAGGTTTAATTTGTGAGATTCTATATGGATCAAGTATACGAAAATGATAGTATGTTGTCTGGTTTCTTGGAAGAGCACGTTAAAAATACATTGGTTCGCTTGCACGATTGTTATAAACAATGTGATCCAGGTTACAATGCTGAGAATGTACCTTCAAGCTCAAATCAATCTTCCATTGATGCCATGAACATTGATTAGAATATATGTGGATACAAATATGTTTTTGGCCTTTCAATTTGCATAATATTTGGAGGAAAATGAACGCATTGATACCCATTCAGAACTTACTAGGTCATTGGGAGAAAATTGTGAAAGAGATGTAAGAGCCTTTGATGCTTTGTTGTGGTGGAAGGATAATTCATTGAAGTGTCCTGTTCTCTCTGAAATAGTAAGATATGTTTTAGCTATTCCAATCTCTACAGTAGCTTTAGTGGATGCCTTCTTGATCCATACTGGAGTTAATTTAATCATGAAATAGCAGAAGCTCTTGTATGTTGACAAAATTGGTTAGGTCCAAAGTCCATAATAATTGACATTCAAGAATCGATAAACGAAGGTAATGTGTTAGTAAAATAATTTTCACTATCTAAAGATCTAGAAAATTGCAATTGCATGTGTCATTTTATAGTAATTCTTGTAAGAAATAATTCAACCCATGATTCATACACCCATAAAATCATAACACTATATAATTAATTGATTCTTAAAACCTATTTGAGCCATGAGATTGATGATCAATAATTCTTGCAATTTCACGATTGATTTCTAAGTCCTTCTCTTCTTCTCATACAAACCAATTGACAACTTTAATAGAATAGTAATATCAAAATGTGGAGTAGAGAAGGGATCTAGCCACAATATATATATATATATGTATATTTAAAAGATAAAACCTCAGAGAGCCCTCCCATCACAAGCTTCTAAGATTATGCATTACACCAGCTGTCATACCAAGTCTATTAAGAAAAAGCCTTAACAATATTGGATCAAAATAATAAGCCCTATGAGTCATGTCTCATTAACGGTATTAATTTAGCCCATCTTCATTTTATTAGAAAATAAATCCAATTAATAGAAGTTCAAATATTGGATTAAAATTCCTACATTCTCCCACTTGGACAAATATTTATTGTAACTTTAAAATAAAATAAAAGCTAAAGTTTGAGAAAACGACTCTCGGGCTAAATTACAAAAAGAATTTGACTGTGGCCACAATTTAAAGAAAAGAAATACAGTAATAAGAAAAGACTATTAACACAATCCAATCCAGTAAAAATTACTAATATTGGATCATGGTGGTGATTGCATTTTCATCAACACAAGACCTTTCGTGGTCATGTATACTAGCAATTCCATTGACATGGATTCAGACATGGTGGTGTAGCCAGAAATAGAAACTAAACATGACCCAAGTACTTATGATATTTCATTGTTGGTCCTCCAATTTTCTTGTAATACGTGTATTTTTAGAACTATATGGAATCCTAAGAAAATTTGATTTTTTTATAAGATATACATGGGCCTCTTAAGCAATAGAAAACCCTAAGAAAATTCATGTTTTTTTTGTAAGACATGGATTTCTGAACCAATATGACATTGCAAGAAAATCCGACTTCAAAAGAAGCCATGCA
This sequence comes from Jacaranda mimosifolia, assembly GCA_018894105.1. Lineage (NCBI taxonomy): Eukaryota > Viridiplantae > Streptophyta > Magnoliopsida > Lamiales > Bignoniaceae > Jacaranda > Jacaranda mimosifolia. The sequence goes on from CM032129.1 coordinate 24,727,459, forward strand.
TGCCTCGTTCAATACTAAAATGCAATATGATGTCATTTATGAGACATACCTAACTCTCAAGATCAACACCTAATCTCAAGATAAATATCAAGCGAGATATAACCACAAAATTAATGTGCACACAATTATAACAAATATATTAACAATTGAAAAAGAATTTTGCATTAAATAAAAGCCCAATAAAGCAAATGGTTCGATGTAACAAATTTAGTAAAGAAGCATATCTCATTTAACCCAATACATCAAAAGACTCAATTACACTCATGTGTTCGAAATGTCTTTTGAAAATAATAGGTCTCAGTCCCTTGGTTAAAAGATTTGTAAGCATAGAGTTGGTATCAATATACTCTATCATAATGGTATTATGTTTAACCATGTCTCTCAAAATGAGATATTTAAGCTCTATATATTGAGATGCATTTGAGGACTTATTATTCCTTAAGAAAGGACACAACATCAACATTATCGTAATAAATCCTCAATAGTCCTAGAAATTGAATCAACAACTAAAAGCCCTAAAATGAAGTTCTTTAGATTTTTCTCAAATATCTCAAACTTTCTTAAAAACCACTCAATGTTCTTATCTTAGATTAGAGGGATAGCATCCAAGAACACCAACAACAAGGTTATACAGGCCTAGTGCAAACTTGTACATACATCAGAATGCCAACAACATTGGAGTAAGGAATATTTTTTATCGACTCTTACTCAATTTTTCTTTTTCTTTTTTAATCCTAGGCGTTGTGCAATGCTAAGTTTATCACCTTTCATAATAGGCACATCACCAGGTTTACAATTCTACATGTTAAACCTAGCCAAAACATGATCAGTATGAGAAAGTCCTAACAAGCATCAAGTTCTATCACGGTGGATCTCAATTCCAAGAACAAAGGATGCTTCATATAGTCTTTCGACCTTAGGACAGATTAACTCCTACATATTATTCCCTTTCATTGAGTAAATTTCATCCTTCATAGCACAAAACACAAGTCTGATTGAGGACTAGACATAGCATTAGAATAGTTGATAGGACTAACATCATAATCACTTTCGAAGAGATACACATAGTGGTCATCAGGAATTGTAGGGCATCTCTCTCCAGTAGAACGTTTAGGAGGTATTTGATGGATATGATTTCGAGGTGGTTCAATATTCAAATCAACCTCCATATTAGCATTATGTATAGCTATTTGTTCATGAGGATCCTAAATTTCATATGTAGTGGGTAAGGAAAATATAACAAATTCAATCTGATCATCAGCAACTATAGGATGAGAACATTCACCCCTATTAAGTACATCATGCTCTAAGAACTTAGCTATCTAAAACTCAACTACTCGAGATCCAAGCAAAGGACATAAGAATTTATATCCTTTAGAATTATATTGATACCCAATGAAGTTACTATGAGTAGATCTCATATTAGTCTTTTTCTCAAAAGGGTTATAATAAACTCTAACCTTGCAGGACACATGAAAATGGTTTAAGCTAGGCTTCCTACTAACCTACAATTCAAAAGGTGTTTAGGAACTAATTTGGTAGGGACACAACTAAGAATATACATGGTAGTTTTTATGGCTTCACCCTAAATAAATTTAGGCAACTCACATCGACTCATCATGCTCCTCAACATTTTAGCTAAGATAAGATTACGTCTTTCAGCTACACCATTTTCCTCAAGACTCCCAAGCATAGTATATTGAGTAACAATTCCATATTCTTGTTAATATTTGTCAAATGGTCCCATATGTTGCCCAGTCTCATCATGTTTGCCCCCAATATAATCAACATAAAACTCCATATCTCTAAAGTTAAGACTAGGAAAAATGTCTTCTTTTATCCTATCTTTAGAAATATGGCTAAGATGCCTATAACACAATATGGAAGAATCATCGTTAGTTAGGGTCTTTTAGACATATTTTTTAATATTAAAGGAAGAAATAAATTTGATTAGTAGCCAAAGCCAACACATATAGGCTATTGGACAAAAAGATGATGATGATAATAATAATAATAATAATAATAATAATAATAATAATAATTTTAGTCCAACATAAAATTAACCTTTACTTTGTCAAAAGAGATATGGCAACCCAGATTGCCCAAAATAGAAACAGAAATAGAAATTAGGTTATGAGTGAAAGTTGGCACCTATAATGCACGGACACATCATAAGATCACTCCGAACAATGTCCAACACGTGTCGGACACCGACATGGCCCTGACACATATTTAGTGTTGATTTTTTTCACTTTACTTCAATATATATTTTATATTATATACATTAATATGATTAATAAATATTTATAGTAACTTATATATATAATTATATATACTATGATAATCGTGTGGTGCCGTGTCGTGTCCAAAAATTTTAAAATTTAATATGTCACTATGTCGATGTCGTGTCGTGTCTGTATTGTTGTGCCCGTATCCGAGCATCATAGGTTGGTACATAGAAAATATTTTCCAAAACAAGCTTAAAACCAGATTCTAAGTTCAATATGATTGTTCCTACGTACTCTACTACTGCTAGGGCTTCAATAGCTACTCCAATCTTAGACTCTTCTCTAATTGTCTTCCTTCTGTTTATGAACCCCTTGTAATGAAATGCAACATGGACATTTGCCCCACTATCAAGCCACCAAGAATTAATGGGAACATTAACTAAATTTGACTCAAAACAAACTAGGGCTAATGGATTACCTTCTTGCTTCTGCTTCTCTAACCAAGTTTGGAAATCAAGACACTCAAATCACTTATGGCTTGGTTTCTAACAAAAGTAACATTTCACTTCCTTTCTAGGATTATCTTTCTTAACTCCTAGATTTTGGGTCTAACCATTACCATGCATGTTAATATTCTAAGCCTTCCTATGACAACGATAATAAGGTTTCTTGGAGACCATGACAAGAAACAAGCAAGGTTGTCTATCCATTCTCCCTTTTAATTTTCTCTTCCACAAAGAAACATTTGGAAATAAGGTAAAGAATACTCCACGACTCATTTTGGGTGTTATTTTAATTTGACTACTTTCCATAGCCAAGGAGTTGAAAGCAGTGTGAACAATATAGTTATTAGGGAGAATAATATAAAGATCTTTGAGTATGGATTGGATGTAGACCATTTTCAAAATATATTCCCTAACCCTACCAGAGTTATTGTATTTCATACCTGTCAGATCACTCATTAGATTCCTGACCTCAAACTTATCAGATACTTGATATATTTGTCTTATTGCATGGAAAATTCCCTAGCATTATTGGTCTCAGGAAGTGCACTAACCAGATGCTCTCCAATAGACATTTTTCAAAGTTAGAAAACTTAAGAGGTTAGACCTCTCCTATTGAGCGTAAGCTCTTTTCTCAGCATCAGAAGCATTATCAGTAGGTTGGGGAGGCTTATCCTCTCGAAAAGCTATATCATTATCAGCTAATCACAGGGCAAACTCAATATCACACTTCCATCTTTTATAATTTCCACCATTCGATACTTCAATAGTAGCATTACCATTATTTAAATTCACAGTAACTGTCCAAAACAATAAGAATGCAACAAACCACATCAATAATAGGCAACTAACAAGAATAAGTTTAGAACAATAGAGCTTAATTCCTTGTAGAGTCCTCATGAGTCATGACAAACTCCCCTTTGGGCAGAGAATGCCACACACACAAGGTCTCTCATGTAAGAATAGTACAGAGATATACCAATTGTTGAAGAGTTGCCTCCTTTGGGAAACAAATCTTCTAAATTAATATATCCTCTTCAATATGTTTTGCACTAATAAAATCAATTATCACACATATCTAACCCTCTTTGGGCATGTAAAACTACATAATAATACCAACTCAAGATATGCATGCCACAAATTTTACAAGTGTCAATAAATAAAACATTTTAGTGTAACTGTTTATTTTAACCTATAAAATAAGCACATGACTGAGTTCAATAATTAATTTCTCAACTTGCACAGGTGCAATACGTATGCAAGACTCCCATAAAATTAAGCACTAGAACAATATGTACTTTGGGGAATTGCAAAGAAAATTTGCAGCATTCAAATTGTTTCATAATCTAATTTATTTAATTATTATGTATCCCCATATATATTTTTTATTTCTAAAAATGTCAATTAAGGTCTAAACCAAAAACGCATAATAAGACACTTTAATTGGTTTGACAAAATTCAATAAAAGAAAAAAATGTTAATTAAGTGACCAATGAATAATATGCCATAATTTTCAATAATGATGTAACTAACATATATACAATCCATAATCTGCAATAGTGGGAAACAATCTCTATATACAAACCATCTGTACACAAACTATGTATGAAATAATATCATGAAAGCTGATATATACACAAACTCACATATATAAATCATAGATGTCAATATAAAAATCAATTAACATAGATATATACATATACACAAAAGCCAACTAATAAACAAACCAATATACATACACAAAGACCATGCAACCTTGAACTTCACATAAACTAACCAATTAAAAAGGCAGTATTGAATGTCATTGCATAATCAAAATACTAAGGCCAAATACAAACCAAACCAAAAGGTTGAGCCCATTTGGTTTTATTTTCATTTCCATTATTTTCAAAATCTTGAAAAGTAGTTAGTGGAAATGAGTTGAAAATGAGTTTGTATTTGGATGAATTGTTGTAAAAGTAATTATTACATTGGGTTTAGTAGGTTGTAGGTGGAGAGAGATAGAGATAATAAAATAAAGATAGAAGATATATAAGTCATTAGGGAATGTGTTTTGAAAATAAAACTAAAACTGAAAATGATGTCGAGTGAAAATATATATAAAGTGGTGTGTTTCATTTTTGGAATAGTAGAAAATGTGGAAAGGGTTTTGAAAATAAAACCAAATGGGCACTAAGGTTCATTGCTTTGCATTTTCATTGCATCCCATTAAAATTAATACAATATTAAATTTATCCATCCCATGGGCCATGGCCACTTCCTATTCCAAGAATAGATTTATACATTATTCTCATAATTTTATTACTACCAAGCAAACGTAATTTAGCAAGTTTCAAATCCATAATTATCTTCAGGAATTCACTGGCCACACGCAACGCATGCAAAAGAAAAAGACCAATATTTTTCCTTATAACTTAGAAAGTTTAAAATCTCTGAAATTTAATCAACAAAATTAGATTTTGATCCATAGATATATGGTTCTAATACCAATTATAAGAAATAATTCTACCCAAGATTCATATAACCATGTATGGTATCAAAACACTATATAATTAAGAATCATATATAATTAATTCATTCTTAATGCTTGTTTGAGCCTCAAAATTGATGAACAATAATTTCTGCAATTTCACGATTGATTTCTAAGTTTTCCTCTCCTTCTCGCACAAGCCAAATGACATCTTTAAATGGGATAGCAATATTAAAATGTGGAGTGGAGGGGGGGATCTAGCTACAATATATATATACACACACATATATAAGATAAAACCTTAGAGAGCCCTCCCATCATGGGCTTCTTAGATTGGGCCTACACCAACTATTATACCAAGTCTGTTAAGAAAAGACCTTAATAATATTGTCTCAAAATAATAAGCCCTATGAGTCGTCTCATTAACCGTATTAATTTAGCCCATTTATTTTATTAGAAAACAAATCCAATTAATAGAAGTCCACATATTGGAATAAAATTCCAACAATTCTAACTTTCGTAATGTTTTACTCTTCTTGAACCTAGTTTTTTACATTAATTTTCTAATGATTTTAGACTTGTTTTGAGTCTTTTGACTTGAATTCTTATAGCTAGCCAAGTTTATTTGATTTTAGTTGAATGCAAGAGTGATGATGGATTCAGGGGATTTTTAATTACTACTAATTTTCTAGGTTCGTAATTAACCAAGAAAATTGGCTAAGTGTGCAACCAGGAGGACAAAGTTATCAAATAGCAGTTTTTTTTTTCTTGTCACGGTTTATTGTTAGGGAAGTGTTGAGAATATTGAAAGGAAGAACTCTATTGTGCAAATTTTGTTTGGGTTTCTAGTTTTGCATTCAACCATATATCATGTATGGCATGGCGTTTCATGAAGACTTGCTATTACCTCTAGGTTTCTAAGTTCGTTTTGCTTCAGCTGCTTAAGTGTTATCCTTATATATAACCATAATCTATAAATGGGAATGCGCATGGAAACAATGCCACGGTGCATGCCCCAAATTTTTATTTTTTTTCCTTCTCTATATATGCCAAACGATACTGTTTAGGACAGGTTGTGTTTCTGCATTGAAAGAATGAGGTCCATTTGCCATCAACTTTAAGTAAAGTAATCGAATTCGAGAATTCAATTGTGCTCTTAGTTTTGCATGTTGTATGTTTAACAATAAAATAGTGGGGCTAGTTTGAAAATCAGAAGAAGTGGATTTCATTTGCTTGAAAATCAAAAGAAGCCTGGTTCTTTTGCTCTGTTGGAAAAAAACACGTTTTTTTTTTCTTTTTTGGTTTATTTTCATTAGAGTAGCTTTGGTTCCTTGTGAGAAAAGATTTTAGAAGATTCAAGCTATAAGGAGAGGGAAGAAAATGGTCAGCAAAAATTAGGGTTTTAGGTAATGGGTGTTGTATGAATTCGCTAGATCTGCAGCCCGAGCTATCTTTTTTGGGTGGGGAAGACACTATGAAGCTGCTATTAGATTGGGCCGTAGAGTGTTTTTTGAATAAGGGTTTGGGTCAGCAGAGATTACGGATAGGTTTAGGAAATGGGAAATTAGAAGAAAAAAAAAAGGGGAGGGGGGATAAAAAATAGTTTGCCATCCAAACTATGCGTATTTTTACACTTTGCTAACTAAACTTTTTTATGTGATACTTTACTATCCAAACTATTTTTTTTTTCTAGCCTTACCATATACGAACAAATTTTGGTGGAATATTATGGAAAAACTTCATCACATCAATGCCAGGAGCCTCTTTTTTTAGGTATTATAGTCAAATCTTCTACTTTTATAGATATAATGATCATCTTCTTAGTGTAGCCTTGTTAAATCACAAAATGCAATAAACTTTTTTTAGTGTACGTTTAGGTGCATATCCCATGATAATTCAAGTTTAAATAGTTGTCTTTTAATATAGTGATAAAAAAATACCTTTAAAAAAGACTTCGGCTACTCTGGTAATGGAATACCATGAAATATTTTACCAAAATTGGTTCATGTATGGCAAGGTGAAAGAAAAAGTGTAGTTCAGATGGTAAAATGTCATGAAAAAAAAAAGTTTAGTTAGCAAAGTGTAAAATTGCGCATAGTCTAGATGGCAAAATATCTATATCCTAAAAAAAAAAAAAAAACACTGACAATCTTCTTTTTCTGGTGTGGTTGGTAGTATGGAATAAAGGAGCAAATCTTTGTATGCTTGAATTAAGTTGATGGCTATGATTTTTTTTCTCTGAAAACTGCATTGTGTGAATAGTGTTTGACAATTTTCAAACCATGTTTTGGTCCAGTTAACCTATTATAGTTTGGGAGGCTTGAAATTTTTTTTTTTCTCTGTTATTTGAGTTATCTTTCTCCTTTATTTCATTGTTGTTTGTTTTTGGCGTTTCTCTTCCACAAGGTCTGTTGCTTTAGATTTGTTCTTCTTCTTCTTTTTTTTTTTTTTTTATACATGTTGATTTTAAGTTCTTATGTATATTTAGTGTTTCGGTGTATGCTTTTGTTATTATTTGTTTTCTTTGTGTGTTGTTTATTTGTGGTTTCTATTGGTTTAGAATCAGATTCAGATTTTCTTGCCTGTTGTTTGAAGGATATTTCATTGGGTCTCCTATTACGATTTTGTGGTGTTTGTAGTTAGTATTATAGGTTCTGTTTATGTTTTTCTTTTGTATTTTAGTGTTCTTGCTATTTAGAGTTTCTTGCTTGTAGTTTGAGAGTTTCTTCCCTATAGGTTGAGGCCTATTTTGTTTCTTCATCTATTATTGGGGTCATTTTATTACAATTTTGGGTTGTTTGTAGTTAGTATTATAGGTTTTATGCATGTTTTTTTTATTGTATTGTAGTGTTCTTCTACTTTTGGCCTATATATGGGGTATGCTGCTATTTTTCGTTATGTTAAGCTAAGCTTTCTCATTGAATGCGTGTTTCAATAATTTTTAGAGAGGTTGGTGGTTAGTGTTTTAGGTTATTTTGGTCGTTTGGTTATGCTATACATTACTTGTGTTCTCTATTGATTTCCTTCTTTATTTTTTAATGTTTTTTTTTTTCATAATACTGTTAAGTAACTTGCACAATATTTTTGAAGTTTGGCTGCTATCTATCTTGCAGTAGGGATTGGCTTTGGGATCAGGTATTGTATTTATCTCTTTGTGCATTGTAGGTTCTAAATAAATCTACATTTGTATGAGCAGTAAATATTTTTAAAATTTGCTTCTAGAGGTTTGCTGCTATCTATCTTGCATGAGTGATTGGCTTTTGGATCAGGTATTGTGTGTGCCTGTTTGTGTATTTTGATTTTTGAATAAATATGCATTTGTATAAGTAGTAGAGTTCTTTGGAATGAAATGTGGCAGTGTTGTTCTTTATCAGTTAGCTTGAAGAGGTGGTAGTGGCCTTGTTTGATGATATAAGATATAGAATCTATATTAATGAAATTGAGGTTAAAAATAATGGTCAAACTTACTGCTTCAAGTTTCTCTTGTTTCATATTATGTGTTGCTTGGTTAGAATTCACTGAGTATATTTTGAATTTTTGTAATTAGGTTATATGGAGAAAAAGTTCTTTCATTTTTTAAATAGATTTCAAATTTTTGAATTGAATTTTTTATTCATGTTAAAAGGTTTTGGATTCCTTTTTAAAATACATTAATTTTTTTAATTGAAATTTCCGTTCATGTTAAGAGGTTTTGGAGGATTGTTAGATTGGTAAATTTTGTTCCTAGTTAGTGTTTGCCTCTTTTTATGTGTTTTTTTCAATAATATTTTATGACTACATGTATGTTAGGTAAATTATGAAGAGCTGGGTATATTTGTTTTATGTATTTATAGTTATTGTAAATTTTTTTCTATCTTTGCTGAATATTGTATACTTATTTTTTATGGATACAACAGGGTTTCCATTTTTTTTTCTATACTTTTATAAAATCTAAGCTTTATATGGGAATCTCACGCTTTTATATTTTTAGATTCACAGTTTTGCAAAGCTATGCCATTTGAAATGTAATTTTGATGGCTTGGCTCTTTTTCTTTTTCTTAATATCACATTGAAGTATACCAGCTTTCTTTTCGTGGAATTTGATTGCTTTCAACAATTATATAAGACATGATAATGATTATCGTAGCTTATATGCATAACTGAAATCTACAATCATGAAAATATTAAGTAAAGCTTTAGTATGTATATACATGTGTTGTTGATGTTTCCTTGTCAAATATTCCCATAAAGATAAAATGCAAAATCTTTTAATTATCTTTCATAGTAATGATTCGACTTTATGCCTAAATTATTAGTATTTTCTATATAATACTTAGAATATGATGAGTGTCTGCAAATTATTGATGTAGGACAATCCACTTGTTATTGTTGTTTGGAGCTTTGTCTTAGTTGGTTTGTGTTTTCAACAATTGACAGGAAGGCACGGTTAGAAAGGAAAGGAGATGGGACGCAAGGGATGTTGTGTCCCAAAATAATGTTCAATTGCTTGGGGTCAAACTAATTCTCTCTCAAAGTCTTTTGGCACTTTTGGATAAGATGTTAGGTTTTTTCTTGCAGCATTACGATACATGTGAGATTATAGCCGCAGTTGAACTTTAAGCTGATAAAAGTTATACACTTGGCTTTTTTTTTTATGAAATAGCGAAATAGATAACCATGCCAAATGGTGTAAGCCTACTATCTGGTGAGCAAGTTATGCTGCAAGCCAATGTGCGATCTAGTGGTATGCGTTTGAACTTCTTATAATCGATGGTTGATAGTTCTTTCTCTTAAATATTGCATCTGTATATTTTAGATTATATCGATGTGATTTTTAATGTTCAATTACTCTTTTAGTCCTCTAATGAATGCCATAATTCTATATACTACAAAATTTGGCAATGCCATGTTTACATGTTTTATATTCATCTTTATTTTATTCTTCCACTACCCGATTTAATTGAAATAGAAAAAAGAGAGATAAAGGGATATTTCCTATATTTTGATAAAAGTTTGTATATTTTCAAGTAACAAGGTCAGAGCTACAAGATAGATGTTGAGATGCTGAGCTATTTTACTAAATTGTTTATGTGTTAGAGAGTTCATTCGATATTAAGATGTTAAGAGGACTGTGAATGTTTTTATTTTAGAAACTGAAGTTACTTTATTTGACAGATGATCACAGTAATAGCATAGAAGTCCATTCTGATCTTAGCATTCGCTCTCTTTATTTGTTCCTGTCGTCTACCTTTTGATAGTTTGTTTATGCTATATGCCCTTCTGGTAGTTCAGTTTTTGGGGCCACTATTGGTGCTCCAATCATGGGTTAACTCCACTGCTAGGGCCACTGGCCTTAGTCTATCTACTCAGCTCCAAGGAATGAAGCACCTTTAGGAGAAGTCTCACTTTGTTTGGTTTGTCCAACTGTTAATGTTGGAGATGTCATAGGCAAAGGTGGCGTAATAATTTATCACTTGGAGAGATGCTACTTTGTTGCTGTATAGAATTTGCTCCAAATGCATTATCCTTTTTGGTGATATTTTGGCAGCTTGACATAAGAGATGACTTAAGGTTTAATCTACGGTTAACCCCAATATTGTATAATGCATTTTTCTTGGTAATTTGGTTTCCATATGTCTGCTACAAGTGGAGTGGTATTGTACGTAGTTTTGTCACTAGGAAAGTTACTGCTTATGATCAATCAGTAGCTTATGTTGTTCCAAGTTATAGTTTTACATATATTATAAAGAGATATTTTCGTTTTTGGATTTTGTTTTAATCATTTCAACTTGTAAAAGGTAAAAAGCACCATAGAGAAGTTTATTTGTTTACAGTTTTGAAGGTCAGTGATATTTATGCAAAATATAATCTAACTTAATATATTTATTACTAAATAACAAATATACAACTTTAGAAAATTGATTCATACTATATATTGTTAATCCCAAAAGAAATGATAAAAGAATAGAAAAACAATAAAGTTCAAAATTACAAAGATCCATGAAACAATCAAGCTAATAATAATCCTACTCCATTTTTAAAAGGATATTTTGAGCTTCTGTATCATGTCTAATTAGAAGGATAAACCACTGAGATCTAAAAATGCTCATATTGTTAATATTGATAAGGTGTTAGCCTTCTGTTGTAATAATTCGCATATTTCATTTTTTTTCCATCACTATTTGAATTGTTTGTCTATTGGTGTAAATTAGATAAAGCTTTATTCATTTGAGCGTCTGCTTTCATTACCTTACTATGATCGATTTGGATGAAAGTATAATTTTCCCTTACTATGCTAGGCATTTGAATCGCAAAAATTGTGTTTGCATTTATGTGTGTTTTTAAGTGCTTTTTAGAACTAAAATTTACATGAATGCAACATTTAAGGAGTGTTTAATATGGCCATTTAAAGGCTGGAAACTAATTGTCTTAGATTTCAGGGTTGTTAATTTAACTAGTCTACTAATTAAATATCTTATCATGAATTAGCATGTATAGATCAAGATTGTGTTTCTTTGTTCCACTGGTTTTGATGTGCTTACTTTCTTTTTTCCTTATCTTGGTGGCATCAATAGGCCCACGTTCATCTGCTGAAGTTTGTGAAATTGTCTCAAAAAATAATCTTAAATAACAACAAGACTGATGGATCAATAGATTTGACGACAGTAATGAAATTTAATAAGCTTTTGTAGTTTGAGAAAATCATGGAAATTCCATCATCTTCAAATGATGCAGTGTATGTCTGGCCGCCGTTGGATACTGTCAGCAAATGATCAAGGGATTCAAGAGATGTTGTATTTGTTGTTAAGTGAAGGAAAATTGCAAATTTAGTCCACCAACTATGGCCTCTTTCGATTTTTAGTCAATCGTGATATGGGGTTAGCACATTTGATCCATTATCTATAATTGTTTGCACATTTGGTACACTTTTTTTTTTTTGTAATTTTAGTCTTTTGGGTTGATTAATTTGAAATTGGGCCCCGCAAGTGTCCAATCAGCACAGATCAAGCTCCAATTTTGGGCGATTTGTGCCATTTGGCAACTAGAGTCCACGTCACCCAACTGGAAATGCCACGTGAAAAGAAAAAAAGAAAACTAAAAGCCCTAAAAAACAATAAAAGTTTTAAATTTTCAAACTTAATTAATAATTACAAAACGAAGAACGCCTAAAATCTACAAAACTAAAAACACTAATATAATCTGAAGAAATGCTAAATAATGCAAAACTCTTCAAAACACAAAATCAAAATCCTAGAATCAATAGGAAATAAATGAAATCGATAGCCAAGAGAGAAAAACCCTAGCCCAAGAATCACTTAAGATATTCCACAAAGAAACCCAAAATCTCACCAAAAAATCTCAAACTTTCACCAAGAAAACCCCAAATCTGAGCATAAAATAGTAAAATTGAGACAAAAAAACCCAAAACCCTAACAGATAGAAGTGAGCTTTCCCATTCACGGCGCTTCATTTGCGTTCGTGCTGCTTTGTTAGTATTTGTGGTGCCGTGGAGAAAATCTGAGCATAAAATAGTAAAATCAAGACAAAAAAAAACCTAAAATCCTAATAGATTGAGGTGAGCTTTCCCGTTCATGGTGCTTCGCTAGCATATGTGGTGCTGTGGAGAAAAATGCTGGAGTGCACGCTTAAAAAGATACATTTCCACCTCCTCCATATGGTATGTGTTTAAATACTCATTTTTTTGTGTTGTTTATGGATTTTTTCAAAGTTTATGGGACCACATGTTGGAATGCTTCATCTTTTGCTGTTTGTATTTGAATATTTAGGTACAGAGACCTATTTTGCTTTTATTATAGTTGAAAGCTGCCATGTTTCTATTGTTTATTACTTTTTCTGGGACCACACTTAATTTTTAACTATTTTCACTGTTGAATGTTTGAATATTGAATATTGAGTGGACTTCTATCATTATACATGAGGGCTTAATACTTTTGTCAATTTTTTAAAAGTGATAAATTGTTACTGTAATATTGTCAGTTTGTGGTCCCTGTCCTAGTAAGAAATGTTATGGGTTCGTGAACATACTTTCCGCAAATGTCAAAGCTGTTATTCATTCTTTTATTTTGGTCTTTTCTTGTGTACATGCAAAGGCAGATTCAAGGAAAATAATTGTGTCTTTGTTTTATGGTGGTTATTGTGATGTTGTCTCTCCTTGTGTGTACAAAATGGAAAAGTGGCAAAGTTTGATTACTTCTTGCTGAATATTCTGAATTTCAAGAATATAAACTACCTTTGTGATAGTGTTAAATTGAAAACCCATAGGAAGTTCTACCATAAAATTAATGGTTCTTTCAAATAAATTACAGATGATCCAGAACTTAAAAAAATTGGTGAATCTTATGCCAAATATCATGAGGTCAATATTTATGTAGAGACAGATTCCTAGCCTCATGGTCCGTCCCAATCTCAAGTTCAATCTCAACTCCCATCTCAATACCAATCTCAAATGAAATATTAAATCCAATCTCAAGTACAATCCCAATCCCAATCTCAGTCCCAAACCCAATTCTAATCCTAAACCCAAACCTAAAGACAAGCTTAGTCACAAGCCCAAACACACACACAGTCCCAAACCCAAACCAAAACACATTCTCAAGCCCAAACACTAACTCAAACACAGTTCCAAGCCCAAACACAGTCCCAAATACATTTTCATAATGAAAGTGGGTTGTTAGGGAGTTGCTTTCAATTTGTTAGTTTACCTGAAACTTTTTATGATGATGAAGACATTAGCTATAGTGATAGTGACCCTTTGTATGTTTTTGAGGTTGACAGTGATGGCATAGATGATGATGTGCTTTATGATTCATTTATTGATCCTGATGACGAATGGGTTGGGATTGAGGAACCACTTGTCAATAAGAGAGGTAGGGAATAGGATGAAAATGTGAGTGATAGTGAGAGTGAAGAGGGGATTATGGGAGATAGTGATGTATCTTTAGACAATGAGGTTGACTATAATGTTGAAACATATGAGCCTCATGCACTTTCCTTCAATTATAACCAAAAACATACTCCTAAATTTGAGTTAGGCATGAAATTTAGGAACAATACTGATTTTAGGAAGGTTGTTTATGTTGAAGCCATCTAAAGCATGAGAAACATCAAAATAAAGAAGAATGATAAAGAGAGAGTTTATGCAAAATGTGAGTCAGATGACTGTGGGTGGAAAATACGTGCATTTATAGTAGGGGATGAATCAACTTATCAAATTAAGACATATAATCCTACCCACACATGTCAACCTACATATGATGTTTCTATTGTCACATCTACTTACCTTGCTAAGAGGTTTGTAAACAAAATGAAAATTGAACCAAAAAGGAAAACCTAAGGGTTAGGCAAAAGCTAGAGATGGATATGAGGGTGAGTGTTTCTTGGCATCAAGCTTATAGAGCCAAGGCACTTCAGATGATTGAGGGTGATCCTAAAGTTCAATATGCCAAACTTTAGGACTATAACAGCCGAGTTGAGGAAAACCAACCCAGGATCCACTGTCATTTTGGGCATAGATGACAGTAGTGGAGAGAACACTTTCACACACCTTTATTGTTGCTTTGGGGCCTTGAAAGTTGGGTTCTTAGTTGGTTGTAAGCCCATTCTGGGTGTAGATAGGTGTCATCTGACTGGCCCTCACAAAGGAGTCCTTATTGCTATTGGGATTGACCCCAATAATAAACTATATCATGTTGCATATGCAATGGTGAATAGGGAAGTAGGAGACTCTTGGGCTTGATTTTTAACGTTAATAAAATAATATCTATAGATAACTAATCCACATGATTTTACCTTTATGTCTGATTAGGGGTACAAACGAGTTGAGCCTGCTCACGAGCCGAGCTCGAGTTAGCTAGACTCAAACTCAAAATAGTTTGAGCTCGAGTCAAGTTGAATCGAGCTCGAGCTGTCTGTATCTAGGCTCGAGGCTCGCAAACCAGTATATAATTAAATTTTATTTCTTATTTTATTAATAAATATATATTATATTACTAATTTTTTATTTTGAGTTCGAAAGCTCGAGCTTGAGCTTGCAGTTTTTCACAATTCATTTGTCAATTCAAACCTTATCGAGCCGAGCTCGAGCCTAAAGTATATATTTCAAGTTTGAGCTTGAGCTCAAAAATTTTGCCCAAATTCGGCTCAGCTTGGCTCAACTCGATTGCACCCCTATGTTTGACAAACGAAATGGGTTAGTTCAAGTCTTTGATGAGGTTTTCCAGGCTCTGAACATAGGTTTTGTGTTAAGCACATATGGAAAAACTTCATGAATACTGGGGTTAAGGGGTTGGATTTTAAGGATGTTTTTTGGAAAATAGCCAATAGCACAACTATTGGCCAATTTAGGTTGCACATATAAGCAATGACTGACCTTGGTCCTACAACTATTGATTGGTTTAGTAATAAACCACCTTTATAATGGAGTAAATCACACTTTACTCCAATATCAAAATGTATAAGGTTTTGAATAATTTTTGTGAATCCTTCAATAGTGCAATTCTTTATGCTAGAGAGAAGTTATTCTCAATATTGATTATGCTTTAGTGGATAAGAGAGTACATGATGACTAGGTTGCAAAATAGTAGAGATAAGGCCAAAAATTGGAATGATAATCTATGTCCAACCATTATGGAAATCTTAAATAAAAGTGTGAAAAATTTAGGAGATTGTATCGCAAGGAAATTTAATGATAAACATTACCAAATCACACATATTTATGGAGGGCAATATTGTGTGGATTTGGAAACATAGAGCTGCAATTGTAGAAAATAGGACTTGATAGGGATTCCTTGCCTTCATGCTTGTTGTGCAATATGCAATCAAAGGCATGATCCAAAATATTTTGTCTCTCAATGCTATACTGTTGAATGCTACAAAAGGGTTTATGAGAGTGCAATAATAGGTCTAAATGGTCAAGATTTATAGGGAGAGACCATTTATATACCTCCACTTCCTCCAAACTTCCAAAAAACCAAAGGAAGGCCTGTAAAGGAAAGAAAAACAGACCAAAAGAAGGCCTATAGAGAAGGGGAAGACCTTGAGAAAATGAGTGGCCAACTACACTGAAGAAGAGATCTAAGGGCCTGAAGTGCAGTTTATGCAAGCAAATTGGACACAATCAGATGAAGTGTCCATTGAAGACAATTCCTTTGGATGAAGAGATTACAGACTTGACACTTGAGGCCCAAGATATGGAACAACATTTTCCTACTCAAGCTTCTCAAGCAATCGTTAGCAAGTTGAAGGTGTGATCTTTATTTTAAGTCATTGTGCTTTAGTTCAATAAATTAAAGATAATTCTAATTGATTTTGTTGTTGTATTTTTCTCATTTGTTGTTTGACAGGTTAAAAGGAATGTTGGCTTCTCAAGCCAGCAACAAGAAAGAACACAAACTATTCAGTAGGAGAATGTTAACATTCAAATTTAAACATGGTTTTTTTTCATATTCATTATAACTCAGTCTATTGTCCATAATATTTAAACACTTGATTAGTTATTTTATTTATTGTTTGTCATCTTTGCATTGGTGGGTTGAAAAAAGAAAGGTTGGTTCTTCAAGTCAATTGCCAGAAAACGTAGCAACTAATCTGTAGGACATGGTTATATTAATGCAATATTTCATATATTTTTTTAATTAATTATTCTACAAATTGAAGCTATTAAACATGTTTTTTTTTTTTTGTCATTTTTGTCTTCATAAGTTGAAAAAATAAAAACAATTGTTGATTCTTCAAGTCAAGGATGTGGACAAAATGCATATGGTAATTTGTAGGACAAGGTTATTTCTTGATTATGTTGTCCTTATCATTCTTTATAAAACAATCTACTAATTAATGTATAAAATCTTATGTAGATCATGTTAAGCATGAGGAAAGCTGCCAAGAGTGGTGCAACAAGATCTCCTACGGGTCCATCAAAGGTATATTACTGCATATTACAATTACATAGGTAGTTCAAAGTGGTCTTTTGATAGCTGTCTTTTTAAGTAAAACAAACTTTTTTGTAGGTCACACTTGATGGTGAAGGGATAAGTGGACTTAGAAGATCTCCAAGAGAAAAAGGGAAGGCAAAGGTATAAATGTCATTTCAACATTCACTATTTCTTTAGATATACAAATGTATCTGAAGCTAAGTTTGTGGTTATTTGTGTAGGAAACCAACAAGAGTGCTCTTGAACAAACAAGGAAGGTACTTGGACCATCCATGTACCAACAGTTGCAAATATAACAATCTAGCAGCAATCTCATCACTGCACAAGGAAAAAGGAGAGTTGTTCATCTCAACAATCTCACACAAGCTATGGACGCTCTAGATGGGAAAAAGAAGACAAAAGGAAAGAAAAAGAATTGAGTTTATGATCTTAGGAAGGTTGTAGAATGTAGCATTTTGTCTATTGGGGTGTAACTTGATATTTGAGTTATTGATGGTTAAAGATGGTTTATGTTCGGTAAAACTTTTGAGGCTTGTTGGTGTTGGGAAACAAACAAGTTTATGCTTGAAGGATTGGTGTTTTTGAAATGGGAATGCAGCCTATACTGCAGTTTATAATAAAGTTTGTGTTTTCATTAATACAGTTTTTAGGATTGTTGTCAAGTTTTGAATTTTTGGAGCATGTTGGTTATATACTTCTTACTCACCAGTTTATATTGTTGTGCTTTCCTTATAATCTTATCATTTCGTTTTCTTATGCTTGCTGCAAACATAACACCAGGGATCTCAATTCATTAATGGTAGACAAAAACTAGGAACTCAAGCAAAATGGAAACAAGAAAAATAATCAACTAATCCTCATTATCATTACTAACATTACAAAATTATGAACTCTAGCAGCAAAAAATTCAGAAAAAATGATAAAGTTAAAAACTAATGTTCATTATCATTACTAACATTACAAAATTATGAACTCCAACAGCATAAAAAATTAAGAAAGAAATTAACATTCTAAAATTAGCATTCCAAAAATTAGCTGCAAAGATGGGGCAATTACTTACTAATCGTCATTGACATCCAATATGCCAAAATATCAACATTACAATACAGGGGAAAATTGCAGCTATTACGTTAACTAATTAATACAATCTTCACTAATTAATACAACTATTACAATAACAAACTAAAACAATAAATAAATAAATAAGTGAACCAACATAATAGCTATGCATTACATTATGATTGCTGCAAAGATGACCCCAACAAACACCATTATAGTAAAAATCCCAAAAATCATAACTTTGCAAGTCATCATCTAGTTTACGCCTCTTCAATTCTTCATTCTCAACCTACTATACGTTGATTTTGAAAAGAAGACCTGGAATAATGATTTTGGCTCGCCTTTGCACACATGGGTGGATTGACCCATTCAAAAAACTCACACCCATTTCTCTAAAAAAATAACTCAATCAAAAATTGAAACTGAAATTGGAAAAACCCTAAAACCCATTTTTAAATTATCACTTACATTGTATCTTGGGCAGGATACAAACCTTCTAACAAGGTTCATTTTGGTCCATGAGGTTTTTAACAAGCATCTCTCACCGCTTGAGCATTCAAGGGGCCTTTCTGAGGAGCTAGAGGACAACAGCATTGAGCAGAAATAACAGGAAAAAAATTAGAGGAAAGAGTGGCAGAGGAACGATGAAGAAGAACAAAGAGAAGGGAAAGAAATGAAAAAGGTTGAGAGAGAATATTAATTCAACCAAGAATGAGAGAGAAATGAGTAAGGAAAATGGGGGAAAAAATAGGTTGGGGATTTATAAATTTTTTTGGGAAAATTTTAGGGTTTTAGGATTTTTTTTTTTTTTTTTTTCTCTTTTCACGTGGCATTTTCAGTTTGGGTGATGTGGATTCTAGTTGCCAAATGGCGCAAATCGCCCAAAATTGGAGCCCGATCTATGTTGACTGGATAATTGCCGGGTCTAATTTCAAATTAATTAGGCCAAAGGACTAAAATTGTGAAAAAAAAATATACTAAATGTGCAAAAAATTATAGATTAATGAATCAAATATGCTAACCCTATATTACAATGGATTAAAATCGAAAGAGGCAATAGTTGGTGGACTAAATTTGTAATTTTCCCTTGAGATTCCAACCTTAGTATTTTCTTGTAGACTTGTTGTCCCATAATCAAGAATTAGACCGTTTCATCAAAAAATTAAGAAAAAGAAATTGACAAAGAAAAATTAAACAAAAAGAAAATGAAAAAGAAAACAATAAAAATGAAAAAGGATATTGACGATAAATAGAGCTAAATAATTTTATTACAAATCTATTAAAATGTCGTTATTATATTATTCTGAGTCTATAATTGGATTTGTATTGGCTGATGATCCATCCAATAAAAATTACAAATCAAATTCGAATTGGCTCCATTAAATTTGATGGAGCCTTTGAGCAAATACTTGGTTTCTAAAACCCTACATTTCTCCTCATAAATTCCTCCACTATCAAAATTCTATCTTAGATGCACCACAAAAAGTAAAAACAATACTAGTGATCTTAAAATAGTTGAACTTCACACGAGATTGATACATCAAATTAAAATTTTTACTATTTATTGTATATATGTGGAGTAAATTATCAAGTACATATATTTTACTATATTAATTACATACTATATATATCATTACACTATTGTTAAGAAAAATCAATCAGAATTAATATACAAAACCAAACTAAATAATTATTGATATGTATTTTTTAATAATTGCTAAATAATTAAATATAAATAAACAAAATTGGGATGTGTCTCAAACCATGGATTAACACAATTCGAATAATACTCAGAATATTTGCTCCTCACAATCTTCTCGAAAGTTGTTCGATAAATATTGGCAGAAAATCTTTAGCTATAAACTTTCATAAAACAACTTTATTTGTGCACTTATTTATTATATTTTTAAAGTGTATTGTTGCATGTGATATATCTAAACCAAAAGTGACATATTATTATCTTCGAGTAAATCAAAGCTTGCAAAAAGGAAAACTAACAAAAATATATAAAATATCATAAAGAAGTTCAATATTATCATTTTGAACGTTGGGCTGCAGTTATAAAAAAATATATCTAATTAGATCTATTTATTAATAGATGATAAATATACAACTTAAAAAAAATAATATATCATTTTATTCTAAAAAATATCATGTTAATTCTAAAGAAATGATAAAATATTAAAAAATAAGGAAGCCAAAAGATATAGAGACATGAAATAGTGTAGGCTATTAATAATCTTATTCCACTCTTGGGTGCTGTTTGCGTGGCTAATTGGAGGCTGGAGGGGTAGGCTCTCTTTGTGGTTTGTCCAAGAGCATGGGCAAAAAAATTTAAAAGTTGTTACCAATTCAACTAAACTGACAAATTAAAAAATTGCCAAGAATGACAAACTATATATCTCACAACTCTCTTGTCCTGCATTTTCATCTACTATAGTTTAAATTAGACATAATTTAAAAATAAAAATATTTGTCATTTATAAAATAATAAATAAAATCTCTATAACGCATAGGTCCTGCAAAATTTCATTTTTCGTCCTGTAACTTTGCCTAACTTGCATTTTTCCCTATATCTTTAAAAATTACAATTTTAGTCCTATAAGTAACAGAAAATTAGCCATTTTAGTCCTCCGGTGAAAAACCCACTGGAAAAAGCTAACGTGGCTCGCCAGAGTGTGCCAATTTGGAGTGTTTGCTGTGTTGGCCTAATAGACATATTTTGTCTTTTTCCTACACACATATATAGAGACATATATTTAGATATACACACATGTACATACATATATGTTTATATAAATATATAATTACATATAATTTATCATTATTTACAATATAATTTTAACTTGCATAATTAAAATAACTTAATTAAATTTCAAGTGTATGATGTAATTTATATAGCACACACATAAATATACATATCATATATAAACCGGTATATTTATATAAATATATATTATAATTTATGATTATTCACTAATTAAGAAATCAAAATCTAACCTACCGTATTAACAATATAATTTAACTTAATTAAGATTCAAATGTATGATATAATTTATATGACACACATATACACATATTATATATAAACTGATATATTTATATAAATATATTTATAACTTATGATTATTCACTAATTAAGAAATAAAAATCTAATCTACTATATTAACAATAAAAATTTTACTTATATAATTAAAATAATCTAATTAAATTTATATACTAAATGAAAAAATAAATTAAATTGATATATTTATGACATGGCATGTTGGGAGTGTGATAATTTGAATCTTTTGCCATGTTGGCAATAACCTTATTAATATATATATATATTATATAAACATATAATATACAAATAGGCACATATATATACATATATATTTATATAAATATATATTTATATATACATATATATACACACACATATATATATATCCCACTCCACATCACCCCCACCCCACTGCCGGACCGCCCCTACCCGCCGGACTGACCCCCGCCCTCCAAACATCACAGCTGCCATGGTCCAGGCGGCCAATGCCGCCAAGGAACACTACAAGAAAAATAGGATTTAATGGCACTAAAAAGTGCCATTTAAAAAATGTTATAGTGACAAATTTATATTTAATGGCATTTTTTTAAAATGCCATTTATAGTGGTATAGCTAAAGGTATAACGTCACTATCTTAATCATATTGTGGCATTAATAAAGTGCAACAAGAAACACATTAAATGACATTTTAAAACATGACAAAAAGTTCATTGAATGACATCTCAAAATGCCACATTCTTTTGTAAAATTGACATAATAATATGCCACAAAAAATGCATGTAGTAACATACTATAAAATGCCACAAGAAGTTTATTTTGACGACATGTTAAAATGCCATGGAAAATATAATAAATGACATATTAAAATGCCACAAAAATATCTTTGAATGACATAGTAACTTGCCATAAACAATGCAATAAATGATATGCTAAAATGCCATAAAAGATATTTTAAATGATATGTAAATGTGCCACAAAGTTGTATATTAGTGGCATGTCCAAATGCTGGCAAAAAAAGATTTAGCTGACACTTTGAAATGACACAATATTTATAAATTATGCATTACAAAATGTCACCATAAAATACCTTTTGTGGCCTTTAACTTGTCGAAATATTTATATTTAGTTACCTTAGTAGTGTCCCAAAAGAATTATTTTCTAACATTCAAAGTGCCAAAAAAACTTATAAAATGAACATTTTATAGTGACACTTTAAACCTATAATATTAATTTCAAGCACTAATAGTATCTATTTATTTAATAGGCAAAAATTAAATTCTTTTAACCGTAAAATAACATGACAATCTTTATTCTTATAAATAATAATAATAAACATTTTATTAACCCAAAAAAAATGGAGCGAAGGAGGTATTTCAGATTAAATGAAATCATTAAATAAACATAAGTTCTTAGTAACATCACTAATCAATAACATGTCTAAAGGTTGTAGTCTACTAAATCTAACAAAAAATAAATAGCTCTATTAGAAGAATAGAAACCAAATGTACTTCAAATTCAATGAATATTCAAAAATCATTAGAATTCAAGACTTGAAATGATATATCTTCGAAAAGCATTTGAATCTTCTATAAAGGCGAGAAAATCCACATCCTTTGAGATCTGCACAAGTAGGACAATAATATAAATACATAATCGTTATTATATAAAATTTGTAATTATATAAAGTAATAAGATTAATATTTTACAAAACTTAAGAGATTGTCAATACATACCACAAAAGCTTTTGGCCAAGCACATGACTGTGGGTGTTGTAGTTGCTCTTGTATTGAATTGCACTCTCCTTCGGAAAGAAGAAACGCGTAAAGATAATGGGCCTGATTGGTGGGAGAAGTTCATGGTGTATAACAAAGATGTTTGGAATGATGAATTCTATAATATTATTGCAATTATAACAAAGAAGTTCATGGTGTATAATATATATTCACAAATTTTACAATTATATATATAATATATATATATATACATATTATCTATTATATACTATTTCTTCCACAGTAACATCAATTCCAAGGCACAGAATGATATTAGAAAAGATAAGAAAAAAAATAATTGTCAAATGAGGAGACTCATACCTTCAAGAAATAGTTTAAGTCTTCAAATTTGAGTATGATTAAAATTTACAAACACTTTGGATAAAAAGCTATATTTTCGGTCCAACCATATTTTTATGATCTCTCCAATAATTTGAATGGTCTCTTTCCAATATATACATATTTTTTATTTTGACAAAATTTATCACATTACCATAATTGATGATTGAGCATAGGGAAAGGTAAATCAAAATCTTATTAATTGTTATACACTTCTATGTTAGAAAGGATTAAAATGGAATGTTACAAATGATAATTTCACTACCTTAGTGTAATTAAATATATTGTGGCATTTTCTACAAAATGACACTATAACATGGTATAAGTGCCATTTTTAATAACAATTGATAACACTTAATTAAATGCCTTTTAAATCCATTTATGTTGGCATGTTCAATCAAACGCCACTATTTTATTTGACATTTATTAATTAAACGTCACAAAATATTATCTTCAGTGTCATTTCTTAACAAATATCACTATAATAATATTGTATGTCATTGTGTTATAAAATGCCACCAAATGAATGTCACTAGATTATTTATGACATTTTGTTCAAATGACATTATAAATAATTATAAGTGATATTTTAAGAAAAAGAATTAGTGACACTAGTTAAGTGCCTTTAAAATACATTTATGGTGGCTTTTTTAATCAAATGTCACCATTCTATTTGCTATTCATTAATCAAGTGTCACTAAATATTATTTTATAGTGACATTTTTTATAATTGTCACCACATTACTTTTATGTGGCATTACTTTATAAAGTGTCACTAAGTTCGTGCCACTAAAGACCATTTTTCTTGTAGTGGAAAGGCTCGCCCATGGCCTTGGTGGCCTCCTCGACTGGTAAGCTTCCAAGCGGCAGCGGCCGGCCTGAATAGGCTGGCCATGGCCAAAGGTCTGGCAAGCTTCCAGGCCACCTGGAGAGACAGGCCACAGCCGAGACGGTCATGGCCAGAGGCTGCCATCTTGCGGGGAAGGGGGGAGGATTTTTCCCTTTTTTTCCTTTTCATTTTTTTTAAATTTAAATTGAATTAAAATTATTTTCGGTATATGAGTTAGAATAATATTTTTATTATGGTATATTAAATTTTTTATTTTTTTAATTAGTAAATAATTATAAATTATATATAAATATATGTGTATTTTTTTCTTAAATTTAAAGTGATGTGCCAACTAAGCAACAAAAATGATAAAATAATTCAACTAGCCTTGTCAAAGTGACAAGTCAAGCTTTTATTTCTTGCCAACGAAGTAAAAACTCCAAATGACCACACGTCAGCTTTTCCGGCGACTTTCGCCAGCTCCGATGAGAAAAAGACTAAAACGGCTAATTTTTTGTTATTTATAGGATTAAAATTATAATTTTTTAAGATATAGGGCAAAAATGAAAATTTTCCCATAGGATCCATAGGCACAACACTTATAATTTAACAATAATATTTATAACATGGAACTTTGCAATAGTTTTGCAATTATTTTTATTTTCACAAAAAATGCATGATAAATTTATTTACTGAAAATATATATAACTAACTCAATTTATCAAATTTTAATATTAAAAAATATTTACATGAATAAGAAAATAGACATAACTCCACGGGCATGGCACCATGTCTTGCGCGGTGCTCCATTTCTAGTTTGTGTATATATATATATGTGTGTATATACATATATTTAAAGTAGTGTTTTATTTCAATAAGGTACAGCTAGTTTATTTTTTAGATGCTAAAATGCTTCGACTGCATAAGCAAAATCATATGGAAAATATACTAATCCATTAATATGTTAATCCGACAACTAAACACTAAAAAACCAATCGATCCGGATCACTCAGTTTGGGAAGATATTTTTCCCACAATAGTTTATATTTTTATAACCTGACTATATTAGCTTGTGTAGAACTTTTGCTATTAAGTTGGCTGAGATCAACTTGGTACGCCCCTAGTCCGAATATCTCGCAATCTTTAAGAAGATTCAAGTCACATTATATAGATTCTTTTGTCATTGGTCCAAGAGTATTATTCTCAACTTGTACCCTTTGGTAAACAACAGTTCGACAACATTGCAGAACTCAAAAAAATTTGACAAGCTTCCTTCAATTAGCATAACTCTCTTCTTTTTAGTGCGTATAAAGTAGCAGTTGGCTAGTTGAAAGTATATTTTGTACAAGTAATCATAGAAAGAAATAACTCCTATTTATAGGTATAGATTTAGCTCGTATTTATAAGTGTAGAGGTCCTACATACCATAAATGAGAAATAATGGACAACAAAAATAGGAGTTATATAAAAGAACATAGAGGGTGACAAATAAATTGATATATCAATTGTATTAAGAAGACATGTATTGAGATGTAGCTACAAAAATAAATTGAATAAAAACAATGAGGATCAGTACTGCTCATCTCAGCATGATGCTTGATCAACCAAACATAGTGTAGAGGTGCTCATCTCAGTATGATGGCTGTCGGTGATTGATCAATGAGCCTCTTTGCCTCATGGCTGGATTGTCGGGGACCTTTATCCGGAAGTATTTTTAGACTGCAAAGTTACACGTAGACATAAATATGTTTTCTCATATTTCATAAAATATCTTTCACCGAGTATTTTCTCTCTTTCGTTTCTTTTTTTCTTTGGGTCATGATATATTTATCTGTAATTCTTTCTTTCTTTGCTACCATAAAGTTGTTCTAGTTTATTTTTCACTTATGTTGACGCTTGACTGTCCTACTTTTTGTCTACAATGGATTTGATACTTTGCATGCAATTGCAGCAGAATATCAGTCAAACCTTTTATGAAACCACAAATAATATATATTATAAACTTCTTTATGCTAATTTGCACATCATGAGGATGTAATCACATTTTACCTCTGTTATTTCCTACTTCCTAGATAGGTATGTATTGATTACAACGATGCCTGGCTTGCACGTTTTGAGGAGGAGGCACTATTAACTTGAATAGTTTTTTCCATTCTGTATTTCCTTCATATCTCAGCTGGGAGTTTTAATTTCTTCCTATTTGGTTTTCATGCAATACTGATAAACAAGTTCTAAACATGCAGTCAAGAACTTAAAACACTCTGCTTGCAAACTCGATAGCTTTCTCAGTTCTACCAAACTATGATCAAATTCACAAATATATATATATATATATATATATCTGGATTTACTCAACTTGCAACATATAAATAGAATTATGCATTATAATATTCATCATCAGTTCAACAAAAACCCAACAGCAATCAATAATAAAACAAACAATGTCAAAAAGAGTCAAAGAGCAATTCATCCTAAGAGGAAAAATAAAAATAAAAAATCAATAAAACCTAAGTATAACTAAAAAATGATCCATAACTGCTATATTGTATCTGGTTCCTCTTCCTACATGAACAGGTACAGCATGACAAAAAGGCCTGCAAGAGCAGTCATGAATAAGTAGGAAGCAGCAGAGAGCTTTGTGGTGGAATTAACTTCCGGTGGACCCCAGTCACCCGAGTCCCAGCCGCTATCTCCTCCTGATTCTCTGCCAGGTGCCGGAGAGGGTGCAAGTTCCGGGGCCTCCACTTCAGAAGGGTGCATCACACGAATAATAAGCCTCTGCCCAGATTTGCAGTGGCCAGGCTGCCCACTGATGAAATAGAAGAACCCCGGTCTATCAAACTGGAAAACTGTGTTTCCATCATCAAATTTGGAAATGGGGTTTGATGTGTTGCAGTTTAAGTAATAAACAGGGCTAACTACCAGAACCGAGTCCCTCTTATACTTGAAGTCTGGCAAAAGAAAGAGAATTAACACACAAAAATGCAAGATATAAACCATGAATTTGTTGAACGTAACTCCACTTACAGACTGTATCTCCAATATGGAATCTGTTCTTGGCAGCCCATTCATTATATGTCTCAGGATCCTTTGCAGTTGGTTTTCTCCACCCCATCTCTTCTCCAACTTTAAACTGAAAGCCTGACACCAAGACCGCCACCACAGAGGTGGCCAGAAGGGAGGAGAGTAGTGCATTGTTGAAGGCCTTCAAGGTGGATGTTGCAGAAGCCATTTGAAATAAGAGTTGGAGTGGTGATGATTGGCTGATTGCACAAGAGGGACCAGATATGTATGCATTTATAGCAGTGAGAGTTAGAAAAAAAACTAACTAGTGGTTACTTTACAATGAGAGGAGTGGGAGAGGGAAATGTAGGAAATGGAGTTAGAAAATGGGAAGTGGGTATTTCACTGTTTGTTTTCTTTTTCAAACACGTTATTGTCCCATGTAGTGGAAAGAAACTTAATTTCAGCATTTATTTATTGAAATTATAATATACAACTTCAAAAACCACGTACTAAATAATTTTGATTTATGTGATTTGAGTTGATTATGTGATTGGAATATCATGTACAGCACTTGGAAAAAACTAATTCATTCTTAAAATTGAAGCCTCTGTTGCATAATTAATTCAATGTGAACATAATTTATTTCTATTTGTAGGAGGAGAAGAGCTTTATTTTTATTGCATCCTTATACCTTAGCTATATGGAAGCTCGAGTGCCACACTCTATGTGTGTCAACATGCCCATCACAAGTTTCTTAGCTCTAATGATCCACTTTTCTTTCAGGTTCAAGGACAACATGTGACATTCTTGCGTTTGATAAACAAATTTCTTCCATTATAATATGCGATAGCTGCTCAATTTGTGAACACTTGAAAATATTGTTTGAATTATTCATCAGCCCTTCATCCGTACAGAACTCTGTTTCCCTTCATTATTTTTTACATATTTAACTTGACTGTATTCCTATGCCAAATTTGAAGGCTACTCTTTGGTAAGATATGCATTTTTATGGATGGATGCCCTTTTTACCACGGTGAGCATAAATCTTTCATCATGTCAGATATTGAAGCTTTATATAATTTTATATGCAAATAAGTATCAGAAAATTTGCTTCATCTGTATTAAAAGCAACACTGATGTAGTTATTCTGTTGATGAACATAAAGACTCTAAAGCAAAATTGGTTTGGAAAGAATCACCAAAGTATTACTGAAATCTCTCATTTAATTTATTATGCTGATATCTGATGCAGATGGTGAATAGTTCAATGGAATGGCATTGAACTAGTCTAGCTATTTAACACTCAATTTATACAACAATAACAAAACATAACACCTGAAGCAAATGGCATTAAAACTCTGGCTGTATGACATGTCATGTATACAAACAATCATAAAACTCAATACCTAAAGTATTCATATTCAACAAATAAAAGAATAGCCATGGTACTAAAACCCCTTATCATACACTTCAATCGACTCTGATTTCCAACTTAGACAACTCAGGGCTTCCACAGTCTTCACAATCTGAAACTATTTCATTGATACTTAGAGGAAGACTGTTGGAGAAAGTAAGACTTGGTTTCAACTTTGGCACTACCACAGGCTCGGCCTCGTTGTTGAGGATTTGAAGAACTCTCCTCATAGATGGCCTTTCTGCACTGTCTGGATTGGCACAGCTAAGGCCTACAATCAGCAGCTTCTTCATCCCTTCCTCTTCAAACTCACCGTTCATCCGTCCATCTGTTGCTGCTACTATCTTTCCTTCAGAATGCAACCTCCACACCCAATCCACCAGGTTTACCATTTTCTGGCTTTCTCCTTCTCTCTCAATCGGCCTCCTCCCACAAGCCAGTTCGAGTATAACAACGCCATAACTGAAAACATCGGTTTTCTCAGTTGCTTTCCCATATTGAAGGTATTCTGGAGCAAGATACCCCATAGTTCCAGCAGTGAGAGTTGAAACGGGGCTCTTGTCGTGATCCATGAGCCTTGCCAATCCAAAATCCCCTAATCTTGCGTTGTAGCTCCCATCCAGCATTATGTTACTAGTCTTTATGTCTCTGTGAATCACTTGCTGCTCACATTCTTGATGTAAATAGGTCAAAGCAGAAGCCAGCCCAACAGCAATATTGTATCTATAGGACCATTTCAGCGGCTCGCCACTTTCACTATCCTGGTATAGCACCTTATCCAGGCTCCCATTAGGCATAAACTCGTAGACAAGCAATAATTCACCCTTTTCAACACACCAACCTTGGAGTTGAACTAAATTCTTGTGCCTCAAGCAAGCTATAATTGACAATTCGGAGAGGAATTCGCTTTTACCTTCGTGTGTGTGCTTCGATCTTTTGACAGCAGAAATTGTACCTGAATCCATGAAAAAGGCCTTGTAAACAGTCCCAAAGGCTCCATGCCCTAAAATCCTGCTATGGTGAAACCCTCTTGTGGCAGATTTCAGTTCTTTGTAACTGAACTGTCTTGGCCCTGCCATAAGCTCTGCCTTCAGGCTTTTGTCTGTCTTGATACCCTTCCATTTCTTGACAGAAACCCAACCAAACACCAGAAGTACTGCACAAAAGAAAGCTGGACAGCCAATCCCAAGAGCCAATCCGATCTTCTTGTGATGCCTATCCCCGGAATCAGAAACTGTAATCGGTGGCCTTACAGGCACAGAACTGTCAGACACATTGTGAGGATGATTTCTTGGTCTCGCAGGTCGGAATCCCAAAGTCTTAAAGCTCCAATTCTCAATATAATGCAGCTCCGTGCTTCCCTCAGTAGAAGCTGAAAATCCCACAAACATGAACTCCTTTAAATAATCGGAGAGGTCAATATCCACAGTCAAGAGTGACTGATCCGGCTTGGCGCTTGAGTAGCTCAAGAACACTTCCACCTTCTTCTGCTCATTCAAGTAATCAATCCACGCAGTAATCACATTCCCACTCTTCAAATTGATGTCCCGCAGCATTGGATTGGCAGTCTTGATTGAGATAAGGCTGTCAATATCCAATCCCACGTGATTTTCATCAGGGTCGTCGAAGTGCAAATCCAGCCTCGTGTCGAATTCAATTGCGATGAACCTATTCTTGGTCAACTGAGAGGAATTCACAAGACCCAAATACCCGCCTGGACTCCCCAAAGTCTGGTTGTTTGGAGACAGAAAAAACGTCAATCCGTCTCCAAACGAAGTTGGGTTGATGTTATCGATGGAAAAAGCAAATCTTGTGGAGAAAGAAGCTGTGGTATTCGTTTCTGGATCAAAGAAAGCAATTGGGTAGTTGTAGATAACTGAACCAGAGCTTGAGGACGGGACTTCCAGGTCCCTGGTGAGCCCGACTACGCCGTCTCGGAGATAAGAGTCTCCAAGAAGAGTGAGGTTCCGGAGAGTGAAAAAAGGGAATTCAAGATTCACATTCCCTGATGACACCATTGATGGACTGCAAGAAAGATTGCAGATAATCAAAAAGATGAAGAAAACAAGAAGCTTTCTTGGATTCATGGTGTGATTAAAATGAGAAAGATTCATTTTTTCGTGGGATTTTCAAGAAAAGATGTGAAGTAAAGATTTGGCAGAAGTTTTTGAGTTCATGGGCGGAGAGAAACTGGACAAGCAGTGGGAAGTTTAACCGTATGAAGAGGTTATCTTTGGGGTGGGGGTGGGAATCTTTGAGTGGGAAAATGGGATTCGAACGGTTAAGAGGAATGGGCGCGTGGTCCGTTCTTTGAAGAAGAAAAACAATTGAGAAATTAAAAAGAAAAATTAATTAAAAAAAAAATGAAAGCAAGAAAATAAAAAAGGGAGCAGATTATGATGGACTTATAACGGTAATATAGGCGGACTAAGTTTGGAGGGGAGGTGGGACCCCCTCGTAAACGACGGCGTATTAACACTGCATTATTGGTATAGTACATTGGCTTCGCAGTTAATGGCTGCTCGCTCCAGTGGATTATCATTGTGCCATGCAAATGCTTAGGCAAAGTTGTAAACGAGTTGGAGAAAATTAATTCCACCACTACTTTTATCATTATTGGTTTCTTGTATTTATATTTCTCACTTTTCTTTACCTGTTCAGTATTAAATATTTATGGACAGTGGTGACCGATCAAATTAATTATCTTTTAATTGATATTTCACTGTTTATTATAAGAAATATCTTAGAAATAATAAATAATATGAGGGATGCTATAGTTTAGAAAATTATTAAAAATCAAGATAATGAATTAGTCAAGATTTTATGTCAATTAGGACAGGCACAAAAATTCAAAAGAAGCCGTTGTTGTACCATAGACACTGCACATTGAAATATTTGACCAGTCCACACCCAATCCCTCTTAATCTATGAAAACCCTTTATGGTCAGATTCACATAGACATCTATGGTTATCTCCTCCAAGACAATACCATAACTTAGGAATGGAAATAGGCTAAGTCAGATTGGGTTTTGTATTAAATAAGCCAGGCTTGTTATGCAAATAACAAGGCTGACGTTAGCCTATTATCTGTGATACGCTTTTGCTTAAGGTTCGGCCTAATTTTTTTTTAAAATTCAAAAACCTTGATCTGACTTGGAAGTATGTGTAAAAGCATGTTTTCTATTAACGTTTCAATTAAGTTTAAACATTACATAAGTCTTGACTTTTAATAGGTTCAAATTTATAATAAACTTTAATATGTCTAATTATTTAATAGGCCTAAAAGTTATGTAAATTATGAATATATATATATACAATGCCACAAAAAAAAAAACCAAATATATAGTGATGAAAGTTAAAATTAAAGTATAAAATAATTATATATAAATAAAAATTATATGGATATAGAGCCTAAAAGTAAACTAAACCACTTTCATCAAATATTGATTAAATTGTAAAAGTTATTTTACATTGACTTATTAATATATAATATAAATATAAATATATTTATATTATATAAAGAATGATAAATGAGCCAGCCTGTTAGGCTTGTCGGCTTTTAAAAAAGCTTAAACTTAGTCTATTTAATTAAAAAAAGCTATTTTTAAGTCTTAATCTAGCATTTTTATTAAATAGACTAGACTTAGTTAAGCCACATGTAGGCTAGGCCATGTCCCCTGATCGGCAGCTTGACTATTTCCATCCCTACTATATCCATCTGAAAGATGAAGGTGGTCCCAATTAGTGGAACCCACTTATTCATACAATATATATATATATATACACACACACTATATATGAAGCACATATCCATTCTTTGGTATGTTTTGAAGTATTCTTCCTAAAATATTCTCATTGTTATTTTTTAATTTTCATAACTACTTAGGTAGTTACCTTTTCTCTTTTTTAATATTTTTTTCTTTCCAAGTTTGTATTTTTCTTTTCTTCTTCTTCTTCTTCTTCTTCTTATTATTATTATTTTTTACTTATCACTAACATTAAAATAAATACATTCAAAATATTGAAAATTATAGTAACATCTAAAAGAGTTAATGAGTATCTATGAAATTTTAGCACACACATCGAGTGTACCAAAATTACTAGTACTATTAATAAAGCATCTAATCCTTTTTTGTTATGTTTTTTAGTGATGTGCCTAAAGTCCTCACTTTTTTTTTTAATCCTCATAATTACAATATATGTAATAACTACCATCTATAATCCACCATTTTATAACCTACAATTATAATTTTATCATATTTGTATCATTATTATATATGTAAAAATTTGTATAAATATATTCAAATTAATAAAATATTAATATCATATAAAGATAAGTATTTTTATTTATTTTATGCTATAAAAATTTTAGCACTTGCATTGAATGTGCCAAAATTACTAGTATATATTTAAACACATAGGCATGTACTGAAGGTTAATTAAATTTCGAATCTAAAACATATAAAAACAATGTTATTCAACCAATTAACTACTCGACATATAATATTTAAATTACAGCAATTTATAATTATAAATCACCAATGCAGGTGTATGCCATCGGGTTCAACGAATTTACACGTAATTTGCAATCCTACTTGATATTTATTTGTATCATTAATGAAGTATCAGCTCACTTTTGATCTGTTTTTTATAATGTGCCAAATATGTACTTATTTTTATTTTTTAACCATCATACTTATAATTTATACAGTAACTATCATTTATAATCCTTCCACTCTATACCTCATTACAATCATTTTATCATAATTTTTTATTTTTAAACATATTAACTCTAAATAAATATATTGAAATTATTAAAAAGAAATATTATATAGACAATTGAACAAATATAATGATTTATTTTATACTATAAAAATTTTAATACACACATAAAAAGTACTAAAACTGCTAATAGATTTAATAAAAATAATAATAATTTGACAATATATGTACTGAATTCTTATAATATGAAGTAAATAAAACTTTTGTTCACTTCTCCATATAATATTACTAGCATGTGCCTAGTGCAATACACCGAAAAGATTTTTAATATTAAAATAATTTATTTTATAATAATATCTATTTTACTTCATGTGATTAAACATGGATTGTAATTATTTTTCGTATTTAAAGAAACAAAGTCTATTACTAATTAAATAAAATAATATAAATATTTAAATTTAAAGATATTATGTTTGAAGATAATTTGTACTTAAATAAGTTGTGGAATATGAAGAATTGTTAACTCTAAGTTTATAAATTATACAAAAAAAATTAAAATAATAAAATAAAATAAATGAAAGAATTAAGAAAATAAAAGTAGAGTAGAATATTTAACTAAATACGCTTTTTAAATTAGATATATATTTATACATATATATATTTTTTATATGATAAATAATCAAATAATTTTTTTTAAATATAAAGTTTTTTTTATATAAATTCTTAAGGATGTAGAAGTTACAATTACAATTTTCATGGCATTTGAGATTTTAAATGTAATGTGCTTTTTGTTATAGTAAATATGTAAACCTCTTATACTTTATCTATGAAAGTACCTTACATCAAGTTGTGATTTGATAATTAATTCAGTACGTAGCTTGTAATATGCAATTTTTATAAACTAAAATATCTCTTAATAGTCTATATAACTACGATAAGTAAAATTTATTTATATATGTCGTTAGTTTATTATTTTGAAAATTATCAAATAACATATATTATGTACATGAATAAAATAATAAGTAAATTTTTAATATTCAATTCAAGATAAAATATCACTATCTCATATATAATTTTCTTTTGTAAATATATAAATATGTACAAATAAATAGATGGATACTTATTTTTAGTCAAACTTTTTTATCTGACATCATTAATCCATGTAAAAACATTTTTTTATGAATTATTATAAAGTAAGCGACATATTTACAAAATTGCTTAACCAAATATATTGATGAAAAACGTAAAAATTGATATTATTTGCTATTTAAGTAGTCTTTTATCAACCTTTTGAAAAATTTCAATGATGTCAACTATATATATGTCCCATATAAAAAACTTACTTCAAATAATTGAAAATAAGTTCTCTATTATATTGCTAAAACACTAAAATAATTTAAATTAATAATATAAAAATAAAGTTCAAAGTTTGTAGTTGTTGCAGAAAGTAACTTTTTATATTTGAAATATTCTTCAAATTAAATAATTTGTTATACTCTATATATATAATTTTGTCTAATAGAAAGAAAAATTATTCTATAAGTGCATTATATATGTATGTATTAGACATATAATGAAATGTATAAGTACATAAAATCGATCTGGTTGCAGGGAAAATGAATTTTAATCATCGAATTCGCAACTTAAATAAAATAAGTCTTAATAATTTAAAATTATTGATAAAAAAAATTATTAATTTTGGATGGACCAAATTAATTTGAGCAGCTCATCAGGCTAAGTGAATTTGTGTACATCCCATTATTAAATTTAATTATTCGTTTAAAGAAAAAATTGAATTATGGGCTCTTATTTTAATGGCCGTTTTACTTTTTACGAAGTTAATTAATTGGAAAGCAAAACAGTGAGCGTGAGGTGACAAGAATAAGAATCATGAACTAGTGGGGGTGGGGGTTCAAATGACGCTGAGCGGCACCAGCCTTGGAAACTGGGTCGGGTCATATGGTCCAAAGAATAAGTCAAAACGCTGAAATCCATGTGATCAGGATTCAGTATTAAACTTTGCGTTATTTATTCAAAAATGAAAAGGTATATACCATGATAATAATAATACAAATAAAAGAAGTGAAATCACATGTCATTGAGCCGTTACAAAATAATGAAAGATTTTCCATTGTACTCTTTTCTTTTCATGAAAAATAAAATTACTTTTTTCTAAATGTTAATTATAAAAGTACTTTATTGCTGTGTTTAAGTTATAATTACTATTCAAAAAGAGTTTTATTAACATAATTTTTCCATTAAAACATCAGTGTTGTAATTGGCAATAATTACAAATTTAATTATTTGGATGGATGCCAATTTTGGTTGGAATCCAAAGATAATTAAAGAGTAAAATGGAAGATGTGTAAATGGTTAAGTGTTGGATTGTCCCACATTGATGAATTGAGAAAGGGGAGACTTGCTTGTGAATTATAAAACCAAGTGGAGGAGTTGAAGGGTTATTCCAACCCTTCACTTGTCCCACATTGGTTTTATAAACTAGTGTGGACTAGTTTATATTGAACTCTAGTAAGAATGCTTGATAAAGTGTTCTTTAGGGAGGTTCATATGAGTGGACCACATGTGCGCCGCCGCTGCCACCCGGCCCGGCTCCGGATCCTGGTTGCGGGCATTAGGGCGAATGTCTCAGTCTCAGTCTTATCTTTTTGGACAAAAAATTTTGAATTTTTAAAATTCAAAATGCTTAACCGTTAATCGGATAGGGCTAATCGGATAAAGGGATGAACCCGTTGGAGATTACCTGATATCCGGGATTTGATGCAGATCATGGGATGATGCTACTGGAGACGTGGGACACGTGGTGTGATGTTGTGAACGTGTGTGACGTGTGAAGGCCAAGTGGCAGAATGCCATTGGCTGTTGGTGGACGTGTGACGTGTGTGGGTGACGTGGTAGAATGGTATTAGCTGGGGTGACGTATTGGAGGCCATTAACTGGCGGACTCTAACACTAATCCCGCTTATAAATAGACTGCTTCTGGCAGTCTTGAAAACACACAGAATTCGCCATCGTTCTCTTGATTAACACACTATTCACGTCTAAGCACACTGCCCACGTTCTTGATCCCGCTCTCAAAAATTCCTTCCCTTCTCATATTCTGATATTCTCCCCACAAACATTCCTTTTCCCGAATCTTGATATACGGTTGTCTCTTTCTGATATGGGCATCTGAGTACTGTTCGAGGTGAATGAGATGGAGTGCACCTGATCGTTCTGGACCATCTCATCCTGTGAGGAGCTGCGCTGTACCCGTTGCGCTGGTGAGTCGGGGCGCTCGTTTCTTCAAGGCAAACAGAATTTCTCTGTGATTTGGTCGTCCTATTGATTCTGTTACGATACAGAATCCTTAAGATAAGTTTACTTTAAAACTCAGTATTTATTAGATAAATCTAACAGCATGTTTTTATTATTTTACTGTCTCGGTTGATATATGAATTTTGGCTTTTCCTAAACTCATATTTGGTTAATTACATGAAATTCTGATTTGCCTTGAATTTTATGTATATTTTGATCACACATGATGTATGTTTAATTCTGATAACGCATGTTGTATGTTTAATTCTGATAACGCATGATGTATGTTTAAATTCTAATATCGCATGCTTTATTTGAATTTCATATTGATCAAACGCACGTATTGCCTTAACTGTGATTACCTGATCCATTCCTGATAATCTGACTTGCAATATTTGTTTATTGCTTTGGATTACTGCATGTTGGCATAACTCATGGAAACAACAATCTTGAAGACATGAGTTTATTTCGTGCATTTATTATCTGTTGAAATTCTGATTAGATATCCTGTCTAGGAATCTTGCCTACATATCTTGCCTAGATATTCTTTTATAGGACTTTTATTATAAAAATATGTGATGGCTTCAACTTCGCATGCTATTGGTAATATTGTGTCAATGAAAGTTGACCTTTCCGGACTGCCGAAAAAATTCACGGGCAAGTATTTTAGGCGTTGGCAATAGCGCATGAAAATCTGGCTGGCGATGAAAGGTCTTCTTTCATTGATTCAGTTGACCATGCCAGAACCAACTAAAACTGATCCCAAAACTAAAGAAATAGCTGATTGGAAAACTAAGGATCAGATTGTTCGAGGAGTGATTCTGTCAGCTCTGTCTAATACACTCTTTGATGTATACTGTTCTGATTCCTATACGGCTAAATCTTTATGGGATGAACTGGATAGGAAATACAATACTGAAGAGCAAGGGCTCGAAAAGTATTCAGTTTCCAAATTCCTAAAGTATCAAATGGTTGAGGGCAGGTCTGTATCTGAACAGACACATGAATTGATCAATCTAGAGCATTCCCTAGCTGATGCTGAAATGAAACTTCTAGAAAAATTTATGGTCATGTCGATTGTCGATAAGTTCCCCAAATCTTGGGAAAGTTTTGGCATGACTCTGAAGCATCAAAATGGAAAATTGACTCTAGATGATCTGATGATTGCCATTAGTATTGAAGAGGAACACAGAAATCAAACACATATTGTTCCTATTTAATATCATCCTAAGGCGAATGTAATAATAGGAAAGAAGAAAGTCAACATGAACTCAAACTCTAAATCCATCGATAAGGGAAAAGCTAAAATGAATAAGAAACCAAAGGCAAACAGGCCTTGCTGGAATTGTGGACAAAAAGGGCATTGGGCTAAGGAGTGTCCCTCCAAGAAAGCCAAGGCTAAAGCCCAGTCTGCTGGACCAATTGTCAACATGGTTGTTGGAGACACCAGCGAAGCTGGAGTTCCTAATGCATCCATTGACGAGTATGTTTCTTGCAAACCCGAATTATTCTCTATCCATATGATTGGCTGATAGACACTGGTGCTAATGTGCACGTTTGTGCTGATAAATCACTGTTTGTGTCTTACCAGCCTGTTAGTGGAAGGACTGTGATGATGGGGAACTCAAGTGCTGCCAATGTGTATAGGATAGGACGCGTGGACCTGAAATTTCCTTCGGGATGCACACTGTCTCTGCTAAGGGTGCATCACGTCCCAGCAGTTCGAAGAAATATAATAAGTGGTTCTGTAATAGTTAGGGAAGGTTATGAAATTTCTTTCAAATCAAATAAAATTGTAATTTTACATTATGGCACCTTTATTTGTAAAGGCTATCTTTCCGATGCTTTGTTTAACTTGCGAGTTGAGAACATTATTGGTTCTAATAAAGTTGATTTTTCTAATTCTCCTGTTATTAACATTATTGAGAATTCATCTGTTTGGCATAATTGTTTAGGACATTTGAATTATAGTTCGGTCAAAAGAATGATGAACTTAAATTTAATTCCTAAACATGATATTGAACGTGGTCATAAATGTCAAATTTGTGTTGAAGCCAAGCAAGTTAGAAAGCCTTACCACTCGGTTGAAAGGTAAACTAAAATTCTTGACTTAGTGCACACAGATATTTGTGAGTTCAATGGGGTCTTAACAAAAGACAATAAAAGATATTTTATCACCTTCATAGATGATAGCAGTAGGTATTGTTATGTTTATTTACTAAAACATAAAGATGAAGCACTAGATAAGTTCATTATGTTCAAAAATGAAGCCGAAACACAAATTGGTAGAAAACTTAAACGGTTAAGGTCAGATAGGGGTGGAGAGTATGGGTCCAACCCATTTCATGAATACTGCCATAATTTTGGCATAATTCATAAAGAAACTGCTCCTTATTCTCCCTCTTTGAATAGGATAGTTGAGCAAAAGAATATAACCTTTATAGACATGATTAACAGTCTACTTTTGAATTCTGGATTGCCCAAGTACATGTGGGGGGAAGCTCTGAATATGGCTTGCCATATTCTAAATAGAGTTCCCTTGAAACATAAAGAAAGCACTCCATTTGAATTCTGGAAAGGCAGGAAACCTAGTCTAAAATACTTCCGAGTGTGGGGTTGTCTTGCAAAAGTTCTAGTCCCAGAACACAAGAGGAAGAAACTAGGTCCTAAAACTGTTGATGCGGTCTTTCTAGGCTATGTAGAAACATCTTATGCTATGCAATTTTTGGTTATTAAATCAAAAATTCGGGGCATAGATGTGAACACTATAGTTGAATTTCGCGATGCTATGTTCTTTGAGAACGTGTTTCCCATGAAGACTGGGATACCTCAAAATGTTTCTTTAGATTCAACCCTTGAATCTACATCGATTCCGGATCATGTGGAAAAGATGTCAAATGTGGGGGCTGGTCCTAGTAGTACCGACGCAGTTCCTGAAGAACTGGATAAACCCAGACGGAGTAAAAGGGCTAGAATCACTAAGGACTTTGGAAATGACTTTGTTACTTACAATGTCAAGGGCGATCTTGTTACCTTCAAGGATGCTATGGCTTCCCCTGAAGCTAAGCATTGGAAGGAAGCTATTAAGAGTGAGATGGATTCTATTGTCTCGAATAGGACATGGGAATTAGTCGATCTCCCTCCGGGGTATACTACTATATGAAGCAAGTGGATCTTCAAAAAGAAACTTAAGTCTGACGGAACTGTTGATAAGTTTAAGGCTAGGCTAGTTGGTAAAGGGTTTAGGCAAAAAGAGGGAATAGATTACTTCGACACCTATTCCCCAGTAACTCGTTTGACTACTATCTGAGTGCTAATAGCACTGGCTTCTATATATGATTTCCCCATTCACCAGATGGATGTGAAAACAGCCTTTCTGTATGGTGATCTTGAGGAAGAAATTTATATGGATCAGCCTGAGGGATTTGTAGCTTCTGGAAATGAGTGGAAAGTTTGCAAACTTGTTAAATCACTTTATGGTTTGAAACAAGCTCCTAAACAATGGCATGAAAAGTTTAACAAAACAATATTGTCATTTGGTTTCAGAGTTAACGATAATGACAAGTGCGTCTACTGCAAAGTTAAAGGTGATAATTGTATTGTGTTATACATGTATGTAGATGACATTCTGCTGTTTGGATCCAACATTGAGATTATCAATGAGACTAAATGTTTCTTAAAGAACAAGTTTGAAATGAAAGATATGGGTGTTGCGGAAATGATTCTTGGACTTAAGTTGACTCGTTCAACTGAAGGTATAGCAGTCTCTCAATCTCACTATGTTGGGAAGACAATTGAGAAATTTGGCTGTAAACAAAGTAGAATCGCAAAAACACCATATGATCCTTCAATGGCTCTCTTTAAGAATAAAACTGGTGTACCAGTGTCTTAGTTGAGGTATTCTCAAATAATTGGTAGCTTGCAGTATCTTGCAAACGGCTCAAGACCAAATATCTCATTTGCAGTCTCTAAGCTTGCTAGATATACAAGCTGTCCTAATTGGACTCATTGGGAGGCTTTGGATAGGGTACTTAGATATCTAAAGGGCTCAGCATCACTAGCCTTGTACTACAAGAGATTTCCTGCAGTGCTAGAAGGGTTTAGTGACGCTAGCTGGATTGCCAAAAACTCCGGAAGTAATGGGTGTACAGGGTATGTATTTACCTTGGGTGGAGGCGCTGTTTCCTGGAAGTCTTCTAAACAGACTTTGATAACTCGGTCCACCTTTGAGGCTGAGTTGTGTGCTTTGGACACAACTGGGACAGAGGCAAAATGGTTATATGGGCTTATAGTACAATTGCCGATGGTAACCAAACCTCTTCCGGGAATTGTTGTACATTATGACAATCAAACTACAATTGCAAAGATCAGTAGTTCAAAGTTCAATCAAAAGACTAAGAGACACATCCAAGTTAGATTAAAATCTATAAGGGAGTTAGTGTCTGATAGGGTTATTGCAATTGATTTTGTCGGATCCAAGGACAACATTGCAAACCCTTTAACTAAAGGACTTGATTTATCCTCAGTTCATAAATTCAGGTTGGGGATAGGACTGGAAACCCATCAGTGATATACATATAGTGGCAACCCAACCTACTAAGTGGAGATCCCACAAGGTAGGTTCAATGTGGTATAAACAAACTGCTGAGTATATCAAGTTGAACCTAAATTTAGATTGATACTTTGTATCTGGTGTCTCTCCCCTGATTGCCTGATAGGTGATGACTACGGCTGGTACAATAAGAGTTTAACTCTGAATGGGGTCAAGTCATTTTTGGACCAGATGCGAGCAGTGCATCCCTGGAGACGCCTAACTAAGTAAATGTAGTCCTTTGGCCGGGACTAAAGGAATTGGGTTGTTCCTTGACAAACATTCATGAAACAGGATCGGGACACATGGCCTTAATGTGTCAACCCTAAAGATCAGTACATAGCCTTTAGCTCATTGTTACTGATGAACGCAATCACAATCACGAGTACAAATTCAAGGCCTAGATCCATTTGTCCCGGTGATAGCAAAACTTGGATAACTTAGGGAGTGGTTCAAACCGGAAGGTACCATCTCTGAAAGCGAGCTATGTTGAATCTGATAGCCATTATCTATGGATTTGTGGGGGATTGTTGTAATTGGCAATAATTACAAGTTTAATTATTTGGATGGATGCCAATTTTGGTTGGAATCCAAAGATAATTAAAGGGTAAAATGGAGGATGTGTAAATGGTTAAGTGTTGGATTGTCCCACATTGATGAATTGCGAAAGGGGAGACTTGCTTGTGAATTATAAAACCAAGTGGAGGAGTTGAAGGGTTATTCCAACTCTTCACTTGTCCCACATTGGTTTTATAAACTAGTGTGGACTAGTTTATATTGAACTCTAGTAAGAATGCTTGATAAAGTGTTCTTTAGGGGGTTCATATGAGTGGACCACATGTGCGCCGCCGCCGCCGCCGCCGCCTGGCCCGGCTCCGGATCC
The DNA here is from genome assembly GCA_018894105.1 of Jacaranda mimosifolia. Lineage (NCBI taxonomy): Eukaryota > Viridiplantae > Streptophyta > Magnoliopsida > Lamiales > Bignoniaceae > Jacaranda > Jacaranda mimosifolia. The sequence goes on from CM032129.1 coordinate 24,769,565, forward strand.
TGGTTGCGGGCATTAGGGCGAATGTTTCAGTCTCAGTCTTATCTTTTTGGACAAAAAATTTTGAATTTTTAAAATTCAAAATGCTTAACCGTTAATCGGATAGGGCTAATCGGATAAAGGGATGAACCCGTTGGAGATTACCTGATATCCGGGATTTGATGCAGATCATAGGATGATACTGCTGGAGACGTGGGACACGTAGCGTGATGTTGTGAATGTGTGTGACGTGTGAAGGCCAAGTGGCAGAATGCCATTGGCTGTTGGTGGACGTGTGACGTTTGTGGGTGACGTGGCAGAATGGTATTGGCTGGGGTGATGTATTAGAGGCCATTAACTAGCGGACTCTAACCCTAATCCCGTCTATAAATAGACTGCTTCTGGCAGTCTTGAAAACACACAGAATTCGCCATCATTCTCTTGATTAACACACTATTCACGTCTAAGCACACTGCCTACGTTCTTGATCCCGTTCTCAAAAATTCCTTCTCTTCTCATATTCTGATATTCTCCCCACAAACATTCCCTTTCCCGAATCTTGATATACGGCTATCTCATTCTGATCCGGGCAACTTAGTACTGTTCGAGGTGAACGAGATGGAGTGCACCTGATCGTTCTGGACCATCTCATCCTGTGAGGAGCTGCGCTGTACCCGTTGCGCTGGTGAGTCGGGGCGCTCGTTTCTTCAAGGCAAGCAGAATTTCTTTGTGATTTGGTCATCCTATTGATTCTATTACGATACAGAATCCTTAAGATAAGTTTACTTTAAAACTCAGTACTTATTAGATAAATCTGACAGCATGTTTTTATTATTTTACTGCCTCGATTGATATATGAATTTTGGCTTTTCCTGAACTCATATCTGGTTAATTACATGAAATTATGATTTGCCTTGAATTTGATGTATATTCTGATCACGCATGTTGTATGTTTAATTCTAATAACGCATGTTGTATGTTTAATTCTAATAACGCATGTTGTATGTTTAAATTCTAATATCGCATGCTTTATTTGAATTTCATATTGATCAAACGCACGTATTGCCTTAACTGTAATTATCTGATCCATTCCTGATAATCTGACTTGCAATATTTGTTTATTGCTTTGGATTGCTGCATGTTTGCGTTATTTATTCAAAAATGAAAAGGTTTATACCATGATAATAATAATACAAATAAAAGAAGTGAAATCACATGTCATTGAGCTGTTACAAAATATTGAAAGATTTTCCATTGTACTCTTTTCTTTTTATGAAAAATAAAATTACTTTTTTCTCAATGTTAATTATAAAAGTACTTTATTGTTGTGTTTAAGTTGTAATTACTATTCATAAAGAGTTTTATTAACATAATTTTTCCATTAAAACATCAGTACTCAAATGCTTGTCTGTAATAATGTATCATGCATAAAGCTATCCGTTTTAGCAATGATTGATTTTAAAATTTCATTATAATTTGATTTCCAGTACGACTTATATATCAGTACATGAGCCAATTGCTAATGTATCTAGAAATAGGATGTCTTTCAATTTTCTCTTTCGAAATAAACGAAAACTGTATGACGTTAACCACCCAAAATTATGCCTAAAGTCATGGAGGCATACTTGATTTTTGCTTTTGCCTATTCAGTTCAACAAAAAACTTTATTCCCAGCTGTAGTTCATTCATGGGATGGGAGAGGTTGGAGAAACAACGTTGCACAACAAGAAGCTGCAAATATATATATATATATATATTGTAGACGACTTAATTTTTAACCAATTAAAAAGTGACATGTGTAAATAATATATTAGTTATTAATTTAAATTTTTTTATTTATGTATTGGAATTTATTAAATTGATTCCAAAAGATAAATAGCTAATTTTAATTAATATTTTAATATTTATTTTATACAAATCAAATGTTGACAAGTGTCAAGATGAAGTGGCATAACCTATCAAATTAAGTCTGGTGGCCTAGCAATATCTGGCAAATTGAATTTTGACACATGGCGTATCCATGTACGTAGACAATCAAGTCAAGAATATTTGATATTATCTTTTAATATGTGCATCAAAAGGATAATTATCAAATGAGTTCAAGTCATATCAGAATCTCCTACTAACCACCTATATAAAAGAGTGTTGAGAGACTCACAGAGATATTCACATACTCGTATATTCTCAAGTCAAAGACTCGAGTCTTCAAGTACCAAGTTTCTACTACGACGACATATTGCTCCTACGAAGGTCCTATACCTTTTCAAAGCATCAAGTCATCAAGTCCTTTGATCTCGGAATCAAGGTTCGAGTTCAAAGAAATTCCATAGTGTCTTTTACCAAGTCAAAGAATACTACGCCATATATCCAAGAACAAGCTTCAAACCTTTGAATCATAGATATTGGGAAAAGAATCAAGAGGTTAGTTTTGTTAAGAAATTTATTTTTTTTCTCTGATAAATTGTAATTCTCTTTTATTCTTTAATATAAATTCAATTTGTCCATTATTTTTCTTTGTCTTGTGATTTAATTTTGTAGACAATGAAATTTGTGTGAACAAATATCTGACACGCCCAGTGGGACACAAATCTACCCCTCATCTCTTTTCCTGTTTGAATTTTGAATATATTTGCAACCACTCAATGGTACCTAAAAAGGAACCAACTCGCCTTGGCCAAGAAAGATGATGCTGATCCTACTGCTGAATTTGTCAATCAGCCCATAGCTGGGGGTAAGAATATTGATTTCATTCCATCTTATGATTCTGACTCTGGAAGTCTCAGGGAAATAAATCCCAAGACATCGTCTTTTGCTTAGTTGTCGGCTATAGCGACAACACCGAATGAGCAACTTGCTCGGATGGCCCAAGCTATAGCTGACCTCCAAAAGATTGTAGAAGATAGGCCTGTCAATAGGTAGGGTATGCCTATGACAATAGTACAATACCCATACCCATACCTAATAAATAGACATGAGACTCAGACCCTACCTAGACCCATTAAGAAAAATGAAATGGGTAAAGATAGGATCTATACCCATAAAATACCCAAATACCCAATATTCAAAAAATACCTAATATCAAATACCCATGTTCCAACTCCCTCCTTCCCAACTTTAATCTTTTTTACTCATAGAACTTTATTTAGATACTATTTTTGTCAAACCTAAACCCAAAAATATATTAAAAATAATTGAATGGGTGCAATTATATTTATATGCAAAACTTATCCACATATCCTATACCTTGAAATTACTCATTTTCCAAATACTCAAATTTAACTAGTTAACCCAAATTAGTTATATCAAAATTAAATTTATACTAATAATCATGGCATACTTGAAGTGTATACTTAAATTTTTAATATATATAAAATAAAAAAATTAAAATTATTTTAAATTTATTTATTTGTAATTATTGTACTTCTTAATTTATCTCAAAAAGTAAAATTCTTTCTTACATGTTGGTTTACACATTCCAATTTGGATGTTTGGATGATACTTTCTTTTCATACAAACCATATAAATTTGATGTATACATAAAAAAATTAAATGTATACTCTTTTTTAATTTAAAAAAATCCAGTTAACATTTTTAAAATATGCTGAAAAAAATTAGTCAATATTAATAAATTACTCTAGCATTCAAATATTAGATAGTTTTAGCATTTTGATTGACAATAAGAAAATTTGGAAAAGATAAAAAAATTAGTCAGATTAAAACATAATTAAAAAATTTGGTCTAGTCCAACTATGGAGCTAATAGGTCTTGGGTTTGATGGGGTAGGGTCTATTATTTGGGTATTTTAGGGTATAAGTCTAATTGGGTCTATGAATTGAGTAAGGTAGGGTAAACATTAGGTCTAACTATTTGGGTATGTTAGGGTATGGACTTGGGTAGGGCAATACCCTATCAATTTCATTGACAGACCTACCTCACCCCCATTATTAACCGAAGAAATATTAATTATATGTCAAATACATTGAGTGAAGAACTTTTTTGGAAAATAGCAGCAAAAAAAAAAGAAAAAAGAAAAAAGGGTAAGGTCTGGACCCGACCCAAAAGTGATGGGTCTGAGTAGGTAGGGTAGGTAAATGGGTATTAGTTTTGAGTATTGTTTGCGTATGGGCTTGGGTAGGGTAAACCCTACCTATTTACAGCCCTAGTAGAAGAGAAAGATCTACAATTTGCACAACTCATGGACAAACAGGAATACTCCCATCTTGGAGGATTTAACGACAACCATTAATCTTTCCTTGGCAATACAATGGTGCAGAAACAAGTTGAGGAGATGTCTTACAAGCAAGAAGCTGATTGAAAGATCAACCACTCTACAACTTCTATTACTACACTGTTTGTTCAACAATTGCAGGACATGATCACCAATACTATTAGAGCTCAGTATGGCATGTCTTCTCAAAGTTTTATTGTGTACTCAAAGCCCTATACAAAAAGGATTGACTTGTTGAGAATGCTAATAAGATATCAACTACCAAAATTTCGGCAGTTTGATAGGAAGGGAAATCCAAAACCGCGTGTGGCCTAGTTCATAGAGGCATGCAACAATGCAGGGACTTATGGTGATATTCTTGTGAAATAGTTCTCGTGTTCATTGAAAGAAAATGCCTTTGACTGGTACATCGACTTAGAACTTGCCTCCATCAATAGCTGGGATCAAATAGAAAGGGAGTTTCTAAATCGCTTCTATAGTACGCGTCGAACTGTAAGTATAATCAAACTTACCAATGCAAAGCAATGGAAGGATGAGCCAGTGGGAGACTACATCAATCAACCGTTGGCGTGCATTCAGTTTGAATTGCAAGGATAAACTCTCAGAGACATCTACGGTAGAGATGTGTATTCAAGGTATACACTGGGGACTTCTCTACATTCTTCAAGGAATCAAGCCTCGCACTTTTGATGAATTAGCCATTCGTGCCCACAACATGGAGCTTAGCATTGCTAATCACATAGTCAGAATTCTTTTTGAAGACTAGAAGAAAGAAAGGAAATGTTCAAATAAGAGTGAAAAATATGTCAAAGTTGCCACCGAGGAATCCATGATGGTTAAGATAGCCTCCATAAAAATTTCTACAAGCGATAAAAATGTTGCTGAGAAAACTGAAGATCAATGCATTTTAACAGGCAAAAAAAATACTAAAATAAATGCAGAAAAAGAAGTATCCATTTCTAGATTCTAATGTTTCTCATATCTTTGATGAATTATTAACAAGAAAGCTAATTGAACTGCCAGAACTAAAACGTCCTGAAGAAGTTGGAAAGGTAACCATCCAAAATATTGCAAGCATCATCGGGTTGTTAGCCATCCGGTAGAGAAATATTTCATCTTCAAGGATAATATCATGGCACTGGAAAGAGATGGAAAGATAATTCTTGACACAGAAGATGTTGTTAGGTCAAACCTTGCCAGCGCTATAGAAGTAACCAACGCCACATGGGGGCATCAATAATGCTTCAGTTTGGGAGTTTAGATCCAATGCTAGTGGAGACTCAACTCGCTGATGAGGTGATTAAGCTGGCAACAAGTTCCACTGCTGAAACTGAAGATAGCAGTGAGTGGATTCTTGTAACGCACCAATGAAAAAAAAGATGACGTGTCAATCAATCTCATCCATTGGCATTAAAGGTCTCACATGTGGCTAGATGCCCTCAACCAAAGATGATGAAGAGTCTAAATGCTACAAATGGTAAGTTGGAAAATTCATTAGCAGGTTACAAAAGGAGCCAAGTAACTTTGAAGGATTATTTTCCTATAGGATTCTTAGATCAAAGAGTTGAAATAGTGCATGCTACATCTTGTGAAACTGAAGACCAATATTCTACTTTCTGTTGTACGGCCATTGCTTTTACAAATAAGGACTTGCTGTTGGGGTCAAAACTTGACAATAGGCCATTTTTTGTTTCAAGGTTCATGCAGGAGCAAAAGGCTAACTGCATACTTATTGATGGAGGATCTGCTGTCAACATCATGCCAAAATACACCATGAAGAATTTAGAGGTTTCTGTTGAAGATCTTTCACGCAACCGCCTAATTATTCAAAGTTTCAACCAAGGAAGCCAATGAGATATTGATATGATTCGTCTAGACCTCACAATCGGGAAGTTGGAAGTAAGTACACCATTTCATGTCATTGATGTAAGGATTTTCTATCATTTGTTTTTGGGAAAACTGTTTGATGCATGGGGTCTTGATGTTGTAGGTCCTATTGCTTCTAAGTCGTCGACTAGTCATGCTCACATATTGGTAGCGATAGACTATTTCTCTAAGTTGGCAGAGGTGATTTCCCTCAAGGAAGTGAAGAAAGAAAATATTGTTGAGTTCATTCGTTGTCATCTAATTTTTAGGTATGGAGTGCCTAGTTACATCATTACTGATAATAAGAAGCCTTTCTACAACAACTTAATAGACAAACTCTGCGCACAATTTGGATTTAGGCAATACAACTCTTCTATGTATAATGCAGCTGCAAATAGTCTAGTAGAGTTGTTTAATAAAAGTTTATGCAACCTGTTGAAGAAAGTAATGTCAAAATCTAAAAAGGATTGGCATGAAAAAGTTGGAGAAGCTCTTTGGGCATATCAAACAACTCATCGGACTGCTACCCAGGTTACTTCGTATTCATTGGTTTATGGAGTTGAAGTTATTCTCCCACTTGAAAGTCAAATACCCTCATTTTGTATAGCAATTCAAGAAGGATTTACTGTTGAAGACAATGTTCGCCTTCAACTTGAGGAATTGGAAGCGTTGGATGAGGAAAGACTTGAAGCGCAACAAAAACTTGAATGTTATCAAGCACGTATGACAAGGGTGTTTAATAAGAAAGTTCATCCGCGATCTTTTCAGGTTGGAGATTTGGTGTTGGTAGTAAGAAGGCCCATTACCATCATCCAGTGAATGAGCAGTAAATTCATGTCAAAATGGGAAGGTTCATATGTGATAAAAGAAGTCTACACCATGGTACTTACAAGTTGGTTGACAAAGATGGATTATGCATAGGCCCCATAAATGGCAAGTTTTTGAAACGATATTATCCATGAGAAATGTTGCTCCTTGACGCATGAGCCTAAACTGCATGTTACTCCTGGCCCGCATGAGTATAAATTGTATACGGTAACCATCAAAGGTAGTGCATGTGGTGAAACTGCTAACTTTCCCCACTAAAGGTATTTTATGTGGTTAAAATATTAAATACCCCACCTAGTCCAAGGTGGTTCAGCAATGGATACTTCTGGCCCGCAAGAGTATAAATTGTGAACGCCACCCCCCAAAAAGAATGTTTGCTTTGAATTATGTAATGACGTGATCCCCTTATTGGGGTACGTTGGCAGTTTGGGAGTTATTTCCCAAGTTCAGTCACATCACTAAAAAAAAAAAGAGTTTATTTGGATGGTGTCCCAAGTCAATCATATCATTGGATCAAATGTGGATGACTTACTTTTCAAGTTCAATCATATCATTAGATAATTTGGATTACTTCCAAGTTCAATCACATCATTGGAATGAGTTTTGAGGACTTCCCAAGTTCAATCATATCATTGGAGCAAATTTGGATGACTTACTTCCCAAGTTCAATCAAATCATTGGAGTAATTCTTGATGATTTATCAGGTTCAAGCATATTATTGGAAAAAGTTTTGATCGTTTTCAAGTTCAATTCATTAGATAGTCAGTTTTACTCCTGAGCTTAAGTAAGTTTATTCCACTCAATTGCTGGGGGCATGTAATACAATTTTTCTTTGAAGTTGGCATCAATTTGAAAAAATATTAAATAAAAAAAAAAGAATACACAGGGAGAATTCATAAAAAAGAATAACTTTTTTTATTGCATATATTGTAGTAATCAAGTGTTCTTTTACATCATGGTGCTAAAAAAGAAAAAAGAAAAAAAAAGAGCTAAATAGCTAAATGTTCATGAAGTATATTAAAAGCCACTAGTTCCTTGCAAGATTCTTAAAGTAGTGCCTCCATCCTCTTTAAAACCTCAAACTCTTGATTAGTCAAAAATGGAGTGCCTTTAAGTTTTGAAACGTTATCTCTCTTGGTGGTAACTTCTTTCTGAATAGTGGACACGTTTTCTTCAGCCCTGTAGAGTGATGTATTTGCAAAATCTTCCTTACTACTTAACTTAACTAAGTCGTGTTCTCAATTCCTCTTGCTGCTTAGAAATTTGAAGTTTATCCTTGAGGTCATTCATCTCTTCAACTCTTTCACTTTCTATTGCCTCGACCTCAAAAAGATCCTATTGTGCAAAAAACAATGCTTTCTCATGTGTTTGTTGTGTTTCTTTTTGAATTGAATTTGACTCAACCTTTGTGCAGTTGGAAGTACCCTCAAAGAAAGATCTCAAGTGGCTCTCCAAAGACGACATGTTTTTTATGTATAATCTCATCTCTGCGATCAAGTCATCACTTGTTAGTTTTATCTCTGAGAGTTGCTCAAATAGAGCTTTCATAATTTTTTGACATATTCGTTCCCAATAGAATTTGAGTGACATCTACTTCAGTCTTTATAATTCGAGGATAAAATTCAGAAACTTCAGCAACTGGAAGTGCACAAAATGGAGCTTCAAATGTCTTTTTGAGCTTGTCTTTCTCGAGAAAAGCCTTAGCATTTGCAATCTCAAGTAATATTACCTTTAATTGCCCATTGGAATCAGTAGTATCATGGGAAACTTGCATGACATCATTAAGAGGTTGAGGAATGTTTGTCTCAAGCAAGTTAAAGGATTAGCCCCATTTATTGAGCCAACACTATCTTCGGAAGTAATTTGGACTGGTATTTCAAGATCTGCAAGCTATTTAAAAAAAATAAATGAAGAAGAAAAGAAGAAGAAGAAGAAATTAGTGCAAAGGATTGGCAAATATAAAATTAAATAAAAAAGAGATGCATAAAAATATAATAATAACTTTACATATTTTGATTCATCGAAAGGTAAAGAAGAACTTGGAACATCTGCAAAGAAATTTAAATTAATATTGATGTTGTCTAAATCCAAAACCTTTGGTTTCTTCTTGAGAATGCATTGATTGCTGGAATCATCATTTGAGTAAGAAAGTGCAAAAATTATTTTATTCCCTTCCACTAGAGCATCAGTGGGGAATGAAACCTCGAGAAGGCTATGTCTTTTATACAACACTTTGGTATGGTCGGCAATATTATACTCCTTGGGCTCCAAATTTCCTCCTTTAATTTGCCTTGAAACAATAGGATTTTGAAGATGTGAAGCTGCTGAGTTATTTTTGGAATCTTCCATTACAGCTTGTTTAGGATGAGATGGATTCTTTCCAAGATGCCTAGGCTTAGATGCATAATGTTCAATTCTATCCCCAAGTTGATTGAGTTGACCAGAATTTGGTGCCACATCTCTCTAATTGACTTTGAGAACAATATTAGTACCTTTTATTTGTGAAGCCTTCCAATATTTGTCCCGCCAATTCGCATATTCTTTTGTGACTAATGAAAAAGAAGAAGTATTGCCAGGAATGATCAGTTTGTAAGATGTGCTCAGTAAAGTACATGACTGCCAAGTTGAACAAGCTCGTGCAAATCATAAGTAAGAATCTCTTTCTTTAAGTTGTCAGGGACATGTTGACAAAATCCACATTGCCGGCTGAATCGATAAGTGCTATAAGCTTCAATGATATGCTCTTTTCCATATCAAAATGTCAAATAGCTAGAATGTAAAGCCATAAAAAGGTCTTTATAAGTATTTGATATGTTTGTGAGCCACATATTATTGTGAGTTGCTTGCTTGGAAATAAGCGTAGATTTTGAATGGTTGAAGGGTTGATACTGAGAAACAAATCTCATGCCTTTGAAAGATCAAAATATTTAGGCATGTTCTCCCCCCCAATATTTGACCATCTCAGCTCCTCCTACATCAATCTTAGATAAAAAAAAAATGAGTGTCAAGATAGTGCCCTATCCAACTATGAACATAATGAATTGGAAAGATGGAAGGGGATTCCTGAAGATTTGGTGAATTCAATATATTCCTCAAACCACAGTAGATGCCCACCAATACAGGAATTGCAAGAGAAAAGCTATCACCATTTGCCATTCTACTAGCAACCTTAAAGACAGTGGCACGAATCAGATTTGCTATGCGATGTGGTAGAACAAAACTGCATAACCAGCATGAAAGAAAAACAACCAAGTAGATCTCCCCTCTAACATCTTTTTCAACCTCCAACATCATAAATGGCTCATCATATTCCTTGGTGTGAGGTAAAAGTGATGCATCGATTCTTCCACAAGGATTATGAGAGATTTTTGGCTCAGAAGACCTTTTTCGGGAAGACCTCAAAGGTGGCTCTGCATATCTGGTTGGTCCTTTAAACTAAAAGTTAATCCAATCAAAAATAGGAATGCCATCAGAGTCCTTTGGGAGCATAAGATAAGCTAGGAATAGATATTTGCATCTTCATGGTAGAAAAAGACTATGTCTGTCATCACCAAGTAGCTCTTTTGCAGTGGGGATAGCTTCGTCATAGAAACCTCCACAGATAGGCAATCCACCAAGTACATAAAGATCCCATAGAGAAATTGAAAATTCACCAGTTACAGTATGCAAAGTGTTCGTGGAAGAGCACCATAGCTCAAGGAAGGCTTAAAGGATGTTCTTATGGCAGACATATGTGAAAAGCGAGGCATGAACTATTGCATAGATCCTAATTTTTCGACGAGGAGAATCTGCATAATGGCCCAGTACATCCTCCGTCCATTCCCCATAATCTGCATGAAAAGATACTTCACCAAACCTTGATGTGAGAATTCTTATTGAGCGTCTATTAATGTTGGAATGATAACCTGCAAATGAAAATTTTGAGCTATTAGCTTTGGTATCATGAAGAAAGGACTTCAAGACGAGTATCTTAGGACGAAATGTGGTGCCAGAACGTAGATCAATCACTTCCTTGGTTGTCTCTTCGGACCACTCTTAGATATGCATCTAATTACTAGGAGGTCTAGGTATGGAACGAGGACCATCATTGGCTTATTTATGGATAATCAATCTAGTACTTTTAACTTTAAGGTTATCTTTGTTACTTCCGATAATAATACACGGAGATGGCTCCGAATAATCCTCAATATAAATTCTCATAAGTTGTTTGGAGCAGGATTCAAGGAATGAACTATAATTCCCAACCTGCCATAAGACAAAAAGAAAAAAAAATGCAAAAGAGGATGAGAAAACTCAAATAAATACACAAAGGAGGAAAATATATAAGAATCTTTTACTAATTACCAACTTTTGTTTGTTGGGAAGGACCGGAATGACTGTAGATATTTCCTTTGATTGCTCTGTTGGCCTACGAGGAAATTTTTTATCAGATGAATGAATTAAGAATGATTAATGTCATTGAGGCAATATTACAAACAACTCTTGTGCGTGAATGAATGAGTTAAAGGCCAGCACTTTTTTAGATGAAGCTTACCAAAGAATTCTTCAACTATCAATCAATTGATGTTTATTGCTCGTTTGAGTCCCTTTTTATAGTTTTCAGTTTGAGCTATTTAAATTCGTTAGGATTCATAGTCTAGGATTAAATCAAATCCCAATTCGGATGATTTTTTTTCTCTAAAAGAAAAGAAAAAAGAAGAGTCTGAGACATTGGAAAATTTTCACCTTGGGAACATAAAGGCTGTTATGAGCTGAATTTCATTCACAATTAAAAAATATTTAAGAAGAATTTACATGAAAAGAAGGAAGAAGTTGATAAGAAGAAATCCTGGAAGAAGTAGAGTTCTGCTGATGCTTGTTGTTGGGCCTTTTAACAAAAATTGAAGGAAGAATTTGTTTGCTTCATAAGAAAAATTGGTGGGCCACACCTTTTAAAAAAAAGAAAAAAAAAAAAAAGAGAAGAGAAGAAGAATTCGACGCGGATCATCGTTCCTTGTTTCTTACCTTTTGCAGCTTACAGTTGCAACTTGCAAGACGGAAGTTTGACTCGCCACTACAGATCTAGTAGTTTGCTTGATTTAAAGTTACGTGGGCCAGGAATTTAAGTAGGGAAAAAGAAATTTGATTGTTGTGAAAATCAACTTCGTGTGGGCGGCGTGCAAATTTTATTTTGTTTGATGTTTAGTGGGTTTGCTTAACGGCTTTCTTGGCTTTTCAAATAGGAACAAAATTTGTAACTTGAAAAAGTTCATTTGCTAAGGATTTAAAAGTGAAGATATGTTGCTTAGCTATAGCAGCGTGATGCTGGAAACCATGTGGGATTTTAAATCCCATTGAACAAGTGTGGGATTTTGAAGATGCGGGAAACCATGTAGTTTCCCAAGTGGCGCCTATATATAAATATATATACATATATATATATAAGCTCATATGTTTTATATATATATATACACACACATGAAAGGCTCATATGTTATATATATTTTAAAGGCTCATATGTTATGTATATATGTGTGTATTTATATATATAAAATAATTATCGTGACCTATTCACTCAAAAATATATTGGAAAACATTGTTCGTGAACAAGTCTCAAGGGGGCATTTGTAGATGGCTTAATTTTTGGCCAATTGAAAACTGACATGTGTAAATAATATATTAGTTATTAATTTTAAAAATTTTATTTATGTATTGGAATTTATTAAATTGATTCCAAAAGATAAATAGTTAATTTTAATTAATATTCTAATATTTATTTTATACAAATCAAATGTTGACAAGTGTCAAGATGAATTGACATAACCGATCAAATCAAGTCTGGTGGCCTAGCAATCTTGGGCTAATTGAATTGTGACACATGGCGTATTCATGTACGTGGACCAATCAAATCAAATCAAGAATATTTGATATTATCTTTTAATAGATGCATCAAAAGGATAATTATCAAATGAGTTCAAGTCACCTCGGAATCTCCTACTAAACACCTATATAAAGGAGTGTTGAGAGACTCACAAAGATATTTACATACAAACATATTCTCAAGTCAAAAACTCAAGTCTTCGAGTTCCAAGTTTCTGATGCGGTGACGTATTGCTATCGTGAATGTCCTATTCCTCGTCAAAGCATCAAGTCATCAAGTCCTTCGATCTTGGAATCAAGGTTTGAGTTCAAAGAAATTCCGTAATGCCTTTTACCAAGTCAAAGGGTACTACACCATATCCAAGAACAAGCTTCAATCCCTTGGATCAGATATATTGGGAGAAGAATCTAGGGATTAGTTTTGTTAGGGAATTTATTTTTTTTTCTCTGATAAATTATAATTCTGTTTTATTCTTTAATATAAATTCAATTTGTTCATTAATTTTCTTTTCTTGTGATTTAATTTTGCAGACAACGAAATTTGTGTGAACATATATATATGTTCAAATCTTGCTATTACTATAAGATTCACAACTGAGAGAAAGACAAAATTTTCAAATAGAAGCATCCTTACTTCAAGAAAAAAGATCTAATTAAATTAAATAAAACTTTTTAACTAACTGAATTGAGACATTATTGTGAGCCTATTGAATTTGTGTAGTTCAATAGATACTTTATCTTTTATTTCGTATAATAGATAAAAGTCAAGTGTATAAAATAATTTTTTAAATAAATACTTGGTCATTAGCGATAACATATTAGAGATAATAAACTGAAATATATGGTAAGATGTCCTAAATACTTACATAAGTTCGTAGTTATCCAAAAATCCTTGTAGTGATGTCTAAATGGATATTGCATGTGAAAACTAGACCTGGCAAAATAGTATCCATACCTACGAGTACTCGTGGGTACCCAAAAATTTACAAGTAATGGGCCTTATATTTTCAATCCAATAAAATATTGGTAATTTTACCCATACCCATTATCTGCCCTTTTTTTGCCCAACCCGTGGATACCCGTGTATATATTTATGTTTAAAAAATTTTAATTTAACTTTTAATTTTTGAATTTTACAAATAAAAAAATTACAACAAACTAATACCATAGAGCAATACCCTAAATACAAAATTGTGTATAACCTAAAACGCTTCCCAAATAGCAGCCACCTATGTAGTCAAGTGATAAATAATTTGTTGTGCATATTTTCATGGATGTAGCATCTTTTTCTACAAGTACAATAATGTCTTAGTGATATTTAAATTTTTTATTTTACGCTAAATGATATTTAAACTTTTAATTCAAAAACTTTTGGCATGTAATGAGATTAAATTTGAACTTTTAAATGTAATGTACTTTAAATTTGATGGATTTTGAATACTTAAGTTGTAAGTATTAAATTACAAAGTTATTAATATACTTTAAATACTTATTCAATTTAATAAATTCATTGTCTTTTTTTAATTTTATCTAGTTAATATTTTAATAGCATCATGTAAGTTGCAAGGTGGATATTAATTTACCTTTTAAATATCAAAAAAATAAAAAATTATTATAGGTACCCGTGGGTTACCCATTACCCCTCATCCTGGGTAATGGGTCCATTATCTTGTACCCAATAGAAAATGGGTAGATTTACCCACGGTAAATGGGTAAATTTATCCAACCCATCATTACCCCTCAATGGGTTACCCATGGGTACCCAATCGCCAGGTTTGAAAACTCAGCATATTATTAATTGAAATGAAATGATGTCAACTAAGTTTGGACCATGACTTCATTAAGTAAATGTATATGAGTAAGATTGATCGCATAAAACCACACACAAAAACTAATTGCAAAAATTCTATTGCTGATTTCCTCACAAGAGAACTCTTGCAGAGACAAAAGAATGTCGAAGAAGACCCTTATTAAGGAAAAGAAATGAAACTGTCCAAAAGGGATAAAACTTTTGCTAATGTAGCAAAAGAAGCAACAAAAGCAGCTGAGCCTTACAAGACAAATGAATTTGAAAAAGAAGATGAAGCTTATTTAGCAGAAGTTTATGAGCTTGCCACACCTCTAGAAGATGTTAAAGGAAGAAAATTTCCATTCATCCCGTACTCTTGGATTAATATTTATCCAGTTGATCTAATCCTTAAAGGAATACACACGGACTACATTGCTGATATGTACCGTGATAGACATTTTCCAACCATCCACAGACAAAAATGTCTATTACTATCAGATCATCTTAACAAAAACAAGTTTAATCTTAATTGAGTTCGTAGGACAAAATAAAGACACTACTTCATTTAGCAACCATGCTTATAGCAAACTCATCATCAAAAAGGTAATGACAACAACATAGTGGGGAATTTGTCCACAAGAAGCCAGATGCTTAGAGTATCAGTATCATCTAAAGAACCCTAAGTCTTTCAATTATGTTGATTACATGAGGGCCTGGGAAAGAGCACTCTTATACAATAACAACCAGAAAAAGCACAGTTGGTTCTTAATGTTCCAACTAGACATCCCTTATCAAAGCTTTTCAGTGTGGTTTTAAACTTGGTTTTTTAACTGGGGCATGAGCCCTATCATATTACCAAAAAATGTTAAGAGAATATTTTCTCAGCTTTATGAAGATAATAAGCAAACAAGAGATGATGTGGATCTACTACTTAGATTTGTAGCCCTCTTCAGACATTCATGGATTCTTTGATGGAGTTATGCAATTGGTTCTCAACAAGAAGATAAGTTTGGGATCCTCTATAAGGGAAATTTCCTTTTTAGGAGAATATTTATTCATTAGTGGAATAAATTTGAGTTATTCAACGAAAAAAGTATTTATTCCAAAAAGAAGATTATTTATCTTGCTCCATAGCCAGTAAAGAAGATAATCCTCAAACCAAAGTAGGGCAAGCCTTTAAAGAAACTATGTCCATGCTCTCTAGAGAAGATGCGTTAAAACTCTTCAAGAAACTATTTAGCAAAGACAAGGGGAAAGGGAAGATGAATGATGATGAAGATAATAATTCCCAAGATGATCCCTTTGGGGGACCCTGTCACAAGACCCTTATGAGGATGATTCAAATGAAGCCATGGTTTACCTCACAACCCATTTGGGAGAGAGCTCTTAAAGAAGAACTAAACCCACTGCCAAGAATTTTCGTCCTTAAAGTCAAAATAATTGTACCTTTATTCTAAACTCTAGGATAGTTTTATTTTGGTGTAATTTATTTGAATTCTGCTTTGGAGTCCATCCTCTATGAAAAGATGTTTTGTATAGGATAGAAGTAGAGTTGGTTTTGGAAATTTTTTTTATATTTTTAGCTTTATGTACAAGAATTGTCCAAGTCATCATCTACCAGCTTAAGTAAGTTTCCTATTTTATGAAATATATTAAATTTTAATATTATTCCACATACTTTTCAATTCAGTAATATTTTATTCAACCTATCCAACTTATTGTTGGTGAAATTCATATATTCTAGTACCATATTTGTATCAGAGACAAATTAATTAAGGACTTATCAGTCCACAGGGTCTTATAGACCAAAATTGGGACAAAAGTCCCGTGTTTATTGTTTAAAATGGGGAAATCCATAAGTTACATAGTGCTGAACAGTAAGGCCTATTTAGGCAAGAGGCCAGTGAAAGGTGTGAGAGGCATATAAATCATTGATAGTGATAACAATTAAATTATGGACAGATTGTTTCGATCTATATTTGGAAGATCCACTGGATCTGATAGGGAAGAAAACTCTCGAGTTAATAGCTCAAAAATGAATGAAGAGATTATTATCTCTAAAAACTTTTAGAAAAATCTCAATTTATTTACTCTCTAAACGCTTTAGTGAGGCTCATAGAAAGAAGTATTACTATTTGCATATTGGGTTGGTCCAAGTTGGACTTCAACCATTAACCAAAAGAGAGCTTAATACAACTATTTTAATTATGGTGCATGATCAATGCCATAATAAATTTGAAAATTCCTCATTAAAAGTTGTGGAAACATTCTTATGTGAAGGACCAATTCATTTCAGGTGTTTTCCAGATTTCTCTGTGGCTATCCACTATACAAATGTGCTTATGCATTGGTATTAAATACCAGAACCCATGGATATGAAATTGATTATGCTACTAGCTATGTCTCCTTAGTATATCAAGTCCATTACAAAGTAATAAACACTATTATTCCTAAATTAAGGATATACCCAGAGCAAAAAAAAAAAAAAAAGAAATGATTCTCTTTATTACACATCATGCTAAAAGTAATGTAGCTGTCCCCAAAACTATTTCATGGGATCAAATCTAACTTCTTGACTCCTGGATGATGGAAAATATTGCTAAACCTGAACAGGCAGAACCCAGACAAGTGGAGCAGATCATCCAATATGTTGATAGAGATGTGGAAATTAAGTTTTCACATAATACAAAAGTCAAGCTTAATATGGGAAGCAAGCCCCAGCCACCGAATTCAGCAAGGTTCTCCATTTCTTTAGTACCTCTTTTGAAAAAAGAAAAGACCCTCCCATAAATATTCTAGTTCAACAAAATAGATAAACAGTTAAGCCAATTAAAGTATACGGTTGAGATACCTGAATCCAGTCAAGGGCGCAATCCTAGGTCAACATCCCCAACAAAGTCAGATATTGGATACAATATATTCACCATATTTGAGGAGGTGATTTTTTTGAAAAGGGTTCAAAAAAGCCTCAACAAACTAGCTAATGAGCTGAGGAAAAAGTTGTTTTTGACTTGTTATAGTTAAAGACAACAAATGTACTATGTTAGGCACTACATGGAAAACCACAACCACCAAGACTTCTTTGAATGGGTCAAAGAGAGATGGGTTAGAAAAGGGAGAATTTCCCCCTATTTTTCTATTCTAGAGTTATAAACTTTATTGAAACATCTTATCTAACACATTTATCGAGAAATGGAAAATTGTTAAGATCTATTCACCCTCCATGCACCAGCATAAAAATAAGTCACGATAATTGTGAAGTTGTAGCAATCCCTTATAAGGGAAAGCTTAGTGGTGACATTAACCACCTATCTGAGTAGAACAATTACACTAATATGTGTTTGCAATCTATTAGTCAACAGGCCTCTAGAATAGAAAAAATTGTAGCCAATCTGAACTATGATCTGACAAAATTTGTCGAGAAGGGGAAATCCTCTAAAGCAGCAGCTAAAACAGATTTAGTCCCATTAAAACCCCCACTAAATCTTAAAGATGAAAATTTTCATTTGGAGACCAAAAAGGATTCTGAATTTATGGTAGAATTAATGGTCAGACTTTAAAAACTTAAAGTTTTTGAAGAAAAGAAAAAGGAAATTATTACTACTCTAAACTAAGAAGAGAGTAATAGTTTCCCCTTGAAGATTTTGGCCTTATAGGCCGAGTTGAATTTAACAGGCTAGTGTTCAAAAAGAACATCTCAATGGTGAAATCGTTCTACCGAAGGCTAATTCCAATGGATCTTCAAATTGAAGAAAAACTGGAGTTTGTGCAATTCGATGGGACTTCTATAGTCGAATGGAACATTAGTGGCATGTCCAAATATAATGTCAAAACTGTCATCAAATTCATGCTTATGTTTTCAGAATCTACAAAGCTAAAAGGTAATGATGACTAGCAAATTGCAATGACCATTGTTACTTGGTTTACTGGACAAGTCCAAGGATGGTAGGATTTCTACATGTCTGAACTGGCTAAGAGCTAAATCTTTGCTACAGTTGCTAGGGATCCTAACACTGAGGAAGAAATTCCAAATGCTGTCAACACGTTTATTTACATAATAGCATCACATTTTATTGGAACTAATGAGTCCAAAAGGATCGAACACAAGAAAAGTTGATGAATCTAAGATGTCCAACGTTATCCCATTTTTCTTGGTATAAAGATGTTTTCTTTTCAAAGGTTATGATCAAACCTGATTGCCATATGGATTTCTGGAAAGAGTTCATTTTAGGCCTTCCTTCTCTATTTGCAGAAAGGAGAAGAAATAAGCTTAAAGCTAAATTTAATGGGATAGTCTTATTCTTCTATGAGCTATGGCGATCTTACCTTACAAGGCATTGCAGAAGGAATAAACCTCTGCAATGGTGTCAAGCTTAAGCAGCAGCTTGAATAGCAGGCTCTCCATAATAAGGAGACTTTGGGTAACATCTATGAATAAATTGGTTATTAACCAATTAAATTCCCTAAAAGGGAAAAACAGAAAAGCATAAAGATGGTTATCAGTACCATAATCACAAAGAGCCTTATAGGCAGCATAAGAAGGAAAATGAGTGCTTTAAGGATCAAAAGGATGCTAAGCATCAAGAATCGCACCCATCTTCTTATAAAAAGAAAAAGAAATGATTGTTTCAAATGTGGAAAAATTGGCCACTATGCCAACAAATATAGGGTAAAAAGAAAGATTCAGGCCCTCGACATAAGTAAGGATTTGAAGAGAGCCTTACAGGCAATTATCCTAAACAAAGAATGAGAAGATTTTGAAGTTCAAATTCTAAAAAGAAACTCAGAAGAAGAAGAATCCTTGAAAGAATCCTCAGACTTTTTCTAAAGAAGAAACTGAAGAAAAGCATCCTAAAAGCTATAGCGAAGGATGCGAATGCGATAATTATTTTGCTAAAGCATTCGAATTAAGCATTAATATGCTCACCAAAGAAGAAAGTTTTATCCACGGTCTAATAGATCAAATTAAGGATTCAATAAAGAACAGAAAAGCTTTAGAAGCTTGTTTAGTTTAAAAACCAAAAGAAAGCAAAGAGACTAATCTCTATTAGAAGGTTAAAAAGTTTGACGGAACTTACTCTTTTCAGAAGATTCTTGAAAGAGTAAAGAAACTAGTAGTCAAAGAACTAACAATGCAAGAGTTTAAAGTTGAAATAAATCAAATAAAGTTTGAAATTTCAAACCTAAAGATCAAAGTTTCTTATTTAGAAACAAATCAAGCATCATCCTCTAAGAAGGACGAGTTCAAAACCTCCGACAAAAAAGAAAAGGAGACTAGAGAAATAAACCATATCTTTGGAAAAGAGCTCGAAAAATGCCAGTAGATTAACATTGTGGATAAGGTTATATCCCAAAAGCGGTTTACAAAGGTAACCCTAGTTGTGAACAAAGAAATTCACTACTTTTGAAGTTGAAGCCGTGGTGGATTCTAAAGTAGATATTAACTGTATATCATAGGGAATAATTCCAACTAGGTACTACAGTAAGACAACCCAAGTGGTCAAGCTACCAATCGACAGCCGCTAGTAGTAAATTATAAAATCTGAGATGCTGTTATATGCAATAATGGAATTTGCATTCCTGCGTCATTTATAATAGTAAAAGGATTATCTATATTAGCTATTTTGGGGAATCTGTTTTTGCACTTGTTCTTCCCCAATACCTCAATTGATGAGAAAGTAATTACCTCTAATTTAAATGGAAATTTTCACAACTACTCCAAGGTACCATACCATGAATTTACTCAATTCTCTTATAGAGAAAATGGAAAAATTCCTCACTTCCTTAAGGGAATAAATTAGCATGAAACAACTTAAAAGCAAGTTATAATGCCCAAAAACTAAAGAAAATATTAAATCTTTTCAAGAATAGACATAACAACAAATATGCGCTGAAGTTCCTAATACCTTCTGGCAAAGAAATAAGTTTGTTGTCTCTCTTCCTTATGAAAGATTTCGATGAAAAGAAAATATCCACAAAGGCAAGACCCATAGCAATGGGACCTCACCATTTGGAGTTATGCAAAAAAGAGATCAATGATCTCATACAAAAGGGTTCTGTTAGATAAAGTTATAGTTTATGAAGCTTTCCAGCATTCTATGTTGAGAATGTTGTGGAACTCGAAAGAGGAACTCCTAGACTAGTAACAAACTACGAACCACTTAATAAAGCATTAAAATGGATTAGATATCCAATGCCAAACAAGATAGATCTCCTCAATAGGCTTTATCATGCTAAAACATTTTTAAAATTTGATATGAAATCAGTCTATTGGCAAGTTCAGATCAAAAAGGAAGATCGATATAAAATAGTCTTCAATGTACTGTTCAAACACTTTGAATGGAATGTGATGCCATTTGGGCTAAAAAATGGCCCATTTGAATTTCAACACACTATGATGGAGATATTCAATCCTTATATGGAATTCACTATTGTCTATATTGACAACTTTCTAGTATATTCGCAAAATATTGATTAACATTTCAAACATTTAAGAATATTTCTTGATGTTGTGAAAAGAGTAGGACTTGTTGACTCTGCTAAGAAAATGAGCTTATTTCAGCTCAAGATCAAATTTTTAGGCTATTATATTGAAAATGGACTTATTAGTACAATCAAGGGAGCAATTATATTTGCTGAAAAGTTCCCAGATGAAACAAATGATAAAAATCAGTTACAAAGATTCTTGGGAAGCCTGAAGTATATTTCAGACTTTTATGAAGAAATGACTCTAGATTGTAAACTTTTGTTCCAAAGGCTTCGAAAGAATGCAACTCCCTGGATGGAAGAACATTCAAAAGCTACTAAGAAAATCAAAGCTAAAGCCAAAGAATTACCATGTATGGCTATTGCCAACCTAAACCTTTATGAGATTGTTTAAACCGATGTCTCAGATATTGGTTATGGAGGAATTTTAAAATAACGATTCCAGAAACTTATACTGAGCAGCTTATTTGGTATGCTTATGGAACCCAGCACAACAAAATTACTCTACTATAAAGAAAGAAATTCTTTCTATAGTATTGTGTATCATTAAATTTGAAAGTGACCTATTAAATATGAAGTTCTTAATAAGAACAAACTGTAAACCAGCTAAAAGCATTCTTGAAAAAGATGTTAAAAATATAACATCTAAGCAAATATTTGCTAGATGGAAAGCATTATTATTATACTTTAAATTCAAAATAGATCATATTAATGGTTGCAAATATTCTATTGAGTTATAAAACCACACACAAAAATAACTTCAAATAATAATAATAAAAAAAAGCTCAAACATTATATATACAACCAATATACACCAAAAGTCTTGTATCCACAAAATTGGGACATCAAAGTTGATTTTGCAATTCCCAACCATGGAGATTTGAAGCATTAATCGTCTATTTAATTATCTATTTTTTTGGGCTACTTCTTTAATTAAATATTTGGGCTTCTATTGAGGCCCAATACCAATCCCACATTAGTAATGTTTGTCACAATTGCATGCACAATAATATCACTTTTGGTAACTAATGGACCTCCTCTTAGTCACTACTATCTCTGCCCACAACAGGGATCCTTATTCCTCAAAAGCTTGTCTTTTAGGTTCTGAATGATAGATACTTTCATCTCACTTAAAAATAGAATAATCACTATTAGCTCTTCTTCCAAAGAGTAAGACTGTAATATGGATATATATTTTAGAATACGAGGGGTACGTAGGTATAAACTATAAGTTTGGAATAATACACATAGCTTTATCGAGTGGACTTTCATCCAACGGCATAAATTTCTCACACAAAATGTAAAGTTGTGGTCGAATATAACATGCATCCGACATGAGTGTGTATAAATAAATAATATAGTGTCAGTCAACGAAAAATATAAATCACATGAACATAGCAACCATAAGATTCCAAAACTTCAGGTGAGATGACTCCAATGCTAATAGAAATAGCATATCAGCAAATAGATTCAATGCTAAGGAATTTAAATAGCTAGTAATTATTCAATAATATCAATGTGGAACAAGCATTACATATATTTTTTATCTGGAAGAAAAAGTAAAAGATGGGCTATCAAAATAAACTAGCAAACATAATTACGTGTGAAGCATTCTGCTGAATGGACTTATATGGTAAATGTGATACCTCATCACACATGAACTAAATATTAAAAGAGTGAATAGTATACAAGCTTTTGCCAGAGAAATCATGTGCATTAATTAGATATCCTTTTTAGGCAAGTCGATCTTAGCCCAATTTTAGGATGTACTCAATGGGTTTGAAGGCAATTCTTGGGTCCAACGGACTTGTGGGCCTGCGGCATGACAAATGGTATCAGAGCCATCACCAACTAGAATATCGGGAGCTAAGTGCTATACAGGACAAAATGCTACATGTGTAGGAGCCACCTCTTGAACCTGCGGGACAAAGTGCTACACATACGGGAGGTATCTCTTGATCTTGTAGGAGCTAACCTAGGTCCCAATGCTTGGTGACTGATCTTGGATCCTTGTCACGCCGTGACGAGTATGTCACATTCTGAAGGAGGGGTGATTGTGATAACAATCCCACATGGACTAAATATTAAAATAGTGACTAGTATATAAGCTTTGGCCAAAGAATTTATGTGCATCAATTAGATATCCCTTTTAGGCAAGTCGACCATAGCCCAATTCTAGGATACACTCAATAGGTTTAAAGGCAATTCTTGTATCTAACGGGCTCGGGGGCTCGAGGCGTGACAGTAAAAGTGACAGATAATTTGAAGAAACAATATGACTAAAAATTTGTGCAGCCCTTACTTCAAGTATGCGTATACTTGTACATGACTTCAGTTAAGGAGCAAACACTTACAAATAATTTGAAGAAATAATATGACTAGAGAATCTATTCAAAAGCTTAAAAGCTTTATTTACTTGAATTATATATTGGTATAACCGAGTCAGACCAGACATATGAAAATAACAATAAAGTAAATCAATGAAACTAACAAACAACAAGATTTAAAGGGGTTCGGCAATGTGCCTACTCCACCTGACAAAGATATGAATTTTATTGATTCCAAATCAAAGTGCCAAGTACAATTTAAGTCCCACAAATCTCAGAAGAACACCCAACACCCTTGCTCTAAGCTCCGTTCTGAGAGAATATCTCTAAAGCAATTTAGACTCAATTTTCTAAGGTTCCTTACTCTTCAACTAGGAAGAAATTGGGGATTAAATACCTAAATAAAATAGCCAAATGGGTCATGGGCCTGCGGGTTATGGGCCCACCACGCTTCCGTTTCTCATCATTTGAAGCCTAAATTTCAAGGCATAACCAACAATTCTCCAACTTGACTTGAAATTCTCCATCCGTCATCTTTGTCCCCACCCCCAAGAGGGCAATCATCTGAGTTTGCAAATATTTATCAAATTCAAGCAATGCTTAAATTTAATTCCTGGAATGATCTTCCTCAGCTTATCTTTATCTGCCACGAGCTCCTCAGCTGAACTTAAAGCATAAGTAATCAAATCTAAATATGCAGTGGTTTGATTTACCTCTTCCCTCTATCTCTCTCTATTGCGAGCCAAATAATAGTTCGATAGTGAATCAGTCTTATGCTGCTGATTCAGTGATAATGAGCTCTCGCTAGCCTTAACTACCACTTTCTATTTCCCTTTGGAAACACGTAGATCGCCAATCTCAAACTCCACTTTCTCCTTAATGCCTTATTGACCACTTTCCTGCTGATCCAACTTCTTCATCATAGTAGACTCATGAAATGTCACATCCCTACTAATAATCATCTTCAAGCTCTTGTCATCATTACACCACAAACAATAACCCTTGACTCTATCTGCGTAGTCTAGAAATATGCACTTCCTAGCCCTCAGCTCAAGCTTCCCATCCCAGACATAAGCATAGGCTGAGCACCTAAATATTCTTAGGTTTAAGTAATCAGCAGGAGACCTGAACTAAATTTTCATTGGTATCTTGCAGTCTAAAGCAGTTGATGGTGATATATTCACCAAGTAACAAGTAGTGTTAATTGCTTCTGCCCAAAAATCCTTTGACAATCTAACGTTAAAGAGCATGCATCTACCTCTCTCCAAAATAGTCTTGTTCATCCATTTTGCAACTACATTCCACTGTAGTGTATGTACAATTGTGCGATGCCTCACAATTTCTTCCTTATCGCATAATTCCTAAAATTCCTTGTTGCGGAACTCCAATCCTTTGTCAGTCCTCAAGTGCTTGATCTCATTTCATGTCTGTTTCTCGATTAAGGTTTTTCATTGCTTGACGTTAACAAACACCTTATCCTTATACTTTAGCATGTACACCCTTACTTTCCGTGAGAAGTCATCAATGAATGTCAGCATGTACCTGGCACTTTCTTTTGAAGGAACCTAAGAAGGCCCCAAAGATTTAAGTGAATATAATCCAAGGTGTCCTTGGTCCTGTGAACTGCAGTGTCGAATTACATCATGTGCTGCTTTCCAAGAAAATACTATTCACAGAAATCCAGCTCTCCAGTCTTCTCTCCACAAAGCAAACCCCATTTGCTCAGTTTTGACATCCTTGTCTCACTCATATGCCCAAGATGCATATGCCACAATCTCATAGTATCATTGACTGATGAAGAAATCGCTACAGTACCAAAGACTGTACTACCTTGCAATATGTAAAAGCTATTCCTCTTGTTCTCCTTCATGATTAATAGGGCACCCTTGGAAACCCACAGAACTTTATCTTGAGCTCTGTACTCATAACCGTTCTTGTCCAGAGTACCCAACGAGATTAGATTTTTCTTCAGATCAGGAACATGATGTACATCTATCAGGGTTCTTACAATACCGTTGTGCATTCGGATACTTATCATGCCAATCCCTACAACTCTACATGCAACATCATTTCCTATGAGCACTTTACCACCTATCAATCAAATATTTGATATGTGGTAAACCAATCTTCTTGTAGGCACATGTGGTAGGAACAACCACTGCCACTCAGATTCCGGAGGGTTATCAGTAACATTGAGAACAAGTCTACCATTAGGATCATCCTCAACCATTCCAGCGACATCATCCCCTTTCTGAATAGAAGTTTCACTTGCTTCCTTCACCTTTCCTCATTCCGGACAATTACGTTTCTAGCGCCCCTTTCCTCCATAGCTAAAGCATTTATCGTTTGTTCTGGGCTTGCTTTGGGACTTAGATAGACCTCTACTCCTTCCTATTTTTCTCAATCTCCCCTTCACCACTAATCCTTCCCTACTTTCACCGTCGCTATTGCCTATGACATGTTTTCTCAATTCATTGGAATTCAATGAGGCCTTTACATCCTCTATTGAAATAGTATCTCTCCCATACAACAAAGTAGAACCAAGTGCTTAAAGGGTTTAGGCAGTGAACACAAGAGAACTAAAGCTTGATCTTCATCTTCAATTTTAACATCTATACTAGCAAGATCCAAAATCACCTTCTTGAAATAATCAATATGCTGAGTAATAGATGTACCTTCTTTATCCTTAATGTGTATAACCACTATTTCAAACATAGCTGATTCATTAAGGACTTTGTCATATAGAAACTCTCCAGCTTCTTCCACAAATTTGTTGGCGTACTTTTCTGTGGCGACCTCTTTCAGTACATTATCTGCCAATGATAACACCAGAGTACCATAAGCCTTCGGCATAAACTCGTCCTTCTCTTCATCTATCAACATCTTTGGTAAGGAATTTCCACCCTTTAACACTCTCTGTAAACCTTGTTGACACAAGAGGGTGTGAACCTTTATCTTCCACGGCCCAAAGTCATTCTTCCCATTGAATTTCTCTACCTCGTACTTCATGGTTGACATCTGATCCAACCTGGCTTCGATACCAGTTTGTTATAACCCAGTCGGACCAGACATATGAAAATAACAATAAAGTAAATCGATGAAACTAACAAACAACAAGATTTAACATGGTTTGGCAACCTACTCCACCAGACAAAGATATGAATTTTATTTATTCCAAATCAAAGTGCTAAGTACAATTTAAGTCCCACAAATCTCACAAGAACATTCAACACCCTCATTCTAAATGTTGTTCTGAGAGAATATCTCTAAAGCAGTTTAGACTCAATTTTCAAGGATTCCTTACTCCTCAACTAGGAAGAAATCGGGCTTAAATACCCAAAGAAAATAGCCAAACGAGCTATGGGCTTGCGGGTTATGGGCCCACCACGCTTTTGCTTCTCGTCATTTGAAGCCTAAATTTCAAGGATTAAGCTTTACTAATTCATGAACCATCATTAAGGTATAGAATTTGCGGGGCATCTTAACATGATTACACAGAGAATTGGCCATGCACATTTTTTTAAATATATAACTCTATTTTGATTTTCATTTCTATTTGATGGTTATTATATTATAGTATTTAATTTACTTTTCATATAATTAGTTAATTGAGAAGTGAGATCTTTAAATTTGTTTGCTCTATAATTTGTACGATTTGTTAGAACTTAGAGCTATCTCTAAAAAAACTTAC
Organism: Jacaranda mimosifolia; assembly: GCA_018894105.1. Classification (NCBI taxonomy): domain Eukaryota; kingdom Viridiplantae; phylum Streptophyta; class Magnoliopsida; order Lamiales; family Bignoniaceae; genus Jacaranda; species Jacaranda mimosifolia. Next base: position 24,796,615 of record CM032129.1, read on the forward strand.
CTATTTTTCTTTATATAGTTTCAAACAAATATGGGGATATTAAAGGATTACAAATTACATATTGCGCTACCCATAAGTTACAAACAAGAAAAATAATAATGTAAAATTTTGAAAATAAATCATCAATTATGGCAAACACTTCACTATTATATATTGTAGTATAGATGATGTAGGAGTTCTCGGCTATTAATGTTGTTTAAGTTTTAGCCCTATTGGTTTTTTTTTCAAAAAAGAAAAGGGGAACTCAAGTCAATATTGGGCACAATATTATTGAAAGCAATTTAGGTACAAAATTTTATTTATTAAAAATTCGCAAATCATATTAGTAAAATTAAGGACAAAAGTCTAGATACCAAAAGATAAAAATAAAAATACACATATTTAGTAGTTCAACAAAATTCACCTAGATTCACAAGAATTTTTTATACAACTACTCTCAAAATTACTAAAAAAATTATTTTTTCAATACCTTTATATTATCCCCCTTACAGCTCAAAATAAGTACAAAATATCTCAAACTTAGACTCAAAACAAGTATAAATATCTCAAATGAAGTTCCTCGCCTTAATAGTTGTTCACAAATTCGATGCAAACTAAAGCACCAAATTCTATTAATCTTCAAACATACTATTGTACATGATGAAATAGTAAGGTCTTAACATTAATTAACTCATATAGGTCAATACACACATGCAGCCTAATTAATATAACTAGTTGGCTACTAGGAAAACTTTGATTCATCGTCTTACCTAATAGAATTTCTACCACACCACCTCACTAGGAAGCATTTTGGCACGCTGCACATTCACCCATCCCTTGTGAATATCAGATGGTACAAATTATCGTATGTATCTTCTTGCATAAAGACTGTCCCACAGAATGTGACTTTCAAGACTCCTCATCTCCAAATGTTCACAGCTAGTGGAATTCAATTGGCCCAAGGAATTGGACTCTTTCATATCTTTGGGATATATGCCACATCACCTAAGTGTGAACTACTTCATCAAATATTTTGTTTTTCACCACTATAACACCCATGATTCTAAAAGTAAGACCATCACTCAAAGTCAAAGTACCTTCTTCAATTAAAATGAATTAATATATTTTTTCGTAAAGCAAACATGTGTTATGTATCCAAAATTTAAAATCCAATCATTGTGAGAAAAGTTTCTGTATGAGTAAAAACTATGAGAATACGGCCTTTCTCGTGGCATTTATCTGTATTGTATGCTACTACCAAATGTTATCATTGCGATCTTCACCATCTTTATTCTTATAAGACAATAATTATTTATATTGCCTTTCTCGTAGTGTTCACAACATACCTTGCACTTTCTTTGGCATTTGAACCTATCGACTATTATCAGATCCACCACAAGACATTCTCTCATTATAACTCATTTTTTGGCAACCAATTTAAAACCTTGTTCCATCTTTTGGTTTGTCTTTGTTTATTTTTCATAAAACAAAAGTGAGGCTTCCATATGCTCTAAGTCCAGTGTATCTTTTTGATATGGTAATGTGTCACCAAACTATATTAGGGAGTTATATAAGAAGTAAAAAGGTTTGATCTTCTTCTTTCAATCTTGACAATATATTTTATGAAGTTGAACCACCAGTCCATTAAACTAATTCCATGATACATAGATCGTAACCCTCTTGCATCTTTAGTTTCTATAATTGCTGCTTGAGAAGAACTTTGTAGACAAAGGTTCCCCAGGTACAACTTCTCCAACTTCAACGACAACTTCGGTATCAAATCTTCTATATCATCATCCATAACATTATTATAATTTGGTCCATGATATAAAGTCTTACTTGCTGAGGCAACACAATTATAAATCTTTCCACCACTACAAAAAATTAAAGTATCAATTATGGATTGACAGCCAATCCGTAGTTGATGCTGAAATTTTGTAGCTTTAGTTATGAAATTATCCTAGTTAAGTTCGAAGTTGATGCTCTAATAGTTGAACCTCTCTATGACTAATCCCTAGTTGATACTCATTCTTTACACACACACACACACTCATATATATATTAATTTTCATACTGATAATGCATAACTAATCTATTACGCTCCAAAAGTATAATGCTATTGATTGATATTTAATAGATTTTGTTGATTATAATGAAAAAAATTAGATTTTCTATGAAAATAGTAGTTTTATTTTGTAGTTATAGTTATGAAATTAATTTCGTAGCAATTTTTCTGTAGCAGATACTTAATTTTTTTGGTAGTGTACTATGAAGGATGCGGATACATTGGTTTCGTCTCCCTTCCCTTCAACACCACTATTAAACCTTATTTAATTAAGAGATCCTTTATCCTTCTTTGTAAAGAGTGAAATTTTTTTTGCCTTCAATTTGTTTGTTAGGGTTTGACATGCTTATTTGACACCAACTTTGACTAGAATCCTTAGTTTTCAAGGGATGTAATCTTATCGATTTGTATTGTAGAATGGGGATTTTTTTAATTAGGATGTCTTAGGTGGGATAGTTAAATAATTCGCTAATATAAATAGGAGTACTTATTGATTACTTGGGACATATTCATGGTACTTATGACACTCATGAGGTAGTCACTTTGAGTTACAAGTAGGGCAATACAAAGAGGTTGAATAAGTGTTTCTTTAGCAACTTTGAGACTGGGTGTACAAGAGATTTCTTGTTTTAAGTTTGGGTACATCAAATTCAAGGATTATTTTGTACTGGTATAATTTTCTCATAGTAGAAAAAAGAATAATTCCATACACTATAAAAGAAAGCTCTCATGGATATAGGCAAATTTTGTTGAACCATGTAAATATCTATGTGTTTTAATTTTCTATCTATTAGAAATTATTTTTACCATTAAATTGATTATTGTGATTTTGAATTCCTAATATATAAAATCTCATACCTAAATTATTTTTGTTGTATGTCTAGCAAGCGGTAACAAAGCTTGGTTGGAGGCTCCAAGTTGAGATTTATTTTTTCGAGATGGCTAATATGTCATTGGAAAATTAATTCATCGTTCAAGAATTTGATGGCAAAGAGAATTTACTCTTTAGAAAAGAAGGGGAAAGTAAATCTTAATCCAACAATGTTTAGCAGTAGCTTTGAAAGGAATGGAAGCAAAGCTGACAGATACAGGGTTCCTGATGGGAGGATTCAAAATCGTGTTGATTGCACGATTTGACTTTATATTAACAATATTATTAATAATGTAGTGGATGGTGATTCAGAAGATCCGAAATTGAAGTTGTGGGCAAAGTTGAATAAGACAAGAAAAATTAATACAAATAAAATGAAATTCTAACTTATCAATTGTGCATTCAATCTCTAATCTAGTTCTTTGATTCTCCCCTTCCAAATATGATCTTGAAATTTGTTGAGGTCCACGATAAGTGCTTTGAACACCATGGATTTCCTTGAATTTGATTTGAAATAACACCAATTCGAAGATTTTACACCTTAATATCGAATCAAACACCAAAAATATATAAGCTCCGCAAAGAACACTTTGAACACCATAGATCTCCCTGAATATGTTTTGAAGAAAATAACGCTAATTCAAGGGCTTCACACCTTAATCTCGAATCAAATGCCAAAATTTAATGAGCTCTGTGAAGAATGTTGTGGATCTCCTTGATTTGCTTGAGAGAATTGTTGGCTTCCTTCAAAGTTTTCTCTCACTTGCAGGGATTTGTGTCGTGTGTGGAATAAGTTTTGATCACCCCCTTTACATAGATGCTTGATGGGAGACTTCCAAATTGACTTGAACTTCTTTGATGGTTATCTCTTCAATAAGATAATGTTAAATATCAAGTATCAAGAGATAATATTATCTTTGATTTGATTGGTCCATAAACAAAGAAACTTCATCTTTGACACTTGTCAATATTTGATTTGAGCATAAAATAAATACTAGAGTATTAATTAAAATTAATTATTTATCTTTTGGAATTACAGTTAATAAATTCCAAGAAACAAATAGAAAATTTAAATTAATATCTAGCATATTATTGTACATGTGTTAGTTCTTTATTGGCTAAAATTTATATGCTTATAAATGCCCCCACATCAAGGCTTGTTGAAAGGTGTGTCAATCATCCACGAAAGACGCAAGGCTTGAAGTATTTGAGATTTTTTTTCTTTTCTTTCATTTTTTCACATACGTGTGTGGCAAGAACATCCTCCAAGCATTACTCAAAATATATTGCTATCAAGAATTATAATCTCTTTCTAGGATCTTTATAAACTTTGCGAATTGCCAATATATTGAGATTTTTATAATGAAGTCCTCCCATCTACTTGCGTACCCAATAAAGAGATCAAATCACAATATAGCTCAAAGTATACATCCTTTTGAAGGGGGGTTGTACACAGTTTATGCTTATGCATGGCAGGAGTAACATGCAGATTAGGCTCATGCATCAAGGAGCATATTTAACTTGAATAAATATTTTATACTCGTATTAAGGAGTCCACTTGAGTTTGACTTAATAGACAGTATACACTCTTATCAAGGAGTATATGGGAGACTTTAACTTAAAGATTTAGATAATTTATGCTCTTATTTAGGAGCTTTATTAACAGTTTAAACTCTTATAAAAAAGCACATTGGAAGATTTTAAATATTTAGATGGTTTATGCTCATATCTAGAAGCCTTATTGACAGTTTAAGCTCTTATCAAGGAGCACTTAGAATTTGGAGACTTAAATTTTGGACATGAAGACTAGGAGACTTGAATCTTTGATTTGAAGACTTGAAATTTTGAGTCTTGGACTTGGAGGTTTAAAGGTTTGAGCTTTGACTTGAAGATTTGAAGATTTCAGTAATGGATTTAAAGACTTGGAAACTTGAGTTTTGATGTGAAGACTTGGACACTTGAGTTTTGAATTTGGAGACTCAAGTCTTTAATTTGGAGGCTTGAAATTGTGAGTTTGGACTTGAAGACATAGAGACTTGAGCTTTGATTTAAAGACTTAGAGACTTAAGTTTAAGGTCTGGATACTTGATAGTAAATAATTATAAATTGTATATATATGTGTATATTTTCAAATTCAAAGTTGTGACAACTAAGCGAGTTAAAAGAATATTATTAATATGGTGGATTAATTTTTTTATTATTTAATTAGTAAATAATTATAAATTATATATAAATATATATTTATATAATTATATTTGTATATTTTCAAATTCAAAGTTGTGCCAACTAAGCGAGTTAAAAGAATATTGTTAATATGATAGATTATTTTTATTATTATTTAATTAGTAAATAATTATAAATTATATATAAATATATGTGCATATATATGTGTATATTTTTAAATTTAAAGTTGTGCCAACCAAGCGAGTTAAAAGAATATTGTTAATAAGGTAAATTAATTTTTTTTTATTTTTTAATTAGTAAATAATTATAGATTATATATAAATATATGTGTATATATGTGTATGTTTGTCTGTATTTTGGGGGAGATATTGTTTACTGTGGAAGTCAAATCAATGCATTTTTATTAAATTTTTTGAGTGAAAATGGAAATGAGTTATTATAATAAAATATATATCATGTATATATATAATATATGTATGTATATATTGGAAAAAGCCAAAGTTTTGGGGATAATGAAGGATAGTATAGGGTATTTTGGGAAAAAAATTTGTGTTTCGGAGGAAAAATGATGATATGCAATACATAAATTATATAATATATTTGAAATTACAAAAAAAAAAAAAAAAAAAAAGACATGAATGTTGCCAACTAAGCAAGAAAAAGACATTCTAAAATAGATGTGTGTATATATAAATTATATAATATATTTGAAATTACCAACAAAAAAAAAAAAAAAACACATGTGTATTGCCAACTAAGCAAGAAAAAGACAAAAAATGCCTATTAGGCAGTCCAACATGGCAAAAACACCAAGCTGCCACACGCCCAGCAAGCGACATCAAATTTTCCGATGACCTTGGCCGTCTCCGGTCAAAAAAGGATGAAAAATGATAATTTTTTAATATTTATAGTATTAGAATTGCAATTATGCCACTTATAGGATCAAACCAAATGAGGTAAAGTTAGAAGATGAAAATTGCAATTTTGCCTGCACATATACATATTAATATATAGATATATATACACATATACGTACATCTATAAAATGAACCCAGCACCTTGCCAATGTGGCAATTGAGCTTTCCGTTGGGCTGTGTGTGGTTGGTTTGAAACTAGGGGGGTGCATTTGGGTTTTCTTAATATTTGTAATTTATTTAATTATAGAATTTGTTAAACCGATTTGTCTTTTACTTTTTAGATTTTTAATTTTATTTTTAATTTTTTTAACTATGGTGAAGGGTGATATGGGCATATAGGGAGGTGCCAATTTTTGGAGAAATTTTTTAATTATGACGACATGAGATATTAATAACTAAAATATTTTTTACACTTTAAATTAAATTAATTTATGGAGGGGACAAAATTTTGAAGGAAGAAACTTTGGAGCAAATTTGGAGGGAAACAAACTTTAGGTGGGAATTTATTTAATTGTGATTTAAAATTAGTAAAAAAGCTATTTGTTACCATTTTTATATAACAACATTTTGGAGGGAAAAAAATTTTAGAGGGTAAATTATTAATTGTCGTAACAAATATATTTGTTACTATAAAACTTAATTGTAACAAATTTGTCAATGTAACAAAAAGTAGAAACTTTTGTTACAAATATGTCTTCTTGAAAGGTGGAAAAAATTATTTGTGACAATACTTCAGTTTCGTAACGAATTTTTCTTTAGTTACAAAAGAATAAAAATTTTAGGTAACAAATATTTATTAAAGGTAATAAATATTTTTCTTGGTTACCCAAGATGAGTACTTTAGTAACAAAATTCCAGTCTTGTTACAAAAAATCATGATTTTGTAACGAAATTTTACTTTGTTACCAAAATTTTTGTTATAAGAAGTGCAATTTATTTTAGTAGTTTTTTAATTTTAAGAACCAAAAAAAAGGCTTTCCATCTAATAGTTAACGAAGTCAGTCACGTGTCACTCACAGGGTTGTTAAATTATCATCATCATCATCATCATCATCATTATTATTATTATTATTATTATTATTATTATTATTATTATTATTATTATTATGGGTTCCATAAATTAGATCGATTTGGATTTTGGTCCCAACAAAGTGAAGAAACATCAAACAAGAAACCACCAAAAGATATAGCAATGTAGTTTGCCTTTTTTGAAGTTTTAACAACTTTACGTTCATTACATTCAACATCCTAAGCAACCCAAGTATCACTTATTTTGTTCTTTCACACATTTGAAGGTCTTCCCAAGTAAAGAAACCACACATATTATTCATGGAAGCACAACCATGAAACCTCTTGTACTATTTACTGACTTCAGGGGATGACTAGAAGTGGAGTGTGCCAAAGGGCTTCCAACGTGTAAATGTATTAAGAGAAATCCTATTGAGCAAGAGACTGAATTGAGGTTGTCTTTTGTTGTAGTAAACTAGGGGTGTTGATTGAATTGCATGTGTGCATTATCTTATATGAGTTAATAGGTGTTAGACTTATTAATTCAGCATGTGTAGTGGTATGCTTGAATGCTAATAGAATTTTTTTATTTTGTCTTGTGGTAGAGTCATGACAATTTGTGAGATGACAAACTATGTCAAGGAGGATATTGTTAGGATTTAATCCACTTATTTCAAATCAAGTTTGACTATAATTCTTAGTCACTAAGGGAATATTTTATCTTGCCAATTTTTATATTGTAGAATTAATATTTCTTTTGAAGTAGGTTTCCTACTTATGGGTGTAGTAGTCAATTAATATATTCATATAAATAGAATGCTTATTGATTACTCAGGATTCACTCATAGGTAATATCGATGAAGAAGTCATTTCGAGTTACGAGTGGGCGTGGAAGTAGGAAAACTTCCATGAACATAGACAAACTATGTAAATCTCAACAATGTATTTGGTGTATATATAATAGATGTATAGTTGCATAATCTTAAGGATTTGATTATACATAATGTTAGGGATTTAATCTAGCATATTTCCTTAGTTAGTTCATTTGTATTGTGTGTGTGTGTGTGTGTATCCTTTGTATCAAAACTAATTATCAATGAAAAGAATCCCTATTTTATAACATGATACCAGAGTCATACCTAACTTAGCTCATTTTTTGGTTGGTCTGTTAATTCTTCCCAACAGTTTCATTAAAAAAAATTGAGTGCCTTTTCGTGGTGTTTGTTTGATCTCACCACTACTTGGAATAGTGTCGGAACATCAAGAATGGCATATTCCTATTTTTTGGTAGCCGCAGAACCCAACGCGTGTGACCTATGGTTGGTCGGCGATTTATTTTTTTAGTGTCGACTTTTTCTTTTCAATTTTCTCCTGACTTCAGCTGGGTGGTTGAGTATTGTTCTCAGGACCTTTCATATTTCAAGGTGCTTTTGTTCCTTTCTGTCTCTATTTCGGTTTCTAATTTTCTTTGAGGTTATTAGATTAGGCTATCTTGTGTTGTGAGTTTGGGTATTTAGACTCTATTTGAACCCATTAAAGAATTATAATGATTGAAAACAATATGGTAGTTACTGATGTTATCCCGATAGCATCCTAAATTATTGAAAATAAACTTACTGGGTCTAATTATTTGGATTGGTGTAAAATTATTCGAGTTTATTTGAGAAGCATAAATAAAGATGATCATCTTACTGGAGAACCACCCAAAGATGATAAAGATAAGCAGACATGGCTTAGAGATGATGTTGGGTTGCCATTGCAAATTTTGAATTCAATTAGCAGTGAGGTAACCTGCCTAGTTAGTTATTATGAATTTGTTAAAGAGCTGATAAATTACCTTGAATTTTTATAATCTAGTAAAGGAAATGAGTCAAGAATGTTTGAAGTTTGCAAAGCATTTCACCGTGTTGATAAGCAAGACAGAACCATTACAGCCTATTTTATGGATTTTAAATGTACTTATGAAAAGTTAAATTCTTTTATGCCTTTTAGTACATATATAAAAGTTCAACAGGCTCAAAGGGAACAAATAGTTGTAATGAGCTTTCTTGTTGGTCTTCCTCCTAAGTTTGATGCAGCAAAGGCACAAATCCTTTCCAATCCTGAGACCCTGTCTCTTCAAGATGTTTTCACTAGAATACTCTACACTAAGATTACCTCTCCGCAACAGCCTACTAGTGCATTAATCAGTAAGACCAATGGGACTAAATATGGTAAAGGAAGGGGGAGAACTAGCAGAAATTCTAATAACCGAGATTCTGCGACAGTTGTTTACTACTATTATTTTTAACTTGGGTACACAAAGCGATTCTGTAAGAAGCTACAAAACAAGAATCAGCACAACCAGTCTGTTAATGTTGCTATCACAAATACTAATCCTGAGAAATCAATTTTTGTGTTTGCCGACGATTTTCCCCCAGTACCAGGAATCATTGAAGGCTTCTTCTACTCCTGTCATTGCATTTGGCCAAGATAGGTAAAACAAATACATGTCTTCTTTCTTCATCATCCAAATGGGTTATTGACTTTGGTGCATCAGACCACATGACAAGTAATTCTATTATTCTTTCCATATTTCAATTGTGTACATCATTTTCACATGTTGTGTTAGCAGATGGTTCACATTCTTATATTCTTGGTTCTAGCACTGCTAATCCCACTCCATCTATTTCTTTGAGTGTTATTCTAGGTTTACCCAAATTCTCTTTCAATTTGATTTCAATAAGCAAACTTACCCATAATCTTAATTGTAGCATCTCATTCTTTCCTACTTACTGTCTCTTTCAGGATCTTATGACGAAGCGGATTATTGGTAAAGGACATGAATCGGGAGGCCTCTATGCTTTAGATACTCAATGCTTAAAGCTATTGCATGTCTCAATATTTCCACTCTGTTCGAGGCTCACTGTCAGTTGGGGAATCCCTCTCTATCTGTTTTGAAGAAGCTTTGTCCAGAGTTTTCTAGTATTTCCTCTTTAGATTGTGAGTCTTGTTAGTTTGCTAAACACCATCGCATTTCACTATATCCTAGAGTAAATAAAAGGGAAGTTTTCCTTTTGAAATAGTACATTATGATGTTTGGGGACCATACTCTGTTACTTCTAAAACTGGTTTTAAGTATTTTGTGATGATTACTCTCGTGTGACTTTGTTATTTTTAATGAAAAAATATTTTGAATTGTTCTCGCATTTTTGTGCTTTTTGTGCTGAAATAAAAACTCAGTTTAATGCTTCTGTCATAACTTATGGAGTGATAATGCCGAAGAATTTCTCTCAGACACATTCCAGTCTTACATGATTAAAAATGGGATCATTCACCAAACATCATGTGTTGATACACGTTCTCAAAATGGTGTAGCAAATGAAAAACAAACATATTCTTGAAACAGCTTGGGCCCTTCTACTCTAGATGCAAGTTCCAAAACGTTTCTGGGCAGATGTGGTTTCTACTGCTTGTTTTCTCATCAATCGCATGCCTTCCTCAGTCCTCAATGGTGAGATTTCCTATCTTATTCTTTTTCTTAATAAACCTGTGTTTCTTGTGGAACCCAAAATCTTCTTTGGTAGTACGTGTGTCGTTCGAGATGTTCGACTGCAAATCACTAAATTAGATCCTAAATCCCTAAAGTGTATCTTCCTGGGATACTCTTGTCTTCAGAGAGGGTACCGTTGTTTTTGCCCTGATCTTAATAGATATCTAGTGTCCATTAATGTTTTTTTTTAGAACAAACCTTTCTTTGCTGGTTTTTCTACTTATGTTAATCAGGGGAAGGATGATGATTTGTCAATATATACTGTTACTACTTCTTCTAATAGTCGTGATACTCTCATTCTTGTGCCTATTCCAGACAAGCCTCCTGTTGTTAGGACATACTCAAGAAGACATGTTACTACTCGAAAAAGACAAAGGAATACCAAATCATATCCTACATCAACTGCTCCGCCATCAAATCCTATCCCTACAAACTCTGATCTTGATCTTCCAATTGCTCTTCGCAAAGGTAAACGACAATGCACTTATCCAATCTCTTCTTTTGTTTCCTATAACCATTTATCACTTTCTTCTTGCTCTTTTGTTGCATCACTTGATTTTATAACCATTCCTAAGACTGTCAAAGAGGCATTACCTCATTCTAGCTGGCATAATGCAATGATGGAATAGATGATGCCCTAGATGAAAATAGTACTTGGGATTTAGTACATTTGCCAACAGGGAAGAAGGCCATTGGTTGCAAATGGTTGTTTGCTGTTAAATTCAATCCTGATGGATCTGTGGCCCGACTCAAAGCCAGGCTTGTAGCCAAAGGCTATGCTCAAACTTTTGGAGTCGATTATTTTGATACATTCTCTCCGGTTGCAAAGTTGACCTCTGTCCAGCTCTTCATTTCCATGGTTGCCACTTATGACTGGCCTTTACACCAATTGGATATAAAAAATGCCTTTTTACATGGTGACCTTCACGAGGAAATTTAGATGGAGCAACCACCAGGGTTTGTTACTCAAGGGGAGTATGGGAAAGTTTGCTATCTCAAAAAATCCTTGTATGAATTAAAGTAGAGTCCTCATGCTTGGTTTGGAAAATTTTGTGAAGTAATTAAGACATTTGGAATGAAGAAAAGTAAGTGTGATCACTCAGCATTCTACAGACAATGCAATTCTGATGTAATCCTCGTTGTTGTTTATGTAGACAATATTTTTATTACCAGGAGTGATAAAGAAGGAATCTCATCTCTGAAATCCCATTTGCACAAATATTTTCACACTAAAAATTTGGAAGAATTAAAAATATTTCTTGGGTGTTGAGGTTATAAGGAAAAGGAAAAGCATTTTTCTTGTCACAAAGGAAGTATGTGCTTGACTTATTAAGTGAAATAGGAAAATTAGGAGCCAAGCCATGCAATACGCCTATGATTCCTAACCTACAACTAAACAGAGATGGCGACTTATTTGATGATCCTGAAAAATATAGAAGGCTAGTTGGGAAATTGAATTATATATCTCACGGTGACTCATCTAAATATTGCCTACTTTGTCACTGTTGTCAGTCAATTTATGTCCTCACCTACGATCAATCATTGGGCAGCTTTAGAACAAATCTTATGCTACTTGAAGGGTGCTCCAGGTCGTGGAATACTTTATAAGAATCACGAACACACTAATATTGAATGCTTCTCATATGTAGATTGGGTAGGATCTAGAATTGATAGAAGATCCACTATAGAATATTGTGTTTTTGTTGGAGGAAATTTGGTATCTTGGAAGAGAAAGAAACAAAATGTAGTCTCCAGCTCAAGTGCAGAATTTGAATATAGAGCTATGGCTCAGTCAATATGTGAAGTCAAGTGATCCATCAGCTTTTAACTGAAATTGGGTTTAAGTCGTTTACACATGCAACATTATGATGTGATAATCAAGCAGCTCTTCATATTACCTCTAACCCAATATTTCATGAACGAACTAAAAATATTGAGATTGACTGTCACTTCATCGTGAAAAGATTCAAGAAAATCTCATATCCATTGGACATGTCGGAACAGGCGAACAACTAGGAGATATCTTCACTAAAGGCTTGAATGGAACTCGGGTTGCTTATATTTGTAACAAGCTGGGCATGATTACTATCTATGCTCTAGCTTGAGGGAGAGTGTTAGACGATATATTTGGTGTATATATGATAGTTGTATAATTGTATAATCTTAGGGATTTGATTATACATAATCTTAGGGATTTGATTTGGCCTATTTCCTTAGTTAGTCCATTTGTGTTGTGTGTGTGTGTATATATATATATCTCCTTTGTATCAGAACTGATTATCAATGAAAAGAATCCTTATTTTATAACACTGTCTATTGGATATTATTTTTGTCATTAATTTGTTGGTGTAATTTGTGGATTCCAGATAAATCGGTCTCTTACCTAAATTGCTTTCATTGTGCGCCCAACATTGTTGAACTGGGAAATAACTTGTTAGTGACATTGTTCATCCTAAAAATTAAATCTTAACTTATAACTCCAATTAAGTTTTGATTCCACTTGCTAGGCACAAAAGAAAAATAATTTAGATCAGAAAATTGATTTTGGAATTCGCGAAATACACTAACAAAATGAAGACAAAAATAATAATTGACACATAAAGTAAAGATATATAGATTCACGTGATTCAATAACATTTACCTACATTCATGAAAGTCTTCTCTATTCTACTATAAAAAATAAAAATAAAAATTACAGGTATAAAATAACTTTTGAATTTAATGTACCCAAATAAAGATAAAAATGCTTAAACATCCACACATTAAGTTACTATTTCGAAGTTCAACTCCTTGTATTGTTCCTTGCGTAACTCAAAAAAAATAAAATGTCTTACAAGTATCATAAGTTGTAATAATGTATTATAAATAATTAGAAAATGCTACTATTTATAAGAACAAACTATTTTATTACTACTTTTAGAACTAGAAAAATTAATACAAAAAATTATATATCTACACTTCTACAGTACAAATGAAATAAAATATCCAAAAAATTAAAAATTTAGTCAAATTTCTTCAAATAGTGGAGTTAAATTTAGCATTTGTAGAAACGGGAATTTAATTTAGGGTTAAATTCATTTTACCCCCTTGTACAATGGGGTAGGTGTTAGATACTCCTATATACTATCAAAACCTTCAAATATCCCGTTAAAGTCATCTGTTGTTAGTAAAATAGGTGAAAATAACTAAATAACATAAAAACTCGGGACATATGGCATTTTTTTGTACAGACAAATTTGTCATTGGCATAAAGAAAAAATATGACTAGAAAGAAACAAGTACATTAAGCTTACTTTTCTTCTCACTCACAAAGAAAAAACCTAAAATATCATCCCAAATTTTTAAAAAGATCCAGCAGAAATTTGATGGTGATTACTAAAAGATATAGTGTCTATCTGTGGAGGAATAAGCGAATTGTTTTTTGACGAGTTGTTTGAAGTTAATCGGTTATATTTCAACCTTAAAACCCTAGAATTTTTGGATTTTTTCAATTCGCTTATTTGATTAGAGTTTTACAAAGTAATGATAAATTATAAGTGAAATAAAGCAAAACCCTACATATAATTATAGATTTTTTATATCCCAAAATGAATGTAGATTTAGAAAATTTTAGACAAACAGTTACGAAATGAAAATCCATATAATGGTTCTATATATTTTTTCCACACAAGCAGTTTTTGCTTTGTTGGTCCCATATTAATGTATTATAATGGAGTTGTTTAATGTTCTTTTAAAAAAATAAAATGATTTAATATTTTTGTTGGATTAAGAGTTTGATTATGCCTTAGCTCCTATAATGAAGTAACAAAATTGAAGTAAGAAACTTAAGCATAATATAGTAAATGACAAGGGTATTTTGGGTATAAAATTTTCCAACGTCATGTGCATAAAGGAAGATAATTTTAGTACCATATCAATAAAACAACCGTTATTTTTCTCATGACAAAAAAGTTTGAGGGGTATATTTAAAGGTTTTAGTAATAAACGGAGGAATTTTACACCTACCTCATAGTACAAGGGGGTAAAATGAATTTAACCCTTTCATTTATTTGTTATCTTTCATTCTTATTTAATGTGAGTTCACTATTGGTTTATATGGGCATCTATGGTAAGTAGGGTGGCCAGCGTACAGTTTCTTCAGTAAAAAACCATATTTAAGATTAAATATAAAAGGGAGCTATAAGAGTATTACTATATGCTAGTTATTAGCCATGCGTTGCATCGGGCAATAAATTTTAATTTAAAATTATATTTTATTTAATTTTAGTTATAATTAAAATATTAATACATTTTTATAAATATTACAAATATATGGCTTAAAAATTAATAAAATTTTTATTAAATATAATATAATTGATGTTATAAATGAGACATAACAATCTTTTTCATGAATATCGTTTATATCACCATATCAAATCATGCATTAATTCATTTCTATGTAGAAAATAATGATTAAATGTTAAATCACTTTATAAAAATCTAATAAATTATTTATAAAACATATTAGAAGATAAAATAAAGAAAATCACTTTAACATTGACTCGGTTTGAAAAAAATTAAAAGGTTCAATATTGAAAAATGAACTTTTGTAATAGAAGATAAAATATCTAAACTTATCATAAATTTTGACTTCAAATATCTTTTTTTAAATTACTTTGGTTCATTAACACAAAAATTAAAATATTAGAAAAATAAATGAGCATTATACATGCATGCATCTTCAAGTAAAAAAAAAAATTAACATACCAAGAGAACGATTGTATAGCGGTAGATAAAAAGAAGAGAAATGTTTTTATATCTTTAAATAGTGAATTGTTTGTTTAGATTATTTTGGTACATATATTTTAGGAATTTTTAGCTTAGATTTAGGAATTTTCTCAATTGTGATTTGACTTAATTAGCATGTTAAATTTTGGATAAAAGATAACTCACCAAATAACACAATATAATACTTTAAATTAAATCATAATAAATTCCATATTACTATAATACTACATATATGAAAAGTTCATATATGTACAATATATATATGGAGATGACTTATTAATTAAATTAGATTGACAAATACACCTATATATATTCAACGGCAATATATACATACATGTGTATATGTTCATCCGCAATTATATTAAAAACATAACTATTAGACAATATAATAAGGAGTTACAAAAAATATATATTGATAAAGAGAATTACAAAAGTTACCATAAAAAGTTACATATATGTTAGTATTTATGTATATATTGGATATTTACTAAAATTAAAGATATAGTTAAAAAATGAATTAATATGGTTTCTTCTATTAATGTTAAAATAAATGTTTATAGGATATTAAATATGAACGTTGACATGGCAACAATGGATAATATTAACTTATCTACACCACTGTCATATAAAAAAAAATACTTAAATATAGACTTAAAATAAGTATATTTAACTTACTTTTCTTCTTGCTCACAAAGAAAAAACCTAAAATATCATCCCAAATTTTTAAAAAGATTCAATAGAAATTTGATGGCGAATACTAAAAGATATAGTGTCTATATGTGGAGAAACAAGCAAATTGATTTTTGACAAGTTGTTTGAAGTTAATCGCTTAGTATATTTCAATCTTAAAACCCTAAAATTTTCAAAAATTTTCAATTTGCTTATTCAATTAGAGTTTTACAAAATAATGATAAATTATAAATGAAATAAAGCAAAACCCTACATATTATTATAAATTTTTTATATCCCAAAATGAATGTAGATTTAGAAAATTTTAGACAAACAACTACAAAACAGAAATACATATAATGGTCCTATATATTTTTTCCGCACAAGCAGCTTTTGCTTTATTAGTCTCATATATACTATATTATAATAGAGTTGTTTAATATTCTTTTAAAAAAAATAATTTAATATTTTTGTTGGATTAGGAGTTTAATTATGCTTTAGGTCCTATAATTAAGTAACAAAATTAAACTAAGGAACTTAAACATTATATAGTAACTGACGAAGGTATTTTGGGTATAAAATTTTCTAACGTCATGTGCATAAATGAATATAATTTTAGTACCACATCAAGCAAACAACCATTACTTTTTTCACAAGAAGAAAGTTTGAGGGAGTATTTTAAGATTTTAATAGTACATAGAGATATTTGACATCTACCCCATAATCTAAGAGGGTAAAATAAATTTAACCCTTTAATTTATTTGTCATCTTTCATTCTCATTTAATGTGAGTTCACTATTGGGTTGTATGGGCATCAATGGTAAGTAGGGACGGCCAGTGTACAATTTATTCAGTCAAAAACCATACTTAAGATTAAATATAGAAGGAAGTTATAGGAGCATTACTATATATTGTTTCTCGGTGCCTAATTCCTAAAGCCTTCCCCCCATGAGCCATTATCTACAAACCGAAAAGGTCTAGAAAATGATGATTTGTTAAATATTCTTCGTCTTGACAGAGTATACCAGTCCCAAAATAAAATTAATAAATAAAAAAAAAAAAAAAAAGGAGGGAAGAAGAAGAAGAAGAAAAGAAATTGGCTTCTCTTGGCCTGACAATGCTTGGCGAAAATATCAAATACTACAAAAAATTATTATAATTGCAAGATATAATGAAAAAGTTAGCACCACGACGAGAGCCATGTGCATGACAGCAAAGCCACGTCCACGTGCCCTCCCGTGTGTCAGGGAAAGCCAACAGACTATTAATTAGGTGGCTAACTTCATCACACTACAAAAAAATATATTTTTTATTATGATTAATTATGTATAGTATATAATTATTAAGTATAGTAAAAAGTTATTAACTACATTTGTGCCACACTTTTCTAGCCGTAGGCATTGCGAGTGAGGAAAAAATTTCGCTACAATTTTTTAAATGTGGTAATTGACTTTTGCTACAAAATTATCTTCAATTACTACAAATTTAATGTGTGGTAAAAGCTATCAAATACACCACTATCTTTTACTACAATAAAAAAAGTATAGTATATAGTAGTTAATTGCCACACTTTGAAAATTGTAATAAATACTTAAATTATTTTTCACCACAATTAAATATAGTAAAAACCAATTAATTTGGGGAGCTTACTTTTTTTATTTATATACACACAGATAATAGGAGCTTATCAGGATTCGAACTCTTAACCTTATTCTTGTGTGTGTGAAAGTAATGTCACTACGCCAATGATCACTTTGTTATTAATTAGCTAAATTAATATATTTGATTACTTAATCAACTTTTTTTAATAATAAAAGTTGTTGGAGACAAATATTTATTTTGCCTCAAAAGTTAGATTTTCTTACTGTTTTGGGGAACTTTGTTACTCAGGAAAATTAAGTATTTGATTAATTAACCAAATATTTTTTAATAATAAAAATTAGAGGAAATTTTTTATTTTACCTCTACTTTTATTAATTAAAACCATGAGTAGTTAGGAATTTTTTAGGAGTTTTATTTGTATTTAGAATTTAATTAATTAATTAATATTTTAATAATAAAAATTGGAAGCAATTTTTTAATTTACCTTAAATATTATTTATTAAGCATTACTTCCAACATATTTTTCTTGTTTTCTAGTGAATTTTTTTATTTATTTAAGATCTTAATCTTTGCCTTCAAATTTTCACAAGTGTCATTTTTTTACTTCACTAATGAAAAAGTATGGTTAGTTCATTAACTTTTTGCTACAGTTTTATGTAAAATTGTAGTAAATGTATAATATTATTCACCTCATATAAAAATTGTGGTACATAAGTATATTTTTTGCTACGATAAGATGAAGTGTAACATTTAATATAACTTTTATCACACATTTAAAATTTTATACTACAATAATAAAATCATAAAAAATAATCCTTTTTCATTATATTATTTTTAGTAAAGTAAAAAATATTGTAGGGAAAAACATATTTTTTTGTAGTGGCAATAGGCCAAATCCAACCTTTTTCCCTGAAGCTTCTTCCTATTAACTACTAAAGATATTTAATTACATTTATTGTGAGGTGACAGCATCCCATTTTTATGAGCCAATCAAAAGTTTCAATTTGATTATCTCTATAGGGAAACTCTTAGGTCAACAAAGTATAGTTATTCTACAGTACAAATTTCAACTGCCACCAGTGGTTGTGCTTTTTCTTTCTTTTCTTTTCTTTTCCTTTTTTTTCTTTTTTCTTTTTTTTTTTATATACACGCATATCAAAAATATGCTAGAATTCAAACTCTTAACTTCACATTTTTATACTAATTGTTATGCAACAATAGATTTAAGTAGTAGAAATGTATTGATTAGATATAGAATAAAGTTGTATAAGATGGTGTTGATGTAACTTATCATATATTTGGTATGTACAAGAAATGAAAAATGAATAGAATGGTCATTTCTTATTTGATTTCATTCTAATTATTGATAATTAGCAGTGACTAGTATAAATGAAATAAGACTTTTTAAATGAAAAAATTACTCTTTTATAGAAAAAATAATTAAAATTAAAATATTTATTCGTAAACAAAAATTTTATATATTACTGTAAAAAAAATTGTATATATAAAAATTTTGTGAATAAATCTACAATTATGTAGTTTTAACATCATTTTTAGTGCTATTCAAACTAAATTTATCAATTATTTTTTATCTTATCAATTATGTTATATACATTTACGAAAAAAAAGTACAAATATAATTCCTTTGAAATTATTCTTTCTATAATCATAATTTAGCAAGTTCTTTTTGAAATTTTTGATAAAATATTATTTAAAAAATTAAAAATATCTTATAACTAGAGTGCTTAATTCCTTTGTGATAAGATTAAAATGCCTTTATTGCACTTTTTTTTATAAGTATAATTTAAAGAGTCGTTGATAGAATTCATAACTCTTCATTTATTATTTTATATATATCTTTTAATTATTCAAAGATATGTAAATATAATTAATATTTTTAATTACATATATATTTCATTATGCATGGACCAAGTCGATGATACTTTTATTTTTTTTACTATAAAAATTGAGGGGCAAATAATTTTTCTCATTTTTAATATTTATTATTTTAATTTTTATAATAATCTAACTTTTTTTTATAATATTACTAAAAAAGTATATGAGCAAAATATACAATCAACTAAAAATTACGTAGCAATCAAATAAGTTGGAGAATAATATAAAACATTTACAAAGTGAAGTTTTTCTTTTTAAATATAAAAGTCTATTGTTAAATTTTGAAGGGTAATTTTGTCACAAAAAAAATAAAGATCCGTAATCGATGAATTGAGAATGGTAAACTTATGGGGAAGAGAGAAAATGACTAACTCATCCTTGTTTTGAATGAAAAATTCTATGGAAATAGGAATTTCTATCTGTAAATTATACTAAGCACGTGTTTGAAAATGAAGTTGAGAATATTCATTCTATTTCTACTCCATTTTTGCATATCAATCATATTAGGGGTAACAATTTTTGACATGACTCGGATCGACACAATATTATTGGGTTTGAGTTGGGGGTTATTGGATTGGATTAATATTGGGTCGACCCAATAAACAACACTAAAATTATGGGTTGGTTTGGGTTGGGTTTCAGGTTACCCGATAACACGATAATAGCCATATGTTTTTTACATTTTTAAGTAATGACTTATTATTTTTGAACAATTTTAACTCTAGATTGATTTGTAAGAATTGATTATTATTATTTACTACATAAATCATGACTACTTGATGATGTCGGAATGATTATTAATCATTGAATGGGACGAATTATATTTCTTTGCTGGAATTTGACTTCATTGTTGTTAAAATTAAGTTGTGTAAAACTTTTGGTTAACATGAAATTTGTATATTATTGATGTTGTAGAGGAAATTAAATGAAGTCAAATTATCAAATTGCTCTATGGTACAAAAATTGAGCTACTAGAGTATAATATTGACTTTTTGTAAATTTTTGGTATAAGTTGACTTTTTTCAAATTTTGATATAAATTGATTATGTTATTAAAATTTTAGTTGAACATAAAATGTATACATTTTTTTAGATAAATTATTAATGAAACATAATCATATGCTGAAACGGGTTGGATTCGAATTGGAGCTTATTGGGTTGAGCGCTTAATGGGTTGCGTTCGAGTTGAGCAAAATTTTGTAATATTCCTACCACAACCCGATACGAAACAGCCTAGCACGATACGATTGCCACCCATAAATTATACCATTAGCGAGCAAGTCACTTGACCACCAGCGATCGATTGTTAAATTCCAATTAGTTATGCTCCATTAACACTCAATTTTCAACCACTTATAAAACTCAACGTATTCGCAAAGTTTCCATTTTTTTCATTTTAATTGTGTGATTCCATTATGTAAGCAGAGTACCTGTGCTTTCACAAGGAGGGTTCGCTCGTATCATGCGACCCACAACTCTTTATCATTTTCCTTAATGCATATTAACACACGATATATATGTAAACTGGGAAAATGTAGAGCAAAAAATATCATGATATAGAGGAAAAAATTTCTCTTATATCATGACTATTCATTTATATATAGACGTGTTGTGTATTATTGAGAAAACAGAAGAGATGTTATACCAGAAAATTTCAATCTTACAAATTTCAAATCTTAAAATGCTACACTGTAAAAGTTTTTTAGTTTTCTACAGAAATATAGATTTACATGTCTACAAGATAAAAGTATTTTTCTCCACTCCATTTTTTCATGAAAAGAAAAATGTCCAGAAACACCCTTATCTACATCACAACAAATATCAACGAATTATTATCAATTCATGAATTATTCAAAATTGAATTTCCAATCTGAAAACTTAACAAGATCATTGACCATGGGCTGATGGGCGTGGCCGCCTTTAGGGAAAATAGAAAGAAGCAACACACATTTGTAAATTAAAATTTAAAAAAATTGGGGAAAAAAATAGAGCGTCCTACAAAATCTAATGGGAATAGTAATAAACTAAATAACCACCGCCATCCGGGCCTTAGTTACTTTACAGCAAAACGGGGCAAAAGAAAAAAGGAAGGAATAACAATAATAATAAAGGGTTGGAGTGGAAAGTAAGACAAAAAACGATCCAATTCCCAACGAACAAAAAGAAGAAAATAAACTCACATCTGCAAAAATACAAACCAGAGACTCAAAATTACTGCACCAAATCTTCCACCGTTAAATTTAACCGCGCCGTTTCCATCCGCATTCTGATCCGCTACATCTCCATCCGGTGCATCCGCCGGAGAGTCCGAGGGAGCGGCTGGCGCCGGCGGCGACCTGTGCTTCTTAGATGGTTTTGGGGACTCGGCATCGGCTACCGGAGCTGGAGCTGGAGCCGGAGCGGGAGTCGGAGGCAGGGCTGATTTGAACAACTCTTGTGGTATCAAAACCTTATCCAGTTCGTATATCGCCAAAGGCTGCTCATCAATCAAAGTGTTTATAATCTTCGCCGTCACGATTTTCGTCTTAATGGTCACGTCGGTTCCGTCATTCTGCACCGTGAAGTCGTATTTATTGGCTCCGTCGGTGGCTAAGGTATTCGTTAATCCGTTGCTCGATCTCAAACCGGAGAGTGATTGGTAAACCGGTATTCCATGATATTCAAGCAAGGATTGTTTACCGTCTGCACTCAAATTCTTGTATTTGGGCATGAAACTCTTCATAGCATCATCTCCCGGGCAAAAAATTGTTAATCCGCTCTCAACATTGCCCTCAAAAGTTTGATCAGCCGGATTAGCCAACAGCGTCTCGGCGAAGACCTTGCAGCCGTGAGCTGACATGAGAGCTGTGAGATTCGTCTGGCTCGGTCCAGGGGCCGGCGCTTCGGCTTCAGGAGAAGGCAAGACGTTGGAGATCTCAATGACGGAGATGTTGTAGGGTATAGCTTCGACGGACTTGACGAAAGTGGCAGAAACGATGCCACCATTGTCCTCGGGGGAGAAACCGACCTTTCCGCCCTTGAGATCAGTGATGTTGACGAAGCCGGAGGATCCGGGTGCAGACCCGGTGGCCTGGAACATGGTGGCGGCGAGTGCGGTGCCGTTGGTGATCTGGTGGAGCTTCTTGGAGTCGAAGTAGTCGAGAAGCACGTGGAGTGACAGCACGTTCTTGATGGCGCCGATCGTGAGGTGTTTTGAGAGTAGATCCGCCATTCCGGGGTTGTCCACGGCGCAGACGGTTATTGTTTCTCGTCGGTTGATCTCCGGCGCCAGCTGTGTCACCGTTAAGTAGTGGTTAAAGGTGGAGAACTCGGGGTACTTTGCGAGAATGCGGGTAATGTTGTGGGCATAAGTGGTGGAGGGAAGGAGGAAGAGGGAAAGGGACAAGACCACCGCAGCTGCGGCGGCGGCGGCCTGGCGGTGCTGCATTGTGATTATTAAGGGATGAGATTTAGCTAAGTTGACTAGCTTTCGGTTCTTGGACTATGTGTGAGCTGCTGAAGAGTGAAGACAAAGGCTAGGGTCTAGGAGTGAAAGGCGGGATTTATAGAAATGACCTTGAAAATTGGGATTAACTACAGCTAATGCCACCGAATGTGATTATTATTATTAAGGATGAGCTGTTTGCCATGTTTCAGTGATTCGTGTTCTCATAAGGTTTAATTAATTAATCAAACTTCCAAATGATCGTGACTCTTTTGATTCAATTATTATAAGTCTGGAATTAGCAATGTAATTGATGCGGGTCAGGATCTTGAGTCTTGACCTCGAACCCAATTTTTTAAAATTGTCCCTTCTCTTGACTTTGACCTTGACTCGGTTCACGATCCGCATAAGTGATTTTGGATTTCTAATCTAAATACAAGAGCACATGTTAGGCTAGTTGAGATTGCCCTTAGGTAAGGCCCTCCGATGCTTAAATTAGTGTGATGTTGAGGTGATCAAAGGAGAGCTCAAAGTAATGCTAAGAACCCAAATGAGATGAGTAAAGATGACATGACCTAGTACTGTGTGGTTTCTGTCTTTTATAGATGTCGAACTGTCCTTATCCGTATGGATTGAGGTGGCGTATTACTGTGCATTAGATCCACAATTGGTCAACAACCATCGATCCGGGTCATAGCAAGAAGTGGGTCGGGTTCCTCAAAGTCATGACCCGACTCGGGTAAAAAGACGCGGATCCTGTCTTGTAAGGGTATTTTGGCTAAAATCTAGGGGTAAAATGGTATTTTACTATGTCTTCATTAATTATTATCATCATTAACTCCCCCACTTTCCAAGTGTATTTGGTTCTTTTTTCTTCTCGGGGGAATGAACCTATACACTATAGAAAGTAGGAACTAGAGTCCCTCAGCCGTCCGATTGAGTGCAGTTGATATTAGCCGTTGATGCTGTCTTAGGAGGCGAATCGTCACATCTACCCCTCTATAAATACCCTTAGGGAGAACACAAGCGACATTAAACAGAGGATCTTAGGGGAAAACACAAACAACATTAAACGGAGGATAAATTATTGTGATTAAGAAAAAAGGAAGCTCACATGATTAAATAGGCATCATAAAGAGTTCTAGCCACACACTAGCTTTTACAAAATCAGCTTCAACCTCAAACATAATTTTTTTTCAAAAGTTCTGCACGTTCCATGACCTTGGCACTTCCTTCGCCTTAGCATCATTTAAACTATATGACCCCTGCTTGGTTATCTTGATTCTTGACCACTTAGTATGGTCCTTCCTAATTCGAGTCTACCTTCCTAACATGCTTTGAGACCTTACCCTTTTTCAAGACCCAATCACTTATCTGGAAGCTTCTTTGTCGAACTTTCTTGTTGTAGTGCTTTGCCATGATGTTTTTGTATTCTTTTATCATGACATAGGCCCGACCTCTCTTTTCTTCGATCACCTCTAGCTTGAACCCTAATGTTTTGTTGTTACCTTTCGGGTCATATTCCAATACTTGCTAGGTGGGTTCTCCTATTTTGGCCGGGATCATGGGCTCTGCCCCATACACTAAACAACATGTGGTCTCGCCAGTTGCTACCTTAGGAGTAGTGTGATGTGCCCATAAAACTCCTTGGAGCTTATCAACCCAGCCTCATTTTGCCTCTGTCAAGCGAGCCTTCAGGATCTTTAAGAGGTCCCGATTTGTTACCTCTGTATGACCATTCGCCTTCGGGTTCCCCATGGATGTGAATCGCTGTTTGATTTGAAGTTCCTTGCACCAGCTTGTTATCTTTTTCCCATTAAATTGAGTACCATTGTCAGAAATTAAGACCATGGGGATCCTGAACCTCTATATGATGATGTTCTTCCAAAGAAAGTTGAAGACCTTATTCTCAGTGACGTTAACTGATACCTCTACCTCTACCCATTTACTGAAATATTCCACTACCACTATCACAAATTCCTTCTAGCCCTTGGCCAGCGGGAAGGAGCCCAATATATCGATCCCTTATTGATCAAATGGACATGACATGGGAATCGACTCCATTGGGACAGCTGGTTGATGAGCAAAGTTGGCATGACACTGGCATTTCTCACATTTTCTCACTAAGGCCTTCGTGTCCTGATTCATGGTCGGCCAGAAATAACCTTGTTTGAGGGTCTTTAAGGCCAAGGACCTCCCTCTTGAATGATTTCCACAACTTCCTTCATGGATCTCTCTCATCACTTAATGAGCCCTCTCGGGTCCCAAGTATTTTAGCAATAGTCCTTCAATCGACCTCTTGTATAGTTCCCCATTAACCATAGCAAACTAATTTGCCCTGAATGCTACCTTTCTTGTTTCTTTTGAGTCCTCTGGCAAGATCCCGTCTGCTAGGTATCGAATTAGGTCACCTTTCCAAGTTACTCTTATCTTTGTCTGCATGATCGTCTCTTTATCACTCTCCAACTCAAAGCATTCAGCTACCAACAAAGTTATTGACGCACTTTGAGTTCCTTTAGTTGAACTGCAAAACTTAGCCAAAGCATCAGCCCTCTTATTCTCTTCTCTTGGGACCTGCTGCACTCGGCAGAATTCACACCTTGCTATGAGTTCTTTTACCTTTTGCAGGTATTCTGTCATAGATTTCTTCCGGGTCTCAAACGTTTCCTAAATTTGAAGTGCCACAAGTTGTGAATCAGTGTAAACATTTAACCTTTCTATGTTTATGCGTTTTGCTAACCTCAACCCAATGATCATCTCCTCATACTCAGCCTCATTATTGGTGAGCCCGAAGGCTAGCTTTTATGCAAACTCGAGCTCTACCGATTCGGGTCCTATAAAGAATATTCTGGCTCTACTGTGTTGGGAAGTTACCGACCCATCAACATGCATCATCTACGTTTCTTTGCTCGGTTTGGGGTCTTGTCTACCATCTCGACCACAAAGTTTGCTATAACTTGTGCTTTTATGGAGCTCCTGCTCTGGTACTTGAGGTTGAACTCCCCTAGCTCTGCTGCCTACATAACCAGCTTCCCAAAAACACCTGGCTTAGCAAGGACTTGTTTCAATGGATGGTTAGTCAAGACAATGATTTTATGTGATTGGAAATAGCGCCTTAATTTTCTTGCTGTCATAACAAGAGCTAGAGCTAACTTCTTGACCTCTAAGTATCTACTCTCTACTCTCTGCAACACCTTGCTCACATAGTAAACTGGTTCGTGAATCACGTTCTCTTCCCGAACTAATACAGAACTCACTGTATGCTCTGAAGTTGCTAGATACAATTATAGGGGCTCCCTAAAAATAGGTTTGACAAACAAAGGTAGTGAGGCTAAATATACCTTGAGCTCTTGAAATGCTTTTTCACACTCATTATCCCACTTGAAGTTCCTCAAGACCTTGAAGAAAGTTAAGCTCATATCTGCTGACCTCAAAATGAACCGATTTAAAGATGTGATCCGTTCTGTTAGTTTCTGAGCATCCTTCACTGACTTAGGTGAGCTCATCTCCGTTATTGCTTTAATCTTTGCAGGATTAGCTTCTATTCTGCACTCGCTGATCAAGTATCCTAAGAACTTTCCACCCTTGACCCCGAAAGTGCACTTTGTCAAGTTCAGCTTCATCATATATTTCCTCACAACAACAAAAGCTTCTTCCAAATGCAATAATGTTCGAGTTCATTGACGCTCTTAACCAGCATATCATCAACATAGACCTTTATACTTACCCCAATCAGGTCTTTGAACATTTTGTTCACCAACCTTTGGTAAGTTGTCCCTACATTCTTTAACCCAAAGGTCAGGACATTGTAATAGAATGTCCCTCTTTCAGTGACAAAGGTTGCCTTATCCCTATCTTCCTCTGCCATGAAAATCTGATGATACCCTTAAAAGCCATCCATCATACTAAAGAGAGCATATCCGACAGTTGAGTCTACCAAGACGTTGATCCGGGGTAAGGGGTAGGGATCCTTTGGACATGCCTTGTTCATGTCTGAATAGTCTGTGCGTATTTTCCATTTCTCCTCTATTTTTAGAACGACCACCACATTCAAAAGCCATTTTGTGAACTGGATCTCAACTACGTATCTCGCTTCCAAAAGCTTGTTGACCTTATTCTCTATATATGATCCCGCTATTCATTGCCCCATAATTTCTTTTCTTATGTTGGATGAGTTTTATCTAGGGATTGACATTCAGTCTATGCATTATCACTGCGGGGGCTATCCCTTCAAAATCAGAGGGCTTCCATGCAAAGAAACCCTTGTTCTTTCTGAAGAACTCAATGGTTAAGAGTTCCAGCTTATGAGCTATTTGGGTTCCAATCCATGTGACCTTACTCGAGTCCCCTGGCATTAACTCAATCTCCTTTCCTCCTGTTGGCTCTATTCTGCACTCTTCTACTTGCTTCTTTTTGTTCTCCTTTTGAAGGTTCAAGTTAGCAAGGTCTTCAATTGAAGTAACAATTACTTTCTTCCCCTTTGACCCTTAGCTCTCCCCTTTGGAACCTAAGCTCTCTGCCTTGAGCCTCTTTTTCAAAGATACGTGATAGCATTCCCTCGCCTTATTCTGATCACAACTTACCTCTCCAACTCCCCTTTTTGTTGGGAATTTCATTTGTAGATAGAAAGTTGACACCACTGCCTGGAATTGGTTTAACCCGGGCCTTTCAAAGACCACATTATATGCAAATAGAGCATCTATTACTAGAAACTTTAACATGAGCGTCCTTTGATAGGGCTCCATTTCTAGGGAGATTAAGAGGTTAATTGTCCCAATCGGTGTGACCTCAATTCCTCCAAATCCTGTTCAAGATGTGTAAACTGGCGTGATCCTTGTGAGTGTGAGCTCAATCGTTTTTAAGACCTCTAGAAATATTATATCCACAGAACTCCCATTGTCCACTAGGACCTTGTGCACAGAGAAATTAGCTATGTCCATTGTGATGACCATGAGGTCATTTTGCGGTCCAACAACCCCTTGAGAATCCCTGCCATCAAAAGTGATAGTGGATTGGTTAGCAATATTCAATACTAGATTCATTTTTTTCTAACTTACCTAGTTCCTTATGGACCGACATGCTTCTTTCTTACACTGTGAGAATCTCCTGAGGTTGGACCTCTCGCTATCATGTATATGACCTCTTTTCACGGCAAGTTATCTTATATGAAGTTGTTTGTGATTTTCTTGCCTTTTTTCTCCCTACTGTGGGATCTACTATAGGATCGTTCCCCTTCTTCTCATACTCCC
The DNA here is from genome assembly GCA_018894105.1 of Jacaranda mimosifolia. Classification (NCBI taxonomy): domain Eukaryota; kingdom Viridiplantae; phylum Streptophyta; class Magnoliopsida; order Lamiales; family Bignoniaceae; genus Jacaranda; species Jacaranda mimosifolia. The sequence goes on from CM032129.1 coordinate 24,824,777, forward strand.
CTTTAGGGTCATGCCCCTTGGAGCTGAACTCCTTAGCAATGAACTCTTTCAGGTACCCCTGCTTGATGAGCCTTTCCATTTCATCTTTCAGTTGAATATAATCCAATCCTCAATGTCATGCTTGCAGTCCTTGTAGAAATGACAATATTTGTTCAAGTTTCTCTTTGCTAGGGTGTCCCGTATTTCCTCGGCCACTGCAATATCTTAGACCCCTCTATGGTCATGAGCACATGGGACCTCGCGGTGTTGAGTGGCGTATAGTGATTGTATTTTCTGAGTGGGGATCGATGACGATCTTTTTGAGATCTTGACTTAGATGATCCTTAATCTTTTTCAGATCTACAGAGGGCATTCTTGCTCCATTCATGGTCCTTTATGGCATTAATCTCCTCTTCATGGATATAATGCTGAGCCATTTCCATTAGTTGCTCTATATCCTCAGGGGGTTCCCTGGCAAGAGCTGAAGCTAGGGGTCTCTTCTTGAGTCCATGAATGAGGATGCTTGTGATCATGTTAATACGCAGGTCCTATACCTCAAGTATCTCGTTATTGAACCTGCTCATGAACCCTCTTAGGGTCTCATCCTCCATTTTTCTTATGGTAAACATGTAAGTAGTAGACCTCTTAGACTTCTTTTTGCCGGCAAATTAGTATAGAAATTTCCTTATAAGCTGGTCATATGACACAATAGTCTCGGGTACCTACCCCATAAACCATTCCTGAGCTCTTCCATTTAGCATCGTCACAAAGATCCTATCATTCATAGCATCAGATTGTCCATGCAAGTTCATGATATTCTCAAAAATGGTCACATGTTCTTGCAGGTCCTTGGTCACATCATACTTTGGCAAGTCTGGGAGCTTGAAATCTGACGCTACTAACTCAGCCAATATTTCAGCAAAGAACGGTGAGTTTTTCTTTTGCAGCTTTAAGGACCCCTTCTTCTTGAGTTCATTTATCTTTCTACTCAACTGTTCAACATGGTCATTGATCTCATTGACTTCTTCTCTTAAGAGGGATGGCTGGGGTCTTTTATGAGAGGGATCATCCTTGTTCAACGTTGGCGGCTCCAACCTTGAGATTTCTTCTCTTCTGTAAACATTAGGTGGGTGAACCTCATCCGAATCCACCATTTCTTCCCCTCTTGAAATCCTTAGGCCTTGCACTGCTTTGGCTAGCGAAGGACTCGATCTCCTATCCTGTTACAAAAGTCGGTTCACCATCGATAGGGCCTCCTTGATAAGAGGTGCCACTAAGGCTTGGGTTCTATGCTTGTGCTCCTCCCAAAACCTTTGGCTCATTTCATAAACCAACTTCTCTGGATCCCCTCTACTTAGTTACACAATTTGAACTCCGTTGGGGTCTTGTGCCACTGCCCCTTGTCCTATTTCTGCTTGACTGCTTTGAGGTATAATAACCGCGGGCAACATGGGGGATGTGGGTGATAGGGTGGTGATGGGGATATAGGCGACATGGGGATGGGTGTTTCCATAGTTCATCCCGGAGTCCTATCCATTACTGATTGTTCACCATTACTGCTGGTGAATCAAATTAGAGTTCCCACGGACGGTGCTAACTGATGCGATTTGGGATCTTGAGTCTGGACCTCAAACCCAATATTCCAAAATTATCCCTTCTTTTGACCTCGACCTGGACCTAGACTCGGTCCACAATCTCCACAAGTGATTTTGGGTCTCTAACTTGACCACAAAAGCACACGTTAGGCTAGCTGAGATTGCCCTCAGCTAAGACCCTCTGATGCCTAAGTTAGTGTGATACTGAGGTGATCAAAGGAGAGCTCAAAGTAATGTTAAGAGCTCAAATAAGATGAGTAAAGATGACATGACCAGGTACTGCGCGGTTTCTGCCTCTTATAGATGTTGTTCGTACGAATCGAGGTGGCGCATTACTGTGCATTAGATCCATAATTGATCAATGGCAATCTATCGGGTCATAGCCTGAAGCAGGTCGGGTTCTTTTGGATCATAACTTGACCCTGGGTAAAAAGAAGACGCGGATCCTGTTCTCTAAGGGTATTTTGGCTAAAATCCACAGGTAAAATGGTATTTTACTCTATCTTCATTAATTATAATCATCAGTAATTATTACTTAACTGTTTGGTTTAGTGTTTAGTTTTGTCGAAGAATTGGGGATATGGCTACATTTCTGTTTGGAGCTGAATAAAAAAATCGGTGGCACTTGCTCTCCACCCATAATTTATTAGGACTTCTTTTGATATAGTATACTATATAAGATTAGTCCCATTAATTTTGTGTAATTTTATGTTTTAATATATAATACTATAGTGATGGGTCGAATCAAGATTAACTCCAAACTTGTATCGAGCCCATACTATTCACCAGATTAAGAACTATTTGAAACTTTAAGGTGGGACAGAGATTGCTAATCTTATTATATATGGATTACATCTAAAAGATCAGATTTATCCCTCAATTTTAAAATTTAAGACATGAGTATTCGAGGGCAACTATTGAATTAAAAAAAAAAAAAAAAGTAATGCTGAACAATCTATCAAATGAAAATGTAATATTACAATACCATAATCTCAACCTTAACGTCTCCAATTAAACGAGTATATTAATTTATTCAAAACGGTCTTAATCTTAAAGGGCAGAAGTTAAAATTAGCTATCATTCAAATCAAATGCGGCTAGGCTTATTTTGTTCACCATATACAGTGTAAAGTTGACTTTTCTTGTCAAGTACTATTCAAGACTTATCATTTTAAAAACAGGTACATATAACAACACTTTTTAAAGTTTAGAGGTTAAAATACCAAAAATTATCATGTTAGTTTTGTTAGAATCAATTGCTTGTGAATTGAGAGTTGGAAGGTTACAGTTATTAATAGCGACACCATGTATTTCTTTATCTAATTAACACAACGCCCAACCCCACTTAACGGTTATATATGGAAACAATTAATTCATTTGATTTTCTTTCAATATTTTAATTCTTATGAATATAAATATACATTATCAATGAAATTCAAACTTAAAACTTGCAGTTTTGGAGATCTGTTCAACTTCTATTTTAAGCAAGCATGTTTCTATTAAGGGCAAAATTTGGCGGCTAAATCAACTATTACTGTTTCCTGCTCCTCTTTTTAATTTTATTCTTCATCTGTTGAAAAAAAAAAAAAAGAAAAAACAAAATGCAAAGAGTTTTAGCAAAGCTGATTGAGTTCATGTTGGAAATTGGTTTTAAATATGAATGAGAAATTAAAAGTAAAAGTAGTTATTAGTTACAATGATACAGCTGGCCTTGAAATAAAAAATGACGAGAATTTGAAAAGTCGTCAATTTATTATTGAAAATTAAAAATGACAAATATATATGAGTGATATAATTCTAGGGAGAAAGGGATGTAACTACTCTTAGAGCCGCTTTATTTGGTGATATGAAATATAGAGTGATAGAATAAAACTTGGAATGAAGAGTAGGATTGAAATAATTTTATAATTTTTGAATTATATTTATTTTGTCGAATAATATTAATGATAAAAATGGATAATTATATTGATTATTTATTTTGATAGATGATTGTATTGAGATAATATATACTTAAAAAGACTAAAGTATATTTTAATTAAAAAAAAAAAGAGAAATGAAAATGTAATACAAATATAAAACTAATTTAAAACAACAGTGGCAAATAGTTAATTTATAATTAATTAGATTTCTCGCACAATTTTTACAAGTCGAGAGAAGATAAATACAATTTATAAATGACAAAATGAGGATATAATGGGAAATTGACACTATCATCCACAAGGCTGGAGTTGAAATAATTTTTCATCCCACCTGAGGGGACGACGCCACATCTATATTTTGTATCTACAATAATGGAATAGAAAGTCAATTATTAGGTCTCAATCATAAATTATAAATATATGATAAAATAGGATGTGGACTCTCATTCTTTATAATAAAACATAGGTAACTGAGCCTTATAATATTGTTACAATCGATAAAACTAATTCATGTGAAAGACTATTTGTTAGATTGTTCCCCTAAATTGATTGAAAGAAAAGATATGAATGCAGAAAAAACATCGAAGAGTTACAATGGTTCACTTGGTGTTAGTGTGTGTGTAAATATCCAATGGGTATTTTCCAATGCATCCATCTAATTAGGCTAGAATTGAATAATTCACATTTGTTCTCACCCATTATTCGTTATTTTAACAAAACTCAAAATATTGTTTTCATTTTTTATTATTGAAATTTATAATATTACACTTTCAAGAAGTGATCATTGTATTTTACGAGATAACATTAAGAAAAATTATTAGCATAAGCTTGGTGGAAAATCAAATTTAAAAAAAGAAGAAGATTAAACTCATATTACCAATCATTTTTAACCGTAAGTCTTCCAAAGTTCTTTAATTTTGCTCAACCAACCAAATGTTAAAATTTTTAGCAACTATTTCGTTATTCCCACCTATTATTCTATATAATACGTTTTAGATTTGACCCAACAATTTATTGTGTATGAATACAACTTAATAGATATTAATAGCTGAGGGGTTGGAGTGAGATATGGAAACCTATCACGTGGCTGAACCATCACTCCCGCATAAAATCATGGCCAAGAATGCGCACCTATACTAATAAATAAATATAAATATTCATACATAAAATGCTTTTTTAACTTGTAAACAGGTATTCTTTTCAATATAATAAAATTCATGCAAAAAATGAAAAAGACAAAAAAAAAAAAAAAGGATTATGGGAACAAGTGACCTTGTGACAACCAACCGCTTCCTCCAAGATCCGCCAACACCGCCACGTGGGATATTCTTTCCTCTGTCGACAGTTACGATGATTCGGTCAGGCGATACACTGTCTAGTCGACGTCTCTCTTTTTCTTTCTTTTCATTTTCTCTTTGGCAGACAAATCTTCCTTTGTTATTTCCTCATCTCGTAATTTGTTGATTCTTACACGCCAGTTCTAAGATATTGTTCTATATTTTTATTATTATATAAAAAGAATTTTCTTTTGTTTCTAAAATAAAGATTTTGGTATCAAATTTTAAATATATTAAATTTATCTTTTTACTTATTTTATATACTTAATAAAATTTACATGTCAAATAAGTAACAACCACCAATTATTAATGATATAGCTACAATGGACGAGCTCATTATGGTCGACCCAATATTCAATATCATTACCATGCCCAAACCAACCAGACCCAAATGCAAGCGCCCAGTATCGACCTCAGAAGAGACACATCGACCTCGAGGGAAGTCGAACCTTGTCGACTAAGTATGGTTGAGCAGGATATGCAGCAACGTCGTCCCTAATGGTTGTTGCATTAATTGTAGTGCCTGCCACCAGTCATATCCGCATTTAATGTGGTCGAACCACCATCCTATCCACATTAATGGCCTCGTCAGCCTATTAGCTCTACATTAACGATGGTAAGGGCACTCCTTATTTTCAGCTGGTTAAAAGGATGTCGATTAACCAGCTTTGAAAGACCTACAATGCCCCTACTAGGAAAAGATGAGCATTGCAGGAAGAAGAGCATTGTAGGATGGTGGGAGAATACCGTATTTTTGAATTCTCTCTCCTGAGTGGCAAACACTATAAATAGCCTCATTTCAAAGATAAATGTATGCTTTTTCCATTGACTTAAGCATTGGGGAATTTTAGCCTTGGATCCTCTCAGTTAGCCTAACGTGTGTTGCCTGATTGTAGGATTCAACCCATGCCTTTAGCTACTTGTTAAGCCAAACTTTATGGTCAACTACTCCATCATAGGGAAGTCCAACTTATAGAATTAGACATTATCATTTGGCGCCATCTGTGCAACATTGAATCCACAATTGAAAAAATGGTGAATACTAGACACACCACGTCCGAGAGGCAGAGCGACCACAAATCACCATCACCACCCCCATTGCCACCGCAACCCCAACAGGACCAGGACATGACGGGACCAAGCTCTCAGCTAGAGCAGGTGGTAACTTTGACAATCCCACAACTTATGCAAATAACAAGCGATCAAATATCAGCTTAACTTTCAGCACAACTATCGGCAGTACTCTAAAGATAAAATAATCAGCCCGTGGCCGCCGCTAATGCCACCCTGTATTTTTCCCAATAGGAAGAGAGACCCCCATGGGATGAGAAAGCAAAGAATGAAACATATTAACATCCTAGCAGACATGATGTTAGTTTAGAGCATTTTCCACAAGAAAAAACCTACCAACATACTCATGAAAAGGTTGCGGATTTTGTTGAACATTTTGCTTGACCAATCGAGCCCAGCAACGCATTAGGATCGAGCGCCAAAGACCTCAATCAAGCAAAAATTTATCCTAAGCATATTGAGAAAAAGGGAAGGAAATGCCACATCAAGTCCAATAGTTGAATAAACACTTAGAGGAAATTTTAAGGTAGGATACATAAAGAAATCTTTAACTTAACAACACCCCTAGCTCCATTGAGAGAAAGGATCTCCATTCATTAAGGAGAGAATCGACGAGCGCATAGCTATCGATGAAGAGAGATCCCGATTGGTCTACCCAGATACGATAGTTCCTTCAACCCCAATGAGCACCTGATGTAGTTTAAGCACAAAATGCAGCTCCATGGTCACAATGATCACATCCATGCTAAGATGTTGGTTATCACACTCCAAAGAATAGCCCTCGAATGGTTTGTTAAGTTGGAATCTGCGTCCATCTTCTTCTATGTGACAAATTCCTTCACTAGTTTGCTAGCGAAGGAAAGCGAAGCTCCCCTACACTCATCTCCACACAATAAAACAAAATGAATGGGAATCTTTTCGAGACTTCTTTGCTAGATTCAACATTGAGGTGTTGAAAATTGATAACCCTAGAATCAAGTTCCTGATTGACATATTATTTCTCTGACTCAAGCACAAGAAGTGTGCCAATACCTTGGTTAGACAAAGACCCCCACAATGGAGGAACTCCTGGACCTCGCTGAAAGGTACATGACCTAGGAGGACATGAACAAAATGAAATATGGGAATTTGGAAAATGATAAAAAGAAAGAAAAGGATAAAGATGACAAGCAAGAGAATGATGGACATCAATCCCTCATTAAAAGGTTCTACTATTACACCCACTGAACACACCCAGAAAGGAAGTCTTATTCGCCATCCAAAATGATAATCTCCTCAAGAAACCTAAGAAATTTAGTTAGACAGCTGCCATGAAGAACTCAAAGAAGTATTGTCACTTCCACAAATAGAAAGGGCATGATACGAAGGACTGCTTCAACCTCCATGGTGAAAGCGAGTAGCTCATCCAACAGGGCCATCTAGAAAAGTATATCTATGAGAAGACCAGACAAGAGGCAAGCATGACCAACTAGACTCCATATAGAAAAAAGTTAGTCAGCCTAAGGAGAGATGGCAAAGGGAATAAGGAGGCTGATGATGAATGCCCCCCTTTCAAGGTGTGATCGACACCATCGCAGGCAGACTAATTAGGGGAGACTCTAAAACAGCAAAAAGACAGGTCCAATGGCAACTTGAATCAACCAAATCATTGGTAACCAATATAATTTTTCAGCTCTCGGCCAATGCAGAACTTATCTCTGTTTTAGATTCTAACCTCTTGCGCTTAGGGCATCAAGGAACCGACAACAATTTAGATTGCTAGCTAGTCGTGTCTATTGAACTTGCAAATTTTAAAGTAAGAAAGATCTTTGTCGACAATGGTAGCTCTGCCAATGTAATTTTTTTTTGACCTTAGAAAGAATGAATTTGGGTAATCTTAAGTTTGAGCCAGTTCGTATCTCATTCTTGGGATCTAGAGATTTAAGATTATCCCAATAGGGACCTTAAGTTTGTCCATCTCGTTTGGTCAAGTACCTAAGAGGCGAACCTTTATGATTAGCTACTTGGTGGTCGATGCACCTTTTGCTTATAATGCCATAATTGAGAGACCAACATTAAATGATTTTAGGGCAGTTGTTTCAACCTCTCACATAAAGGATAAGTCCCACCAAAGGCAGGAACTGGAGAACTAATCTGTAACATGAAGAAGGCATGGCAGTGTTACACTATCTCGATGGAAGCAAACAAGTAGAAAACTTGACCAAAGTTGAAACCTTTAGGGGATATCCCAGTAATGGAACTCGAGGAGGGACAGGCAAACAAGAAGAGAAAAAAAAAGAGGAGACAGAGTCGATCTAGTTGAAGAATTCAAAACCATAGAGCTGGAGCTCAACAACCCCGACAAGACCACAAGCATCGGTACTAACCTAAGTAGCAACATGGAAGGCATATTGATCGATTTTTTGAAAAGAAATATTGATATTTTTGCCTTGAAGGTTGCTGACATCCAAGGAATCGACCCCCAGGTCATCGTTCATCACCTCAATGTAGACCTTTCCTTCAAGCCAATTAAACAGAAAACCAAAATGTTCAATGTAGAAAGATGCCAGATCATCTAAGAAGAGGTCAACAAGCTTTTTGAGGCATACTACATTTAGAAATTCATTATCCTAGTTGGTTATGTAATGTAGTCCTCGTCCCTAAAAATGAGGGCAAATTGAGAATGTGTAATGATTTTACAAATTTGAATAAAGCATACCCTAAGGAACCTTACACACTGTCTCGAATAGATTTACTAGTTCATTCAATAGTAGGTTGTGACCTCCTAAGTATGATAGATGCCTTCTGAGAATATTATTAATTTTCATGGCTCTCGAAGACTGGGACAAAACCTCTTTTGTGGTTCCAAACGCTTTATATTATTTTTTGGTCATGCCCTTATGTCTAAAAAATGCCAGAGCAACTTACCAAAGATTGGTAAGCTTCATGTTAAAGGATGAGATCAGCCAGATAATGGAGGTCTATGTTGAAGAGATGATTGTTAAAGTAGATAAAGAAGTTAATCATTTAGCTGACCTCGACCATACATTCTTAATATTAAGAGCTTTTGGAATGAAACTTAACCCCTGCAAGTGCACATTTTGGGTAAAAGGTAGCAAATTCTTGGGATATATGGTCAACCAAAGAGACATCGAAGCAAACCCACAAAAGATCTAAGCAATTTAAAATATCTCATCGCCCAAAATTATTATAGACGTGTAAAGACTAGTTGGAAGAATCATTGCCCTAGGTCGATTCATTGCCTGACTGGCCAGCAAAAGCTTGTTGGTTTTCAAAAGCCTTAGAAATGCAAGGAACTTTCAGTGGACAGAGGAATGCAACTAGGCTTTGGTTAACTTAAAACAATACATATCTACCCGCCCAATGTTTGCTAGGCCCACAATCAGAGAGGTCTTGCACCTTTACCTTGCAGTCCCGATAGCAACATAAGTTCAGTCCTTATGTTTACACAATAGGGCATACACAGACGCATATACTACATTAGCAAAGCTTTGCAAGTTCCTGAGCACAACTACATGGAGATCGAAAAATTCTCCCTTGCTTTGATCACAATGGCAAGGAAGCTGAGACCTTACTCCCAGTCTCACTCTATTGTCGTCTTGACAAATCAGACCCTAAAATAGGTATTGTCGAAGCTAGATACATCTAGGAGATTGACCAAATGGGCTATTGAGTTAGGTGAGTTTGACATCAAGTTCCAACCTTGCACGACCTTTGAAGTGTAGATACTCATGGATTTTGAAGCCGAACGCATGAACATCCTCACAGTAGTCGAGCAACAGACATCTATTTGGTCTTTGCAAGTTGACGAACCAACAACATCCTTAGAGGATGGAGCAGAAATTTCTTTACGCTTCCCCCATGCGGAAGAATATGACTTCGCTATCAAACTCGACTACCCAGTCACCAATAATGAAACAGAATACAAAGCCCTTATCGTGGGTATGAGGATGGCCACAGACATGGGAGTCTAGTATTTAGTAGCCATCATAGATTCTCAATTGGTTGCTGAGTAGTTCGAAGGCAACTTTGAAGCAAAGGAAGCATCTATGAACAAATACCCCATAGAGGTCAATAATTACAACAACAGTTCAAAAAGTTCACACTCAGCCAGGTTCCAAGGTCAGAAAATGAGAGAGCAGATACCCTGTCTAAATTCGCCAATTCAACCAGAGGCACTAGAGAAAGAACCATCACATTCTTAGTCGCAGACAAGCCTACCATAAAAGGACTTGACTAGGACTAGATATGGGAAATTGAGAGATCATCTTCTAGCTAATAAGATGACATCAAAGCCTACCTGAGATAGGGCAAGGTACCAGAAGATAAGTAGAGGCTCGGAGGTTAAAAGGACGTGCAGCCAAATTTACGCTCGACAAGTTTGGTCAATCATATAAGAGATCTCTTTCTGGCCCTCCATTAAGATGCCTGACATCAAAAGAAATGCAAGAGGTCCTACAAGAAATCTATGCAAGCATTTGTGGCAACCACTCCGGTGGATGAGCATTAGCCTACAAAGTCATCAAACATGGTTATTTTTGGCCGACCATACTCGAAGCTGCGAACGACTTTGCCAGAAAGTGCTCGTCTTGCTAGATGCATGCTAATATATGCCATCAGCCAGCTTCAACTCTAATCCCAGTCAAAATCACATGGTCATTCGACCGGCGGGGAGTAGACATTGTGGGCTCCTTCCCGAAGGCCACATGTCAAAAGAAATACATGATAGCTGCAGTAAGTATTTTACAAAATTGGTCGGGGTAGAAACCGTTCCAAAAATAACTAACACAGCAATAAGAAGTTTCTTATAGAAAAACATCATATGTCATTTCAATTTATCGAAGGTGTTGATATTAGATAATAGAACTCAATTCCAAAGCAAAAAGATAAAGAATTGGTGCGAAAGTCTGGGGATACAATAACACTTTACGTCAGTAGGCAACCCACAAGCAAATGGGCAAACAAAGTTCACCAATAGAACCGTCCTGGACCTAATCAAAATTCAACTGGATAGGTCAAAAGGTAATTGGGCAGACGATCTCCGAAGTGTACTATGGGCCTATAAAATGATTCCAAGAACTGCTACATGACACAGCCTTTATAGTCTGGTATACGGTTCAGAAGCGGTAATTCTAGCAGAATTGATACAACATACAGCTCACGTAATTTATTATAATCTGATTAGAAATGTGTTAGAGAGGCTTACTCAACCTCGGGACCATTGATGAGCTGCGACACCAAGCTTATACCAAAATGTGGAGTTACAGGTCGGTCATGGCCAAACATTATGACAAGGATGTCCGACCAAAGAGCTTTCAGGTTGGTGACTTCTTTCTTGAAAAGGTTGAGGTCTCAGGAAATGTTGGGAAACTCAGCCTAAAGTGGGAGGGTCCTTACTCAATAGTTAAGGTGGCCAAAAACAACTTTTATCGAATAGCAGACATGGAAGGGAATGAATTACCTCGACCTTGGTATGCGACAAAATTGAAGAATTCTATGTGTAAAATGAGATCCCGTAATCTCATCTGACTATTTCAAGACGCATGGGATCCACTTTTCTCAAAAAATGCTCAACTATAATTTTTTTAACAATGAGGACTCGACTTCTAGTCAAAATCATCTAGTAATGATAAATCATCCATGATTAGCATGAGATGCAGTCTTCTCAATATGCACACTTAATGTTGGTCGACCCCTTAGTTGCATGATAATTTGGTTTCAATCAATTAACGGAAGATATATATGTCGATCTCCTAGTTGCATTTTAATTTGGTTTCAAACCAATTAATGGAAGATATATATGTCGACCTATCAATTGGATTTAATTTAATTTCAAATAAGTCAACGAGAAATGTATATGCCAACCCCTAAAAGGTCGACTATTTAATGAACTAGCTCACAGCTGAAAGTAAAGTCAAAAATGAAAAATCAACAAAAAACAAAATCGCAATTGAAGTACAAAACATCCTAACATCCAATATCAATAAAAATAAAATTGTTCAACTACCCACAATGGCACAATACTTTCAAGAAGTGTAAAATTACATCACTGAGCAACAACAAAAATGTTTAGCTTGACCTGGCCCTCTAACCCTAACCTCTTTGAGCAGTAACTTCAGCCGCGACCTCATCCACAACTTCATGAAGCTCATTTTCGCCCGTGCTATCAACTGCTACGACCAGCGGCAGACCTTTGACCTCTTGTTCTGGTCCAGAAGGGAGTGCACCTATAGAACGAAAAGGACCAGCATCGTCACCTAGAAACAGATGCTCAGCTGCTGGGAAGTATATTGCAACATCCATCTCCTTATTTTTTATATCGAGGTCGAAGTCACTAACAAACTCAAACTCTTTCCCAATCTCTAGAGCCTTCGATGAATAGGGACCTCCATCTCCTCAGTGGGCAGATCTTTAGCATAATCCTTGAGATGTTCGTTCTTTAACACATTTAGTCGCATTTTGTCTTCCTCCTGGATTTGATAACCTAAGAACTCTAGCTACTTCACTACCTTTTTGAATGTCTCCTTGGCATCATCCATGCTAAACACCATACTGGCATTGGTGAAGGTAAGACTAAACATGAATTATTGCATGGCCTCCTTGCAGATGTCTAGTAGTACATTGAAGAATTCAGCCTTCACATAACGGATGCATCTCTCTAGCCTTATGCCCGACCAGAAAAAGAGGCTTCATGAACTTTGGATCTCGACTTCTTTAATAGCTCCTCCAGACGACTCTTCTCCTCTATGGCGGCCAGCATCTCAACATCTTTATCCTCGACCTGATTCTCCAGTTCCCGGACCCTCAATTGTAGAGATTCGAGCTTCATCTTGGAAAGTTCAGACTGCTCTTTCTCCAGTTGCTCACACTTTTTCTCCAACTTCACACTATAGGCCCGGGAAAGCTCAAATCACCAATGCCTGTTGTAAGCCCACCGCCCGACCTACAACAAGCAACAAAGCCATTTAACTAACACAAATGAATCTCAATAATAAAATAGACTAAGTAGGAACTTACCATATTAGCATTATAAGCAAATGCCTTCAAAGCGTCGACTTGCTGTATATCGACCATCTTCCTCTAGTCTTCAATAAAAAGACCAACCATTATCACCTTCAGCGGAGTCACACTTGTCAACGCCCCAGATATCATGGAAATAGTATTTAACATCCCAATCTCGGGCCCAAAATGTAGCTTGGGAAACTTCGGCAGCTCAAATAGCTTTTCGTCGGGCAGCATTCGATAGGCATCCTTATTGCGGTCAACTGCCTTAATCTTTCCTTTCTCTATGGTCATCTTGTTTATGAGGGCATTTCGGCTCTGACCTCCATAGCGGTGACCTTCATCTTCGATCTAACCTCGGGCACGCCTTCATCCTCTTGACGTACTGTTGCTGCCTCTCGCCACTTTAATGCTTTCTGCTGCCTGATCATAGCTAATTAGCGTGCCCTATCTATGATTGACAAGCATATAGAAGAAAAACACGAAAATATGATATTGATCAGAAACTTTACCAAAATAACAAATAAAGGCATAACATAATCGACTCTACCTAGTCGTGCATTTGTTGGTAATCTCAACAGGGCGATTGATAAACCTGCCAACACCAAATTCCTCTCTCTAATAAACCTAGCCACCTCCATCTCTCCAAAATCAATTAGGTCCTGAGTAAACATATTATGCCCTGTCAAATTTTTATTCCCCGGCATCTCGACCCACCCCCTCACCCATCTCCTTGGAATGTTAAACCCTCCTCCACTAGGGCCCGAACAAAGAAATACCTCTTTTTCCAAGCTTGACTATGTGAAGAAGAGGGAGTTACAAAGACCTTTCGACGAGGACGGGTGGTCAAATAGTAAAAGCCCAACTCCTCAGTGCTTCCCAACTTTCGAGACATAGGAAGATGGAATAAATTATAGAAAATTATGAATGGAATGAGCTGGTTATGCATTATCATTAAAACTACAAAGTAGTACAATATCAAAGAATAGTTTAGCAGAAGTTGAGTTATACAGACTCAAAGACCCAACAGAAGGTCGACTATAGGTTGTGCAATCAAAAACTTAAGACCACACTTTAGAGCATCCTAAAAAATGGCGATACATTCATCCTATCCCTCGCCATAGGTCTAATCAACTCAAACTCATTCGGAATATAATACTTTTGCCTAATTGACCTCAACTCATTTGAGGTTATGTCTGGCACTATTTCGTTGTAATGCGCTGTTGTGAATAACCTCCCCCTTGAGATTGGAGGTCGATGGGCCTCACCAGAAGGCCCTGTCTTATCAACCACTGGAATCAACAGCCTAGCCTCCTGGATCATAGGACCAGGCTGATCAACTTCCTCAACCTATATCTCATGCTCATCCCCCCTCCCCCTCCCTAGATCAATATAAGTACTCAACCCACTACTTCACGAACTCGATGAGGATTCGCTATTCTCACCAATCAAAACCCCCGATGATTGAGTTACTTTGGAGTCACTCGTCTTATTCCTACCTTCCTCAACAACCCTAGCTATTCTATGGTAGAAAATATAAAAAAAAAAAAATGACAAAAATGAACTAAGTGAGGTGAAAGGACTTACAAAAAAGAGAAGCAAATTATATACAATAAGAATGCCATAAAATAGTTAGCCAAAATTTTGGTAAGACTCAAATGGTGTTTCTAGAGCTGGACCTCTCAATGACGCAGTAAAAGTGGTAAATGGGCAGTCAAATGGACTATTTATAGCCTATCCCTAAGCAAACCAATTGATTAAATTAATTGGCTATCGACTATTTATTGCATAATTGCTGATCATCATGTGTAACTGCCCAAGGTAACCGACCAAAATCACTCAATAATTGCCGCCATTAAAACCCTGGTCGACATTCAAATTTCTTAGATCTAAATACACTACTCCGCAACCCCTCCTTCCATGAGGTTGATTTGACTAATGAGTGGGGAGGACTCATGATATAGCTACAACGGATGAGTCCATTATGATCGACCTAATATTCAATATCATTATCAGGCCTAAACTAACCAGACCCAAGTGCGAGCTCCTAGTATCGACCTCAGAAGAGACATGTTGACCTCGAGGGAAGTCAAACCTTCTCAACCAGGTATGGTTGAGCCGAATAAGCGGCAGCATCGTCCTTAGTGGTTGCTGCATTAATTGCAACACTCGCCACTAGTCGTATCTGCGTTCAATATGGTTGAACCATCATCCTATCCACATTAATGGCCTCATCAGCCTATCACTTATGAATTAATAATGGTAAGGGCACTTTTTAATTGGTTAAAAGGATGAGATTAACCAGCTTCAAAAGACCTACAATGCCCTTACAAGGGAGAGAAGAGCATTATAGGATGGTATGGAGAATAGCGTCTTTTTTACCTCTTCCTCCTGAGTGGCGAACACTATAAATGCCCTCTTTTTAGAGATAAGTGTATGCTTCTTCCACTTATCTTAAGTCATTACTCTGCCAAAATACTTTCCGATTGAATATCCACTTATTTAAGCATCAAAGGGTCTTAGCCGTGGAGCTTATTGGCTAGCCTAATGTGTGTTGCCTAGTTGCAGGATTCGACCCGCACCTTTGGCTACTTCTTGAGCCAAACTTTCTAGTCGACCACTCCATCAAGTCAACAGGGAAAGTCCAACTTTCAAAATCAAACATCATTAATTAACAACTTCTCTAAGGTTGTCTAGAAAAAGATTAAATAGTAAAAACTTAACATTAGACAACCATTTTATTAAGTAGCATGTATATTTATTTAATTACATAAATATTTTAATAAAATTTATAAATTGAAACTGTAAAGGTACCAAACATTAAACTCTTATTAGGGGGTTTCTAATTTTAGACAAGCACAATTTTTCTTATCACAAGGTAAACATAGTACTTTAATAAATTTGAAAATTTTTCTTTAATCCAATAATGAACTATGAATTTTTATATATGACTGTTATTTCATATTATGCAAATTACAAATAAATATGTTAACATTTAGTATAATGAATGTGAGAATATATATGAATAATATAAATAGTTAAAAATATTTGTGCATAACAAAATTGTGTGCAAACAAATGTTAATCATAGATTATTGAAATCATCCTCTATTATATAAAAGTAAAGTTTGAAAAATTATAATCTCTCAACAATTCAAAAATCTAGTGAAAGAATCTCATATTTTATAAAATATATACAATTACAAACATTTCTTTAAAAAATATGTTATTTAGAGTTAATAAAGCATATATATCTTTTCTATCAGATCATGGATTTACCTTCTTATCTTTTGCCATGAATTAGAAGAAAAATGATAAAATGCTTATATCCTTAACTAGAAAGAAGAACACCGCGTGATGCGCGGTGTCATGCCCATTTTATTAAATGACTAAAACCTATTTCTATTAATAGTATTTTTTGAAATTTTAGATATGCAAAAAGAATATAGTATAATAATATTTTTTTTTTATACAGAGTTTATTGTTAAATATGCAGTCCTATCAAATTATTTCATAAAAAAATTATAAAATATATTTTAATAACTTTTCATGAAATAAAAAAAAAAAGAATAAGAGATAAATAAATTATCATCAAAAGAAAATAAAATATTTGCAGATAATATGGTACTGTAGCTCAAAATTATACGTATAGAAATTTGTTTAAAGCACATAGAGCATACTTACCCTACATTGCAATCATACCCATAGTAATAAAAATATAAAATAAATAAATAAACCATGCTTGCTAATGATATATTTCTTGTGAGTTCCCAATTATTTAAATTTAAAACTTCCTTTTTGAATTGAATTTGGTCCATATTGAAAAAATATGGCCCACACGCATTTGGGCGTTAATACATGCATAATTAAATAAAATTGTAATTAATTTAAAGTTACTAATAAAAGAGGTATTGTAAAATAAACTCAAGTAGGCATTGTAAAATAATTTGTAAATGAAGTATAAGTAAATAATAATAAATAAAAAAAAAGCAGAAGATAAATTTTGCATAATAATAAATGAATCAAAGATTGAATTATAAGACTGATTATCAAATACCACAAATCAAATATAACCAACCCTACTTTTAATATTTTTTAAGTCGGAAGCAGACTTGTGTATATTAGAGCTGAATTGATTGTGTTTTTATTCTCATTTTCTATTTTTATCGTTTTTGAATGTGATTTCATTTTATCATTATTTTACCTGTGAAAATTTTGAAAAAAGATAAATTGAAAATGATATTTTTATTTAATAATGTTAAATATTTTAACATAATAGTATTAATTATTATTGTTTAATTAATTTTAGACCCCATTATTTTGAGAAGATAGAAAAAAATAATTATTTAATAAATTGGTGAGTGATGATATGATGACAAATTAGTGTTGAATTTTATGTGGATCTCATTGTTTTGAAATGATGAAAAAAAATTAATATTTAATTAGTTAGTGAATTTTAGTTATTTTTAAATGAGTAGGTATTATAAATTTTTTATAAGTGTGAAAATGAAAATAGATGATATTTTTAGTAAAAATGATACAAACAATCGCATTTTCTATTTTGGGAATAGTGTAAAATGAAAAAAATATATTTTAGAACACAAACAATCCAGGGCTTAATCATCCAAAAGAATTAAATTAGGTGGTACTAATTTCGCAATTATATGGAATCTTTAACAAAATAGACAATCAAATCCTCATTCCTGCAAATGTATAAAATGAAAAATTATGGCAGCCTCTCCATGCTTAGCAAACCGTGCTCAAACATTGCTTCAAAAAATCAAAAAGCCAATTCCCAATCAGCAACTCCATATCTGCTGCAAATAAATGATCAACAATGCACCAAAAAAGGAATTATTCACAATTCTCTTGTGTCGCGTGCAAAAATCATTTTCAATTCCAATTCAAGTTGACCAAAATTTAGCAAAAAAATTAACTATACTCATACTCAGAACAACTATGTGTACTGGTTCATAGGTGTTTAAAATAAAATCTTTCTATTTACAGCAATTTACACTCGGTCACAAATTTAATAGACCAACCACCCTTTTCCCATCAATTATACTAATATTAAAATATCTTTATGCACTCTAAATTTCCAAACAATTTAATCAAGCAAAAATACAAATGAAGCTTCCAAACCAGTAGCATCTCTATCATTTCCAACCAGCAACTCTGCATTATAGGCTCTCTAAAGCAGCAAAAGTAATTTCCACAGACCAACATAGAACTGAAACCACATCTAGTTGAAAATGGATCATTAGTATGTACCTTGAAAACTTGTTCACCATAAACATACCGGGACTTCTGAAGACCTCTCCACTGACCATCGTTGAAAGCCCAGGTCCTGCATATTGATAACCCTACAGCTGATACCTATTGAAATACCTCACTCACCTTTCCTCTGGTTGACTCATAAACTGCAAACATCATTAGCCAGTAAGTGTTGAATCCATTTACATAAAATGGTTGGCCATTCACTGTGAATTAGTTCACGTTTTTCTGCACAATAGTCCATGCATCTTCTTCTATCCCGTTCAGACCATAAATAATCCTGATTACAATTAGTATAATGTATATATATAATTCATGTAAACCTAAAAATAACTAACTAATAACATGCGAATCCATTACGTACCTGGATACATATGACAATGACTTGTATAAAAGTGTTTGAAGAAATTAAAGAAGAACTGAAAGAAAGAATTAAAAATTGTTAAGAAGGAACACCTACCTATTGGCCATGCCAGAAGATGATAAAAAATTCCCTGCATTCTCCTCCAACTCAAAATTCTGATTATATCTAGTATCAATAACTAAAGATGTTGAATGATGAAAAAGCATCATGAAACTAATCAATGCTAACACATGGTCTTAAGCGTATAATGCCTTATTTCCATCTTTTCCATGTTTATTAATGAATTTAACACCAACAACAAATACACACACACACACACACACACACAAGAGGCCATGTCTATGGTCTAAAATCTAGTAAAGGAACTTAATTTGTAATGTTTAAGAGAAGTATTGAAGAGGAAATCAAGTAATTTCCTTGAAAGCAAAGATGCACTTTCTTCTTCTCTTTCATACATGGATGGACAAATTAAATTGGTGAGTCTAATCTTCTTATTTCTTCCCCTCAAAATCTGCCACACACACACACTCCACTTGATCATAAGCAGTGCATTGGGCTTAAATTGTCATATAAACACAACATGTACTAATCGGCATGTTTATGTAGTGTAATTATGGAAACTTGCCTTAATTAAGTTAGAATTGAATATATAAATACAAGCTAAACCTATGCTATTACAACATATATATATATTTATATGACTGCAATGTATATATTATGATTCTTACCTTCAAAGTACAACATATATATTATGCGCCGGGCTCAGTTGTGCGGCCTGTGACCCTAGCGGGAACGACTCCAACCGAAATAATCTCGGTTGCACTAACTCTAATCCTAGATAGGGGGTGAATTTGAGGCCGCTGGGGAATACTCAAAATAGTTTAGGACGATCCTCCTTTAAATAAAAGAAAAGAAAAAAAAAATACTATATCAAATGATTTAGCACAAACTTCATTTTAGGCCAAATACACTTAATTCATGAGCATAGACAACAAAAAGAAAGCTAGTATAGCACGGACTCAATATAGGTTATTACATGAAAGTCATCAAAATTTAAGATCTCAATGCATCCCTTCATACAAGTCGATTCAGTCATACACCAGATCATATGAACCACTAGAAATAATACTATCAAGCACGAGAAATTATATGAAAATAATCAATCAAAAGTTCCAAAAACTAAACTAATAGATGCATTTGATGAAGTAAACATGGTTAAATACAAAATTAAACAAAAGTTTAAAATTCTAGATATAGCTTCTACATGCCAAATAAACCCAGTCACGGATGGAAACACAAATTAAAAAATCCATACCCCAGAACAAATAATATTTAAAGTAATGAAATAATTAAAAAATTACAGACAACAACAATCCAATAGAAGGAAGTTATCAGAGAAGAGAGACATAGTTAATACATAAGACATCATCTTAGTTAACAATAAAATAAATCGTTCCTTATTGATAATGTAAAGGCCACTATGCCAGTAAGAGAACACAAATAATACAAATTGCTCCCAAAGTGTATGAAATGCCAGGTAAACTACAGAGCATGAAAAATGTCTTAAACTACTACTTGCCACTCTTCCATTTTCTTGCATGAGTTTTCAGTCCTTTGCAACACACTCACACATACACACACACCAATCTTAAATTACTTCTCATTTCCAATTTGATTTTTAAACAAATACAAACAACCATAACCAAAACCAAAAACAAATTCAAATCATTTGAGTTTTGAAATGAACCCACTTCTCCTCCTCAGTTTAATTTTACCGTCTTTTACGAATCGGCCGAGCTTCGTGACTGGCACCTACTTCTCCACCTCGATTTCACGGCGGGGCGGCCGCTGCCACTTTCGCGACCTTCCCTATCTCTTTCGCGGCCACAGCCACTGCATCCACGCTCGAAACCATCGTGATTTCCTGCTCTCTCTCTCCCATGATTTAGCTAAGAGATTATTAAACTTGGGAAAATGGAAGTTGAAATGCGTAATTCTTTCCTCCTAAATCATTTCCATAGGCATTAAAAAATTAAAACTCGACAAACCTATAAGATTTGGATTTCGTTAATGAGAAGGCGAAAAACTCAAAGGATGTCGTCCGGGGTCATTGAAGGAAGCTGGTCATTCTCGAAGTTGTCTCCAACCATCAGTGTTGCCATCTTCGATTAACTGCGTATAATTGTGTGTAGAGAGAGAGAGAGAGAGAGAGAGCAAATAAAAAAGGGCTGTTGCCTTGTAAAAGAGCCATCCGATCGCATGAGACTTGGGCGGGGGTAGGGGATAGGCTTTCCAGGTGGGGAGGCTTTTCGATAGCTATCAGCGTACGTTTCTTTTTACTTTATTACTTTAAATAAAATAAATTCAAAAAATATATAATTTCTTTCTGATCATAATGCAAATAGACAAAACGGAGGACAACAATCACAACCAAATGTACAACTCAATGAAGCATAATTTAGCAAAACGACGCCGTTTTATGACATAAAATATCAAAAAAAAAAGAAAAAAACAGCACCACGCGTGGTTAGAAGAATCTCACGCGCATCGATGATTGTACTATAGGCATGATTGGTACGCAGGAATGAGGTGGGAATAAAATGGGTATTTCTAAGTCCATTTTTAAATTCATGATTGGTATAATTTAAATATGAGAATGCCCATTCCCATCGATATTTCCATTTTCAAAAGGATGAATTTAGCCATTCCCTCTCACCCCCATGAGTTTAACCATTCCCAATTCATTGGGAATATACATATTTTTTTGTTTGACAAGATTACTCTCCAATTAAATTTTTTTTAATAAATCCTAAAAAATCCCAACATGTCAAATCTCAATTATATTTTGATTCTTTCTCATATCTTTTATCTTATCCTTTATATGCATCATATATATGTACATATATTCTCACCAAGAACTTCATTCCCTCCTTATAAATCACTCACGTTTTCTTCAAAAAAATTTGCAGGGATTCATCAGCTGAAAAGATAAATTCTTTCCCAGGTATGAATATTTTAAATCCAACTATTCTGTAACCTCTTTTTGTCACAAATCTAAAAATTTTTAAACTCGAATTTTTATGTTTGTTTTACAACGATTGTAGAAATTTTTGGGGATTAGGGAGTTTACGTTGAGATTTATCCCTGCACTTGTATATTGGCGTGAAAAATTAACGTGAATTAATCCTGTGGAACTTTGATCCCATGGCGTTCTCCTGTGCTACTATATTGCACTTTTTATGTTGTTTTTGGCCATCATAAGACAAAATAATGTGTTTGCTTTGATTTCTGAATAATGGGTTTTTTTATTGAGACTTTTCATTTGCTGATGATTGAAGATTGTGCTGATGATGAATGACCTTGCAAGCGAAATGCTTATTCTTTCTTTTGCCCATATATTGATGTTGTGATTTTCTTGGTTATTATTCCTTTTTATGCATTCTTCCAATATCATATACAAATGACAAATAAGACCTGGTTTTCTGGATTCTGTGAGTCTGCTGATTCTTGATGATTATGATGATAAAAATCTTCTAGGTAATTTTTTATGATTTCGTTGAAATTCTAGTAGATGTTTTGTGGTTTGTGGGGGTTTTCTTGTTTCCCATCAGTCTATAAATGAAATAATAGAAGTGGGTTCTCCTGTAACTTTTGCAGACCATACTCTATTGTAGCTCATGCTAGTTAGTGTCTATGGTTGTGTGAATACTTTATGTTGGTTTCAATAAATCAAGCATGAATCATCTACTTGGTCATGTTTTGTGGTTGTTTAATTGTTTGTATGGACTAGCTCTTTATGTTGTGTTAGTATACGAGGCAACTGACAGGATCTTATGCTTCTGGAGTTGTGGCTGAGTTTTATAGGACAAGCTAATCCTCAGATGTCACTCGTTTACTTTTATCGCTTTCATTGATAAAAGAACTTCTTTGAATTCTTTTTTACCCTGCACTTTCTGAATGGCCATTCATATTTATTTTTTTGCTTTGCACCGATGAATGTATCTTGTTTTGTGATTTATTTATTTTACTATTTGAATGCATGAGAACCTTTTAATATGTACTTTTTTGTATTAAATTTGCAGCTATGGCAAGGTTAAGTATAGCGACAAAAAAATTGACAAGGAGAAAGAAAAACATGGCAATGTTATCATTATGATTGAACATAATGCATTTGGTAAAATGGTTTTGGGTCATTGTTTTTAATTTTATAGAATATCATAGTAAATTTATTGGGTTAAGGCCTATGTATCAATGTAATTTTTTTGAAAAAAGAAAATACATCCATAAAATAATTTATACAAGTGATATTATATGCAAAAATACAATTAGGATGAATAGACGAACTTTTGTTCGATTATGCTCTAAGCTTGAAGCTACTGGTATAGTATCCCCAACTAAAAATATGCTAGTGGATGAACAAGTGACAATGACAATTCATATTTTGGCTCACCATCAAAAGCAGAGAATTATAAATGCGAATTTTGGACGTTCTGGGGAAACAATTAGTAGGCAATTTAGAAAAGTGATAAATGCTATTATTAGGCTTCAAGGGGAATTACTCAAGACACCAGAGGCAATATCTGATAACTCTACAGATGAGAGATGGATGTGGTTTAAGGTAATATATTTGATTTACCCATGAATGGTTTGCATATTACAACATACTTATTTTAATTTTTTTAATAATAGGATTGCTTAGGAGCTCTAGATGGTACCCATATCAAAGTTTGTGTGCCAGCAATAGACAAGCCTAGATATTGAACATGGAAAAATGAAATTGCTACCAATGTATTAGGAGTCTGCTCCCCAGATATGCAATTTATTTATGTGTTACCAGGGTGGGAAGGATCAACCGCTGATGGTAGAATTTTGAGAGATGCAATAAGTAGGAGAAATGGTTTGGTAGTTCCTCATGGTAAGATCATAAAAAAAAAAAAAGTGATTAAAATTGTAAGAAATAAATCATTATTAATATGCTTTGGACTAACTAATATGCTTTATATAATTTTAAGGTTTTTGTTATCTTGTGGATGGTAGATATACAAATTGCGATGGATTTCTTGCACCTTTTCGAGGTCAAAGGTACCATTTGAATGATTGGAGTGAAGGACACCAACCTACCACTGCTGAAGAATTCTTTAATTTGAAGCATTCTTCTGCTAGAAACATTATAGAGAGATTGTTTGGCGTATTAAAGAGCAGCTGGGGAATTCTTCGAAGTCCTTCATATTTTCTAATTAAAATTCAAAATCACATTATTATGGCATGTTGTTTACTTCATAATTTTATAAGACAAGAGATGGGTACTTATCAATTAGATAATGAGGACAACGTAGAAGATGGTGAAGAAAGAGAAGGGGAACACTTATATAATAATGAAGTTGATGAAAATGAAGAACTAGTCACTACGATTGAACCTTCTGATGAGTGGACCAATTTTAGAAAAAATCTTGCAGTTAGAATGTTTAATACTTGGATAGCACAAAGAAATTCTAGATGATTTGTTATGAGTTTTGTTTGACATTTTTAATTTAATTTTTTATTATCAATGATTATATTTATCTTGTAAACCTTTTCATTGGTACTTTTTAAATAGTATAGATGAATAACATTTTGTTGGATGTAATATTTATTAATTAATTATTATTTCTTTTCGATTGATATTGTTTTAATTATTCCCTTGTCATTAATTTTGTTATAATAATAATTTCATAGTATTTTTTAACTTTTTTGTTTATCTTGGGTTGTCTTTTTGTATGTTTTAATCCTATAAAGAATGGAGAATGTAAATCAAGATATAAGAGGCCGTGGCAAGAATAGAAGAAAATGGAAGTCTGAAGGAGATGCCAAGCTATTTGAAGCACTTCTCGATATGGTAAATCTTGGAACATATAAAGCTGAAAATGGATTTAAACCCGGCTATCTGAATTTTGTAGAGGAGACGATGCAAGTTTCTTTGCCAAACTCAGGTTTGAAGGCTAAGCCACATATTGAGTCAAGAATTAAAACCTTAAAGAGGAATTTTCATATTGTGTATGATATGTTAAATGGCCCCAATACAAGTGGCTTTGGGATGGATCCAATTAAAAAATGCATTACTGCAGAAAAAGCTGTATGAGACTCATATCTCCAGGTTTGCATATCAATCGATTATTGCTCATATTGTTAATTATGTTATTTTATATTAATATTTTGATATTGAAATTATTTTACAGAGTCATCCTACACATTCAACTTGGCAAAACAAGTCGTTTCCATTTTATGAAGATTTGATTGTTATTTTTGGAAAAGATTGAGCCACAGGAATCAATGCTGAAGGTCTTGCTGATATGATGGAAGAGATAGAAAGATAAGAAGCTAATGATGATGCTTACAATGAGGTTAATTCTACTATGGAAAATGGCCTTGATGATATTGATGCTTCCATGTCGTTCTCTCCTATGCAATCTCCAAGAAATGAAGGAGGCCACAATCAAAAGAAGAAAAAAAGAAGTAGAAGTACTGATAATATGAGCTTTATGATAGATGGTATTAGAGATGCAGCTTCAGTTATTGGAAATGAAATTGTCAAAGCTAGTCAAATTTTTGGTAAAGCAATAGGGGTTGATGTTGAGATTTCAGAGAAGAGACAAAAAATTGATTCCGAGATAAGGAAGATCCCTAACCTTACTACCACTGAAGTTATCAAAGCAGTGTGCCATATTGCCCGCGACCATGAGTTAACTGATGTGTTCTTTAGCATGAATGATGAGGGTAAAGAACAGTTGATCATAGCTATCCTAAATGGTGATGTTTAAAGTTTTTGCGTGTGCATAATTATTTGACAATAAGTTTAGTTTTTCCTTTTTGATAGGAATTGTTTCTAGGTAAATAAAATGTTTATTTGATATTTTAAATATTTTGTTGAATCCTTTTGATTGTTAATAAGCTTGAACATTTTACTTAGTAGGTTTTTTTACATTCTGGAGTACTTTTTATATATTGACTTCAATTTTCTTTATGTAAACATGTTGTCAAATAATTATGGTGAGATAATGAACGTTTCCATAATATTTATATAGCATAATATAGTAGCAGTAGTTCACATAATATCTTCTGCCAAGATTTTTTATTCTTTTTTTCCATTCTTGGGCTTCTTTCTTTTTGTGTTAAATTCTCTTGTTTTTCTTATTTGATTGTGAAGAAAAAAGTGTATTTTAAGATAAATAATATAATTAATTTTGACTAGAATATTTAATATAATGCATGAAAGATTTTGTGTGAAGAAATAATTTTATTTTAATAAATTTTCATAAAAGGATAATTTGGTCATACAAAATAATTTCATTCCATTCCTATCAATCATTCCTAATTACCAATCATGGGATTGGAATCAAGTAAAGAATGAGGATTTCATTCCCTTCGCATTCCTTGCACATACCAATCATAGGATAAGCATTCCCGACATCATTCCATTCCCACCTTCATTCCATTCCTAGAGTCATTCCATTCCCATCTAATCCCATTCCTACGTACCAATCACCACCTATATAGTATATATAATATAATATAAAAATTCAAAAAATATATAATTTCTTCTGATCATAATGCAAACAGACAAAGCGAAGGATAACCATCACAGCCAAATGCACAACTCAATGAAGCATAATTTAGCGAAATGATGTCGTTTTATGACATAAAATATCAAATAAAAAAGAGAAAAACAACACCACGCACGGTTAGAAGAATCTCACATGCATCGGTGCTTATACTATATGGTATAAAACAAGCAAATGAAAAATACTTTAATTTTTCCTCTAGATAGTTATGATTAAATTTGTTTTCCTACCCTCCCAACCAAATAGCCTAGATTGTTATTTCCGATTGTATTTTCTTTGTGAAGCTTTTTTTTCGATAATAATGGTAGGAAAGGAAATTAAAAGAAAAAAATGAATCATCAATTTAAATTAAGTTTTGAAATTTAGTATATTATGACAATTGAAATTTAAGTGTGTGCGTGTGTGCGCGCGCGCGTGACGCGAGCAATTAAAGGCTAAAAGTAATTTGAATGCTTAAGAGAAGGGGTATGTTTGTATATTTAAAAAACCTTGAAAGAGGTTGTTGTAATTGAACATATCATAGAGGAGGTTAGTGTGTGCTGAACAAGCCTGAGGGAGTGTTTGTGTGGATATTGATGAAGGATAAATATATTATTTAACCTAAAGTGTTAGGGCTTTTAGGAAGACATCAATTTCAAGGCAAATGAATGGAACTAAACGTAGGGGTGACAATTTTCGACACGACACGAACCGACACGATATTATTGGGTTTAGGTTGGAGGTTATTGAGTTGTGTCGATATTGGGTCGACCCGATAAGCAACACGAAAATTATGGGTTGGTTTGGGTTGGGTTTCGGGTTATACGATAACAACCTGATAACACGATAAGAACCCTATGTTTTTGCATTTTGAAGTAATGACTTGTTATTTTTGAACAATTTAACTCTAGATTGATTTGTAAGAATTAATGATTATTATTTACTACGTAAATCTTGACTATTTGATGATGTTGGGATGATTATTAATCATTGAATGAGACGAATTATACTTCTTTGCTGGAATTCGACTTCATTGTTGTTAAAATTAAGTTGTGCAAAACTTTTGGTTTAACATGAAAATTTGTATATTATTGATGTTGTAGAGAAAATTAAATGAAGTCCAATTATCAAATTGCTCTATGGTATAAAAGTTGAGCTGATTGAGTATAACGTTGACTTTTTAAAAAATTTTTTGGCATAAGTTGACTTTTCTCAAAATTTTGGTATAAATTGATTATTTTATTAAAATTCTAGTTGAACATAAAATATATAAGTTTTTTAGATGAATTATTAATGAAAAATAATCATATGCTGAAATGGGTTGGGTTTGGGTTGACACGAAAACTTTTAGATTGAGTTTAGGTTGAGGCTTATTGGGTTGAGTGCTTATTGGGTTGGGTTCGGATTGAGCAAAATTTTGTGATATCCCCCCCTCAACCTGACACGAAACAACCTAACACGACACGATTGCCACCCCTAACTAAACGGACTTCACAAAAGTGTCTGAACAAAATGAAATAAATGATTTAACTTAAGTAGTTGTTACAGAGTGGAAAAAATATAGCAACATATTGTTGAGGGGAGCTTTCTTAATAGGTCTAACTCGAGGCAAAAATATAATTAAAATATTGTTACACCCAATTACAATATGAAAAATTGGTTTTGTTCAGTGGTTGTGTGCAGTAATTGTTCCTAATTCTTTTACTACTCTTTGATGCATTTTAATGAATACCTCATTTGTTATGCTAACGGATAAATATTTTACGAAAACTGATATAGTTAGTTAAGCAAGGACAGGTTACTCAGGAGAGTGTCTGTTCAAAGATTGGACAGATTGCGTGTTCGACCCATGCTCAAGGCAAATTTTATACTTTTGTATTATAGTATTTTTTGTCTTTTTTATCTATACTATTATAAAGAAGATCATATTTTATGCCTAAATTGGATTTTGTTTTTAAATTTTTATAGAAAATGCTTTTTAGTTGTTCCGACAAGTATAATGGAAAATGAAATCTAAAGGCTAAAATGAAAAACCAGCAAATGAAAGCAATTGATTGTTTTGTTTATATTCCAATTCTATCCTCTAAATTAGATTTTAAAAATGCTACAATAATACTTCATAGAGATCCCGCAAATCCATAAACTTTCAAAAGAATCGTATCCCACATTCGTCCTCCATTCAAACACTAAGAATAGCCATTTCATCCCTGAAAGCCATGACTGAGTTGTGAAATACTAAACAAATAGAACTCTACTATACCTAATTCTATATATTCTCCATGCAACCTTTTGAAATAATTGTATCATCTCCGAGGACCCACGACTAAGGTATGAAATACTAAAGCAAAAGAGGGGTGTGTGTGTGTGTGTGTGTGTGTGTGTATTCTGTTAGCGTGGGTAATCTGAAAACTTTTCTTCTTCGTCGTCATTTCTTATTTAAATTGTATCTTGATTGATGTTTAGTTGGATGATGACTGTATACATCTAATGTTAGTAATGCATGTTTAAGTAAGAGTTGATGAAATACCATAAGCAGAATGATTAATGTGCTAATATTAATTCCACTACGAAAAATGGATTTTGTGGATATTGTAGTTCAATTTTATTTTTTTTGCCATATAAGACACCTCCCACTCCCTAGTTGGCTAGTTAGTTGTATTCCATTGAAAGTAGATTATGAATGTTCCACTATTATTTAGAGGGTATTTGGCAAAGTTTATTTTAAATATCTTATAAGCTTCTACATTTCATAAGATGTTTTTGGAGCTTATAAGATGTTAGATCTTATTTTTAAAACAAATTGTTGAAGTGTTTGAATAAAATAAGATTTTGAAGCTTATAAGATGTTAATAATGATAATTTTGTAATTAAAATAGTTAAAAATGAAAAAGCTTATTAAGATCTTAAAAATAAATTAGGATCTTCTTACTTTTTTTTTTTCAAAAGAGTTTATAAGCTTCTAACATCTTATTTTAGAATCTTATAAGCTCTTTTTTCAAAAAAATTACCAAACACTTTTTATCAACTTATAAGCTCTTAAACATTTTATAAAATGTTTGAGAAGCTTATAAGCTCACCCAAACACCCTCTTACTTTAAGTTGCTAAAAGTGCCCTAAGTTTACGAAATTGTTTTCCAAATGCTGCTAGGCATATCCATCATGATATATATATATTATTTTTGGGGCGTGTGTGTATACATATTCTGTTAGCATTGGACTTTGTCCTTTTACATGTCTGCATATATATGGGGTGTGTGCGTGCGTGTGTGTGTGTGTGTGTCTGTATAATATAATTGCTTCTAAAAAATTTGTGCAGAAGGAGGAGAATTAGTTTATTGACGGTCATAGTTTAAACATAAATTTCATTTCTGTTGCTATTCACTTTTCCTTTTAACTCAACAATGTTTACTGACTATTGTAGATGATAAAATTGAAATTTGCCAGTAGCAATATTGAAATGCATGTGTTGGAAAAGAAATATCAAATTTAGTGACAGAATAAAGTTTAGCGCATCATACATGTGTTATGTTTGAGGTCATCCCACTAGAAAATATATGTATCATGTTACCATGTTTTCCTTTATAACTTTGTTTATAGTTTGCCATTTCTAATATTTTTCATTCTTTAATTTCCATGATTCAAATCCAAATCCAATTTAAGGAAATTCTGGAATGCAGAAATGCAAGTCATGGGAAGAAGATTAGAAGACATATCGACAGCTTTAAAATAAGTCCATCATTAATTTTGAGTCATGTAGTGATTTAAGGTGTTACTTTCTTCTTCTTTTTAATCTTCTAATCATCTTGGTAATTGTCCTTAGATTATTGGTTTATTC
This sequence comes from Jacaranda mimosifolia, assembly GCA_018894105.1. Classification (NCBI taxonomy): domain Eukaryota; kingdom Viridiplantae; phylum Streptophyta; class Magnoliopsida; order Lamiales; family Bignoniaceae; genus Jacaranda; species Jacaranda mimosifolia. The sequence goes on from CM032129.1 coordinate 24,854,728, forward strand.
ATTTGTTTAAGGTATCCTTTTTTTTTTGGTGATTACTAATTTTACCAATGATGCTTCTAAATTTTATTTTTCATTTTTTGGTTAGAGATGATCTACTGAACCTGTAAAAGAAATTAATCTTCATTTTCTGCCTCTCACATAATTCAACGACTCAAATAATATATGATTGTTACTTGCAAAGAGTCAAAATTGCATTTTTAAATTGTTAGTATGTGATAGAATACTTTTCATCTTCATATCGAAAAAAACAATATAACAAAACCAAACAAAATTACAACATTTTTTAGATTTACAGAGAGAGAGAGAGAGAGAGAGAGAGTAACAAATTACAAAAATTAGTATTTACAGAGAAAATAACAAATAACAAATTTATTAGCCTTCTTATCTATATGGGTATCTTCTATAAAATCTCTTACCAATATTTGTAATTTTATTCTTTTTTTTTCTTTCCCGATCCTACATTGTTTGGTGACTCTTTTTGCATGCAACAATTGAAACTAGGAGACGATCAACAACTTCAATATTAATAAAAGGTTTTAGGTTTTATGAATATTAAAAGATTGATTATAGAAATTGTTTATGACACTTGATAGATATGAGAGTCGAGAATAAATATTGAGTTCTTACGTGTTTACTTTATTCTTCATTTGCACTTTATTCTTCAATTAAAAATAAAATGATAACTATACTTCTTAACTTGGAATCCATATGTTTAATGATAGAAATAATTCTGAAATTCAAGCTTGATTTGATTATAAAGGAGCTAGGTTCTTGGAGAAACTCAAAGAAGACTAAGAAGCATTTCAAACTAGACAACCACACAACAAGTTTTATTTAGGGCTAAATGCGGATCACCCCTCGTGAAAATTGAAATTGCCACAAAATTTCCTGTGAAAAAAATGGAGTCTGATCAATACCATGTGTTTCTTCGAAATTGCCTCACTCGCTCCATATCCACTTTTTAGTTAAAATAATACCTAAAATGCCCTTATGTGTGCTAAGGAAGATTTTGGCCAATGTTACAATTTTCCCTCCATCACTTCTTCTTACCTTTGGCATATTGAAAGATTAAAAATACACAAAATCATATAAATCATCCCAAAATCCCCTCTCTCTCTCTCTCTCTCTCTCTCTCTCTCTCTCTCTCTCGTCCGCGCGCACGTCGAAGATAGGTTTCTTTACAGTATTTTCTACATTTAATCGCTCTCTAAGCAGTCATCCTTGCTCGATGACATTGGTGGCCCAAGAAGGATCATCCATCTAACCATGTCGCTTTTCTTTTTTACTTCTATTTTCGGAATTGATATGTGCATTAGTGAAAAGAAACTTCATTTGTTTGCGAAATGTATGTTCCTAGTGTTTGAAATGATATTGTGTGTGGGACACGTTGGATTTTTGTGGGTTGTGGGTTTGGGAACTCTCCATATTTATGGCGGGCTCTTAGTTATTATGGTCACTATAAGTACACTATTCATCATCTTGTCTGAATGGGTCTAACTGGGGGTGGGGGGAGAGGAGAATTGAACTGAAAAATACGAAGAATCTTGTTTAGCTTCTTGTTTGGTTTCTTGGAATTTTGTGTTTGTTGCTTAAGATTCCTTAAAATTCTGATTTTGAATCCTGGAAATCTAAGATTCCTCAAATTATTGATTATATTATCTTGTTATGTCCCAACTATTTGTTCGTATGTATGTATCTATATGTATATGTCATATGTATGTTAGTTGAAAGTTGACTGATGATAACCTTTTTTTTTTGTTTAACACTTGGGGTTAGTTTGCCTCTTTTATTTTTTGTACTATATTCTGACATGGGGATAATAAGACCCATAAATATAATATGATTGTTAGTGAGGACACAATTGGCATGAGGGTAATAAGGCCCATTATTATTTAAAATTATAGGGGGATACCAAGACCTTTTGTTATTATATGAGGTATTAGTGTACAAATGTCAGAAATATCATGGGGTTAATATAGCCCTTTTTGTGCAAATGTCATTCTTTTGCTTAGAGTAGTACGTTTCTAGGTTTAGTGACTAATACCATATGTTGATTTTATGAATTGCAAGGTCACATGGATTATCCATATATTTATTTTGAAATTTGGTTGGGGGATCACTTTGTAAGCAATCCCAACTTGTAATACAGTAGGGGCAAGATAATATTTTTAGGGACATTGTTATTGACATTCTCACAATGGACCAGTTGTATGACATGTATGCATGGTTTGGGGGATGGTCAATAGTTGTTATTTTTTTATTATGAAGTCCCTGGATACTCTCTTGAATATGGGGTAAGATAGGTACTAAATGAGTATAGTGTTTTTGGAATTGTGAGGTTGTACACTAGGCTAGATCAAGTTTGTCCCATATATGTTGAGGATGTAGGTAACCCTCTATTTGTGATAGATGAACAAGGGAATATCCTGGCCAATAACTACTCAAAGTGCCAAGAGGAATATGTTCAGGAAATGGTTAATGAATAAACTTTCAAGATAATAATGAGAATGTTCCACTTTATGAAGAGAGTTGATCTAATGCAGTTGCAAATCTTGATGATGGTGTACAAGAGCCAAAAGCTATGGCTATTGATGTTCATGATGTTAAGAATGTTGAGGATATTCATAGTGTTCAGGATGTTATGGCAAATCATGCAGAGGATGTTGCAGTTGAAGACATAGAGAATGATCAACCTGCTGGTGATGGTGAGGATGATGTGGCAAATCCTGCAGAGGATGTTGCAGTTGAAGAGGTAGGGATGACGACAATGATGTGGCAAATCCTATAGAGGATGTCGCAGTTGAGGCAAAGAATGATCAATCTGCTGTAGATGTCCAAGATATTGAAGTAAGGGATCCTGAGTGTGCTGCAGCCCATGATGCAGAGAATAAAGCACCTATTGTGATGGCCAAGCTGGTGAGGATAAAGTTTATGAGGTTGTGGCTATAGATGTTGTTGAGGATGTGGCTACATGCATTGAGGGTGAAGGGGTTTAGGGGACCTAGTGAGGTGAAGGTATCAAGATCCACAAGAAAGGATCTCACTCATACTTGTAAAAATTGCCTTAAAAAGGACATAACAAAGCAACATGTAAAAATCCAACACATCCCAAATTCAAGTTGTACAAGGTGAGGTGAAGTTAATCTTACCATGCTATTTGTGTTAAATGTAATGAATTTTATTATTTTTTTTGTTAACAAGATCTTATTTGTTTCATTTCAGGGTAATGAGGGTAATAAAGCTAAACAGGCTCATGACAATGGAGCTATACAACAAATTGAAGTTAGGCAACAGATTCCTAATCCCACTCTAGTATTAATTCATATACCATAATTAATGTTTTTAAATTTTTATTACATATAAGATGATATAATTCATTTGTATACTTCTAGGCTATGACAATTATTAAAAGTACTAGCGAACCTTCCCAGATAGGCATGACAATCAGTTCGGGTAATTCGGGGCTAATTAAATTAGTTTCAGGACGAGTATTGGGTCTAAATTTTATGGACCCAGCCGGGTCCGAGGCTGGTTACGGGTTTATTTGAACCCGCTCCGTATAATGGTAAATAAGTAAATATATACATGTATATAGTATCAGTTAAAAACTAAGGGCTTCTTTCAAGTTTTAATTTTGTAATTTTTTCTTCAAACCCGCTACTGGCAACATTTCTCTCTTCCTTCAACTATTCACTCTCTCCATTAAACCCATTAGTGAAGGATGCCGCCAGCCATCACCATCTACTGCCTCTCATCAGTTTCTCCGATCAAAGAATTACAAAGAATCAAGACGAAATTTTTGGAAACAAAGGAAGAAGACAACGGGTAAGTTGATTGATTGAATCCCCAAATTCTAGACTCCATTTTCTGGCATCGTGGATGTGCGATATTATTTTTAGTTTTTTTAGCAAACAAAAGACTTCATGGAATCTTCATCCAAGTTTGGCATCCTAGGAGCTAATATATGCATAGATTTCTTATTGCAATGAGTCTTAAATGGGAAAAAGGAAAAGGAAAAAAATTGGGTTAAGCGGGTTGGACCCACCGGGTTCAGGGCCAAATAGGAGATGGGATGAGGCGAGTTTTAGGTCCTAGTAAGTGCCATATAGGGTAGGTCCTGGGTCCAGCCAAACTCGCCCTGTTGCTATACCTACTCCTAGAACTAGGGGCCTTCAAATGCAAATCCAAAGAAGGTTAGGAGATCATGAACATAATTCAAAGCATCATACTTTTTAACTCTTATATGGAGAAGTTATTATTATTTGAATTGTTTTAGGGATAGTTGTATAAGGGAAAGAGGAATGAAGCTTTACTTGGATGTAAAAGAAGGAAGAAGTCCAAAGCAGCTCAAGCTTCAAATGCAGTAGAACCAATGCCTCGACCTACTCCAGATTTGTAAGGTGTGCAGCAAGTGCAAGTCCATATGCCCCTATTGCAGAGTAGAACATAGAAAATACAGCCACCTGAACTTACAAGGAGCCAATTAGGAAGAAAAGATTGAGAAGGCCAAAAATTGCAGATGTGTTAGCAGACATCAAGTCAAGGAAAAGAGTGTCCAAACCTTGAATTCTAAAGGTTGCATCTGCACATATTTTTTATTTTTTGATTTGGTGCCTTAGTATGTGGGCAACTTTGTTTTGCTCTATCCTTCTTTCTATTGTTGTTAATTGGCACAACTGATGCATTTACTTAGTTTTTGCTTAGTTATTGAACAATTGTTGATAGTGGTGTACACAACAAGCTAGGTGGGCTGCCTTTGCTTTTTTGGTGGATGTTGGAAATAAGTTGATGGGTATGTATATGGAGGCATTCATTGATGTTTTTATTTTTCGGTGTATAAACACCATATTATCAAATGAAGGAATGGTTATATATTAAGTTTATAAAGTGGTCCAGATTATAACCTCAATGTCTCTCTTCCTCATTTGTTCTTTCCAAGGGGTAATGTACATTAATGATTGTATACTATATTATATAAAACCTGCCTTATAGTTGTATGGTGTTTGCATAGGGTCTGAAAGTATAAATTCTATTTATACATAGTGTGGTCTCATGACCCTTTTTCTAAAGTTAATGAGGTTCCATGGCCCCCTTTTTTTTTTTTTTTTTATGTTAAAGGGGTTGTAAGGAGCGAGTCAGCACATATCAAAGTTCATATGGGGTGTTTCTGGGTCTTTTTTTTAATGCACACTTTCAAACTTTTGAGGGAAATGCGGATTACTTTTTGGTTTGAATATATATATGTAACTCAAGGAAAACAAAAACAAAATACACATTAAACACTGAAGGTGACATTATCAAATGAAACTAAAATTACACTGAAACTATATTAGAAAAAAGGACCAAAAAGTACCACAAAACATAAATCAAACAGATAACACAAGGGGCTATCAACACATTTTCCACCCCTAATTTTTCAGCAATAGCACAATGACAACAATGAAGGCAACCAATAGAATCCATGAAATGTGTATGTAAGTCCAATTTTTTTCATGCCTTCCTACTGGTGAAATAGTTCAACCACTGGAGAAATGACCTCATTTTCTGCGTTATCCTCTAATTACCCTTCTTCTTCATGGTGGTATGTCTCATTGGATTACGCCAATGAAAAAAAGCGCAAACTTAGTTGGAGCATCTATAGTAGAGTCTCCCTTTTGTGGGCTTCTGCTCAGATTCAACCACCTTAATGCTACATTTCAGGTTATACTCACACACGGTGGTGAGGTAAATCTCAAATCCAACGCCTGCTTCGATCCTTGGCTCTTGCTTCGGGAAGAGCTTGTGGCCATTTTGGTTTTTAGTCTGTGACAAATAGAGAAAGCCAACAAGGTCAAAAACTTCGAACAGAGAAGATACAGAAAGAAAGGAGAAAAAGGAGAGAATAAGATAAGGAGTAAATTTTCTCAGAAAGAAATGGAAAAAGATAAATTTAAAGAAAGCTTTTTTAAAATTTTGATTAAAAAAGGGACAAATAAACCCCCAGAGGACATTTGAGACAATTCATAGGCAAAATTGCCACTCCTACATGCAGACTCAGCGCGTGACACCTATCAAGGGGTATGGTGGCAATTTCAAAGAAGCATATGGTATTGATCAGACTCTATTTTTTTCATAGGAGGTTTTGTTGCAATTTTGATTTTTACAAGGGTTAAGTTGCATTTTCTCCATTTTATTTATATAGGTTAGATAAATTCATTGTAGTAGTACTAATTCGTTGGATGAAAATATAATTGAATAAGATATAACCCTTCATATTTTCCCACTTAATTATTGTGTCATATAACTTGTAGATTATAGTTTTAAAAAGTAACAAAAATATAAATAATATGTTGCAATTTAAATGTGTATCGTTATGTAGGAAAAAGTCCTGAAAGGTACCTACAAAGGAAACATACGATAGTTAATGAAGTTTCAGTTAATTTAAGTATTGATTGTATTCTTTGTGCTCATATATAATTTTGATATTGAAATTATAATATCCATAAGCATGATATTTTTGGAAAATTCAATTTAGAAAAGTTTTCTAACAACTTAAGCTTCTAACTGCATATTTAGGCTTGGCAATTTCAACCCACCCCGCGGGTACCCGCTCTGACCTACCCCGCATGGGGCGGGTAAAAATCCGATCCGCACTGGGCGGGGTGGGTTCGGGTTCAATACCAATTCGCCCCACCCCGCCCCGGGTATTTATAACTTAATTATATTTATATTATATTTTATTATTTTTTAAAAATATAAAAGAAAACTAAAATCACTTAACCCTACCCTGCTACCCACACTTTTCAAGTTTTAAATCAATTTGATTTTCTGTCTTCATCCTCACCTCACCCGCCGCGCCCGCCTTCATTCTCATTCTTGAGGAAACAATTAAATAAACCCCTTCATCCTTGATTCCTTTCATGTCTCAAGACCCCAATATTCATCCTTTCATGTCTCAAGACCCACATAAACGTTGTTTGGGTTTTTTGTCTTAGTTTTTTTTTTTTTGGTCAGTAATGTAGTTCTTTTTTGCAGTGATTATTTGTTCAAGTTTTTTTCAATCGGTGACTCCTCTGCAGCAAGTCTTGTCTTCTTCTCAGATTCACGGTATGTTGACACTCTTTTGATTTATAATATTGTTTATATTACTAGTAATTTATAGTTGAAAATTGGTTATGAAATGGGTTTTTCATTTAACATTATGTTTTGTTTGGAGAATTGTTTAGGGAAGTCATGTTGACTGATTGATTAACATTTAACATTCCTGCCTTGGTTTTACATGTTTCCAAATTTTCTGCTTTATTTCCAGGTTCACCTAAGGTGAACTCTTTTGAAATTTTAAATAAATTATAAATTTTACCACCCACGAGTGATCCTAAGAACCTAATTAAGGGTCTATTTGGATCCATTTTAAAGGCCCTTTCAACTTTTTTACTATTCCAAAATAGATAAAAAATAATCAATTTTTTCATATTTTCAATACAAATACTAGTTATTTTCATTTTTAATTTCCTCTTAGACCTACTCTACAATACTGTTATCACATCAATTAAATTAAATTTTAAATTGACATAAAAAATTCATTATCATTTTGAAATATTTAAAATATACATGTCATTCGAAAAATACATCTTTTAGGTATTAAAATTCAAATCACCTATAATTTCAACCATATACATACTCTAATCACTATTTTCCAACAAAATATCTTAATATAAACTCATTTTCATTTTTAAAAATATAATTAAATTTTCAACTTTTAAAAATAATGAAAATAAAAACTAAAAATTAAAACATATCCAAAAGCGCCGTAAGTTGCAAAGTTTTCACTACTACCTATATGTTCCAGGATCCAAGATCACAATTACACACACATATTCCCCAGCTTTACAGTTTGTAATTTTCAACTTTAATTTCTTCTTGTGTATATATATTCCTCAGTATAAAATGAAATTAAAAACGATTTAAGATAGCACCACGTTCTGTATACTAAAACCGTGAGTAGACTATAGTAGTTGACAAATTGCCTGCAACTATAAACTATGATTTCAAGTTCTAGGCTTTTCTAGCATCTACTCAACAATTGATTCTAGCATAATACTCTTACCAGTATCTACTTTGAATTTTTCCTTATTTTACAATAATATATATGGATATTGAGAAGAAGATGTTGTTTTCTGTGAGGGTACTAGATAAGATTGCATATAGCTTTTTGTTTACTTTGGAATATCCAGGGTCACAATTTTGTGGAGCATATAGTTTTACTATTTAGAAACTTTAACGTTTTTAATTTATGAAAATTTATTTTTAGATGAAAAAAGTGTTTTTATTTTGTAGGGGCTAGGAATTTATCTTGAAGACTCAAAGGAAGACAACATTACATCACCTCCTGAAGTTAGTATGACACCACCTTCTACTGGACAATCTAATAATCCTAATCCTGAAGTAGAAAGCCTTAATTCAACACAAGCATCTGTACCATCTTTTGTTGGAGAAGAAGCACAAGAAGAAGATAGCAATAAAAGTAGAGTGAAAAGTGCATATTGGAAACATTTTCAAAGATTTCAAGTAGATGGTGAATGGAAAGCAAAATGTCATCATTGTGGCAGTGTGTTGGGAGCAAATCCAAGAAATGGCACCAAAGTTTTGAAGAATCATGTGGAGTTATATTGCAAGAGAATAAAACAAGTAAACTCAAAGCAATCAACTATTGTTGCAAGCTTCGGGAAGCATATGAAAAATGTAGAGTCCAATTCCTTTGATCAAGAAAATTCAAGAAAGATTCTGGCAGAGATGATAATTTTGCATGAGTATCCCTTATCTATAGTGGATCACATTGGCATGAAAAGGTTTATCTCAAGTTTGCAGCCATATTTTAAGTGCCCCACTCGCAACACAATTAAAAAGGACACTATAAAAGTTTATGAGAATGAAAAGGTCAATGCAATGAAGATATTAGACAAAGTGGAAGGCAAAGTGGCAATTACTACTGACATGTGGACTTCCAATCAAGGAAAAGGATACATGGTTGTCACGACACACTACATTGATAATTCTTGGAAACTACAAAGTCGTATCTTGAGGTAATATTTTGAACATTATCCTTATATTTAAATTTGATTTTGTATCACTTTTTAATTTGCATATTCATTTAATTTACAGCTTTTGCTATATTCCCACTCCTCACACTAGTGATGTGCTTAGCGACACATTGATGAAGATTTTATTGGAATGGAATATAGACAAAAAATTATCCACCATTACATTAGATAATTGTTCTACCAATGATGCTATGATGGATAATTTGTTGGGACGTTTAGATGGAAAATATTTGCTGTTAGGAGGTAAATTGTTGCATATGCGGTGTTGTGCGCACATTTTAAATTTAATTGTGAGAGATGGATTAGACATTGTTAAAGAAGCAATTGAGACGATTCGTATCAGTGTGTTATATTGGAATGCAACACCTAAAAGATTTGAAACATTTGTGAGTTGGTGCGCCAAAACAGGAGTTCAATTTATGAGAAAATTAGTTTTTGATTATCCTACCAGATGGAACTCTACTTATTTGATGTTGGAAACTGCTTGGTTGTATAGAGATGTTTTTCCTCAATTAAGACAAAAGGAACCTCAATATAAATGTGTGCCAAGTAATGAAGAGTGGGATCTTGCTAAAGAAATATGTGATAAATTGAAAGTGTTTTATGAGGTGACTGAATTATTTTCTGGGACTCAATATCCAACTGCAAATATGTATTTTGATAAAATTTGTGAAATTAAGTGGCATTGAATGAGTGGGTCTTCTCTACTACTCTGATGGTTAGAGATATTTGTAGCCAAGGCGATCCATCTCTGGAACTACTGAGATTTGCTTTTCTGACAAGACAGTTCTCATCAATTTCATTCCATAATCTGTTTTTGGAATTTCTCTGAGAGAGCCTTAAGTCCTGCTTTGGACCACTTCTCCCACTAGACGGGACATCCTTGAAGCCAAAAAGGCTGTGAAAACACTTTTGAGATTGAAATCTCAGTTTAGGAAGGTACCTGGCATTCATTATGTTGTTGAAGTTTGAGAAATACTGGAATACGATTCATGGCATCATGGGTGTGGCTACTGTCTTAGACCCTAGGTACAAGATAGATTTGCTTGAGTTTTACTATGAGAAGTTATACCCGAATGATTATCCACAACAAATTAACAAAGTTCAACTGATGTTTTATGACTTGATTAATGAGTACCAACAAGGAAAAAGTTTTTCAAGTTCAAATATGTGTGAGTCTACTTCAGAAAGCATTATATGTGGAGGTAAGTTGGCAGCTTTTGATTTGTTCGTTAAGACAAAGAAGCGATCAAGAAGCTCATTAGCTCGTACATAATTTGATCTTTATTTGGAGGAAGATGTTTTGCCAAGAGCTCCTGACTTTGATCTTTTGATTTGGTGGAAGATGAATGGGGTCAAATATCCAACTCTTCAACAAATTGCTAGAGATGTATTTGTTATTCCATTGTCTACTGTTGCTTCTGAATCTGCTTTTAGTACAGGGGGTCGGTTGATTCGTCCTCACCGTAGTAAATTAAAAGCAGAGACAATTGAAGCTTTAATGTGTACTCAAAATTGGTTGTGGGTTGCAGAAAAAGGTAATTTTTATTTAATTTTTATGGCTCAAATTTTTTATTAAATTGTATCAAATTATTTATATATTAGTTTGTTATAGCATTAACATTTTTTTTTAATTTTAGATGATAAACCTCTCGAGTTGGATGAGTATGTTACAATTAATGATGATATTGAAGATGATAAGGATTCTCCTGTGCCACTTGCTTGATGATGATTGAAAGTTATGCTAGAGCATCAAGTGTAGAGTTTATCATTTTAATGATTGACTTTTTTATATTCCGGTTTTCTGTTGGCATAGTTGGATATTGTTATGTTAAATTATTTTAACTTTTTTGAGATTGTTGTGAATTGACATATTGCATGGACTATTGAAAGACACCAAAATTTGTGTTTGATTTTTGTGGCTATAATGTTTATAAAGACAAAGGTATTGTTTTGTTTGAAATTGTATTAAATTGTTGTGAATTTGGCAGAGGCGGGGTGGAGCGGGACGGGTGCGGGTTGAGATTTTCATATCTAAAACCCGCGGGGCGGGTTCGGGTTTAACAAAAACCTGCCCCACCCCGCCCCATTGCCAAGCCTATGCATATTTTTCTATTTGGATTTCTTTCCTTTTTACCTAATTTTGCTTTCCATGCAATCATCAATTATAGTTGGAGGCTTCAATTTAAGTACCATTTTGTTAACTTCAATTTATTAGTTCAATTATAAATATATATATATATATATTATTTTAAGTACAACTATAAGATATAAAGATAGGATTGTAGGAAAGAATTAATTTATTCAAGTCTAATTGTTCTAATAACTTCAAGAAATAAATTGCTGTTATATCTTAATTCCTTTTCTTTTTCCATTTCCTACATGTTCTTGTGTATAAAGCAAATTGCTTTTCAAATTCAAATTTCATGCATTGCATACAATGTTAAAGGTAATTAAGATAATGGTTACTTAAATATTTACTTGCTTTTCTTCGTAGCAACATTTAATGGATACACCATAAAATCTCCCTTGATAGATTCAAATATATATATATAATAGATATTGTTGATTACTAAGTAATGTGAGATCTTAGACAATAATTTAGCTTACTATAATATCATGTCAATTCTACTTTCTAATTGCTAACTCTCTTTATTGGATTTTATTTCTTTTTCCCAAAAAAAATTATTAATCATAATTTACCATTAGGATGTGTGTAAATTTTATGAAGTAATTTTTAGTAGAATAATTCATAAGGTTACAAAGATTATACACATATACTGCATTATATTAATTTCGTTATATATTAATCTTTGTAATTTAATAGTGTCTTGGCTATGGATTTAATAATATTTTTTAAATTTTACCTGAATGACAAAAAAGAATCATTATTATGAAAAGTATAGATAATATATATGCATTTTAAATATTAATTATCTTTTATTTAATGGAGGAGAAATACGCATAAAAATATTAAGACTTAGGAAAATACTTATGCGTGTGGGTCCAGCGTGCAATAACTAGTAGTATTTATAAGTAATGTAAAGTCAAATATTTAGTTTTTAAACTAATTTATTATATATTTTTTAAAATTTTCATATCTCTAATATATATTTCAAATTTAATATCTCATCTGGTACAAACACAAATTTTACTAAACTTTATATTAAGTCTTTTGAGATTTCTCAAGGTGGCCAAGTGATAAACCCTTGACATGTTGGATGCCATTGGTAAGAAAGCATTAGCATGATTGTGTGTAAGGAGTTTATGATGCGGCATATGATGTTGGCTAAGTATTGAAAAGGACAAGATTAAGCCACAGGCATAGGCAAGACTTTTGCACATCGTGAGCTAACATATGGGTAGATAGATACTAGTGCTGAACATTGAATAGACGGTGTGTGCACAAGGTTGGCAGTGCGCACACTTACACGAGACTTAGATGGGCGACAGGCATGCGTGTGTTGGAACTGAGACAAGCATGCATAAGACAATAAATGAGACTTGGCGCACAGTTGAGCATGCAACATAGGTACAAGAAAAGACTGATGTACACAATTGATATTGGCACGCCTAGAAAGGGATAGCATGACTTAGCGCACAACTGAGTATGCATAAGGACGACTGATAGATAAATTGTGCACATAGTGGATGTGTAGCGCACATGTGGGCAATGGCTGGTAGAGTAACATGTTGACATAGGCACTAGTTAACATGAGCAATTGGTAGAGGATTTAGTTGCGTATGTGCAAGGTTGGAGGGCGGTTAGAGTCTAACATATTTACAATAACTGCCAAGAAACTTAGCATTATAGCCCACCTTCCAAATAAATACTAGCACACTTGGCAGCTTCTTAATATAGGCCCTACCACATGTTAGCTTTTGATTGGTTGAAGATGGGAATGTCCTCTGCAAGATAATTTTCTAGGCTTATCTCATATTAACCATGAACTTTCATGTTCACACAACTAGTTAAAGAGATAGCTTTGGGTTAGGTTTGAGTGCAAGAACGTGTGTTGAGTCTTGGTATCCTAATGTATCTTGACTTGAGGAAGTAATACATAAGGTTAGGATAGTTTTCTCGTAATTGCTACATGCTTTATTATTTTGCTACTTGTATGCTTTTATTATTACCTTGAGTGTATTCATTCTCTCAAACTTATCAATAAATACAAGGTTGAAGAGTTTGGTATGGAAAATTGACTAGTCTCTTAGGGGGACTAGTCACCATTGGGTGTAAAACTCAGTAGAAAATTTTATGACTGGAACACCCATGTGAGAAGTGGTATTAGAGTCTAATTTCACGCTGTTTTGAGGTAAATTTGATGTAAATTGAATTTCATATAGGAAATTCTGATAAAATGGCGAATCAGAGTTTGTAATAAAGCGTTCTTGGCTAGCAGAAAGGATGTGCAGGATTGAGGCATTGTTGGATAGTTACAAGAAGTGAAAGGGTGTCAATCTTTAAGCAAATCCAAGAACTATAAAGGATGATTGGATTTGCAAAAAAAGGCGAAGGGTTTGCTAGAATTCATAGAGATTGATTATATCAACTGGTGCAGACATTAGTACCCCCATTGATGCCCTGGAGATGAAGCTTGATGCAGTTAACAAAGAATATATGGTGTTGAAGAAGGCTATCGTAGCAAGTGATGGGACTAACTATAGGGTTTCTATCCAAATTGAGGATGACTGAACCTAAGCCTTTTGGTGGAGAGCGAAATGCCAACGACTTGGAAAATTTTTTGTGGGATATGGAGGCATACTTTAGGGTTGCTAGGATTTTTGAGTGGGATAAGGTGTCCATAACAAGTATATATCTAATAAGTGATGCTTATTTGTGGTGGTGGATGCATTTTTTTAATGAGGCAGCAGCTAATCAAGAGAAGAATTAATGAAACTTAGAACGCCCTAAAAAAAGGAATTGAATAATCAGCTAATTTCTTGCAATATACTGGGGGTTGTAAGGGAATCCTTATGAAATTTGAGGCATAAGAGGATGGTAAGAGAATATATTACTACTTTTAGTTCATTGGTGCTTTATGTGTGTGATATCTCTAAGGAATACAGGTTGTTTAGCTTCATGGCGTACTTACAACCTTAGGTGCAAGCGGAGCTAAGGCGCCAATGAGTGAAGGATTTGCATTTCGCCATAGCCTCCTACTGATAGATTGGAGGACTATCGGCCTATCAATAGTCTGAGAGCAAGAACACAGAAAGAAAGGTTGTTGGGAAAGATAGGGGCAACAAAATGGAAAAGATTAATGAGAATGATAAGGACAAAGCAATGAAGTAACTAAGATAGTAGGTACTTGAGTTGTGATAGATAGGGTAAAACGAGGATGCAACATTTGTGGTGGTGACCATAGAATGCATGATTAACCTAAGTATGAAAAACTAAATGCATTGAGCAGAAATGGATGGAGAGATTGATGGTGAGTTGAGGGCCTTAGCTCTCCAACTATTGAATGAAATGAGGGGGTAAGTCTTCTAAATATAGAAGTAAAGGCTTAATGTATATGTGATGCTACACAAAAATGGACTCTGGTAGACAAAATTTGCTGGTTCCTTTCCTCTGGAATGTGTGCAGATAGATCTCTATCTCTTGAAAGTTCTTAAAAGTTCGTGGTTCTTTTGTGAATGACTTCTTATACCTAAGTTCTTCCTGGGACTTGATATTTATAGTTTTTGTCTTGATGGGCTTAGATCCATTAGGGTTTTTCTTTCTTTATAAGCTTAACTTGTCATGGGGCTTTAAGGCTCTTTTACCTAATTAATTAATTTATTGGATTGCTCTTATAATCAAAATTATCCATATCAATGTGCAAGTTTATGTGAATTGCAGGCAAGTGAAAGTGATGGTGGACTCGAGGTCACGTGTAGCTTCATAGCTAAAGCGGAAAACCTTGATTTGAAAAATATAGATTAGCAGGGGTAGCGCAACCTGATTACTATTTGCTTTAGTGACTTTAACGTGTGCTTGTTAGTGATTTTCTTTGAAATGGTAAGGTGTTCATGGTCCCATACTTAGGCAAATTGATGATAATAGATGATAAAATTTGTGTTGAGTGGATTCTACTAAAAAAGAGGGGGAAAAGTCAAATGATGTGCAAGCAGCTCAAGATAAATACACGCTAAAGGGACCTATGTTACTTCAACATCATGCAGTGATGTTGCCATTTGCTAAGAAGACGGTGAAGGGAGTTAGACTCCTTTATCATATGCAGCAAAGTTGAAAGTTGTAGGGTGATGAATCTAAAAATAGCCCTAAATTTGGCTAAGTATAAGCATTGGCCAAATCAAAGAGTTTGATATGTTTTGTAAAGTGCAAAATTGTGATGGCTTGGTGTGCTGCGAATAAATAAAAAGTTCAGTAATGGTTAAGGTTATTGTTGGTGCTGCTGTTATTTATTTTAAGACTTAAAGGTTAAACAGGTTTGAAAACTTCAATTTGGAAAGCAAGTGGGCGAGTTTTTTCTTTGCTTTGACGAGGACTTCAAACTTTTCAAGTAGGGGTGGTTTGTTAGACCCTTGAGACATTAGAAGCCACTAGCAATCTAGGGACGGTAACGGGTCCTAATAAAACCCAGACCCATCCTGGGTTTTAAAAGTATAAACAGATTTGGGATAGATCTTGTTTTAATTTTTAAACATAAACTCACCCCAACTTGCCCCGTTAGAATATTACATATACTAGTTTTATTTATTATGATTATATTTATGTGATATGTATTCATATATATATTTGAGAAATATGTATATTACATAGATGTTTTATGCAAAAGTAATAATATTGTCATCACAAATAGTTTATGCATTGAATATGCATATATAAATAGCAATAATTTTGCAATTTATAATTTTTTAAAAACAAAAACATATATATATATATAAATAGTTAAAAAAATTAATTCTTTGTTAATAATACTATTTCTCATATTTACAAAGCTATGGTGATATTATAAAATGTGGCTGATGGGTCTAAGGGATTCAACCCGCTAACATTTGGGCTCAAAGGCTGGACGGGGTGGGACAGGGCGAGGTGGGTCCCAAATCCTTGAAAATCTTAACAAGATGGGTTCTAAATTTTGGCAAATCCATCCCATATTCACTCCATTACCATCCTTAACCAGCATGAAAGCATTACCATAATAGTGCATAAAGAGTACTGACATGGTGCGGCACATGACGCTGTTAAGTGCTGGATAAGACAGGATTAGGCCACGAGCGTGGCAAGACAGTATTGTATGTCATGTGCCAAAATGTAGGCAGATTATGCACAAGTCTTGCATATTGATTAAATAGTGTATGCGCAGGGCTAGGTAGCAAGCACACTTATGCTAAACTTAGATGAACGACAGGTACACGCATGCTAGAATCGAGGTAGGTGCACATGGAACGGTAAACAAGACTTAGTGTACAGCTTGGTGTTCAACGTACACATAAGGAAAAGCTGACACGCAGAATAGCAAGGGATAACATAACTTGGTGCACAAGGATGATTATTAAACAGGTTGGCGCACAAGATGGACGTGTGGCACACGTGTGGGGAACAGTCGGTAGAGTAACATGCTGACAAGGTCGATAGTTAACATGAGCAAGTGGAAAATAGTTTAATTGAGCATGTGCAAGGTTGATGGGTGGTTGGAGTCCTAACATATTCACAAAAATTGCCAAGAGACTTAGCATTGCAGCTACCTTCCGGATAACTGCTGGCACACTTGGAAGCTTATTAACACAAGCCTTGCCACAAGTTTGCTTTTGATTGGTTGTATCTAACAAATGGGGCATGTCCTCTGCAAGACAATTTTCTAGGCTTATTATATATTGGCCATGATCTTGATGTCTCCATAGCAAGTTAGAGATAACTTTGAGTTAGATTTGAGTACAGGCTAGGAACGTGTGTGGAGTCTTAGTATCCTTGTATATCTTGACTTGAGGATGTAATACGGAAGGTTGGGATGGTTTTCCCATAATTGCCACTTGCTTTATTGTTTTGCAGAAAAATAAGCGTGACAAAAATATATGACTATCTATATAAGCATGCTAGTAGACATGTCTACCTGATTCATGCTTTTCCAAAAAATTTGCTTGTTCAATCGTATAATCTTTTCAAGAATTTGGTCTATTGATACATAACTTTTCGAGAACTATGAATGCATATCTAATGACGCAACTAGCTGCGTGTTCATTGCTTTTTAATGCAATTACATTTGTTATCTTTTTAAGTAAATTCTTTATCTAGCCGTGCAATTAAATTTGTTATCTTTCAAGCAAATTTCATATTTTTTCTAATAAATATAGTATGTATTTTTACTTAAGCATTGATGATTTCTAACTTTTTGTTGTGAAAATTCCAACCCCTAAAGTGTTGTTTGATGTAGGCTTCAGATCAAAATTGATATTACCATCTTATTTTTGTGCTTTCTCTCAAATATATAGTTTCCATTTTTCCGTATGGTAGTATTTCACTTTTTCAATTATCATCTAAACTTTCGCATCTTGTCAAATTGAATACTTAATTTTGGGACAAAGGAATTATTATTCCATTAGATTGAAAGTTCTAACTACATTTTACATTTTATTATAGTATGCTTGCCATAAATGATCTGATAAATAATATTTTGGGCTTAAAGAATACAGTTATGTGAAGCGAAAATTATTTAAAAGATGAAGTTGGTAGATTTCATGTGAATCTTATAGTATTAAATAAATGATATTTTATTTCATTTACTATGTATATTATTATAATCCTTTGATAGTTTTAATGCATTTATTTGAATTTTTAAAATAAGTAAAAAAGGTTAATTTAAATGAATAATAATTTGTGAGAGACGAAAAGTATTAGAGATAGGGAATAAAATAAAATAAAATTATTTTGTCATCATCTTTTAAGATAAATTAATTTTATCAACCCATTAAATAACATAATAAGTTATTTACTGAAACCCCACATTCTGTAGATATGTATCCTGAAGTAATCAAAAGAATTACAAAAAAGAGAGAAAAATAAAAAAGAAAGTCTCTAGTTCTCAACCGTGTTTTGTACAAATAAATAACATCGCAAAAATATTACTCTGGAGATTCAACTACATTAATAACGTCTAGCACATGATGATTCTGATGTTGGACCATTTTATTTGGGCTAAAGTAAAAGAGAGCCCAATTTCTTCTGGTCTTAGTTGCTTTTTTATGCCCAAAACTGTACCTTTTTTTTAAGAGCTGTTTACTTACTTTAATGTTGCATGATATATATATATATATAATTTAACTCAATTTTAATACTTTCTGAAGTTATTGATATAGTTATGCCCCGATATGCATTTAAGATCAAATTTGACTTGCATATCAAGGCCTTGTGGTGTGATATGTTTGCCATCCTAAGTTGAAAATAAATTATAGTTTGGACTTTTGATATCAAATTATTTAAAATATATAAATAAATATTATATAAAATACATAATAACTCACTATTTATACTAATTATGTGTATCATACTTAATCCAAACACACAAAAGAAGCAAGCTTTATAAATGAAAAGGTTGACGCAAGTCGCAACTCGTACTTCCAGTAGCAAAAGAAATAAGATAATTCAAGTAATATTTTTGGAAAGGGCTTCTATATGGACTTACATTTAATGATACCGAAATAATGGGCTAAGTTAAAAGTGGAAACACAGAAAGTACGGAGTCTAATACACTTATTATATTAGGCTTTATGACGAATGAAAAATGAAGCTTTTGAACATGCAACAATTAGGCTTTAGCAAAGCTCAAATAATAAGCACCACCAATATTGGTTTGGTAGCAAAAAAGATATTCCACTGACAGCTCAAATCTAACACAAATAGTCCCTTTCTTGAAAAAACTAACATTTCAGAAACCTTCCTTCACACATTGAACTGAAGTTGTCCTTTTGTTTGGGGTCATCCCAATTTGAATATATTCATAATGCGAAAAGAAATGGAAGTAAAGGAAATCAAAAGGCTGGGCCATCGTTAGATATCTAACACATAAGGCTTCTTCAATGTGGTACTTTGCAGAAATAAAGTGAGATTGGCTGGCTACTAAAGTTTTGAATTGTAGTGCCCACAATAAATTGTGCTTTACATTTTTATGCTTTTATTTTGCATTTTATTCAGATCCTAAAGTACCATAAATTTCATATTTTAATGAGGAATTGTACACCTCAACAGCTTTTTCAACTGCGGGTTTTTATAGTCATGAATTCCAACAACTTTTAATCACTTCAATTTATTATATTTCCATTTATACTCAAGATTCATCAGCACATTTCTAGCCATCAAATTCTTTGCCTTCTCCACAGGGGTAGTGATTAAGCAACAATGTCAAAAATTCTTCTTATGTGCCTTGTACTCCTGGCACATGGCTGCACGTTCATTGGTACACTTATCAGAACCAATCCAACGATAGATTCCCTTATCTGGCTTCATTTTTTGAGTTAATATGCAAAAGAACTACTAACATTGACCATATTCTAAACCTTTTGAGATGCGGGAGACCAATCAATAACTCCACAGACCAAACTAAAACAGGATCATCAACATCATGCTGGACTAGTAATCCCATTGATGATTGCTGGAGGTGTGATCCTGATTGGGAAACCAACAGGAAAATGCTGGCAGATTGTGGAATTGGGTTCGGCCGAAACGCCAATGGTGGTAGAGATGGTGAGTTCTATGTCATCACATCAGAGGACGACGAACCCAGGAACCCAAGCTAAGGTATGCTGTCATCCAAGAGGGACCCCTGTGGATCATCTTTGATTTTGATACGAACATAAGATTGAAAGAAGAATTTATAATGAACTCATACATGACCATAGATAGAAGAGGGTTCAATGTTGAAATATCAAATGGTCCATGCATAACCGGCAAAAATGCAGTTTTGGTGCCAAACTTTAGGGACAATAGCAAAATAGGTACCATGCTTTTTAAAATATCCAAAATAATTCCCATAATTAATTGTACAATTGCATAAATAGTGTAGCCGTCAATTTTTTGACAGATTTTGCACGTAAGGTGCACATGCCCGTTAAATCTGCCACTGTGTACAAATGGGAATTAGAGGAAATCCAATGTGGCCTAGTGGAATTTGGAAGGAAGCCATGTTGGATTAAATATCATAAACCAGTCCAAAAAGTCCTAATTTCCTTCTACTCCATTTCACTTTCCTTGTTTCTTTCTCTCCTATTTCCCATTTTTTCTTTCTGTCAACAAAAGTATAGCAGAGTATTGTGAATCTCGGTGCAGAATGTCTTCTGCCTTCTCAATTCAAGCAGATGCAGTGTGCTACTGTGGGAACCAAGCTCGCTTGAGAACATCATGGACAAATGAGAATCCTGGAAGGAGGTTCCTGGTATGTACCAACTCTACCAAAGGTAATGGTTGTGGGTTTTTTGTGTGGGAAGATAAGCCCATTTGTGCAATGGCAAAAACCATAATACCTGGATTATTACGAAGGATTAACGATATGGAGGCTCAAATGCCGAAATTGAAGGTCAGAGTGACGAAGTTGGAGAGCGAAAATGCACAGTTGAGAAGAAGGAGAAATATGTACCTTGGATTGTTGGTTTTGTCTAGGATGCCTTTTGTCTTCAAATGGTTGTTTTGAAGGGAAAAATGAGGATAGTCGATAAGGCTGAATTGGAATTCAATTTGCTCTAATCTATTGTCTATGTTGGGAAGAAAAATGAAGTGTAAACTTGGGTCCACTGTAGGTTATGTTAATGTATTGTGTTGTGATTTGTGTTCATATATGTTTAAGATGTACTGGTCTTGTGTGTACTATGAAAGTCTAGGTGTAGTGACAATCGAAAAAAATTCCCCAGTAATGCTCTGTTTGTACTAGTAAAGTGAATTGAAAAACCTTTCCCCAGTATGGTTCTCTTTTGCATTTTGGTTGA
The DNA here is from genome assembly GCA_018894105.1 of Jacaranda mimosifolia. Classification (NCBI taxonomy): domain Eukaryota; kingdom Viridiplantae; phylum Streptophyta; class Magnoliopsida; order Lamiales; family Bignoniaceae; genus Jacaranda; species Jacaranda mimosifolia. The sequence goes on from CM032129.1 coordinate 24,875,733, forward strand.
TTACATGAATTAATTAATGTTACTAAATTTAGTTTCGTTAATTAATTAAAGTTTCTGAAGGTTGGGCAAGTTGGTTTTTTTTTTCTTTTTTTCTTTTTTATGGAAAGTGGCTCTATTTTTGTGTATTCACTTATTTGTGCATACAAAAAGAGACAATTATAAGTAGGTTCTCTGCTAAATAACAAGTGGTATGGGAAGAGATTTAGTAACCTGGAAACCTAAAATTTGTCAAAATAACCAAACAAAACTTTAAACTTTAAAGCTTCAATTGCATCAATTTCATTAAGTAAAATTGAGTTCACTAGTAATACAACTTCTAGTTTCCAATTCTAACTACATCCTCCTAAAAACATACAATTTCTTACCCAAAAAGAACTTAAATACTAGGTAGCCAAAAACTAAAAAACCAACAGAAGCCACAAGTATTGTACATTTACAGGCTCCATCAAAATGTGCCTTAAAGGCACACCAAAAACCATCAACTTTACACAAATCCATCATTTAAAAAGCGCATCAGATATACTCTACACAAATCCATCATTTAAAAAATGCATCAGATGTACTCTACACAAATTCAACTTTCTTCTTTTTAGGATCATTCTTCTTTCCTTGTGTGGATTTTGATATTGCAGCATTCAAGTTAGACGTAGTCACATACTTGTTTCCATCTTTAACGATCACAGTCACAGAAGAAACTTCCCTAGCAGTGTTGGAAGTGGTCTCTTTTATGGCATGAGGATGAGGAGCCACTGGTGCAAGAGCTCTAATATTAAATTTGGAGTGCATTGATGTTGTTGGAATAGGAATTGAATGAGGCACAAGACCTGAAGGTAGCTTCATTTGTTGGCTAGGAGGGTTAAATGGTTGTTTACTCTCTCCTTGTTGCACTATTGAACCTTATTGCACCTTGCTGGACATTTGTTGGGGCCTTTAGTCCACTATTAGTAACCTACATGCAAGAGGAGTCAGTTTTAATAAAAAAAATCACATAAAAATAAAAATAAATAAGCTTAATAACCTGCTGAACTTGCACACTCCCCAATGGCTACTGGCTCATACTCTCTCCAACATCAGTATTGCAAGTATCCTGTATACAAGAACAAAAATGTAAAGCAAAATTTCCTGAAAAAATAAAATTAAAAAAGCATTTTGTTTACCTGATGAACATGCATAGTCTCCAACATTATCATTGGTAGTGGCCTGCATACAAGAGGAGACAAATATAAAGCAAAATTTCCCACAAAATAAATAAATAAATAAAGTTGAGTAAAGCTAAAAAACCTGTTGAACATGTACACTCTCCAATAACTGCCTTGCTGCATTTGTCCTCTTCCTTGCCTGTCAACATAATATATTGATTACAATTTCAATATTAATCAATTAATTAGTAACATATAAGTTAACACATAATTATACTTACAGTGAATTTGCTTCCCTGTTGTATTGACTCTTGTGTTTGATCTTCTTGTGTCAATGGTGGGATGTCTTCAGCTTGTGTTAATTCTTCATGTTCTTCATTCTATACATCATCAATAGGAAACTCTTCTGTAAATTTCCTCCTTTGGCACCCTTTCTTGTTGTGCCAACTTGCCCCACAAAACTTGCAGGTAACACTCCATTTCTGCCTCTTCATTTTGATTGTCTTGTTAGAAGAGTCATCTTGGCTTTTCTTTGTCTTTGGTTGCTCATCAACCTCAAGTCTTCTTGCTCTTTTAGGCCTTCCTTTCTTTCTTCCAAAATTTGGTGGAAGAGGTGGAATGAACCCAATTTGATCCCACAAGTCTGGCCCATTCATTGGACATATGGCTGGCTCATAAATTTGGTTGTAAGTATCCATAGTGTAACAATTGTACACAAAGTCCTCAAGATCAAGACTCTGGCTACACATTGCACTCATTCCATGTTTACATGGAATGCCACTCAAGTCCCACTTTCTACATGAGCAACTATGAGCCTTCAAATCAATAGTATATCTTGTTCCATCATAACAATTAATCTCATATAGCTAGTTATTAGACTTAATAGGAATGCAATCAGCTGCCTTATTCATGTTCTTCCCAAGGATCTTCTTAATTCTAGGACACAACCTTCTTCCCTCCCATTTTCCTTCACATCTGCCCCTATTTTGTTCAAGCCTACTAATCAAATACTCCCTAATCCACTCCAACATAGTCAAAATTGGCTTCTCCCTTGCTTCTAGAATATTGCAATTAAATGTCTCACACACATTATTCAAAAGCATATCACGTTTTGGAAATGGATTAAAATGAGATCTTGACCACTGTGATGAAGGTTTATCTTGCAACCATTCTACACACTTGGGATCTAATTCAGCAAGTTCTTTCAATCTTTCTTTAAATTCTGCCACTGTACTAGCCTTAGCAGCTCTCCATTGCCCTGTTTTGTAAGTTAATCCCTTAAAACCAGCAGTCTTCATAGTGCCATGAAGGTGCCTCACATAAAACCTATTGTCAGCACATGGGAAAACTGACTCAAAAGCATGTATAAGCCCCTTTTGCTTGTCTGATATGAAAGTAAAGACATCATCTCTCTCAATCTTCAAATCATGTTTAAGAAGCTATAAAAACCATTTCCAAGCCTCTCTAGTCTCACTACACACCACTGCATAAGCCACTGGGAACAGGCAATTGTTTGGGTCAATGGAAACTGCAATAAGCAGTACTCTACCATGTGGCCCCTTTAAATGGCATCCATCAACACCTATTATGGGTCTACATCTTGCCATGAAGCCCTGTTTTAAGGCTTGAAAACAGACAAATTTTTTCAAATTTTCTCAAGCCATTGTCATCTACTTGATCACTTAATTCCATCACAACAATAGAACCAGGATTCTTTGACCTCAAAGCCTCTGAATAATCCCACAATTTAGCATATTGTTCATCACAATTACCCTCAATTGACTTTAAGGCCCTTCTCTTTGCTCTATATGCCTGATAGTTTGACACATGACATCTTATATCCTTAATAACATCATTTCTAAAACCTTATGTGTCTCTCTTAGGATCAGACCTAAAAGCTTCTTCATACTTCTTAGACAACCACTTAGACTTAACATTATGCACACTATAAGACCTCCCACATTTATGATCAAGGTTGTATTCTCTAATTTGAAAAGAAAACTCATTCTTCACTTTAAGTGCATTAATGTGCCAATCACAACCCTTATCACTACACCTTGCATACACCCTTCTTTCATCATTTTTTGTAATTTTTAAATTTCTGCTAGTCTTGATAGCATGTGACTGTACAACTTTCCTAAAATCTTTTTTATTACTAAATATCATCCCTATGTCAAAGATAGGATCAAAGGTGTCAGAGGGGTTGAGTACATGGTAGGTTTTTTCCTTCTTCCCATCATCTGAACCAACATCACTCTCAAAATCCTCACCACTTGACAGATTATCAGTTTCAGGTTCAGAGGACATATCTTTGTTGCTATTATGCTCATTGTGTTCTTCTTGATCAGGTCCTACCCACTCTACATCCTTATCAATGTGCTTCTCAAATAACACATCATCCATCCCATCTACACTACTAAATTCACTACCTAACATGTAGTCATTGTCACTGAAATCACTCTCTCTACCCTCCCCAACATCAATTTCTCCCCCTTTGAACTCCCTAGGATCCTCATTAGCCTCATCATCCCAGCAGCCTCACCAACATTATCCTAATCTCTAATCTCTAAATCATCTAAACCCTAGTCCCTGCCATCCTCATATTCATCAATAAATCTGAAATTTGGATCACATGCATCAGGAATAGGCTCAGTTTGGACATTCTGCTCATTAATGTCATTTGGAAGTCCCTCTACAACTAAATGTTGTTCATTAAGTGCATTGTCATCAACATCTTTCACAGCATCTAAGTACAAGTGCATTTAATTTTTATAATAATAATAATCAGTTAATTGAAAAAGATCAATTTCAAACAGAATTATCCTAAATTTGTGCAAAGGATCAATCCTATAATATTTTCTCTCCCCCTTATATCCCAACTATTCACAAAACTATTAAGATGAGCCAAACATACAGTTCTAAGGTCAACATGGTCAAATGCATTGATTGTTCCTCCCTTATATTATGCTCTAGGTGTAACTACAAGTTCACCACCATGATGAATTAATAAAGTGGTTAAGCAATTTCCTTTTCCTACAACATAAAGGAAAAAAAAAAAAAATCAGCACACAATAAAGCACATGCAGACAAATAAGAAACTGTATGTATATTCAATATTTTCAATACTACATCTGAAGGGGACCACAACACTAATATATTATCCTTTTTCTATCCCCCTGGCCCTACTACGAAGAAGAATAATATCTATCCCCTGGCCCTACTGCACAGAAGAATAAAACACACATGTATAGGACATGGTACCACAAAGCAAACCAAACAATGACATGCATTAGTTAAAAAAATGGCCACTTGAAGCTAAAAAGTACACAAACCCTAGCATAATTTATCTCAAAATGAGGGAAACCACAAAAAAATCATACAAACTCCCATATAAAACAACTATAAAAGTAAAGGAAAATTTTAGGAAGTGAAAAACTTACTGTAGTTTATTGGTTCGGACCCAACCACATATTGCGCCCGCAACATGGCTGTCGATCTTGCCAAGTTTCCTATCCTCTTGTTACTCTTTCCTCTCCTTCGTGCAGCTGATGGAATGGGCACAAGATTTGTTGGGCTTGATTTTAGAGAGAAGCGAGGGTTTTGAAGAGTGAAATATTGAACTAGGGTTTTTTTTGTTCGAGCGATTTTGTCTCAGAAATTGGGGGAAATCACCTTTTCTCCTAATTTTTATTTCCTCACAATTGATCCAAAATTTGATATTCTGATATTTAATCCAACGTGGCTTCCCTCCAAATTCCACTTGGCCACGTTGGATTCCCTCTAATTTCCATTTGTACATAGTGGCAGATTTAACGAGCATGTGCACCTCACGTGCAAAATCTGTCAAAAAGTTGACGGCTTGACTATTTATGCAATTGTACAGTTAATTATGGGACTTATTTTGGATATTTTAAAAAGCATGGTACCTATTTTTCTATTGTCCCTAAAGTTTGGGACCAAAACTGCATTTTTGTCATGCATAACCATACAAGGCGTTACTAACATTATCATTCATGAAATTTACATACACAATTGTATTTGTATCCAGGCAGGGAACGCCGTTGTGACAAATGCACCACAGCATTGTACATTATCTAGCTGCCATGACGGCCTTATTAATATAGTTTCTGGATCAACAACCATAACGATCTCCAGCAACTACATGTTTCAGCACAACAAAGTCATGCTATGGGCCACAGAGATGACTTCCTTGCGGAAAAGAATATGCAAGTCACAATTGCTTTTAATTACTTCGGTGGAGGTGTAGTTCAAAGAATTCCAAGGTAAACCATGCTAAATTACATGAATGTTTATAGAAACGCTTGAACTTATGGGCTTTGGTTCCAACTGAGAAAAGTTTTTTGTTGTCGTAAATGCTAAAGTTGTAGACATGGGTACTTTCATATTGTAAACAATGTATATACGGGTTGGAAGATGTATGCAATTGGAGGAAGTGCCAATCCGACAATCAATAGTCAAGGGAATGTTTTCATTGTATCAAACAACGATTCTTCAAAGGAGGTATGGTTCTGAAACTATGATCATGTATTTAAGGACTTACCTTAATTCAGGTCACAAAACGTGAGACCCCACCGGAGATGATGAGTGGAAGAACTGGAACTGGAGATCAGATGGGGATTTGCTGCTGAATGGCGCATACTTCACAACTTCCGGAAATGAAACTTCAGAAAGCTACACAAAAGCGTCAAGCATGGTTGCAAGACCGGCTTCTCTTTTGACTAGCATTATGCTATCCGCAGGAGTTCTCAATTGCAACTTGCAAGATTGGCCAACTCTGCTAAACCGCATCGACTATATTTTTCGTATCTAGTCTTCAATTCTCATTATTTGTGAAATTAAGATGAAAAATTCATCCAAGTGACTTTTACAACTTGTCTCATGGATTTATTTTGGTGCGTAGGGTCACAGAGAATCAGTGAACCTAGGCATCACACTGTTACAATCTTAACAGGTCCAAAAGTCAAGTTTTTTCAATTTTTTTGCTTCCTGCAGAGGAGCAGATTGTATCTCCAAAAGTCCAGCAACTAAAAGAAAACATGGCACAGTAGTCCCTCATTGTGCAGTAAGATCTCATAGGCCAATCACAAGAGAGTGTTAAATTGACATAGAGAATCAATGACAATCGCACGGTATAAAGATCGTTCTAATCCTTTGACAAAAAACCATACTTTCAAAAGCGAGGTTCAGATTGAAATAGCGTGGCATAACACAAAACCAATGCACACATTTAAGGGAATATTGATTGCCTCTTTATGTTTCTCTTATCTACTCAACTGATGATATATCTAAATAAACAGATAAAAAGAAGAGGCAGAGCAATGGTATTGACTGATTGACAGTACTTCTTAAGTGTCCAGATAAATTAAAAATGCTGTTATTCTGCAACCTTTTACATCAACTTCACTTAATCAAGGTTGCCTTTCGACTGTTATATTCTTTCTCCATTTCGTCTCCTTTTACTATTCTAATTTCTAAATAAAAGTAGCATCAATGATAGCAGTATATATAGTTCGATCTTGCTTCCAGTTATTATCATGAAGTGTGGTATCAAGTTTTGCCGCCTTCATATCCTATTGATAAGAAAAATTAGCCATTCAAAACAGATTGATTGGGTGATAATTCTGAAGTTCGCCGGCGACATTTCTGAATCACAATATAAAACTAATGCAAGCTGTAACAAACTTTAGATAATTAATCATCAACAAAAGCATTGCCTCTTATACATAAAGTAATATAGTTACATATTTGGAACTCATCACCCGTTAAACAAATCAAAATTCAATAAGTTTTAAGTACAGTGGAGGACGTACGTACAACAGAACTAGCAAAAACTTCTATCGCTTAAAGAATATGTAATAAGAAAAAGAAATGGTATGGACGTATAGTCCTATTTAAATGGCGACAGCGGCCCAAAGAGCAAGCCCAGTAATAACAACCGAAGCCTCGTATACGGGGTTTGAACCCGAGAAATTATCAGCTACCGGCCCTTGTGCGGTTTCAGGCGCCGAACTCACTGGTGGAGTACTGCCAGATGGAAACATGTCCGGAGACCCCGACGGTGTTGCAGAACTCGAAGGAACACCAGAAGTCGGAGTTGCGGCTGTCGCCGGTACTTCCGCTTTCGGGGTACTCGCCGGGGTCGACGGCAAAGGTGATGATCCCTGTGTCGGACTGCTCACTGGGGTAGCCGAAGAAGGGCTGGCCTGAGACGGGCTCGGAGCAGACAAAATGGCAGACGGAGTCGGCGCCGGAGAAACAGCGTTCTGCGCAGGAGATAAAGCTGGGGCCTGTGCCGGAGAAGCATATGGGCTTGCTTTTGGAGAACTAGACGGCACTGCCGGAGAAACTTTTGAAGGCGGCAATGACACCGGAGACTTTGCTGGGGACGAATGAGGGCTTAGCGGAGCAGATGCATGAGAATGGACGGGAGCAGGAGTTTTCGCCGGAGGAGGTGCATGAGTGACGGCCTTGGTTGGTGCAGGAGAAGGCGCGCCAGTGATCTGCGCATTGCCGGAATACTGCACACAGAACAGGAGAACAGCGACGACGAATAGTCTATTCATTTTCGAAGTTCAAGAGATGCAGTGGGCGTGCAGGAAATGGGAATATTCCGGTGACTGAGAATAGGGAATGTCTGTAGGCAATGAATGCGCCGATTATTCTTTGTCGGATGAAGATGAGGAGGGAGGCGTCCACGGTGGAGCTATATAGGAGAATTTGAAACGAAACGCTGCGTTGAAGCAGTATGATCGTTGGGAATTGTGGGGTCCCCTGTTCCCGGTTATAAACGGTAATATAACCGTTGATATAGGTATGTGACCGGCTGGCTCGGTTGCTATTATCTTGTTTGTTTAATTGTTTTTCACTTGATCAATATTAGAACAGTAGAAAGTTGATTTTGGCGCTGGGCCACAAGGACCAACGGTTATATTGAAAAATCAAATTCACAATTCACAAATTTTATGTCAGTATTTCGGTACCTTTATACCATTTATTTAAACTAACAATTCAGGTCAATTCTATACATGTGCTAAAAGTTTTATCGTATAGAATAATTTAATACATTTATTTAAATTTGTATATAAATAATAATAAATAATTATGATAAAATAATAATTGTATGTTATAAAAATAGTTGGGGTTGTAAATGGTGATTATTATATAAGTTGTAGTTATAATGATTTAAGGGAAAAAAAAAGTAGGGGCATCTTAGGTACATCATTTAAAAACACCAAAAGGAAGTAAGTGTTTTATTAATAGTATCGATAAATATTTAAGGGTAAATGTCACTAACAGTCCCTAATGTTTCGATTTAATATCACTTTAGTCCTCAATCTTTAAAACTTCATCTTTTAGTCCCTAACGTTAATATATCGTTTCACTTTAGTCCCTAAAATTATTTTTCGGCAGTTTTTGGCTGAAAAATTGACCAAGTTTGACATTTTTAAGGGCAAAATTGTCAATTCATAGTTTTATGTTCCACTTTAGTCCCTATATAAGGTTTTATGTTCCAATTTAGTCCCTATGTTACTTTTTTTCTTTTTTGTTTCCTTTTTATAAGTATATGTCCATGTGTGTATATATATTTGTGTATATAATATATGTGTATATATAATTGATACTAATATTAGTCACATGCTCATATATTATTATTAATATTTAATAATATATTATTGATATATTAATATCATTTGTGATACTATTGTAATTAATAATACTATTATTGATATGGGATAGCCGAATAGGCCCAGTCCAATAACACTCAACTAGGACAGGAGCTGGTCTGACGCTCCCTAAATAGCTCGACTGCCCTTAAACCCGACTCGTTTTGGACCACGCAGACATTCGACTGCCACTCGACCTCTAGATCTCTATCTGTCGTGGTGGATATTAGCGTTCATGATCGACCAGGTTATAGCTGATAGCCTCCGTTAGGTGGCCTCAATCCTTCAACCAGAATGATGTAGCTTCGACCAGAATGAGCTTAGTGAGCAAGATCCTAGTAGATATTCCTGTTGGAGTGCTCGTCTTGACCAGAGAGGTCGAGGATTGACGAAAGCCCTTTGGCCACATTGAATGCCTTGCTAGGTGCCGTGTTGCTGCATTAATAGCACGTGCCACCAACAGTACCACCTTTTGCAGCCGTGTCAGGATAGGGATCGCCTCCTGAAACAGTACACAAGCTGGATAAAATTGGAAAGTCCTCAAGCAAGGACAATGGCCCTTCTTACACAACAGGGGCATCAAAGACATATCAATCTTATCCAGCTTGTGTACTGTTTCAGGAGGCAGCTACCTAGGAGAAGGTGGTACACTAGAGGCGCTCCCTAGCCTGACACGGCTGCAAAAGGCGGTACTGTTGGTGGCATGCGCTATTAATGCGGCAGCACGGCGCCTCGCAAGGCATTCAATGTGGCCAAAGGGCTTTCGTCACTCCTCGACCTCTCTAGTCAAGACGAGCACTCCAATAGGAATATCTACTAGGATCTTGCTCACCAAGCTCACTCTGGTCGAAGCTACATCATTCTGGTTGAAGGATTGAGGCCACCTAACAGAGGCTATCAGCTATAACCTGGTCGATCAAGAACGCTAATATCCACCATGACAGATAAGGATCCAGAGGTCGAGTGGCAGTCGAATGTCTGCGTGGTCCAAAATGAGTTGGGTTTAAGGGCAGTCGAGATGCTTAAGGAGCGTCAGACCAGTTCATGTCCTAGTTGAGTGTTATTGGGTTGGGCCTATTGGGCTATCCCATATCAATAATAATATTATTAATTACAATAGTATCACAAATTATATTAATATATCAATAATATATTATTAAATATTAATAATAATATATGATCAGCATGTGACTAATATTAGTATCAATTATATATACACATATTATACACAAATATTTATACACACATGGACATATACTTATAAAAAGGAAAAAAAAAGAAGAAAAAAAGTAGCATAGGGACTAAATTGGAACATAAAACCTTATATAGGGACTAAAGTGGAACATAAAACTTTATATAGGGACTAAAGTGAAACATAAAACTATGAATTGACAATTTTGCCCTTAAAAATGTCAAACTTGGTCAATTTTTCGGCCAAAACCTACCAGAAAATAATTTTGGGGACTAAAGTGAAACGATATATTAACGTTAGGGACTAAAAGATGAAGTTTTAAAGATTGAGGACTAAAGTAATACTAAATCGAAACATCAGGGACTATTAGTGACATTTACCCAATATTTAAACATGATGAATTATTGAATGAAAATATAATAATATAAGAAAATAAAATATTAATATTATTTTATGTAATCTAATATTTAATATAACTCATTTGAACATATACTGAAATAGATGATGTAAAATGAACCACCATAATTTTTCTTTTCTTGACATTGAAGAGGAAATTTTTCATTGCATATAAAAAAAAGTACATCGGATAAGTATGTAGGAAACAGAAGCATTAGCAATACAGTGAGCTACCTGGTTTGTTGCAAAATTTTCATCTCCTAAAGGTTAGCAATATAATCCAAGCTATGCTTGATTCCAACAATTGAGCGTAAAGGGATATTTCACTAGGATATGCACTTCAGATTCTGCATCAAATTACCACAAATTTAACAAACTGTGTTAAATGTTTTAGTTGTTTAAACTCCTTTAGAATCCAAATTCCAAACCCAAACATCACCTGCCACTCAAAGGAATACTAAAAATAGGATTTGCATCCTGATCAATAAAGATAGAGAGAATTTGATCAAAATTCCACCACTTTAGCCCTAGAACCATCAGAGAGGCGACTATTCTATTATAATCAACCATACTCTGATCTGAAGAGATAAAAGGATTTTGGCTATCTGTTAACCAAGGATCCTTCCCAACCAACATATCTTCACCACTCCCTTCCAACCTTTAGACTTCAAGCTCTTTTTATCAGGGATTGACTTGACAAAACACTATGCCAAACATGACTCAAATTATTTCCTAACACTGCATCAAGAAATTTTTTTCAGAATAGTACCTAGCTTGGAAAATCTATGATACCAAGGCTTCTAGATTTAAAAGCAATCGCTAGCCTTGTTTACCTAAAAGAGAAAGATTAAAATCATGGAGTCCTCTAAAGCTAATACCATCTTTATTTTTTGGGCACAAAGTTGTTCCTATCTCATCCATCTAATCCCCTTGGTCTCTTTTCCTCTTGTCTTATTATTTCCCCACCAGAAAGCATTCATCATACACTCAATATCATCATAAGGGTCTTGAGGGAGAAGGAAAATACTCATGACATAATTCGGGATAGACTGAGCCATAATTTTGAGAAGAATTTCTTTATTTGCTCTTAGGAGGAATTTCTTATTTCGGATCTGCAATGTTTGCCAAATTCATTCCTTAACACACATAAAAACGTCATTCTTTTTCCCCCCAATTAGTGATAGCAAACCAAGGTACTTACTATGATGATCAAATAGTGCAACATTTAAACAGTTGTAAATGTTTTCCCTCATTATTTTTGCAGTGTTTAGACTAAAGAAGATTCAAGACTTTTAGAAATTTATGAGCTAACCCAACACAGCCTCATAAGTCTTTAAGCAATCCTTAATAACACTGCATTCCTAAAAATGTTTCCCTATAGGCTGAATAATCAACTTAAAGAAGCGGAGCAATCTAATCCAACTAAATTAGATTTATGGTTGGCTTCTTGTTGAAAAGGGCAAGGGAGGAATGCAAACCAAGAGACTGCTGATTTATTTGTGAGAAATATATAAACTTGGCATCATCAATATCAATTCTTGTATATCTAATGCCTTTTTAAGGTAGTTTCTTCAAAAAAATTTATTGAATTAGGATGAGATAGAGGAACAAGTCAATCAAGTACGTGAGGCTAGAGAGGACGAGAAAGTTTAAAAATGATTTGTTTGACAATGCTATTGGAGTTAATGGACATGGACGTGTTAGGTGTATGGGGAAAGGGATTACACCTACACAATTTAGTAGAACTTCTTCTGCCTTTGGATCTCATACGCGGGAAGAACTTTTTGAATAGATTTTTGCTGAGGTGCAGAATGAGGTGAAGACTGAGATAACTCAAGTTCGCTCTTAAATGGATATAATGCAAAAGAAAGATGGATCTTTTGGTAAGTTTGTTGGATCCCTCTGCATTGCAAGCATTTCAAGTAGCTTGTAATAACATCGATGGAGTTGGTTCCGCATCCTCCCCTCGTGGAAGATCAACTCATGCATGTACATCTAGTGCTCGAGTTAGCATTACATATATATTGATTATCTCCATGTATTAGTTAGAAAAGATAAAATATTTACAATTGATTCTTTTGTAGGCAATGTTTGGATCTAGTGCTCATTTAGAATGTGATGATAGTTGTGTTGCTACACCCGACCATAGCCATGATGATGAAGTAATTGTATTAAGTATAATACATATGTTTTAATTATAAAATATTATTATATATGTTAGTCTAAACTAGTAATATGCAATTTGTTTTATTAGTGCTTAATTGTGATTGCTAAGAGCATGATGATTACTTGAAGAAATCGAAGATTTTGATGTTGGTCTTTGTTGAAGCCTAGTTATTAATTTGGCTCCAAACGCACAGATGTAATTAAAATTTTCAATGTAAATGAAAGTAAGGTTTGTGAAAATTATTCCAACATGTTTACTATACATATTTCTTAGGTGCAAAGGATTTAGATGATGGATAATAAGTTTGTTTGTTGGTCTGTGTCTCTTGAAACTTTTAACCCCAATTAGTTGAAGTAGGGGGCATAAACCTAGTCTATCAACCACTCTTCAATTCTTAACAAAGACTAGTTAAGGGCTTCTATCAACTACTTAGTCATCTATCTCATGCCCTCTCTTTCTAGCTCTAAATCTATTTTTGTTGCTCTACTTCATCTTAGAAATCAAAAACAAGTAATATTTTTTGAATGTTTGGAAGTCTTTTAACAACCTTGTTACCTGCTAGCTAATATAATAAAATTGATGGAAAAAATGTAGAAAACAATTGAATTTAGGGGGGAAAACGTAAGCAATTTTAATGGACTTCTCTAATGTTATCTGGATGTATCAATCAGATTAATTAATGCATACAACAGAGAGAGGGGCCTGAAATTGGAGCTTTTTTGTTTTAATTTCATTTCTATTTCATCATAAGTGGTTTAGTTTGAGTAAATTTGTTGCAATTGATTTAAGCCCCTAGTGCATGTTTTAAAATATAGTTCATAAGAGGCCTTCTTTTTTTTTTCTTTTTTCTTTTTTTCTTTTTTTTTTTTTATCATTTTCCCCTATTTTTTGATTATTGATTCAACTTTTTGAACACATAGTGATGTAATGGTTATTAGCATTTGCATATTTCACTTTCCATGTAGGTTTACTATAATGACATGGGTGTTTTGTCAAAATCATATTTTATCTGTCTGTTTTATTATCTAATTCACATAAGCAATTAGAGTTGAGTTTTGGCTTTCTCCTTAATGCTATTTTCATCAAAATAATTGACATATTAGTTGATGTATTATATTATTGTACACAATTTTAGGTAGCTCGTGCAGGCTTCCTTGACAAGGATAAGGGGAATTTGTGACAAGGATGCTCCAAGATTTTTCAGGAAGAAATTATAAACCGATGTGATGAGATGGTTGTTAGATGACTTGATTAGTAATACTTTTCTAATTTTACTATAATGATGGTGGATTTATCACTTTACTATTGGAAATATTATTAGATTTTGAGTTGATTTCAGGATGATGAACTACTTTAGCTATAATTCTATGCACTAATAGGTTTTTCAATGAACTGTAATATCGAATATTTTTTTCAATTAGTTGGTATTTATTGTTGAGTATTAGTATATTTGAAATTTATTATTTGAATGTATATACACTCATGAATGTGTAAAATAAGTATAAATAATATTTTTATAGTATCAAATTGAGGAAAATTTGTTTAAAATGTTAATTAGAGTATTAGCTACAGTTGGCATACCGTAGTCAAAATGCTACCAATTTTTCCCCACTGTATGCTTGTACCATAAGGAATAGTTATAATATTGCCTACCCATTTCAAGAATGTGGCCAATAGTGGTGGCCAATAAATTGAGGTATTGCCTATTCTTTTCCACAGCATGGTCAATAGACTTAATAACAACAGTTTTGCATTCCATAACCATTATTTGTAGGATTTCGCCAACCTCTAAAAAAACATCACCAATATGAAGCAAAACCGTTCCTAAAGCTTTGGCTACAGTTTCCAAACAGTTGCAAAGTATTCGCCACTGCTATAAAGGCTACGGGTGCCAAAATTGCTAAATTGTCACTATAGCCCCCTGTCCGGGAGGTGCTTGCTTCGAATCGAGGTGCTACTCCAATCGAATCTTTCAAAACCAATTATACCCAATTACACCCTCCAAAATTCTCAACCTAAGGAACTTTGTAATTTAAAATTCAAGCTAGTCATGCTGAAAATGACAAGCAAAACTCAAGTTCTCATAACAAGTCACAATTTCTCAAAGGCCCATAATTTACCTTACACATATACATCATTCATCAAGAACTCTAACCTGTCACACTTCGTAGAAGAAAATACATTAACTTATAACTTATGCCCCCTATTACCTTACGACCATAACATCTCACATCCTTACCATTATAGATGTAATCATAATAATATTTACACTATGCCAAAAGGTAGCCCAAGCTCAGGGTGCCTTCTATTTCTTCAATATGGGCAAATAACAGAAAGACAATGCGAGAGAGTGAGTCCAAATGACTCAGTAAGGCAACCATTTGTATGTATAGGAAGAAACAGAACGCAATGGAATACAATATACATCTACAAGAAGTATATTCACTCTAAATCCAAATAACTAAAAATACAAGTTACAATAACTTAATTTTGAAGATTTGAGAGAGTTTACAGAATCTACAAACTAAAACTAGAAACTAGTATCTCTTGTACCACATTTTATGAGATGACTCAATGCCTTCCCATACCGGCGAAGAGTCATTTCATGTTTAAATACACTACATAGAAAATCTCAAAACTCGTAGACACGATTAGTTTTAAAGAACTCAGTAACAAATTGTTTCATGAAATACTCAAGTTTCAAAATTCAGGATTTTGTTCAGTTTTATAAAACAGACTAGACAATAACATTTTATAAAACCAATGGTACAAGCATATTTCACATGTACGACCATGTAATGGCCTTCCCCTTTATTATTCCTGGTTGTGTATAAATGATACAACCGTAAAACAGCCTACCCCCTTATATCTTCTCAATCTTGTATAAACGATACGACCGTGTAATGACCTATCCCCTTATATTACCTCGACATTTGTATAAACGATACAACCGTGAAACGGATTGCCCCCTTATATCGCCTCGATACTGTATAAACGATACGACCTTAAATGGCCTACCCCCATATATCGCCTTGATACGACTGTGAAATGGCCTACCCCTTATATCCCCTCGACGAGTGGCCAACTCGCCAAACCGCTGCAGCACGAATCGGTAAAATCAATCCCTGCCGATCAAGCCTCCCCCAACCACACGAATATCCTCGCCAATCAAGCTTTATGCCATAATAAACCCCCGACTGCCCAAAGTCAAGATCGCAACCAAATAAACCAATACAATGATACAAGTCTAAAATAGTAATCCAAGCATTCTGTTAGGATTGACACTAGGCCTAAATAGATTTTTCGTATAAGTATCTATGGATAAATTCAAAATCATGCATGCCTATAAGGCCACGGATTGCACTGAACAATATTAAAAGCGAGAACTAATAAAACAAACCCTCATAGGGGTTCACGAAACAAGCAACAGACGACAAACAAGATCTCAACAATTTACGAGCTTCAATAACAAGAACAAGTACGGTACACAAGCACGTTGAACCCTCACAGGGGTCATTTCACAAGAAGAGATAGAATCATGGCCAGAATGGCAAAGCCTCAGCTCCGAGTCTTATAAATGCAACCAAAATTTGTCATCAATAGCTTACTGATCCACGGGATCCACTTCGTTGTTACCTAGCCAAAATAATATTTCACTGTCAAACTTCACATTCAATCCTAAAAATCACAGTTAAGCCCTTAATAGTCCAACATTACTAAATAACCAATTAATATGATAGTTTCAGGCTTAAACGATACTTATCGGCCTAAAATGACTAATAAGGTCGTTATTACCAAAATAATCCCGATTTTCATGTCAAATCTAATAATAGAGCATAAACTAGTCCTTAATTATATATTTAGCCTTATATCGGTATACCAAATCAAAACAAACAGTCCAGGTATCTTAATTAACATGATTATTTACACTTAGGTCTCAAATCCATAAAATTAGGGTTTTCGTACTTAATAATCTCAATAAATCCCAAATTAACATATATCAATATAGATCCAAGTCCACTAATTCATACAAGATCCATGTATGCATATAAGATCACCGCTTGGCACACATTTCTTAGCTTTTCTTCTAAAATACAAAATTTCATACGAATTTAAAATGGTACAAGAACCTTTAACTCATTACCTATCTTTACCCAAGAACTGCTTAACCGGGCCTCAAAATCATGAATCGAGACCATCGTTACGATCGCCAAGATGAGCTGGAGAAATTATCTTGGAGCTACTGGAGCACTACCCCGCACAGTAGCCAGAATTGACCCAAACCACTACCAAAATGCTCCTTTCAGATCAACTAAGTAAACCCCCAAGTCAATTTTACAATTCTCTGCTGAATTGAGCTTCAATTGGCTAGAAAACACCACAGCACCACCACCTCCACCGCCGAGGTATTTCTTTAATTCCACCGTCGTCGGTGGTCCAAATGTGAAGCCCATTATACCAAAATGTTCCCTGAGCTGAGGACTTCAAAACCCACCGCCCAAATTTCAGCTTTCACCGTCGGAGACGCCGCACCACCAAGATCCGCTGCGACAGTAACTTTCAACACATTTTTCGATCTTTTCTCTAGGTGGTTTTGGGTAAAAATGGTATAGTTGTATTCCTTGTCAAGAGATGAGTGAAATGATACCAAATTTGATAGGTTTTGCGTCGTCGAAAAGGGTTTGTCAGTGAGAGGAGGTGCGGTGGTGCATGGTGAAGAAATGAAGAAACCAGGGGTTGTTTTGCTATATAAAGGCCATCTTTTGAAACTTGTGTTTTCACCCCCAAAACTTCTGCCCAGATTCCAATTGGATCCTTCAAGGTTTCCAAACCTTTCATTTCAGCCCCAAACTTAGTTAGTGTCTAACATTGACCCCTTTGACCCAAAGTTTATTCCATGCAAAGCCCTAAAATTATAAAAATGGTCCAAATCGAGTCATGACTATTTACAATTCAACCCCAAAACTTTCAATTTTCTTGCAATTGAGTCCTTTTTATTTATTTTTCGAGCCCCGAAATTTAGCAAACTAATATTTTGATTTTTAAATTTCTTATTTTCTAAAATACAAATTTTAGGGGTGTTACAGTCACTAATATGTTTTGCCTATGCATTAACTCTTTCACAATGATTGGGTGACCGTAACCAAAAACTGTCTTTTTTGTAGTGCCGAAAGAGAATTGACTATCATCTACAAAGAAAAGATGAGTAATTGATGGAGCTCCACGAGCTATTTTGCAACCGTGAATCTTGCCCTGCTGCTTAGACTTCTTGGGGATTGCTGATAGCCCTCTGCACATATAATGAAATTATATAGAGAAAATGAATCCCCTTACCGAAGTACTTTTCCTAATTTGATTGGCCCGATGAATCCATCATGGATAATCTAATTGATCGACTCAACACACATCATGATAAGTTTGATAAATTTTTGACCAAATCCCAATTGTTTCAACATTTGGTTAAAAAAAAGTCCACTTATTCCTGTCATAAAGGCTCATGTCAATTTTCAAGACTACTAAACCAACCTTTCCTTGTGATTTTCTCTTGAGATAGTGCATCATTTCAAACACAAGCATAGGGCTAAATGCACATTACCCCCCCTGTGTAATTCAAAATTATCACAAAACCCCCCGCGTTAAAAATGGAGTCTGTTTAGTACCTCGTATTTCAAAAAAATTGGCTCACTCGCCACAATGACTATTCTATGAGAAAAAAATATGAAGAGATAAAATTGCCCTTCTGGGGGAAAAAAATGTGCCATGGAAACCTTTGGCATATTTTAAATTACATACTCAATAGTATTAAATAATTAATATATCTAAAATAATTCAATTAATTTTTTAAAATTAAAAATAAATTAAAAATTAAAAACCCTAAACCTTATAATTGTTTTAGAGAAACATAACCAAACATATCCTCATTTTCCCTCCAAAATTTTCATTTTTCAAAATATACATACATATATTATATATAGACATCATATATATTTTATTATTATTCTAGCAATAAAAAAAATCACTCAATTCTATTTTCATCCCAAAAACCCAATAAAAAAAGTATTGATTTGACTGTTACAATAAAAAAATATTTGCCCCCAAAATATAAACAAACATACCAAAATACAACTTTCACATTTTTCAATAATTTATTCTTCTGAAACACATAATAAAATCACACAAAAAACATAACCAAACATTCCCATATATTTTTAAGTTTTTTGAATTTTTAATTTATTTTTAAGTTTTACTTAAGAATATTAAATTTATAAATAGGTCTAAAATAATTAAATTCAATTTGAATAAATTTATCTATTAATTTAAATAATAATAATTAGTATTACTATAAAAAGAATATATATATATAATTACACTACCCTCTTCCTTCCTTCCCCCCCCCCCCCAACCAAACACCCAACCCCGACATAGTCGCCGGCCAGCTACCGCCGCGGAGGCGGCCATTCAAGCCAGCCCTTCCCCCTAAACCACCCACGCACACCCTTTCCCCCTCAATAAAGTCGTCGGCTGCTACAGGTGACCGCGACCAGACTGGCACGACAGCCATGAGCAAGCGGCCATGGTAGCGGCCAACTGCATATCTAGCCACGACCGCTTGGGCTTGGCTGCCACGGCCATGGCAACCGGGGGTGACGTGTGGAGGGGGTAGGGGTTGGCCGTTGGAGGTAGTATATATACATATTTATATTTATATATTATATATATGTATTTAACATATAAGTATTAATATATGTATTTATATATTATATATTATATATTATACATATTTATATTGGGCTAAATACGCATAACCCCCTTGTGAAATTCGAAAATTTCACAAACTCTTTGTGTCAAAAATGGAGTCTGTTTAGTACCATATGTTTTCTCAAAATTGTCACACTCGCCCCATGTCCACTTTTTGGTTTAAAAAAGAAAAAAAATGCCCAAATTGCCCTTATGTGTGCTGAGGAAGATTTTGGCCAATCTTACAATTTTCTCTCAATTGTTTCTTCTTACCTTTGGCATATTTTAAATTATATGATCGATAGTATTAAAATAATATACATTTATATCTAAAATAATTTAATTCATTTTTTAAAATTAAAAATAAATTAAAAATCCTAAACCCTAAAATTATTTTGGAGAAACATAACCAAACATATTCTCATTTTCCATCCATAACTTCTATTTTTCAAAATATGCATACATATATTATATATAGGCATCGTACATATTTTATTATTATTCTAACTATAAAAAAATCACCCAATTCTATTTTTATCCCAAAAACTCAACAACAAAATATTGACTGTTACTGTAAAAAATGACTCCTCCAAAAACATAAACAAATATACCAAAACATAGATTTTCCAATAATTTATTTTTCTGAAACACATAATAAAATCACACCAAAAACATAGCCAACATTCCCATACATTTTTAAGTTGTACTAAATTTATAAATAGGTCTAAAATAATTTAATTCATTTTAAATAAATTTATCTATTAATTTAAATAATAATAATTATTATTACTATAAAAAGAATATATATATAATTACAATACCCTTTTCGTCCCCCCCAATCGCTGGCCACCACTACCCAACAACTGCTGGCAGCTGCCTGGAAATTTAATACCCCTCCACCACCACCCCCTCCCCAACCTCTTCTTTTTTCCCCTCAAGGCATCCCTTACCCACAACCCTAGTTGCCACTGGCCAACAATGGCCGCCATGGCATGGCGGCTGCAACCCAACAGCTTTCCCCAGCCAATCTCTAGTCCCTCTCCCCAACCCCCCTTCCCATCTCTCATCTTTCTTCCTAAAACCCCTCTCCACAACCTTGCCTGTCACTAGCCGGCGGTGGCGTCGTGTCTTCTCCTGACAGTTGTGGGTGGTGGTGCTGGCAAAATGGATAGGGATATTGTGGGCGGAGATGAGGCGGGAAAGGTGGAAGAACTGGTTGAGATGGCGTTGCGCCAGCAATGGCACAATGACCACGACCAAGCGGAGCTCTTTACCGCCGTTTTGAAGGCTTGGGCTTGGTTGTCGCGGCCAAGGCAGATGTGCTAGCCATGACAGCCGGGGTGGGGTATGGAGGGGGTAGGGGTTGACTGTTGGGGTAGTAGATATACATATTTATATTTATATATCATATATAATTTTTTGTGAATTTTTATGTCTTTTTTTTGCATTTTTAATTTTATTTTTTAATTTTTAAACTTAAGATTAAAAAAAGGGCCAATTAGACCCTTGGAGGGCATTATGGACAATTCATAGGCAAATTTGTTATTCCTACCTGCACACTCAGCGCGTGACCCCCATCTGGGGGTATGGTGACAGTTTTAACAAAACATAGGGTACTAAACAGACTCTATTTTTTTTACACAGGGGGTTTTGTGGCAATTTTGAATTTCACAGGGGGGTTATGCATGGTTTCTCCTATTTATATTTATATATTATATTTGTATATTATATATACATATAATATGGGGAAAATATGGATAATCCCCTTGTGAAATTCGAAATTACCACAAAACCCTTATGTAAACTTTAGATTAAAAAAGGGCCAACTACACCTCGGAGGGCATTATAGATAATTCACAGCCAAAATTGCTATCTTACATGCGACCACAACGCATGACCCCCATCTGGGGGTATGGTGGCAATTTTGACAAAACATAGGGTACTAATTTGACTCGATTTTTTACCTATGGGGTTTTGTGGCAATTTCGAATTTCACATGGGGGTTATGCGTATTTTCCCCCATAATCATAGTATTATCTGAAATAAGGTTGCCTAGTATAAATGCACTTTACGTCTCCGATATTGTTGTGGATAACACCCTTTTAAGACGATTCAGAATGACTTTTGAGATAATTTGTAAAGGACATTGCAAAACGCAATAGGGCACAGGCCACATCTTCGGAATCAAAGAAATGAGAGTATTGTTTAAACTTATAAGAAGGTAACCATCCCTCAAAATATTAACACATGCCTCTGTAATATCCTTTCCCATGATATACTAGAATTTTTGATAGAAAGCATGGTTGAGACCACTTGGACCAAGGGACTTATTTGGATGCATAGAAAAGATAGCATTTTTACCTCTTCTGCACTAAACTCTACTACAAGTTCAATATTTTGTTCCCTAGTAATTTCAAACTTACTCACTCCAAAATATCCAAATATGTACAAGATTGATATGTGAACAAATCCATATAATATTGAAATATTATAATCTCCAACCTATCTGTCCATTTCCACCAAATTCCTTGAGAATCTCGTAGTTGCGCAATAGTATTATGTTTGTGATGTGTTGGGGCCTTAGCATGAAAGAATCTAGTATTTGAGTCTGCTTCTTGCAACCAAAATTGTTTGGTTGCTTCCAGAAATTGTCTTGTTATTGAAGAATTAATAAGTATTCCTTTTAAATGACTCCATATTGTCCTATAAAAGCCACATCATGTCTCGACTTTAAGAGTACATTTTTGCTTTGCAAGCTTGAAGTCCTTCTCTGAAATGAATCATCGATTTTCTTCCCCAAGATGAGAGATCATGACACATTTATTCAATCTATTTTGAATAGAAAGCCCCAAGTACTAGTCCAGTTATTCAACATGATCTCTCCTTATTTGCCATCTCTAACTAATGATTTTTTATTCCATATCTATTTGCAGTAATTTGAAGAAAAATGGGATTGTGATATGAGATTACAGCTTCGATGTTGAAAACATTTGCTTCTTTAAGGAAATTTAACCAAGCCTGAGAGGCCAAGGATCTGTCCAACTTTTCTTCCTCCTAATTACCTATGCCTTCACCCATTTCCAATTTGAGTTGATAACCATTGAGACCCAAATCATGAAATAAAAATCAATAGCCTTTCTAAATCCTTCATAAAGCTAAAATGGGTGAGGGCACCTATCTTTTTTTCCAGGATTGAGAAGATCACTAAAATCTCCAATACAATACCATAGGAGGTTGGGTTGATTTTTGAGGCTGCATAACAAAGCCCATGAATCCTGCTAGCGAGTCTGCACTGGAAAGCCATTCGTCAAGCACCAATTCGCCATCCTTTCTATACTAACTTCCATATTAATGTGATTTCTAGAGTATCCAATCAATCTAGCCATTATTTGTTTGTACCACATTATAGCCAAACCTCTTTAGTGTCAAATGCTTTCTACAACATAAAGGTCCTTAGACTAAAGTCCTGTCCTAATCTTTTTCCATTCTATTCTTTCCCACCATTATTTCCATAAGAAAAACAAAATGTGCTTCTTTGACTTTATCAAGTCTTTTAACACTTGAATTGTTCGTGGGTAAGGCCACGATAACTTCAACTTAATGTATTCATTTTTGTTAGTGGGTCTTCGATCCAAGACCTGCCACTATCTTGTTTTTGGGCCTATTATCGAGTACATCTACCTTAATTGGGCTTTGATTTGGATAATCTTGTGCTTCCATATTTAAAAGCCCATCTTCGATTCTACATTGTTTTAGATCTAATATTATCAATATATTTAGAGACTCCTTTTCCATTTCAATTTTGGTGACTTCCTTATCATTGCTGAGAGTTCCATGAATTTCACTATTAACATTTCTATCAAGGATCATGGCCTAATTTTTTGCTAGGATTGTATCTCTAACATCTATACTCATTGTGCCCTTTTTATCTTTATTCTCCAGACACCTTTCTTCCTTCATAGAGTATCAGAGCCATCATTCTCTGATTCCAGCTTGTTGTCTGCAATTTAGAGCATGTAACCAATTTCTATATGCAAAATCAATATAACTACGATCAAGATCATAAAGTTCCATGCAAAATTTGTCAGATTGCCCTAGGATACCACAATAAAATAAAATAAAAAAGGGTAGGTGGCCATATTTAAAATTTACCTAAAACCATTCCCCTAACTGCTTCTTGAGTTTTATTCTTTTCTTAATCTGCATTCTGACATTCATTGACACCTGAATTCGCATATATAACCTCCATATCCCTCCAAAGTTGTTTTGATCTAATTCTAGAAAAACACCAATATAATCTCTAATGCTCTTACAAATACGTTCCAGAAGAAAACCAATAGGGAGATCATAAATCTAAATCCAAATGCTTACATGAGTAAGGGCAACATTTTGTGATTTTTCCCCTGGTAAAACCTATTTCTATAATATAAGTTGTTGATCAAAGGTCCATAGCCCTCCTAATAGAATACATTGTAAATCCAGTTCAAGGAATAATTGAAATAGATAGGTAGCTTGATTTAATTCCTTTATGCATATGCTTTTAATTGGTCGCTAGACGACCATCATTGTATTTTTGAAAGCCAAAAAACTTACATATCTGGATGTTAGCACTCTACCCACCATACAGTATTTCAATTGGATGTTTGTGTTTTCATCATCATTCCCCACTAGAATAAAACACACATCTTCTAGAGTTACTCTCCCGCAGTGATCAACTAGAGATAGATTCATGGAAACTAAAAAGATTAGTATAATAAGGCTGGAAAAATAAGCAAAAAAAAAAAAAATCTTATTAGCCGATAAGATGTAATTTACTTATCATATAGACAAGAGAAAACCACTCTCACATATGGAGAGAAATATTGGCAACTGGCTTTGAAGCTCACAAGTGGGTCTTACAACTCTTCAATGGGCCTACCGCTAAAAGCTTGGTAATGTGAAAATATCTTTAAATTATTTAATTCAAATTTTCTTGTAGCTTAAAAAGTATGATGAGTTATGTTAAAAATTTGCTTTGTTGGATGAGCCCTTATCCAACATCAACATCCACTCACTCTGTAGGAGTTCAAACTCAGTAAAATCATTTAGCCTGTCTAGATTAACAAACTTTCGAGTAATAAAAAATGACACGTAACATTTGTTTAGTTATTAATATAAAACCTCTACTTATATTTAGAAATTTATTAAATTTAATTATAAAAAATAAATGGTTAATTTTAATTGATATTTTTAGTATTTATTTTATGTCCAATTTAAATGTGATCAAATGTTGAGGTAAAATGGTAAATCTAATCAAATTAAGTTTTATAGCCCAAATATTTCAAACTAATCAAGTTGCATCATGTGGCACAACAATCAAGTTAAAACAGTATTTGATATTATCTCTTAGATAATATGAGTGTTAAATAGATAAATATCAAAGAAGTCCAAACCATACACGAATCTCCTACTCAACCATATATATGAAGAGGCAATTAAAGCCTAATCAAAACACATAAACACACAATAAAATACCCACACTACCACACACACACAAAGAGAAGTACAAGCTCGCATATTTAGTCAAGACTCTAATTTTTAAAGCTTCAAGTTTCTGACACAAAGTATTACTACCGTAGAGGTCTCATACTTCCTCAAGGCACCAAATCATCAAATCCCTTTTGATTTTGAAGTCAATTTTTGATTTCAAGATAATTCATGGGGTCCTTTTGCCAAGCCAAGCAAGACTAAATCATATATTAAAGAATAAGCTTCAAGCTTTTGGATCATAAGTTAAGAGATAACAACTAGGAGATTAGTCTTCTTTATTAGAGTTATATTCACATAAATTGTAATTCTCTTTTCAATTATAAATTCATTTCTCTATATTATTTTTCTTGTTTTGTAATCAATTTTCAAAGATAACAAAATTGTGCAAACAAATTTTTAACAGGCTAGTGGGACAAATCATATCCCTCATCTCTTCTTCCTATATGAATCTCAAATTTAACCATTCCATGGCTCCTAAGAAGAACTAACTCTTTTTGACCAAGAAAAGAAGACTATTGATGCTGCCAATCAACTCACTACTTGGGGTAAAATTGTTGATCCTGCTTTATATCATGGTTTAAAAAACTAGACCAAACCAGCCGGTCGGACCATCGACCGACCTGCAAATCGGTCCGATTTTCTCATAAAATGGGAAAACTTAAAAAAAGCCATATTTTGTTAAAACCGTTCAGACTGGCCAGTTGGACCGATGACTGCTCACGGTTCAATTGAACCGGAATGATTTTTCCATTTAATTTTTAATGAAATTATTTTATTTTTAAATTTTTTTTTGTCTAAGTACAAAGTTTAAATGCTAAGGTATACTTCACAAGCCATCTAAAAGTAAAAAAAAAAAAACTTGGTTTAGAGTTTAGACATTAGAAGTAACTCACACACTCTTAACTTTAAATTTTAGACTTAAGATATTTAAATTGTTATGATTATTTATAATATGAATTGTGAAATTTGGATTGTGATGTTAGACAAATTTAAGCTCTTTATATTTTATATTTTGGAATTTTATTAATTTTTAAGTAATATATGTAATATAAAAATATATATTTCATAATTATTACTTCACGGTTCAATTACGGCTCGACCAACGATTGAACCAATAAACCGTGAACTGTTAAGTTTTTCAATTTAATGAATGGTCCGATTTTTTGAACATTGCTCTATATGATAATTTAAACTATGCAAGTCAGAAGGGAAAAAATTCCCAAATCATCCCCTTTTTTGAGATGCTTGTTATGGTGACCAGAGCAACAACCATGGATAAACAACTTGTTGGATGGCTCAAGCAATAGCTCACCTATGAAAGAATGTGGAAAGTAATGACCTTAAGATTGTGCAATTCATGAACAAGTTGGAGTACTCCTACCTTAGATAATTTAGCTACTATTGTTGTTATCTCTTAACCATGCAGTGAAGAAGAAACAAGCTAATGAAATGCCCCACAAGAAATATTCTAAGCAGAAAGTTAACTACTCCGCAACTTCCATTGCTACATTTTTTGTGCAACAGCTATACAATATGATCACCAATATTATTAGAACTCAATATGGCATACACTTCATAGAACTCCCTTATGTACTCAAAGTCTTACACAAAGTGAATTGACTCTTCCAGAATGCCAATGTGTCATTAACCACCAAAATACCAACAATTTGATGGCAAGAGAAATCAAAATTACATGTCACTCATTTTATATAGATATGCAATGATGTAGAGACTTAATAGATCTCTATATCAATCGGCTTGTGCATTCACTAAAAGGCAATGCCTTCTATTGGTATATCAAATTATAACTTGAATCCATTGATAGTTGTAATTAGATAAAAAGAGAATTCTTGAATCGTTTCTATAGTGCACATAGACTGTAAGTAAGATTAAGTTCACCAATGCAAAGTAATGGAAAGACAAACCAATAGTGGACTAAATCAACCCGTACCATACATTAAGTTTAAGTACA